>CP053159.1:2407500-4807500 GCA_014607495.2 Carposina sasakii | reverse complement strand
TTGTTTGGTTTATCTCGAAGAAAGAGCATGAGCATCCATACAGCCATTGTTTTTAGTGCTGATGATTTCTGAATTTATGATGGATGATAACGATGATGAATGGAAACGTCGGGAAAATCCTCAAAAATCCTCAGTATGTTTGTTAGGGGGTGCAAAAGACCATTAAGAACGGGTTTCCCGAAATTCCCATGGGAACGGCACAAACAGGAATTTCAAGTTTTTACGAAAACCACATGACATATAGAGATGAAATATGACAGGTATATTCGGTAGGGAGTGTAAGAAAGAACTGAGAACATATTTCCCGAATAGGGACTGCTAGTTTTGGAGCACAAAGAACAGATTTCCCGTAATTCCCACGGGAACTGGACAAACGGGAATTCCCAATTTTAACGAAAACCATTTGACACAATATAATGATGAAATTTGGTAGGGAGTGTGAGGAGACATTGAGAACGTATTTCTCGAAATTTCCACCTGAACGGGACAAACGGGAATTTCATTTTTTACGAAAACCGCAATAAATATAAATCACAAATCGGGCATATCTATTCGTTAGGTAGTGCGAGGAAGCACTAAGAACGGATTTTCCGAAATTCCCACGGGAACGGGATAAACGGGAATTCCCAATTTTTATGCAAACCACTTGACACATAATGATGAAATATGACAGGTATATTCGGTAGGGAGTGTAAGGAAGCACTGAGGACTTATTTCCCGAAATTCCCACGGGAACGGGACAAACGGGAATTCCAAATTTTAGAGGATATGTACCGAAGCGAAGCGAGGGCGGGTCACAAGTACATTATAATTCCGTATGATATATTGATATTATAGTAGTTATCAGGTATTTCTTGCGTTTACTGCGCAATATACCTAATTAGTCAAGTTGCTATTAAAACTAACGGTAAAAATCTGGTTTACTTACTGACTCCATCTTCTACAGAGGCCTCGGCATCTGCAGAACCTGTTATTAAAAAAAAGATATGAAAGCACAGGAATGACTGACGAAAAAAACTCAAAGCAGAGTGTAGTAGAATCAAAGTCGAGGTGACGGAAGTGAGATGCCACAGGCTTGAGATGGTAATAGAAAATAATAATGAGAAATAAACTTACTTTGAGCTAAAATACCCAAGGGTAGGATGAGCAAAATTAAGAATATGCTCTTAAGAGTAGCCATTTCAGGGCCTCTTAGCTAAGACTGAATGATAATTGTATATTTTTTCGATATTTAAACAAAAATTGTAATAAATATACTATTAAGTTTTAAATGCGCACACGTGGAAGAAAGTCATGATTATATTGTAATAAATTAAAGTAATCAATAAAAAATGCAATATTAATGATAATTATCATGATTACCTATTCACGAGTTATTATGATAGGCACATAGATAAAACAAATTATTACTTACTTATACAACTAAACTAAACGAGTAAATGAATGTAAGAGTATTGAAAAAGATAGCATTGATCAAAAATATAAGTAAGAGTAATTCAAAATAAACCATTATTAGCTGATCAAAAACTGTAATATTTATTGAGTACTTATGTGAGTTTCTGTTTCCGATTGTAAAATATGAATATTGTATATTCATTTAGTCGTAACGTGGCCTTGAATGTTTAAAAGGTATTCTTAGCTTAAAATTATAACAATTCTAAGGGTGGTATATAGTACGAAGTAAGTTGAAAAACTGATACGAAGTACTGCATATCTGTAACAATACAAAATATTGTATATAACGTAGCAACTATTTTAGTCTCCATCAGAAAATAAATACATAGTTTCCAGTTTGTAAAAGGTTTTCCAAATATAAGTAGATTAGATGGAGGATAGTATTTGATTTAACCAGGTCTATTTAAATATCAGAAATGTAGATAATAACTCAAAAGTTGCGACCTCAGTAAATCATGGGAAGCCAGCTGGAGCAACTTCTGTTAAAGTCATAAACGTATAAAGAATAACGGACAGAGTGTTGTGACTACACAGAGTGAAGCATTCATAGTAAGCTCGGCGCCTACTGGAAAATACGCACACATGCCCAACGCGCCGCCATTTCGGTGTTCCAATCTATGCATTGGCAGCATTACGTCCGTTGTTCTTTATACGTTCATGGTTAAAGTCAATAGTCGCATTCAGACCGAACGAGCACGCCTCACGCGGCAGCCTCGCGAGCCATTGCCTCGGTCGCTGTGGACGTGGCTCGGACTGCCTGGGGCGCACGTTGCCTCGGCTAAGCGTGCCTCGCTGTCGAGCCATCGGCTGTCGGTAAACGGTGCCTCAGTGTGCGCTGTGCGTTCGATGTGGACGGCCTGATTTGGCTCGCGAGCGCTTGTTATAGGTTTACATGAACTTGATGCTCGGGAACCTCTGATGGCTCAGCCTGCCTGGCGAGGCGAGGCTCTGTATTCCGGGGTGATGAGGCTAGGCTCACGAGCCACTACATCGAGGCTGCCGCGCGGGCCCATATGGCTGGTGTGGACGCGGCTAATGACAACTTTTCACCAGATAAGAAAGTGCTAATAGTATGGCAAAATTAGAATCAAAATCAGAATTCTTCATTACCCCGCTGAATGTGTTCAAGTTCATGACGATATATTTGTTGGCTGTCAGCTTTAACGGCCTCTGGGTCCTTAACATCAGCATTAATAACAGTGTTTTGGTCTTCTTATCTGCATATATCCAATCGGAGGTGTATATCGCGTCTGTCAATTCTTCGCTCTAAAATATTTAATAAGTTAATTAAAAAGCCCATTATGAGACCTAATTGACAGAACAACAAAAGGGCAATAGACAGACAAAGAAGCTCATTATATTGCAATGAAGAAAGTTATTTATATTAGTTATTTATACTTACATGATCACTTAACACCTGTCCAATTATACACTGATCAAACATTTCGCACAGAAGTGACACGAAGAAGGAGAAGTAGCGTACAGATTTAAACAAATCATCTACAACCTGGAAAAAAAATTTCTGTAACCATAAACCAATTTATAGGTTAAACTAGTCAATGCGTAAATAAACATATATATAGTCACGCTCATTACCCCCAAAGAGGTTGGGCAGAAATGTGCAAAATACACACCCACTTTTTACCAGCAGATAGGCTAAACCCTACGTGATAAGGGGTGAACCTACCGCCGTTTTTCGGGCACAAATATAATGATGTAGCGACCGTTAACGAATCCTGTAGGAAATGTTTCTGTGTAATTCCAAATGGGTGAATTAAGCTATTAGCGTCAGAGCCAGTTAAATAGCAGGGTGCACTGGGAGGTGAAGTTGACTTTGGGTCCTAAGATGTTAGTTGAACCCACTTAATCCACACCCCTTAAATAAATAAACATTATTACCGTAAAAGAAAAAGCTGTAAGGCAAATAAATGTCGCCCCAAAAATATAGCTCAAAGTCATGATATCACCTAATACGGCATCTAATTTTGAGGTTATCCTGAAAAAGAAAGAATAAAACCTTTTGCTAACAAAATACGATCAAAGAATTATAGGTCTATATTTTAAGAAAATATAGATTCCGGGAAGGTTGCTGGGGAATATGATATTTGTAGAAGTTGAAGATTTATGGTGATTATTTAGTAATATATAAAATTATTAATAAAGAAAATGGAAAAAATTTCTTCACTCGAGTGGGAGTCGAACCCACGACCACTGCAAATTACTTGTAATTTAAGACAAACAGACAAAATGGAAAAATATTGGTTTGGGTTCGCTTGCGTGTATAAAGGCCGCCCATTATAATTTTTTCTATATATTTTTCATGTAAGTACAGAAATTGATTCGTTACAATTTTATTATATGTATAGAATAAAGATAAATGTTGTATTTCAGCAGACAAATACAAAGGTTTTTAAAATACTTACATAGTCAAAAATTCGTATCTAATAATAATTCTCCTCAACTTTCTGTTTATTTTATTGTGAATAGTATCAGCATTGATACCATTATGGATATCTTTGATGTCTTCATGACTAAATAATGTGCTAATACAGTTGCCTAATAGCTTTAATTCCATACATGTGAATGCAATAAACGAAATGTGAAGTATATTAGAATACGCGTAAATGCAAATAACTATCGTAGTCATAAAGCTTTCCCAGAAGTAAGCGGCGTAGTAATAGTCCACCTTATCAAAAGGGTACCAAGCGTCGAAAGGATATCTGTGTTCAATCTCTTTTCCGAGGACTCTACTTTCATAATTCATTATCAACCAGGGAATCGAATCAACAATCACGATTAGTGGGAAAGAATAGTATACCATAAATCTGTTGATGAACATGGCAATTCTTTTATATTTGGCCATTATTTTCGGATTGTTTACGGATTCCGGAATCAGATCCCACAAATCATTTTGGAAATGATAAAATATTTCTCGGTACAGCTCTCGGTTTTTGTGTATGGTGGTGAACTTTATAGTTGACATAACACAGACTCCTATATTTGGCGCCATGTTTATTATTTCCATCCAATCACTGAATCCGTTGAGACAGAATGTGAATAACAATTGGGTTGATGTAAACAGTAGCAGAAAATATATGAAATAATATCCCATTAGTTCACGCTTGCTTCGACCAATAAAGGGATAAAGAAATATTTTGGATCCCATAAGACTAATGAAATTTAATTCTTTTAGGAAGTCTTCCTTCACAGATTCCAAAAAAGTCATTTTAATTTTTGAAAAATACTTTTAAAATAAAAGAGACAACATAGAGAGAACAAAGCAAGAACTAATAGAAGTTTTTAAGAAAACCCACATTGATATAAGAAGTATCGCGAAATTATCGATAATTGAAAATGTCAGTAGGTAATGTATCCGATAATTTAATGAAAATTGTGGAAAATTACTAGATGACCAAGCCATCTTCTTTTCATTAATTTGACAGCTTACTTTCCTAATTTAACAATTTGTACTAACTATCTTTACTAATATTACAAATACAGAAATATGTCAGTATGTCACGCTTTCAGGAATTATTATCATTCCAAGAAAAATATGTCAACAGCTAGAGCAAGAAACCATTCCTATCATATTTTTAATTAGCCTGCAGTGCTTTCCCTAACCTAGCGCATAGGTATTTACCACAATATTTATCATAATAACTTTATTAAATTAAATACATTATTTGTCACATTTCTAACATGGGCTTTACAAACTTTTCTCTAGCTAATACAAAATCGCTCAGAGAATATTAAATCACCCGCCACTATAATCAGAAACTAATAGATTCCAATCCCTATTCATACCCGCAAATCAAAGTCAATGTACATGTCAAATGTGTCCTCTAATTTGCTTTAACTGTTAACTATTTAGTATAAACTTTATTCCTTTACGTCACAGTTTAAAATTTAACTTGGTGGGTGAATGTGACTGTAATTTAATATTGACAGAAATGGGTCAAGAGGTTCTCAAACGTTGCGATTACTTATAATTTTCTCGTATTGTTCCCGAGTGGGATCTCTGAAGGGCACTCAACAATGCTGTTAGGGTCCTTTGATGCATGACTGAGGGTACTTTATCATTAGGATACTACCCTGTGTTACATTTGTTTTGTTTTTACATTTTTTTTTATGTTTGTGATATTCGCGTAAGAAGGCAAGGGTGACTGCTCAGGATATGACTAACTTCACAACCGTGAAGTGTAATTGCTGTGTAATGTAATTGCTTTGATAACCAAGAAAAAAACAAGTAGATGATGTCGTTCATTTCTCGACTAGTCAATTTCATAGTAGGTACCTATATTGCAGACAGGTTTTTAAATATAACGGCCTCATATTTCAGCAAATAGAAACAATACCCCGGTGTTTTGTTCCAAACGAAAAGATGCCATATATCTACGCTCATTTCTAGGAAAATAGCCTAAACAGGGCAAAACCACTTCATCGAAGCCGTTCAAGAAGGATTTACCGAATCATCATCATCAGCCTATTGCAGTCCACTGCTGGACGTAGGCCTCTCCCACGCTACAAAGCTTGATCTCTCGTTTTTGCCAACCCGGGGATTCTTAGCACCCCCATGGCCCGGGCCTCTGGCATGGCTCGGGATAGCATGGCGGCCAGGAACTAGGGGCTGATTTTTTATGTGCACTGCCCTGGGAGATTTTTTGCCCATAGTCACCATACTACTGGGCAGGCGGGTTGGTGACTGCAGTCTGATTTTCGGACCATGTTGTCAACATGGAAGGCGCTGCTGCCCACCTCCCGGAAACCCGAAAACCCTTAATCGCCACGTACGATACCCACGTAAACCGATAAACCGATATACCGAATATATTTTCTTAATTCATTTTTAGTTCCCAATTATACCACCGCGGCGCTGCTGTAGTATCCTAGTGAGATATGTTCCCCCGAGCCCTTTGATGCATGACTAATATGGTTTAATCCGGGGCATGTCATCCACTTCAAGCTAATGCATGCACGAGTATGGCTTTTAGGGGTCTCTTCCCTGTTTTGATGGAATACCGTAGTTTGAGAACTGGAGATGTGTGTTCCATTCCTATTTCTATGATCCATTGGGAATATTGAAATTAGGTAGGTAAGTAGTTTATACTAGAGCTTTGTCTAAACACATTTAGGTATTTAAGTAGTTATTCTTGACTTACTGTATAGTTTATTTGATTCTGAGGTAGAAGCTACATAACTGACAAGTTTTATCAAATCATTTCATCCATTTAGTAGATTTTTGCGTGAAAGACCACCCAAACATCCACCCTAAAAACTTTTGCAATTATAGGACTACATATGTATTATGTTAATTTTTTAAAGGCAACAAATGAGGTATAAAAAAGATCTTAGTCATTCTTATACATCGAAGTTTAACATAAACACAAGAAGAAAACATTATTATTCTAAATGGAGATATGCTTTTAAACATACTTACATAATCCAAACCCGATGTTATCACGTAAAATATTGCAGCATTACGATTGAATCAAGCGCGCCACATGTTCATTCAAATTGCAAATTCAAAAACGCATTCGTTTTCAAATTGTGCTCATTTTGAGAATGCGTTTACAATCCATATAAATGCTCACAATTGTACTAGAGAGAGCCAGTGTAGAAAGAACCGTCATATTTCTTTTATCCTTCATTTAAACGGTATGCTAAAAGCGGCGAGTTCAAGTAGAGAAAGGGGTCAATGTAAAGTGGTCTTATAACAGTGTATTCGAACCCTTATGAGTACTCTTTATTCACACGCAGTAGGATACCTTTTCATGTGTCAAGTATGTGTATAGAGCAGTTGTAACTGCGCTTAATACTACTAGTATCATCAGATACGGCTACTACTTTGGTACTGCTTGGTATCATCACCTTATATCTTTGCGTTGGTCCAACACACAATGTGTAGATTCCTAATTCTCTCATATTGTACATCTTTTTACCCAGTTTGATATCATCTTACAGCAGCGAATAGCGAAAGTTGGATGCATCTCAACAAAATTTGGGATTAGAGGCATGACTTACGGGGTAAAAGGTCTACAGGGTAATTCCGTTACACTCATAAATATTACAATTCTGAAAATCTAGTAGGTACTTTCTAATTATATCTTGGTATTTTCAGTTGTCCATGTATACGTAGTTTGGTCATTCATAATTTATGTTATCTATACCTACAATTTTTGCAGGTAGTCGCAGATTGAGATAAAATTTGTAGACTGCAGAAAATCTTCTGAAACATTCAAAAAATATTTGGTTCATCTGTGCACTTATTAGGTATCTTACAAGTGATAACTTACGTAACAACTCTATAAAATTACTTCGCAAGCAGCCGTCACAAAGAATAATAAGACGGCACAAAGGTTATGAGGTAGATATCTCTCCTACACAAAGGAACCAAGTTTTATTCGAAGCGTCGAATGAGGTTCTGCACGTCAAATTTCACATCCTGAATGACGTTCACCCCTCGAGATCTTTATAAATAGTTTTCCGAGGAAGCTGCTTAATTTGATGGAAATCCGTAGCCTCAATGCATTCCTGAGAGTCAATGGGTTGTGCACAGGCCAAGTTTGTGAATGGGCGGATTAGTTTATGGCTGCTTGTGTGCGATTGTGATTTAATCAAAGAAATTAATTATCGCAAGGTGTAAATTAGATAAAGATGAATTTCGTCATTTTAGCTTTCTACAAGCGCTAACAACTTCTGGAAAAGTCCAGTTTTAAGTTCGAGTCAGTACCTACCTAATCCTGTTCAATTGTGACTAAATTAATATTAAGTGGGTTTTCTATGTGCATATGATGTGTGTGCGTACAATGGGGATTTTGTCAAAGACTGCTACAGATGAGCGTACAGTGAAGATTTTGACAAAGACTGCTACAAACAGAAAAAATCACTTTAAAAGAGTTTGCCCACTGATCCTGCCGTAATAGGAACGTAATAGGCTCAAAGGATGCAAGTAAATATGTATTACAAAAATAAAATCTGAATTGTGTAAGATTTAAGTTTTACAAATACCTACATTATGCTGAAGTAGGAAGTAGTACTTAAACGAAGAGCCTTAGTACTAGTACTTAGGTACTTACATTTTGCTAACAACTAAGTATGTACGTATTTATAAGTACTTTAATTACGAGTGGAAGTAAAACAATGAGAATATGTTTTATGGTTATTACTAATGATATTTACACAAAGTAAATTAGGAAGGCCCGTTAATTCACATGCGTGAGATAAAAAAAACCTATAAATCGTAATATTCCTGAAAAAGGTGCCATTGTGTATATTTTAGTATATCTTAAGAAGCTAAAACTCAACCATTCCTATGCACAGTGTACCCTATATACTCGTACTTATGTCGAAGGCATATTGTATAGCACGCAACTATGCATTTTGGATATTGTTGGTTTTGGAGGGAGAATATTTGGCAATAACACCTTGTCTACTTAATTTGATGGCCGATTGGTCTAGTAGGTAGTGCCCCTGCCTGCGACGCCATAGGTCCTGGGTTCGAATCCCGGTAGGTGCAAACATTGATATGATGAATATTGATGTTTGTTTCCGAGTCATGGATGTTTCTATACTTATCTATATATTTATATACCGTTGCTTAGTACCCACGACACAAGACCTTAGGGATCTTAATGTGGGACTAGGTTAATGTGTTGTGAAGTGTGTGAATATTTATTTATTTATTTATTTAGTTAGGTTAGGTTAGGTTATGTTAGAATCTTGACTGAACATTAATGTTTGCACTTACTGGGATTCGAACCCAGGACCTATAGCGCGATAGGAGGCAGGGCCTTATCAACTACGCCAATTGCTCAGCGTACCGAAAATTGAAAATATAATCATAATATACATTTAAAGCTCGTTCCTTATTCTGCGCGACACTGTAATAGTCCCTATAAATTGAGACAACTTTATCGGCTATTAATATAAGTAATGAAACTATTTCGGGATCGTCTCGGATACCATATGGATCCTCAGAATAAATGATGCGTTTCTAATGTGATTCTCGTACGTTATAAACTTGGGATCTTGGTGAAAATATAAAATAAAATAAATTGGTTCATTTTGATTTCCCTCTCAGTGAGTGGAACCGACAAAACGATTAGTGTGATTAATAACGTCAATTAATTCGACTCTTGTTTATCTAAAACGGAAATTAAATAGGTACCTAACAGTTTTTATTTTATGAAAATTTTCTTTGGCACGCCCTAGAGCCTAAACGACTTATTTGCTAACGGCATATTTTGAGCTTAGAGCGTGAGAGGTATGATTAAAGTCCTCTTAGTCGTGAGAGTGACACGAGGACAAAATTTATACGTAGTCGGAGTTTTTCTTTAAGTAGTAAATGAGGTTATACAAACCTATCTCCAACGAATTTGCGAGTATAACTATAGGTATATTATATAGTGGGCGGTTCATCCAGGTCAGATATATCGATACTGAGTCGATAACAATAAATAAACGGACCACAGATTATGTGATAGCGCTTCAGTGTCCTGAGTTATAATGTGCATTGAGCGACAGATTGCCCACATTACAGTAATGTATTGCTCCAGACTCGGGGTAAATGAACTTATGATGTCGAGAAGAATTTTCATATATTAAGGTTTGACACTTGAAGTATAGCACTAAGTATTGATAGACCTATATGTATATAATCGGCTTTAATCATCATTATATCGCATTTAGGCAACCCTTTTAGGCTCTAGAACGTGGCAAAAACTATACATACAAATAAACTTGAATAACATAACCCTCCTTCTGGCGAAATCGGGTAAAACGAAAATGAGGGATAACACTACGTCTAACATAGCAAAATTGACATAAAATTTAGAGAGAATGCAGCTCAATAAAGAAACTATGCCAGGAATTTCTGCGAAAGCCATAAAATGATAATTAATAGTGTACTCGAGCAGCCGCGGTCAGGGCGGAATTTATTACGGTATTATTATCGCTAGCTCTCTCCAAACTATATTATTGGCTGCTTCCTGAAAATTGCTTGTCTGTGTCTATTGGATACTGAAATTGGAAAATGCTTTCACTGGGTTAAAAAGTGATGTTACTATTTTCATTATATAGGTAATTATAACTTCACTTATTATTATAATTCACCCAAGTGGGAATCGAACCCATGATCTCTGCATTCCGTGCTAGTGCTCTTACCACTGAGCTACCGGGTCAATTACAATTAAAAGGTATTTGGGTAAGTAAACATAAAACTTGTAAATAACGATGTATCAAGATATTCTGTGGGATCTCTTTTGTGATCTTGATATTCTGGCTACCCTGTTTCAGAAACTGTATGTAACTATACTTTACTAGTGGACGCCCGTGACTTTGTCCGCGTGGACTGCAGAAAAAACAAAATGTCGAAATTATCCGGGATACAAATATTTTCCCGGAATAAAAAGTAGCCTATGTGTTGTAAATCCAGGGTGTCAGCTAACTCCATAATAAATTTTATTAAACCGTTTTTACGTGAAAGAGTAACAAACATCTATACATACTCACAAACTTTCGCGTTTGTAATATGAGTAAGATGAAAATAATCTGGTTTTTGGAGGCATTATTTAGTCAATCCACTTGACAAAATTGCTAACTCAGACTCTCATAAATACCCTATTCTTACGGTTACCTCTAAGTTTATTGGTGTTCCCCGATTCGTTCTTCACACCTTCAATACAAAAGGAGTGTCAACTCATTATTGACAGTTATATCTCGTAATGAGTATAAGACGATGACCGTGACGTCAGCAGCTCCTCATTAAAGCCGGATTGAGGCCCTCGGTGCGAAGCTCCCGGATTACACCAGCCCCAAATCCCTGTGGTAACCATTGATCCCTACCTTGGTGATGCTCATTTTGAATTATGAGATACATAGGTGCTAAATGGATGACGAATTTATTGCCAAAATTACTACTACAACTACAGCGAACATAGTGCTATGAATACTCGCTTAGTTAACATGAATTTATCTTTATGTGAATTGTAATACATGGGGTATTACGATTCATACAATTTCAGTCGTCCAGTGTCGAACATAGGCTTTCCCCAAAGTTGGTACTTACAGGGTCAAATAATAAAAAAATAGTTCTTACTGTAACTTTTGGTTCATTAGTTCATCCTGAATGAAACATGATGTTAAGAGCCTTTAGATTCTAAAGCTTAGAAGCTTTGTGTACCAACTTTCTGTCATATGTCTAATAGAAAAGAATAGATGAATGAACCTAGACTAGAATATCCAAGGAAAACTTAAACGTGGTAGCTCTAAGCAGACCTGGTAGCGAACGATCATCACATAGACAAAGAACGTAGGGAAGACCTGGAGCTAAAAGACTCAAGTCATTGAATGAAATCGAATCAAATTTCAATTGAATTAAAATCACACTGTGTTTGTAGGGGATTACAAATATTACAATGCTCGCCATTTCAAGTGGCTGTGTGTATCACTGGTCAGTTACAATGAGGTACATCGGACACAACACGGCGATCCCTAATTAGGCCGGCCCTACATGTGCCAATTATATCAAATTTGCAATAGTTACGCTTATTAAGGGAACATTTGCTCTTTTGATATTTAACCAACCCTTCACTCTTCGCTGAGTTTCGGAAGAAATTATTAATTAGTGGAATTTTGAAACTTTCCTATATTGTATCATTATATTTAGGTAGACTAAGGGACTATGGGAAATAAATTAATAATATTACGCGTGTCTACCTATTATAATAACAAGCTTGAGCTTATTGATTAGTGAGTATACCTACCTACCGATATTATAATAATACCTTAATTTTTTAAAACAAGTAAATAAACTGCTACGTTTACGACATATCGCAAACGTATGTTTTATCTATATATTATCATATGCTGTGGTCGCTTCACTAAAATACATCAGCTGTATCTTCTCTTCTCTTCTCTCGTCAGCTCTTTCCGTGTATGTCGACTAAGGAACTCAGATTCTATGATTCAATCTAGAAATTATCTATAAATTAGTAGGTCTAGTTCACCGTTCAAAGTTATGCGCAAATGATAAATTATGATTGTCATATTGTTTATTCCAATCCACGTCAGGACGTCAATCTGGGTACGATTTCCCAAAGGACCTCCACGAAACCCGGATATCTAATTACAAATTCGATGCAGCCAATAAATATTCCAATGAATACGAATTTACATACCCCTTAGACTGTTCGGTAGATTGTAGTCAATATTTGAATTTCCAGAGGTGCTTTGGCGGCATATTTTGTTTGGAACAAACGGTATCTTTACCAAGATTGATTTATATGAAGTCATAATATTAGTGTTTAGATTAGGAAATTTGTAGGTAAATAGTTCTCTTAAAAACTAAACTAGTAAACAAGATTATTATTTATTAGTATAAAGAAAATAGTTGGAATAAGTCGATTTTAAATATCCAATCATGTGCCCTTTGTTATACATTCACAAAGAAAACCTTTGGTTAGCAGAAATTGAAAACAAATTGCAGTAACTTACATGTTTTCATTTCCAATATCAATATGCAGACATCAAAAGACTCTATTATATATTTTCAAATTGATAGGTTGCTTATTAGGTATGACCACGAAATAAGGCAATTTGGAGGACAAAAGGCCCCTCCTGTCCGGCTGACGACCGCCACCCGGCTATCCCGAAAAGTTTCCACTCGACGGACACCCTACCCGGGTGGATTTATTTAATTTTGTCCCGAATTTGAAGGATGCCCACACGTTTATTGTTCTGTTGGACATTGATTGGGGAGATGCAATGGGTATGATTAGATAATAGCAGGTATGAAGCTGACACCACTAAGATGAATATGAATCCTTGCTATATTAGGGGATACTAAAATTCAATAGAAATTCTTACAAACTTTAATAGCATCTTTCTTTGTTTTGGCCCATCTTTGGTAAAATTATAATATCAATAGCCTAGATCTTAGCAAGTGTTTTAACGATTGTCCTGTATTAATTGTCAAAACTATTTGATTATGTTTATGAAACTATTTGGACTGGTTACAATATTATTATTATTTTTATGAATGCGAATAATGAGCTCTGTTTATTTGTTACGCTTTCACGCCAAAGGTAAGTAGCACTTAGGTAGCTAGACCCTGAGAAAGGACATAAGCTCCTTTTTATCCCGGAATATTATGACATTTTGTTTTTTTTTCTGCGCTTCACGCGTACTGAGTCACGGGCGTCCACTGTAAGTCCATAAAAAATTCAAAACACCGTGTTCTCTAAACCGATACGGTCAATCCGACAAGTCTGCGCTATTTATCAGCACGCGGCTCGTTTGTCGGGATATTCGTAAATATTCCAGTCGTTATAGCTACTATCAACATAATGTTATGGCGCTGGCATTTTACAAACGGAAACAAGAGATATAAAGCTACGACGTGGCTTAGATATCTACTTCGGTATTAATGTGCCGGAGCGAGAAATATTTGTTATTTGTGAGCCGGTTTCAAATTTTGCGGGCCTTTAGTTTGGTTATGCGAAAAATATGGTGATTTTTTTTCGGTCTGTTCCTTTGTTTTTATTGCTTGGAATGTGTTATTTATAGAATTTATGGTTTGTAACGTTTTTAGATAGATTTATAGAATAACTAGTTTGACATTGACCTCAAAATTAGCAGATGGATAGTGGAATCTTAGAGAGACTAAATTCTCTTCCTGAAAACATACCTAAACACATTTTATTCTTTACTTACATGGGTAAGTTGGAAATGTCTGTGACTCACTTCAAAAGTAAAATCTTTTAGTAGAAACGCACTTTGAAGCTACGAACAAACAATCATTTACGAATTCTTTCAACATGCCTGAAATGAAAAAGACAATACGCGAAACCATTTTAGAAAAATGCACGGGAATTCAAAATAAATTGCTGTACTGCAAATGGAGGGCTGCATTTTGTTGTTTTGTTTTACATACTATGTGTTTTCATCTCTGTCGTAAATGGAGGAAAAGAAAGGGATGCATGATATTATTTTGCATTTATGGCTAGTACAAGCAGGATGTTCCTCTCTCGACAAATGACTGGAAATTGCTCGGAAGCGACACCTGTGCTTTGACTGTAAGTTATTTGCGTTACTCAACAAAACATTTTCGTTCTCAAAATAAACTGAACTTTATTGTTTAGTCTACAGAGTTTATACAAAGCTTTAATACGTTACCCCATAAGTTTTGGCTGCGCAAAATTTATACGTACCTACGTACGATGAACGTGATAGTTCTTTATTCGTTTTGCATTTTGCGAATGTCAGGTAAAGTGAGACATTTGGATTGTTTTAACAGAATCGCTCAGTCATCTTTATGCTTTCAAGTTATGCTTAAACATACAGGTACCTAATATTGTTACTAACTTAGTCTTTGTTTATTTATTAATTTACCTTTTAAGACCTTTCTTCACTCTCTCTTTCCCTTACAAAACTCCAGTCTACTTCAAAAACAAACATAGCCTAATCTAACCGCAAATAAATTAAATCAAATATTCCATAAAACGTTTTACCTAATAACAAGCCTCGGTTATTATGTCTGAGTATTACATTAAGTATACGGCAGTAATGCCGGCATAGGCCCCCGAATTAGACTATATTGAGTGAGTTATCTAATACGAGGTCCGCGCATTTTTGGTTATTATTATTGGGGCTTATGTAAGCGAGCCTTAATCCAATGAACTTCCATTAGAAAGCGTTTCGGAGTAACTTTATTTACTCACGTGGCTTCACTACGAGCTGGGGCCTTAGTATGCCGTCCAGACAATTTTGCCGAAGCATTTGGGGCATAATGTAATTATTAAAAATTGCTTTTTATATTGCGGTAAATGTTTTTTTTTGTACAAGATTTACGTTCGGAATGGGGTGAGGTGGATTTTGGTAAATAAGTTTGTTTTTGTTATAACAAAATAAACTGTCAATATATTATTACAACAAATAGCCGGTTATTATATCCTATTTTAATTAAATTAAAGATTAATTCCTTAGACATTTTTATAACATTACCTTCAATTGCATGTCGTAAGAGTCGAACTCGGGTATTCTAAGCTAGAACCTTGTCACTGATCACTGTAAGATTTCTTTTATCATTCTGAAGTTTCGGTAACCCCATATAGGGAACACAGTGATCGTGTGCATATACATATACTTAACAATGTGAAAAAATCGTTAGCCATTAAAATCTAAAGCCTAAAATAATCCGATTTATTTGAACAGCGGTCGCGGACCAAATGATAATGCGCTATAAAAAATTAAAAGTGGAATTTCCAGCGCACTAATGGATGGGGAGGCAACGAGGAGCTAGACTAGTCTGAAATAAAAATTTAACTTTCTCCCAGGGATAAAGAGGGGAGCTAACAGTTCTGTTTATGACTTCTATAGGGAAATACCCGCATCGCACTAAATGGAAAAACTTTTATTCGCACACATGTAGCACGATATTAGGTGTATTTTCATATTTTTGCCCGCGGACCGATGAGTTTTTTATGTTTATGCCCTCGTAAAGTTTGCACTCGTTATAGTTTACACGACAATGTTACCAGTATAACCCTATTTTCACTTAGTTTTTTACGACTTTAACTACAGCATGCGCGTATTTACCTATAGTGTATATTCTAAGTGAAGGGAATAGAGATGAGTTTTCTGTGATAACATGGTGGTAATAGCAGTAATTCTGAACGTAAACAGTTTACACTCAAGGCACCGATGTGTTTACGCTCCGAATATCAAATTTTCAATGTAACGACCACTCTCGGTATTTATTGCTGAGGCACGAGTGGTGTCGCTGATAATGTTGTGTTTTATTATATTATTCAAGCACAACATATTTTACTTGCCGATTATAAGTTATTGGTCTATTGAGAAGCGTTGGTGCCAAAAATAACGATGTTTCTATTTTGATGATGTGGAACTTCACTAGAATACATCAGCAGCATCTTCTGTGCATGTTATAAGAGTCGACTAAGGAACTCGGGCATTCTCTCAGGATGCTAGCATGTTATCACTGATTATTTGCTTACATCTGTCCTCGCTATGCTATAATACGTACAGCCGCGTGTATGTTCTTCCTTCTATGAAGATGTGTTCAATGTAAACTAAAAATTAACTTGAGGTACCTATTCATCAATCTATACATATAATAAAAATGTAATGGATCGCTGTCTGTACATGGAAGATATATGAGAAAAAATATTATAGGAGACCTTTATCATTGCAATATAGGACGGAGTCGCGGGCGTCCGCTAGTCTGAAATATATAGCACCGTTGAGACCACTTTAATGAATACCTACATCTATGAAAAAACATGTCAATGTGTCATGATAATATCAACTCCTTCAATATTCTCCTAAACCTTAGATCACGCCAAAACAAATGTCCGTCAGCGCCCTCTATAAACTCCAATTTGTAACTTTGAAGCACGTCTGAAATTACTCCTATTGACACTATCGCCGGCACTTGAATACAAACACAGTTTTAATCAATACATCAAACAGGCGACCACTACAGCAATAATAATTAAAAGCGAATCATTATATAGAATATTTGAAGAGGACCGAAGGGACCGCATCTGCCCTTAGGCGGTTTGAATATTGCAGATACGGGCTTAAGATTTGCTGGAAGCGGCATTTCATTACCTAACTTTTTAACAAGGTCCGTGGACGTTTTTATGATAAAAGGTAGATTTATTATTTTGCATTCGCCTTTTCATATGAATATTTTGATAGTTTTCTATTAGTCTACTTAATTACAATTAACTACTAGTGAATCAGAATTTTTAATAAATAATCAATCAAAGCAGTTCTTAAAGGCATTTAACTTTTATGTTTTTACATTTTTCTTATGTACTTACTATGTAGTTAAGGTAACTTAGGTATATAAAATTATTAATAAAGAAATGGAAAAAATTCCTCACCCAGGTGGGAATCGAACCCACGACCTCTGCATTCCGCGTGTCAGTGCTCTAACCACTGAGCCACCGGGTCAATTATTTCGATGACGAATTTTACCATCTCTTTTCTAAATTACATATTGGCAACGTTATTTTTCATCCCGATAGCTATACACTGGCCAAATCTCGGCAAACAAAGCTGAATCCCTCAGCACAATGTTTAAAGATGAAACGATCAACCATATCCTAACGGATTACATTAATGGAGAAGTGTTTTTATAAATTTATCTTAGTCAAGATATTATACAGGATGTTTTTTTGTGGCCACCTTTAACGAAGGGTACGTATTCTATACATGAAATAAAGTAAGTTTATGCCAAAAAAAATCTGGGAATTTTTTTTTAATTTTGAATTCCTTGATCGTGCGAAATTTATAGTGTCTAGTGTTTATGTTAGTTTTTTTATACACAGATATTAATTATTTTTCGTGAAAAAATCCTGCTACGCGCGTCTATGTGCATTTATGCAGAAAAACGCAGTCTATTTACTCAACTTTGGACCCTAATATTTTGGAAACCAGACACTTCCCAGGTATGCTTCCATGGAGAAAAATGATCGTGATGATGAGGAGATTCCGTAGTTTTTGGGAACGTTGACGACCAAAAATCATCCTGTATATTATAAAATTATTAATAAAGAAATGGAAAAAAATCCTCACCCAGGTGGGAATCGAACCCACGACCTCTGCATTCCGCGTGTCAGTGCTCTAACCACTGAGCCACCGGGTCAATTACTCGGATGACGAATCTTACCATCTCTTTTCTAAATTACATATTGGCAACGTTATTTTTCATCCCGATAGCTATACACTAGCCAAATCTCGGCAAACAAAGCTGAATCCCTCAGCACAATGGTTAAAGATGAAACGATCAACCATATCCTAACGGATTACATTAATGGAGAGTGTTTTTATAAATTTATCTTAGTCAAGATATTATATATATATAACTTAGGTTTGTTATATTTATAGTTTGGCTATATTCTGTAGCCAGCTTTATTTCAACACTGTTTCTTCCAGAACCCGTAGGGCCGTGTAAATGATTTGATAAGACTAGTTTTATACATTTGGTCGGAGTCCGCCCCTGTAATCCTGCTCTCTAAGATGATGATTGCGACCCGTGCCAGTTTACAAAAGGTAATCCTTAAAGGCAGAACTATTGGGGAAATTTTGATAGGAGTATAGTTAGTGTTTACGATGTAAATTTGTTCTGTAATATCATAAACCTTCCTGATTGGTCATGTTGGAAGTTTGAAGGGTTATGTTGGTTTCTTTTTGTGTACCAATATGTTTACTGTATTTATTTATGTATCGTTTAATGTTTGGTATGAAATTTATAAGTATTCACTAATGTTGGAGGCTTGTCTCTATATTCCACATAAAACTACCGAAGGCCAATTGTTTGACCAGTAGTTAAGCTTATTCTAAGTTAAAAACGTCTAACGTATAGTATTTTTGACGTATTAAAAAAATTGTAAGAATAACTACTGATGACATAACCGGGCTTCAACTTCTTATATCTTATCCGAGATATCGCATACATAGAATAGAAAGATGTCAAGGCTGAAAAGCCGCAGTTTAAGGAGTTGGTGATGGTGGAGCTATGTAATAAGTACCTAAAGTTTTATATAAAATCTCATATGTACTAAGCTGATGCGCTGCTGCACCAGAATACATCAGCTATATCTCTTTCCATGCATTTATATAGAATGATGTAAATATCACGCTGACTGCATATAAAACTGTCTATCATTGAAAATATGAATCACGTTATGCAAATGTTTCAAAGAGTGAAGCACATATCATTCCATTACCATTTTAAAGCGGATTTAAAATTGAACCGTAAAATGTACAGTGTACAGCCATATTCGTTTTTAACTCATTGCATATCATGAAAAGGCCGAGAGTATTTTTTAATTGAAAATGCACAAATGCCATTTCCGCGTAGCATTTGTATTGCATTTCTTTTTGGATCCCTCATCTGAAAGCGTTATAATAACAAAACGGCCATTGTCTAAGAGGGCTTGTTTTGTAAACCTTAGAGTGTTTTCGACGTACAAAATGTATGAATAAGGTACCTACCCATTTTTGACATAGGGCTTGGTTACAGTAGAATTAGGCAGCGGATATATGCTTTTTAACGTCCCTTGTTCTTTTTTAATTTATAGTGAACTATGAGAGAGGCGCGTGAGTTAAATATTTTCAAAAATGTATTTTGAGGATCACATAATAAGCCTAATGTCTTTTTTCTTCTTCAATCTACCCACATATTATATGAATCAGAAAGAAATATCCTACTAACTAAATAGCATGTGACAGCAATATACGAGTAACAGAATGTCAGCTTTGTACTCGATGCATGTGATATACACAAGTGGTTGTCAAATAGTCGTAGCAGTTTACAAGTGTAGCAATTAAATGCTAATACAGAACCCCTTGAGTGTTAGGTACTGTCAATAAAGATTACTAGGAAGGCAAGTTACCAATCTGCTGGAGGGCAATTCTTGAAATTTTTAAAGCCCAAACGCAACTATGTACCGTTTGAGTAAAAAGGTATATTTTAATTCAATTTTGGTTGTATGGCTCCGTCGATTGACCGACGTTCTGCCAATGTCTTTAGCACGCATCGGTCGCGAGTATGACAGAATAAAAACAAATATCTGTCTCGTGCTGAAATGTATCTAATTAGGTACGTCACTGTAAAGTAATTATTGCTTTGTTCTGAGCGTTTACAACAGTTTCGTTTCGGCTTCGTTCCAACTCGAGACTTTTCGAGAATTGCCCCCGAGCAACAAATACCAAATAAATATTATAAATGCGAAAGTAGGGTTGTTTGTTACCTCTTTATGCTTTATCTGGGGTACTAAAGCAATTTTAGTAGCAGGCCATACAGACAAGGTCGCGGGTAACAGCTAGTATTAAAGATTTTACACAATATTGTTTTAAATACCCTACAATACATACATACATATAATTACGCCTTTACCCCTTACGGGGTAGGCAGGGCACCAAGGGTCGATAGAACCATATGGTTTTAAATACTATTTTTCTAATAATAACTTTGTTGATATCTTTTAAAAAAATCTGTCAACTACAAACACAACTACTACAGTCAATCGAAGTGCTGTGGATTTTATCTAAATGAAAAAAAAAAAAATGGGAAATAAAAAGATTTCATTTTATACTGGATAAAATCCGAATGTTATAGCTCAAAATTGAGAGCTTCTCTTGTTCATAACAGACAGAGTTGCGGAAAACTGCAAGAAAATTTCTAAGCTGGAACGGAAATAAACTTGCCAATGTGCATTTTTATCTGCATAAATATTAAGACTTCTCAATATAAGTACAATAAAATATATCTACTGTAGGTAAGAGAATTAAATATATTTTTAAAATAAACAAAAAGCTCCGACCCGAACTGTGTTCGAGCCCTAAACTAGATCTCTCTGGCGGGAATTTTCTGCAAAGGGGTAGGATACAAAAGGCTTTTTATAATACTTTTGGCAGGCATATGGCGTGTAATAAGCTAGCACGGCTCTTAATCAGCATGGGATCAGCGTGAATACTAAGCAATTATTTTGCCCGCTGGTTAATTAAAAGTTTTTTGGTAAAAGAATCGGCGTGCGGATATTTGATGTCATCATTACGATCAAATTACAGCCAATTTTAATAACCGATGAGATTTTTGGCATATTTCAGATTAAATGTTTCATTGTTTTACAAAATTTCAAATTTGAAATAAAAAAATCTAAGTTTCTTCATGATCTCTAGTATTGAAAATACCGTTACATACTCATTATGAGGATCTCAAAACAGGAAAACCTATAAGAAATCATGGCTTGGTTCTTTCGCGGGCCTCAATTGAGCTAGACCAATTTTTAAATCATATGTAACTAAGTAGGTATAACTTAAAAATAGAATATTGACGTTATCTTTAACAAACATTATTTTTACAATGAGGATAAGTCGATATATAATAGTGCAATTTTAAAGACCAAAAATGATGCATTCTTTCCAAAGACAACCAAATTTTCTTCTATCGAGTTTCAAAATTTCACCGCTGTATTTCTTCCTTATTGTACATAACTCCCAAGACTCGGTAGCAACGCAGACAGCTTCGATAAACAGGAAGTGAGTGTACTCTACATACAAAGTGGAGACGTAAGCACAGCGGGGGCCATGGAGGCAGATGTTATGACAATGTTTGTTAATAGTGTTGATCGCTATTGCGTTGCAGGCGCTGAAGAAAAAACATGTTATGCTAGCTTCCCACGGTTCGTGATATTGCGGATGGACGCGGGCCTGACTGCGCCGACGCACTATGGGAAGAGTATCGTCTGTGGTAATCCATACCTACCTACATTTTTAGTATGGTGCGACAGACGTCCTTAGTCGTCGGCCATGCGCGATAATCCGAAAACACACGCACTGTGGAAAGCTGACGTTAAACACATAGTGTGTTCCCGAAATGAGGTTGCCAGTACTGCTGCATCTTAAAGGAGATACAATAGTCACGTTTAGCATAGCAGGGGCAGATGTAAATTATCTGTGGCAAGTTGATAGATTGAGAGAATGCCTGAGTTCCTTAATCGACATTTATGACAAGCATGGAAGGAGATGCAACTGATGTGTTCTAGTGAAGCCCCGCATCAGCACGGGAAAAGAAAAGATAAGTACGAGTATAAGCAAATATTAGCTAAAGCGGCTTAAGTAAGCTACAATGGTTGTTATAACAACACTTTGAACATCACAACTCCTCCTAATATCTACTTGACAGCGGGGGCTTATCCCGCAAGAATATTCTGCAATTTCTGAATATGAGAACTATGCAAACATAATATTATAAACTGCTAGGACTTTCTCGTTCACTCTTGCACTCAAGTAGATACCTACGGCGAGGAGCGATTTTAGAATAGAGCTCTTTTGTTATTCATATTTTAAGCAACCATTTTAGCTTTTTAAGGCTTATCCGGCTCGAAGGACCAATGATATATTTAGTTATATGTCTTAATAATATTCTGCAATTTCTGAATATGAGAACTATGCAAACATAATATTATAAACTGCTAGGACTTTCTCGTTCACTCTTGCACTCAAGTAGATACCTACGGCGAGGAGCGATTTTAGAATAGAGCTCTTTTGTTATTCATATTTTAAGCAACCATTTTAGCTTTTTAAGGCTTATCCGGCTCGAAGGACCAATGATATATTTAGTTATATGTCTTAATTAGTTAAGAGGTTTGATAGTATACGTTTTTGACTATCTTTTTAACATTAATGTCTGAGGGAAAGAATAATAATCATTGAAAACATGAAGAATATGAAATATGTATAAAAAGTTATGTAACAAATTACCTATGTCGGTGATCAAATGATGTCTGAAATAGAGCAACGCTGCAATATAAAAATACATCGTATTTACGAGTACAATAAATTAATAATATAACAGTGATTTATCAATGAATATTTACGAGACGAAGTTAATAACCTAAACCGTATGCAACCGCCATAGTCTTAGAAAAATAAGACACAGTTTTAATACTTTACTGTAAATAGAATCATAACAATTTAAAGCTCCCACTTTAGTCGGGGAATATAAATATGACAAGATGGTCTCCTCAGCCCAACTTATGGGGGTTAAGATTCTAATTTCCAATTTGAATTTTTCTACAATATTTCGGGGCAGGATTACAACTTAGTAGTTCTTTGGGTAGATTATGTTGTGAAGTATCGTTTCACATTTATTTTTAATGTTATGGTTATTTTAAATGTTATTAGGGTTCTAAATGTGTGGGCCCTCTTACAAAAATTTAAATCAAGTAGGTACGTAAGTATTGTACAGTGGGTACTATTAGATATTCTAGGGGTATATCGGTGTTGGGATGATTTCATCTGAGGGATATATGTCATGTATGGATGGTAACAACCGGTTTAATAAAATTTATAACCGGTTTTTTCGGATACTTACCGCACACTTTTGCCCAATCTCTTTGGGGGATAATAGGCGTCACTATATGTCTGTATGTTTTTTCGGATAACCGTATTTTATGCAGGTTATCTCGAAGTTTTTAGAATTGAAAACCTTTAGAATTGGATGAGCAGGTAAGTACATAATTAATTATGGCATGTACATATGTTTTTATTTTGAGTTGTATTAAATTTTTAAACCAAAAATGTATTTAAGAACCAATTATACTCTTGACTATACTCTAGCTAGGATGCATTACCTATCTACCCTCAATACAACACAACAAATGCGAAACAAACACACATGAAACTAATCAACAATAACAGAGTCGCGTCATCCGCACCTCATCAAAATATCGCGTTACGGACTCGCAAATTCATTCTGGGACGCCAATTATCCGAACGCTCCCATTTTCCGACTCATTCCCCGGTGTAATGATAGCGTGGTGATTTTGACAGTTGCCTCCATCCCTATGCATAGGTTGGGGTTATGTTAGGGCTAATGTGCATAAGCGGAAGCGGATTGCTAGTTAGTACTCTTAAATTGAGGATATTGTAGGTATGGATATGTTATGTAGCACGTTTCCTTAAACCCGAACAATATATTTTTCATTGCAGTGCTAGTCTTGGCAGAAGCGATATTTGGACCTACATGGAAAATTTTCTGATATTTTATCAAGAATTTTACCATTTATGTTGATGCTCTGCTGATCATTTGAACAATCTGCTGATCAATAGGTAGGAATCCTTTAAAATTCTAATGACATGATAATATAATAGATTTTATTGTCTAACATGTATTATTCATACAAAATATTAAACAGATACACATACCATTTCGCTCTTCCCAACCCAATCCGCTACCGCTTGTCGCTGATCTTATCACCATGGTTATGACATTAAGAGGAAAGCTTGGATGCAAATGTCATTCGTTAACATGCATTGCGTGAAGTCGCCTGTCTAATTAGGTACACCTTGCGATGGAGTGGCTCATGGGTTACAGTTGAATCGTTTTAAGGCCGAACTCAAGCGTTTTAGCGCCAAATTCGAGCATTTCTAACGTAATTATTCCGGAATTGCAAAGCGTGATGGGCGCAGACATTATGCTAGACTTCATTTGCATGATGGTGGTTTTGTTAGTTATTATATTAGGATTACAATATATATTTGGTATAACAAAAGGGGTATGTTAAGCGAAATGCTATGAACATAACTCTCTATTATTTTGTTTAATGTAATTTCGAGTTTCCGGAGATAGGTTCTCCATAATGAGCTATATTCATTGAATTTCGCCGAAGACTCCCCTTTTGTTACATTCTGCAGGGAAAAGTTACTTCATGTCGAAAATAGAAAATCATTTAAAACTTCATCATTGCTATGTAAATGTCTCTAAACTATAATAACATCTATGCATTTTTTCGATAGACGAATACATTATGCATTTAAAACTTAGTATTATAGTCGTTACATATTATCATGGTCGTATACATATAGACCTTAAAAGTATCCAAAGGCTAAATAAGCTAACTTAACTGTACCTAAATATTGGTAGAACCGTAAAACAGGCATGCAGCAGTATTTAACGAGTTACCTACTCTGGCTCGGAGCAGTCTCAACAGTGGGCAAAGTTGTTCTGCAACTGGAAGTCATTATTTCGCCTTGCGTTCGGACTAAATATTTGCTAGGTAAAGTTAGCCCATTATAGTTCTTACGATTCATTCTAGAGTTGCCAATGTGATTGAGTTTCGTTAGCGGTGTTTGTAAGCAAAGTGAATAGGTATTACTAAAGTGTGGTAATACCATATTGTACCTATATGTTCAGAAAGTCTATAAATTCTGGGAATATCATGAAGGAGATCATACAGCCACGTTTACTCTTGTTATAATAGAACAGCTCTATGGTTTAGATCTATTACTGCATTTTTTACGTAGGAACCTACGAGTATAATTTTTAAATTAAGTAACTCGATATGAGGTAACAGATTACTGCTGATATACATAGTTCGATAAGAAACCAAACCAAGAAAACTTTTCTATGTTTCCCCGTTTCGAGGTAACCGAATGAAATACGGAACCAATGTACACCGAGATCCCATTACAAAGAAGACATATTTATATAGATGTAATGTAAAAGTTGAGTTTTTTATTTGGTTTGTAAGTGTAATATTTGTAAAATTATTTTGAAAAGTATATAAGGATATCATAGCACAGTCTAATGCGAAAAGTTAGTTCGTTTGTTTGTTTAAGTGTCGACATACGAGTATACTTCTTCTTAGACTTTTATATTCGATAACTTCGCATTTAGTTAATAAGGAACTCCTGTATCAGCATACCACCTCACCTAAATATTTGATATAACAATTTTTTTTAAATTTATTTGGTTGTAGTTGGGCATGGCAGACTATATCCGAAAATCTGTTGGACACTAGTGAATGAGGTTAGCCCAGGACAGAGAACAGTAGCTTAGTGAAGAGGAGTTCTTTACTCTGCAGTAGCTGCAGGAGGCTGTATAGATAGATAGATTTGGACATGAGCGCATGGTCTACTTTGAAGAATGTACAGAAATAAAACACAAGCGTATCAATGTCGGTTCCTTCGCTAAACTTGGATGGAAAGTAAAAATTGCTCTCCAAATGTTCGGTCTAGACGGGTTATTAAAAATTCACTCGAACAAAATTTTGTGAATGCATTCGGTTTGAATCGATGAGTTCAATAAAAAGGGTATATTTTCTTTGTTTCGCTAGTTTTTTTTGGAAAACAACAAACCTTTTTGTGGATTATTAATATTATAGTTTGAAGCAAAAATATATTATTTTCAAGATATTTTTGACAGTGAATTTTATCCAAAGTTCAGACCACATAAACATAGGCTAAATTTTGGACTTAAATAATTTGATTTTAATGATAATAACAGGCCGCTAAGTGTTTGTTTTAGTCCGAGTCGCCCGATACCTCTAAAAATCCTCTATTTGCACTGGTTCAGGTCTTTTTCTGAAGTTACAGCACCATAGAACAAATACAGGTTAATATTGTTTGAAGCAGCAAATTTGCAATTTGTAACAACAATGAGGATCACAATTGAGTAGTAAACTAATTACCTACTCCATATAGTACCTACAGACCCTTCTGCGTAACTTAATAACGAATACGCTAGACAAGTACGCAGTACAACCGCTATAACCTGACCCTTTCGAAACCCAAAATTAACTAAACATGAAAACCTAATCAAGGATCAAGATATTCCGGACCTTTTGCCTCCGCGTCGTTATTAGTATTTCAAAATGTAGATTAGCTATTGCCTCTTAATACAATATGTTGGTAAAGTAAATTACTATGGAATAGTTGGAATTCGCATATGTATAGGACTAGGTAGGTACTTTGAATCTTAGATGTAATAATGTTGGTGAAATTGCCAATATTGTGCGACGAGACATTGATATTGGAGCGATTGACTATATTAAAACTTGGAAATTAAATTCTAAGTTCGATTTAGATAGTACATTGAACATTGTATTGAATTTAGGAATATGTTAAAGTGCAGGTACTTAGGAAAATAAACTTACTTTAAATAAGTAAATTGAGGAATAATAAATAGCAAACTGGTATACCGAGGCTATGTTTACCATAGTAATTACAAAACGGAGAACTATGTTTAAAAAAATAGGTTTAAAATAAATAAATGGATAGGTATGTTAATTTAATCTAATTCCATTAAAATACAAGTAATTAAATATCATTGAAATATTTAAATAGAGGAAATAGAAAACGGACTTTTGAGTAGTTGGAAACGATCGCTATGTTTTCCCAATAAATAATTCATATTTAATATATATTCATAATAAGTACATTTTATTTTCTTAACTTTGTAAATGAAGCTATACCTGAATGATCCATAGATAAGAATGTTTAAAAATAAAAAGTATAATACGATTTTCCAAAATTATTCTTTAAAATATCAAGCATAGGTTAGTTAGAGCATTTGAATATAATCTGATTTTACCTGCAGAGAGCTTACACCACGAAGATGTAGGAAAGGGGATTCAACTTTTCTTTCTTTTCTTTTTTTTTAACACAACACATTAACCTAGTCCCACATTAAGATCCCTAAGGTCTTGTGTCGTGGGTACTAAGCAACGGTATATAGATAAGTATAGAAACATCCATGACTCGGAAATAAACATCGATATTCAACATATCAATGTTTGCACCTACCGGGATTCGAACCCACGACCTATGGCGTCGCAGGCAGGGCTCACTACCTACTAGACCAATCGGCCGTCACTCACTTTAACTCACTTTATACTTTTGAAAGCTACCTATTACATCTCTGAACTATGGGCTATGATGACTCTCTTTAACAAGAATCCCAACTTAGGCTACTAGTGCGTGATTGGCTGTCTCTACTCGTATCTGTTTTAGGCGGAGATTCTTAACTCACACAAGTGACTTCAATGTTAATGATTATTATTGTTAAACGAATGAAATGGAAAATCGGCCCCTAATTTATAAAGAAATTTATAATATAAATTACTAATTGTTAAGTCTTAGACTCTACCTTTACTACGTCTTCTTGGCATAGGTGCGCATATATTCGAATATATGCATATCTGCGACCCTTCAGACTGGTAAAGATTGATAAGGAGTCCGTCTCAAGGGTCTTCGACTGTCGAACTGAAGGTTAATCTAGCCTAGGGAACCCTAGAATTCGGTACTAAGCGGAAAAACTTGAACTAATGCCTTTTAGTATACCTATAACTTAGATCAAGATAGTAGTAGCTAGTGCCACTTAGAATTGGCTTGTATTACTGGTTGGTCCATATTTGTTATTATTCACATATATTTTAGTTTCTTGAATTTCGAATTTTATCTGAATGTGCGATTGTATTGTATAACTAAAGGTTGGACAAAATATCTTATGGTTCATGTATTATGAATATAATAAACATTAGGGATCCTAAAAGGAATCCGTTTTATAATTTTTTAAACGAAAGTCTAAAATCATAATACAAATGTCATTTTTTACAAAATTAAATGAAATTATAGTTAAAAATTCACTAGGTTTATCTGCGTCAAAATGTAATTACAAAAAACAATCCAATTCACTTAATTAAATTGCATAAAATGACTATAAGCGCTAATAATATAACAAATATATAATCTACCTAAAAAGTTACCAAAAACCTTATAAACGCAATATAAAATCTAACAACAATCCAAAGAATCCAATATAAAACTTCGGTATCTAAGAATCTAACAATTTCTAGTAATATGTTGATATTTTGCTGCGAAACTTTTAATATATGCCGGTTTCGAGAGTGGGGGTGGGGGTGGGGTTGAATGAAACTTTCTCTGTCGAAGCAGAGCAACTAATTTAACTGCTGCCTTAACTACCACTTCGATAAATTCTAAGTTTGTCCGTATTTTTCTATTATTCTTATTTATAACTAACTGCTTCATTATACTATTTATTGTATGCTTGTAGTCTGTTTTTAGACATTCAAGTCTGTATGTACCTACCTACCGTAATTTAAAACTTACATTCCAAATCCTTTCCCGATAGTGTACGCGTAGCTTCAAGTATGGACATGAAGTTTCCATCAGGACACGTGTACCCATTTATGCACTGTTCGTACGCATCTTAATACATATATTAAAACGTGGACTAAAGACGTCATAACATTACTCCGAGGTGTGTTTGACATTTTGTGTGGAAAAGTCGGTGTACCTATAAAATTCTTGAAAAAGATCGACATTGTGCTACGGACTACGCCGCGTGTCGTAGTAACTCTACGAATGTTGTAGTAGTACTACAATAGTACGTTCATTTTAGTTTATCGGACAAATATGTGGGTATAAGCAAATTGTTAGATAATTTTAATACTACCCGCATTATGTGATTCACCTGCATTTATGACAATATCGTCAGTCTGGTACAATGATATCCGTAGATCGCATCGCGCGCGATGCGACCCACGACATTCGCGGTTTATTAGAATATTTGTGTTTCGTGTACTTTATTATTGATATTGAAATCTTTCTTTCTAAAGATAGTGACTATGGGGACTATAACACCTAGGAGCAGTTGCCAAAGATATCGGATTGCAGAAGTTAGTAATGTCAAAGTTATTACCGTGGTGCATCCTAGTAATATATAAGAATAGATATATTTATATGCTCTCTGAGTGAATTTACAGAAACGGCTTTATTTATTTTAAGTTATGAGTAATTTTATTTATATTATTAATTTTGTATTGTTGTTATAAGTTAATTTAAGATGTTTATGGTTTTCACGTTATCGCATTGGCTTGATCAGCTGTAATGATAATGTTTTATATTAAATAAATAAATAAGTCTGTGGGTGCATTATTTGCTACATTGATTTATCGGAACAGTTTTAAATTTTCTGTCGTTCTTTTATAACTTTTTCTAAAAAATGTATTATTGCTTAGCTTCCTAAGCATGTACGACGGAAGAGAAGGAACTTTCTCTTATGACACACATGTTCATATAAGTGTAGGTATATTGTTTCCTCCTGTGGTGGCAATACTGTGCTGATGTGGGGTTTCACTAGAATACATCAGCTGCATCTCCCTTCGTGCAAGTCGTAATAGTTAACTAAGGAACTCTGGCATGCTCTCAGGATAAGCAGGCAACTTGTCATTGATAATATATATCTGTCCCCGCTATTCTAAGCGTGGCTCTGGCATTTCCTTTATGACCTTACATTTCGATAACACAGCCGGATATATGTATTTTGTATATCACATGAGCTTTCAAACGACCTCACCAAAGATCCGTTAAACTTAACAAAGTAATATGTCTTCCATACGGTAGCCTTGTTTCCATCAATCTCGCATAATGGCCGCGTATTAGCGATCCCCTAGAGACCGAAAGGTCATTTTATAGGCCTCTTATAGTTAATTACAATAATTGGCAAGGGTACGGAACCACGTGCCGCTGTTAGATAGCCATTTTGAGCTCCCAATAAATTCTGCGCATATTATTTTAGGGAGATCAGAAGGATTTTTTTTCATATATGAATATCGTCAACGGAGTTCGCTACCTTTAGAGAGTTGATACTGCCGAAGATATTAGAAAGAAATGTTGTTTTATCAACGGGTATGTATCAATGTTATGTATTAAATTAAGCCCGTTATCAATAAAAAGGTAATCGTCTTCAGCCTATTGCAGTCCACTGCTGGACGTAGGCCTCCCCCAGGGCACGCCATAAGGCTACTGCCATAGGGGGGTTTTGCCCATAGCATAGAGGAATGCCCATAGCCACCACGTTGGGCAGGCGGGTTGGTGACCGCAGTGTGATTTTCGGACTATGTTGTCAGCACGGGAGGCGCTGTTGCCCGCCTCCCGGAAATCTTTAATCGCCTCGTACGATACCCACACACGTCATCATTATCTATATCAATAAAAGGTAAGGCAGAATAAAATTTAAGAAAAAAACTGTGTTGCACCTGGCAGGCTGTTTTACGTGACATACTCGTATTAGAGCGTTATTTTACGTCACATGTTCACACAATGTACCATTATTTTACGTCCACACGTTTAATACTCGTACACCGCCTAAATATAATTAGGCAGTTTTCCGGCCGGTTCGCAATAGAGTCCATTGTTTGCCTAATTTATAGTATCTATCTATAATTATTTTCCTTAATTAAGCGAATGTTCCGGGTAGTATATTTTGACTTAATCCGGTCTGTTTTAAGCAATTATTTATTATTTTATTTATTGTCTTATCGTACTATCGTTCCTACTAATATTTTAGACATGAAAGCTTGTGAGAATCGTTGTTTGTTTGTGACTCATTCATGCAAAAACTAACGTACGGATTTTGAAAAAACTTGACAGTTTGCAGGCTTTACAGCTGACACATCATAATGGACTATGTAGCGGTAAATATTTTTTTTATATTTTGCATAGCTAAATATTTACATTACCAATAAGCAAATAATTAAATACTTCGTTATAAAATAAAGATTACTACATAATTATCAGCAACTTAATCTAACAAGCCACTTAAATTAAAGTTACTTAATTACAACTTCAAACAAATCTCAAATCCAGTCAGACATACGTTGATCAAAAAACTTCGTGATTCATTTCTAATTATACGTTTTAATTAAACTAATGTCCAATAATGAATTAATAATCATTTCAAATGAATAATAATTCGTGATTCTCGCTGACTTCAACCCTTGTGGATCTTGCCAATTAGTATAATGAAAAACATTAAATAGTTTTGGGGGTCGAAGGGTTAACTATGTAATTTTCAAGTCCTTTGTCTCAGCTATGATTATTATTAATAAGCTTATTAATCCAGGTTCTATTATATTAGATAATGAAGAAGTAGTGTAGTAATTCATCGCTATATTTAGGATTATTAAAAAAAAATTCTTGTTATATAGACATCTACTCATGAAGTGTGGCATAGGTCTGCCTCTCTTGGTTTATCTGTCATTCACATTTCGTATAAAAAACTACTTAGCTTATTAGGATACAGTTTTTATTTTAATTTAGAAATAACTTCTGGGCAGTTTAAATATAATGGTAAATCATGATTTAGGTTCTATAGGTATATGAAAAAGTACTTAAATTGCTAGTCATCAAATGAATGGGAATATTATCCGGTTACAACAAATAAGATGTTCAGAATGTATTTTTATGGTAGACGTATATACCTGTTATAAATAAGTACCTACGGAATATTTTATCCAATAAACTGAAACGTACCTGCCATAAAATTACGACAAAAACATCTAAATCCTAGAGCTTAACGTGAATTCTTTGTCTTCTTTTCTATTTCGTTTTCGTCTGAAAATCAAAGGAAACTCGATTTAGCGGGTCTCTGCGTCAACTCGAAACAAATAAACAAAGAAACTGAATTTAGTACGAAACTATGGTAAGTCTGCGAACCCTAGTCCATGTAACAATTTCTGAAACGAGACAGTCAAAGATGCGTTTTAATCTTTATTGCATGTAGAGTAACATACAAGCTGGGCATCGTAACGTTAACGTTATAGTTTCAGTTTTCGCGTAAACCCGTTAAAGTCGAGGTAGTGTAACATATGCAGCGCAGGTAAGGGCCGTCCTAACGAAGTGCGTCACTTGAATACAAGATCGTGTCAAGTTGAATTTTTCTAGTTTTCATGTTGTTCGGTTTGGAAAAGGGATTGAAAACGTAAGTGCAGTTTGATTTGAGAAGGGTCTCGAAGGATAGTAAATTATTCTGTAGCCTTCGTGTAACCAAAATTATTGAGAACATTTCACTATAATTCTTTTTACCAAGACCAACTTAACTTTTAAGTTAAGAAAAAATCGCAATTCGAAATAAAATAATCCAGAATCAATGGATTCCAATCCCGTAACTTTTTAAAATTTAATTTTAAATTACTCATGTAAATTTTTAAGTAATTACCATTATAATTAAAATGTGCCCGAAAAGCGGCGGTATATTCACACCTTCTTACATGGGACTGATAACTGGTGAAAAGTGGGGGTGAAATTTGCACACTTCTGCCCAGCCTCCTTGGAAGATAATGGACGTGACTAAATAACGTAAAATCAAAATGATAAAACCACATAACATACCTCTTCCTAAATTTTAACCGAACATAAATAAAATACCTAATGTGAAATTTCAAAGTAACTTTTTATTCATTCGCAAAATAAGTCAACCGTAAACATAAAGTAACCGATACTCACTCCATCTATTGCACGCCCACACGGCGTGTAATCAAAACGCCTGTTAAAACACGCTCCTTCAGAAAATCCCGCCGTTAATTTTAAGTTCTTTTCACATCCTAATTCATGCAGTCTTCAGCCTCTCAAAGGCCCGGAGATTTGCATCTAATTATCATTTTTGATTCGCTTCTTTTGTGTAAATACTGCTCTAAAAGGTAACACCGTAAATGACATAATACGGCGAAAGATATGATGAATTATTTATCCGAAATTCGTTTCCCGGGACGAGCTTTGCATCTCCGTTTAAACGTTAATACGCCTCAATGCATATTACTTTCGGGGATTTTTGTTGCTTAAATAAATGATTGCGTTTGACTAAGTACAGCTTTTAATGAATGTTGAAGAGGAACGCTAATGTAATACGGTTTTATATTATGTCTTTGTTGTTAGAAAGACATAAAAGGGAACTTGATAGATAATTTAGTGGTGGTAATGAATGATGAAATATTTGATTAGCTATCATCATTAGTACTTAAATATGTCGGATATGTCGTTGTTTTTATCTATGTACTGTAATATATTGACGTATTCTACAAGGATTCGCCCACCACCGGGCCCTACACCCTCCACTGATCTTCGGATCTGATTACTCATAACTGCAAAAACAAGCACTTGCACTACCTACAATCTCTGCAAGAAACCAGATCCGAGCACCCAGCACGCAAGATAACATCGCACCGTTCCACCAAGTGCTTGTTTTCGCAGTTATGAGTTATTAGATCCGAGGGTCAGTGGAGGGTGTAGGGCCCGGTGGTGGGCGAACCTGTGTGGAATGTTTGAACTTCCGAATTGTAACGCCTAATACAATATCATTTATTTTGTTATACATTGTAGGGTCCTATTTTGAACATTTGAAGGCAGTTTTATTTACTTAACCAATCTCTTTAAAATTTGCATAAACACGTATACAGTTAGGAGTACGGAAAAGAACATACATTCTGTAGTCGACACGGACGAAGGCGCCGGCAACAACTAGTACGAAATAAAGATAGTAGAATAGCAAAAAGCTTTTTAATTTAGAAAATCAAATAATAATAACATGAGAAAAGCCACATCAGACAAATCTGCTATCAAAGAAACAAACCTACTGTTTTATTAAAATATTATTGATTGATTACACGCAACACATATCTATAATAAACATTCGCGTTTCCTATACTTTGTTCACATACCGAAGTCCCTCAGATTTTCACATAAGTAAATAAAATCTATAAAACATTGTTCGAGTTATATAGACGATAGCGCCTCTATCGGAAGACGTCGTAACTGGAACTTTTGTTAAGTTAAACACACATTGTGCCGTTCTCCCGAAGGTGGATCAACTCTGACATTTTGACATTTAATCCAGAAGCCGTTGTTGCTGCGAAATTGCGTTTGACACAAATATTGAAAGTACAGGGGCGATGAAATCATGTTGAAAATTGGTTTTTTACTTCGATACGTAAGTAACGTTGGGTTTGATCGATTCTTAATTTAAAGAATGTTATTTTTATTTCTGTTGTAATGATAGGTAGGTATATAATGAATTAAACATTTTTTTTATTTAAAGAGTTAGAAATATTTGAGGTTATTAATTATAGTTGCTAATTGCTAACGGAGATTAAATTGCCTAATAGGCTTTTTATAGCTTGATATTGATTTATTGATTTTGTTTCATCTATGATATTACTGATAATTCAACACTTTACTATCGTGAATAACTGGTGATTGCGTTAGAGAAAATGTCGCTTAGTTTGAGTCGTCAAGAATATAATTATGACGTTCTATAAAAACAATAACAAATTTTTGCAGCAAAATATGTTTTTGATTTATATTCTAACATTTAAAACTAAAATGGAAAAGGTAAACATTCAAAACAAAACGCTTTATCCACATATCTGTCATTATAAATAAGAGAATTTCCTCCGATGCGTCACAGATAAATCTGTATAAAAGTGTTTGTCCAGCTACCTTGTGCGAGAAAAAGTTATTTTACGATTTCCGTTTCGAAAAACATTCGCGAACTATTTGAACGTAAAAATCTATTATTTATGACTCTTGTTGCAAGTTTGAAAAATGTCTATAAAATATCGCGACTTTATCACTAAGGGGAGTATGGGACGGCGATAATATTTTTTAATATTTATTAGTTACACTTACATGTTTAGTTTTTATTTTACAGTTGGTAGTTTTTTGTCACATTATAAAAATATTGTATCGGCATCTATCTATATGTCTCGATTATATTAACAGTCTTTTATTAGAAAAAATTGGAAATAGGTACATCTTTTTCAATCCTTATAATAATCGCTGTTACCACAATTTTTTCGTAAATTCTTTATGATAAATCGAGAGATGTGTCACTTTAACCCGATAAAAAAGAAAATTTTCCACACCATAGGGCTCGTTGACATCCTACGTGTTACTTTAACAAAGGACCAATCCGTGTAAAATGACATAGGCTGACAAGCATCCAAACGAGCGTTGAACATTATCGCAAAATATACCTTTACATACATAACCATACCGTTCTGTGGAGGCGCCACTTACAACGTATTTGTAAGTATTAGAAGAAAACTTATCGGTTCAAGTTTCTCCCACGTACATATTGATCATTGTCGAGCACTACCCTTAACTGGATTCGTTCATATAATATTCATGACGCGGTGCAATCTTTCAAAAATTGACACCTTTTTCCAGGGGTGAGCCCTTAGGGTACCGAACAAGTTTTTTGTATTGAGTCGGTGAATAAATTACGATGGACAATCACCTGCATGGTTTACGAGTCCGCTAATTTAATGCCCTTTGCGGAACCCAGTAGAATTATTGATTTAGGACTGATGGCGGGTCTTATTTATTGAATTAAGGATCTCTATTTTCGTACTCTTCAAATAAATTTTAAGGCGAATGGTTTGATTACATTGCAGCCATATAAATTCAGAAAGATTTTCCTAACTTATGTTTCTAAGCGACTTTAACGAAATCTCTAGCTATTTTAAAATAGTAATGCTAGACTCCAAAGTTTGCAATAAAGCCTTTTTTGAATATAAAACTTTAATATTGCAAAAGTTATATTTTATTGCCATCACGAGCGCAGATTTAAAAGTTGTGTACACTAAAATATAATCATCAACTCACAAAATTATAATGTTATTATTAATATTAAATACCTACTTATAAATATTATTCCACGGGAGAGTCATATTCAAGTAATAATATGTGATTTTTTTAACAATTATATTCACATAGCAAAATGTGTTTGATCTCAACTCAGGATCTCAATTAGCTTAGATGACAAAGAAGACTAATTCATTATTGTAATTTACTTAGAACGTTCTTAAGTAGGTACATTGGTTTTTATTGCTCATACGAATAGAAAATCATACTAATACGGTTTCACTTTTTTTAAGGGGTGACTTTAATATAATATATTTCAAAATCATTCACAAGTCAATAACAATTTCATTTTAATTACGATCTAAATAGATTTTAATTAAATTAATACGTACGGCGATAGGAATGCTCATCCAAATCACATTAACCGCGCCCCTCCCAGGGGACGTATCACAATACCTACGAATATACAAAAACATAACCCTCCTTTTGGCCAGTCGGGTAAAAAGAGCCCAACTCAATTAAACCGATATGCATTAGGACAAGTGGACCCACCAGCGTACATTAAAGATATTGGTCAACACAAAATTTTTAGAGGGCTGACCTATGTACACATTACTTAGTAATAAAGATTTAAAACAAATAGAGGTCCCATGAGAGGCTGAGAGCAGATCAAATAAGGCGCGGACCTTCTAGTAACTTGAGTTGATTGTTTGTTCTAAGGACATGGATTTTTCCACTTGATATCTGATTTGATTTTGTTGAGGGCGGCTTGAGTTTCCTCAGGATGCTTTCGATTTTTCTAGTTTACTTTTCGTTGTGTTTGAGATTGACGTAATTTTACGCTCGAGAGAGCGGTGAGAGCTTAGCGTGTTTAGTTTCATTTTTATTATGATAGTTAAGCTTTTATTTGCAGTAAAAAAAGCGATTTGTAAATAAACATATATTTTTGCAATAAAAGCTGTAGGACATAGGTAAAATAAGAACACAACAATCATCAGAAAAAAAATCGACGATTAACAAAAAAAATAGTAATAACATAATCAACGAATTCTACAATCATATGAAGTGTATATAAAAATGTGTACATATACGTAAACATTACTAAATAATTGTAACAATGAATAACAATTTAACATTTAATTAATGTATTTTTCATCAGGTCGGGCACTCTTACAGAGATTCACAAGGTTTTGTAAGTACCCTTAACTTTTATAACCTTCACAAATGTAATCTTTAATAATGTGAAATCACTGGCTATGAACACAATATAGATTAAAGCAAATCACAATAAATAAAATATTGCAGAACCTATTAAAGAGCTTTCTAAAAGTTTTCTGTTTCCCCTCTATCTTAGGCGGGTATTCTGACAGTGCCGGCGCAGTGACAGGCCCACAGACAGGCGTGGCAAATCTCTTCCATTGTCCACTTGTCATTAAGTTTTTGTCTTTCCCCAGCCTAACACTTACTAAGGTCTGTGGCTTTTGTTTGGGACACACGAGGCTGTAGTATGAACAGCGTGGGGATATTTATGGACATTAAAATAATGAAAAAATTTGAATGTTCTCTGTTGTGTCATAGGTTTTATGGACGATTTAAAAGATTCTACTTAAATAAGAGTTATAACGATTTCGGTTAGTATTGTGGCACAATTCAACAATAGTTTTCATTTATTTTCGTAGGTTTTAGAACCATATAACTGGTTTTTGAAGATTCTACTTAAATAAGAGTTATAATGATTTCGGTTAGTGTCGTGACGCAATTCAATAGGTACTTTTGATATTTTGTCGGAAATAATTTTGGCAAATGAATCTTTGCGAATGCGGTAGATAGTTGTATACTTTTTTCATTTTGTATTATTCAATTGCAATATTCTTGACATATTCCTTTCTGACGCATTATAATATATATTCTTAAAACGTAATAACTTATCCCTAATATCATTGTTCGTTGACTCAAACTCCAATTACACTGCACCATTGATAAATAAATCTCATGTCAAAAAAAGTAAATACTATGATCCCTCAACTGAGTACCCTCAACTCTACAATTAACGCTACAACTATGAATACGAGCGTTAAACATCCTCCAAACTTCGCAGCAGTGTGTCTCTAAAAGATAGATGCGAATCAAACCCAACGACAAATGGTAGCGGATTGACGTCACATTTATTAAGCTGACAACCTCTATTATACCGATTTATTTATTTGTGACAGCAGTAGCAAATGCTGTTATAATGGCCGTGCTGTCATCGAGGCTAATTTGTTATGTTTCATCATTGATTTTTAGTGAGGAAATATTCATTTCATGAAAAGTTATTGTTACTAATTGTAGTTAAATATGGAAGGTCCCGTTAGGTTTGCATACGTTTTTGTGGATGCATAGCATGCATAGCATTGACGTGGTTAGTTAATACCTATATATCTGATAGAACTGAGGGGTAAGCACGAACCTCTCGATGGTCCGTAACGCTAGCGTCAAACTGTCAAATCACATATATTTTGCTAGCGAGTCGCTAGCGTTACGCCGCGTAAAAAGGTTCGTTTTTACCCCACTGTAGGGCTAGTACGAAAATTTTGACATTTCGTAAATGGTCATGCAAAAAATCAATTAATTATTTTAATTTGTAAAATATGTATTAATGATAAATAAATTTAAAAAACTTGATTTTTTAAATGTGAAGTTGTTATGTATGAACCGTTAAAAAGCGGTAACAATAAAGCTCAATCATTGACAATATTAAAAGAAAATGCAATAAAATATTAGCAGAGTATTGCATATTTCCGCAGATTCCCCTGAAATTGCGGTTACTAATGTAATAAGGTTTTCGGGAAAAGACATCTAAATTGGACGAAGGAAATCCGATGATCATCTACTAACAAGTTCATACGGGCGACCTATTCTGGACGCGATCGAAATTATCTCGCATTACTGAAAACTGCTGACTTATCATGGTGATAAGCATTTGACAATGGTATAGAATTCCTAGAAGCGCCTTTATCCCGCTGTGGTGATGATATTTTTTTATTTATTTACCGAAATCTACAGCTTTTTGACATATTTAAGAAGATTACATTAGTAATGCTTTAGCACACAGCAAGAATTAGTTTTGGTTTTAAAAACTGACAAGTTAATACTAATGATTTATTCCGGAAATGATATATTATATTTATGAATAAACTCTACAATTACGCATGTTATTGCATTTAATCCACGAATAAATACAGATGCTGCTCTTTTTGTCATAACTTAAGTAAGTAGGTAGGTACTTCATTATACCAACATATCAATAAGATTTAGTTTTTTCTTAGTTAAACTATAGTAAAATACTGTGAAATATATCTGTATTGTCATCCATGTCATCTTACTTTCACAAATCGAAGGTGCAGCACCTTCTAGCATCTACAGATCTTCGCCCACGTACGTAGCCACCGCTGGTAATGACCGCCGCCGGGTCTAACTCTATTACCTGCACGAGACTCGCATTGTAATAGGACAGACACTATTTTATATACATTACTACATGTCCTTTCGCTTCATGAGCTAAATGGATTACCATGGAGTGTTGCACTCGAGCTAATGAGAGGGAAAAACGATATACCTACGCAGGTTTTATTCCGAACGCGACTTTTTATACACGCTTCTTTTGCTGTGAATAGGTATATAATAATAATTTTCCTGTCCTATTTCCATTTATTTGGAGTTGGCGCAATATGTACACTTCTTCCATTCATAGTTTCTATTTATCTGTTATCTAGTAATTCACGCATTACGCTGTGTCATATCTATAGGTATAGTCCATTCATCATGCCTCTCTTTTAAAATAATAATAAGCTGTTTGAAAAATGTATCCTCCATTTGCCATTTTTACACAAAAGAAACAAAAATACCTGGTTATAGGTACATAGTAAAATCATGTTCCGGCAGAGAAAGACATTGTTTTTAACTTTTGCAATACTATTACAATCAAATGATAACATAATTATTAGCCAAAGAATAAGCCTCATAACGGAAAACCGTAAGTATTTTAACGGTTATTGTATAAAACTTATACATTTTCATAGCGCCGGGTGATTAAAACGGTATTCGGAGATTAGGACCCCCAGATAGCGACAGTTAAACTACACTACGGCGCCTTTAATGGCGTCTCGTGTATTTGGGCCCTTATTATCTATTTACAACCGCATTTTATTATTGGGGTTAAGATGTTCCGAACAGGGCATAAAAGCTGTACTACAGACGGGGGCGGGGCTAAGGGCTGTAATTCGGTGGAATATATTGTGATAGAACAGCAACGGTTACAAGTTGCCAGATAGCTCCATAAGATCATCTTGATCAGAGTCCAAAATAATATAGCTAGTTGTAATAATAAAAAAGAAAATTTAAGTAAACCAAAGTGCATGCCTTCACTACGTATGTAACATTTTGTACTTCGATAAAACTAGCACTTCTACTTTTCGGTTGCCACTTCCATAAGCTTTCTATGCCCAGCAAGTATTTTAGTAAGAATAATAAAGTTGCAGCAATCTACATTGCTGTTTACTAGCGTATACAACCTATATAAGGTTAGGTTATATAAACTAGGTAGGTAAAAAGAAACAGCTTTAATTATGGGACCAACTCCGAAATATAAAAAAAAAATCTGCTGTTCCATACATTTCAGTGCAGTAATTATTCGAGATTGTTTGGAACAGCTGTTTTTTTTTTCAATATTTCGAAGTTGGTGCCATAGTGAAAATTGTTTCTTTTTACCTACCTAGCTTCGTGTCAAAAGATAATCAGTAATTTTGGATAAACCTTATATATGTATATACGTCATCTTATTGTGTCTACCGCCTTTTTATATTCGCTTTTGGTAACCACTATAAATGTGTGTCCAAAAATGATATAACAAAGCGATTTAGGTACATAGCCCATTCTCAATATTAAACTTGGTGGACTTGATGAACAGAATCTGTATTTTAGAGCAGAGTATGATTTGGTCTCTCCTATAGCAGCACTCAAGCGTCCTAGACATGCTACATGAGAACGCAGGTTCTCTTTCGTGAGCGTGCAATTTTGACTACCAAATCACCACGCAGCGTGTGAATAACTATGTTTATCTTTTTGCATTACTATTTCCTTCTATATTAATCCTAGTCTTTGATGGGCGTGTTAAAAGGCGAGCAGATAGAACGTTACGAGATATTTTACGACTATCAAAAGATACTTTGTGAGATGGCATCCGGTAGTACCCCGGTACTTGGTATATAGGCGCATTTTTGAACTGTTTTCAATTTTATTTGCGTCGTAATTGCAGGGGTGTGCTCGGACCCTTGCATTTGAAGGAATTATGCATTAGGTGTTTTTATTGAGGTTTCTAGAATGGGACATAAACACGAATTTATGATTATGACATGATAGTTTTATTACGGTTGCATAATTTTCTATTTACCAACGTGAAATAATTTAGTACATTTTTATACAAAGTTTTATAAATTTTTATAAGCGGCATAGCTGAAGTATAAAAAAAGAAATAATTACTTATACTTAGTGTAAACTACAGGACGCCCATGACTTCGTCCGCATTAACTTTAGAACAAAAGGACACAAAACCAAAGCCACGGTCCGAATGTCACGTTTCTAGCTTAATTCTTTTGCCTCGCTGTCGATCAATGAGTCAGGACATGTGATTTTGAGTCCCAAATTTTGTGGGTAGGTTCTTTAGTAGTGGTCTATTTTCGTGATATTTCGCTTAAAATACCTACTCATTCAGTTACATCCTGTATAATAAAGGAAAACACAACTTTGTACCTCTGTACTTACTTAAGTAGAGGCAAAAATCGTACTTTTTCCTCACATTGTTGCATTGCTAAACAATGGCTTACCTCCATTCTGTTCACGTTTCCTACAAATCTTTACAAAACTTAATCCCAATGTTTTCCCCAGCTGGAAACCATAAAAGAAACTGTCGCTTAACTAAAATAGTGTTTAATACCGTCTCGTACGATATTAACTACGAAACATATTGGGACCTCTCTCATTGGGGTACAATGTTGGTGACACCAAGCTAAGACACCAAGCAAAAGATTCCAGGAGGACATTCTCGCTAAATGATAACGTTATTATAGAACGTTTTTGATTTTGGTTTGAGTTTTTAACGTTTACATACGTACATATAGGCACGCCCATTATCTCCGAAGGAGGTTGGACAGATGTATGCAAATTACACACCTTTGTAAATACGTTTAACAATAGCGCGATTGCCCTCCAGACGCCATTAATCAAAAATTTCTGCTGTACCTTTGAAATATCGACTAGATATTAATTTCCTATAAAACTCCTAATGCTTTTATGTGTGTTTTAGCTAGCATAGCGTTGAAGCCCCTCCCTACATGCCTCTTTCACAAGAGTGCGCACTTGGATCGTTAAACAAAATCGTATGAAAATCGTCTGCAATTTATGTAGAACTTATAGCATCATTGGTTGCGTCACCACAATTATCCTAATGAGATACCGCACTTAAAGTCATGATTATTCAGTGAACGTTTTTAATTAAACCTCCGGCTAGTACCAGGGACGCATAAAATTTTACAACCCTTTAATAAGACGTAAAACTGCTATCAAGTTCAACTTTATAACGAATATTAATGATTATGTACACCACATAATGTTTTATAATTAACGCTCGAATTTCTGAATATTATATTAATATTGTGCGAGTTCAAAAAGTTTTATGCTTACAACTTGGTCGTAAAAATATTCAATTATTAATTTAGAGATGAATTATTGTTTAATATTTTCTTACCCGAATTAGGAGCTGAGAGACACCATAATAAACGTTTGTGGCCCGATATATCATTCACCAATCTCTCTTTTTTTATATGCCACTTCAGCTTGCTGGACCGTTGAGCTATGTCGGTGATCTTTGTACGTCTGCGGATCTCCTCATTTCTGATTCGATTACGCAGAGAGATCCCAAGCATAGCTCTCTCCATCGCTCGTTATGCGATCCTGAGCTTCTTTATGAGGCACATAGTTAGAGACCACGTCTCGGCACCGTAGGTCATCACCGGCAGCACGCACTGGTTGAATATTTCGTCTTTAAGGACTGCGGTATCTTGGACACAAATAAGCTTCCTAGCCAAGTTGGATTCGCCGATTTACCTCCTTCTCAAAGTTGGACCTACCTAGTTTGACCGTCTGTCCCAGGTAAACATACTCGTCAACAACTTCGAGCATCGAGCTCCCACGATAATTTTTGTTATCAAGCCTAGGGTACTGTTATGTTTAGCTTAAATTTTTAAAATAAAAATTATATTGGATTTCGCTTTAAAAACATTTTTAAATAAATGTACTATTTTTTAAATATAGTATGTTGTATCTCAATTTAACCAATATTAATTTTTGAAAACTTTGCAACAACAGAATAGACGATAACACACGTAGAGAGAAAATATTGAACTTACCTACTGTTTACAGGTATTTTCTTACTAGTTTGAAAGAAACCTTTTGTGGAGTTGTTCCTCTCTGTTTTCAGTTCAATAGTTTTAAAAGTACCGTTCCAAGGGATTCCTGAATAACTTAACAACTTGTTTCTGCTAGCAAAAAGTGTTATAATGAACTTAGTTTGTAACTTGATATCTTTCTAGAATATTTAATCCTTCCTTATATCCAATATCTAAACTCTTTCCTTACTGACTGGTTAAGTGACTGACTGATAGGCGACGTTAAGATTTCTATACGCTAGTTTAGTTTTCTCAAATTCGGATGTAATCATGGAGGCTGCCCATGACTACATCATCATATTCCTGCCCTTATCTCATTACTTATGGGATCGGTGCAATATGGTTTTCTTCAAAACTCACATTGCCAAGAATTATTTTGAGATTTGTTTCACGACCGGCTGCCTGCTTGATGCCAACCCTCTTTAGTCATAATTTTAGGATATTAAAATCCGTACATGAAATAAATTCAGTGAAATAATATTGTTGTTTGTAATAATTGAAGTAATTTTAGAAAAAATAACAAATTGTCAGCATATTGCACACAACAGATATACCTATAGGTATAATATAAAGCCTGAAATAGATACTTTTGTCCAGGAATTATAAGAGGCGCAGACAAAAAACGAGGAGAAAGCCACAGGCCGAATGTCTGGCTAAAAAAATCGACCAAGTTCGAGCTGAATTTGCGCAAACAGTGTTTCTGTTGTAGGCATTTTACTTTCCACTTACATTAGAAACATTGGAAAAAGGTCGTAAATTATTAACACTACAGTTAAATTATATGATTTGAAGAAAAAAAAAACGTAGTAAATTTATGTAGAGGTGGTTTTTGTTATTGAACAAAAACCTGACCATTTTACCCCCCTTCCCTTTGTAACTCTCTCCTCACTTAAGACACTTTTAGTAATATTTGGACACTTGACATAATAACTATCTGTTTTAACTACACAAACCATTGCATCAGGCAGACGATCAACATACTAATTTACTCGTGCTATTTTCTTGTTTTTGTATCTTCGATCGCGCTAGTTGGATGTTACCTCTAATTGAAGAATCTAGTGGGGTAAACACGAACCTTAGTCTGATAGTCTGTAAAGGTCGGTACTAAGCAACGTTATGCGGTGTAATGCATTCGCAACCAAAATTTGCTGTGTACTAAAATCTATGTAAAAGTGACCCGTTGCTACTCGTAGCTGGTTTCATCGTAATACTACGTACTAACTGCATTATTAAGAATGACATGGAAACATTTCCTATTGGATTCGATACCGGTTGCTAGACAGTATCGAGCTCAACGCTATCGCCATATTGTTTTATATGTACACAGATTTAGCCTGCGAGTCAATAGCGTCACGCAGCGTAAAAAAGATCGAGCTTACCCCACAGATATCGAGGCTCGCACGGACCCCTAAATGCAACTACCTAGTCAGTTATAGTGGTTAAAAAAACTATAACAGCGACTTTTTGTGTCGCCCCAGAAATATCCTGAAAACTTCGGCAGTAAAATCAGCGGACCGAGGATGAGATAACACGACGTGCTTGACACTTAAAAACTAGGGATTGAGAAATTATAAGTTAACGTTATTATTATATTATGATTCATAACCGTAACAAATAAATTATCAATTTTAAATGTAAAAAGTAAAAATAAGATAAAAGTGTAAGTATAACGTCCTACTTACTAAAGTTATTATTATAATTATAATAAATTATTATAACTGTAGTAAGTATGACATAGACATACTTACTTATTAAATGTAAACCCACATAACTTACTTAACTACACTTTATAATGTATATAAGTGCAAAATAATTTCATAAATGTAACCTATGACTTTAGTTAAATGTTATATACATAACTACCTATATATAGCAAAAGTTCTGACACTAATTGTCCATAAATTTCTGTTGTTTGTTGAATAAAATGAGACTGAATATACACACACAAAATTAGCATGGAAACCGTTGCAACGTAGAAATCGATTAACTGAGCAGAAATATATCAAGTCAAAACTGATTCTAATTGTAAAGAGCATAAGTTGTCATATTAATAAGATTGATTGATTGACAAATGTGTTTGCAGTTAGGACGTGTGACGGCTCTTGCTTTAAAAACGATAACATTCATACATCGATCCTGTGATCAACTTTATATAATACGCAAGTTCATTTATATTACTTTATTTATTATATCACTCCCCGCCACCACCGGTCACCCGGTCACCAACCCGCCTGCTCAGCGTGGTGACTATGGGCAAATACCCCCCATGGCAGTCTTGTGGCGTGCCCTGGGGGAGGCCTACGTCCAGCAGTGGACTGCAATAGGCCGATGATGATGATTATATCACTACGAAAGTAATAGCAATATATCCCTTAATTTATTGTTTATCTTTTTAGGTAGTGCGTTGCATACACATAAAAACAGTAAGCGAAAGAAACGTAATTAGCAACAACACAAAAACAGTAACAAAACGAAAAAGCGCCTAAAATATTTCGTGTTGGTTAATTTTCGCTTTTCTGTTCCAGTATTGCGCTATAATTCAATAGAGAACATAAATTCTGCGTAAAGTAGTTTTCGACTTGCCGCCATAGAAGGGAATTAATTTGTTTTCTTACAATGGGACGTCTAGACAATACCGTATAATTTTAGTTTCACTTAGCCCCCTAATGGTGGAGGATAATTCGGAAAGCGCTTTATTTCATTTCAGAGGTGACCTGGGTGCAGAGAACGACTTGATTCATATAAAATTCGAAGCAAATTGTTGCTATGCGCAGTCTTTCTATTAGTCGATTGGTGTATATAAGTGACTACCCTTGACTTCGTTCGCGTGAACATTAGAAATCCCGTTTTCTTCCGTTCTCTTGGGAATTTCGGAAAATCTTTCCTCAGTGAACCTTTATATACGCCACAAAAAGAACCACGGTCCAAATATAATGTTTCTAGCTTCAATAGTTTTGCCTCGACGTTTTCAGCCTATTACAGTCCACTGCTGGACGTAGGCCTCCCCCGCCGCGTATATGGAGCCGCGTGGTGCCGGCAGAGTAGAGTTTATACCACCTGCCCATGGATATCGTACGAGACGATTAAGGGTTTCCGGGAGGTGGGCAGCAGCGCCTCCCGTGCTGACAACATAGACCAAAATCAGACTGCGTCACCAACCCGCGTGCCCAGCGTGTGGCTATGGGCAAAAACACCCCTACGGCAGAAGCCTTGTGGCGTGCCCAGTGGGAGGCGTTCGTCCAGCAGTGGACGTGGACTGCAATAGGCTGAAGAGAAGAGAGAGATATGGATCCACCGAAAAAGAATGTGGAAGGATTCCCAAATTTTTAGCGTGAAAATTAAAATACATGACAGCTCTTTCAGCATGTGTCTCATCTCAATTGAATTGAAATCTACATTTTACCCATTTGAAAATGGATCTTAGGTAGCTTTCAACAAAAGGCTATACCAATTATACTTCTAACTACGTCTAGAATCCTACCAAAAAGAGGCTATGAAAAGATACATAAAATTGACATGCCAATAACGGATGTGTGTTGCAATAACGAAATCACTCGGATTTTCACGGAACTAAATAAAATTAATGCTACCGTGTTAGAGTTACAAAGACACTAGCGCTTATATCACAGGACTTAACTGAACCACGAAATTCCTTTTTCGATCGTTTCTGTAAATGGCAGTCCGATACATTCAAATTTAATTACACCGAGTGCTCTGATTGACGACTGCTCTATTCAGGGTGTAATGGAAGGGTTATGAGATTAAGCCACTGTGGATAGAATGAGTAGAAACAAATGCAATAAAAACTAAAGCAAATGCAAGTATTTTAGATTGCGTTTTTTCTAGATCATATGAACACGTAGAATGTATACAGGGTGTAACAGAAAGGGTATGTTAAGCGAAAAGCTGTATAAATAGCCCACTATAGAGAACCTATTCCCAAAATTTGAGACTCGAAATCACATTTTTAATTTTCAAGATTGTATGAATATTCCTGAGATATTTAAAAATTCTCCATACAATCGGGAAAAATAAACATGTGATTTCGGATCTCAAATTTTGTGGATAGGTTCTCTATAGTGGGCTATTTACATAGCTTTTTGCTTAACATACCCTTTTTGTTACACCCTGTATAGGTATATCCTAATTGAAGAATGTATACATAAAATCTGGAAACTTTTACTTTTATTTTGTATACTGGCTTTTTGTAATAGTGCTCTGCAATGCATTTTGGTTTATACATTAGAGAAGACCATTCTGGGAGTACAATATATATCTCTCTCTAGAGAATTATGAACGGATTTTCCTGCATAATATCCATTTTAGTAGGAAATTTCAGTTTTGCTGAATACCAAATGTTTTATTTTGGGTATGTAATAATTATATTATAATAATGTAGACAAGTTATGAAGTAATAGGCTCACCCCTTGCCACGTGGAACTAAATATGCTAGCAAATCTTTCATTTAGCTCTTGCAATCTTGTAGTTTTTGTTTAGTTAAAGGTCAAATTAAAATGTTGCTTAATGTAACTCATATTGTTATCAGAATTTACGAGTATGACTGCAATCAAAAGCTTATTTCAGCATTACATACGTATATGATGCAATATCACCATTTTCACGAACCAAAACAAATAAATCCCCTAAAACTATGGCGGTACAGTTATTCTGTATGCATCTATCCATTACACTCGACGAGTCCTAGTTTATTTATCGGATGGAACCCTTTTACAGGATCGAAACCACGGAGGCAGAAAGTGCGGATGGAATCGTATTGTCGCCAAAGTTCACACAAAAGATAATGTTAGTATCATAACATTTAGAATAAGTAGACGTTTTTTTTAGTTTTTATAAATATTATGGACCTAAATGTTACCTATGTAAAGCTTTTTTCCTTGTACGTAAGTACTTCATTCACTAACGCATTTTCCTTTGTTTGTATCTACTCTTTATTTTTCCAGTAACTTCACATTCTATAATAATATCCCGTAGATACATAGGTGAAAATATACTAACATTTATTTAGTCATGGCTAATTGGCTATACGTATTCTGTATATAGTTTTATCAACTCCGCTATACTTGTATGTCCCTGATCAGAATCCACTCGCCTCTAATGGTCGTGTTTTGGCCGAGGACGCGCAATTTTAATTATTTTCGTCCAATTTACGAGTGCCCATTAAGAAGTGGACCCAAAGGACCCATTAAAGGTCCGAGACTTGTTGATAACTTTACGGCCCTGTATTTTATTTTGGCGCGAAATTAGTGGTAATCTGGTTCACGCGAGGATCACGTGTGAGATATGTGAAGATATTTAATTTTGTGGGGTTGCAATCAATTTATGGAGGCTTTTGAGATTGTGATCGCGTTTACTGTTGTCTAAAAGCAATTGTATTTTGGTTGGAATAGGACATGAATGTCAAATAAGTATTGTATATTCGGTTATTCTGTCTACTATAATAAAATCTGTGCCTTACGCTATTTTAATTCTTGATGACCATGGATGAGAAAATAAATCAATCGTTTTAAAGCTGCAGCTGCTATTGCTAATTAACGATTGTTAATGCTATGGAAAAATGACACTTTTTCGAAAATAATATACATAGGTAAGTAGTGAGTACATGTCTACATCTTGTTTAGATACCATCTTATCACCCCCCTGTACATAAAAATGTTGTACAGTCAAAAACAAATTACACGAAAGTCCAAATAAAATGGAGTGCTTATCTCTTCGCATTGAAAGAATCAGGATCGAATGTCAAAGATAATCCTACTTTCGAAGGACAGCAGGTAAATACCTATTACCCGCTCCGATGGGCCGACTGGATAAGATATGACAAGCCCTCGTACGTGGAGTAGGTACAGAGAAGATATTTTAAAACTAGATGATAAAAGACTGTCGCAAAGATGTCCAAAGCGTCGCCTTTGGTAGGTTGACGAATTGAAGGATGAACTGCAATATGTATAGGTAGATATTTAAAAAACAATCAATTTTTTAAATGAACTTTAGCGGTACCTAGTTTTGAATATTCAAAAAAAGCTTAAGCAATATTAAGAAATAAAACTACATTTATGTACATGACTTCTATGATACCGCTTTAATATAGGCAGAGGGAAATATTGCCCTTTGCTTGATAATGCAATTTGGCCACTCAATGGACAATACTGGACATGTCTTTTACATAATTACATTGATTGTACAGCGTGTAAGAAAAGGTGTATGTTAAGCGAAATGCTACGAATACCTATCGTCTACTACGGAGGGTCCATCCACAAAATTTGGGACTCGCAATTACAACTTCATTTATTCACATAGTAGGTATGGAGAATACAACTTCTATGTAACTATGGGATGGAAATCTAAGCTTGGACACTATTATATAACATTATATAATATTATGTAACATTTACATTTTCAACTATAGCATTATTCAAGTTTATAAACTTAACGACATTTTGTAAAAGTAGCAAGTTTAAAAAACTCGATCCGTTCACATTAACTTTGCATTTAGTTATTATCTACATTATACATAGCAATTCCTCGTTAAACCTACTCCATACCCCATCACAATCCGATCTTTGATTGATGGAGCCATCGAAAACCTCCCGACTATGACGACATCATTTCATGCTTTTTACGACATAAAGTCGTGCGCGACAGTACCAATAACAGAGTCGATGATGGATCGCTAACTAAATTGCCTGTTCAAATTCTATGATATTAAAATTTTTGCAAGTTATTTTAGAGCCACTATTTATCTTTATTTATTGTTGTTGGTATCTGTACGGTGTTACCCAAGTTGACGGAGTTGTAGGAAATAGGCTTAATTATAATTTAGGTCTGTTCACACTTTTCATCTTACCAGTATAAAAGCGATACGGTTGTACGCATACTTCTGCATAATTTTAATTTTAGTTTTTACTGTGCACATTGTAAAAAGGCATACTTTAAATATTTACTATACTTGGGCTCAGGGCAATAACTTTTTACTCTACGAAACTCTAATTCAAAATGTTCTACCAACCGAATATCTAAGTAAAAATATTTCGTCTGTCTGTGTCGTCCACTTATATTATTTAAGGTTTTCAAATTCTAAAAAATGAAATAAAATTGTATTCGAAAAGCAAATTAGTGGCCAACAAGATAAGGAAATATCAAAACCATTATAGACTTGGTACTAATGACAAAGAACTTACAGTTAAAAGAACACGCAATAAAAAGAACTAGCGATGTAATATAAAAAAGCGGGTGGGGCGTCGTTGGTTTTAACAACGTCTATGTTAGCGAATCGCAAAGATTGAAATGAAAACAAGAACGCTGTTTTAAGTATTTTAATTACGTAATAGAAACAAATACATAGCAATTGTCACTTTCTGGTTATTTTAAATAGCAGCCGCCCACGACTTCGTCCGCGTGTTGTACCCGTGCGAAGCCGGGCAATAGACTGTAGCCTTCCTTGGTAAATGGGCTATCTAACACTGAAAGAATTTTTCAAATCAGACCAAGTTCCTGAGATTAGCGCGAGCTTTATAATATTAGTATAGATATAAATACTGTCCAAATTACACTTATTTTTGTATAAATCAATCGGTTCAAATAAACTTGAATACGCTATAAAGTCGGAGTCACGAGACTTGCGTGAGTTTCGCACAGTTATCGCAGTAGAACACGAACTCAATGTCATAACAGCGAGCTGACTATATAAGTGAAATATTTACACCACATTTTTGTTTCTAAGACTAATAGTTTTTTAATTATTAAGGTAAATATAGAACGGTCCTACCTGGTACCCGTATGATTTTAAAGATACGTCAAAAAAAAATCTTATACGTTATAATAACTGTAATACGAGTATGGAGTATGTAAGGTTATTGATAAAATTCATCGACGGAAATATTTACTTAAAAGGTTTTCTGTACTGATGCTGGGCTTTACTTTATATCAGCTGCATATCCTTCCGTGCAAGAGGCAACTAAGCTACTTGTCATTGATCGTTTACAATGTGGCTGTATGATCTCCTTTGAGATCCTGAAGTTCTGGCTACCCTATTTCGAGAACACAGGCGTGTGTATATTATGTATATACATAGTTATAATTTTGTTATTTATGGTAAGCCTTAAGCATTTAGCAGTGTTCGCTCAGTCTTTTATTTAATAGGTCAACGTTATGAACATTAAGCCGCAAAATGAGGAATGCTACAGAAATTTCTCAACCGAAATAATTTAACTTTGAGAGGAGTTGGAAAAATTGTCCGTTTCCTCGATAATTTTATCTACTCGAGAGACCGGCTCGAACTCCCCAATGAATGTTGGGGAGTTTATTCATTTAAATGATACACACAACAAGGTACAATTACGGGACTGGATGTGAAACTTTACTTACAATTGGCAAATAATTATAATCATCACTGGGGTCTTTTTGTGGTCCAACAAAAAGGCGAGCTCAAAAACTTTCTGGTTCCATGATTATTGAACTTTTCTGTCCAATTCTGAAATGTATTGGTTTTGAATTATACGCTCTAAAACCTGGCTTGGAGGGTCCAAATCAGTTTTTATTTCCCAGAGATAACGATCAAAGGGAGTTTGATTTTGCGGCGATAATTGCGGTGAATCGTTAATTATTTTGAGGGTAAACTTGTGCCGAAGTTAATTTGCGTTTGGATGTCGATTCCTTTAATGGACACTCATTTTGGGCGACTTCTAATTTATTTGCATGACTGGAGAGTTTATTAAAGTCATCTAAGAATGTTAACTTTGTGCCATAGAGTCTCTGTGTAAACTCAAATGGTGCTTTGTTTTTTCGCACACTACAAAATGAAACGTATTTTCGTATATATTATTTTAAAATATTCTGTCTACTATCGCTGTAGGTTTACAAAAAGGTATTTTAAATTCAGCCAATTTGTAAAACAGAAGCCCTATTATGTAAAACGTTTAAGCTTTCTTCCTATCTTTATTTAGCTTTAAGATACAAGGAGTATTTACCATAAATTTATACAGCCTTGCTCTCTACATTCAGTCTTAATAAGCCCATGCCATAATGACCTTCAGGGTAGTTTTCAATTCAAACTCGTTCGCGAGTACTATTAGTAGTTAACCGATTACGTAGCGCAGTTGTTTTCAATTTTAATATTTTATTGTCTTTGGTTCGAAACGTTAACGCGATCCAATTCGAATGGAAAACCCACTTACAAATCATAGAAAATGTATACCAAAATAAAATTTTAGTCCTTTTCCATGTTACGAAAATCGGTCTCTATGCGAAGGCAATAATAACCTTCTATACTATGCTCGTACCATGTAGCCACAGATAATTTAGTTTTCGACACTCCCTCAAGATTTGATTTAATTGACTGAAACTTGATTTAATTTTTCTATTCAAGGCCAGTAAAATCAATTCAAGCGAAATTACAACATCTGACATTCGAAATGAAAAGAGTACTAAACTTGGATCAACAGAATACACCTATCCTTATATAACCTACGAAGGGTCCAGCCCTTTTGCCACCCTACACAGATCTATCCATACCTAGGTCTCAGACCTAAGTACTATAGGGGGTTGTAATTACCGAGGGGAAACATCAAGTGTGCCAGAGGGTGTGGAAAAAAGCGAGGGTTGTTGGTAAGTGTGTCGTAGTCACTGTGTCACGGATGATCTTTGAGATGTGCACACATGGGTAAGTGGCTTAGTAACCTGGTAAGAACTATGCTAGGTTTTTGAGTTATGTTTTTCACGCTTGATATTTTTGGGTCCATCGCTTTTGATGTTTAGAGCTATTTGCCCATAGTCACAACGCTGGGCAGGCAGGCGCAGGTGACCGCAGTTTGTATTTTGTACTATGTTGTCAACACGGGATATTTTGAATAGAATAGAATAAAACATATGAACTTAACTGATTGGTTATGTATGCAATCAATATGGCTTGACCACAACTATGCAGAATTAAGAAGGAAAAAAAATGGATTTCTACGTTGATAATAAAACAAAGAATCCCCAAATCACCGTTTTCTAAACACATGAAACTCTTTCAACACGAGGCGAATACCAAACCATCAATCGAATATGAAATTCCGAAGTTGGATGCATTGTATTGCGTATGAAATTTACTTTTCCGCTAAGCTTTAAATATCGCGAAGAAAGGAGTAAAAGGAGGTGACACAACTATGTTGTATGTTTGCATAACCTGTTTCTGATCGCGGAAGTGTACAAATAAACTGTAACGGGAGAAAATTTGGCTAAAATTTGCTGCATCTCCTTCCGTGCATGATGTGAGTCAAAAAAAGATTTCTGGGGCGTTCTCTCAGTCGATGAGCTAGCAATTTGTAACTGATGAGCCAGAAAGCTACCCCATGTTTAAAATACAGCAGTAATTGGCAAATGTAGGTTCGTACTGACTTCTGGAATGGTCGAAGATGTACTTTGATTAGCATATCCTATTTGTAGTTCGTTAATGGTAGGTATACAATATACATACATATAAAAGTATCCATCTACAATGTGGTGGGGTCGGGTATGACGCAGTGTTGCCAGGGGGACCAGCGTATTTCTGTACCTATAAATGTGTTTTGTGCCTAAGAAGACTATGAATTTGGATGCGGTATGCGTTTGTGTGCGAGTGTAAACGTGGTGTGATTACGTCATCTTGCAGGATCTCCTATGCAGATATGACGTCACTTCTGCATCTGAAGTAGGTACAGAATTGTGCTACCCGGGTTTAGGATTTAAATATTATCTGGGTCCAGAGTCCATCATGCAAGTATATGACAGTCCACTGCCACATATTTGTATTATGGAAATGCATTATTGTCTTTGCCAATTCTGGTATAGTTGACTAAATGGCTAGATTTTTCAAATTTCAAGGTAGTTCAAGGTTTCAAGGTATTTCATAGTTGAAGAAACTCGAAAAAAAAACGATCTAATATTTATTTCGAAGGTCTGCGGGTGCGAGATGGGCATTGGGCACCCAATCTCAATTAAATATACGATTATACGCGTAGTCTTAATATTAAATTGTAGCGGCACTGGTAGGTACATTATCAACTTAACTATATAAAATACCGCATCCATCTAGTACAATGAAAGCTGAACTTTCCACATCCATGTTGCAGATTACGTAGGAACCCTATAGGTATGCTTTTGCAGATTTCTCTCATTTAGGGGACCAGAGCGATGGCGTTGCTAGGTTACAAGGGACGTATCCCCAAGGTCAAAAGTGTTTATAATGCATGTGTATAAAGATATCGAATTTAGGGGAGCCGGATCAGACGGATCGATCCATGTTTCTGTCAGTTCGGTTTCTATACGGCAATGGATATTACATAGTTTCATTAAGAGTCTGATGTATGTGCCGGTGTGCTACATCATTCACAGATAATATTATACGGCAATGGATATTACTTAATTTAAAGAGGATTTAACTATTAAGTTCATGCCTTATGCTGGTGCGGAATTTACTAGAATACATCAGCTGCATCTCTTTCCGTGCGTATCGTAAGAGTTGACTAAAGAACTCGGGCATTTTCCAGGCGATAAGCTAGCAACTTATCACTCTTTTTGATGATGATGATGATGCTAAATGTGGCTGTGGTCTCCCTAATGATCCTGCAGTTCTGGCTACCCCATTTTGGGAACATAGTCGTGTATGTATGTTTGCATGTTATGTAATATTTCAACTTGGCACAAAATCTTAATATACCCACTTTTACGTATACCTGTCTGTATATACCTATAAAACGGAGTATTTCACACACGAATCCACATATTAATGACGATTTCACGCTTGGCCAACTGCGATCGGAATGGCAATGGCTTTGTTCGCCTCCGCTCTGATTTCATTACGTATTTTTTTCTCTCTGGCAATTCAATAAATCCCAGCGGTGGGAGTTAATTAATAATTTGATGGCAACATTGAGTGTAGAAAAAGATAGGTGGATTCGGCGGGAAAAGATGGAAGTGAGCGGGTGTAATTTTCTTGTGAAAATCAAAATTTATTTGTAACAGGCTTGCATGTGTCCTTAAAGTAATGTTTTCTGGTAGATAAGTTACATATATTTTTATTACTTGTGATGTGAATCTAGTGCGTGTGCATGGTTTTATACGCAGGTAAGCTGAGTAAAACTTTAGCCGGAATACGATCTCTTCATGGGCCCATGTAAGTTGTTTCTGCAATTATTTTTAATTGTGACTGACTTTACACTTGTTCTTGAGGATTTTCCCGACGTTTCCATTCATCATCATCATTATCATCCATCATAAACTCAGAAATCATTTACTAAAGACAATGGCTATATGGGCTTAGTTTCCTTTGCCTTGCTTTCGGGATAAACTAAACAAAAAAAAAAAACATTCCGTACTCCTATTTAAATTCACAAAAATATGTATAACTTTAATGTAAATGTAAGCTTTCTAGAATATTTTTACTAACATTGTAAGACCTTTTTTAGTATGCCTACACACTTAACAATTTTATTCTAATTATTAACTACTATGCACTAATGACATAACCAAAAAAAGCTGTTTATAATGCCAACTTTAGTACCAAACAAATCCCAATGGAACATCTTAATAACTTAACATAAAAAGTCAAAATTCAATCTACTTTCTTTCAGCTGTTGGCAGATATAATTACAAAAAAGTAATTATTCGGGTGAGTAATTTAGCTTTTTTCCCAAATTGCTTCACTGTGACAGGTCAGTTGGCCGATTGTCGTAGTTATTTACGACTCCAATAAAGTGAGCCTTTAAAATTGTTAATGAAAAGGTATTAAAACAAACGCGGGTAGTCGTAAATAATTCGGTGACGTTTGCGAAAGAAAAATGCCGACTGAATTTGAACAAATTACTTTTGGGGCGGACGAAACTCTACCTATGTCGGACCGAGATGTGATGTTGTTGTAATAAAAAAATTTCATGTGATAATTTTTATACTGCTAATTAATTGTTAATTTTCGCTATTGTTAATATTTCACTGAATAATAATCATAAAAATATAGATAGATACAACAAAAGAGACCGTGGAGATCCGAGATCTCCCTCCGAGAGGTCCCTCCGGGAAAGAGGCGTGATATTATGAGTATATGTATTTTAATAATAAGGCCCAAGATGATTATTTACAATATTGGTAAATCAATTACCTATAAAGGTTCAACTCGCTAAATTTCGAAGATTAGGTCAAGATTTTAATGTAGTTTTCTGTGTATATTTGAGCGAGTTCACGGAAGGTTTGTTAGAATCGCTAATGGTGCACTGCAGTGTAGCTTATGACAAAATGACAACGGACGATTAGTTTTTATCACATACTTCAAATTTGTTTTCCAAATAAAAATAATAACAATAATTCTTCCAATCGGCCGTATAATTAAAACATAACATTGGTTTCGGCTAACTGAATTAAATAATTGCTCAGTCGAACCGCATTTTATATGAACATGGAAATAGAAATAATATATCCTTCGACAAGTTTGCGAGTGCTCGTAGCTGATTTAGGAGTCACGAAATAAGTATGGCTTGGTTGATATACATCATGATAACGCGTAGACACTAGCGTCTCTATCGACGTAAGGGTAATTTTGTAGAAATAGAGAAAAACGTTTAGCTGCCTCAATACTCGCCAGAGGGGATATCCTTCAATGAATATTAACGAAAACCTCACAGTTGGTGTATTTACAAGATAACTGAATTAATAAAGGTATATACAAATAGAACTTATTATTACTTCGTCATTGTGGGCTAATATCGTAATTATGCGAAATGCTAACGTTTAAGTGTGTCCCCATACAAAAATCTGCTGATGCGAGGCTTATACATCAGTTACATTTTCTTGCGTACATGTCATAGGAGTCCACTAAGGAATACAGGGATGTTCTCTCTGGCGATGAGCTAGCGACTTGGAACTGATCTTTAACATCTGACCTCGCTATGCTAAACGTGGGTAGGATCTCCTTTACGAACGTGCTGTTCTGGCTTACCCAAACAGCAAGAGGGAGAAAGACAGTTGCACCTACTCGTATTTACTTTAAATTCTTGTTTCGTTAAAAGTTTTTATGCTAACATTTGCTCGTGTTGACAAATTCTACAGAATGAATGCAAAAGTCTCTAAAGATACAATGTTGACTTCCTAGCTTTAATATATTCCGTCGGACAGTCGTGACCAGCCGATTTTGAAGGATTCCCCTCACGTACTTGTTACTTTAAAAAAAAGGGAACACTGAATGTGCCTCGACTAAAATTACAGTGTTTTCGGGCGTTAACGTGCCATTTTGATTTTCACTATTCTTCTTGCGCTATGAGAATAAACTAAGCTTGGTTAATTTTTAATATGTCAGTCTATAGATGATTGTAGATTTTCTGCTGATATGTCTACCTGGACTACAAAATGTTATGTTAATTATATATTTTTTGAATCTGATATATTGGCAAAACTATCATAGTGTACTCGTATTTTTGTATATTATAGTTTATGTCAACTGTTTGTTTTCCACAAAAAAAAAGTGAAATAGATTTCGTGTGCACATAAAACGCCCATATTCGGTAACTTATCTTACTCCAGGGCACTCAATCAACAGATTATGGTACTTTTTCTTGGACATTAAAAGTTATTTTTCAATGATTGAGTGTATTTAAAGTTCGAGCTAACGTCTAATGATAGTATATACTTAAACCAATGTTAACTAATAACATTCTAACCAAACATTTCTCGTTATCTCTCCAAATGCTTTCCCAGACAGAACAGATCGCAATTTCGTATAGTCAATTTGAATTTACAAACTCCTCAAGTCTCGCATTTATTGTTGGAAAGTTTTAAAATACGATTTTAAAACCGCCCCACTAAAGGGGAAACACAAACAAATCGTAAACTAGAGGTCGTAAACCTGGCATCACCTTCGCTGATACAAAAGGAGATTGCTTCTTTTACGTCAATCTTACGTTGAATTTCTCAAGATTTTGTTATAATATCAATTTTAAAATAAACATCTTTATGTCTGTATTTTATTTTGTTTGATTTGTCGTTTAAATTTAAAACTATTGCCTGATAGCCGGAAAGATGTCTTCGAAAAACGCCGCGAATGAAGATTTCCCATTAAAGAACGTATTTATACATAAAATAGAATAAATAAATTCCCATAAAACGAGTTTCTCAAAAACGTCTTAACTTAGTTTAATTTCAAATAATCATTTTATACTATTTGTGTAAGTATTGGGTTATTAAACCTAAAAGCAGTTAAATAATCTGCACGTTCAATAAGCAAAATAAAAACAATATAAAAGATACATTTTCTTTGTAAACACGGATAAAATTAATATCGGTATTTTTCTTTATTCTCGTCGCCTTCTATAAATACAGGTTTATATTTTCAGCTCTTTTCATCTCGATGTCCGTCCATGTTCCTTTGTTACCTAATTATCGTTTTACCGCTGTATAGGTATATTATACAATTAATTGTGCGCATGTTTTTTTAATTGAACAAGGGGTGTAAAGGTACGTTTACGAGTACATTTCAGTTTACCCGTTATTAATTTGTTTATTTTTTGTTATTACTATTATAAGATACAAGATTTTTGGCGATATGGCGAGGGCTTTGGTTTCGTGTATACATGGTGACTTTTGGTCGTCAACGTTTCCGAAAACTACGGAATCTCCTCATCATCACGATCATTTTTCTCCATAGAAGCATTCCTGGGAAGTGTCTGGTTCCCAAGATATAAGGGTCCAAAGTTGAGTAAATAGACTGGGTTTTTCTGCATAAATGCACATAGACGCGCGTAGAAAGATTTTTTCACGAGAAATAATTAATATCTGACTATGAAAAAACTAGCATAAACACTGGACACTATAAATTTCGCCCTATCAAGTAATAAAAAAGAAATATAAAAAAATTTACATCGTTTCCCAGCATTTTTTTTTTGGCATAAACTTTCTATTTGATGTATAGAGTACGTACCCTTCGTTAAGAGTGGCCATGAAAAAACATCCTGTATAACTTATGGCCAACATATTTGAATAATAAAGATATCTAAAAACTGACCAGTATACTGGCACAAAGGTAAATTATTTACTTAAAAAAAAAAATTGCGTTAAAGTCTCTAGACTAGAGCCTAAACGGCTAAAATTATATTTGTATATAAAATATTAGAATCCTATCTTTACTCGACTATGGCAGAAGGAAGGTTATGTTTTTCGAATGTAAGTATGGTTCCGTGATCTGTGTATGAACGTATATTTCCTTGTCACGCTCTCCACTATTGTGTATTGTATCTGATTGATGAATTTACTCTGGTAAACTCTATAGTGTAGATTAAATAATTTAATTGGTTTTATGTACTTTTAAAGAAAAAAATATAGGTGAGTTTAATCGCCTAATCCAGTATGAAAGCTCTCTTACTTTCGCGTACTTTAGCGTATTTTTTCAGTATTATTTTGTGCCGATGCTTATAAATAATTTATTATTTCCTCTGGTCTCAGATTATGGAACAATGGATGACAATCTATCAACGGGCGTCCATTTAGGAAGACAAAGGGGATCTACGAGTATAAGGATCCTGGGGTAGAAATCAGTGACGTTTAAAAAACTCATTGTAAAAATATCTTTCGGTTTTGTATCCATTATTCGGGAGCTACACACATAAAAGCGGGTGTTACTTCCAGGACATATTTGTGAGGTAAGTATAAGAACAGGTTTGTTTTACCTTCATTAGGTATAGTATACGTAAATACGCATACGTTAGGTATGATATGTCATGCTTAGCACATTTTTCTAATATCAAAATTACAGATATTTATATAGAAGTGAATTAAGGTAACTGACAATAGCAGGAATTCGGGTGCACTGCAGACTTATGACCCGATAAATCTTCGGATGGCTTTGCGAACGTTGGTCACGTTTCACAAAGACAGTGTGTCTTCGTGACGTAAACAATAGACAGCAGGAGTCGATCCTCATGAATTGGAGCGTTTTATATAATATTTATCTTTAATTACTACACGAAAAAAGAAAGCGACGTCGACGTATAATGACGCGATCCGGCGAAGGAGGAGGAATACGGAAAACAAATAGCGATTTTCTTTTGTTAGCTTATTATTCTCTAGGGCTTTCATTATTTGAGCCTCGGCAGGTTTAGCGAGGTTTTTTTATGTGATTTGAGTGGATATATTAAGTGATATTTGTGGGCATGTGTATACTTTGTGAATAAAAATGGTTTAACAAACTGTAAAGCTGAAATAAGTTATTATTTGCAACAGACTATCAGCTCTTGCTTGTCTTTCTTGCTATTAAACTGGGCGATGGTGTTAAATTACTTTATACATGTTATAAAATAAAATTAGTGAATTCATTTAAATTACTCACTTTCACAATATTATCCATACTAACATTATGTTTATTAACATTATATTTATTCATTGATAAGTAGGTACATTTCTTGAAACCTATGAGGCATTTATAATACAGGAGCTTGCACACGTTTTGATAGCCCAACAATTCGCTCTCAAGTCGTCCGTCTTTGTTAAAAACGAATCTTCGCGACGACAATAAATGGGCAATAACATTGCTCTGATGAAAACTGAAAGGGTTTTAAAATTTTACGACCCAAAGTCTAGTGTGAAATTTAATTAGGAACGTGTCAGAACGTGATGCGGTATTTTAATAATGTCCCGTCTGTCCCCTCTGGCGATTTATTACTCAAGGCGTATTCATAGTTACGGCTAAATAGGCTACTGATTTTAGTAGAGAATCGTTATGATAAGCGGCTCTGTAGTATCTGTGTATTTCTGGAACTGTTTAGTTCAGCCTAATATGTTGAAGTACAGGTAGGATCGGTTTTTACTTATGTATTTTATTTTGCTCATGTTCATCATTAATATCTGTCTCCGCTTTATTAAACATAGTTTTGGCCTCTTCTCTATGTTCCATTTCGGAAACACAGCCTGTTATAGGTTTGTATGTATTTGACTTTGCTAATATACAAACAATATTGATTATTTTTAGACAATTGTTTAAGATAAAATTAAATGTTGGCTTGCCTATCTTTAGTGAAATATATCACTGATCAAATTAATGTGCACATTGATGTACACTTCATTATTTGACACCCCAAAAATAAATACGTATTACTCTCGAACTTTTAAAATCATCATTTAAGTGGTGTGCAACCAATGAGAACTAAATACCCTACAGCAACCTAAAGTCGGCTTTTTCAATAATCAATGTGGTCGCGCACTTTACACAATGTTTAATAGAGGCGTTTAAGTACTTACATTAAAGTTTTAATTTGCATCTGACGTTGGAGATCAAAACCCTGCGGCGTTTGATATTGACTTGTTTATGTAAAGTTTTCTTCGTAAATAAGATCAAAGTTTTAGTTGTTCGATAAAAATTTAATGTTTTTCAGAAAACAAGTAAGAACAAATCTTTTTAGAGATAAAAAAGTTATTATTCTTATTCTTTATTGCTTACAAATTAAAAATATACACATAAATTACATAGGTACAGGAGGAATGGCGTGCTTATCTCTTCAAGAGATTTCTTCCAGCAGACCAAAATAAGTACTTACAACTAGAAACCTAAATAATTTACCTTAAAGTTGATATTGTTTGTGCATAAAAAAACAGCTGTGATTTTTATTGTACGATTCTTAGTTTAAATGAGTTCGCCCGAGATATTTATAGGTGTCTAGCTTAGTGTTATGGAAGAATACTTTCAACTGAATACTAAAAATATATCACGAATACATATACCTGACAATAATGGTATATTAGCTCCCGGCCCACCGTCAACACAAAAGCTGTTACATTATCGTTCGAGCGATATGCTTCCGTCATACGCACGAGTCGCAATCTTAGCCTGGGAGCTGTCACATACAATATTACTTTTCGAAGCGCCTAGTTAGTCTTGAACGGCAGAGAATGGAACTATAAACAATTTTATACGCAGACTAAAAGCCGCAAAGCAAGTGGCGCTGCCAACGTTCGGTAGATATAACTTTGTGAAGCTATTTACGAAAACTACTTTAATAGATTCCCCAGTTAGGGAGATGATTGAACCCGATACTGCAAAAACGATTTTTCACGCTACAGTATGTGGAATATGAATGGAGTTTGGAGAAATAAGATTTCCTTTTCATAGCATCAGATTAGAGATTCTGAAAGCCTTTGATGGAATAGAGAATGTAATTTTCTTGAAATTGTAAAATACACACAGAAAACAAGTTATAGATAGATATTGCAAAAAATGTTTTCTTGACAGTTTTTGACTTGATAAAAAAAGCATGAGATAAAATAATTCTTTGAAGCTAAAAAGTATATTTTAATGAAGTAATTTGTTAGAATTCTTTCGATAGTATACATAGGGTAGGTACATAAGATATTTTTCTAGATTCAATTAAGTTAAAATGTTAATAGTAAATAAAATATAATAATAATAATAAGATCTTCGACCGTCTTTCGGATAAGGCGACCAATCTCTACGGAGATTAGCCAGGTACGCAGAGAATATTATAGTGCACAAGTGTGTGCGCAAACATAGATGCACTCTCTATTCCGTCACTCTCATAGTCTGGGACGGAAAGCCGACACGACCGGAGAGAGGTCAGGCGCAGGACCAAAGGTTTTACGTGCTTTCCATGCACTATCTAAGTGACAATTTTACAACATTAAAATATGTACATTAAATAAAGTAATTGGTACAGGCCCGTGCCTGGGAACGAACTTACGCCTCCCGCTTGAGAGGCGCACGTCTTAACCACTGGGCTATCACTAATACACAAGTAAAAGCATCAGTTACTAATTTGTTTTTTTATTATTATGGAATCACAAGAGGCACAACTCGCATTAAGGCTGTGTTTTGTGTTTTTCAAGTTTTAGAGTTTTCAGTGCTATGAAAAATATGAAGCTGATGCGGAGCGTAAAGTTATACATTATTTAGAGCTTCAGCATTTTCTGGAAGTTTAGTTTCTAGACAGTAGGGGCTTCCGACGTCATTATACACGATATGTTATGACGTTGTTTTATTATGAATATAATGTTGAAACGCCGGGAATTTCAGATGCCTTTATTAATTATGAGCTTCATGTAGAAATTTAATATATTTTAGTCCTCTTGATAATAACTACGGAATATGATGGAGAGGTTTCGTTGAACTCGTCCAGGGTATTGTTAATGGGTTTTAAGAGAAATTCGTAGTGTTTAGTGCATTTCAACGAGTCTATTTATAATGTTTGAGAAAATATGCAATCGGTTGAAAATAGTTTCTACAAAGGCTCAGAAATAATAGTTTGGACACTGGAACCCATTTAAAACTAGAAGAATAAATTAATAGTACAATAGTTTCGGTTATAAAAAAGTCTAGATTGTAGACTCCTCAGGGATTCCAATCAGTAAATACAGTTCAGAATAATTGAATTTGGGACCTCCCAGTCATTAACCCAGCAGCGTTGGCTCTAATCTAAATGAATTTCATTCAATAACAATTTTGATAAATTCATCATGAATAACCGAGAAACAATGGCTCTCAAATTAATATGTAAGGAGTGCTTCACACAAAGTGTGGGCAGTACTAAACGCGGTACTAAGGAGGGGGGAGGGGGGGAGGTGGGACCACAGACTTTATGTCCCTAGACCCGTCTAGAATTATTAATTAACCGAATGGTGATTGCATTCTTGTCTTTGCGGTTTTGCCGGCTCTTTGACTTAATTTGGTCTACCTTCTAGTTCTCGTCTATTTATTTGTGAAATGTCGTATGAATATTCACATTATGTCTTGGTTGGCCGTTGTAAGGCCGTGGTAAGGTATTGGCCGTTGAATTATTCGCATGATAATTTTCTGTATCAATTCGGCTGCTAAATCGGGTTCAATTATTTAATTAACGGATAATTTGATCTAAACTTTTTATGAATTTAGCGACTTTGGTCATGTATTGTAAACATTTTTAAATAGGTTTGTCAAAATTGTAAGTAATAGATAAATCGACAGTTTACCTAATACCTAGGCGCAGTGGAGGTTATTGGAGGAGGCCTATGTTCAGCAGTAAACTTATAATGGCCCAAAGGATTATATACAGGATGTTTTTTTGTGGCCACCTTTAACGAAGGGTACGTACTCTATACATGAAATAAAGTAAGTTTATGCCAAAAAAAAATCTGGGATTTTTTTTTTTAATTTTAAATTCCTTGATCGTGCGAAATTTATAGTGTCTAGTGTTTATGTTAGTTTTTTTATAGACAGATATTAATTATTTTTCGTGAAAAAATCCTGCTACGCGCGTCTATGTGCATTTATGCAGAAAAACGCAGTCTATTTACTCAACTTTGGACCCTAATATTTTGGAAACCAGACACTTCCCAGGTATGCTTCTATGGAGAAAAATGATCGTGATGATGAGGAGATTCCGTAGTTTTCGGGAACGTTGACAACCAAAAATCACCCAGTATCTATACAAAGTTACATATACATATTTACTAACAACAATAAGAATTTCTGTAAAAAATTGTTCATAGGTATAGTAAAAAGTTGAATTTAAATTTATTTTACGTAAAGAACAACAGGCATAGGTACTTAATGAAAATTTGCATGAGAATTTCCATGAAAATGCGCTACATAGATATGTATTGTATAGAATGTTCATTTCCGTAAATTCAATTTTGAGATATGTTCCGCTTTACAGCCCCACATACTCGTACTCGCACAAAAGATTTACACAACCTATGAATAAAACAATTTGATTCCAAAAGCATTCTCAGTTCCATCCAAGTGAACAATAAACGTCAGTCAAATAGCTTCTTTACGATTACAAGCCTTTATTAACAAGACAAAGCTGAACAATCGCATTCATTTCGAAGGTAATTTACATAAATATGAGATTTTCTGGAGTAATAACACTTTAATGTTGTTCATTCGGGATCGTGTTGTACACAATACAGATTTGCTTCTGTATCGCTGAGCAATTTCTATGAAAAGACTTGGTTACGCGTTTTAGTGTGCTGTGGCACGCGAGCCAAGTTTTGTGATTCTCTCTGTTTTTTATGAAGATTAATATTTTTAGGTTGGTAAGTTCTGTAAAAATTTTTTTTTTTAAATTCAATACTTACAAATTCTGTACTAAAATAATTGTGTTACAAATAATACACAATTTTTAGAAATACATACTTAATAGCCTAAGCCTATATTTAAAAGAAACACGATGTTTCCTTAAAACAAAAAAATAAGGCATTACAGATTTTCTTAAAATTATTTTTTGGATTTTTTTTCATATTAAATTAAAATAAAATAATTTTAAATTAAATCTTTACTAATGGTTGCCAAAGAACTTGGCGGTCCTACAAAGTCTAACACGAAACAAAACATCTTGTTAATATTGAGAATTAAAATTTAAATTCGGAAAGCGAATAGGTGAAACGAGTAAATATGAATATGAATGGAATCAGAGGAGCAGGGAACGGGTTTTGAAATACGAAATATTAACTTTTCGAGTGCCCTCTGTACCGTCGGGATAGCAAGTCGAGAGGCTAGGTTGACGATTTCTGAAATGTCTCGTCTTAGATTATATTTTTATTATGTTCTGGATTTCTAGGAAAATAATTTTATTGCAAAACTTATTTATTTAGAAATTGAATTAATAGTCACAGTTTTTGAATGACTTTAAATTGTAGGTACTATAAAGCTCCCACGTCAGTTGTCACACCTCACCGTCTGTAATAAAAATAAGGTAGATTTTATAAACTACTTCAAGTATGCTATAAGCTATTAGATTGAAACATAAGCGTCCGTATTGAGTCTTAGATTACTCGTTTATAAAAATTAATACATATAATTATCTGCTAAGTAAGTGCATACCCTTCAGTTTAACATTGACTTGACTGGCTAAAGACTACATATTTAGTTACTTCCAATCCAGCCTAAACGATTAAAACACTTTATTTTCCAACTGTACATCAAGCTCTCGAGTAGCGACAAGGCGGGCGCAGCGGAGACAATTTGCCAGCAACATGTAATTTGGGTCCCGACTGTACTTACTTGACCGTGGACACGTTCTGAATATCAAGTGCTTCTGATGGTCCAAATCGTTATCTATGGTTACCTTTGCTAAACTCTTCGTTGTGTCCTACCTATATAGGAAGGTATCTTTTAATTTTTCTTTATTATCTGTTGCCGTGACTACGTTTACGTGAATTACAGAAAAATATGCTTACCACCAAATATGAAACCACATTTCATTAAGATGAAATTAGGATAATAAAATGTTTCATAGCTAGCTTTCAGTTAACCAGGATTGCTGGGGATCAATTTGAGGGTAGTGCTTATATAAACACAATAAGACCCGATTTTTCCAAACATTCAGATAGCGTATCAGAAGAATAAAGTTGATGCTGCCTTTCTCTAAAACTTGATCATGGTAAAGACAGCATCAATTTTATTATAAAATATTAACAAGAAAATGAAAAAATTCTTCACCCGAGTGAGGTTTGAACTCACGACCAAACCATGCTTTCGCTCTAACCAACTGAGCTATCGGGTCAATTAACTCGGATGACGAATTTTACCATCTCTTTTTAAATTACATTATTGGCAACGTTACTTTTTATCCCGATAGCTATACACTAGCCAAATCTCGGTAAACAAAGCTGAATCCCTCAATTTTATTCTTCAGATAGGCTATCTGATGTTTTAAAAATCGGCCCTAAGCATAATATTACACCAAATAAATAAACTAGAGATACTACGAAGTAACACATTCTAGAGATGCAACAAACATTTCATTCGAGGTAAAAATATTTTACACTAACTTGAATGTACATAAAGCTGTGTAACCGCGTACCTATAGGAGGTCGGTTAACCGTCATAACTTTTACTGGATTAATTTAGAAACACTTTTACAGAAATACATTTACAGGTTGTATTGATTTTTAGAAATTTATTACTAAATGTTTACAAAATCAGTAGCATAAAATATTTCAGGAGAAAATAAATTTGAAGTGGGCAATAACTTGATGAGGACGATGAAAATCTTGCCTCAAATATATTTAGATTTCATTAAATTTGAAGTTGGAAAATTTTCATCAAGTTTATTTCTTAGTGATGTGGGAGAATTAAAAAATTCTGATGTAACTTAAACTATTAATAAAAAAAGAAAAAATACTTAGGCATTTTCAGGATCATAAAGAAAAATGTCAATTTCTGATCAATATTTAAATATTGGGATTGCTTTACATTTCGCTGCTTTTTATTTTTTAATTGCTATCACTAACAAAGGCAGATCGAATGGTACTGAATTTACTTTACATTTATAAAGATATATGTTTTTATTTTCATGAAAATGTTTATTCAGTAGTCGGGAGTGGAATCATGAGAGCTTTCGCTTGTTTTTGTGATGTCGCCTTTTATATTTCAATTAAACATTTTTACAAGCGTCTAGTATGTGATCGCTATAATGTTTTGACTTGCCCATACTGTATTGTTTTAAAATTATCAGCCTGAAATAATCGTTATCCAATCATAAAAATATATTTTTGTCAATTTTTTACAAATTCTAAGTGGTACTGGATTATACTGACACATGCTTTATGCTGGGCTATGTATTCAACATGGGATAGCCAGTACTGCAGGAACTCGATAGAGATCCTACAGCCACATTTAGCAGAGCGGGGTCAGGTCAGATGTGAAAGATCAGAGATAAGTTGCTAGCCCAATTTGTCACTGATCTTACGGAGCACCCAAGGGCGTAAGGCCTCTGGGATCAATAGACGACTCTTACGTCTTGCAAAGAAAGGGGCACCTAGGTACCTACATACACATAGGTAATAGGTAATTGTCATAAAATACATATAATATCATTATTAACATATAAATAAGCTGGGTCTGTATTAATTTTATTTCTTTCCATATAGGACATTGTTTTTTTTAAATGTCTAGGTATAGTCGATATCTAAGCAAGTAGATTCCATATTATTATTTTTTAACTTAGAAAGGTACTCAAACAATTAGGTACTTAATGCCTACATTATGAAATTCCGTTAACGTACCTATATTAATTAATTTACAAACAAAACGAAATTCCCAAACTATTGTACATATTTGCCCATTCAAAGGTACCAGGGCGTCATAATCCTAGGGTGTTAGATACCGACAGTTGTTTCTACGTGGACCGAAGTTAATTAGAGCGGGCTGTGGTCAGACCGCGCTCCCAATTATTTCGAAAGGTCCAAGAACTTTAGCTGTTCATAGATTTGTTATTTGAAATGTTTTGATAGTTTCAATCTTATGAAGTTTAATGATATAGTCGCAAGTTTCTTGTTTATTAAATAGGAAAGTTGGACTGTTAACTATTTGATCTGTGCAAACGTCTCGCGTCGCGGTTACTCAATAAAAGGTCAACCATTACGAGCGTTGACCAAAGTACCTATACAAAAGAGCGAATTTTTATTTGTCATGATGTTTTATGAAGAGGAACAGATATCACTGTTATTTTGTTGTCACCAGTCATGCCCTAGAAGGGAGCACTTAAAATCAATGCCAAATCAAAAACAATATCCTGGAGAAATAGATTGTTGACTCCAAAATAACTGTACAGAGCTAGGTAGATGGTAATTTTGATAGTTTTTCTTATTAAAAAATGGGAAAAGACTCGTAAATTTTAATATCATACATAATGAAAAATGTCTGCGCTTATAAATCCTTCTTTAGAACTTCCTTATAAAGTATAAAAAGCTGGAAAATGTTATATTTTCTAAACGTATTTTATTCGACGTTCGTGTTAGAATAACTTACAGGTATTTTTACTTAAAACTGTGCAATTTTAATGAAATTGAACATTATATTCACAGTACTTATCTATTTTATCTACATAGGTAGTTCAAAAGAAAAAAAACTAATCTATACTAACATTATAGAGCTGAAGAGTTTGTTTTTTCGTCTGGTTGAACGCGCTAACCTACTAAGGAACTTCTAATCCGATTTGAAAAATTCTTCCAGTTTTAGATAGCCTATTTATCGAGGAAGTCTATTAGCTATACAGGGTGTTTTTTTGTGGCCACCTTTAACGAAGGGTACTTATTCTATACATGAAATAAAGTAAGTTTATGCCAAAAAAATGATGGGATTTTTTTTTTTTTTTTAGTTTTAAATTCCTTGATCGTGAGAAATTTATAGTGTCTAGTGTTTATGTTAGTTTTTTTATAGACAGATATTAATTATTTTTCGTGAAAAAATCCTGCTACGCGCGTCTGTGTGCATTTATGCAGAAAAACGCAGTCTATTTACTCAACTTTTACCTAACTTAGACCCTAATATTTTGGAAACCAGACACTTCCCAGGTATGCTTCCATGGAGAAAAATGATCGTGATGATGAGGAGATTCCGTAGTTTTCGGGAACGTTGACGACCAAAAATCACCCTGTATATGACCCGCCCCGGGTTCGCACGGATGTAATGCGCTTTCACACAGACAAAGTCGTGGGCGGCTGCTAGTAATGATAATGAAATATATTGTTCAGAGTTTGATGTTTGGTAGGCTCTAATTCTAATTCAATATCTTTAGGCAAGAGTAAGGGTCCGTTGGGATTAAAACTGAGGGCAGAGAAGAGCTACTTTCGATAAAAGTACTTAGAGCAATCATATCGCAAACCATTTGATTGACGAGTGTTTACAATTACCTCGGGATCCATCAGCATTGTGTTATTTCTATTATTTTAATACTTTGCATTTACTTGTTAGCTACTCCGAGATTTTTTATAATTTATTTCTCTCTGATCACCTATGTTGATTCTGGCTTACAGAAGTTGCAGTGCCGGTGAGCGGTGTGCCAATCCCGGTATTATATAAATCATCTAGATTCTAGACCGTTTCAGCCATGGTAGCTCGACTCAGCGGATATCGGCCATCTACGCAGGAGATATTACAGTGCACAAGCGTGTGCGCGTCCACAGTTACACTCTCTAATCCATTACTCTCATAGTCCAATTGGACAGAAACTACACACGAACGGAGAGAGATCAGGCGCAGGTATAAAGGCATATCACAATCTGAGTCGAAAAAGACAGAACTATCAAAATATTCCATGACATTATGAGATAATTCTCATTTACATTACGTTTATTCATACATACCTTGTTAACTTAATCTTCTACTTTATATCACGCACTACTAACAAGGTACTTTAAATAACACCTATATAATAATCCTCCTAAACTCCCCGCTTAATTCCACAGACAGCATCTGCAACGTGCCGAACTTGGCTTGCTTATTATCAGGCACGTCATTTTCTAATTACTCGATCCAGTTATCACCTGCCGCTGACAAACCATTGTCTTAAGATCTCTCGTTGGCTGCAGTTTTAAACTGGAGTATGCTACTTGGATAGATCTAGTTTAGCTGGTAGGGTAAGCCTTGGAAGCAGCATGAAGTCGCGAAATGGGAATATGACAGCTCTATTAGGGTACGTCGGAAGAGTTTAGGGTAACTGAAGGTAAAAATTTTCTTATTATATTATTGCTTCGAAAGTCTAGAAAGATTTTTTATTGGATTAATTAGAAATGTCATGCTTTATGTATTAAGGATAATTTTAAATATGGTAGAGATATTCATTATGATTTAATAATATTTTAAAGTTATTCATCACTGATTTAGATTGTTAAATTTTTCTCAGTAATATTCGCAAAAAAACTTTTATTTGCTTTTCTTATTATCAGTTAATTCACAATTCATACTAGAAAAAAATGAAAATAATATTTATACTGATATCAATATCATTGCGTATATTTTCTATGACCAACTTTACTAAGTATCTACTTAAGTATTAATACCTAAACCAAATAAGCTCTTAAATTTTATGAGAAATGTAATCTAAAAGAATAAAATAACTGTTAGGAGCTTTAATTAAATACTAGATTTGTTTTACCCATGAAATAATCCTTTATACAAATCCAGATAGTAAATATTACTAAGTATCTACAGACTTACACCAAAAAGGATACTATTACTATCACTGGCTTACTTGTATGTAACCTCAAACAGAAATACATATTGCAGTAATTTAGATGAATTAATACCACGTCACTGTGCAGTAAGGATACCTTTAATCGTGAAAAATAAATACATGTACAATGAGGCGTCTACTAGTAAGTTATTATTCTTTATTGTACATACATGTATATCTCAACTATACCCTCAAAATTGGTCAGAAGTGGCACCATGTGGTTCTATCGGCCCTCGGTGCTCTGCCTACCCCGTAAGGGATAAAGGTGTGACTATGTTTTTGTATGTATAGGTACATAGATAGATTATTTATGAATACATGGCCGTGTGATGCCGGCAGAGTAGAGTTTGTACCACCCCATGCCTACCCGTGGGTATCGTACGAGGCGATTAAGGGTTTTCGAGAAGCGGGCAGCAGCGCCTCCCGTGCTGACGACATGGTCCGAAAATCACACTGCGGTCACCAACCCGCCTGTCCAGCGTGGTGACTACGGGCAAAACCCCCCTGTGGCAGTAGCCTTGTATCGTGCCCTGGGGGAGGCCTACGTCCAGCAGTAGACTGTAATAGGCTAAAGACGAAGACATACCTCAGCCTATTGCAGTCCATTACTTTACCGTGGACGTAGGCCTTCCCCCATGGCAAGCCAAATGGCTACGGCCATAGAGGGATTTTTGCCCATAGTCACCACGCTGGGTAGGCGGGTTGGTAATCGCAGTGTGACTTTCGAACATGTTGTAAATATAGAAGCCGCTGCTGCACACCTCCCGGAAACCCTTAATCGCCTCTTACGATATCCGCGGACAGACAAGGTTACTTATACAGATACAATTTGTTGTTATAATTATCTAATTTAACATTTGGAACTTTCACATTAAATACATGATATTTTTTTTATCGATGGTAATGCATACGTAGCCACTGGCATCTTAAGGCTTATTTAAGGCTTGGCCAATGAAGCGATTTCTTCCAAATTATTTCAGCAGAATCAAATCCAATTTGATGCTTTTCGCCTGCAAAGAGTATTTTATTAATTGACAATTTGTATTATCAAAATTAAAAGGGATTATCTTAATTGATCTTTGTTTAAGACGCTGAAGATTTTGAAGTGTAAACGGGGGGTGAGCTAATTTATGTTTTTCCAATGATTTCGTCTTTTTGTTCTCTAAGTGAGCTTTGTTTTATAGTATAGAAGCTTAATTTAATTTTACATAGATACATACAAAAAATGACGCCTCTTAGAAGGAGGCAGAGATCACGGATCTCTTTTTGCTACGGTCTATCACGATATTCATCATGCACGCTTGTCGGTTTAGGATACTCTTGACCTAACCTTTCTGTAAAAATGGTTTTTTTTTGTACAAAACAAAAGTAAGTCTTCTCACTTAAGCCTTAAAAAAGAAAGTAAGAAAATTTAAAATAATTCCTATACATAAACCCTAAACATTATTCTATGTAAAGCTATTCCGGTATAGTAAAATTTGGTCAAAACCCTTAGACGTTTACTTGCAATACGATACTCGTATAATTTTAGGTGTAACTTCCATACACATGTCATTTTAAACTCCGTTCACTGAACATTTCAAACTTTGCAGACGAATTTTGATCTAGAGCACTGCAGGTTCCCAGTTCCCGGTGCTTGATTCCTATATATGTTAGGTAAGGGTTAAAATCGGTTGGATCATGAGAAGTAGTTAGGTGGCGCAAGTGTATGTGCAACGATTCAGCTCTATCGCCTATTGTTTAGAAGGTACGGTTGCAAAATTAATTTCGAAGTTTTACATTATATCGTTGTTGTTGCATTAAGTACTTACATATGCTTATATTTGTCTGCCTAGTATTCTAATGAAAGAAGCAAAAAAAAAACAGGTTGTAAGTTCATTTATAAATAAAAAAATAAAAATTGTTGTACTTACTACCTGCGTCACTCTCACAACTAGACTAATGTAAATTTACCTTAAGCTCAAATGTGAAAAGCCGTTTAGACTCTAGAATGTGCCAAAGTAATATGGGAAAACATAAGATACATACAAACTTACATGCACACGAAAAACATAACCCTTGTTGGATAAAAATGAGTCATCTTCCTCTTTTCAACCAAGTTCTTTTACTGTCCAATAAAGAGAGAGACGACCAATTCACTTCAGATAGATTTCACCAATTTTCCTACACGAATAATCAAGTGTAAGCCAGCCATTCAATCTATTAAAGGTGATTGGCCTATTCTAAAGTCATTCTAGGTCGATAGTCACATTCTTTACTCTCCTTACACGGTACATTGGGCAGAGGGCTGGAGCACCCTTATAATCTTTCACGCCCCAGTGCGTTCGCACCTTAAGAATTTTATTGTTGTTAATTAAAAATTTGCACAGCGAAGATAAAACGATTATATTGGTGTTGTATATTGAAATTTTGCTATTAGATTTTTTTATTAGCCGCTTTTAATTGGTTTTATTTTGGAAGTTTTACGTGGTATAGATATTTTTTAAAGATCAGAGTTGTATTATCGTTTTGTAAGTAAAGAATATTATTTGACCTTTAATTAATAGCGCTATTTTTCTTGAATTTCCTCGATTAAGCATGATTTTTATGACATAGATCATATAATAATAATACTTTAAACAGTAGTGGGATACCATAATTGTAACTCTTTCAAATAAACACTAGCGAACGAATTTTAACGAAACTTGGCTAGGTCATCACATACAAGAGACCGAGCAATTTTCTATGCAGAGTAGCTAGCATAAAGGTGATTTTGCAAACGGCCAGTTTCCAGTAAAGTACCAGGCCACCAGCATGGTCCAGGAGGTAGCTGAAGATGAGTATTGATTCACTTTTGCCTTCAATCGGGGCCAGCTGCGCGCGACTGCAGTGGGTTAGTGGCACAAACTGCACCATAGTCCATACTGGGCCTTCATTTGAAACTATCGTGTTCATATCTGTGATATTTTAGGTAGAGTAGTGTTTATATATAGTTAGCATAGATGTTAATTAGTGTAAATAACTTTAGTTCATTCAGTTGACGTTTGCCTACCACATTAAAAATTCCATGTGAATTTTTTGAGATTTTTTCATAGGTTGAAGTTGTAGGTATGTGATGTATAACAATGGCATTAGCAGTATCAACGCATCAAAATTCATCTTAAAGGTATGTAATTATCTACTTTCCTAATTAAATTTTACCTATATAAGTATATATTTATATATCAATCTAAGAATGCAATCATCATCCAACCACCTGTAATCAGCAACATCGTTCTTACATGATCTTCAGTGATACCAGGTTTCAAAAATCGAGGATCGATATAGCAAAAATCCAAAATCAAGGTACTCACCTAAATCTGTAAATAGGTCAATCAAATTACTATTCAATAGTCGAACAAAGGAAGGAGCAAACGGATCATGCGCAGTAAGATCCTGCATCTGCGCAGGATCCCGACTACAAGGCAGCTGTGCACAAAGACCTTGCATCACGCTTTAATGGCGCACATTGCAAGGACAATAATTAAATCGATGTTGAATACAATCTGGTCTATGCGAGTAAATATCTTCTTAGTTACTGTAAAAATCTGAACTTTGAACTAATTTTAGATGTCTACTAATAAAACTGCAACAACTCAATAACCTATTAACATACGGTCTTACGACATGCACGGAGATGCAGCTGATGTATTCTATACCCCTCATTAGAACAGAATCGCGTGATTTTATATTACTCATCAAGTGAAAGTGCTATTTTTTTACTTGTGAATTTACATTTTTCTTATATAAGAAGAGCCTCATATGGCTAAAGCGAAGTGATTTCACGCCAAACGGTCAGCCTTTTTTATGTTAAAACCTATTTCCTGCAGTCTTAGAACTAGATTCCCCACCAACTGTTCAACGTGTAGGGTTCGACAGCTTTCTTTGATACGTAAATCCGATTTGCTGGAAATCCGATGGGATGTGTAGTAAATTCACAGGTTTCATGTTGAACGCATGCATTTCCGAATGTTATTAGGGGAAAATACTCAGCCGTGAAATTGTTTAGGACCTTGGGGAGCTTAGTACAGTGTTATATCATGGGATTGAAATAATAAATATGACATTTTTACGTATTTGCATATACGTGTTAAGAACGTTGGGGTCTGCACCCTTTTGGGGTACCTATATCAATATAAAAGGTTAGGCTAAAGGCTCTGACTATTCTTTATACCAAATAGACTAAAGACCAAGCCATAATAACATTTTTACAAGAAACACAAGACATCTTCTAAGATAATAAACAAAACAGGTTTCTTTCTCTATCTTCTAGTAAAAACAAACTGCAGTGAACACTAAATAAACATTCTATAAAAGAAGTTAGTACTAAGAATCCCTTTTTACTTGCAAAAAAATTTAAAAGACGAGTTTAATTCTTTATTCACTTAAAACCCTATCTTTAGCACTTATTCTTGAAAGCATTCCGTCTATTTTGCATGTCTGAATACCATTGAAATATAGTGCAGTTCATAAAAATGGGTGTTTCTAAATCATCTCTCAGATAATCTCGAAACGCGTTTGCTTGTTGTATTACAAAGTTTTTGTTTTGGCAATTCAATGAATACAACGTCGGATTAGGTAGGTAAGTACAAACTTAAATCATTACGGTATATACAGGTTGTTTGTGACAGCCAGGCAAATATTGATACCATGACTTCAGACCATGATTCTGAGGCGGAAAACACTGAAAATTTTCGCAGGAAAATTCAAAATCTTCCGACATTTTTTTCATATTTTCAGGAAGAAAATAGTTTGGGTCGTTTAATTAGGCCTCAGATAATGACTTAAAAATAAAAATTTAAACAAAAAATATTTTCAAAAAACAAGTTGTTTAAAAAAAATTCAATTAACTGATCAATACTAATGGAGAGTCACAAGTGATTCAAAAAACAGCAATGCGTCACACAATAACCAATAATCCCATCCCATTTAATTAGTCATAGGATCCCCAGATAAAATTGGCGCGGAGAGCAAAGATTACTGATACTCAAAAATAAATTTCCTGTGAGTTATAGCTTATATAACTCGACACAATGGTACTTGTTCAGCTTTTCAGTATTTGCCTGGCTGTCACCTACACCCTGTATACGTAGTTGGAAGTTCGAAATGCTCCTTTGTTCGTGTAAACTGATCAACTTTATAAATCGTTCCTTAGCTCTCCTAGGAACATACATACCAAACAGTTTCCTTCAACCAGTAAATTGGCCCCCTTGGCACGTACTTGTATCTAACAAAACAACACGAAAGGAAAAAAAAGCAATTTTCCTGCTAGCTTTTGAAATTCGTTTTAATTACACGACAGCAATAACTAAGGAATTTGCCATTGCACAATTTTCGCTAACGCATGCCACTGTTTTGCTTTTGCGAGATAATTATGTAATCAGCCTACGGTTATGCGTCGTATTTGGTTACTCAGTATTAGAAAAGTTTTAACTAATTAATATTATATAGCGGTGATAGCCCAGTGGTTAAGACGTGCACCTTCCAGGCGGGAGGCGTAAGTTCGATCCCAGTTACGGGCCTGTACCAATGAATTTATTTCATGTACAGATTTTAATGTTGCAAAATTGTCACTTAGCTCGTGCCTCGGAAAGAACGTAAAACCATTGGTCCTGCGCCTGATCTCTCTTGTGCACACACTTGTGCACTATAATATCTCCTGCGTACCTGGCCAATCTCCGTAGAGATTGGTCGCCTTGGCCGAAATATGGTCGGGGGTCATCATCATCATATATTTATCTGTCTTGTACACATGCGAAGCAACACTAGAATACATCAGCTGTATCTCCTTCCGTGCATATCGCAAGAGTCGACTAAGGAACTCGGGTATTCTCTCAGGCGACAGCAACTTGTTATTGATCATTTTCACTAAACGTGGTTGTGGAAACAGTTTTATGATCCTTCAGATCTGGCTATCCCATTTCGGTACATACATGTATTCATATACATACATATCACGCCTTTATCCCTTACGGGGTAGGCAGAGCACCAAGGGCCGATAGAACCGCATGGTGCCACTTCTGACCAATTTTGAGGGTATAGTTGAGATCCATGTATGTATATAAATATTTATATACTTGTTTATTTGTAAAAAATATGCCATAGCAAGTGCTCCACGTTTAAATTATTTTCTGAAATATTGCAGCATGATTGCATTGCGATAATGTTTTGCATGTCTGAACAACACTAAAATATACTGGTGTTCATATAAATAGGGGTACCACGTAAATTTGGTTCCCATCGTAAATCACCGGAGATTATCTCTGTGCATGGCTGATCCACAGTGAAATATGTGTAGTAGTATATCTTCATATAACGACTCACACACAATACAGGGTGCAACAGAAAGGATAGCAAAATAAAATAAACATAGTGCCACTTTTAAGAACATGTCCACTTTGAAACTGGAAATCAAATGATTATTTTTCAAGATTCTAAGAACGAACAGTCCTAATTTTTTTTTATTTATCTAAATTACGTTAAAAAATAAAAATGCAATTTTAAATATCACATTTTATGAATAGATTATCTGTAATGGGCTGCAGCATATCGGGGATAAGCAACATGGTATACCTAAGTTGGTAAACTACTATTTCATTTTACTTTGTCTGCTCTGCATGTTAGGTTTTGCATGAATAATTTATTGTACACTTTATCTAGCTTTGTGGTGTACATGTACACTATTTAATTGCTTTTGTGTCCAGAATCAAGATTTAAGGTTTCAGTCGTCTTGATAATAACTGGTGAATGTAATGTGCTTTTGGCTTCGGTTTCATCAAATATATTATTTCATATCTTATCCGAAATGTCCATTTTGTTACTTAACTGTATGGCAGTAAAATAAAGTAACGTTACAGAAACATATTCTTAGTATGACCATCACTATAGGTAGTAAGCTAAGAAACTATAGTATTTAATATTCCAGAAACTAATAATCCCGTGCTCATGCGGAGCTTCCATTAGGTATCTTCCGTGCGTGACATAACAGTTAACTCAGGGACTCAGGGGCATTCTTACAGGCGATGAACTAGCACCTTGTCATTGATCTATTATATCTGGCTAACCTAAACGTGGCCGTAGGATTATGATCTTGCAGATTTTGCGACCCAATTTTGGTAACACAGCCGTGTGTGTATGCAAAACTCATAAACACAATCAGAAAGGGCAATAATTCACGCTCCACAATAATCGCAATTTAGAGGTCACTTTCAACTTTTTTTATTTCCAATAACATACATGATATACGGCGCAAGAGTCCGATTTATCAGGCCAACACGTGTCGGAGCGATCCTACCTTGTAAGCCCCGAATATATGAACACCCGCCCGATAAAAATTGTATTTCGCATTTATTTATCGCTTCATGCTGTTGGGCAGAAGGTTTTTTGCTGTTCATTTCTGATTCTTATCGAATGGTTTGTGTTTATGAAGCGGTTTGAGTTTTTTTACCCGACTGCGCGACGCAAAGGAGTGGTATTGTGTTTAACAGCCTATGTATGTATGTATGTACTTCTTTTGTATGTATTCCTTTGAAGCACTACACAGACCAAACGCGTCGACCGATTTTTATGATTCATACGTCAATCGATTCCTCTTAGTCCGGGGAGTGTCACTAAAGACATGACGTTGGTGAAAATCCAATATGGCGACTACTGGACGCCATTTTGTGAAAATGAAAAAAATTAAAATCGGCAAACTATATCGAGTGGGGTATCTTTGAATAGGTATTTAAAAATCATTATTAGGTTTCTCTCAACATTTTTCGATTCGATTAACCGTTTAGGATATATCCATTGAAAGTTGTGTAACAACCATTCTTACATATAAGTTTTTAGACAGCAGCAAGACGAAAACTTCTGACTGCCGAGCATGTTGAGCATGTTTCTTGAAGATTACCTATAAGTAGCTAGGTACTCATAACAAAAAAGTATAAATTAAAAAAAAAACATAATTTAAAAAATCCACAAACCCGACTGCTTAAAAAAGAACCAAATAATGTTCATAATAAATAAACTGAAAAAAAAACCAAGCACTTAGATGTCCGGTGGTCTAGAATTCTATAATATTATTATGGAATGAATACTATTGAAGAACATAAAATATTTTCTGATGATCGTAACATGGATCCTGGCTGTTCAGTTGTTATGTTACGATCATTAGAAAATATTTTATGTTTTTCAATAGTATTCATTCCATAAAAAATTTATGTTGGTTTAGAATAGGATAAAGGTTTGAATTTACAGGTAACATCATTACTTTTTGAGTATTCACAAGAAAAGAAAATCAATGTTACGATTTTCTGCACTGTAAATGAATGTGTTAGAATGAAGTATACCTATGTATAGGGATTTCTATAAATACAAGAATTTACGTCTTAAACGCTAAACAAACTTAACAAATCTGCAATTTAGGTGCAGCTTAAATTATTCGAAAGAAACACCCCAAAATCCTTTACTTTGATGCTGGCGCACTCCATAGCAAAGCATTCATCACGGTCTGCCCGCTAAATAGAATTGTTTCCTAAATTCCTTCGGCTTTAATCATAAACGTATTTAATTAGAGCCAACAGTGCTATCTCATTTTGGCACGAGTCGGGGCTATTTTCACGTATTCCACGGATTTTCATTGCCAGACTGCGGCGAGGCACGATTGAAATTTTTCGAGTGGAAGCGACAGGGCTTACCAGAAAATTATGATAGAGACCCTGGAAGTGACTCGTTTTCTTTTTTGCACAAAATTACAAAAGCAAAACGTGATAAAAAATAGAATTTTCGAATTAATAAGTGGAGTATATTTCGAGTTGCTCTATTGAAATGTAAGCGCAGCATCGCGGCGTCCTGGTTTGAACTAACCCTATGCTGGCTTGAAATTATACTTTATGATTCGAAATTCATTATAAGCTAGATAGTTTAGATATTGGCACGACTCACACGATATTATTAGAAAAAAATATATATTGCCGTGAATCTGGGTGTATTTTACTGGATTTTATAGACTTTAATTTAGGCTAGCTACGAACTTATGCACCAATTGTAAATGTGAATTTAAAAATTGTATAACATTTTCTTAGAAATACAGAAAAAATTCTTTAACTTCTTCTTTTTGAACATTCTATCGATGTCACATTCAGTCGCTACATCTCTCAATACCCCGAGTACTTTAGGGTTCAACACAATAAATAAACTGTAGACATGCCACTGCTGTCTGCAGGGATGGCAATTGAAATTTTATCCCGGCTTTATTCCTATTGGCTCCAATAAAATCATGTAAAATAAACACAAAATAACCCCCATTCATATTGGGACTGGAAAAAAATTGCTATTTTTATAAAATTTTAAAGTGACGGTATACCGATATCGGTTCGCTGCAGCTGTTTTTTAAGAACTGAAAATGTAAATTTACAATTTTGGAGTGTGTAAAGTTTTATAAATAAATAAAAATGTGGTTTACTTTTAGGTTTTTTATGGTTGAACTTTTAACCCTTTGAATAAAATATATCTTTTCAGCTAGTTCAGTCTAACCAATGTTAATAAATGATTTAATTTATATTTACATAAAAAATACCACTATAAAATGACTTTTTTGGTTGGGTCACTAGAGGTAGGTAGTTATAATCTTACCTACTTTAGACTTAGAATGAGGAGAAGGACATAGGCAACATTTTGTAGTCTACGCCTTAGATAAATTATTGTCTACGCGAACAAAATGGCGGGCAACAGTGAGACAATATAATAAACTGTAATCCTACATTGTAGGCACGAAACTGATCATCTCTTTACCTTTTTTACAAGATGAGAACACACAATGTGTAACATCACTATGAACTGGAAGGGTAATATGTACATGGTACGTACGGTAAAAGGTCCGAACATACAGGGTATGGTCGTCAACGTTCCTGAATACTACGGAATCTCCTCATCATCACGATTATTTTTCTCCATGGAAGCATACCTGGGAAGTGTCTGTTTCCCCCAAGATATGAGGGTCCAAATTTGAGTAAATATACTGCGTTTTTATGCATAAATGCACATAGACGTGCGTAGCAAGATTTTTTCACGAGAAATAATTATTTTTTATAGACAGATGTCTATAAAAAAACTAACATAAACACTGGACACCATAAATTTCTCACAATCAAGTAATTTAATTATTTTTTAAAAAATGAACATCTTTTCCCAGCATTTTTTTTGGCATAAACTTACTTTATTTGATGTATAGAGTACGTACCATTCGTTAAGGGTGGCAAGGAAAAAAACCCTGTGTATTGTTTTGATTGGTTTATTATGAATATTTTTCAAATGCCTGTCCTTTGCTAACGCGGGGCTGCACTAGAACATTCAGATCCATATCTTTCTATGCATGTCGTAAGAGTCGACCAAGGAAATCAGGCGATAAGCGTCCCCTCCCCACTATGCTAAACGTGGATATACCATCTTCCTTATGATACGGCCATCTGGCTACCCTATTTCGGGAATACAGTTAAGTTATTTATTTATGTGAATTACTTGTAATCATATACACTCCATGTACATCATCATACTCAAGTACCCGTAAGACGAAAACATAAGATCGTTAGTCTGCCTAGTGCTTATCATTTTATATTTGTCGTATACTACATAATACACTGGACAATATAACATTACATGCAGCTATTATAATTCTGCATAAATATTCCGGCCAAAGTGTGAAGATCGCTTCGGGGTCGTAACTTTGAAATGAGGTATTACGCCGCTGTTTGTATTCACCATGCGAGTATGCGTTCAGTATTGAGCCATACATTATGTATATTGGACAACCATTACTTTCGGTAACCGATATGAGATCCCACATCAAACCTATTCGAAAAACGTTCTCAATTGACAGACGGATAATACAGTGAATATATGAAATTTATTCATTACATACAAAGATTAATTTTATAAAATTTACATCATCAAATAGGTGACCCGATTTTCAAATTATTTGACAAAGTTAATGTCTATACAGCAGTGGGTGGGAAAATATTTTTAAGTAAATAATTATTAACCTATAAAGACTTTTAAATAAAGAATTTTCATTGTCAGCAAAAAACAACGTAAATACAGCAAAAACCGAAATCATGTCAACCTTTTTTAACCCGAGCCAACGTAAGTGACAAGTTATTTTTATATTCAAAATACACGATACAGCATCCATTATGCATCAGTCAGTTCGCTCGTCATCTTCTAAGATAATCTCACATGATTTATGTTCCACGAAGTAAAGGAGACATGTCGGCATGGCAGCTTTGGAGAAAATAAGGTGTGATGTGCAATAGAAAATCAAGTTTTAGCAAATATTGCTCGTTCTAGAAGAAAGAATCGCGGATTTTTGGTAGCATTACAAAGAAGAACATTATTGTCGACCAAGTGGCAACAGTGAATGCTCAAGGGCACATATGTAAATAGTTCTCATTTTATATTATTATGTTTTACATGTACATCTGTGTCTGCTTGTCTCCAAACAAATCTATATACATATAGATTTTAACGGGTCGATGTTTGTGCACGCTAATCTCAGAAACGGCTGGACCGATTCCGATGCAGTTTTCAGGAATATATTGTGACAGGTCCCACTTAACATAAAGGCTAATTTTTATCCCGGGAAAATGTTTTTATCCCGGATAATTTAGAAATTTTGTTTTTTTTTTGCAGTTCACGCGGACGGAGTCGCAGGCGTCCACTAGTAAATAAATAAGGGTGTACAAGGGGTTTAATTAGCGATTACAAGCTTGAAATTGAAAATAAATGTCAGTTGTATTGTAATCTTAGATTATTTTTTACATGTTTTTAAATTAACTTTATAGTTACATAATTTTGACATAGTTATTTAACTCGTACGATTGCTCGGCCAATAAATCGTTAGGTATATGATAACATTATTTGATTTGGGACGGAAAGCGGATGGTATCGAAGAAAGCTTAACAAGTATTTCATTCGTATTTAACATTAAACTTGTCGTAGATATAAGAAAAATAATATCTAGATAAATTGCTCTTAACAATAGTTAATTTTTTGCAGTGTAATAGCAGTGGAAAAACTTTTTATCTTCATGATTTTTTACACATTTAAGAATATTTTTAAGTATTTTAAAGTCTTCTATTTTCATTTTACAAGTTGGTAAGTTCCCTAATATTAAAAAAGTCCCTTATGAAATTCTACGTAAAAAAAATCAAGAACATAATTTAAAAGTGTAATTTTAATACAAAGGTCACTAACCAAATTGAAAATTTTATGTAAAATTATTCTCATGAAAGTTTTAGCAAGAGTTATTATTTTAACGACTTATGTAGGATAAAATTTATAGTGAAAATGAATTTTTGGTTTGGATAAAACTGCTTGGTCAGGTTTACGTAAATCTCTGCCATACATATGTATGGAAACCTAACTTAGTTTTCGGTATTAGCATTTTGTGCAGAGTTAAAATAAATACGGTTGAGGTATGTTTTGACTTAGGTACTCTATTTCTAATGCAGACTCAGATAAGCTTTTGACTTCGAGATTTCGAAATAACATTAGATTTATCTTAATTATTCCACATTAGCATAACGTTGTTCGCTATTGCTAATTCAGAGCTTTCTAACGGTATAATCATATACCTAACATGTTTTAGTAATGGCTAATAAGGCACTCTTTCTTAGGTAATATACCTATAATATTGCACTTAATGTTTTATGTTGTTGAGTTTGCTTGGTTTTTATTTGCCTGTACGTGATGCAGGGCTTCACTAGTATATATCATGTGCTAAACATGGCTGTAGAATTTTGTTATCTTGCAGTTCTAGCTACCTAATAACAATTACCTTTGTAATATACTAAGTTTATATATGAAATAACACAAAAACTAAAAAAACACAGTTCTTCACGCACTGTAACTAGCTTTAAGAATAATTTAAACATCAATCAAATCGTCGCACGTCAGGCGAAATAGTTTAGCTCGCTTTCCCCTTTACTTGAGATTTTTCTCACCCGAGTAATGTAAGGAAAACATACATCATGCGCACAATACCTCCGTAATAGAGTGCCATGGGGACTCTTATGGTAATTCATCTGATTTGCGAAACATCCCGCTTGGAATAACATAGGCTGATAAACGGATTTTTGCCTAAAAATGAAATTGTATTAGGCGTTACAATTCGGAAGTTCAAACATTCACTATGGGTGCGCCCACCACCGGGCCCTACACCCTCCACTGACTGTGTTGTTGTGTTGTGTTGACGGAATGTGTTGGGTTTTAGAGGTTCATAGTAATTAGTGGTTTACTAATTTACTAATTTCTATAATCCTGAGGATGCCACGGTTGTTGGCGAAACATATGTAGATTATTTATCTAGTTTTTGATTTCGGAATGGTGCAATGTATCGTCTTGCATGCTAGGTGCTCGGGTCTGGTTTCTCATGGCGATTGTAGTTAGTGCAAGTGCCTGTTGTCGCAATTATGAGTTATCAGATCCGAGGGTCAGTGGAGGGTGTAGGGCCCGGTGGTGGGCGCACCCATAGTGAATGGATTTTTGCCTGTAAAAATATTGTAAGCTAGAAATATTGGGGTTAAAATTTTTGGGAATACGAGTATACACTTTGAGCACCGGGTGCTGGTCTTTGTCAGTCTTTACTTATCATGACGTCTTTAAGTAGGATTATTTCCATTGTGGATGTGAGATGGCATTTTAGAAGTTCATGAACTTGAGACGTTTAGATTGTGGTTAAAATATATTGAAATAATCGTTTATAGGGAAATAGAATCAGGAGAATATTTTGATATTTGACTAAAAATAATTCAGATGATTTTTTACTGTTCAGTAGACACATACGTTATCTCAATATAGTAAAAAAAATAGCCTTCTATTTCTAATAATACGGTTTCATTCCAAATATCAGTACTATAGATATAAATCTTATATCCAATAAACGAATCACAAACTCTAACCTAATTCCCAAATCATATCCCATGAATTACTAAAGCAAGAAATATATCGAAGATTGAGATATTCCAATAGGAATATTCACGAAGTAATAACAAGGAGGAGGTGCATAACGATCATAGACACTGTGACCGTTGCGCGTGTAACACTATAGTTCATAGAATAGCGGCGCAGCACTGTCATATAGCAGCCTTCGTCTCGTGAAAAAATAGGAAACTCTTCACATGGAAAAATAGGGCAAAACGATCATACAAATATATACACTGTACTCGCGAAATGGGGTGGCCAGAACTGATTGATCACAAAGGGGTGGGTTCGAATCTCGGTAGATGCAAACATCAATGTCTATCGATGTTTATTTCTGAGTTATGGATGATTTTATAATCGTTGTTTAGTGCCCACGATACATGATCTTAGAAGTTTTAGTGAGGGACTAGGTTAATCTGTTGTGAAGAGTGTAAATATTGTTTTATACTAATCTGTGAGATGCACATTAATGATCACAGTTATGAATTAATCAATTAATCACATCTCCACTTCGTATTTCCTACATGGAATATCCAATCGCCCAAAATGCTAGTAAATCATATGAAAACAATTCGAATATCATTACGATTCGTGCACATTTATGATATTTTACGTCTACACTAAATGATGTATCCCATTTGCGAATAAATCAGATAATTTGCACCCCGTTGAAATTAATGACCTTCCATTCTTTTATTGGATTATTTTGTAACTAGATATATGACCCGGTAGCTCAGTTGGTTAGAGCTAAGCACTGAATGCGAGAGGTCGTGAGTTCAAGTCTCACTTGGGTCTTTTTTTTCATTTCTTAATATTATTTCTAATATCATACATTATTAAATAAATATAAATTTTTTTTTTCAAAAAGGATATCTGACGCCTATCTGAAGAATAAAGTTGATGCTGTCTCTATCATGATCAAATTTTAGAGAAAGACATCATCGACTTTATCTATCTACTTTAAAGCCTCGAGCACACCGTATGCGTATGCGTACACGTAAGCGTAGACGTACACGTACCTCTGAGTTGTAATGTATGGAACTGTATAGGCACGGGCAGACCGCATGCGTATGTATAGACATCAAGCGGTAACAGTTCCATACATTAAACTGAGAGGTACGTGTACGTCTACGCTTACGTGCACGCACACGCATCCGGTGTGCTCGAGGCTTAACTTTCTGATGGTTGGAAAAATTGGCTCTTAGTCGATTTTACTTATTTTATTACATTTTATGTACTCATTATTATTTTATTATTAGGCGTTGACACTGCTGGGCAAAGTTTTCCTCCCATATTTTTCTTTTTTCAATATTGTTTCTAGTATGTACAGGTTGTAACATAAAGGTTATTGTAAGATCACTATTATAGAGAACCTATCTCTATAGTGAGCTATTTTCATAGCATTTCGCTTGCGTGGCTTTCACCACCCACAACCACAAATTTTGAAAGGACCCAAAATATAGTACTGTAGTAATAAATACATGTTTCTATATAGGTATATAAACATTGTACAAACATTTCTGCGTTGTTAAGGTATTGTCCCATTGTCCATAATTACATCTGGTAAAATAAATATGTTATTTAGAATCTCAAATGGCGGGCTATTTTCATTGTGCCAGTATGTTTGATATTCCTAACACGAAAATAATATTGAAAAATAAACAACTACCTGCATGCTTTGAATCAGATTTATTCTACTAGGTTAGAGACATTGTAAGAAGTAGCATTTACTTTTTACCCCGGGATAAATAAAGCTTGCACATATACAGGGTGTAACAAAAGCGAAAAGCTATGTAAATAGCCCGCTAAAAAGAACCTATCCACAAAATTTCAGACTCGTAATCATATGTTTAATTTTCCACATAGTATGGAGAATTCCTAAACAACTCGGAAATTTTCATACATTCTTGAAAAATAAACATGTGATTTCGAGTGTCCAATTTTGGAAATAGGTTCTCTATAGTGGGCTGTTTACATAGCTTTTCGCCTAACATACCCTTTCTGTTACACCCTGTAGAAAATTATTCAGACTAAAATTGGTATTAAATTGGATCGATTCGGCTCGTAGTAACTACGAATCTATAAGCCGTAGTCAATACTACGTGACTACGAAGTATCTACGAACGAAATCTAAAAGAATAACAGTTATTAACGTCCATCACGTTATTATATTACTAACTGTTATTTTATGAGCGTCTAATGGTCCGATAACGTTATTTTATTATTCCCTAATGGCTTATACCTGTCTTAGAACGTTACTGAAACGATACGTTATGACCACGCTTTGCCAATTTCGCATAACGGGACTATCTTTATGGCACAGAGTTACATAAAAGGGAAATAAATCACAGATGTTTTTGAAAGGATTTGGGTACTTACTCAGCTTTCGGATAGTTAAGGTGAGAATGTGTTCAGTTTATATCAGGTTCATTATAATGTCGGTTTTAGAGTAAATAAAGTTAAGTTTAAAAATGAAACATGCAGTAAAGTAAGTGCATATTAATACTCGTACAAAGTCAAATATTAGAAAAATTATGAAAAGATAATTATTTTATTTATCTTTTTTACTGCTAATAAGGTGAATAAGTTAACTGCATTTTAACTTAACCATAGGTAAAATACAAAGTAGTGTGTCAATTTATACAGGTGGGTGGATAATAGAATAAATAATAGAAAAACTTAAATCTGTATTCAAGCGTATTAAACGAAACAACAGTTATTTTCGTATAGGTTTAACAAAAGTTTCCATATTGACAAGCAGCCCTAAATAGCCTTCAAGAAGTACTCACAAAAAGGGCGTGATACATTGAATTGACTACGCAATACCGTGCCCTAAATAACCGGCCCCTAACAGGCCTTGGACCAATAGGGATTGAGGTGACATCATCTTCGAACCGGGTCAGAGTAGCTGAGGTGGAATCCCCTGGAATAAGATGTACATCATGAAGGAAGGATAAGAGGGATGTGACCTGTCATGTTCAGAGGAAATCATGATGCTATGCGTCAAAGATAAATGTAATTAAAAATAAAAATCAAAAATAGTTTATTGACCATATTTACAATTCAGTTACAAATGGCACATACATAGATAGCAGTATTTTATACTAAGCTTACTATAATAATACATAGTAGAATTAATTCAAAGATAATTTAGTATTCCTTAAGTGAAACGATGTCTGTAGAAGTATATAACTGTAGCAATTATTATGCCCGACGGATTTTAATGGGCCTTTAATAAAAAAGAAATGATTGAATTGAAAATGATATTATTAATAATGAATATCGATGTTTAGTTTCCATGTCATTACATGGATACCTATTTGTGTATTTTTTCTTATGTATTAAATACCGTTGCTTAGTACCTACAACACAAAACCTTAGGGATCTTAGATGGGACAAGGTTAATATGTTGTGAAATATGTGTATACAGGATGATTTTTGGTCGTCAACGTTCCCGAAAACTGCGGAATCTCCTCATCGTCACGATCATTTTTCTCCATGGAAGCATACCTGGGAAGTATCTGGTTTCCAAAATATTAGGGTCCAAAGTTGAGTAAGTAGACTGCGTTTTTCTGCTTTAAATGCACATTGACGCGTCTAGCAAGATTTTTCACGAAAAAGAATTAATATCTGTCCATGAAAAAACTACCATAAACACTGGACACTATAAATTTCGCCCGATCAAGTAAATAATTATTTTTTTTCAAAATATTTACATCGTTCCCAGCATTTTTTTGGCCTAAACTTACTTTATTTTATGTATAGAGTACGTACCCTTCGTTAAGGGTAGTAACGAAAAAACATCCTGTATTTTCTCTAATAGGAAGTCATCGTTTAGCGCATTCGTTAAATGATAACAAAAGTGTAGGCTTATGTGCTAATGATCATTGGCCTATACAGCGCGGTATATTTTACTTTGGTGACGTAAGTGCATATTGATCGCATATCCACCCTGTTTTGCCTACATGTAGTACAGTGTGTTCGTACCGTAAAGTTCTGGAGGTAATCCATTGCGTATTATATCTCTGAGTAAGTGCCGACCGATATAGTGGTAGCTTAGTTAGTTTTGAAAATCATCATAATTAGGTACATACACCAAATTAAAAATTCCATGCAAATTATTCAACTTGTAAAATAGATTGATTAAACATTCTAATAATATCAGTAGAATATTTTTAAATTTTATAATTTACATTCTGTATTCTAAATTCCAACTAAAGTTTAATTTAAATTGCATGTTCAAAACAGTTTAAGGTAGCATATTATTATAGTTTGCTACAAGGCACGTAATTTGCAAGTTTCAAACGTTCGTAATAACACCTAAGCTTTCTTAGAATATAAATGTTTCTATTTAAAAAAGCTATCCAAAATTATATTGTGAAAACAGCTATTTTAATTATGTCTTTTCGGAAAGTGGCCTCGTTGATAAATTTCCTTGAAAGTAGGTTTTACTGTGATTAATATTATTGTACGTTCTGTAACCCCTGAACCTCCCTGAGTTCCTTAGTCCATAACTGTACTTCTTAAAATTATATCAAATTGATAGAGTTCGTATACCTAGTAAAAAGTTACTAATGCAATAAATGTAACACTATATGTCTATAATTGATGTAGAATCCCGATGTCCGAACGCGGACATAACATTTCCCCTGGCACGGAACCCGGCAGCGACCAATGATGCCAGCACATAAACACGGAACAATCACTGTGAATGTTGCTGTATATCTACGCAGGTATACATCCGTGAAACTCTGGCGGTAACGTAGTGTATGCGAAAATTCTAGATATAAAGAAAATACGTTTATATAATGTTCTATTTTACAACAGATATATTTATATAAATATATCGCGTCATAAAATATACACAATCAGAAGAATTTAAAAAAATATTGCAAATGCTGAATGGCTTGACCAGATGCATTTTTTATAATATCACCTATTAAAATAAATTATTCCATGGTTTAAAATTCTTCGGTTGCCAGTTCTTGCTCTCCTAAAACTTTTTGACTTCATCGAAGCTGTATCTACCATTGTAATTTATTGATTACTAGCAGCCGCCATCGATTTCGTCCGCATAAAGGGGAATTTCGCACCAGCATTGCACCTGTGCGAAGTTGCACGCTAGTTACATATAAACCTTCCTCTTGTTATAAAAGAAACATTTAAAAACCGTTGCGTAGTTTTAAATATCTAAGCATACATATGTACAGACAGACCAGTAGAATGCAAATATTTTTATTTTACAAATGTAGTGATTAAAATAAGAATGTATAATGTGTACTCAAATTCTATATCTCATTTTTTCGCATGTACCACAATGCAGACGCTATTGATTTTGTCTGTGTTAGGGGACAGGCTGATAATCATATTATATTGTATTTTAAAATACACAACGTGGGGCCATTTTCTGTGCGCCTATAAATGCTGTAGCTTTTAATTTGACCTTGAACCACCCTCGATGGGGATGAAGTTTAGTTATACCCTTTTGTTAGTACTTGCAACCCTTTTTAATGTTCGCAGATATGTAATGTGGGTCTGTTTTGATTTTGATGTTTGCAAGTAATGATTGCTCTGTTGCGCTTTGTTGTATTTTCGGGATTGAGTATGATTACGGGTTTGGATTGATTTGGATAAATTAGAAATTGTGCACAGCTGCGGAATTACAGTGAGAAATTATAAATATTTTGTTTTTAGGCATGACTAGGGTTGAGTCTAAAATCAAACAGGATTTCTATGCAGTATGATATTGTGAGATTATTTCTGTATGTACTAGTATACCTAGCGAAAACTATAATCCGATATAAAAATCTAACATCGTGACATATCCCCTTTAAGTATATTTTTGAAGATAACCTCTTAATTATATACTACTAGTTGCCCACGACTTCGACCGCGTGTATCACAGAATGTAGCCTATGTCCTTCTCCGTACTGCTAACTATATGTACGCAAACTTTTAACAAAATTCTTATAGTATATCATAGATATACACAAAAATCTAAGTAGTACATACACTTTTTAGAGCAGCTATACCAGTCTATCTATTGAGCATTTTCATACGAGTACTCCTCATACCTTGACCTCCCCTAGAGCTTTCCAATTAATTTAGGCACCCTACTGTACCCTTCATACATAAGGTATTAAAAGCGTACAGTTACGTACCTTTTTGCATTTCGTTGCCTATTTAAGCATCCATGATTTGTTTTGTTTGCATGTAGAGCCAGAAATTGTACCATGTATAAGGTATATATTATGAATTTCTTGAATTGTAACGCCTGATAAAATTCGGTAGACAATACAATACAATATTTATATAGGTCATCATCATCATCATCAGCCTATTGCAGTCCACTGCTGGACGTAGGCCTCCCCCAGGGCATGCCAAAAGACTGCCATGGGGGGTATTTGCCCATAGTCACCACGCTGGGCAGGCGGGTTGGTGACTGCAGTTTGTATTTTGGACTATGTTGTCAACACGGGAGGCGCTGCTGCCCACCTCCCGGAAACCCTTAATCGCCTAGTTCGATACCCACGGGCAGACATGGGGTAGTACGAATACTACTCTGCCGGCACCACGTGGCCATATTTATATGGGTACCTTTCAAAAATATTGTCACGGCAGCAATGGCGTATGTACGCTGCTACATTTGAACACAAAACAAGCCAGTAACAAACAGCGCATAAATAATCATAATCATATAAACCTGATCAGCCTGTCTGCACCACACACGCTGTCAAATCACGGTATTAGCGGTCTCAACGTAATTAAACACCCGGCATTAAATCAGCGCATTTCGCGAGCGAATTCATTAAATATTAACAAACTTTCTTCACATGTGCTCTTGACTGCAATGATTTTCTTACGTTACGAGTTAGGGTTGTTATCCTGTACATACGTGAGCTGTATAATATACAGGATGTTTTTTCGTTGCCACCCTTAACGAAGGGTACGTACTCCATACATCAAATAAAGTAAGTTTATGCCAAAAAAATGCTGGGAAACAATGTAAATTAAAAAAATATATATATTTAATCTACTTGATCAGGTGATAGTGTCCAGTGTTTATGTTAGTTTTTTTCATAGACAGATGCAACATAAATCTGCATTTATATTTCTCTTTGGACCCTAATATTTTGAAAAACACTTCCCAGGTATCTCCATGGAGAAAAATGATCGTGATGATGAGAAGAACACTTATTCTTTATTGTACACATACAATTACATACAGCATTTACAAAGGCGTGCAGAAAAACCATCTGGGAAAGTGATAATTAAATATAAAAGGTAGATATGCGTGTACACAGAATATATGTATAGCAAAATTTTAATTTAACAAATAGATACCCTAATGTAATCAATATAATTAATAAAATATACCTACATAAACATACATAAATATCTATTAATTAAATATATAATAGACAATATTTTGAAGCGAGAGGTAGTGGTTCTTTAACCTTTTCTTAAATGCAGCAACAGTTTGGCAATCTCTCACGGTGTGAGGCAGAGAGTTCCACAATTTGACTGCATACACGGTATATGAGTAATTATAAGCGATAGAATTATGCTGAGGAGTTTTAAGTAGAGTAGCAGTTGATGAGCGCAAGGGGCGGTCTCGTGGAAAGAGATAGTCGAAACGTTCTCGCAGATATACTGGAGAGGATGTGTTATATAAAATTCCGTAGTTTACGGGAACGTTGACGACCAAAATTATCCTGTATAAACTTTAGTATTGCGTAGGCGTAACTAATTCGTAAGTAGAGTTAAATTAATACTAATACACTGAGGTAGGCTTTTGTATCTTTACTTATAGTAATTTAAAGTAGTAAACTAAGGAACTGAACTTAAACCGGCTCCAGTAGGTACTCACTAGTGGACCTTGTCCCATTGAGAATTCATAATTCAATATGAGAGTGAAGGAATAGATAAACTATAATACGTATCTAAATTGACCGACATGACGGAAATGCCGTGGGAGGATATTATTAATCATAATTTAACCTGAGATAGATATATTTAACTTGCATCGACTGAATCAAAAGATATATTATTTTTGTGGTTTCGGAGCAGCAGCTGATTTTTCATTGCGAATACAGTTATTTGAATTGCGATCTTGAGTTGTCAGATTCAAGGGTTAACGTAGGTCACTAGGGTAAGCATGAACCTTTTTGTTCGCCATAACGCTATCGACTCGCAAGTAAAAACTATGAAATATGACAGTTAGACTACAGCGTTACGAACTACCGAGAGGTTCGTGCTTGTCCCATAGTATGTTGTAGTGGGTATGAAAACAAGTTGGAAATTTTAACTTCCGAAAAGTAACACCCGATTCATTTCTGTCTCTACCCTGGACGCCATCTTTACCTTGCTTATACTCGCTGTGATTACACACGCGTTACCCTGTTTGCTTGCTACTGTAATTAAGACAAGTTAATCTAGAGCCTTCAGACTCATACAAAATGCATCGTTGACGATGAAAGCCGGAGTATAGACTATTTACATTGTGTAAATCGGTAATTACTTGTTGAAATACACATTCAATGTGTAGATTTTATAATATTACATACATACAGGGTGTTTGTGACAGCCAGGCAAATATTGATACCAAGACTTCAGACCATGATTCTAAGGCGGAAAACACAGAAAAAATTCAAAAAAAATCCGAGATTTTTTCTTATTTTCAGGGAAAAAAAAAACTTAAGTTTTTTTAATAAGACCTTAGATAATGACACAAAAATTAAATTTTAACCAAAAGATGATTTACAAAAAAAAATTGCCCTTAAAGAAATTCAAATTATTGACCAACCCTAATGGAGAGTTACAAGTAATCCAAAAAACAATAATGTGCCACACAATAACCAATAAGCCCATTTAATTAGCCACAAGGTCGCCCAATAAAATTGGCGCGGAGAGCAAAGATTACTGATAATCAAATCAATAATACATTTCCTGTGAGCAATAACACTGTCGTATAACTCGACACGATGGTATTTGTCCAGCATTTCAATATTTGCCTGGCTGTCACCCACACCCTGTGTATATAGAGACACACGGCGGATTACCCGAAATGGGGTAGCCAGAACTGCAAGATCGTAAAGGAGATCTATAGTCACGTTTAGCATAGCGGGGATGTGTTGATCAGCGATAAGCTAGCTTTTCACCTGAGAAAATACCCGAGTTCTTTAGTTAACTCTACGACATGCACGGAAAGAGATACAGCTGATGTATTCTAGTAAAACCGCGCATCAGTTCGGAGCATAATATTAATATAGTATTCACAAATAGTCAAAATAAGCCTCAAATAACTTTCAAATTTAACTAAATATATTGTTTTACAGGTAATGCCTAACAAAGACAAAAAGAACTAAGGTAAGTTCTCTTAACTTTTTTCTCTTAACTTAATCAACATATAAGTAGGTGTAAGCTATCTAATATAGTTATAATTATAAATTACTCTAGACATTTCTCTGAAACGATATAAACTGATTTCAATGTACTTAAACACCGCGACGCAGAACTTGTAATTACTACAAAATAATTACAATTTGAGAGGGCGTCTAAAGTGATTAAGCCGTGTTTAGACTCTCGCACGAAAACGCATCGACATTAAATCAAAGTAAATCACATCGTCGAAGGATTTACGATAACCGTGAGCGAGCGTAATCGAATCACTGTCACGGTTTAGTGGTCGCGTTACGCAGTGATTTAGTGCTTAGGTGCTTACGTTACGTTATGTTGCTGAGTGTGTATTTACCTTAATGTTGAGTACTTATTCACTGTCTATACTTTTTAAGTTGCAATGTTATTTTGTTATCTTTTCATGTCAAAATAGCTGTATGGATCTCGATCAACGAAATTTGATACAGTGAAAGCTATAGGTTAATTTTTCTAAATCATTTTCTTTTTTCGTTATTATGTAAGTAAATTAAATTGCTGGTTTATTAATTTGCTAAAAGTGTCTTAAGCGGAGCCTAATTAAATGAATGTTTTATACAGGGTGATTTTTGGTCGTCAACGTTCAAAAATACGGAATCTCCTCATCATCACGATCATTTTTCTCCATGGAAGCATACCTGGGAAGTGTTTGATTTACAAAATATTAGGGTCCAAAGTTGAGTAAATAGACTGCGATTTTCTGCATAAATGCACATGGACGCATGTAGCAAGATTTTTTCACGAGAAATTATTAATATCTGTCTATGAAAAAACTAGCATAAACACTGGACACTATAAATTTCGCCGATCGAGTAATTAAAAAAAAATCAAAAGAATTGCCTCGTTTCCCAGCATTTTTTTGGCATGAACTTACTTTATTTGATGTAATTTGATTCAATATGATGTACATACCCAAAAAATCTAGGTGATTATAAAACTATAGTATGAGTAAGTTTATATCAAATTATTTTCATGAAAAGTCATAAAATAAATTTTCTTTTTTATTGACATCTTAGAATGGCTATCCCAAAAGTAATATCATTTTCAATCGAACTAAAAGTATTGTTTACTTAGGTATATCAAACGAGATAATAACCCCAAAGCTACGTCTGAAGAAGCAAAGTAATTCATATCTACCACGAAAATAAATATAGAAAAGAAGAAAGAGTCGTAAATAAATTTTATTATCGAGAACTACATTCGAATATTTAGCGATAAGCAAAAATGAATAACTGTGAGGTTTGAAAATCGCATTTTTTTGTATTTCTTAATTTGAATTCTGCAAAGTCAGACGGAGTTTTTATTGTAATTTGGTTTTTACGGGGAAATCGTAAAGCAACCCTTATTTAAGTGAGTTTATTGTATTTCGGTAAATTTAGGGATGAATTCTTGGTGCAAGCTGTACTTATACTATTTTCTTTGGTATGACTGTTGTTGTGCAGAGTGTAACAAAAGCGGTATATTGAGCATAATACCATGGAAATAGCCCATTTAAAGACTCGAAATCATTTTTTTTTTGTAGATTATATGAGCATTGTTCATGATTTATCTATTCTACCTGGAAGAATAAATATGTGATGTCATGTCTTAAATAACGTGGATAAGTTCTTTACAGTTGCCTTTTTCTATAGTATTAAGCTTAACATAACAACCTCTTTTGTTGTAGCTTATATAGGTATCTAGATTATATAATTCTTATTGTTATTAACTCATTATACTTTCTTTTAAAATGAAAATATCATCCTTTCCAAGGTGTATATTGCAAATGAACTGGATTTTGCAAACTATTTTATAGACTGGCTTAAATCAGTCAAATGAATGTGTACTCTGAAATATTATTTAAAAAAAACTCTATCTCAACAACCACAATTTGGTAATATAGTTATGACTAAACAAATCGACTTATCCATAAAATAAAAAAAAAAAATCACTAGCCAAATCTAATTTCGGAATGATTAAAAACCACATTTCCTGTCCCAAATAGTCGGTGAAATGCGTAATCTAATAACTAGACTGCTACATCTTAGTTTCCGCTGTTTCGGCAAAAGTAATACAAGAAGCGCTCTCAGAGATTTTCTTAAACGCCTTAATTTCCTGTCCCATAGCAAGTGGTCTCACACAATCGGCCACAACTCACTTCCCTGGAAGACTCGACTTTACTACTACGTAATAGGGTGTCTTTATATCGTTCTATCAGCCAGGCCAGGGCCGGATTAAGGACGAAATCGCTTTCCTTCACAGATATAAATCTTTGAACACTCATTCGCGGATTTAGAGGATCCCGGGGAAGCCCCGCTAACTCTGCGAACGCAATTAGTCCGAGTTTCGGAAGTCTGATAATCTCGAATAAACCGGCAAACGAGCTGCTTACTCGCAATTAAGATATTTAATCAAACACGTTTTTGGAATAATTTATTGTTTGTTTAGCTTAATCCTGGAATGGAACTAATGGTAGTTAGTATGTATTACTGAGAATCCGTATCTGTACAGTGTTAAACTCACTAGATTACAATTTAGAAACGTTATCGTTTGGTGCAATATATTTACTTGTAGCATAATTATTGATTTACTTTTAAATTTTACTGTCCGTTCACATATCCGTCTGTAAAAATGTAGGTATTTATTTAGTTAAATAAAAAGACACGAAAAAATTTGAGCAAATCTAAACTAACTAATAAGTGCAACAAAATTAACAAGTAAATAACAAATCATAGGGTTTTCTATAACAATACAGTAAAATCTGTCATAATACTTAACCCTAGCTAAATCAAAAGACATTATACAGCACAAAACCGAAGTCCATTATTCAAAATTAATAATCCGTTAAATTAATTTAAGTTCAAAGTTTAAAACCTCCTTCGATTGCAGCGCTAATGTACAGGCTGTGTTTGCGGTGGTGAAATAAAAAACTATGAATTCTGTGAATTATTCTAGTGTGAATTGTGAAGTGAGAGTTCACTAACATTTTGGTTTGCAGCCCCAAATTGACTTTGAACTTTTAGGTACTTCATTGAAATGTTTGGAGGTTTTGTTTTGAAGTAATTTAGTAGATTAGATAGCAAAAGGAGTTTGACCTATAGAGCCAGACAGTTATGCTCTACTGGTCCAATGGTTTCAATTATTTTTTGACTTCTTTGACTATGCTGTCATTAGTTTCTCTCCTTTTTTACAATTTAGTTAGTCTCGTAGAATTAGTTTCATTGCACATATTACCATGTGTTTGTTAATATTTCTCTTTACTTGCTTGGCTTGCTGGAAGAGATCTCTTGTAGAGACAAGCTTGCCATTGTACATGCATCTCTTGTTTTATCTTGTAAGATGTATTTTTTGTGTATGTGCAATAAAGAATAAGAATTATTTATTTTTAAGGATAAGTGTCAGCTGTTATATAAAAATAGATTTTAATTATTTTTACATCGGTTACTAAGCCTCCTCATGTGGTTCTAACTTACTTTAAGGAGGAAAAAGAAGTATAATAATAATTATTCGTAAGTTACCTATTTCACGTATTGTAAAAAAAATTACAACATTTTAGATCTTTCATTGTAAATAATATTGTCGTGGAGTTTCTTTAACGGAATTTCCCAGAAGTATCCTTTTCATATTAAACAAATTGAACATTTACAAATCTCAAAAAAAAGTAGATAAAATTTCACTATCACCAAAAAATATTGCATCCTGTATATCAAGCAGAGTCAAGCTTAAGTTTTCCTCAAAATCGCAGAGTCAGTGGTAAATTTTACCCTTTGAGCGAGAGAGAAAGCAGATAAATCAACCCCGAGACTGTCTCTATAAATTATAGTTATAATATGAACCACATTTTAAACTAAAGCCGGTTTAATAATGACGTCACGCGTCGATAGTTTAACGGCTTCCCTAATTAAATTACGTTCGTGTCTTATATTAAAGGATTTGGCGGTAGTTTAGGGTTAGACAAATTGTTATTTATTACAAAATCGCATGCACGGGTTGGAAAATGAGCCATATGAAATTTATTTTGTTTATACACTTTTGAATATCAAATTTTAAAAGTAAAACCTAGTATTATTGCATTATAAATGCGACATGTTAATATAAGTTTTCATGGAGGTAGATAGTTATGCAAAAATGACATAAAGTAGGTACTTTGTTTTGTCAGAAAAATACCTGGTTCTTTCTGGTAAATAAAACCATAAACAAATAGTTCTATGTACTGAAAATCATGACATTTTCAAAGAATTCCATAATTCATATAGGTAGGTACTTTCTCGTATTATTACAACCATTTGTCACTCTAAAATAAAACCAAAACCACTGTTTGCATCCATACCTCAAAAAGCCACCAAAGAAGGCAAGTAAATTAAGTTTACTTAAAAATAAGGCACGCTCTAATTGTCACCGAGAGCTGTCCTGTCCCCTAAACACAATATTTGCGCCGACTCTCTTACATCTTGTTGCACAAAGCAGATTAATGTTTGTGCCTGTTATTTGCACTGTTCTTTATAAAAACTTGCGGAACTTCGAGTGTAATGGACGCAGGGTAAATGGTTCCGTACTTTCGGTTGCAAATCTATGTGTGATAGATGCCTACTTTAGGATACTGCAATTTTTCTCGTGTTTCTTCTGATGGTTGATATGTATTCTGGAATGATAGATGATAACAATTAACGTAGTACAGCTATAAGAATGTAAGATAAGTAATTAGTTACTTTGATATGAGTTTAGGTAGATTAAAAAACAACTTTTACTGTGGCAATAACTAGCACATACATTGTAGTGCAGTAGGTATTAAAGTTTGTATGAAACAGCAGATTTTTTTTTACGATTTCCGAGTTGGTCCCACAATAAAAGTTTGTGTCAAAAATAAGTTTATTATTATGAAAACACCTTATAAACCTACAATATGGCGTGATTGTCTCTACAAGAGATTCACGCGGCAAAAAATTTTCAATTACGCGTAACACATTTGAAACTCTTGTCTATGTCTATACTTCTATACTAATATTATAAAGAGGTAAACTTTGATTGTTTGTTTGTTTATTTATTTGCAGCGAATAGGCTCCGAAACTGCTGGACCGATTACAAAAATTCTTTCACCGTATAGAAATCCATTAGTTAGACCTTATTGGACCTAGATGAACATAGGCTATAAGAGTTTCCCGATATTCCCACGGGAAGGCGACCAACGGGAATTTAATAATTTTTACGAAAACCGCTATACATATGAAGTTGAAATCGGGCATATATGTTCATTGGGGACAGCGAGGAAGGACTAAATACGGATTTCCCAAAATTCCCACGGGGAGGGGACAAACGGGAATTCATACTTTTTACCAAAACCGCTATACATATGAAGCTAAAATTGGGCATATATGTTCATTAGGGACTGCGGGGAAGCACTAAGAACGGATTTCCTGAAATTTTTACGGGAGGGGGACAAACGGGACAAACCGCTATTTGTATGAAACTGAAATCGGATTCCACAATTTTTACGATTTTTTACGAAAACCGCTATTTTTACGAAGCTGAAATCGGATTAAGGACTACGAGGAAGCTCTAAGAACGGATTTCCCGAAATTCCCACGGGAAGGGGACCAACGGGAGTTCCAAATTTTTACGAAATCCGCTGTACCTACATAATGAAGCTATAGCTATCTACTGATATGTACCGAAGCGAAGCGAGGGTGGGCCACTGGTAAAATATATCTTATATCCAGTACGAGTATCTAATGATAGAAATATCTATAAGAGATAAGCTCGTATTTGTACATTATCTGTGTATATGAAGTCACTACATTGTCCCAATGTTTGTGTGCACAATAAAGAATATCAGAATAGAATATGCAACCTATGCAGTTACTAACAATGACCTTAAATAGAAATAACCTGGAGGTCTACTCTGAAGTGACAATAAACGAAGTATCGGCCGAATATCGAGGTGTTTTCTACTACGAACTTCCTTAGATCGGATCAGTCGCGCCGTTTTTTCATTCGGTCCGATCGAATTCTATTTGACAGGTATAAGGCTAGATAATAGAAAGCTTATAATATTAGTCAATGTGAATTATTCTCTATTGTTCCGAATGAGTTGTGAACTCAGATGAATGAATCCGAAGCAATTTCGTAGTAGGGTCAAAGACTGTCAAAGGCTTCGATTCGGTCGGGCTTCGGTCGGACCGAAAGATTCGAAAGCGGCATTTCAGAGTAGACCCCCTGATCTTATTCCTAAATCCCTGATATAAAGTTATACTACCTAACAGGAATAGGCTGGAATTTTCTCTACAGAATCTCTTTTCAAGTTGTTACCAGTATTTTTTATTCCACAGCGGAACCCGAAAACAGCGAATAAACAATGCTTTCTAAATAACGCGTATTCTGTGACGTTATCTGTTGTAATCCTTTTGCGGCTACAATCACCCGCAGTTTAAACAGTAAGCTTCGTAGTAATTTATATTGCTTTCCCACTTTTTGTTTTCAATTTGTTTTTTGGCTTTAGATTGTATGCTGTTTCGGTAATGGCGGCGGTATTTTGTGGATCGCGTTTATCATATTGTACAACAATGAAAAAAAAATGAAACCTATTTAATATATACAAACGAAATGAGCTATGAAAATAGCTCACTTTAAAATATTTTATATCCACAGAGTTCAAAAGTTGAAGCTTACTTTCTTTGTTTATTACAAGCCGTTATTTCGCGCGTTCGTCATGTCATGTGATGAATCGTCGATGCCAAACGATGATACATCGTCTAAACATCTCGGGCAGAGTAAAATAGCATAGTAAAGAGAAGAGGCAGTGTGTGCTAGAGGCTGTCAAGATATAGGTACTATTAGTTAATATGTCCTGGTGGTAAAGAAACTTTTGGAACAAAAATACTTTGTTAATGTAACCACTAGCAGTATAAATTTAAGCCACATATATCCTAATATCCGGCACCCACACTACTATGTACGGAAATGTCGTCTAAATAAATATCTTTGGACCGATCAAATCATCAAGTTGTTACCAAGAGGACTTGCGATAAAATGTCCTACAGTATAAACCACCGGTGAACATACCAACATAATAGCGGCGATATTGATATGATGAATATCGATGTTGTTTCCGAGTTATCGATATCAGCATAGAGGATTAATCTTATTCCTCTATGATATCAGCTATCTATACGTAGGTACATATACACAATGCTGTGTTCCCGGAATAGAGTTGTCAGAACTGCAGAATCATAAAGCAGATATTGAGAGAAGAGACGAGAACTTGTCAGAATGCCTGCGTTCTTTAGTCGAATTTTATGACATCCACGGAAAGAGATGCAGCTGATGTATTCTCCCGTTGTTGGGTTTCGTTCTACGCGTAATTTAACATTTTATATTTCAGGTTGTTCTACCGTTTGCAATACCTTTTACCTAACCGATCTTCCTTCCTTTTCCCGCATGTGCACGGCACACTACAGCCTCTTCTTCTCTCGCTGACCGTTGATGAGAGTAGACGTGCAGAGGTTCTGCACTCGTCGATAAGATCCGCTACCGCACCTCGCCATTTTTTGTGCGTTGAGACATTGTGTGGTGTGAACTATTTACCGCCTACTGAGTGAGACGAGCGATCCTTTTTTGTCCTCCTTCCTTCTTAGACCTCTTTCTTCGTCGGGGATTGCAATTGTGTACGTTTTTGTTCGGTAGAAAAAATAGTAGCAACTCGCAAAATACAGTCCACTAATATCACCAGCGTACTCTGGCCTAACAGAACCCGCTATTCTTTCCCGCCACTCTATGGAGGTTTAGGATCCTCCACCCGCATTAGCACAGGTATAGATAGTACTATATATATTGTGGATATCTATCGTTGCTTAGTACCTATCCACGATATAAAACATTAGGGATCTTGATAGGTAAATTTTATAAATAGGTAATATACTACTTTCTGTGAATAACCGTAAGAATACTTCCTCTTCACGTCTGCTTTATGTTGTAAAAATCGCCGCAGGTACCAGGGCATCAGACCGAGTCAGGAGATTTGAAGTGCTCCACCAAGGCGTACCGAGCAAACACTCCTTTTGTAATATACGGCACGACGACGTAATCTTCCGTCTCAAGATTTTAATTACTTATTGGAAACTTGTGGCCTCCGGCGGGACTTGTTCCTTTATTGAAAATTTTAGGTTTCACTAGTTCTTGAGATTGTTAAAGGACGTTGACTTTGACGGGTTAGAGAGGCACAAGTACTATCTCACATTAAAAGAAGCCTTTGCGTAATTTTCTTCTAGACAGTTCGTTTAAAAGTCCAATAGGTTCGAGCCATTTTTCTATTGATATTTTAGTATAGAGTATGGCATACTAGACGCTCATTTATAAACGTTTAGTCTTTCAGTAAAAGTACAAGTCCTACCTAAGTACATCTCTTACTGTTTATCTTTTATGTTTCCTAAATATATAAGCGTTGTTGAACGCACACAACGTAGCATGCCAAAACGTATTTTACGTTATGTATGGCATAGCTCGCTGTCGAAGCCGTTTCATTTCATTTCGAACTTTCGACCTTTAAGTTCAGCTACCGAATATTGGCCCACGTAACCTTTCCTAGCGTAAGGCTACACTTAAAATGTATTAAATTGTAATCTACATTTTAATTCAGCATTTTCAATTTATGCGGTTTAATCCCAGAGAAGTTGCCTAATCCTCAATATCGTGCAATCTCATGAAAATGTCTACAACTTTTATTCGGAAAATTTTCAAATGAAAATTATTTCGCTGCCACCTCATTTTCTCCAAATAAAGTCGTTTTCACCTCACACGTAGATATAAGCAGATAATGAAAGCAAAGGAAAATATCCTATTTTATTTTAGTGTTGAAACTAAGTATATATATATCATTATTGAAACTCTGTTCAAGTCGTCTGACATCCGATTTCATAAAGCTCTTTATAATGTATTTGGAAGGTCTAGTTTCATTCTAACAATAAAATATTGTATCCGTTATCGAATAGTTAGTAAACACGGGCATCACGGGTACGATCCCGAAAGAAAGAGCTCGGTGTACTGGAAAGGTGTATACATGGTCAAATCCAAATGAAGGTATTCATTGCGTAGAAGAGAATACGAGTAAATAGATCTACATCAAGCGGAAGAATGGAGGCTCGTGATATCTGCCAAGCCCTCCAGTCAAATGGCGTTATTCCAGTAAAAAAATGTCTACTCGTACTAAATTCTAAGTCAGCATATAAGTTTAGTATATTTTTCTGTGAATGAATATGTCGATTATCATATTTTGATATATTAGCGGTATCTATCTCCATCTATATCTAAGATTTTCACACACAGGTGTTGTACCGCCGTATGCGATGCCAATGACTTCATTCTATAGACAAGTCAATATTAACATTTGAAGCTTTGATCTTTACGTTCGCCGCTCATTTGCTAGAGACGTGCGTACTTAATTAAGTCCAAACACGAACTGGCGCGCGTCTAGTGTTTGATGAAGAAATAAAATAGTGGGTAGTTGCAAATTAAATTGCTAATTGATAGAAGACAGCAGCTAATTAATTCAGTTTACTTTATTTTTTGCATAATTCATAAACAGAACTAAAATGTCTCGAGCTTCTGTAATATTCTAAGATATTTTCATTCGATTTATCAAAAGGTTTTTCAAAATATTATCACTAAAAATATTTATTAAATATTGCCTAGAGTTTTAAAAAGACAATTAAAAGACAAAAGCTTTGACTAGAGACAAATTCATAATTAAATTATAATATTAATGAATAAAGCACTTATAAAATAATAAAGTAAATAACTTACCAAATATTTTTTTCTATATGGAGAAATTTAATTTTTGTTTAACGTTTTCGAATAAGGAACACTTTAATTAGAAGTCTATTCCACTGGGTATAAGGAGTTCGGACAAAAGAAATAATACGAAGCTACTAGAGATGTACGTAAAACTAATTTCGCACAAGATAATTAGTATCCATTATTGTGATTGATGATATGCTGAGATAAAGTAGGTACCGTATTTAGAGATAGATCTAAATTACAAACACCATATATTCTAGGACCCACCTATTTGCATTTTTCTGGTTGCCCATAGTTATCATCAGAAGGATAGACAGCAGCGCCTCCCGTATTATTAGAAAAATCACGAAGGAGAGCCCACCATATTTAGGAAAATTACAATAGGCCATATGTCACACACTCTGCATTTGAAAATGAAATTTCTTCTTCCATAAGTCGCAAATATAGTATTTTCAAGCGCTACTTCGCATAAGATCTTATAAGCTACATAAGTGCGTAGGTACTTTATAATGTGCTTGTAAACATATTCGAGAAGGTTCGGCAATTATCTTAATCGGATTACAGGATGCGGTGACGTCACTAGGCAACTACCCTCCCACTAAACCCTTGTAATTACCCTCTTACGGTAGGACATAGACTGTTGAAAATTGATCATACACATCCTTTGCGTTTTCCGCAATAAAATCAGGGAATTACCTGCATAATCAGAATGGGACTTTCACGCCTTTCACAAGTGCTGTAAATGCATACTACGAGATCATATATTAATGACTTACATCCAAAGAATACTAGCATAATACAACAGAAAAAAATATTTAAGAAAATTACAATAGGCCATATGTCACACACTCTGCTTTTGAATATGAAATTTCTTCTTCCATAAGTCGCAAATATAGTATTTTCAAGCGAGTAGATCTGAACGTTCTTGGAGTGTGCATAAGATCTTCCAAAAATAGCTTCAGCTTTGGGATCATAAGTGCGTAGGACCCCCTTCTCCCTGTCGATAGAGTAGCGTATGTGCTTGTAAACATATTCAACTTTAGGTTCGGAATCTTTCTTAATCGGATTACTTAAAAAAGGAGCGGTAGACAGTGTCACTAGGCACACAAGTACCCTCCCACGTTCTAAGGATACCCTTAAGCTCAAATGCGACCGTTGAGCCTCTTACGGGGATTCTGATAAGAAAAATACACACACTCGGGGAATCATAACCTGATAGATGAAATCAACAGTGGTTACTTCTCGTGTCTAGGATAAACTAACGACATTAGATCAATAATAAGATATCAGATACAAGCAAATTAATGATCTGCACATAAGAAATGTCCGAGATTTTGAGAGTAACAGAATTCTAATGTGCACTCTGCTTCAGAAAGGACATGGACATGGCCGATGGTCTAGTACACCATAGGACCTGGATTCGAATACCGGTAGGTACAAACATTGATATGATGAATATCGATGTTTGTTTCCAAGTCATGGATGTTTCTATACTTATCTGTGTATTTATATACCGTTGCTTAGTACCTACCTACGACACAAGACCTTAGGGATCTTAATGTGGGACTAGGTTAATAATGTGTTGTGTAGTGTGTGAATATTTATTTATTTATCGCGGTTATGTACTCGTGAAGTATACTATAAAGTGGTATAAAATTAAATATTGTATAAAAAAAATAGCGACCCGCTCCGGCTTCGCACGGGTGCAATGCTGATACTATACATACCTATAAACCTTCCTCGTGATTCACTCTATCTATTACCGCAAAAAACCTATGCATATCAAACTATCCGACTTCGTCCGCCTGACAGTTTGAATCTAGATCTCAACCAAGCATACAAATATGAACGGACAGACGAACTGCACGGCAAGTCCGACTTTGTTTTATAATATGTAGTGATGATGGCAATCCGTGTGTAACCCCTATATAATCGTACTCGTACTCGTATCACTCAAACTTATATCAAAGTCAACAACTCAACCATTGAAAGAAAAAAATCGGACTGCGTAAAACTTTTGGCCCAGTGTCACTCTTACGACCAAGACGAATCTAACGATACGTCTCAAGCTCAAATACGACAAGCCGTTTAGGCTCTAGACTAGAGCAATACCTATATAGGTACACCTGCAGACTGACATACGCGCAGTAGGGAAAAAAAAATTTTTGGTCAAAGAGATTATACTAAAGAGCACGGAAATGACGGATTTTACCAGTGCAGAGTACTGTGGGGTAAGCACGAACCTTTTTTCGCGGCGTAACGCTAGCGACTCGCTAGCAAAATCTATGTGATTTAACAGTTTGTCGCTAGCGTTACGGACTATCGAGAGGTTCGTGCTCACCCCACTGTAATCATACAGATCTGACCAACCATTTTCTTTACACACGCAGTTTTATTTATGATAAAAAATTGAGTTAGATTGGATTCACAAATATGTACGTCGTGTATAAATTTTAGTATGAACGATACTATAGTAGCTTTCAGGTCTAGTGAATCCTTCATTGCTAAATGAGTGAAATCTCGTAAAAGGCTCAATTTAATTCACTTACTTTAAAGGGCAAAGTTCAATAAACTAGAGTGCGACGATATCGATACATACACTCTTCAAATATAAGTATAGTAAATCTAGACGTTTTAGGATTTATAGCACGCTATCTTGTACCTTTAATCTGCGGGTTAAAGTTGAATTTGCATTGATAGTAAAATGGTTTATGTTATTGTGAACGTTGTAGGTGAAGCCTATTCTAAACTTAGTTGTGTGAAATCTTAAAATTAAATACGCTATAAAAATGTTTACTTGAACTGCTTTGATTTACAACAACGTGTGGTTTAGGTGTAAACTCCGCATGCAAAATGGGTATAAACATATTTGTATACTGCTTTTAAATTTAGTATTTATATTCTCGAGTAGTTTTTCATAACTAGAATTAATATGCTACTATTTATATTACATTTTGTGCCTGAAAATACTATTAGGTACCGTCATGTTTGTGAGGATAGGTACGTGTGTGTGTGTCTATGTTTGTTACTCTTCTATGCAAAAACTACTTAAAGAATTATAATGAAACTTACCAGGTAGATATAAAACTTATATTATACATTCGAATAACACAAAGGAATTTGATAATCTTTGAATTTGCTCGATCTGTCGGTGCACGGAATAGCAGAATAAGTACCAATTAAAGTATTGAAAATAATTACAAAATTATTGTTTATTTCAAGCCGATACGCCGTAAAATATGAATGCTTAGACTGGATTTATATTGGTCTGGTGTAAGGTATACATCAATCTCTGGTTCAGGCAGCTATTACCAATACAAACGTGTATAATCCGCCGACTGTACCGAAGCGCACGTTATGCTGTATTTCAGATATTTTCTTAGATTTTGCTATTGGTATTCGAGTTATTAATATATTTGCTAGCTTTGTATTATACCTATAGTGTGGTCCATTTGTGTGGACTATAGCGTAGAATTATCACAATTAACATGTTTTTTCTATGTAGTTTTTTGTCCGAAAATTATTGTCTACAAAAACATAACAAACGGTTGAGTTCCCGAAATTGGGTAGCAAGAACTGCAGAATCAGATAGGAGATTCCACAGCCACGTTTAGTAAAGCAAAGGATGGATGTTAAAGATCAGTGACAAGTTGCTAGTTTATCGTTTAACATCTTTAGGTAGTTAAAAACACAATAGTGATTGTAATTTTATTAGTAACTTTCTGATGATTTTAACATTTTTGCACAAGGACCTTAACTATGAAACGCGAACATACGAGTATATTTTTTATTACAAATGTTTTTTATATATTTTACATTATTCTTTACTATTAAGAGCGTAGTGAGCTTCACATTACTCCCCCATATTTACGTTACGGTTAAACCACGCGAAGCTCGTATCGCCCGTACTTCACATCGATCGCTGTAAAATTGGCCGAAAGCAACAGATAAAACGTCAAAACCAACTGCGTAAACACTTAACCCTCGAGGAGTAAGGCATTAGGCACGCTTCATCGGCTCTTCAAGTGCTGATAGTACTGATTGGCCGGCTTAACTCGAACAATACGATGCTAAAACCCTTAAAACACCACCCTAAACGAACGAAATAAGACTGTATCCCCTTTGGCAGTTTTTGTACAGTCGCATACAAAATTCAGTACATCTGCTTACTCCGATTTCATGTTTTACTGATTGGTATTGTTAAGTCTACAATTGGGGTCGTATTGGCCCACTTGGAAAGTTTTTTTTCGAAGAATAGACACAATTATTTGATAAAGGATATTGTATTAAATAGATGGTTTTATCTTTCTTTTTAAGTTCAGTTTTATTTTGATAGTATTTTTACCTTATTTTCTCTTATTTGGGTAAATTGTAAAGTTCTTGACTTAAATATGTTTTACGACTAGACAATGTTGCCACTGGCAGTCACGCATACAGCTCTTTCCAATTTTGAATATTTTTAAATGAAAAAGTACACAACCAAAGTTGCCACATGGTTGCCACACACAAAAATTAGGGTATAATTTACACAAACGCTTTCTATTTCAATAGTTACAAAATAATCCTTTTACAATAACACACATTATCTCGACTGTTTTCTTTCTTTAAAATGGACTAAAAACACAATACCCCGTATAAAAATGTATCCTTACGTAAGGGGAGATTTGACGAGAGCTGCCCCCCCGGCTCTGCTTTGTCAACGCTCTTATTACTTTCACTACAATAGAGAACAACTCGTACATTGTATTTTATTACTCACTGTAATAAAAACTATGTGAATGTTCTACCAAAGATTGTGTGGACGGGTCGGATGGGTACGCGGGTTTTTGAAGCGTTTATAATGAATGATGCTGGATGCAGGGCTTAAACTGCCCGTATTTTCATGTGTAATTTTGTCACAGAATGTCGTTTTTTGTGGTTCTCTAAAATGTGAATATATCTTCTATGTTTTGCACAACTAGCTGCAGATAGATAGCAAGAGTTATAGCGTCAGAGAAAGATGCTTAATATTATAAAAATAAATAAAGTTTAGTGCAAGTGAATTTATTGTGTATGCCCTGTCTATTCACTCATTAATTTTCGTCATAGACTAGCTGTAATCAAACTTGTGATGATGAATGTACGGAATGTAATAACATGTTATACAGAATAAAATATAATAGTTCCTTATATTTGTGAGAAACGTCTAATAATGCTTTTATACGAGGACCTCTATTGTGTTTACGAATAAATGGATGGAGTAATATTAATTACCTTATTATTTCTGTGCGAAGTGAATCAAATTAGCAATACTCTTATTATTTCTTCTGCTCTTTTTCCTGTATCCAAAAAAGTGACCCTCTGGTTATAGGGCATGAAGAAAGACTAAGAAGTGTTTGATAGACTGCGTGAGATAGGATAAAAGGGATGAGTTGAAGAAGAGTACATATTTCTCCAATACATAGTGAATGGGAACAGGGTGCTTAGATAATATAGCATCGTTTGCTATCAATGTTCGTGACTTGTCGAACGCCCGAATATGAAGGCTTCCTATTGGAATAACGTATCGATAATGAAACTATGGAATCGATATAATGTTACTTTATCTAAAATAGAAGAGATCTATAATAAATTGCTATTTATCGTTATATAAATCTCCGCATCAACATATAATCGAATAACCTTTGAAAACTCGTCCGTCCAAAGCAATTACAAACCCACCTTTGTGCCGTAGACAATACAATTACTCCAATAAGCTGTCCATGTGCTGATATCGCGATTTTAATACTCACATACCAAGCGATTTTGAATCTTGTGTCTTTACCCTAACAATCTTAGTTACGTGCCTTTAATTTTTGAACACGCTGTAGTGTAGATACCTCTAATGGACGAAGCCGGTGTTTGGCAAACGAAATTAATACGTCCATTTTGTAATATGAGATTTAAAGCCCAAATTAAGTGAATTAGAAACTGGAGAGACCTCTGGCCTGGTCTTATGTGATATATGAGGTTGGTAATCAGTATAGTCGGACTCTATTATGTAGAACTTAATGGTAATATTTTATTTAGCCTGTAGTCTATTTGAAATAAGTGAGAAAATTAATTGTTAGTTTTCATTAATTATTGTATAAGTAAGGCCAATTATTAAAGTTTTCATATTTTTATACGTATAAGCAAAAAGGGATATAGAGAGTACACTTCGAAAAATAAAATTGAAATATCCAAAGAAACTAATATACCATAGACAGCTTGATTGATGTTAACAAGAAATTTACTAAAGTGGTAACTGAAAAAATTCAAACAAAAAGCAAGGTCATGAACTAATAGATCAAGAGATAGCTGCACTTTGGTAACTATTAGCATCTTATTCCTCTATGCTATTAGTTAGCAAGGCTGATTTCTGAAGTGCAGTAGCGGCCTAAATTTTAAAGCTGATGCTCCTGATCCCGTGAAATAATAATAATAAGAATAATATCTTGACTAAGATAAAAACATTTCTCCATAATATAATCCGGATTTTTTCCATTTCTTTATTAATAATTTTATAATAATAAGAATGCTTGTATCAACAAGCAAACTCAAGTCTTATGGTAACTACATTATTTTAAGATTCAAGTTAAAAAATCTGGTCTAATGCAGTTATTACGTTTAATATATAGGTAGATTGACTCGTGCGACTTTTTAAAAAGATTTCCTTATGAGAACCCGGGTCTTCCTATAATCACGTCACTGATAATATCAACATCTTTTGACGTTAAAGTATCACCATATGTTAATCTCCATATCAGAGATATTAGTGAGACAGACAAGTAGCAATACTTTAATGTAGTACACAACGGCTCTCAGGCTATAGCGGCGATCCTATTAACCGTTCTACAATTTTTGGTCCAGACAGCTTGACCGAAGAATTTAATTAAGCTCGCTGTCAAGTTGCACGACGTAACGGAATCAGTCTTTAGCAAAACTACCGTCTTATTGTGTCTCAAATTAACCGGGCGCCCCTAACATGCGCATAGATCACAATAGGGCAAATTAGGGGGCCCTTATTACGTAATTTTCAATACTCTCGGTCAGTTTGGGGCCCGGACTTGTGTCTTGGAGACAATAGTGTCCCCTACAGACCTGCTCTGATTTAAGCAAGGGTTCTTGTCCCAATCAGCGTGTATGTGTAATTATTTCCGCTAAAAAGTAGTTGGGGCATGTAATATGAAAATTTTGGTGTCTTTTTTGGATATGGTATATCATTTACGCAATATCTACCTATATTATGGTATTATTAGTTCATACTACCAAACAGTCTTAGGTAATAAATGTTTATGGTTTATAAATACACAGTTAATTTCAAAGTACATAAATACACAATTAAACTTAAAATTGCTTAACTACAATTGCAAAGCCAGCCAAACCACAAAAAAAGAAAATAAATTGACAACACAAAGTTATAATTTTGAATAGAAAATCTGAAGTTTATCAGAAAAGAAAAGTTTGACGTCTTTAAAAAGTACTCCTAAGTTCTGGCTTCCAATTAGGGATTGCCTTCGTAAATCCACGGCAAGCTGTAAGTACCTATATACAGTACCTAAGTAACTTGTACGTATAAAGTAAAAGATGAAGTTGGAAATACGCAGAATATAAAAACAAATTCAAGAGAGGTCAGTAAACGAGTAATTTCGAAATCTACCTCTATTTGTATGGAAATATGTATACTTGCTTGTGAATTTCATTGTGATAAAACATTTATCTTCCAGGCATTTAGAGCCATTACATCAGAATATCATGATGCAGAATAATGAAAAGCGCGTACAGTAACTACTCCATAATTTATAGTAAGCCAAAGTGCTGCTTCGTTCGTTGCAGTAGCGTTTGCTTCACATCCAATGGTTGATATTACCAAGCTATAAACATTAATCAGGGTAAAGTCCGCTCCATTCAGAAAGAACTCTGCTCGTGCTTCCAATCAGTACTCTCTAGGTAGTTATTTAGCAGCGATAGATTTTATTTATGTTTAGCTTAGTTTAATTTTAATTAGATTTTTTTATGTGCTTTTAGGTAGAGTTTTTACGCGGTATGATCCAACGGATGATTAGCGGATAAATTATATCACAAAAATTCATATTACATATTAATTTAATTAATTAAATGTTGTTGATCATGACTCAAAAATATGCTGCTTATTATCACAACATTTGGAACATCTAGGTTTGAGTGATTGAAATACTGAAGTAGAATGAGGAATAAGGTATCATTTCCATCTTTATAAACTGATTTACACTGTTCGAACATGTAATCTAGTAATTGATTTACACTGTTCGAACATGTAATCTAAGTATCAGTACATTAGCTACAACTTCATAGGTACATCTGAACGCCCGTTGGTTCCCTTCCCGTGGGTCGGGGGTCAGATTCATATGTGTAACCGTTTTCGTTATTAAGCTTATAGCAGCTCCATATGATAGCGGTTTTCATTCCCGTTTGTCCCCTTCCCGTGGGAATCGGGAAAATCGGGGTTCAGACATATGTTACCGTTTTCAGTGGAAAAGTGCTTCCTCGCAGTTATTAACTTTTATTAATTTATACGGTTTTCGTAAAGGTTTATCCAAACAGTTTCTAACTTCATGATTTCCATTGAATAATAATACGCCCACACATAAAATCTATAACAGATAATGAGCGAACAGTAATAGCTGCCTGATCAATTTTCCAACAAAGCCAATGGGATAAAATACGAAATAGGGTGTGATGAAAACTATCGCGATTACCCGATATTAATCTACCGTGGAGTCAGCTCCAGACGCCATTAAAGTATAAAAGGTCCATCTTTTTGTTCCGCTTTTCAATTATTTTGTCAGTTCGCTCTATTAGCGGAGTTTGTCTAGTATTTATGAGATTCGAGCTATTTTTACCCCCGATAGATGTGATAATAATAATAACTAGTATTCTTAGTATTCTTTATTGTACAAATAAATATTCATCATAGACAGTAAATTGTAAAAGAAATAGTACAAAGTAAAGTTAAATAGGAGTAAAATCAAGAGATCATACGTTTTTGGGAAACTAAAGCGACAGGTATTAAAGATAGTTTTGTGAAGTACAGAAACTTATGTAGCTGGATTTACATATAAGTAGGTAGGTACATATATTTACAAAAACCGACTTCCTAAGCCTATACATTACCTACCTACCTAGTTTCACTATCAGTGGGGTGAGCACGAACCTCTCGATAGTCCGTAACGCTAGAGTCAAACTGTCAAATCACATAGATTTTGTTAGTGAGTCGTCGCTAGCGTTACGCCGAGTAAAAAGGTTCGTGCTTACTCCTCAGGACTAATTACGAATCTAATGATACCTCACTCAAGCTCAAATGCGACAAGCCATTTAGGCTCTAGAGCGTGCCAAAGCATACAAATACATAAGCACATACAAACTTACATACACTCGAAAAACATAATCCCCCTAAAAATCCAGTCGGGTAAAAACGTTGCCAAAAGTCTTCAATAAAAAATTGGATTTCCCTTAAAAGTAAATACAAATATAACCTAGAACGATCTAACATTATTTGCATCGAAATAATTGGCCAAAATATTAACCAACAAAATAATATCAGAAACTTTCCGGGGCTTTTGACGGGACTCTGCGGCCGGAAACCGACCGGACAAGGGCAGACAGCATCCGGTCCGGCGCCGGACAAAGAACAGTGACAGCTCTGCAGAAACAAAACCCTGCATGCCCTGTCAAAGCTGGCAAACTGAGGGGAAACGTTACAGAGTTGTCGCAACCACAATGTTCTTGGAAACGTGGTAAAGAATATTAAGAAATGAAATTTTTTTTCAATAAAAGTCAATATCTGATTTTGGCACATGGTTCCTGCATAATTTGTCAGTGATTGAATGAGTATTATTAAATTTTATTAAGGATTCTGTATTTTTATTAAAATATATTATTATATTAAAAGTAGAGGTATAAAGAAGGAAAGATTGAGTAATACTTTCTTTCTTCACTCCTATACTCCGTAATACTTGTACCTTCTATAGACTAACTTACTAAATAGGTAAACAATGTGCTCAACTAGTACCTAATCTATAGATTATGGACTTGAGTGGAAAATCGTGTTGCAATTAGTTTTAATTGATAGATAGCAAAATTGTATGTCATCGAGCTTGTAAGAGATAGATTATGTTATTAGAGGTTAGGAGTAAACATTTTATTGTTATCAGCAGAAACCAACGAGCATGTATGAAGAAGAATATGGACATGGTAAAAGAGTTATGTTTTTTTCCATACTAAATGGAAATCTGTAGTCTCTGCCGCAGCAGTAATTTCTTTTCTAAGGTTGTTAATGATTTTTGTAATCTTAAGTTGTTTATACTTGGGTTTTAATTAGTACCTACCTACTACTGGTAATGGTATAGTAAATTTTAAATTCGGTTATATTTATTCAATTCCCATTTATACCATGTAACTCACAAACTCGTAGTAAACCAAACCACTGGTTATCCTTTCCTGCCCACCCCTTCAACCATTAAAGGACGTCAAGTACGTACTTACAAACATCTATGAAAAAACAACAAAAAGCAAGGCGTCTCCAAAATCACCCAAAGCGCCTGATTTACGCTACCTTACAGCAAATGACGTCATTGACCAAACTTTCTCATCTACGTTCCAATAATGAAGTCACACGGATTTTTGCAGAACTAAAAAAATATATGAAAGAATACTAGAATCAAAAAGACACTAACGCCTGTCCAGGGACATAATAACTGGAACGAAATATAAACGAATAATGTCTGCCATACATCTTGCCTCTAATACACTGGACGGATCAAAGGACTCATACGGAACCGCTCCGAGCTTAGTATAAACCAATTATGAGTGAAATATTAGGGATCAGACCGGTTAGGGAAAGTCTTTGATCGCACACAGCCAACTTATATTTCTTCCCGCAAGCGAGAAAAATGAAGCCAACCGTTTTGATTGTAATTAATAAATTGACAGATGCGACACTCGGTTAGGATTTTGAAAGCTGCCTAAAATTTTTTGGGACATTTGTCAGCAAAATGTATGGAATATATTGTGTCAAAGACTACGTTAGTTTAAACACTCAGATTTACACTATTAGTTATAAACCGTTCATTACATACGACTTTTGACAGCAAAATATATGGAATACCTGTCAAATTAAACAGTGTTTATATTATATATAGTTTAAAGCTTTTTAGTAGTAAGGCCCTAGAGGTTTTTTCTTTGAAACACGGTGGTGAATGACTCAGTCTTATAATCAAATATTTTTGAAATTGAGGCACTCACCTGGTTAATTTTAACTTAGAAAGGAATGAAACTAAGGAAGATTAATAATTTAAACACTTTACATAACATGTTTAGCCTTTTTACCCTCACATAAAAAGATAAGTATGTAGGTAAGTACGCTTTGGAGACTTGCAAATCTGTTCACTATTTAATCTATACACTGTCCGAGTAAAAATATTAGAGGAGATTTCTTAATAAATTACAGAAATTGGTGGCTGGGAGACTAATACCCCCGGAATGGGTATAAGCTGGTCGTAAAAGCAGTAACTACGTATGCCCAGTAATCGTTCTGGCCGGATATATTTCCGTCTCTTGATGTATGGGTAGTAGGGTCTTATTAAATGCTAAAATAATTGAGGTCAGACCAAACAAGGTGAGTGAAATGTTCCGGACTTTATTTAGGCTGTGCGTAATTAAATATTTGGTTTATGTTGGGTCTGTGTTTGTGTTATTAAGATCTGTGGTTGGCTTTATTGTAATTACCAGTGCAACTTTTCGCAGTTTTCGCGATACAAAACATTTTGTACTATTATGCCCATACAGCCTAACCAGTGTAAAATTTTCATCAGTCGGAAAAATCAAGAACGAGTTTAAAATTTAAAAATCGCAGTACATGAGCCCATGAAGAGATCGTATTCCGTGTTTTACTCAGCTTAGTGACGATACAAGATTTTCACTTTGTCAAAAACTTTCGCGTTTTTTTAATATTAGTGGACGCCCGCGACTTCGTTCGCGTGAACTTCAGAAAAAACAAAATGTCAAAATTATCAGAGATAAAAATATTTTCCCGGGATAAAAAGTAACCTATGTGTTAATCCAGGGTGTCAGCTAACTCCGTACCAAATTTTAATAAAATCGCTCTAGCTGTTTTTACGTGAAAGAGTAACAAACATCCATCCATTCATACAAACAAACTTTCGCGTTTATAATATTAGTAGGATTAATTGTATGATCTAACGTTTATTTATTTGTTATAAAATAACCTTAAAAGGAAATATAAATTATAATAATGTATCTTACAAGTAGGTATGTTTCACGTTTTCAAATATTTTTGCTCCGTCCGTAAAAAAATAATAAAACAAAGGACTATGCTCATCATCGTATTGAAATTGGCCCAGAAATATGAGAGGTAAATAAATTATGAACGACGCGGATGGGACACTGATGTCCATTCGTTTCGCAATTACACTGAAAGGTAGGGCGATATGGATATTTTACAAAATGGGGAAATAATCGAATTTCGCTTGAATAATAAGGGCCCCGAGTACAAAGGGTATTTAATACACACTTAGTGCTTTTTGTGGGCCCCCCGCCGTTCGTTTATGCCCACGCTATCATCCATATGCATATCATACATTATCTATATTATCGGTACGAACCGGTTTCGTCCGCTAATCCTTTGATTTATAATGCGCCGCTGAAATATAGCCGTTGGCCACAATTTATTTAAATTACAGCAGTCAATTAACAGGATAGCTTTTACCAGAAGTGGGTCAGTTAAGTCGGCGTTTAGAGAATTGAGGTGTTAAGGGGGTAACTCACTAATATAATATTTTTATTTTAAATACTTCCTCTTTTTTAATCCGTTTTTTGTTTTCTATGCTGTTTAATCTTTTCAATTAAAACGTAGTTAAAATAGTAAAAAAAATATATATATATATATTTCTATTATTTGCGAATTAAGAGAAAATTGATTTGGATTTGGGAACATAAATTTGGCTTAAGTTTTATATAATATAACTAAAGCCTAATATATATATAATAAAAAGTTTATCACTTAGTTTCATGTAAGAAAATAATATTTAATACATATTATTCACTCAAAGTAACTGTAGGTATTAAGAATTTAATACGATTATTTTTGCATGCTATTCTTAGCTATTAAAAATACAATGATACCAAGTTATATTTGTCTAAGGGATTATCTTTCTATTAAACAAATATTGGTTCATTTCGAGACAATCTGAACATTGTTATATTTTATGCTTAAAACATTGTATTAAACTTAAAACTTTTAGAAGAAGGGCTTAATAAGAATATTCTATTTGAATTTACAACTTTTTCCAAAAGGTTTTATTTATCTATTAGTGCATGTGTTGGAAAATACAAGAAGAAGATTTTTTGCACTTCTAACCCATTTCCAACATGAGATCATAATTCTCATTTGACACATCTGTTATTATTCTACGTGATCTGTCGCCTTAACAGGTTTTCGGTTCAGTAATCGCGACCCTGTTCAGACGGTTCACAAAAAGCTTGCTCATGAGAAAAGTTGTTTCATATATCCAGAATTGTATCCCCTCGATTTATGTGGTGTTTATTCAAACCCGCATTCTTATTAGTGAAGTCAAACACCACCTTTTTAAACTCGACGAATATTTTAGAAGTTCCGCAGGGGTGTTGAGAAATTCTATTGATACAAATAATTTTGCGGAGAAGCAATATTTCAGCGGATATCGTGAGGGTGGCAAAGTTAGTTAACTTTCTCGCATTTCGTTAAAAAGTAACATGGATTAATTCGGGTGCCGGCCGTAATACTTATTTACAATAAGCCGAGTTGTGGGAGCGAGAACTGTGGAATAAATTCTGTATGCAGACGTCGGGAGATTAGAGCTGGATTCCAACTTGGGTGAATGTCGATAAATCTTGGAAACAAGTTTAATAAATAGCTAGTTGGTTTGTTTTGAATGCATTTTGACATTTTTATAACTTTTTGTAATAATATTTAACTAGGTAGTAACATTTGCGAGCAGGAAAAGTTGTTGCAAGTGATTGTTGATTACGTTTTATGTAATTACCTACACCTGTATAGTGTAGGATGATTTTTGGTCGTCAACGTTCCCGAAAACTACGGAATCTCCTCATCATCACGATCATTTTTCTTCATGGAAGCATACCTGGGAAGTGTCTGGTTTCCAAAATATTAGGGTCCAAAGTTGAGTAAATAGACTGCGTTTTTCTGCATAAATGCACATAGACGCGCGTAGCAGGATTTTTCACGAAAAATAATTAATATCTGTCTATAAAAAAAACTAACATAAACACTAGACACTATAAATTTCGCACGATCAAGGAATTTAATTTTTTTTCCCAGCATTTTTTTGGCATAAACTTACTTTATTTCATGTATAGAATACTCGTACGTACCCTTCGTTAAAGGTGGCCACAAAAAAACACCCTGTATAAAAGTTTAATAAATAATAGGTATAAATAAATAAATATTCACACACTTCACAACACATTGATCTAGTCCCACACTAAGATCCCTAAGGTCTTGTGTCGTGGGTACTAAGCAACGGTATATAAATACATGGATAAATATATAAACATCCATGACTCGGAAACAAACATCGATATTCATCACATCAATGTTTGCACCTACCGGAATTCGAACCCAGGACCTATGGCGTCGCAGGCAGGGCCACTATCAAATACCTACACCAATCGGCCGTCTAAAGTTTGTATGTTGGATAAATTTATTTAATACGTCATTTTAATCTTTATTTTGCTTACTATATTTATGAGGGAATTCACAACATGAACTTTATCATTATCAAAAAGATTCTATGTAAAAATGTTTCAAACAAAATTATGAAACGTTTAAACTTTTAATAATTTTATCGATAGACAGCCGAAAGCAGCCATCCCTATTCAAATAACGTATGCAGATCGTAAAACCAACGCTTAAAAATTACGTGCCCTTTTCGCAGCCCTTTTTGTAATCCCTAAGAATATTCCCTAATGATGCCTCGCGTAGACATGATATTATATTATTTTACGAGTATGTATTCATCGGACCTCCTACTATGAAATTGTACATACAAGAACACCTACTAAAAATATTCTTATTTAACTGTAAAAATAATCACACTATTCACCTTCTGTAGAAAAATATGTAACCTTCTGTAGAAAGATGGTTGTATTTTATTTTTGTTATTTTTCAATGGTCTAGTGAAGTTTGAGTTAATAAAATCAAACAGTTTTTTCTTGAACTTAGGAGGTACAAGAGTTAATTTAATAACAAATTCAAAATTAAATGCGATTCTGCTCACAAATCGACGTTGTACTCGTAGAGGTCAGAATATTTATTTTATTTATACCTTCTAATACCAACTTTTCTAATTAAGCACCCAAAAATATTCAAACCGCACCTGATCCGCTTGACCCTTGAAGATTAAAATATTATTTGGTCCGCATTTTTTCTGCTTACGTGTTTTAATTTTACATATTTTAAATAAGTTGCTTTTATTTTCCAAGTTTTAATTAAAATTATTTTTTAAGTTACTATAACATTTTAGTTATTATTACTCTGTACTCAGCTATGTAAGTAGGTTCTTCGAAAATATTCCAACTGAATTCTTATCTTTCTGTCAAAGATATTGAAATAGGTAAATACGTAGATCTATGTTTTAAAACTTTACAAAAGTTCAAATATCAGTACCTAGTATCGATACAAGTATTTTAAGTTTCCTAACAAACAGTACAAAGTAACAAATATAACAAATACCTATATTTTGTTATGTGTACCGTAACTTGTAACTTTAGTCGCAATTTGTAACAAAGTGTAAGTTACAATGTTACCACAGAATGTAACTTATACACAGTAGGTAAAAATGTATAAAACTGGGGTTTGGAAGAAACATGTTATCTCCAAAAATGGTATATTTCAGTATTTTAAAAAATCTAAGGTCTGGGGGGTGCAATGCATGGCCTGGTGGTGGGCGAACACCAGTTTTAAATCTCAACTCACAAATAGACGGCCTAATACAATTCTAAAATTAAAGGTATTTTTTTATTGTCATGTTTTTTCTTCAGTGCTAACGTTAGTAAAGCGACAGACAATGTCTTCTTACAACTTTACTTCCCGTACAGCGAGGCTAAAGCCCAATGTCTACTAATCGTCCTTACATTGGCGACGTCCATCCGTGAAAAGCGTCATAACATTAGCATATTTCAACGTGTACTGTCACAATTAACATTTTTATTAAACAGGGATTAACTAATCCTTTTTTATTGGACAATTAGAAACGTTATCGCGGCCATGAGCGCCCTCGTAAAGAGTTGGGACGGACTATCGGAGTAATTTGGAAAATGGCCCTTTATATTACAGATAAGAATGCGTTTAATTGCAGTTTTTAGCGTTTTTTTGACGATTTATTATAGAGTTTTTTAATTCGTACCTTTTAGTGGTTTGGAGATATTTTCAGATTCCTCCTTTATGCGCAATAAGGGACATATTTGATACAAATTTTCACATATAAACGGCCAGTTATAGCTCAAATGATAATGTATTCTTATAATCGTTTATTGATACATCTGTGTGTCTTTATACTTTTAGTGAAAAATACTGTGGATGTTTTGATAATTTGATTTATTTTAATAAGGATAATACTTAACATTTAGAAGACTATGAAAATTAAGATATATTTAATTCTATACTGTGAATTAGATTAACATTTCGTATTTCGTTTTGATTTACCTACGGTTCTCGTCAGAGGTTATTATTTGCATAAAATACCATGTTTTAGAGCTGCATTAAAATTTTTATACTTCGAAAACTGTCAAAGCTTACTTACTCCACGTAAAATCGTAAAAAGGTTTTCCTCTTTCATATTTCCAATTCGTTGAAATTACCTATAAAATATAAGTTTTCGTCTCGCATTGGTCATAAACCATCCGAGTGGTTCGACAAATTTATAAATACCGTCTTTCGAATTCGAAAACACAACTAGCTTGAAAGACATGAGGTTGTTTTACGTAGAATCTAGCGCTGTCGTCGAAGTATTCTATATTTTGGTATTGCCGTATAATATCGTACAAATAACATTTGAATGGAGAGTCTTGCAACCAGACGACGTGACCAAAAGCTCGACTACTACCACTTAGGTTTATTAAATTTTGCAACTTTCGAATCGGGATTTATTTCTCTAGATCGTAGGTCCTCGGAGTAATATCAATCTTCTTTTAACTGGATAATTCGTTTAAATGAAACATGTTCGAACATTCATATAAAAATAACTCTATCTGTCGTCAAAAAGCCCAGCTTAAGTATGGTAGACAGTTAGGCAACATAATTTAACTACATTGCATACATACCTAAATAGACACGGCCGTGTTCCCATAATAAGGTAGCTACACAGAAAACAGTTGTCTATGGGTAGCTAGAAGTATAGGATCATAAAAGAGGTCCCACAGCTACGTTTAGCATAGCGGAAGCTGATGTAAATGATCAGTGACAAGTTGCTAGCTTATCGCCTGAGATGCGCGAGTTCCTTAGTCGACTCTAATCTACAGGGTGTTTTTTTGTGGCCACCTTTAACGAAGGGTACGTATTCTATACATAAAATAAAGCAAGTTTATGCAAAAAAAAATGCTGGGAAAATTTTTTTTTTTTTTGAAAAAAATTTTTTTAATTACTTGATCTGGCGAAATTTATAGTGTCTAGTGTTTATGCTAGTTTATTTATAGACAGATATTAATTATTTCTCGTGAAAAAATCTTGCTATGTGCGTCTATGTGCATTTATGCAGAAAAACGCAGTCTATTTACTCAACTTTGGACCCTAATATTTTGGAAACCAGACACTTCCCAGGTATGCTTCCATGGAGAAAAATGATCGTGATGATGAGGAGATTCCGTAGTTTTCGGGAACGTTGACGACCAAAAATCACCCTGTATAGGTATTTTGAGATTATTTGCAACTAAGAAGCTCGTTCGAAATCTAGGTACCTACGAGTACTCTGAAAATGAATATCTATTTTCTTAACTTGTAATTGCAATTAATTTAAGTGGATTAGTTAATGTTATTCAAATATCACGAACACCTAACTGGGTTCTAATGTCATGTTACATAATAATATGCTACGTGAAAATTGTGGATATTTTCTAAGAGGATAATGTTATGAGTATGGATGGGCATTAGAAATTAGGGGAAGGCAAACGAAAAGTTTAGATAACAGAGGATTTAGACAAAATAATATTATTTCTCGATCAAATTGATAGAGGTTAAAGTGAATGGAAAAACTTCAAAATTAACGAGTTCGAAACCAGAAAATTCAAGAGAAACCCGTAATACATTCAGGGTTTTCAGACGCAACCTGTGCTTATACCCCGATCCGGGTGTGGAAGTGAGGATGTGATTTATTGGATCCGACCTGACGCTCCACGTGACGTGCCACCTGCTTAACCATTCGGTGTGCGTCGCCTCTTCTATCACAAGTCGTGATTGCCATCGATATAAACTTTATCAGAGTTGCTAAAAATAATTTTAGGGTAGGTATTTTATAAATTAGAAAGGAATTGTTAATGAAATTCCACTAATACTGTTTGGCCGCGTGCTGCCGGCAGAGTAGAATTCTTACCACCCCATGTCTGCCCATAGGTATCGTACGAGGCGATTAAGGGTTTCCGATAGGTGGGCAGCAGCGCCTCCCGTGTAGACAACATAGTCCAAAAAACAAACTGCGGTCACCAACCCGCCTGCCCAGCGTGGTGACTATGGGCAAATACCCCCCATGGCAGTCTTGTGGCGTGCCCTGGGGGAGGCCTACGTCCAGCAGTGGACTGCAATAGGCTGATGATGATGATGACTGTATGAGTAGGTAATATTATATGTGTACCTGTCCTGTGCTAATGCACGACTACTAAAATACATTAACTGCATCTCTTTCCGTGAATATCGTAAGAGTCGACTAAGAAACTGGGCATACTCTTTCTAGCAATAAACTAGCATCTTGTCACCGATCATTTTATTTGTCCCCGCTTTGTTAAACGAGGCTGTGGGGTCTCCTTTTTGATCCTGGCTATGGTTTTGACTTCGGAAATATAATGTAATGTTTATTTTTACATACATACATACATACATATAATCACGCCTTTATCCCTTATGAGGTAGGCAGAGCACCAAGGGCCGACAGAACCACATGGTGCCACTTCTGACCAATTTTGAGGGTATAGTGGTCAGCCCATCGCCTACAAAACACCAAGACCCTCTTATCCCTCTACTGACTTGTACAGTATGCCCGGGAAGAGAAGCAGCTGTAGTATTATACGTTTTTTTTCACTCCCAGAGCAGCATAGAAGAGAAGAGAATAGTTTATTTTTAGCATTTCTCATTCCTCCAGTCTAAATAAACCATGTCGTAGCAAACGCTAGCCTATTCGATATATTCAGTGAGCGAAGTCTCACGAGGCGTAACTCGTTTTAAACAAGCAACTACTTATTTTAGGAGACACAATAGTGATTGCAAGTTTCTTACTCAGGAGAGATTGCAGACAGGTGATTTATGGCGACATCTAGCGGGGGAAATCCCTATTAATCTCTTATAAGCCACGCAGTGAGATTATTAGAACCAAATTCTAAATTACTAGTTAGGTACATTCTGTTTAAATTTATTATGGCTTTAGTATAACCTAACTAGGTATGTTGTACTAAGGTATAACAAGGTATGTTATGTTATAACAGTTATGTAATGTGTATGTTACAGATGTTATAATTTGTACTTAGAAATGAAAAAATATAATGACACTAGTGGACGCCCGCGACTTCGTCCGCGTGGACTGCAGAAAAAACATACATACGTACATACATGTAATCACGCCTTTATCCCTTATGGGGTAGGCAGAGCACCAAGGGCCGATAGGACCACATGGTGTCACCTCTGACCAATTTTGAGGGTATAATTGAGATGTACAAGTTCGGTTCGGTACAAGAAAAAACAAAATGTCGAAATTATACATTACTATTTTTTCACATAACATCTAATAAGATGATTCTTTCTACCAGCGGTGATAGCCCAATGGTTAAGACGTGCGCCTTTCAGTCGGGAGGCGTGAGTTCGATACCAGTCACGGGCTTGTACCACTGAATTTATTTCATGTACGGATTTTTCAAAAATTGTCACTTAGCTACACCCGAGAAGGGTTGGCGTCAGGCAGGCAGCCGGCTGTAAAAACAAAAGCCAAAACTTTTGCAAAGTGAGTTTCGAAAGAAACCATGTTGCGCCGACACCATAAACAATGGGATAAGGGCAGGGAGATGATATCTTACCATATTTTATAGGTATGTATGCCGTAGGCATTTATGTATAGGTAAGTATACGGTTTTATAACAGAAAAATAAAACAAAAAAAAAATTGTTATACAAATAGCTAGGTATTTAAAAGCAGTTAAAATTATAAATATAAAAACTAAAACAACTTTTGAGACAGTCTACAACCATACTTGCGAAGTCGTTATAAAGCCTTAGCGCCCATAAAATCCTTCTTAGTACAATTAATTAGTATAATACGGCAATTCCAGCACAAATCTCTCGCACTTTATCAGATGACTTATGTCTGTTTCAAAGAGTTATCTTCCACATAATTATCATGATTCCGAAGCAACGACCATCTTTAAGCTTAATGTTGCAACACTAAATTATACTTTAGACTTGTTAGGTTTTATTGCAACACCTTTTTAAGAGGGCAACGCTTTGCGCGCCACGCCTCCTCTCTTTGGGGAGACAATAAATTTTTACGAGCTGAATAGAAGTGAAAATTGGAAAAATTCAAAGCGCTTTTTTGTTGAAATTCGTAAAAAAATGTTTTGTATTGTGCTTCGGGTACAATGGATGGTGCAGGAAATGAGAGTCTGGGCGAAGCGGGTGCTCAATTTAACTCGCACGATTGTCGCGCCACACCACGCCACTCGGTGACACGCCACGCTGTAACGCGCTAGTCTTCTTTACTGTCGGCGCTGAGGCATTTTATACAGAAGTATATCTTAAAAGACAAGTTGGAAAGTTTCGCCGATCACAGACAAGTTACGAAGCAACCGTTTGTCTTGGTACAGACATGTGAAGTGACAGGCATGAATGTGGATGGTTATAAAGGAAAAGGTATTCCTAAGAAGTGTTAGATGGACTGCGTAAAAGAGAATATGCGTGTGGTATTGAGTGACGAGATGACGGATAATAGGGATGTTTGAACGAAAGGAGAGTGCATGTTGCGCCGACACGAAATGACTGGGAACAGGACAGAAAGAAGAAGATAGATAGAATAGAAGAGGTTATGTCATGTGGTGGCAGAGTAAAATGTCTTCCCGTGAGTATCACCAGAGGCGATTAAGGGTTTCCTGAAGGTGGGCAGCAGCGGCTTCCGTGATGATAACATAATACGAAAACCATACTGCAGTCACTAACCCGCCTATCCAGCGTGACTATGGATAAAAAACCCCTATGGTGGAGTAGCCTTGTAACGTACTCTGGGGAAGGCCTACGTTCAGCTGTGGACTGCAATTAGGCTGACTTGTGATGTGATATAGAAATATCGTTAGGCTTGTAACACTAATGATTCGTTTTCAACTCATCGTGTACGTATTAAGGTGGGTTCCTACGGTCCGTGATATTGCGGACCGACGCGCACGAGCGCGCACCACGGACCGTGGGAAACAGAGCGTCCGTGGTAATGCAGACGCGTCCGTCTCGGTGCGTCTAGATCCGTGGTGATAAATGTAGGCGGACGCGGACCAGCCCGCACCGACACGCACCGTGGGATAGGGTCGTCCGTGGTAATTGCAGACACGTCCGTGGCGGTGCGCCCGATCCATGGCGAATGGATAGCTCCAGACGCGGTGCGCGCTCGTGCGTGCTCGTGCGGAGATGTCTGTAGGCGACCATATAAAAATTGACGACCATGTCGACGGCTGCATGGATGCAATAGCGATTGTGGTAGTATAGTAGTCTAATGGCATTTTTGAATACTCGTACACTCGCCCTTGAATACACTTCTGAATTTTTTTAGTATTTGCCCAGATAAAAAAAAATGCTACTTTATTCAAGACCTAATAGTTTTATTATTGAAATACTAAACTTTCCCTAATCTTACTTGAGGTAACAGCGATTACGGTTTTTTGAAGAAAAGTGCTTTTATACACTTCACAACACATTAAAATTACACATTACAACTTGCATAAGCCTTTAACAGTAATTTACCTATACAGGGTGTTTGTGACAGCCAGGCAAATATTGATATGGCGACTTCAGACCATGATTCTGAGGCGAAAACCACAGAAAATTTTCGCAGGAAAATTCGAAATTTTTCCGGCATTTTTTCCATTTTTCAGGAAAAAAATTGTGTAGCTCATTTATGTAGGCCTTAGATAATGACTTAAAAACAAAATTTTAACCTATGAATGATTTTCGAAAAGAAAGTCCCAAAAATTTCAAAATACTAATGAACCCCATTGGATAGTCACAAGTGATTTATAAAACAGCAATGTACTCGTATCACACAATAACCAAATAAGCTAATTTAAATAGTCACAGGATCACCCGATACAATTCGCGCGGAAAGCAAACTTTGCGGATAATCAAATTAAAAATATTTCCTGGGAGTAATAACACTGTCGTCATAACAATGGTACTTGTTCAGTGTTTCATTCAGTATTTGCCTGGCTGTCACACACACCTTGTATGTCTACTGGGTGATTTTTGGTCGTCAACGTTCCCGAAAACTACGGAATCTCATCATCACGTTGATTTTGATGATGATGATGATGATTGGGAAATGTCTGGTTTGCATAATATTAGGGTCCAAAGTTAAGTAAATAGACTACGGTTTTCTGCATTAATGCACATTGACGCGTGTAGCAAGATTTTTCACGAGAAATAATTAATATCTGTCTATGAAAAAATTAGTATAAACACTGGGCACTATAAATTTCGCCCGATCAAGTAATAAAAAAAATATAAAAAATTTACATCGTTTCCCAGCATTTTTTTCGGCATAAACTTACTTAATTTGATGTATAGATTACGTACCCTTCGTTAAGGGTGGCAACGAAAAAACATCCTGTATACAGGGTGTAACAAAAAGGTTATGTTAAGCGAAAAGCTATGTAAATAGCCCACTATAGAGAACCTATCCACAAAATTTGAGATCCGAAATCACATGTTTATTTTTCCCAATAGTATAGAGAATTTTTAAATATCTCAGGAATTTTCATACAATCTTGAAAAGGAGCTTATAGTCGTGCTTCAAACTATTTCGAGTCCGCTGTACAAAGTATGTACTGTAAACAAACAACTTGTCCCAAGTTGTTAATAAGGTTTTTATAGAAATATTATCCTAGTTTTCTTAGACATAAAGAACATAAATGAAATTATAAAATTATTAATAAAGAAATGGAAAAAATTCCTCACCCGGGTGGGAATCGAACCCACGACCTCTGCATTCCGTGCCAGCGCTCTTACCACTGAGCCACCGGGTCAATTACTCGGGTGACGAATTTTACCATCTCTTTTTGAAATTACATTATTGGAAACGTTATTTTTCATCCCGATAGCTATACATAAGCCAAATCTCGGCAAACAAAGCTGAATCCCTCAGCACAATGTTTTAATGATAAAACGATCAACCATATCCTAACGGATTATATTATGGAGAAGTGTTTTTATTAACTACAATCGCCAGTGCTCGGGTCTGGTTTCGCGTGGCGATTGTAATTAGTGCAAGTGCCTGTTTTCGCAGTTATGAGTTATCAGATCCGAGGGTCAGTGGAGGGTGTAGGGCCCGGTGGTGGGCGCATCCATAGTGAATAAAGAACATAATCGTGCTACAAAATAAATACCTTCAAGTATTCCATGGGTTACCGGGCGCCGATGCCTAGGTACTAAAGTATTTCAGAGAAAATAGTCCTTATTTCAATAAGGCTGCGTGTTATAATCCCGCTGGCAAAAAAAATACTTTTTTTCTTTCAAAGTATTTTCTTTCAGTTAGCGCGATTCTACACCTTAATAGATATAGCCTAAGGTTTAATTTGTCACTACGATACTTGTAACGTAAAGTCTTCCACGTATTTCGGCCCAGACCGCCGACGACCACGGACGGGCACGCACCGTGGGATAGCCTCGTCCGCGGTGCGCGTTCGTCCGTAGCCGTCGGCGCGTCCGCGTCCGTCTGCAATATCACGGACCGTAGGAACCCACCTTTATATTTAACCAGATAATGAAAACACCCATAAAATACCATCCGACATATTAATAGATACCCAATCTCCATAGAAACCTACCTTTTCATAATAAAATATACCATATTATTAATACTGAAAATATTCATATTCATTTCAGGTAAGGCCGAAATGAAAATTGAAACATCGGTGCAACTTCATGGGTAGGTAAAGTTTGTAATATGTATGGTGCCTAAATGTTCCAAAGCAGCCATTTTGCTAACACAATTAAGCTTGCTCTGCTCTCTGGAAGTTATGTTATGCTGGTACATGCTGTTTGAGGGTTTCCATATTAGACTACCTATTAGCGTAAAATACACGTTGTAGCTAGCTAACTTTTAATTGACTACAAACATGCAAGAATTTCAAAAACTAAGTTTTGTTCAAATAACGATAGTTTTGAATTTATCATGAGAGTAGTTTTTGTATTTATTTTTTATTTGTGAATAAGTTATGAACTATATTTTATTCAAATTTCCATCAAGCTAGTTTAATTGTAACATAAATGAAAATAATTATTAACATTGCAAAACTTTTATTCATGTTTCAAATTTGTATCTAGGTATGCATAAAATAATAAAATTTTATTACAATGGACGTTTATTTTAAAAACTTGCAACATTTACCTTGTTGACTCGGTGTAGGTAAATAATAAAATAATATAAATTTATATTTTCTCATATTATTTTAGTACCTGTAATAACCCATACATTATCGAGTTGAATTGTATACTTCACAACTGAAAAATAGCTCATTATTTACGATTATCAAACTCTATCCCGTCGCAATAAGAATTAATTTCCTGCCCGACTCGTAAAACTTTTAGTTTCATTTTGAACGCAAACAACAAAGTTATGCATGGTAGTTAACAAAACAAACGTGCGAGCGCCGGGGAAAAACTCATAAATGTTAACGTAAAATAAATAAAAAACCATCGACTAAACAAACAATCTCCGGAAAAACTAATTTATGCGGCGCATTCACCGACCGAGTAAGACGCACTCGGAAAATCTCTCTTTTATGTTTTGGCAAAGATTTAATATATAAAAACTGGTTAAGAATGTGTTCAAGAATCATATGCTGTTCCGTACTTTTTAACGTCTTCTTTTTGCTGGAAAAATGTTTGACAACATTTAGATAAAAAATTAAAATTAGGCTTTATGCTTATGTAATTGTTATTTACAAATAATCTATAATGTGCATACACATTGTCGGGATAATAAACCGCGTAAAATTCATTATACATTTTGAATCTCACTTTAATGTACGTATCAACTCCAAATAAAGAATCATTTTATAATTAGGTAACTTGTGAGAAAACACATATCTACAAACATAATATTATTTATTTATTCTGTTAAAAGTTTTTAAAAGCAGAATACTACGTTCCACCCATATCTATATCACTATTAAGCAATTTTTATAAGTACTTACCACTTTTTTCTTTACTGCGGTATTCTAAAATTTACTTCCGTATTATCATGTGGAGCCGGGGATCAAGAATCGTATCTCTGAGGGCGCGTACCGCTTTCCGATTATCTCATGCGTGACAGCCGCTTCGAGTTATAGTACCCTGGTACTTTGTATGGAAAACAGGTGCAATTTTTTGCACAAAATATATGGAAAACCACAAAAGTAGGACGAATAGAAAAATACATAGAGACCGGCGAATTTGGCCGTAATTGAGTAATTAGGTAGTTTTGGCTTACCGTATTGTGAATCTCTAATTAATACTTCACAATATGAAATCTCAACGTCTCTTTCTGTCTTAATTTCTATGAGAAAAGATAAAGCTAGTTTTTATATGTTAATTTTTTTATATTAAAACCAGTCACAAAAACTTACAAATACTTAAAACCATACCTACCTTATAACCATAAGGGCAAGCATCTTACGTGTCAGTAAGATTTAATCCATAAAATCATATGTATTTCTTTAATAACATTCAAACATTAAGTAATTCATAACAAAAAATAACATAACAAAGTCGTTAATCCACGTAACGTCACTACGGAACGCTGATCCTGTGTTTCCTTTATCGCTTTTCACGTATGGAGACATTTGATTTTACCCCCTAGCGTCATGTTGCTTTGATTATTATATTACGTAAAATAAAGGTTGTCAACGATAAATGTGTGGGTTTCGTTTATGGATAATAAATATAATATTATATTAGTTATGTCTGTAACTAAATCTCTAGCCTTATGCAATGAGTCAAATCTTCATATTAATTTTATTCAAAAAGTAAAAAGCTACATTATTATTTATTTAACTTTATGATTAAAAGCCTAGCTATATAACAATCAAGAACCCACATTATGGGTATATGAACAAAAAAATCCCGCGTGTATTTTTAAAGTATATTGAAGAAAATGACAATTATTTTTATATGCAAAAGCAGAATACTTAACAAGACGGAAATCTCAAAGAAAATGAGCAATTTCGCCTCGAGCTGAACAAATAAACGTCAATCCTTAAAAACAAATCGGTGTACAGCTTGCGTGTGCATATGAAGGGGATATATTTCGGTACAAACATTAATGGTAAAGTGGTGAGGGCAGCACTTTCTAAACCAAATAATCGAAGTTGGTATTTTGTAGACCATATTTCGTAGTTCAAATCTTACTCGTGCTCACTCATCTGTTTTAAGAAAGCAATTTATAAGAACCATATCAAGAACAGGCGGAAACAAATGATACGGGAAATACTTAAATCACTTCCATTGATGCAAAATTGAAGTACGAAATTATGTTCGATTCTTAGGGGCGGGACACGCATCGAATGGATTTTTTTTCTTGGGGTTATTTGAATTAGAGAGCGTTTTATTTTTACGAACGTTATATTGAATGGAAATTTTAATTTCGATCTACGTAAAATATTTAAGTGATTATTTTGAATAAGATCGTCGATTGAGCTTTACCTTTCACCGAGAAAACGAAAGAAATGTCATTATATGCGTACATATTGCGTCAACCTCAATACATTGATGTATAGGTATTTAGCTGTTAATCAGAAGCTTAGATTTTGATTAACTAGGTATTAAGTTCCGTATCGCACAGAAAATAACTATTGCGTTATGATCGTGTTCTCTAACCTACGAATCGTCCGATTTGTATATTTTAACTCTTACAATACAAATCCAGCCTAATTATACAGACGTAGTACCTACATGGTAGCAAGACAATGATTAGTGCTGAACATGCAAAATTATACATAAGATTTTATCTACAGCCATACGAATTAATATTAAACAATGTCTCTTATAAAAATTATAACTTCTAAATAAAATATGTGAAAAAGGCGATATGAAAACGATCTACACTAATAACTTCAATATAAATTACATGTAGTCGCCTGCCGTTGACAAACGGCGCGCAAAATGCACGCCGAATTATGGAAATCACCGTTCAAGCGTACAAAAATTATAGCTTTTGTGTTCCCACTTTATCTCGTAACTGTGCGCACTATCGAAATTGGTAGCAGTCCCTAAAATTTAAGTAAAGGTCGTTGTTCATTGTTCGATATGCTTTTGAAAGAGCCTACCACCTCTATTAGTCTATCCAATATGACTCTTTGGCGGACGGCATCCGTAATCTGATAAACCCAATATAACTTTTTGCCGGTCGGCATCGGTCGTTCTAGATCTGTATAATAATGGTGTCTTTAAAATATTGAAATAAATTAAAATTTTCTACACTATCACGTCTAGACACTACCTACTTCACCTTAAATATGTAGACACCTATACATGTGTTAAGATTTTTACATTTAGGTAGGTGTGACATACCTACATTATGATAGATAACGTTAGTCGTTATTGCAAGAAATTGCTCTGGATATAATATATTATAAAGTCTCATCATCATTGTAATATTTCATAAATTTTAACTCATAGATAAATAGATAGATAGATGTACATAGATACCCACTAAACACAACTTCAGAAAAATTATAAAGAAAATCTTTTTCATTGCGTAATGTACTACATACCTTAAACTACCCAAATAAATTCACATAATTGCGTTTTTAATGTGGCATTCGCCTAACTATATTTATTTTATCGGCATTTTTCTCTACTAAAAAGAAAGATATGCTATGTTACCATTTATCACTTTTTATTACTCTCCCTACAGTATGACAAAAACGAACGGCTTTGCAGCGTCTCAGGAGAAAGTTCTCGCATTTCTTCAGCACAAACTAAAGTCATAAAGTTTATGCAGTGACAACATATTTCACAAACGAGTATCGTTGGCGGCACCAACTGCTGGGCCAATGACAGTGGAACCAACATTGTCGAACTAGTTTTTGTTTCGTAGGTGACAAAGTATTTGTCATAAACTTACAAAAGTTATACTTATGTCCTTTATTCTAAAATAATATAAAGTAATATTTTGAGGAGTTTATGTAAGTTTTAGTTGAATTTTCTCTAACCCAAGCAAATTTTTTAGGACTTATATGCAATTAGTATAATAGCAAAACTAAATTGTAATTACAATTTGCCAAATTGTATGTACTTAAAACTATATAAGTCTATAAAAGTCATACAGCTGCTCAATATATGCTCAATATACCTACAAATTAAAGTGTCATTACTTTAAGAAAACGAAACAATCGAAACCTTTGCCATTATAGTAGTTGGACGCGTATATTGCCATACACGCCAACGCAGTTCCAATTTGGCACATGCAATACAATTCACAAACACGAGGCCTTTTATTAAACGCAGCTAAATGATCGCCGAAGCCCTCCCGGAGTCTAAACTTGGAAGGTACGAGTATTGCAAAAGTTTTCTGCTCAACAAAAATACAGCGGAACGCTTTCAAAAGAGGTAGGATGGCAGTGATTTTTTTTTCGCCAATCCACTCAAGGATTATGTTCACATACGCAGCGTGGAATAAGAAGCCGTTGGAAAACTTTGGGGACACGAAGGGCCCTTTGATACCTGGAGGGATATTAGTTAATTTGGATGTCTTTTGAGGAACGCTCGGTCATTTTTTACGGATATTAGCTTATAAATATGTTATGGTTCATATGTATTCATTTATCGGCTTTGATTAACTTTATGATTCAAGTAAAATATCAGCAGGGCACAATACCTACTCGTATAGTCCGAACATTGTGGCTAATAATATTTTATAGGCTTGAACCACAAAGAATCTGTGTTTCGGATATTGCTGTGGGTATCGACAAGAACATTTGATAGTAAAAGGAAGAGTTTAGTCAAAATGCTGTATCCAATTTTATTATGATTTAAAGAAATACTCATTAGCAGGACCATCAAAATGTAACTTAAGAATACAATCTAAATACACCTGTTCTAGCTTGTGAAACGTAAATATATTTAACTTACAGACTACAAATGTTCGGGTTAGCTTTTTACGATTTCGGTAAAACAATTTGTATTCGCCTGCCGCTCGAGCTGTAAACCCGTAGTACGGAGCCGGAGCCCGGAGCATCTGAATTTGTATAAATTGCCACTGCTGGCTAGACGGGGTGTAAAACTAGACCTTGACCGTCATGCTGACACCTGTCTATTTTACGGCCGCTTTTGACAACCCCCAGTCAACTCGGTTTCTTGTAAACTCTGCAAAACTTACTCAAAATTATATGTATTATTGTCAAAATATGACAATATTTCACAGTGTTCCACTATTATAGGAAGGTATTAATTTTTCACAATTCCAATATTACGCCGAACATTTTGAAAAAGGTTCTTTGTAACTGTAAAATGTGATCATTACAATCTTCATTCCTCACAGATTTTTATAAATCATTATATTAAAACAAACATTATAATACATTACAACGTAGAAAGACCTTACCCCAATTAATTCAAAACAAGGAATGAAGTACTTAAACACAATACCAGCCTTCCTACAATTTCCACTTCTACATAAACCACTAGATAGTAAAACATTATCTTTGTCTACTAAATTATCAGTTGTCCCGACATTACTTATTCAGTGTACCCCTGAATGTGTCCAGGTGCACAATCTGATAACCAGACAGTTCCAACAATGCCTAATCAGACACTTTGTTTGTAACCATCCGTAAGGATTCGTCTACATCGTTTTTAGAATTACATACATACATACAGGGTGTTTTTTCGTTGCCATCCTTAACGAATGGTACGTACTCTATACATCAAATAAAGTAAGTTTATGCAAAAAAAAATGCTGGTGTATGATGTAATTAAAAAAAAATAATAATAATCCCTTGATCGGGCGAAATTTATAGTGTCCAGTATTTATGCTAGTTTTTTCATAGACAGATATTAATTATTTCTCGTGAAGAAAGCTTGCTACACGCGTCAATGTGCATTTATACAGAAAAACGCAGTCTATTTACTCAACTTTGGACCCTAATATTTTGGAAAACAGACACTTGCCAGGTATGCTTCCATGGAGAAAAATGATCGTGATGATGAGAAGATTCCGTAGTTTTCGGGAACGTTGACGAGCAAAAATCATCCTGTATACACACGGCTGTGTTCCCGAAATAGCGAGAACCACTGGGTCATAAAGGAGTACCTTTAACATACCGAGGACGGATGTAAATTTATCAACGACAAGTTGCTAACCCATCACCCGAGAGAATACCTGAGGTCCTTAGTCGACTCTTACGACATGCACTGAAGAAGATGCAATGTATTCTAAGACCCGCATCAGGACATTTTTTTTAGAATTATGTACTAAAATATATCTTGTTGTACTCACATGTAATATGGACGTGTCTACGATTATGATTACTCGTGTAATAAGCTTCTCTTCCTAAGGAAATACATGGAATAAATTTACGCATCAAGGGCTCTTGCGAATTGTAGTTGAAAAAGAACTGAATGAATGAATAAAAGTAAGTTAGTCTATTTTATTCTTTTTCTTCTTCTTCAGCCTATTGCAGTCCACTGCTGGACGTAGGCCTCCCCCAGGGCACGCCACAAGGCACATACTGCCACAGGGGGGTTTTACCCATAGTCACCACGCTGGGCAGGCGGGTCGGTGACCGCAGTCTGATTTTCGGACTATGTTGTCAGTACGAGAGGCACTGCTGCCCACCTCCCGGAAACCATTAATCGCCTCGTACGATACCCACGGGCAGGCCGGGGTGGTACAAACTCTACTCTGCCGGCACCACGCGGCTAATCTATTTTATTATCAGTTATTTAATATCTTTTAAGCTCTTAAAATATACAGATCAAAAGATGAATCTTTGTAATGAAACTTGTTTATCTACAGTAAAAATAACTAATTTTATGAATGAAAATCACTCTACGTTATATTTATTGACATGGTGTAAACCCGGCTTTACAGTTCATCGTACTTAAAAGCACTAAGTATTTCTAAGTACCTATTTTCAGATGTAAGCTGTTTTATCGGACCATTTTCTTAAGTATTACCTTTGTTAAGAAATAAAAAAGGTTGAGCTTTTTCTTGTAAAGTTTGTCTTCAGTTTTTTGCTGTTTCGATTTGTTTATGTCAATAATTAAACGAATTCTATTTTTATGATTATTATCTTTTACCAAAAACAATATCAAATGTTATGACAACAGTATTTTAACCTTGTTAAACTAAAAAATTGTCTAATTTTACAGACATGTCATACTATTTGTTGTCAAATGTCATTTTAAATCAGTGTCTAACTAGACGTGGTTTTATAATAACATTTGTTTAAGATAAATCTTGTTTTGACAGATAATGCAAATATTTTGCTGTCAAATGGAATTTTAATTCTGTGTTAAAAATTAAAAAAAAAGCGGCGTTCGACTCGCCTCATACCATATAGGATTTAATAGGCTAACGGGTGAAAAGTGGGTGTAATTTGTCCAATTCTATCCAACCTCATTGGGGGTTAATGGGCGTGACTATTATGTATCTATGTTCAAAACTTCAGACAAATTTCGACATCAAACAACTCTACATCTATCATATTATCATACGCGCACTGAGAAAATGTCTCCTGAATATAACTTAGGTAATGTCCCATGCTCATAAAAGCATTAGACTCACACTTCATATTAAAGTTCTAACTTCATAACATAGAACTATCAAATAGTTTTATACTTTGCGAAATATCAAATGCTAAAGGGGCGTAGGTGAGTTATTAAAAAACCTCTTGGTCCAAATTATACCTATAAATATGAATCAAAAGAAATACTTCAAAATTTTTATTAATTCTAACGTCTTTTTAGTTACTAGCGTTGTTTTAATAGTCGATACATACTAACCGAACAGTTAATTGTCTAGCTCGTAATTATCTTTACGTGTATGTCGTAAGAGGCGACTTAGCAATTCGGTCGTTCTATCAGGCGATAAGCTAGCAACTTGTCACTGATCATCTGTAGGATCTCTTTTATGATCGCGCAATTTCGGCAACTTCGTTTCGGGAACACGGCTGTGTTTAAATATGTACCTATATGTATGTTATTAATAAACGTAGCAATATAATCTGAAGTTAAATAGATTCCACAAGTCTTTAGTTAGCGTCTAGACACAGGTTTAGCTGATTGTTGCAGATCTAGAGAGGCTAAGACCACATAAACGCATAGACCGGCCATAACCATGCCTTTTCGCAAAGAATCTTTGAATAAATAATTTTGCGATTTCGATGACAGTAAAATTTATAAAAAGAACATTAATAATTGCGGAATGATAGCAAAATCATATACATATACTTAAATCAAATTCCTCATCAATTTAAATAAGTACTGGTACAATCTAGAATAAGATATCAGAGGACAGTTGCGGTTTTCTTGAACATTTACTAAAATAAACCAAAAATGTTATGTTATGCACATTGCGTATCGCGCAAAAGGTACCTACCTACGTGGTCATTTAGCACGATTTCCCTCCTTATTTTATAAAAACATGTCACTTCCGGAAAATTTTATGAGCACAAAACACAGGGCCGTCAAACAGAGGATTGTAGCTGCTATATTTGGAGCTTCCTTAGTCTGTTAAAGGTTTCATATTCAATAAATTTATATCTTGTTTAGAATTACAAAGGAAATCCTGCAGCCATGCTTAGCATAGCGGAGTCAGATTTAAAAGATCAGCTTACTTCCTAGCACATTGCCTAGCATACTTCCTAGCAGAAAGCCCACTGATATCCATAGTCCTCTCTAGCGACATGCACGGATGGAGATGCAGCTGATGTATTCTATTGAAGCCCCGCAGCACAGGACCGATAAATATACCTATATAAATAAAATAAATAAATATTCACACACTTCACAACACATTAACTTAGTCCCACATTAAGATCCATAAGGTCTTGTGTCGTGGGTACTAAGCAATGGTATATAAATACATAGATAAGTATATAAACATCTATTGACTCGGAAACAAACATCAATATTCATCATATTAATATTTGCACCTACCGGGATTCGAACCCAGGACCTATGGCGCAGCGAACAGGGCCACTCACCAATCGGCCGTCAAACAACGTATATGCAAAATTACCGATTACAAATCCTGGTTCAGTGAGGCTGCATGCATTGTCGAAGCAGATATCGACAGATCCGACAATCATATTACCAATATGGCCAAAATAGACACAACGAGAAACTCGCAGAAATTTCCAAACTAAAATTCTTGATACAAGGAAACTTGCGCCATCGTGTAGCTGCAGTGGTTTGTCAAATTCAGTAAGCCGTGTGCACACTAGAGCCTTCGGCAACGTATTCATCTCGTAGATAGGGCCTTTTGTTCCAAAAATTACGTATCAATACAGTTTTGGTCGACAAAGGGTGCAGTGAACATGAATTATTGTACTCTTTTGTAAAGGTTTGCAAGTTATAGTGAAAATTAGTTTTACATAGTTATCTAAGCGCCGATTTTTTCAGTACTCGGTGCTGTCTTACTCTAAAACTTGATCAGAATACATTTATTTCTCAGAGAGATCTGGCTATTAGAAAAATTTAATGCCTTAGTTCGTAGGTATTTACATATACATTTTCATAATAATGATTTCTTCATTTATATGAAATTACAGAGCGTTAAATTGACGAAGCTGCAGTAGTAACTATTATGTAATCTGTGGGCACAGTTAGTAAAATTATCCACATACTGTGATAAACAAAGTTGGTTTAATAACAAAGTAAACCACAATTCATGAATAATGTGGGACAATCAAAAGCCCCTCCAGATTTTATTGTGCCCATAAATGCCATCTCGCTTATTATTTTCCTGTCGTAAAATAACAAAATAATATTCCGATGTAATCTGTGCACACCCTAATCTCTGAGCACCGAATTTCTCACAATAACTTGTTTTATAGCGTATAGTAATATTTCTACAACCACATGAGGTCGTTTTACTACTAGCTAGTTATTTTCTGCGCATAGAAAACGTGAAATTTTGAAATATTCTTTAAATATAACCTATAGATATTTCCGGGGATTAAATTATATTTTAATGTTATTTCTCTTTGAAAGTTTTACTAATGAAATAATTCGATCTCTTATGACAGCATTTGCAGTTTTGTATGATGGTGTCTGCCAAACTAAACCATATTTTCTTCTATAGGGCTTCGAGCCCTGAGGGCTTAGTGAGAGTTTTCATTTCGAACTCGATCGCGTTAACGTTAACTATTTAACCAATCACGTCATGTCCTTGTTCGCACTTTAATTACATCACTTCATCGCGCCATAATATGATTGGTTGGCTGGTTTACATTAACGCGAACGAGTTCGAATTAAAAACTCAACTAAGCATTCGATCGAGCCTTGTAGCGGGCTCTGGGGAGGCCTATGTCCAGCAGTGGACTGCAAAAGGCTGACGACGACGACCTAAAGATAATTTAACTAACCTTATCATTACATCCCAACAAATATTAGTAACTAGTGGACGCCCGCGACTCCGTCCTGTACATTGTACAGTCAGTACAGTAATATGACGTACCATAAGTATACAATGTAGTTGGACTTGGAACCTTACCACAAGGGCATAAGTACATTTGTGTATACATCTTATTGCTCACGACTTTACCTACCGATATTAAAAACAGCACGGTCAAACTACATATCATTATTGTTTCCACCACCAAAAAGTATTTTGTATCTCATATTGTTTCTGTTTGTATTTGTGTAATAAATTTATCATGCCATAAAAAAACGAAGTATCGCAACTGAGTTCTTGTATCGTACACAGTTGTGAGTCCAACAAGATTTAAGAAACCACAGGTTTAATATAAATACTTGTGTATTACCTACTTGTGTGTGAAAATCGTAATCGCTCGTCGGTTTACACAATACAATGACATTTTCTTCCTAGCCAAGTTCAATTATGTAGCTTTAATAATTTTGATATAGATGGACAGACAGCCAGACATAACGAATATAGAAAGGTTCCGTTTTTTGTACTTTGACTACGGAACCCTAAAACCGGGGTCCGTTGGCCGGAGTTTTTAATTCGTAATTAGAGGACAGCGTCCAGTTTAGGCGTCATTAACTTTTTTCCTAAATGTCTATGTCGTATGGGGTTCCGTATAAATGCCGGGACTGGGGCTTTTTATTTAAATTGCTTCGGTTGGCCAAAAGAGGGACTTCCAAATGTAATTGCCTTCTATGTTTTTTTTTTAAATTTGAATATACACATTAAAAGACTTTTTAGAATAAGCATTGATACATACCAATGTGTTGCAATACTAAACTCTGAATCGTTGTAAAGGTTAACCACTTTTTACAATCCCAATATTGTAATATAAGTAGTACGTTTCATCAAATCGCATGATCGGTTTTTGACACAAAAAGCAATCTATCTATCTATACAACTCCTCTATACTACGCCACTTTCCTCTGTCATCAACCTCACTATTGTCCAACAGGTTTTCGGATGTCATCTGACCATCGGGCGGGTAGTCTGCCCCTCGGTCTTAAAGCATCCCTTGGTCACCATTTCGTCACCGTTTCGCTTCTCGATCGCATGCCCAACATGAAAATACGACGTCGTACCAAGGTCTTGGACGTGGGTAATAGCACTGCGTGGTTGAAGTGAAAGTAGGCGAGAGATTTGCCCAGGAGGGATGATGGTAAATGGACCAAAGCGGTGATAGAAAACAATACGTGTAAGTAATTAAGTACCTTCTTAGAAAATCGCAATTTGTTAAGTAAACTATCATAACAAGTATCATGCAAGTAGATAAAGCGAAAGAAGTGGGGCTCTGTGATCTCTACTTACCCTCCGGGAAAGAGGCATGATTTATGTATGTTAAGTAAACTAACTGGTACTTCTTAAGCTTTAAACCATTTTGTTTAATCTGCATACAAAGGACCATGGGAAAAAACGTCCCCACCATGCAACTGATTTGAAATTTTTTTTCTTTTCTTAGTCTATTTTTTTATCTAGCCAAGCACCTTCGCGATGGCCTTTATAATATGGAACTATGTCGTGATAACGAGTTAAAGGATTTTCCACGATGCAATACCCTGCTAAATAATGTTTGGCTATTCAGAGTACGGATTCAGTCGCGCCATATGCGTTCACGTATTTATCATAGTTATATTTTAATAGATCGGGATTTGACCGACACACATGCTATTGTTTATTAGTACTGCACTTGTCTTACAGGCAATCGCACTATGAGAAGTTGTGCGGACATGATCCATTGCATGGTATATGGGGTTAATTGGGGTTAGGGCGTCATATTGATTTTAATGCACCAGCATAAATACTTGATAATATGTCATAGATCCTTAATGTAACTGTTAGTACTGTCAAACTAGCTTTGGCCAAACTCTGTTTTTTATGGCACGCAGAATAAATCAGTGCTTAACTGCTAGTAGTGTATCGTTTGACATGCTGTGTGTTTAAGACTGTTATTACTACTCAATGATTTTCAGTTTGAGAACCGAGAATTTTTTTATATAGAACTAGGGATCCGCCCCGGCTTTGTATACAGGTGTAATGCCCTTCACGTGAGCGTCCACTATAGAAAAGTTGTTTTGAAACTATCAGGCAATTTTTTTTCTTTGTAAGAACCATCCTCGTACTTCAAGGAATATTAAAAAAAAGAATTAGCGAAATCGGTTTAGCTGTTCTGAAGATCTTTGCTTAGCAACACATTCAGCGATTTATTTTTATATTATAGATGGTCATTTGTTGACGTGAAATATGCTTTTGTTTGTAAAAAAAATATTTTTTGTTATCAAACCGAAAATTTCACCGAAAAGTATGTTTTTATTAAAAATAATCCCAATGGTTTTTGCTAATAACTTAGTTATATTAGTTACCGGTCCCAAATTAACAAATTGACACGTATCCCATGACTGTTAGTAGGGTGGGGACGGGGTTCATACAAAAACCTCCATGGTCCTTTGACTTCACTTTATAATTTGATATTATAGGTATTGCAAGAACAATAAGGCGTTGTTGTTGTAAAAAAAAATATGTAAATTATTTTTCCGATATATTAAGTGAGATACATAGAACAAACGCATCACTCTGTGGTTTTCCCAATGAGCAACATGCTTCATAGGCGCCTACATATTGGTCATTCATAAAGTCCTGCATAGAACTCGTGTCGATTGTCAAATTGGAACACTTCAAGGTAGTCTGGAATATAAAAGAAAATATTTTATCAGATATATTTCTAAAGATCCTGTGCTGATGCGGGGCTTCACTAGAATGCAGCAGCTGCATCTCCTTCCGACTGTGTCATAAAAGTCACCGAAGAAACTCGGGTATTCTCTTAGGCGAAAATGTAGCAACTTCTCAATGATCATTTACTATTACATCTCTCCCCGCTATGCTAAACTTGGCTGTTAGATCTCATTTATGATCGGGTAGTTCTGGCTACTCTATTTCGGGAACACAGCTGTTTCTACAAAGGGCAACAATTTTAGACTGCAAACGTCAAAAACTTGACAGCCAGAGTAGCTTTTTATGCATAAAAAGCAGAGCATTTACTTGTAACAAAAAAATGAGCCGCTTCACGAATCAGAAGTCGAGCACACTCGCCGTTTTGTTACAATGCAATAATTGTAGAAACCAACGAGCGTATTGGTGTAACATTTCGTCGAGCTTTTGCACGCAACTTGTAGGTCCGACATTTCAAGGAAGAATTAATGCAAGGCTCAACGAAATGTTACGGGTAAATGCGCACACTCGCTGTGAGCATTACGCCGAGCATTCGCAGGAACGTTACATTACACAGAAATGCTCGAGAAAATGCTCTAGTCTATACTCACCCTAAGTCGAATGGAAAAATTTATTGCTAAATTAGGTTTTTTAAAGCTTAAACCTACAGCTATTATCCTGAGGTTTTAACTTTAGATTTAAGTAATTCGTGACTGCAGGAATCGGTAGACACTTTTGATAAAAACATATATTGGCCGTAGTTCTGCAGAAAGAGACCAACATTAAAAAACCAGTTTCGAGATATTGACGTTTAAAGTTTCTTTAATTTTTTTAAAAGTTCCCTTACGTTTTTCCTGAAAGTTATTTATGTCATTTGGTAGAAATAAACTTCGTGCAGAATATTAAATAGGTTTTACAGAGATTACAGTTATTTTTCATGTAATAATCTTGGTTTAAAAACAAGTAGTCGTTTCCTGCAGAATATAACATACTTATAATACCATGACCAAATGAAAACGACCAAAACTGTAGTCGTTTTCTGCTAAATATGATATCACAAATTTTATTTTTATTGAAACAGTTATGAACGGGGCGTCTAATAAAAATTACATTTAGTAATTAACAAACCCGTCAGCTTAAAAAACTTACCAAAATACTTAGCTAAAAAGGAAAAAAACAAGGCATTACTAGTTATTTACCTACTTATTAGAATTTGACAATCTTAAATTGTCGTGGCCATAGAGTTCTAGTATAGGTACGAGCCGAACATGGAATGATAACAAAGTTCTATGTTGATTACTAAATATTAAAAGCAAAATACGACCAAATTACGAGACGAACGGAAAACCTAAATCGAAGAAAGCGACCATCTACGTAGTCGTTTTATGCAGAATAAAATATTGTGAACATTAGTACTATAGGTTATTATTATTACCAAAACCGACCGAGTGAAATGGCTGTATTCTGCAGATTTAAAGATACATATTTTAGTTGAAGAATAGTGCTTCAATCAGACCAAGTCGACCAAGGTGGCTGCTTTTAATTTATTTAATACTTGTTTTTCTTGTTGATCGTTTTCAGCTATTTATCAAATAATTGTGCTAAAAACAGTCGATTTTACCAGAATATAGGGCAAAAAATCTAGTTTGTGATGGCATAGCTAACTCATTTTGGCTAAAAATGGCTTTGGTCGCTTTCTGCAGAACTACGGCTATATGGTGTTATTACAAAAGAACACCTAAAGTTAGACTCGATTTAAATATGACATTTGGCAGCAAAATGTATGGAATATCTGCCAAATTTAGGACATGTTTAGCTTTAAAAATGTTTAAATTCTTTTGTAATAACACGGAATAAGTTTTATAAATAAGCACTAATTTTATTACCGCAGAAATAGGGCATGAATCTATCCCTAGTTGGGACATCACTTGATTCCATGGTGCATTAGGATCACCGGCCAGAAGGTCACAAAACGAAGAGCGAATACTAAATACGAGTTCAGAGCCTTGATCTGATGCCTTCATTATTTCACAGGTGATCTACAAAATATATTCTATCATTAGGTACAGTTAGATTATTTTTAATATGATATGTGAATATCAATGGATGTAAAATGCTGTTTTTTAAAATGATGACGGATATTTAATCGGATTATGTTAGTCCGACAAAATATATTCACATTCATAATTATATTATATCTCAATCATTTTGCATTACCAAGAATAAAAAAATAACATTTGTTGAATACAGGGTGTATGTGACTGCCAGGCAAATATAGAGATACTGAACAAGTACCTACCATTGTTTTGAGTTATACGACAGTGTTATTACTCGCAGGAAATTAATCTTTTATTTGATTACTTTGCTTTGATTGCACTGCTTAGAATAATGATTCGCTCCGCTCTGATTCGTTCCGCTCTGTAGAAGTACTCGTCTTAATCATAAATTCAGTAACAAATAGTCTGCCGTACACGTCAGACACGAGCTCGACCCTCCACAATATGCCAAGATGACTACTGTCAGTTTTATTAAAAATCATATTTCGTAGTAAAATTTCTGTTTGCATAGTGAAATTGTGTAAAAAATATACTACAATGCATAAAAAGAGAATAGAGATCACATACCATCAGTAAGTATCTCATAATTATGAAATTTCAATATAAAATTATCATGAATAATAAACGACATTCAGTGTTGCCGCCGATACAAAAATAGTTCCCCGTGGTGCAGATTTTGTAGTATGTGAATTTGTTATTATTATCTAAGAGTAAATGATAGGTGCGCATTAGAAATTCCCATGAAATAGAGATAAATTAGTACCAAAGGATAATGGGCAAAAATGTATGAGTACCGATCAGTAACGATCAGACCTATATACTCAATACTCAATAATTTATAGCATTAACATGTAGTTAAGGATCTTAATTAATAATAAATATCGTTGGAAAACTCTTTTTGTGACTATGAATTGTTACTAAAAGGGTGATGCTCAAAGCGTTGAAAAAAGTTATAGTTAAAAGAAATCTTAAAAAACTAATGATTTCCTTTTTTACTTAAAAGGCAAGTTTTTGTGAATTTATTGTCACAAAAAGCGCTTTTCAACTATATACGTCTGGTCCTTATTGGTCGGTGGGGATATTTTGCCCATTCTCCTTTTATCTAAATTAGTTAGTTTTTGCATAAACAAATAACTGAGTAACAAACATTCAAATTTCTTTGCTTGGTGCAGATTTCCTGCTCATCCAGTAATTTCTGATCATTGGACTGCTGTAGTAGGTACAAATTAGTCGAGAAGAAAGTTGGTGGAAATCAGAAAAATGAAGTTTTGGGATCTAATCTCGACGAGGATGCATTTTTTAATAGTTAATGTTTATGATATAATTTAAAAAAGTAATATTAATTATTGTTTAATTGTCAGTAAAGTAAGGTACTCTTTCGTTAATTGCCTTCCATCCATTTTCTCCAAATGACCAACCATTGCAGCGTACCTTTATCTATTCTTGTCAGTACGAGTACGTCTTCTTTCACACCACCCAATTTTCTTAATATCATAATAAACTTTAATTTATTGCAAAATTTTAGTTGCTTTCTGCTTTAGTTTTCCTTCATTCGGGTAACAGTTAAGCAGTTGGCAACACAATCCTTCACGCATACTAGCATCCTTGCAAATTGTCATTGATGATTGTCATGTCAGTCATGTCATCAATCATGATAAAATTGCCGCATTCACGGAGCTATTGTTTATTGATAGTACTCTATCTAGTCAGAGCGGAGCGAAGACCTATCATTAATCTAAGATGCAATGTTTGCTTTCCGCGCCAATTGTATCGGGCAATCCTTTGACTTGTTAAATGGGCTTATTGATTATTGTGTTTTTAGATCACTTGTGACTCTCCTTTGGGGTTAATCAGTTAATTGAACTTTTTTAAGAACAACTTTTTTTTATATCATCCATAGGTTAAAATTTTGTTTTAAAGTCAATGTTTAAGGCCTACTTAAACGAACCACACTATTTTTTTCCTGCAAATATGACGAAAAATTAAATTTTCCTGCTAAAATTTTCATCTCAGAATCATAGTCTGAAGTCACCATATCAATATTTACCTGGCTGTCACAAACGAAAACGAAAATGCTAGAGCAATTACGAAAGCTTACCAGATACTCATCATCTACTTTCATTTTGGTGGTCATTTCTCCGGACAGACCCACTGTTTGACCAGTTCCGTCGCTCTTATCGAGGGTTATTACAAACTCTGCCATGTCCTCATTGCATCTATCACCGCAATAGGCATCATCAGCTATGTCGCACTTATAATTATCATCCTGGAACACATCTCATTCGTCAACGATTTATAATATGGATCTGGAGGAGATCCCAGTACCATATTTGACGTCGCGGGGCATGCATAGCCTGAGAGCACTCCCGTAAAGTTCTTGCAGCCGATTTAAATATTAGAGATCAAAAAGAATCTCAGGTATTTTTATTCCAAATTTGAAATTTTGTATGAAAACGATTGTAAGTAAAAAATATACGTTTTATATGTTTTACGACATGCACATAATGAGATCAGCTAATGTATTCTCCGGATCAGCACAGGATTTATTTGTAATATAATGCCAACAAAAATATAGCAATTTTATTTATATATTTAAAAACAAAGACATGATAATAAATGAAAAAACGGCACGATATAGGGGAAGATTGGGTAATGGGGTCACTTAAGCAAGAATTAGAATACAAAAGCTAAATTTAACAAAAAATTTTTGCGAACGCCTAACAAAATTTACTTTATTAGCTATAATTTGAGGTCAGTAATCATCACATTAATAATCATCTTTGGGAAATATAAAAGTAAAAAAAAAACTCCCATTGCACTAAGCTACGGGTAATTGAGGTGAGGTGACCTTGTGGGCAATGAGGATCATACAAAAATCTGACACAAATCGTGTCACGTCTGATACAGAGGTATCGTTTGATTCCTGGAGAACCTTCCTCTTTACTCTTTCATCTTCTTTCCTTGGCCCTTGCCCTTGTCTTTATGCAGAAAAACGCAGTCTATTTACTCAACTTTGGACCCTAATATTTTGGAAACCAGACACTTCCTAGGTATGCTTCCATGGAGAAAAATGATCATGATAATGAGGAGATTCCGTAGATTTCGGGAACGTTGACGACCAAAAATTACCCTGTATATTTTTTCCTTTCCCCTATCTTTTTCTTTGGGTGACGGTCACTAGCGGGCAATGGGGATCTCATTACCCACAAGTATTTTATGAAGAAAAAATAATAAACACAAAATTATACATTAGAAAAACTCGGGATTTAGGTAGGAACACAATTACACCAAATGTACAAGTAAAGACGTAAAAAGTAACATACAAGTATACCAATAAAAGTGACTGTATATTTTGCGTCCGTGAAAATTTACATCGGCGAGCCGCAAAAACAAAACACACCTCTCATTCTCTATGCTGTCGCCATACCCACGCGGCATGCTCGCAGCGATGGCGAGGGGAACAGAGCAGGTAGGGAGGATCCTTAACGCGTTTCTATTAGTGTTACTTTTGGAGATGCGTGGGTGACCACTATTACCCGCTGACTACCATTACCCGTTCTTCCCCTAGATACTTACATAAGTAAATTACTCTGACCTAGACAAATCTTACGTTTGTACTAATCTAATGCAACATAAACTAAGTAAACTTACTAATACGTATTATATTGCAATAAGCCAAACAATTCTCAACAAAACCTTTCCTCTCGTACCAAAGTACACCATCCAACCAACTTAAGCTCACCGACCACGACTTAAACCAGTTAAAGTGTATCTACTGTCGTTCTTTACGTACCTTTCGTACACACAATCAGACATCACTTCAAGTTGTTTAAAGCCATAATACCCTGATGGTCCGAGAATCTGATAGCTAATACATCTTCCAATGGCTTCATAGCTGCATTTAGTTATAGTTTATTTATTTTATGGCGTAGATTAATTTTATGCTAAGCTTCCCCATAAAGATAACGAACGATACTTTGAAACCTATTACAGTTTAACTTGTTTAAATTAAAAGATTTATCATATAATAGTTTACTTACAGAGAGCACACATACAATAATAATACTTAACAATGTAAAAGATAGATAAAACTTCATGATTAACAAAAATCTTTTCACTTCAATCACAAGCGAGTTGTGTTTGTTTATATATTTATTTTTTCCTTTTTATATTTTTTATATTTACCCGATAGTATCTTGATTTCATATACTGATAATTCATTGTTACATCTGTGTTTTATGCTATGTAAGTATCACGCTAGCAATAATAATATAAAAATTTACGTGTGATGGCTATTTAAGTTTTGCTCAACCGATATAAGTAGGTACCTTCACTATTATTATTTACGTGTACATCCACTTCATTCATAAACGTATGCAATTTCAAAAGGACCTCCATAGTTTTTTTCATCTCTTTGGAGACCTTATTTAGCATTTATTTTTCTAAACTCCATATATACCTACTAACATCTAGTCAATATCGTTATCCAAAGTAGCAAAATAGGTTCAACTTCTCGTCAAAGATAAGAGAACGTTTTCACAAGCAAAGTTGTAAACATACATATTTTCTTCTTGAGCAATCATAATAAAAAATTCGACAAAAACACCCAGTAAATCAAAACTACGAATATATTCACTCATTTTGTACAAAAGATAATAGATAGACAGAGGGGAAACTCCGATCGGAATCTAAAAATTACGACAGTTTAAAAGTAGGCATCATTTCCATACAAGGACCGAAAAAAATTCAATTCCCCTAATGTAACTTTTAATACAGTAGAATATGTAACATAGTTGCTTGATTCATGCGCCTCTACAATAAATGAGAGTTACGAATTCGTAATAATATTGAAACAAACCCATGCACAATTTATTTGCTCTTCTGGAGAAATATTACATGAGGAAGATTTCTAAATATAATAGAATGTCACTAAACTGATAGTGATAAATTATATGACATGAATGATTATGTAGAAATTAAGTTTGAATCCTTATTAACCATCTATCAAATTGAGGTAAAGCTACTCCACTACTAATTTATTTAAAAACTAATCTCATTTAGAATTTTGCTCCAAAAGGAAAATGGAGTGCTTTTCTAAAGAAGATGAAGTAATTAGTTCTGCCCAAGTTTTTAATGGTTGAATACCTTCGTCTTTAAGGACTGGGTTACCTTGGACACAAATACGCTTCGTAGTTTTCCGATCGCTGCCCAGCCGAGTTGGATTCGCCGATTTACCTCCTTGTCAAAGTTGGACCTACCTAGTTTGACCGCCTGTCCTGGGTAAACATTCTCGTCAACAACTTTGGGCAACGAGATCCCAACTAGTACAGGAGTGGGCGGCACGTGGACGTTCGACATGATCTTCGTCTTGTCTATGTTCATCTTCATAATTCTCTTACGAACACTTTGGAGCCTTGGTTTCGCTCTATTGCCTCTTTAATGCAGCGAGTATTAAAGCTACGGATATCGTGTCGCAGAGACTTGGAGATACGTCTATTGAGCTGCCGATATGCTTCCGCGTCATGAGGTTGAGGGTATGATTTTTTAGTTTCTGGGGTCTACTTCTACGATTAGGTCTAAAGAATTTAGATCCCACCGTGTGGACAGTTTCTACCAGCCTGTTATTTATATCATCCACTGACATGCAATCCTCTAGACAAGCAAAGCGGTTTGTCAGCTCGAGTTGAAAGCTATCGGGGTTTTGAATGTGCGTGGCCGAGGGTCGGAGTGTAGACTTCACTAGTCATGATCTCTCCCGTTTGACATTAATATTCAATGTACCTCGGTGATCGCTACCGATTTTCACCTATCACGAGACATCATTGAATATCCGTCTATCGGTGGTCAATATGAAGTCTATCTTGTTCTCCGTGCACTTGTTGGGATGCAGCCAGGTCCATTTCCTATGAGGCGGCTTCTTGCAGTTCATCATTCATCTGTAGAAAATCGGCCAGCCTCTGGCCCCCGGGGTTCCTGTCGCCGCATCAAAATTGTCCCACTCTCAACTCATTCTCACCCCGCTTGCCCAGTTTCGCATTGTAGTCACAGAAATGAGTTTTAGAGGTATGTATGGCTGTACTTATGTCCTCATACATAACCTCCTCCTCCACCTCGTCATCCGGATGTGTCGAGGTCGGCGCGTATACCCGGATGACCTTCAACGAGTACCTTTTTGATACTCTGAGTATCAGGTATGCTCTCCTGCTCGACACACTCGTGATGGATTCGATGCTGTTTACGAGGGACTTGTGGACGATAAACCCAACACCATCCTAGGACTTACGGTGGTAGAGTAAGTTGCCAGATTTCAGGGTTATCGTATCCTATCCCTGTCTTCGGACCTCAGATAACCCTAAAATATCCCACCACAACTTACTCATTTCCTTCTCCAGCTCATCGAGCTTTGTGACTGCCCTCGGCGTGCATGCATTGTACGTTATCAGTGATAGCCCACGCTTATGGTCCGTTTTCCAAGCATGAGCCTCGTTCATTGTTTTGCAGGGAGCACCGCGAGCAGGTGTAGATGAAATCTTATCTAGTGAGATCTTATATCTCCTTATTTATTTAGACTCTGTTTAATGTTTTTATCCGTGCCGTTGCTAGAAAGTATAAAACAGTATTTTATTCATATTTTGTAAATTGGTAACAGATACAACCTATATTTATTACAACTTTCTAAGAAATATATAACATAAATATGTATTTTTATGACATTGTTGCAGTGTATTGGAACATAATTAATGCGATCATGCGATAACTCCGTCATTTTATTTTACTATTTTCCAATGGTTCTGCTTGGTAATGTTTTGATCAAAATAATCATTCTCTTATCCGGTTTTAAAATAATTTTATCCGTAAGTCCATAGATATATGTAGGCAATGGTGTCCTTAATATTCGCAATAAACATAAAATGAAGTTAACTAAGTATAGGTATTACCCACATATGTTTTGTACAAATAGCGAAAATCATCAGCCAAACTATTTGATACTACACGCGTTTATTAACGTTATTTAAGTGTTTGTTGTAGCCGGCTCACAATTACAATTTTATTTAGATTTATTGGCATACTTGGAATCTGTGGAATATATTAAATAACAGACCAAAGATACAAAGACAAACTCAACAATGCTAGTAGCCACAATCTGTAGACAACAGGGTTACAAGCTATGCAGCAAGCAAAAACTAATGGCTACTGCGTAGAATCATTTGTACTGTGGCATCAGGTTTAGAGTGTCGCCAGTGTTCAGGTGACACTTCATAGAGTCAGATAATCGTGCACTACACACGCCTCCACACCTATTAATAGGAGGTATATGATGAAAGATCCCTATCGATGGAAATATAAAGGCATCCGAACACAACAATGTTTTTGTGTGAAAATGTCGGGATTCATGGGTTACGTTAAACGATGTGCTCATTTTATCTTCCTGTGGAATTTTGTTAATGGCGAGGTTGGTTTTATTAATTGTATTCTATATAATACGTAATTATATAAATACATATAGTTATATTAACTGTTCCTATTAATAGATCGCGTGCGCTACATACAGATAATACCAGGAATTCCAGAAGATTATTTTTCCAGATAATTGAATGCCTTTTTAAGCTTGTCAATAACAATTTATTTACTAATGTACTTAGATACATAGTTTTAAAGGAAATAAAATTTGAACAAATGAATTCATTAGCCCAAACATTATTACTCAAAATGCCCATTGGAGTGCAAAATAATGAATTCGTCATAAAAGGAGCATTATTTCTGCAATAGCATTTATATTCTGTTAAAGTGAAATATTTAGTATTTCCTATTCATAATAAGTCAATTTAAAGATTTTTCTACTTGAAATTGTTCTGACTTTGAAAAGGCAAACAATTTATTATACAATTATTAATAAAGAAATGGAGAAAATTCTTCACCCGAGTGGGAAAACAATTTATTATTAGATATTTAAATAAATGTTAGTAAAGGCATCATTTTCATTTTCTAAACTCTTTAAACTAATAATTCCTTGCAGGAACTATATAGAGGTTTTTTCACTGATAATGTTGGTCAATCCAATCATGACATAATAGATATGTCTTCTGCATTATTGGTAATTAACGATGAAGGTTACGGCGTTTTAAATGGGACTCTGAAATTAAAAGAACCTATAGATGAATTATTTGTAAGTAACACACCGAAAATTTTATTTGAAGATAAAGGTGGGTTCCGACGGTGCGTGATATTGCGGACAGACGCGGACCAACCCGCACTACGCACCGTGGGAAGAGGTTCGTCCGTGGTAAATACAGACATGTCGCGGTGTGTTCGGTGAAAATTGTAGGCGGACGTAGGCCAACCAGCACCGACACGCACCGTGGGAAGGGTATCGTCCGTGGTAAATGCAGACATGTCCCTCTCGGTGTGGTGTGTCCGATCCGCAGTGAGTGGATAACGTCCGCATAAACCCAGACGAGCGTTATAGAACTCTTCGGACGCAATTAAAATAATGTGTTGTTTGACATTCTGTTGTTGATTGTCATTATTCTACTGGCGGGAATGGATGTTTTTTTCACTAGACGGCATGTCCACGGCACGGCCACGGCCATTGGCTTAAAATCTTATGATAAAGATATGCAGATGGCCACGCGCTTTACAGAGAGTGATCTTCCTGTACGGTATATAGAAAATATACATATAGAAAATCTTATTCCTCCAAGACGGTAGTACCTCTTATGAATTATCTGAAAGTGTTGAATGTGCTTATTAAATTTATTTTTATTTTTCAGACAGATTCTCTGATAGTTTATCAAGTAAACGATCAAGGTAAAAGTCTCTTATATAGTGTTGAAGGAGTACCTTGTACTACTTTGAATGATCCCTCCTCACCTATGTACGAGTTCTACAGTTTGTTTCAACAAACGGAATGTCCAATCCCACCGGTACGTTGTAACTTCAATTGGAATTATATTATATGGCAATAAATTTAACTGCTTTAGCTAAATATACTACTATATGATATTTAAATGAAAAATATCGTTTACTAACATACATGAGAAATTTACATACATATACATATAATCACGCCTATACCCCTTACGGGGTAGGCAGAGCACCAAGAGCCGATAGAACCACATGGTGCCACTTCTGACCAATTTTGAGGGTATATCTTTAATAATGGAAGATCATTTATTAGAACTAATAATGCTGGGCGTGAAGTATATTTTTTAATTATTTTTAGGGTGAATATCCCATATCCGATCTATATATTGGCTTTAACAGTTACCAGAAACACCTCAACCATGATTATGTCCGCCATTACCAGAGTGAAGTAGTGATGACCAAAGGGATTAAAGAAAAGGCACGTTTGCAATTTTTTTGTCAAATTGAAGCAGTCGAAGAATAATATGAAAAATATTACTGTACACTATTATACTTTGATATGTTATCAGCAGATATGTTTCAAAATAATATATATGATAAAATATAAAATCGATATTCACTATGTAAGCTTTTAATATATTTATATTCTGATTATACAGGCTGTTTTTTCGTTGGCACCGTTTACGACGGGTTCGTACTCTATACATCAAATAAAGTAAGATTATGCTAAAAAAAATTCTTGAAAACGATTTTAATTGCTTTGTCATTTTTTTTATTGACATTGATTGTGCGAAATGTATGGTGTCCAGTTTATGTACATTTTTTATAGGAATTTTCCATTTTTTTTTGTGAAAAATGTTTGTTAGACACGTCTACGTCCATTTATACAAAAAACGCAATCTAATAACTCAAATTTGGACCTTAATATCTTAGGAACCAGACATTTCCCAGGTATGCTTCCATGAAGAAAAATGTTCGTGATAATGAGGAGAATCCATAGTATTCGGAAACGTTGACTACCAAAAAATACCCCGTATAATATTATTTTCTAAACCAGTACTCCAACCACCTGTATATAGGTAAGTGCCGTTATTTATCTCGAAGCGCAGCTTGTCAACGTTCGTACATTTATAAATTATTTGTATTATTTATTTTAGATCATTAAACCTACCAAATATAAATCTCTTTACATAATGTAATGCTAATGAGTAAGCAACCTGGACTACAAAACCTAGACAATGAAACTTCAAAATCCCTATCGATCGATTGAAATCAATTTGCATCTGGATGATGTAAAATACGGTAGTAATATTATTGACAAATTAGTTACATTATTGCTATTGTAATATTACATAAATTTTATCGATCATTCAATACCATCATCTTTTGAAAAACAAGAATCGGTAGGTGAATAAAAGGGAAAACTAAGTAATAAAAATCTATAATTTTTTATCAAAATTTTAATGTTAATGTTTGTTCATAAACAAATTACATAGAAAAGGACATAATACAATCAGTCGCAATAGAGTATTAAAAGTCTTCATTACTGGCATTTGGATAGCTATAGTGCTACAAGCTTATCTGAGCTAGCATTTGAATTAAAGTTACCAACAATTGACTTGACTTTTCGCTAGACCAGGAAAGCGTGTATCACTAACTCATTAGCAAAATCAAGATCCAAGACATAAAAAGAATTCGAAGTTTAAACGTTAGTTGATCTCATAGTTTGCAGGATCCAGTCTCTGTAGCTGGCCACTGAAGTGTAGACTCCTGGCCATCCATCTCTTCCGCAGCCGTAACCGAACGATACCACGGCAACGGATTCCCACTCTCCACTAGGGGTTCTCCTCATCAATGGACCGCCGGAATCGCCCCTGTAAATTATATTAATTGTTAAGGGAACAATGTACCTAAATCCATATATATAAAATTCTTTGTCCTGAGTGACTATAAATAACGCAAAGCAACTGCTGATCTTATAATAGCAACGGGCATCCACGAGCGCGGTCACGCGCGTGTACTATAAAAGTATCTTTACTAAGGAGTTTAAACATTGTTTAAGCTAATAATTTCCTAAATTTGATAGATATTCCATTATATTTTACTGTCCAATGTCACTAACTTTAGATGCGTATTTGCAACACCATAAAAGACATATAACCCTCGTGGTTCCACAGCCGCGCATGGATATCAACAAAAGGGACACTGAAAATTTTGTTGTCATTCTACCGATATTGAAAGCCACATATACTCTTACTGGCTACTCCATAGCGGCCGGCTATGTATCGACCGTGGGTATACATCAAATTATAGGATTGCTGCGAAAATGCAGAACTACAATTTTCCCAAACTTAATCGTCACTTTATTTGTCGTCCAGCATTTGTCTAGCTATCCTTAACATCCCCTATAGTCATTATAATTAAACGATAATACAGACTGGGTCTAACAAGGCAAGGACATGACAATAGGCGTTTTTCCACTAGACGACACGACCATGACACGACCACGGCTTTTTTGAAAGCAAAATGTATTAAATAGTATGGCTCATTTTTTCCATTAGACGCCACGACCATGACACGGCCCGCTTGCTGTATGACGAAATGTAGTGGTCGTGTCGTTGTCATGTCGTCTAGTGGAAAAACGCCCAATATCGTAGATTATACGAACCTGCAAGCATCTTCAGCGAAGACTCCTCCGGCGCAGATCTGCCTGTCATTGAGGACTGCGTTCAAAGTGCTGTATTTGCTGGCGCAGTCTGACTTGTCGAAGATCGGGAGACTGAGCTTCAGTTTGATTGGACTGTTCTGACCTATAAAATTAAATTAGTATGATCAGAATTTCCACGAACATAATATAAATATACCTACAGGTCTTTCTTTTGGATATATTATTTATAAAGTCCATAAAATTTAAAATAAAGGCCCATTTACATTATACTATTTTCTTGAAGGTTCAAGAGCAATTATATTATAATGTAATTATTGATATTATGCCATTACTGGTAAACACTTGAGCGATATGTCAAAGATGGCTTTTTAGACCATGCAAGCTTGTTTCTTCAATAAAATTGTATGCAAAAAAGAATCCCTTCATGTCTCTGGAACAACTGGATGAATCAGAAAAATACTTTAACTATTAGAATTCTACGGGAAAATAATATTAAATAATGTAAGGTATTATGGGCATGACTCTTTCTCTCGAGATTTCGGGAGCCCACGGGAAACAAGAGAACACTGCATTTATTACTTGTCACTGAATGAAGAGAAAGTAATTAATTGTCTTTAAATATCAGAAACAAGTACCTACAAAAGAATACAGCAAAAGGGATCACGTTTTACACCAACTTTTGATACACCAACCATATCGAATGTGTATTTTGTAGAACATTTTCCTTATCACTAACAACTCATGTTTATAGAAACCGGTTCTCTTATGACCGGTTCAGACACGAAGGAAGCTTAAAGAGGAGATGGTAACAACATTTTTACAAAATTTGTGACGCGTTACACAGGCTACCTGATTTGGAATAATGGAAGGCAAATGTTACCTGAGTGATTGCTTCATAAGATACTGTAGTCTATACATTCTCTGTCACGTAAATCGTATTTCCCTTTTATCCTTGCTCCGTGGTTTATATAAATGCACTTACCGCTCAAGGTCTTGCCCCATCCAGCGACGAACACATCGTTGCCTGTTGCCAGTCGGGCATTGTTGTCCACCAAACAGATAGGCTGGACGTAATCTGTAAATGCAGACATAGGGTTCTCTAGATTTTAGAATAACTAAGTGTACCTAGAAATAACTAGAATAGTTGGATATTTTGGTCCAGTACTGGTTAACTTCCTCTGCCCCAGCTAGGGGACACAGGAACATAAGTCAAGTAAGTCACCGGTTAAATTCATTGTCATTTAATGACAGTACGCGCTAAATAAAGGCTCCGTATTAAAAGATATATATCAAATATTGCGAACTTCGCTCTTAATATTGTTAAATTGTCCAAGTTCTAAAGAAATAACTTACATGTGTACTTCACACGCTTGGCAAGTCTGACGATTCCGATGTCGTCCTGCCTGCTCCTGATCTGATCGTTGAACCCAGGGTGGGCGACGGCTCTCTGCACGTTGTATTCTTGTGGTGGGTCAGCACAAACACCGTCGACGCAGTCTATGTCCTGCTGTGTGTTATATTCGCCTAAAATTACTCGCTCTCTGCAAGAAGAATTTATTAAATTATATTAACAAGCCAACTATTTTAATGTCTTATCTTTAAAGGAGAGGGACAATGTTCAGCAGTAGACTTCCTATTGTGGGAATGATGGTGTTGAGTAGCGTGATCTTTACTGTTTGCATTTTGTAGTGAAGTAGATATCACCTACTAATAGTTTTAATTACCTAACATAGTTACCTACTATGTTAATAGATATGCGTGTTTATTGTATTTCAAATTTCTCAGAATACTACTCAATAACAGATCATTTTAAGTTTTACCTGCCTATAGAGCTCTCTCCTTTCTGCCTACCCCTCCGGAAAAGAGGTGTGATTTCATGTATGAATGTATTTGACGAGATACAGGTGAAACGTATAATTCGACCAGGTGAAGCAGCTGAGGAGCTACCAGTTTTCCAAATAAATAATACTTACAATGTTCCAACTTCCGTAGTAATGGTTCCAGTGATGCAATGAGCAGCAGTCAAAACGTATCTTTTGTTGATAAGCACTCCTCCACACTGGTAACTTATAGTCCCTCTGGCTAAAAAACAAAATTTTATTGGACGTTAGATAATTTATTTTATTACTTATAGGTACCACTTTAACGCAATACTCTTAATAAAATGCATAAGCATTAGAGTTCTTAATGCAGGATTGTTTCTATTGTGGAACTGTAACCTAAATTGTTTAGACCGATGTCTCTCTTCCAGTATTCTCGATAGCCTTTTCTAAAATTTGATGTCAAAAAACAAAGGTACAGCCATAAAAAGTCCACTGCTTAATATAAGCCTCCCCCAATAACCTCTACTGCGAGCGGATCTGCATCCAGCAGATACACGTCGCCCTGACAAGGTCGTCAGCCATTTATCGGGAGCAGACATAACCAAAATCCAATACAAATTATAGAACGCAATATCGAAGTTTCTCATAACAATTTGGATATATACAAGGGCCAAAAAAGAAATTGTGGTCCGATAAGGAGATAGAACTTACCAGTTCGGTATCCTAAAAGAGCCATCCACGGGAACTCGTCAAGTTCCGTGAGAGTTCCTCCGTACAGCCTGTCACCATTGGTGTCCACACCGCAGGTACCTCTCGGCGCTGGTACAGCATCTTCTGATGATAATGAATCGATAGCTCCACCATTGTTTAGACTTGCTGGGGTGGTAACACTAGGCCGAGATGCAGGACGCTGCAAGTTCCAAATTAGTCAGTTAAAAATAGTGGATAACTGACGGACATTTCCTTCATTTAGCTTTTTATAAACCCCTAATTATTTCTTTTTTACTTCAATTGAGTAGTTTAATGATTTGTGATAAGTATTTTTTATTCTAAAAAAGTGCCATTATTTCTTTCCTCAAACACAGCTCAAACGACATAGTTACTATTAGATAGGCGTGATTTTTCTGCCTTTTTTTAGCGAATGCCAAAAAACACGTCTTGTGTGTTGGTTACTAAGTTGTTTAAAGCAACAGCAAATAAATACATTGTAAACTATACATAGAAACTACCATCAATTACCCGGAAAAAGACATCGATAATCATTATCATTATCAATATTTACAAAATACTAAGAAGAAATCTCACCGAGGTCGTGGCAGTTGATGTAGGCAGATTACCGCAGCACACGAGTGGCGTATGCTCCTGGAACCCACATTGTGACTTCCTTAGATACTCTATTGTATCCGAGGGTAGAGGACGTTGCGCGAACGCATTTAGCAACGGTTTGCAATCATACAATGATATACACGTGCTTTGAATGCCTTGCGGTGTAGTGCATGCTCCTACTGGAAAAGTAGAAAAACAAGGTTTATAATAAATAAGAACTATGATATATAGAGTGAAGATATAAGTGGACACTAGTCTGATGAAAATATAGAATCCTAATTAAATCAAATGTGTTTATATGTGGATCACAGGTGTAAAAATTGGTCTTAAATTATTTATAAAGTGGGCCCTTTGTGTCCCGCCCAGTGGACATACAAATTTGGTTAAAATCATTGTTAAGTACATATTATAACAAAATCACATAAATTCATAATAATCAAAATCAGAATAAGGCAATAAATTCAACTAAAATACATCAATTTCATATAAATTTCATGTCAAATCCTTATCGTCGAAAAATTCTCTTACTGAGTAATAAGCTTTTCCTATTAATAATGTCATAAGTTTATAATACTACTAATATTGAAAGTCGAGAGAAAATAAGTTGTGAGTGTATAAAGATGTTTAAATGTTGGTTACTCAAATAATACCGAATAGATTATTTTATTATGAATCTTGGCATTTACATGTCAGTTCACGACGACGAAATTACGTGCGTTAGCCTTTTATTTTTTTTATACAGGGTGTAACAGAAAGGGTGTTAAGCGAAAAGCTGTATAAATAGCCCACTATAGAGAACCTATTTCCAAAATTTGAAACTCGAAATCAGATTTTTATTTTTCAAGATTGTATGAAAATTCCTGAGATATTTCAAAATTCTCCATACTATCGGGAAAAATAAACATGTGATTTCGGATCTCAAATTTTGTGGATAGGTTCTCTATAGTGGGCTATTTACATAGCTTTTCGCTTAACCATACCCTTTTACTTTTTTGTTACACCTTGTATAGGTACGCTTTTTAGTCCCTCATGTTAACATTGGATTAAGTATAAGTTAAGTTGCATTTATATACGAATAGTATGACATACCTAGATATCATATTTATTGTTAATATATTTTGTGATAACATAGCATTGAATGTCACTGATATGCGGCTGATCTATAACCCGGTTGATAATTATTTCTGTTTAGTAAGTCAGACAGTAGGTAATAATAACTCAGATGTATCTGGATTTCCCAGTTTTATCAATATATCATTTTATTTTCCTGTTTTGTGAGTACTAATAATACATGTTTGGAAAAACAAGACTCTGAAATAATTGTTATTATTGCCCTCTGCAGACTACCCATGACTGGTTTTGCCGTTTTAAAGGTTAAATATAGTGTAGTTATTTTTTTTATGTAGCAATAAACGTAAGATTTACAAAAGGATATTCTAGAGGCTGCTAAATTTCCATAATATTTGGTCGCTTCGGAAATACTTGCTTATAGTTATATTATAGTTATAGATAAATAATTGGGATTTACAAAATCCTATGGTTCAGGGTGTATTTCTTATAAATTTGTTCCATCCATCGCAGGCCTCCCTCCATTATTATTTCGTTTAATGTTTATATTTACAATAGGGTAAGTATGTTAATCCCACCAAAAACATTCTGTAAAAAACTAGCCAAGTCTCGATGGAACTGCTTGTTTATCTCTAAAAAGTAATGATATCTAGACAAAGTCGTGCCAAGTCTAAGGTTCCTTACTGCGATTTCTTTATTATTATAGTTAATGTTATGTGACTTGGCCATTGAACATATATTATATGAAATATAGATAATATGGCCACACAGATGGGGATTGTTCTCTGTACACGTATGCCCGGGGTATGATCTCAAATTTTGACTTAATAGGCAATAATTCGTGAATCAAATTATTTGCGAATTTTACTACCAATTGTTAGGCTTTGTTTGCTCTCTTCCTTTTGGAGTGCCAAATCGACCACCGATCTAACATAAAATAGACGTACAGACGGACTTCTATCAATGATTAGAAGTCCGTCTGTACTAGAAATAATTTTTTATAGTGTTTGTTTCAGGCTCGCCTATACATAAGTATTATTGAAATACGCAGCTTTATCAAGCCTACAATTGACTGGTTATTGAATCAACGTTTTCCAAGTGGCAATTTTCCATCGTCAATGGGTAGCGGTTCTGGCGACAGATTAGTGCAATGGTGTCATGGAGCACCTGGAGCACATGGAGCACTGCCAAGTCACACAACTATAACTATAATAATAAAGAAATCGCAGTAAGGAACCTTAGATTTGGCGCGACTTTGTCTAGATTTCATTACTTTTTAGAAATAAACAAGCAGCTCCATCGAGGCTTGGCTAGTTTATACATAATGTTTTTGGTGGGATTTCACTTCTTTTTGTAGAAACGTGGGCATATTGATTAATTTCCTTTAATTTTATTTATATACGTATTAAAAGCAGAAGGGGAGGCATTCACCCAGCAGTGGGACGCTATAGGCTAGATTAAATTAGAAGATGTGTCCCACTATGCTAGATTTTTGCAATGACAGTCGATTTTTTTATGTATCAATAGTAGAAGTGGGCATTACCATATCTCTAATACAGCTGAGACCAGCTGAGGGTTCTTCATCAGATACTTCAGACCTTCGATTTTGACATCAAATGAAGCGGCCCACCAAGTTGAATATTTTTTGTAAACGCGGTATGTCGATCTCTAATAGTTTGGTTGGGCTCTTGTGTTTTCTAATCAGGGTCACCAGGTACTCCAGATCTTCGATTATCCTAATTTTTATAGTTTTCCCTTTATGTGGCCATTAAATCCTAACTCTGTACTAAATTTCAGCTCTCTGAGTTTATGGGAAGTACTAGTTCTATTTTGATGATCATGAGTGAGTGAGTGAGTGTCATAAATGCGAAACTTTGCTTTAGATTAACTTCGGAACTAAATGACCTACAGACTTGAAATTTTGGATTTTAAGTATGTGATTATAGCTTACTGGATGACGAAAATTTCTGCGTTCTGGTCTTATCCAGAGGTTCTCAAATAGGGGCCTGAAAATGCGGCGAAATGGTTCCAGTAAAGGATGGTACGGCAGTGTTTGCTTCGCACTCGACTTGGCGAGGGCACTGCCGTGCCCCCCGATAATAAGAAATATTCGATATCTCTAGCGAAAAATCTAGCGATTAATATTAGCTGTAGAGAAAAAAAAATACGGAATTTTGAAAAGAAAGCTCAACGTGGGTTTGTCCTAGATAACCTTTGTGATATATATTTAGTAGGTATACCTATATAATAACACAACCGACCTTACTAGTTATCTACTACTTACAAGGAAAATTAAAGACATGTGGTCTGGAAACACCCATACGCTATTTTTATAGGTACGAGTATAACCGTAAAAGAAACTTGTGTTAATTATTTTTGGTCTAATGACAAAGTTGCTTGAACGATAGATATTATGGAAAAATATATCTACAGAAGAACAACGCTAAGTTGTCGTAAATTATTAATTTTAATAATATTTTTTTTCTATTGTATTGAATTCTTGTTATTAGGATAATGCTTTATCCAATGGTAATCCAAGAGGGGGCGTGGCCGGTGTAAGTGGAGTTTGAGTAAATTCGGTACTTTTTTGTATGCAGTGACACAGAAAATGTGGTCATACACATAGTAGCGCCATCCTTCATCGGAACTACTCTATAAAACCGACATTTTGATGACTTACACCAGGACTCAAACAAATTTGGCTCGGGGGCCCATCTTCCGTTTGTTTCTGATATCTATGGGTGTTATGTTATAAGTATCTAAAATATGTATAATTTTAGTGACTGGCTGCGAATGCATCCATTTAAATGCAAACTTCTTATTTTTGTAAAGATATTAGGAAATTATCTCCTACTGCCAATTATTAATTAAATATAAATAAATATCATATGGATCTTAAAGATCACTACTTACTTATATATTTCCGACCCTAATGTGTAACATAAAGTAGGCATGGGAATAAAACCTTCCCACCACATACATTTTGGTGCACTATAAAAAATCTATAAACACGCAAATATGACTAGGTTCATGCATTATGTAGTTATTTAGATAATTTATTATAGGTTTTCTAAAACTGGTACATACCTAACATGTTTTTATCCTTACCTGAACCGATTTCCCGTATTCCTTTGAATATAGGTACATAACGATTTTAATACAAACTTGTTAAATATTACTTTACTTAAGTACCTACTTTATTTATCATATTACGCAAACTAAGCTAATTTTTAGTTATTTGTGATATTATGCAAGCAGATTTCATTTATTGTATATGTACCAATATACTTAATACAAATTAATATATATTATATGTACATCATCTTTTATTGCTAATTACATTATTAAGTTTAACCTGTTATAATTGTCAAATTAATAACACTTACAAACTTCTTCCCATACAACCGATGAGATCACAGCAATTAATATTAGGATCTTCATGTTTAACACAATTTTAATAACAATAACACTAAACTAAAATACTTATTTTTTAAGTCGCTCGTAGGAACCGACACGCACGCTAGAGCGCGTTGCTAAACTGGTTGTGGAGGTCAGTCGAGGTACATTTATATTATGTATAAAGTCCATAAACATACAGGATGTGTTAATTTTGCACCTGCATCTTGGTACCTTTGCCACATTTTTGAAAATAGCTTTTAGTTTTTTTTTGGAAATTAATTTCTCGTACAATTGGGTCTTTTTGCTTTTGGAGATTCAAAATAAATTGATTTTGAAAATATTATAAGAATGTATTATAATGTCATTACAAATTGATCAATAAACGTTATTTTGTCAAAAATTGAGTACTTACCTAAGTATAACATACCTACTATTGGAATTTCTATTCTGTTTAATGACCACTAATTGCGCCAAGCACAATAATTCCGCCAGTGGCACGTTAGAGGAAAACACGAACAATATTCTGTGAAAACATAAGTGCCCAAATAAAAAAAAATACAATGTTGCGCGCTAGCTTTATTTTTTTCCAGAAAATTTTCGCACACCTAATTCTGATCGTAGCTACTATGTTTGGGACTAAACAACAATTATTGTTTTTCTGTGTGCACTTAATAAATTAGACTGAAGCCGTTATCTATATTTATGCCATTACATTACTTTTCCATTAAGTGCAGTTTAAAAACATCAACCTGTGTATTATTTCCGACGACAAAAGTCAACACAGTCATCCTCGCCGTCCACATATACGTCAACTGATAAATCAGCTTATTATATTACATATTTTATTATTATCTTTAGAAGGAAACAATGTTTTTCCTATTGCCTATTTAATCGCAATGTCTTCCCCTAAGACAGCGTTATTGCATTATTATTTATACTTATTAGTATAATGTTAAATTGTTTTCCTTTCCTTGTCCTATCACTTAGTAATGGAACCGTAGCATATGTATCAATCGTCATTACGTTATTCATACATATTCACTTTTAATTACTGTATCGTTGTTGTGCCAAACCAAATGTATAAAATACAACGCTGGGAAACAGCCTCATTATGAGAGCTCACAAGTCAAATGTTACAGATAGGTACGTGCCGTGGCTCCTTTCCGGAATGGGAATAATCTAAACAATCTATAACCCAGAATGTTTTTTGCAGTCAATTAATTTAGCGCGATTTAAGGTACAATACCACTCTTTAGACCTATTTCGAGATCTTGAAAAAAGACATGACATACCTAAATCTGGTCTGAGGGGTATGTGTCCTGTGCTGATACGACGCTTTACTATATCATCTGCATTTTCTTTTGTGCATATCGTAAGAGTTGACTAAGGAAGTCAAGGGCGATCTTCCTAGCTATGAGCTAGCAACATGTCACTAATCGTTTACATCTGGCCCCGCTATGATAAACGTTGCTGTAAGATACTACGAGTAGCTAATGCATTTCAGAAATACAGCCGTACAAAGAAATGTATTCATGGAAAAAACATTATTAACGAAAAAAATGCTATAGGCTTAAAAAATAAAATAAAATAGCCATTTATTTCAAACAAAATCATACATATTAGGATTGCAATCAAATTATTATAAATTCATATTAAAATTGTAATGTATAGGTATATAGGTATAAGCCAGTCCCGTAGGCATCTGGCATAATAATATGGATCATGTGCATTCCTAGTAGAGTAGTTATACCCTGGTCACACTGGGGTCTAAGCTTTACGACTTACCTTACTTACTTATTATTTGACTAGCGACCCGCCCGCCCCGGCTTCGAACGGATGAAATGCTGATGAACCTAATCTATAGGTACTGAGTAATATTATAAATGTGAAAGTGCATGAATGAAATTGGTACACAAATATTCTAGAACCCGAGAAAGGAGATACATAGGCTACTTTTTATTGCGGTGGGTGGCACCACCGTGCGATAATCGAATACCGCGCGGAAGAAATCGCGGGCAACAGCTAGTATACATATAAACCTTCCTTATGAATCAGTCTATTTAAAAAACCGCATTAAAATCTGTTACATAGTTTTAAAGATCTATGCATACATAGGGACAGACAGACAAAGAAGTGACATTGTTTTATAATAAGTATGTAGTGACAAATTTGTTTCTATCAGTAAACGTATCTTCATACTTCACATTCCGTATTTGCTTTATAGTCGCTTGTTAGGTTCCCCGAGATTTTCTATGCTTTATTTGCATTTTTCTGACCGCCTCTGTTGTTGTTGATCTTAGCTTACAGGAGTTGCAGTGGTAGGTAGGTACTGTTAGACTGAAAAACGCCTGGTGTATTTACTAATTAGATTATTTAATATCAATTGCGGATTTAAAGTAAAAGCAAAGTACAAGAGAGAACTTTATCGCGCGGGAAACGAGCCCACAGACTATCCGAGAGCGCTACGACGGTAGTACGGGGGATACGACATATCGGATGGAACAGAGTGCTGTGCCACCCGTCACATCGTATTTTCTGCTATTAGTACCTACCTTAAAAAAAATTATAAAAAAATATGTATGCTTATCTAAATCTCTTATGTAATTGACAATATCCAAAATACCTTTATAGGATTAATAACGTTATATAAAATGTATTGTCTAGAATAAGGACTCATAATTATAGACAATATGCTAGACGTTGCCATTTGAATTTAGACTAACAATCGACCTTCTTCAAAAGACAAATTTCGCAGTAAACTCAGAAGAGTAGTCCCCCGAGGTCCGATGTCATGACAAATTGCCGATCGAAGCCACTACAGAGGCTGTGGCCTGCGTCTCAGAACCTTTGAGTAAATAATTTGAGAGCTATAAGGTTGATTTCACAGACATACATTGTACATCTATACAATGTATGTCTTGTGGGTCTAGTAGGTAGTGACCCTGCTTGCGACGCCATAGGTCCTGGGTTCGAATCCCGGTAGGTGCAAACATTGATATCATGAATTGATTGTTGAGATTTGTTTCCGTGTCATGGATGTTTCTATACTTATCTATATACCGTTGCTTAGTACCCACGACACAAGACCTTATGGATCTTAATGTGGGACTAGGTTAATGTGTTGTGTAGTGTGTGAATATTTATATTATATATTTATATAGATAGACGTCTAGGTAAACTTTAGAGTTCCCGTTATTTTCTGAGCCCGTGGGAATTTTGGGATATGCTTTCTTAATCCTCTAATTTTCAGGCCCCTAGATCAGCAGTTTACACGTTGATCCCTCAGTCATTCAGGACAAATCATTTAATAAACTAAAAAGAAACCTTTTTGAAAACGAATACTGTAAAGTTTAAAAAAATCACCATGCTTTATATTACAGGTAGGTAGAGTGGTAGGTACACGTTTTAGCTACAGGGTGTAACAAAAGAGGTATGTTAAGTGAAAAGATATGTAAATAGCCCACTAAAAGGAAACTATCCACAAAATTTCAGACTCGATATCACATGTTTATTTTTCCAGATAGTATGGAGAATTTCTAAACAACTCAGGAATGTTCATACAATTTTGAAAAATAAACATGTGATTTCGAGTATGAAATTTTGTGGATAGGTTCCTTTTAGTGGGCTATTTACATATCTTTTCACTTAACATACCTCTTTTGTTACACCCTGTATAAATGTCTAATATCTAAGATCGACGTTAGGGGAACACATTTTAATGTTCATAGATTATTCCGTGATTATTCTTTCTAGCTAAGCGATTTATTGAGTCGTTCAATGTGAAGTCAGGCTTAGATACGGCATACCTACGAGTACTTCTACAAAAGGTTTACTGAGTCGTACCTTCCAGGCCAGGACAGTGACCTTTTAGGTACCTACTTATGGTTCAAAATAAACTTGGGTCCAATCGGTTAAGACCTAAAATATTTGCTTCGATGACTTTTATTTTGATCCCTTTGAGAATCACTACCGAATACTCTTGCAACATGACTCTTTCCTGAATAGCTATCTGGTATTGGAATAACAAATTCAAGTATTTCTTTATTCTATTTAGTTATCCACATCACTTGTAAGTCCTGTGCTGTTGCGGGGCTTCACTAGCATGCATTAGCTGCCTCTCCTTCCGTGCATGGTGAAAAAATCGACTAAGAAACTCGGGCATTTCCTTAGACGATAAGCTAGCAACGGGATACATCCACTTGCCAGAATTTCATTTGCCAGAATTTCATTTGCCATAATGGTCAACAGACATAATACTGTTTCTCATAATTTCATATGTCATACTCACTTGTTTGCCATAGTAGTCATATGCAAGCTTTGTTTTCCATAAAGTAAATTTCCACAAAATCATTTGTCATAATCATTGTAATACATAATTATCATATGCCATAAAATAATTTGCCATATAAATTGATTCTAGAAGAAGCATAAAATCGTTTTAAACTAATCGATGAATAGGTTTAGTTTTGGTTTGTGTAGGTTAGGTTAGAGTATGATGACAAACAACGCAAACAACAGAACGCTAATGGCTTTTTAGTGTTTATAGTGATATGTAGGTAAGTATTAGAAATAAATATGGAAAACTATGCGTATGGCATTCGTATTATTATGGAATCTAATTTTCGGGCAAACAAAGAGTATGACACATAAATATTATGTGCAAATAACAAATTCGGGCAAATGAAATTTGGGCAAGTAAAATTCTAGCACATAAATACTATGGCAAATAACAAATTCGGGCAAATGAAATTCGGGCAAGTAAAATTCTGGCATATGAGTATTCGTGCATATAATTTTCGGGCAAACATTAGACACCCGCTAGCAACTTATCACTGACACGTGGCTATGGGATATCCTTTATGTACTTGCGGACATACAGCCGTGCATGTATGTATGTATTTATGTACATATAAGTTCTTTTTACATTTATCAATACATTCCTTTCAAGGCAAGTTTTGCCTTCGTACTCATGAGTTCGCCATTACTTTTAAAAGCTTTTTCCGGAAACTTTCCGTATTGATACAAATGACGGTAGTCGACAAATCGGGCAGGAGAATTAATCACGTGGGCAATGGCGGAATCGCTTGCTGCACGATAATTAATGACAATTGATCTTTGAATCGAATAACAAATAATTCGCTGTAAGATTAAAGTCTGATTTTACCAATAGTTGTCTATCAGAAGGATAAATTTGATGTTGTATTTGCCTGAAACTTGATCAAGAGACACCATCAATTTTATCCTGTTGATATGCTACCTGATCATAGGGAAAATCAGTCCCTAAAGGGACTCGATAATATCTATAAACCCCACTAAATAAGTCTGTGTAATAAACTTATCCGAACCTTATCCGAAACATAGTGCGAAAATCACACTGCGGTCACCAACCCGCCTGCCTAGCGTGGTGACTATGGGCAAAACACCCATGTGGCAGTAGCCTTGTGGCGTGCCCTGGGGGAGGCCTACGTCCAGCAGTGGACTGCAATAGGCTGAAGAAGAAGAAGAATAAACTTATACTTACTGAAATCAATAATTACGTAATTTTATCAGCATGCAATAACTTCACAATACCTAATAATATATTCTATAGTCAATGTACATTCAAATTAACCTTAAATTGTTCTCGCACTGCAATTTCTTACAGCATGCAAATCAATTGTATCCTTATTAAAATTTACAAAAAAAAAACTATCTATGAAATGTGTAATTAATGGTAATTGTTGATGTCTGAATAAAAGGCTATTATTATTGTTATTATTTCTTTTTATGATCTTTTTTCTCCCCGAAGAGGTTATTGGGCGCGGGCCGAAGCCAAGTGTTAATAAATTAAGTGGAAGAAAGAAATTTTCGTACAATTCGACAGGTGTTATTATTATTAATAATAAACTTATACTAGTGACCCGCCCTCGCTTCGCTTCAGTACATATCCTCTAAAATTTGGAATTCCCGTTTGTCTCGTTCCCGTGGGAATTTCAGGAAATAAGTCCTCAGTGCTTCCTTACACTCCCTACCGAATATACCTGTCATATTTCATCATTATGTGTCAAGTGGTTTGCGTAAAAATTGGGAATTCCCTTTTGTCCCGTTCCCGTAGGAATTTCGGGAAATCCGTTCTTACTGCTTCCTCGCATTCCCTAACGAATAGACATGCCCGATTTCTGCTTTATATTTATAGCGGTTTTCGTAAAAAATGGAATTCCCCGCTCGAACGCAATTACATTGACACCGCGCTTAAAATCTTCCGCAAAATAATATTCAAAAGTGTAGTAAAAACTTACCGCCCTAGTGATATTTTCATATTGGCGTAAAGCCTATTAAGTGACAAATCCTACAGTGTAAGTTATAACTAAAAGTGACAATTGTGTATAAAGTTATTAACAAAAACAGTTTGAAAAGCATTTTAACGGCCTTTTAACATAAAATCAGTGCTCCCATCGTGCGCGCTTTCTGCGTGCGCCGGTCTGCTGCGTCCCGCGCACCGCCACCCGCCCTCGCCTGTACTCTGCCTGCGCATGATTCATTCATCGATCGATACACCGGCCGCTCGCGATAACTACTTGAAGTACACGCAAATTCAACTGCGAGTTTATAATGCCGAAGACACCGCGCTCACCTACATCGGACAGCGAAGTACAGCTAGGTGGAAAGCAGGATATCCCATTGTCACGAAAAGAGCGTATGGATAAAAGGCGCCGCTTACCAGATGGATCCCATGACGAGCTGACAGCCTTCAAGCTTGAAATGAGGGAACTTTTTAACGCTTTTACAGAAAACCAAAACATAAAGTTTGCGACAATACAACGGCACATATCGGAACTTAAATTGCAATCTACTACAATACAAGATACAAATAAGGAGATTGAAAAATCAGTTGACTTTGTTTCTAACCAAATTACCGAAATTAATATAAAGATAGATCGCCTGGAGGACGAGCGAAAAGGTCTAATTTCTCAACTGGCAATACTGGACGACAGATGCGAAAACCTGGAACGTCTGTCCAAAAAAACCTGTATTGAGATTAGGAATGTTCCAAAGCGCAAGAGTGAGAAAATCGAGGATATGTACAGGATGATTGAAAACCTTTCAAAACCCCTGATTATTAACGTGCAAAACAACATAAGAGATGTCTACCGTTTACCCAGCAAACCAGGTACATTACACTCCACGGTGGTTGTTGAACTATCAAATACTCTCTTCAAAGCCAGCTTACTAGAAGCCGCAAAAAAGTACAATAGGAATAATCCACACAATCAACTACATGCAAACCACCTAGGGTTGGGCGACGCGTCTAAAATATACCTGTCCGAGCATCTGACAGCGAAGGCTCGTCGTCTACATTTCCTGGCAAGAGATATGGCCAAGGAAGAAAAATATGATTTCTGCTGGACGGCCAGCGGAAAAGTTTACGTGAGAAGAAAGGAAGGCGAACCCGCAATTCATATTAAAAACGAAAATATTCTTCAGTCTTTGAAAGCTAAAAAATGACTAGTTTTGGTTAAGCAATTTCTTGCTAATCTATTCCTATTGTCTCAAATGTTTTCTATTGAGAATATCAAAACTAATTGCTATGTACATGGTTATTGCATACATTCATTTAAACTCACACACTTCACTTATACACTACACTTCACCTATTTAACACACACACATTCAAATAACTCACACACTACCTATGTATACACACATATGACTTTTATTCATAAAAGTATTTTGTATCGATTTATACCTATACATCATAGAGCATTGTGCAATTGTTCCAGGTTTGGTTATTCATTGGTAACTTGCAAAGATTTCTACCAACAGATCACTGTCTTCTGTCCCATTAAATATATAATAAACTATAATATTCACACCAAATAATATAATTACACTGGACGGGTCAGTGAATCCTATATGTACAAGGCTGAATTACGCTGATCAGTTTGTCGCAGTGCTTAAGGAATCTAAATATCGGCATCCTTTATCGATCATAACAGTTAATATTTGTAGTATATTCTGTAACTTGGACAAATTCCTGATCTTTGTCTCTAACCTTAATGTACCAATTGATGTCATCGTGCTTACTGAATGTTGGACAAGTGAATTTAAGACACCACCTGACATAACCAACTATAGACATTATTATACTAATAGACACTTAAATAAAAATGACGGTGTAGTGGTCTACGTTCGCAATGAAATTAAATCATCTTGTCGAGAGGAATTAATCCAGGACGGGAACTGTTTGGCATTACAACTCAATGATGACACAACCATTTTATGTATCTATCGACCACCTTGTTTCTCTAATCCCACAAAGTTTGTTGATTCCCTTGATGAGATACTTGTACGAACACTAACCAAAAATATAATTCTTACAGGGGACATCAATATTAACATTTTACCTGGACATATAGCTAACTGTGGTGCAAATTATCTCACGCAACTAGCCTACTATGGTCTTCAACCAGCTTTAGACAAACCCACGAGACAAGAAACATGTATTGATCACTTCATGATTAAAACTCGACAACGCTACCAGTCTTTTGTTTTTGATAAGCTCACGGATCATTCCCCTATATTGCTGTTGGTTGATAATACTAAAACTTTTAATATCCAGTGCAAACGTAGTACAAAGATAAAAATTGATTACACCGCAATTAGGGAGTCGCTTGCTCTAGTGAATTGGAATGAATACCTATCTATTGAAGATGCTAACCTTGCTGCAGAAAATCTAATTGGCAATATCAAAAAGTCTATTGAACATCATTCAACTACAGTAAATACCTCTTGTCGGAAGAGACCCCTAAAGCCTTGGATCACCGTAGGTGTTCTTCGTTCTATTCAAACCAGAGATAAAATGCATAAACATCTAAAACTTAACTCAGGCGACACCTTGCTTAAATCAGATTATACTTCATTTAGAAACTTATGTAATTCCTTAATAAAAAAACTAAAAAAGCAATACTACGAGAAGAAATTTGAATTACATTCCAATGATAGCAAAATGACGTGGAAGTTGATTAAGGAAGTAGGTAATATGGCTGAGAATAGAGAGCCTGCCAATGAACTGCTACTTTCTGATAGATCAGAAGTAGAATCGTTGGATCGTGTTAACAGGTATTTTACTGACATCGGATGTGTTCTTGCTAATAATACACTAAATTTGCTGGGAACTACTCCTGCGGATCTTGTAGCTAAAACTGACATGATTAACAAAGCATCGGCCCCTCCAAACTCTTTAGTATTTCTACCTGTTCTAAGTAGGGATATTGCTGATTTAATAGGTGAACTGAAACAAGTTAGTTCCGCTGGATGTGATGGTATACCTACTAGAGTTCTTAAGGATTGTAAACATATACTCGCAGAACCAATTGCACATTTATGCAACTTGAGCTTGTCTTCAGGTACTTTTCCTACACTCTTTAAGACTGCCATCGTTACACCTATTTATAAATCTGGAGATCGTACATCATCCTCTAACTACAGACCTATTTCTATACTTACGACCTTATCCAAAATATTGGAAAAAATAGTGAATAAGAGTCTCGTGTCTTATCTGGAAGCAAACCACCTTTTGTCCGACAGCCAATATGGCTTTCGTAACGGTAGGTCTACTGACGATGCGGTACTCCATCTGACCTCGACCATTGCCAAATACGTTGATCAACAGCAAAAATGTGTGGGCATATTCCTGGATCTGCAGAAAGCTTTTGACACAGTATCGATTCCATTGTTGTTGGCCCGCCTAGAAGGCGTTGGTGTCAGAGGTATTCCGCTAAGTTGGTTCCGGGACTACCTGCACAATCGGCGTCAGAGAGTTCGCATTGGAAGTCATGTTAGTGGCTTGGAAACGTGTAGTTATGGAGTTCCTCAGGGTAGCACATTAGGACCTACACTTTTTCTTATATATATTAATAACTTGTGTGACATTCAATTAGAGAAAACAGATATAGTCATGTTCGCGGATGACACGGTGCTTCTGGTCCACGAAAAAAGTTGGCCTAAAGTATTCAATCTTGCAGAAAAAGTCATAAAAGCTGTTACTTCCTGGTTAGAGAACAGCTTACTAACCTTGAATATTTCTAAAACGAAATTCCTATCATTTTATATTACTAATGCTACCAAACCCAGCAGTGATCTTAAGCTAAAAGTTCATACCTTTCCTTGCAATAAAAGCCTGAACAACGTTACAGATTGTGCCTGTGGTACACTTGAATGTGTTGATAGGATTAAGTACTTGGGGGTCATTCTGGATAACAAACTTACTTGGGACATTCATATTTCAACTCTCTCAGGCAGAATACGGAAACTCATATACATATTCAGAAACCTTCGGGACAATGTACCAGACACTATTATTATGAAAATATACAAAGCGTTGGCCGAGAGTATCTTGGTTTACTGTATTGGATCTTGGGGTGGAGCTGCTAAGACTTTTATGATTAAAGTTGAAAGGGCACAAAGAGCTCTCCTAAAAGTAATTAAGCGCTTTCCATTTAGATATCCAACAACTGATTTGTATACTACATGTAATGTTCTCACTGTTAGAAAACTATATGTCTTGAGGAGTTTGGTACGTTTTCATTGTAAAACGGTTCATTTGCTTCCTATTTCTAATAAACGGTTTGATAGGATCAATATACCTGTATCCAACAGCTTGTATGCCAAAAGACAGTACTACATTAATGCTCCGCGTCTGTATAATTTAATTAAAACTCATTTTAAAACCTATCACAAATGGAGAACATTGACAAAGCATGATTTAATAAAGAAAATCTATGCTTGGCTCAGTGACATGGATTACAAAGATACCGAAATGTTGTTTTTTACTCCTAAATAATAAGTTATTGACATTCCTTACAAACATATTTTAACACGCACATGCCATTACTTATACATATTCACACACTCACATACACACTCATACATACTCACACACACACACACACACACACACACACACACACACACACACGCACACACACTTACACGCACAATCAAAGAAATATTCACTCACATAACAAATAGGTACATTGATAGTTATAATCATCCTCATGCACAACAAATTCTTCACAGAAACATATAATATAATATAGTGTAATATGTTATAGTATAATATGATATAATAGAATATAATGCTAATAGAATTTTCAAAAATTTCATAACAAGCCCTTAATGTTATCTACCTACTTTAAATTTTGATCTCATAAAATTGTTATTTATTTTTAGGCAAATAAGTTAATTTAATCTAATGTAATAATAATTTAAAAATTTTAAAAAGTTTATTTCATTTTCTAGTGCCTGTATACATTGATATGTACATTAAGGGGATCACTGTGGCCTGTAACACAGTTATAACTAACTAGCATAGGCCACAGGGCCTCTATTTTTCTAGTGTCTGTAATTTGGTACCAATAAACAATTATTATTATTATTATTATTATTTGTCCCGCTCAGGTGGAAATTTCGAGAAATACGTTCTCAGTGCCTCCTCTCACTCCCTACCAAATTTCATCATTATATTGTGTCAAATGGTTTTCGTTAATTCCCGTTTGTCCAGTTCCCGTGGGAATTACGGGAAATCCGTTCTTTGTGCTCCCTAGCAGTCCCTATTCGGGAAATATGTTCTCAGTTCTTTCTTACTATCCCTACCGAATATACCTGTCATATTTCATCTCTATACAGGATGATTTTTGGTCTTCAACGTTCCCGAAAACTACGGAATCTCCTCATCATCACGATCATTTTTCTCCATGGAAGCATACCTGGGAAGTGTCAGGTTTCCAAAATATTAGGGTCCAAAGTTGAGTAAATAGACTGCGTTTTTCTGCATAAATGCACATAGACGCGCGTAGCAGGATTTTTTCACGAAAAATAATTAATATCTGTCTATAAAAAAACTAACATAAACACTAGACACTATAAATTTCGCACGATCAAGGAATTTAAATTTTTTTTTTCTAAAAAAAAAATTGTTTTCCTAGCATTTTTTTTGGCATAAACTTACTTTATTTCATGTATAGAATACGTACCCTTCGTTAAAGGTGGCCACAAAAAAACATCCTGTATGTCATGTGGTTTTCGTAAAAACTTGAAATTCCTGTTTGTGCCGTTCCCATGGGAATTTCGGGAAACCCGTTCTTAATAGTCTTTTACACCCCCTAACAAACATACACACCAAATTTCATCTATGTACGTCAAACGGTTTATTTTTATACTTATTGAATAAGCTTTTGTTCCGGTACAGTGGAAATTTCGGTAAAAATTTGGAATTCCTGTCTGCCCCGTTCCCATGGGAATTTTGGGAAATCCGTTCTTAGTACTCTCTTATACCTCCTAACGAACATAAACACAAAAAGGAAGTGGGTGTAATTTACTTGTGAAATTTAAAATTTATTTGTATACATGTGTCCGTTTCTTCGTGGGGTCGTGTAGGTATATTGTTTTCGCAATTCTTTTTGATTTTGACTAATTTCACACTCGTTTTTGAGGATTTTCCCGACGTTTCCATTCATCATCGTTATCATCCATCATAAATTCAGAAATCATATACGGCACAGAATAATAAATTCCCAGAACCCGTGATCACGCACACTTTTGAAGCAACTTTTTAGTATGTCAAATTTTTACAACCTATTTACTGTATCTGTACTGTGGAGTCGGAAAGTTCTAGAGTGGATACCACGTATCGGCAAGCGCAGCGTAGGAAGGCCACCCGCGAGGTGGACGGATGACCTGGCCAAGGTTGCGGGCGTCGGTTAGATGCAGGCTGCTTCCGACCGGTCGGAGTGGAGGTTGTTGGGGGAGGCCTATGTTCAACAGTGGACTTCTCAGGGCTGTAAATGATGATGATGATGATTTACTGTATCTAAAAACTGATAATATTTATCGATTTGGCAACAATCGGTGGGTAAGATGAGTGGAAGATGCGGGATTTTTGACTCGTTTTTGCTTTACTACGCGGCATACATCTTCTGTCCTTGATGACTCCTTCTGGGGACTTGTTATTCTATGGTGTATGTCAAACATATACCTCCATGCGTCAAATGGTAAAAAAAAATTGCATTTAATCCATATCTATTCCAGCCCACAGGAAATTATGCGAAATCCTATAGCCTATGTTCATCCGGGTCCAATAAGGATTCTAACGGTGAAAGAATTTTTGAAATCGGTCCAGTAGTTTCGGAGCCTATTCGCTGCAAAAAAAACAAACAAACAAACAATAAAAGTTTACCTCTTTATAATATTAGTATAGATATAGATAAGAGATTGATTGGTAAATATATTATTTTATTTTTATATGAAAGACCTAAGCATTTGGCACATGTGACTATCGGCGTGGAGCATTATCTTCTGTTTAGGTAAAATGAAAATTGTAAATACTACTGAAAATATATAAGTAGATATAATAAAAATACAAATCTATCAGTCTAAGCTACTGACTAGTCTGATTATACGATCGTAGTCAATGTTACGATTACATTGTGAGTTATAGAGTAGGGATGCTATTTAATAAGATTCACGGACTTTAAGATATAGATAGATACACATTCCTCCTTTTTATTATAGAAAATTTTTTTTTTGCCCAAACGTTTGAAAATTCCAGTCACGAGGAATAACTAGCCTTTTTATATTTGCAAAAACAAATTCAACCAATGGCGGAAGGTTGTCTACTGCGGAAATGGAAATCATTATTTACTGCCAATGCCTAACTAGATTTTTGCAGATTGCCGCCAAATGGCCGGTAATTTGAGAGATAATGTCCTCTACATTTTATGAGATGCTGGTACCTACAGATGCGTTTAGTGTTTTGCTTGGGTATACAGGATGATTTTTGGTCGTCAACGTTCCCGAAAACTACGGAATCTCCTCATCATCACGATCATTTTTCTCCATGGAAGAATACCTGGGAAGTGTCTGGTTTCCAAAATATTAGTGTCCAAAGTTGAGTAAATAGACTGCGTTTTTCGGCATAAATGCACATTGGCGCCTGTAGCAAGATTTTTTCTCGAGAAATAATTAATATCTGTCTATGAAAAAACTAGCATTAAGCACCTATAAAATTATAAAATTGTTGACATCTCTGCACTATTGCAGAATCTATAAGCAAAATTAAACACCTATAGACAGACAAAACAATGTGTTTTTCGTTGCTACCCTTAACCTAGGTTACGTACTCTATACATCAAATAAAGTAAGTTTATGCCAAATAAAATGCTGGGAAACAATGTAAATTTTTTAGATTTTTTTTTTATTACTTGATCGGGCGAAATTTATAGTGTCCAGTGTTTATGCTAGTATTTTCATAGACAGATATTAATTATTTCACGTGAAAAAATCTTGCTACTAGCGTCAATGTGTATTTATACTGATAAACGCAGTCTATTTACTCAACTTTGGACCCTAATATTTTGGAAACCACACACTTCCCAGGTATGCTTCTATAGAGAAAAATGATCGTGATAATGAGGAGATTCCGTAGTTTTCGGGAACGTTGACGACCAAAAATCATCCTGTATATACTAACATCAGAAATGTATTTTGTTCATTCTCGTTGATTAATTTATTAGAAGTTAGAACAGGCAAACCTCTAAAACCAGGATCAACAGAGATGACCAGGTTAATGCAAGTACAGCATAGAAAATCCCTTACCTATCTACCTATTATCTTTATTTTTCTCCAGCTTCCAAAGCAAGTAGAAGCTTAACCAATTACCATATAACACTAGCGACCCTCACATCAGGTGCAACCCTGCAATTAAAGCGAACGTAACATTTTAAGGGGCGGTTTCGTTTACCCTACACATCCTCTTACTTTATTGTGGCATAAAGAAAGTCGGCGCTGTAAAATCTAGTAAATCGCCTCGGTCGTGTGTGCCTCTAGACATAAAGGGGAATTAATAAGCCCATTTCGCAGAGCGATTCGACAAAGAGATAGCCAAGCGTGCCTCTGTTGGCACTGGAGCCAATTCCTGGCCCTTGGTTGGCCAATTATCGTTAGACTTGGGTAAAAATATCAAGTATTATGCGGTCAGTGTACATTATATTTTAATGGGAGGAAACAGGATAATATACACTTTTATACTAACTAATATACTTAGGTACTTACGTTATTTAACTTAATATAACTTATAATAATACTTTCTGAAGAAGAACTGTTTGCTGACACTTTACTTATGCAAAATGGATATCAATTTCACAACAAAAATATTTCTTATCGTTGTTTATAGTCAGTTTATACTCAGACAGAAACCGGACTATACGAGTATGTATCTTATCTACACATCTCTATATATTTCGGAGTTTGTTATTTACTTTTTTGCATCTGCATTTTTATCATATTCATTTTTATCTTATAACTTATCGTGCACGTAATCTGTCCTATACCTATGCCATCCGAGAAAAATCATGAACTTGGCTTGACTTTGACACACTACCTTGTGTCTAGATTCTATTATATTCTGTTACATAATTATAATAAAAAGATTCTACTCTTCTATTTGCAAAGCTGCCAAAACTCATTGATTGGCTAAGTTGGGCAATCATATTGTCCAGGACTGACCAACGTTGGAGCCAAAATATATGACCGAGGTTAACTTGTACTACGCCCGAAGATGTATTGCTATAATATTGAAAGTTATCGATTCTAAAACCTGAACCATTATTTTCTGTTTGTGTTCAATAAAACTGTATTTATGTAGTCGTATGCGACCTTTTATCGAAATCGGTTCTGTGGTTTTAAATAGGTATTTAGGCATAGTCACAGCCTATACCTATTACCTACGTACATTACATTATAAAGAATTTACGTTTGAAGTAGGTATCTATCAGACTCATTGAGTCATATTATGTTTAATTGCCTACGTAATGTTTACCTACCCATTCATTTCGTCGTCATCGTCAGCCTATTGCAGTCTACTGCTGGACGTAGGCCTCCCCCAGTGTGCGCCACATGGCTCGATTTCCCGTTTTTTCCATGCAGTTACTACCAGCCATCCTCTGTCCATCTGGCCGGAGGGCGCCCAACGCTACGCTTGCCGAGGCGCGGTCTCCATTCGAGAACACGTTTACTCCACCGTCCATCGGTGATGACTTACGGAGCCGAGACGTGAAACCTGAAGGTGGGGCTGGCTCGCCGATTGCATGTCACTCAGAGAGCTATGGAAAGGTCAATGCTTGGAATCTCGCTAATGGTGGCAGTGGGCCGGCCACATCTGTCGTAGAACCCATTCATTTGCATTATTATAAATATTGTATTTTGGGTAGGCAGCCATCCAGTATAACAGATTACCTACTCTGGTCTCCGATTTTTCCAGTGCTCATATAGCCTATCTGAAGGATAAAGTTGATGCTATCTCTATCTTAATCAAGTTTTAGAGAAAGACGTCAACGACTAGGTATGTATTTATACCTATACCATTGCTTGGTACCCACGACATAAGACCTTTAGGTATCTTAGTGTGGGATCGACTAGGTCAGTGGTTCCCAAAATGGTCCAGGACCTGGAGACTCAATGGGGGTCTACGTTGGCCTGAAAAAATGGGGGTTCACAATTAATTTGTATCTATGTGGTGAAGGCCTGTAGGGGTCCACCAGAACCAGTTAAATTTTAAAGGGGTCTATGAGAAAAAAAGTTTGGGAACCCCTGGACTAGGTCAATGTGTATTTATATTTAACTACTTATTTATTTAACTACTTATCAATAAATTCTTCACCTTGTATCTGTAAGTATAGACGAGAGACAGAAATAAGTGAAAAGATGTCCACAATATAAAACGAGACACACATTGCCACTCAAAACCATAAGGCGTTTACACACGCGAAGGCTGGATATAGCGGTCGTAAGAAATTCAAATGCATTTTATCGGCTACCTATAAAAGTAAAAAGAATATAACCCAAACCCCCCATATCCCAGTCTGTAAATTCAAACACTTAGATTTGGCTATCAAACTTTGGGGCACTCAAAAATCCATTTGAAAATGCCTTTATCTATACCTTACTTGGTGGATCCATAAGAGAATTGGCCGATTTAAAGGGTGCATTTATTTTACCTTCCTTTTAGTAAAATAGCTTTGGTTTATCGGTGAGTCTAAAGGTGCTTTGTGATCGAATGGCCAAGTCTAATTTTATGGCGGTCTCTTCCGCTCAAAGTACGTCCTTGCTCTCGTTCTTCCTTGCACTTGGATTTTTGAACTCACCGGAGATGGAGACTTATCTTTAAGTAAGATATGAGATGTTCAGAGATTAGACTTAGAGCTCAATCATATTGAAAGAGCTTCGTCATCGAAACGTTTCAATAGGAAGTCTTCAAAGTTAGGACAACGAACGTCAACTCGAATGAATCACTATTCATTTTAAATTATTTTGTCCCAAGATGAGACGTTTTTAGGCTTATCAATTCTATAAGTAGTACGTAGTTAAATAAGTATGTAGGAAGAATGCTGCCCTGCGCACAAAATAGTTTATGTGTATAGGAATTATTCAGTTCAGATTTGGCGTAAAAGAATAACAAATTCCCAATCATCTGATCTGAATATGTTTTACTCATAATATTAGTAGGATTGCTGTAGACCTAGCCGGTGATAGATGATTTCCAAAAGTAAATTTGTGCAACTATTGCTTAAATGCTATAGAAATTGTGAATGCTAACAATTGCCAAAGACGTCGCTTAGCATAACTCTCCCTACCGTTATAAATGCAAACATTACGATCTTAAGTATAGCGTTACGATTTGAATTTGGGATGTTAGTTTTACGTTTTGCCATTGTTGATATTAGCCATAAAGCTTGTTATTAGGAATCTTACCTATTGGGGCACTATGGTGGCGTCATTAGTAGCGTCAACCCGTTGTATTATATTACGAAAGAAAGAATGACGACAAACTATAACGTCATATTAGTGAACTAGCTGTTGCCCGCGACTCCGTCCGCGTGGACTGCATAAAAAACAAAATGTCGAAAATATCCGAGATAAAAATATTTTCCCGGGATACAAAGTAGTCTATGGGTAAATCAGGGTGTCAGCTAACTCCATACCAAATTTTATTAAAATCGCTCCAGCCGTCTAGACGTGAAGAAGTAACAAACATACACACTCACATACTTTGGCCTTTATAATATAAGCTACCTATTAGATCTTTCTCCAGTTATTCAAATTATCTAGAAAAATTACCATTTGATTTTAAATTTTACATTTGTAGAAAAATTTAAAGTGCGAAGCCGGGGCAGGTCCCTATTTATACATATAAACCTTCCTTTTAAATCACTCTATCTATTTAAAAAATCGCATCAAAATATGTTGCGTAGTTTTAAAGATCTAAACGTACTATAGGGACAGACAGTGGGACGACTTTGTTCTATAATATGTAGTGAGTCGTGATAGTGATCATTAATTCATTCAGATTATTTTATTTGAAAGTAACACAGACATAGCCAGACAAACATGATAGCAACATAGAAACAAGACGATATAAATAACTGATAATCATAACACAATAGGTATCCTAATCAGTCGCGTCTTATTCAAGTCGCATTGAGGTTAGTTTTAATCGTGTGTCATAACAGTTTAGTGTAGTAATAATAATTTGATTCGGGCTTAACTTAGACAGGGATCAAAACGTAGAATTAATGTGTTTTCAGTGTACATTTGCATGTATACAACTTAATGTAAGTGTTATGTGATTTTAACATTACAAAGGGTTAATGTGATGTTTAACTAGAAAATACAATAATAGATTTAAAACTCTTCATTGCAGTATCAAATTACACTTTATTATATGACTAGTTGCTGAGTAAGTAGTGTCGGCAGAATAGATAGGTTATTGTGCGTTTTACCGTATAGTACCGTTGGATGATGGCGATAGTTATTATGTGTACGACCGTAAACAGAAAATCTCTGTTTCACTTTACAAAAAATGTAAGTTCCAAAATCAGTCATAATAATTAATTATTCTATGAAAAGAACTCACCACCCCATGCCTGCCCGTGGATATCGTAAGAGGCCATTATGGGTTTTCGAGAGGTGAGCAGCAGCGCCTCTCGTGTGACGAGATAATCCGAAAATCGGAAATGTATTTTATAGCAAGGTAAGTACATACTTACTTTATTTCTGGTTAAAAGAAATAGAAACTTAAGATAAGATCTGTCAAAGGTTAGCTAACTAAACTAGGTAGGTAGTTATGCTACGGAAAGAGAGCTGTAGTGACTGCTCATAAGGTTCCTATAATATGTACCCTCTAAAAGTCGTTTGTCTTTAGGCAGTCATTGCGAAAGATCGTATGTGATAAGTGTCTTCATATAGTGACTGAATGCGTAGAAGATCTGCGCGCGCAGGCTGCGCGCGCAACTCACAGACTATTGTAGCTCTAGCATTGTACTGTCATCTTGTTTATAAAAATACACGTCATTATAAAGTTCATAATTGTAAATTATTTATTTTCCAAATATTCTGGCTTAAAAGCTAAACTGGTGACCCCGAAGAACACGTAAAGACTATCAAAAAGTGACAATAACAGCAAACAAGTGTAAAGTTATCAGATTAAAAATGTCAAGCAAACGAAAATCTTTGCCGACTCCCCAGAAAGATGACCATGACAACATCGCGGGCGAATCCAAGCAAGAAGTGTCATTTATACCTCACGATATTTGCCGTGTTGGAGTCCAACCACCACCGTTTTGGGCTGAGGAACCGGCAGTATGGTTCGCTCAATTAGAAGGGAATTTTACCCTTGCTGGCAATAAGGATGATGAAACAAAGTATTACTATGTACAATCAACATTGGAACACAGGTTTGCCGCCGAAGTCAAAGACATTATTATGAATCCACCAACAAAAGGAAAATATGAAAAGTTGAAGAGCGAGTTAATTAAACGTTTGTCATCAACAAGGCAAAAAGATATCAAACAGCTACTAGTGCACGAGGAAATAGGTGATCGTCGACCTTCGCAATTTTTACGTCATCTGCAGTACTTGGCTGGACCGACCGTACCAAAGGAGTTTTGACGTGAAACGTCTTTAAAATCGCGCCGACACATACGGGTACCAGGTTTAAAAACTGGACCGTAACGAAAAGGTCTATATCATCGTACCTTAATAATTAAAAAACTATTGGTCTTAGAAACAAAAATGTGGTGTAAATATTTCACTTATATAGTCAGCTCGCTGTTATGACATTGAGTTCGTGTCGGGGTCAAGCGGGGGGGCGGGGGAGGGATACTGCGATAACTGTGCGAAACCGGCGCTCGCGCTTGTTTCTATTCAGTGTAACTCGTGACTCCGACTTTATAGCGTGGTGATTCTTTCGTGTGTTTGTCAAGTTTATTTGAACCGATTGATTTATACAAAAATAAGTGTAATTTGGACAGTATTTATATCTATACTAATATTATAAAGCTGAAGAGTTTGTTTGTTTGTTTGTTTGAACGCGCTAATCTCAGGAACTACTGGTCTGATTTGAAAAATTCTTTCAGTGTTAGATAGCCCATTTACCAAGGAAGGCTACAGTCTATACAACAACCTGCCCGGCTTCGCACGGGTACAACGCCCCCTCACGCGGACGAAGTCGTGGGCGGCTGCTATTTAAAATAACCAGAAAGTGACAATAAATATATAAACATTTGCTATGTATTTTATGTTTCTATTACGTACCTGTTCTTTTTTTATTAAAATACTTAAAACAGCGTCCATCTTGTTTTCATTTCAATCTTTTATTTTAAAAGCGATTCGCTAACATAGACGTTTCACGTTAAAACCAACGGCCGTGTGCCCCGACACAGCCCCACCCGCTTTTTACTATCGATTTGGACAAATCGACTTCCAAATAATATACAAACCGCTATTGCAGCGCAACCAAATATGGAATTTGAAGATTTAGCAGACCTAGCGGATAGAGTATTCGACGTCGCTCCGTCAAGCCCTCAAGTAGCAGCTACTTCATCCTCCACGCCAGTTCTCGAATCAATGGCTAAGCACTTAGAGGATCTGACAAAACAAGTAGAAGCACTCTCAACGCAAGATCGCAATTTCCGATCGAGATCAAGGAAACCAAATCAAAGTGGCAGTACCGTTAGATCCCAGTCAAACTATAGAAGATTCCCTCTCTGTTGGTATCATCATAAATTCGGGAGCAGAGCAACAAGATGCACTAAGCCTTGTGATTTTAAGGCGGAAAACATCCAAGGCAGTCGATAATGGCGACCAACGACTGTCAAATTTCACCTGGACGCCTATTCGTTACGGATCAGAAGAGTAAGATGCAATTTTTGGTCGATACAGGAAGCGATCTTTGTGTCTTTCCCCGCTCTGCACTCCGAGAACGCCGGACCAGGACAAGTTATCAATTATATGCTGCAAATGGATCTCCTATATATACGTACGGATCTGCTCAACTTAACCTTGATCTTGGATTACGACGCGAACACACTTGGAAATTTATGGTCGCAGATGTCACGAAGGCTATTATTGGTGTCGACTTCTTGTCATTTTACGGTCTTGTTGTCGATTGCCGAAATCAGCGTCTTATAGACACCACTACAACCCTATCAGCAACAGCAATAGCAGTGTCTTCATTGAACTCAATTTCGTCAGTTAAAACTATGATCGGAGATTCAAGATACCATATCTTACTACGGAAATTCCCAGATATAACGAATCCATCTGGAATTCGTCCTTGGGCAGTTCACAGTACCGTACATCACATTAGGACTACACCTGGTCCTCCAGTAAGCGGCACACCATGAAGATTAGCTCCAGATAAATTAAAAATAGCAAAAGCAGAATTTGACGAGATGCTAAAAAACGGAACCGCCAGGCCATCAGAAAGTGCTTGGTCGTCACCACTTCATCTAACACCTAAAAAAGATAATGGATGGCGACCATGTGGTGATTATCGCATGTTAAACGCTCGTACGATCCCGGACCGGTACCCAATCCGACATATTCATGACTTCACAAGCAATATAGGTGGTTGCCACGTATTCTCGACTATTGATTTGGTGAAGGCATATAATCAGATACCAGTTTATGAGGACGACATACCCAAAACTGCCATAACTACACCATTTGGCCTGTATGAGTTCCCTCGTATGACTTTTGGATTGCGAAACGCAGGTCAAACCTTCCAAAGGTTTGTGGACGAAATCACACGAGGATTGGATTTTTGCTATGCTTATCTGGATGATTTTTTGATATTTTCCCAAAACGAAGAAGCTCACGAAAATCACTTGCGCCAATTGTTCACAAAACTGAAGGAATATGGAATGATAATAAATACATCTAAATGCGTTTTTGGTTCAACATCTGTCACATTTTTAGGATACAGCGTCTCGTCTGCAGGAATTAAACCATTGGATTCAAAAGTTGAAGCAATTAAGGTATTCCCTATACCTAAAACAGTAAAAGAATTAAGAAGGTTTCTGGGGATGATAAATTTTTTACCGCAAATTTATTCCGGGGTCAGCAAAAATTCAAGCTCCTCTACATGCACTTTTAACTGATTCCGTAAAAGGATCACATCCTGTTAGTATATGTGATGATACTCTGCTGGCATTTGAAAATTGCAAAAAAAGCTTATGCAATGCTGCACTTCTTGCTCATCCCGATTTAGACGCAAAATTGGCTCTTATCACAGATGCATCAGATACAGCAATTGGAACAGTCCTGCAACAACTCAAGAATGGATGTTGGGAGCCCCTTGCCTTCTTCAGTCGAAAACTCACCCCTGCTCAGCATAAATACTCGCCTTACGACAGAGAGCTCCTGGCAATATATGAAGGAATACGTTATTTCAGACACATGTTGGAAGCGCGTCATTTTACTGTATATACAGATCACAAACCAATAAGTTTCGCCTATTGCTCAAGAAAGAATAATTGCTCTCCCCGTCAATATCGCCACCTGGATTACATTAGTCAGTTCACAACAGACATACGTTATATCTCAGGAAAAGATAACGTCGTAGCTGACACGCTATCTAGGGTTGAAGAAATTGTACATCCAATCTCACCAGAGGCAATATCGCAAGCACAATGTAATGACCCGGAATTAACGCTTTTACTAGAAGGTAATACATCACTAAGATTGAAAAGAATTGCACTACCTGGAAGCGATATACAAATGTACTGTGACCATAGCACAAAATATCTAAGACCATACGTGCCCAGGAAGCTGAGGAAGCAAGTATTTGAAAGTCTTCATTCCCTAAGTCATCCAGGGGCTAATGCATCCATTAAATTGATCGGACAACGATACATCTGGCCTAATATGAATAAGGATTGTAGAGAATGGGCAAGAACATGTCACGCATGTCAACGGTCAAAGATAACGCGTCACGTATATTCTCCATTAAGTACATTTAAATTACCACCCGCAAGATTTCAATTTATCCACATTGATCTGATCGGTCCGCTGCCGGTATCAGAAGGTTATAGATATTGTTTAACTGCGGTGGATCGTTTTACAAGATGGCCTGAAGTCATTCCAATTCAGGATATGTCAGCAGAAACAGTCGCCAAGGCATTGATTTCCGGATGGATAGCGCGCTTCGGTTGCCCCACTAACATTTTAACTGATCAAGGAAGACAATTCGAGTCCTCTCTGTTTAAGTGTCTGTCGCAAATGATTGGATTCCAACATAAACACACGACAGCATACCATCCCGCGTGTAATGGGATGATAGAAAGATTTCACAGACAACTTAAAGCAGCAATAGTATGTCACTCGCAATATAATTGGACAGAAGCACTGCCATTCGTATTATTAGGCATTCAAAGCGCCTTCAAGGCAGATATTCAAGCGTCATCAGCTGAGTTACTGTATGGTGAGCCATTACGATTGCCTGGTGAGTTATTAGATCCATCCTCTAACTTCAGCACTGACCTGACAGATTTTACGACGCGGATCCGATGGTTCATCAAGAAGTTAAAACCACAACCTGCTTCACGTCATGGCAAAAGGGCAACTTTTGTATTCAAAGACCTTCCTACGACCTCACATGTATATCTGAGAGAAGATGCCATGAGAGGGTCCCTACAACCAGCGTACAAAGGTCCATATGAAGTCCTAGAAAGGAACGATAAGGTATATACTCTTCTCATAAAAGGAAAGGCAGTGACAGTCACAATTGATAGACTTAAGCCAGCGTATATATTAAGTGATACTAACAACCCAGGCGGGGAAGAACAAACAATACCACCTGAAAAAGATAGTATGATAAAGAAAACACGCTCTGGTCGAATGGTAAAACAACCCAGTTATTATCGCCCTTGACGGTCTCTGGAGGGGAGTGGTGTAGTGACTGCTCATAAGGTTCCTATAATATGTACCCTCTAAAAGTCGTTTGTCTTTAGGCAGTCATTGCGAAAGATCGTATGTGATAAGTGTCTTCATATAGTGACTGAATGCGTAGAAGATCTGCGCGCGCAGGCTGCGCGCGCAACTCACAGACTATTGTAGCTCTAGCATTGTACTGTCATCTTGTTTACACACGTCATTATAAAGTTCATAATTGTAAATTATTTATTTTCCAAATATTCTGGCTTAAAAGCTAAAGAGCTAATTATAAATAAGACTTAATCAATGTGGACTTATCATGTCCCTCTAAAGACTTAACATTCTTAAAGCTTCCAATAGGAATAAAATTTCCATTGACCATTCAGTTTACATAAAAATTTGCGAAGCTATCATATCTATGCAATTCAATTAATCCGATGCCCCTACTCTTTGTGACGACTTGTAAAGCGGGGCATTCACTATATAAAAACCGCAGGCGTCCGCCGCTAGGAAATGAAAAATGTTCTATACAACACGCAATCACATAGATTAAAGGTTCTTTGAGATAAGCTGGCTATGGTTTAGCTTTGGAATAAGTAATTTGTTACGGTGATAGGTATATTTTCTATATACCTATGTACATGTTTAGTAGGTAGGTACCTATTCATGTTGTTGATGGCGTGGTACCGGCAGAGTAGAGTTTGTACCACCCCATGCCTGCCCGTGGGTATCGTACGAGGCGATTAAGGGTTTCCGGGAGGTGGGCAGCAGCACCTCCCGTACTGACAACATAGTCCGAAAATCACACTGCGGTCACCAACCCGCCTGCCCAGCGTGGTGACTATGGGCAAAACCCCCCTGTGGCAGTAGCCTTGTGGCGTGCCCTGGGGGAGGCCTACGTCCAGCAGTGGACTGCAATAGGCTGAGGAAGAAGAAGTCGAGAAAATGTAGGTAAAAGGGATTTCTGATATTGGGGAAAATCCTTTTCCAGGAAATGTAGGAACAAACTAGAGGAGAAAAGCACATTACTGTACTTCACGCGAACTATTCTAATACATAAGAAAACAATACAGTTAGTTATATAATATAAGAAGTAAATGTAGGTATATTAGAAGTAAGTGCAGCAAGAGTTTAGCCATAAAGGAGACGTAGGCTTTAGAAATAACGTAATTTTTTATATCGACCGGGCTGCGCTCCTGAAAACAGCTACAGTATATTAAAATGTACCTATATGAAAATACACACACAAATCTGCCTTTCGATTACAGGATGAAGAGCCTACATTTATACAGCGCCGACTAGGATTTCGGGGCTGCACATGCAAATATTGGCTCTGATCTTATCATAGCTCTGAAAGCCCTCGGATCCTCGAATATCGAGGGCTTATTAATTTCATTTTCGTATGAACCAGGCTGCCTTTGTTCTGTAATCCGACACATAATATATGATATACCTAGAGTCTACGGGTTTTGTATTGGTTAAAGGATTTTTGTGAAACTATTGAACAATAAGTTCAAGCTGGTTAAAAACTCGATTATTATTCAGTTCGCAATTCCCTATAGAACCTCAATTAGCTACTTTATGTTGAATAATAACATCATACGTATCTGCCTGTTTCAACAATCAAGAGTTTGATGAACATAAGGCTTATCATCTTTTTCATATATAATCAATATGTGCTTAATAAAGGTGAAACTTACTTGAATCACCTTATACGCCAAGTTTATCGTGAAATTTAGATGAAGGTTCTTATTCTTTATTGTACCCAAAACATAACAATAAATACAAAGAAATTTACAAAAGGAATGCATACAAAGGCGTGCTTATCTCTGCAAGAGATTTCTTCCAGCATACCAAAATGCAAAGTGAGACCAATAGTTATAGAGGTAATAATGTGTACAGAATTAAACTAAGTACCTTTATAATAAACAAAAATAAAATATTCATACATAAATAGATACATACATACATCCAAACAATGAAATAATAAAAGTTACGTTAGACATAATAACATAAAGACATAATAGGAAAAAAAAAATTTAAAACAATAGGATTAGCAACAATTCAGCAGATAATTGAAACCGATCAGTCAGCCAGTGCAAGAAAGTGATCCCTTAACTTATTTTTGAACGTCTTAATCGTCCTGCAGTCTCTTATCGAGTGACGCAAATCGTTCCAGAGTTTGACTGCATGCACCGAAAAGGAATAGCCGTAAGCACCAGAATTATGACGGGGAGTTGCTAATAGCGAAGCAGTCGCTGCTGCTAGGCCTCTTAGGCCTATCCCTAGAGAAAATATATTCAAATCTCTGCCTGGAATACTGAGGTGCGAATGAAAAATTTTATATCTTAAATAAGAGTGTGAGTATATGAGTATTCCGGTGAAAACGAATCGGGAGCCATTTTAACTCTTTACGAAAATGAGAAACATGATCAAATCAAATTTACGTAGTCCGTATATGAAACGGATACCCAGATTCTGTAGTCTTTCGAGTTTGTTTAGCAGCTCCTCATTGGCGTCGAGATAGCAAACATCTGCATAGTCAAGGAGGGAAAGAATGAGGGACTGAGAAAGGGTGATTTTAGTCTTAAATGGCTAGTTTCGTTAATTACTCACACATAACAACACACTCTGTCACGCAATAAGAAAAAAATATAAATCGAATCAGTCCACATTTTATTTTACTTCACCATCGAAAGACCGAAGCGAAATCCCGTGTCACAAGACCACCTCAAAATTACTTCGAAAGCACGTGTTAGTGCGGACAAGTTCTGAAGAGCCCCTCAACTTGGAGTGACAATCGCTTCAGTCCAGTTGTTAGAGAAGTTCTCCGCTAATCCTCGAAATAGCACCAAGTTGTGCACTGAAAAGGTTTCTCTTTAGTTTTACAAGAAAGGTGCAAATAAAAAAGTTTAAAGTGTGTACTTTGGGCATGTGAATGTAAAGGTTCGTCCCTATGTGTTATAAAACATGCTTAGAATTTTGTAGGTATGCTTCAAAGGATTTATTTTTATTATGGATGCAAATACTTCTGGTTATGTACACGATCAGTTTTTACAAACTAGTTAATGGAATATGATGCGGTTTTGACATAAGACAGTTAACTGCATACAATTTGTTAATTTATTACAAAACCATTCAGTATGTCCTCTATAATTGAGAGTTGTTATTGAAAAATAAAGCGTCTGAAGACAAATATTAGATAATTATGTATTATGTTGTTGTTATCATTTAATCTGTATTAAACCTTAGAAACTATTAGTTAAAAACGTCTATCAGGCTATAGTATTTTTGACGTACCTACCTATTTCGACTAATAGTAAACTTGAGTACTGATCAAGCAATGTTCCCTTAAGCAAGCACATATAAATAATACAAATAAGTTTACAGAACAATGACACAGAGTTTAATGTAATTGGCACTGGGCATTAGGTACTCTACTTATCGGAGATACCTCTATTCAAAGTTTTCAGCAAAATTGACTAGATCCGTAAGACTAGATACTTTTGTTCGAATCAGATCCTTTGTTACAATTTTATACCTCCAATTCTATTAAGTTGTATTATTGTATTTTGAAAATAAATTAGTATTGATTTAGGAATAAATAGATCAAGTCTAGACGCTAGATTGTTTTTCCATTATAAGTTCTGAATAAGTAAATATCCACTGTTTCAGCAATTGTAGATATATAGGTAGGTACAGAGAGTAACAAATAACCTATTTTTAGGGTTCCGTACCTCGAAAGGTAAAAACGGAACCCTTATAGGATCACTTTGTTGTCCGTCCGTTTGTCTGTCAAGACCCTTTTTCTCAGGAACGCGTGTAGGTATCAAGCTGAAATTTATATCCAATAGGTACGCAGGTCTACTGTCCCTAAGAGCAATAAAAAAATCATAGTAATCTATGAAAAAAATCAAACTTCTAAGCTAACGCAATCAAAAGATAAGTACTGCCGTTTATGTCGCAAATTTACCTAGAATCTTGAAATTTGGTACGAATACAAAGCAACGTCACATAGCACAAATAAAGGAAAAATGAAATCGAAATTTTTAGTTACGTCATACCTATAATAAAACAAGTTTGTACGGAACCCTCGGTGCGCGATTCGCACTCAGCCGGTTTTTAGAAAACCTATCACAAAATTTTGGACCTGTTGTCTTTAATTTTTTTCCACACAAATAGCGCGATGCATAATATCGAAATCACATGTTTATTTTTCAAGATTGTATGAAAATTCCTGAGATATGTAAAAATTCTCCATACTATCGGAAAAAATAAACATGTGATTTCGAGTCTCAAATTTTGTGGATAGATTCTCTACAGTGGGCTATATACGTAGCTTTTCGCTTAACATACCCTTTTTGATACATCATGTATACGCACATAGATAGGAAGTTACGCCAGGTATATAAAAGAAACTAACAAGGATAAAACTGTAATAAACTGGCAAATCTACTATGCCGGGTATTTCCGGATAATGATGACTTATAACTAAAGGTGCACGGAATTAGTCAGTCATAAACTTTTAACTAAATAGCTATTTGCAGTACTTTTCCAAGAAGTGCTAAGTTTGACTATTAAATATTAAAATGTTTCATCGAAACTAGGAACATTTTCTGCTTGATGAGAAACTTTGGTCTTTAAGAGGGAACTTTGAAATTGTTTATTGATAATATTTTGAAGTTACTTCCAGGCACTGCCTGCTTTTAGACATGTAGTTACTTGTTTAGCAGTTTTGATACTTGTGACACTATAATTGTAAACGTAACTCTGTTACCTTTCATGATAAAATATAATCTTTGTAATACACATAATATCCAAAGGAAATGTATTTATACCTAAAAGTTTATATTTTAAATTTTTTATGCCATTAGATTTTTTTAGCATAGGTAAGTACGGGCATACTGTGCAAGTCAGTAGAGGGACAAGAGGGTCTTGTTGTATTTTGTAGGCGATGGGCTGACCACCTGTCACTACTAACCGAACTTGTACATCTCAACTATACCCTTAAAGTTGGTCAGAAGTGGCACCATGTGGTTCTATCGGTGCTCTGCCTACCCCGTAAGGCATAAAGACGTGATTATATGCATGTATTAAATTTTTAATGGACCATGGCCCCAAATGACTATAAAAAGGACATTGTACAGATTGATTTTATAAATCCACCATTTAAAATTAAATTGTTACAAATTTCGGATTAAGTGATCTGTCATTAGAACGTGTGAGCCAGCTGTTAATTTCTCATACGGCGAATAATTACTACATTAAAACCTATTCTTCATTATATTTTATCGATACAATTACGTACACCAACGTCCAGGATAAAACAAGAAACATGTTTTACATTTCATCGAAAAGGACAGGACTCCATATTCAGACATAGGTACATACATACACGGGGTTTTTTGGCCGTCAACGTTCCCGAAAACTACGGAATCTCCTCATCATCATGATCATTACACCTGGATTACACCTGGTCTCATTCGATGCATAAGACATAGAGACAAACTGCATCAAAGAGCAAAGCTTTATCCCGACAACGTTATGATTCAAGTAACGTATAAAAGGTATAGAAATTTCTGTAATAATCTCCTTAAAAAACTGAAAATCACTTATAAAAAGAACATGTTACATGAGGCCAGTAAAAACAGTAAAAAGATTTGGAAATTTGTGAAAAACGTTACATAGGTGAATCAAACGTTACTATATCCTCGTCATCACATTTATCAGACGCATGTAAATCAAATTCGAATTTACTAACATCCTGCCCGTCACCACATTTATTAGCTAACATCGTAAATAACTTTTTTGTGAATGTGGGCAAAAATCGAGATAGAGGACTAAATATTGTAAAAAGGCTTCAATGCAATTTATTAACCCTTAATGCTGAAAAAACTAAATATATTTATTTTACTATGCGTAGACCTCAATACCCTGTGAATAACCCACTATATGCACACCAACACTGTAGTACATCAGACAACGCAACATGCAATTGTCTGACTCTACAAAAATTCAGTAGCATAAAGTATCTAGATGTAACAATAGACGACACACTCTCATTCCAGGAACATATTCAAAATATAGTTGGCTCTACCGTAAACTACTGTATATATTTAAAAAACTTCGTCTTATCGCAGATCCAAAGCTAGTTACTCAAGTGTATCTAGCTTTATGTCAATCTATCATACAATATTGTATTAGCTCATGGGGTGGTGCACATAAAATCCTGCATGTTTTAACAGTCCGTTATTACCCCTCTTGAAAGAGCTTGTTGCCAACTTTATAATAGAATAAATAGATACAGACCTTACAATCCTAAGAAAGTAGCGAGTCTTTTAACCGTCCTAGTTTCTTATTTCCTACTTTAACGAAGGGTACGTATTCTATACATGAAATAAAGTAAGTTTATGCCAAAAAAAATGCTGGGAAAAAAAAAAATTTGTAAAAAAAAAATTAAAATCGTGCGAAATTTATAGTGCAATGTTTTAATAGTCCTATGTGTCAGCTATTTACATCAATGGCATACTTAGGTGCGTCCTAAAACAGCATAAAACACTTGCCTACAGTCATTACATTACTAAAGAAAGAAATGAAAAGACGGAAAGATATAGTATGAACTGTTATCTCGACACTATAATTATTATTATCATTTTTCTCCATGGAAACATACCTGGGAAGTGTCGCATTCCCAAGATATTACGGTCCAAAGTTGAGTATATAGATTGCGTTTTTCTGCATAAATGCACATAGTCGCGCGTAGCAAGATTTATTCACGATAAATAATTTAATATCTGTCTATGAAAAAACGAGCATAAACATTGGACACTATAAATTTCGCCCGATAAAGTAATTAATTATTTTTTTAATTTTTTATTTACATCGTTTCCCAGCATTTTTTTGTATAAACTTAGGTACTTTATTTGATGTATAGAGTACGTACCCTTCGTTAAGGGTTGCAACGAAAAAACATCCTGTATAAGTATACCTATATACACGGCCCTGTTCCCGAAATGGGCAGGCCAGAACTACAAGATCATATAGGGGATTCTACAGCCTCGTTTATCATAGCGGGGTCAGATGTAAATTAATGATGAGTGACATGTTGCTACCTTATCGCGAATGCTACGAGACTGCCCGAATTCCTTAGTCAACTCGTACAAAATGCATAAGTAGAAGGTGATGCAGCTGATGTATTCCAGTGGAGCCTCGTATCAGTAGCATAATTCTAAAATTACAAATACATTTACAACATCTAGGCCTTAGTATGGTAAAGTTTATATAAAAAGTTAACTCGACTAATCCATCTTGACATTTTTATCATACACTTAATCACATGGTTTAATACTCCAACCACGATTTTGGATTTAAACTTGATACTTTGTAAGTTGAGATTTTCCGCAGCAAATTCGTTTGTCTGATCTGAAAGATAAGGTTCACAGCATAATCTTGGCTGGATATTATTTATCGCTTAAGCGCAAAAATAAATAACTTAATACTGAAACCGTTCCTAAGAGAAGTATTATTTTCTGGCAATATGTAGCCAGAATATCATGAGAGTTGCTCAGAAACTTTGCCAGTGATGACAGATATTTACTTCCTTTCATATATCAACGATGGCAAAATCTAACTTTTCTATTTTTATTTAACACTGGTAATAGCTAAAATTGCATTTCGTTGGCATAAGTGTGTTACCCAAAAATTGCAAAGTTATTGATCAAAAAAGATTTTTCAAAAACCTTTAATAAAAAATATGAGTTTAGTTAAACTCACAGTGCTTGTGCTTGACACTGGGTAAGTACTAGATACCACGTATCAACACGTCTCGTTTCTACTATACCTACCAGTATACCTACATCTTAAATTTTCTTATACTACTCAAGTATTTATTATACCCATATTAATATACGCGGTAGGTATATCCCGTATATCTACCACAGCTCGCGCTCAAAACCAAACCAAATCACAAACAAAGAAATTAGTTGACCGCGTTTTTAAATTTCGAGCTCACCAATAAATTACAAAACACTGGCACGTATTTCTTATTTTTCTTTGAAAACCAATCCCGGTACGCCATAAAAGTCTGTCTATTAATTAGGTACGTATGGTCTAAACTGAAGTGACATCATGTCGCCCCTCGATTTCTTAGGATTCTTTGTCTAGAGTGTCACAGACGCGTAAATCGCTCCACATGACAAGCGTGACATATAAATCTGAAGTAAAGGAAATATAACTGTTCCGCAAACTTATCTAGCGTGGTGGTCAAAACTGGAACTACTTATTTATTTACATAGCACACTAGCTTTTCTTTTATATAGCACACTAGCGCCGCTTGAGCTAGGTAAGATAACTTTGTGGTAAACGAAATGTCCTGCTAAAAATCGTCAAAGATGCCGGCTGGTAATAAGTGGAGTGCCAAGTTTTGGAAAACATCTGGTCATAATCAAAAGTGGTACAAAGTAACAGCTTGTTAACGTTAAAGTAATATTTCGGTAAGGCCAATTTTATGCCATAAATATTCATAAAGCGCCTCCAAAAAAGTTTTGCGTATTTACATTGAATTTAATTGTATTTTGTTATACTCTTTCCGATATTAAAGCCTCGAGCACACCGGATGCGTATGCGTACACGTGTGCGTACACGTGCACGTACCGCTGAATTGTAATGTATGGAATTGTATAAGACAGGCCACACCGCTTGACGTCTACGCTTACGTCTACGCATACGCATCCGATCTCCCTGAGCTTATAATTAATGGTACGTGCACGTCAACGCAGACGTCTACGCTTACGTGTACGCATACGTACCCGATATGCTCGGGGCTTAATTCTTGGTGCTACAAATGAAAATTTTTACAGGTATTGTAAGCTAGAAATAAAAGAAAAAAACACCAACTACGAATCATATCTATGATGTTAGACATCATATAAGGACCTGTGGGGCAGTTTGGGGGGTAACAACGAGCAACCTCTTTAACGAGGCTGCTCATCTATATTGCTTATACTTAAAAGTACATCTATGTGTTTCTAACAATGGAAAGAATACCATTGATGATACGAGTCTTAATTCTTAATGAACATAATAATTTAATTCATGAAGTAAATGGAACTTGGCTCTCCCATCACAGTGCACCTGAAGTTCCTTTGTCTGAACATTGCGTCACTGCCCAACTTGAAACCTCTCGATGCGATGTGCTGAATGATGAAACGTTCTCAGCAACATTTGTTTAAACAGCCATAAGATAAATACGAATACGTGAGAGCGAAACTCCGTTAAGGGACAGCGCAGATGCAGTTCTTAATGAAAGAAAAGAAAGTGGACTAACCTTTATTCTGCTTAGGAAAAGGATTATTTTTATAAAAATGTATTTCAAAGCTTTCTTCGACCTTATTGATACTTTATTGACAAATATGCAATTGGACATCCAGCACTTTAATATAGGTGCTAATCTTCCATGCAATATAGATATGAATAATACGACGGAGTATAATAAAATATAAGAATTTGTGTTAGTTTTATAAAATTATCCAATAATTTAGGAACATATGAATAAGCAACATTTTTTGTCGAACAAAAGAACAGTTAGCGTAAAGTACCTCAGTATCACATATCTATCAAGGGATATAATATAAAAGGGACGCGCTGTATCAGAATCAAAATACCATTAACTACTTATACGAAGCTAATGCCAAGTAGCTGCGTTTGCGCAGAGTCTTAAAAAACCGTTGATTGCTTGTATAATTATTTAAAATGATACCAGGATGATGTATGATCGTCAATAATGATGCAGGGTAACCGATGATGGTGCACATGATTTTGATAAATGTGCGTAATTTCAATACAATTAAAGGGCCACCGATGAAACCTTCGAATTAATGCATAAAATTTTAAACGCGATAGATAATACATCATCCGTACCTTTTGATTAGGTACGTGGTGAAATATATATGTAAAATATTAGAATATGTATGTTGAACATATCTACTTAATTTTACTTCAATTGGCTACTGCTTGTGAAATTGAGGTTAAAGGTGAGTATAGTATAGGTACTCTGACCCAATTTCACCTGGAGAAGAACAAGATGAGGAAAATGAGCCTATGGTATGTATCAATTAAGCATTACTTACATAATAAAATAAGTACATACGTATATAGCTTATACCTATAGGAAAAAAGCAATTAACAAATCCTTGTCTCATCTAAACTGAAGCGACAACAGATTTAACGACGTCAATTCTCGTAATTCATTATGTGAATGACGTTAAAATATTTAAGTGGAAGTAATTACAAATTGCAGTGTCTCGGACAAATTGTGCCCCGGAGTGCTGGTGTCACTGGCAGGAATAGAACTCATAACCCCTCACCGAGGTGTTACCAATTTACCCGACGACGGCAAGGCGCGACAAGATTTACAATCTCTAATTTAAAAAGACCTGGGTGATGTAAGTGCTATATTTGTTGGTTTACGAATAAAGAAAACAAAGAAGCTTACTAGAATGAATCTCAATCAAGATACCCATAAAGTTGTATTGACTATATTAGTGTTTTGCTTTATTGTATTAGCTGCCACTAAAGTGTACGACTTCGTATACACATATTAACTATAGAAAACGAAATGCCATTAAATATTTTTGGCCCAACATTATCTCTGATCTGATAATGTAAAAATAATACTAATAATACGTTTAGAGCAAATAAATAATTATTTTATTTTATTTCTGAAATAAAATGTACCTAACAGGGTGCTTGCTATTCCAATTTTTACCACATTTCTGGCGTAATTATTGTTGAAAAGTTTGTTTCTCTGATAGGTACGTAATAATGGATATAAAATAAAGCCTTAGTTATTTCACTAAACCTTGGCCAAATCTTTGCTTTGATTCATATAATTATATAGGTACCATAATACTCAATTGCTATTATAAAACATAATTAGAGTGATCTTGAAAGTTCACTAGAGCGCGAAATTATCAGCAGCAATTCAAATGTAAATATTCATTTAATACTCTCAATGACGTCATTATTCCCGATAACTAGGTAAGAATATATTACATAACTAAAATTGACTTACCAGGAGCTAATTCAACTTTTGCCAAATCTTTGGTTAAGAATTTGTCCCATAGAAGATTGTGGAAATATCTAGATTTTACGAATCCCAGCTTTGTACAGATAATTGGTATTAACAAACCTGACATTTAGTTTAAGTATATAAAATCGTATCTTAGTTTAGTTAAACAAACAGAAACAACGGGATAATAAAACTGTTTAAGCAGTTCCAAACTTAGCGCAAAATCTACTAAAAGCAAAACAAAACCTTGGAACTTTTACGTCGGAGAGACGTGGCCATAAAAAGTGGTAAAGAGCACATCATTCACCTTAGCTGAGCAGACGTATCTCGTATACATGAAGACGTTTAATTAGTATCAAACACGCGATCTTCGGGTCGCAGAATAATAAAATACTATTCGTTGGTTATAAAAGAAGAGCACTCTCTGGATCGTAAAGTGGGGGCAATGAAAAACCAGTAAAACAAGGGGGGAGAATATGATTTTTGTAGCCGCAGCTCTCTCGAAGATAATGGTTGGTGTAAAAAATACGATGCTGATGCACGTAGGAATCCAGGTGTGACGGGATTTTGAAGACGTATTAACCAAGTTAATTTGATTGAGTTTTACTGCTTTGAAAATACAGAAGTGAAGTTCTTAATATCCTGTAGTTTTATCTCTTGAAATATTTTTTATCAAAAATATTTAGTTGAGTTTATCGATGTATCGTAAAGCGGAAAAATCTTATAAAGATGAATATGAATTAGAATATTTAAAGTAAATATTCTAAATCATATCTACTATTCTAAAATTAAACATACTACCGGAAAGAAATACTTTTCATAATCCTTATACCCTATTAGACCTTTCTTTCTATACTATACACCTTCACAGAAAATGTTGTCCCTTGGGTAACCGAGAACCTTAGCGGCGTAAATGCAAAAATCCCTCATTTAAATATTTCCTTCAAAAACTTTTCTCTCGACGACCCAATTTCGGTACAAGGTTATCTAATTTAGCCAAAGCCGATATTGGCTTCTTTGAGTCCAAACATACGCCCTTCTGATATGACATCAAAAGAGAAACTGATCCTTTTCCGCCCCGATACCTGTAGCCATTGTCGTCCTATGGTGACGACTTCCGTATTCTCGACTACCCTCATAACTTTTATGAATAGAAAGACCTCTTTATAGTACACGAATTCTTTTCTAATACCGTCCTCTGATCCTCAACTCATTTATTTGTTCGTTTCAAAGTAATTCGCTGAAGAATAGGATTTTTTTCTTATTAAAATAGTCGGAGGAAGCTCTGGGGAGGCGGTACTATTGTTGCTCCACCTGTATTTTCTTTGGCTCCAAGTAAATCTTATTACATTTATCAATGGGTATCAAGTAGCTCGAGGGAAATAGCTCATTTAAAATTAATATCTTTTTTCTAAAATTCTATTCACATTACTCATTGGGTCTTTAGAAAAGTTACGTGGACTATTTTATTTTTCCTTTATATTACTTTACCTAAGTAAATATAGGTTTTGTCATGAATTATCATAAATGTTTAAGTTTATATGTTTGTTTCACTGTTTGTAGAGGGCATACATTTGACCCCAACTGATGGATTTTTATGGGACTCTGTTTTATTGCAGTAGCCAAGTCATTATGTTGACAAAGAATGCTTTTTAAATATTTTAATTGGTCGGTAACTTTTATGTGGCATTATGGTCGATTCTGACCGTCAAACTTAAACCTAAACGTAAAATTAGTCCTACCTGTCCTTACCTCTCTCAGCCATTTATGTTAAGAACGGAGAGAGATAGACCTGATTAAGATTAGGTTTACGTGTGTGACGGTCAGAATCGACCCTATCTTTATTTTACCGTGAGAAATATTAAAAAATAAATTGGTATCTTTTAACTTTATCGCTAAGATAAAATATTTCCAATTTTAAAATGGGGTATCTCTCATACAGTCCATCCAATTCTTCCTTCCTCTTCTTACTCTATAACCAACCTTATAATAAAAGCTTCAAAACTTAGGACAACAAAATAAGCACCTCTATTATTTCTCACTTGATATTGCAGCGAACAGCGCATGATATAAATCTATTTAGCGGGATTATTGAATGTCGGTTATGATAACGCCATGAACACAAACTCGCCGAGCTGATTATAGCTTTCCCCTCTTTGTTCCGTACTCTACGCTTTTAGGGGCCCGCATCTTAGTGTGAACCCTAAATCTTACTTGTTCTTATTCTTTATTGCACATACACAAAAATATAGCATACAAGATAAAAGAAGAGATGCGTGTACAATGGCAAGCTTATTTCTACAAGAGTACTCTTCCAGCAAGCCAAGCAAGTAAATTTATTTTATTCTTATTATAATTTTTTTTCTTCGTCATTTTCCCGCCCTGTTCCCAATTATTTGGGGTCGGCGCAATATGTACTTTTCTTAATAATAATAAAACACTTTATTGTACACACAAAATTTTTCGTACATGGGCGAACTTAATGCAATATAGCATTTTCTACCAGTTAACCCAATCACTGGAGAAAAGCTTAGGGCCGTACAATAAAACGAATAACATGAATAAAAAATAAAATAACTTAAGAACTACTTACACTGACAATGACAATTCACAATATATACTACTTAAGTCTCATTTTGTAGTGTCGTGTGGTATTTTTGCACCCTTGACTTAAAAACCGCTGCCGAAGTAGACTCTGTATCTCCAGCGGAAGCTTATTTCAGAGACGAACAGCCGTGGCCAAGAAGGAGTTTGAGAACAGCGCCGCATTTCGCTCAGGCACCCGAGGGGTTTTATTGTGTGAGGTGCGGAGAAGACGTTATCTGAATTGAAGAATTCAGACGTTCGTGAAGATACTGAGGGGAAAGAGGATTATTTAAAATGTTATACAGAAAACAGGGAAGGTGACAGTCACGGCGGAAACGGATATTTAGCCATTTTAATTTAATTTCTTCCATTTTTTCTTTTTCTTGAATAAAATTGTGAAAGACGTGGGAGTAGATGTTTGTTAGGTAGTTGTTCATTTAAAAACTACCGAACAGATTTCTAACAAATTTGACAGTTATGTAGTTATGTTATATATACATAAATATAAAAATGAATCGCTAAATGTGTTGGTAAGCGCGAATCTCGAGAACGGCTGAACCGATTTCGCTTCTATTTTTAGCGTATTCCTTGAACTACAGGGATGGTTTTAACGGAGAGAAAAATTTCAAAAAATGCCTGAACATCTCTAAAACATTCCTTTTCTACATTCCCATACAAACAATTTGTTCGAAATTTGAAAGTCTGGGAAGGCAAAACAATTGGGTGACGTTAGTTCAAAGCCGTGGGACAGGACAACGTCTGTCAGGTCCGCTAGTACATAATAAAAATAAGTAATAAATAATCGATTATAAGATATTCTGCCTGCGTGGTAACTATACAAAAACTCCTATATGGCGAAGTAAAATTTTGGCAATAACTTACTCTATGCTAATTATGTCATGTATTATGGTAGATATTTTTATTTGCACTTAGATTTTTTTAAATATTTACCTCTATGGGTAAATCTCCTTCCCGAATGGTTTACATGTGTAAATTTTTAAACAACTATTTTATTAACATATGTTTGTGCACAGTGAAGCATACTTAAAAATAGTTTTAGCAGGTCTCGATATTGTTAACTCATTAATAATCATAAATTTGAAATATCCGGCTAGTATCTATAATTTGATAAATTGTTATTCCGGGTAGTTTTATGTGAGTATCTATCCAACTTGGTTATAAATTAGGTAATTATTTAATTACTAGTGGACGCCCGCGACTCCGTCCGCGTGGACTACAGAAAAAACAAAATGTCGAAATTATTCGGGATTAAAACATTTTCAGATAAAAAGTAGCCTATATGGTAAGTGGGACATGTCACAATATATTCCTGAAAATTGCATCGAAATCGGTTCAGCCGTTTCTGATATTAGCGTGCACAAACGCACAGACAAAAATTCCAAAAATCATTATTTTGGGTACTATTGCGTTGTTAAAGGTCTCCTATAATATTTTTTCTCATATATCTTCTATTATATGTATAGATAGAATAGATATAGATAGACAATACGATATACCTACATAAACAGTCGGCTGTTTTCGTGAAATGGGGTAGCCAGAACTGCTGGATAATAAATGAGATCCAAAAGCCACGTTTTGCATAGCGAGGAGAGGATGTAAATTTACAATGAAAAGTTGCTAGCTAACCACCCGAGAATATGCCCGAGTTCCTTAGTCGACTCTTACAAGCAGATGCAGCGTAATACTTATATTCACGTGAAGCTCGTGTTCCTTAGTCGACTCTTACGACATGCACAGAAGGAAATGCAGCTGATATATTCTAGTAAAGCTATTATTTATGGCGTATTATACAGGATGATTTTTGGTCGTCAACGTTCCCGAAATCTACGGAATCTCCTCGTCATCACGATCATTTTTCTCCATGGAAGCATACCTGGGAAGTGTCTGGTTCCCAAGATATTAAGGTCCAAAGATAAGTAAATAGACTGCGTTTTGTCTGCATAAATGCACATAGACGCGCCTAGCAAGATTTTTTTCACGTGAACATTTGTCTATGAAAAACTGGCATAAACACTGGACACTATAAATTTCGTTCGATCAAGTAATTGAATTATTAAAAAAAAAATCGTTCGTTCGTTCGTTTCCCAGCATTTTTTTGGCATAATCTTACATTATTTGATATATAGAGTACGTAGGTACCCTTCGTTAAGGGTGGCAACGAAAAAACACCATGTATTAACCATACCTACCTACCTACATATTAACTAACCACTGTATCAGAATTTTATCATAACATCTCCGTTCCGCATCAACACAGGAATTTAGGTATAGTATAATCCTACTAATATTATAATTAGGTATAGTATAATCCTACTAATATTATAAATGCGAAAGTTTGTGAGTATGGATGGATGGATGGGTGGATGGATGGATAGGTGGATGGATGTTTGTTACTGTTTCACGTAAAACGGCTGGAGCGTTTTTCATAAAATTTCGTATGGAGTTAGTTGATACCCTGGATTAATATACATATAGGCTACTTTTTATCCCGGGAAAATATTTTTTCCCGGATAATTTCGACATTTCGTTTTTTCTGTAGTCTACGCGGACGAAGTCGCGGGCGTCCACTATACTAACTATACTATGCAAAGTAAAAATTTCAGAGATAAGTAAAAAGACGCTACGGAACCCTCACTAAAATCCGGCTCTCACTCCCCAACAGTTAAGCGTAAGAGTAACAGGAGGGCCTTCATCCTCACAGTTAAGTACACGTTTATGTCTAACTCGTAAAACACGGATCACTGAAAATTTTTGATATGTAACGATTCTATTCAAATACGATTTTTACGAGTGCGCCATTATAATTTTTACTGACATCGTATTTTTTTTCGTCGCACCGATTACTGCTTCAAAGGAGATTTTTAATAAAACGAATGTTATTCCTTTTTAATCACTTCCTTTTTTACTGCCGCGGGTATACAATTCGAATTTTGCACGGGTCTAATAAAAGTTTTATTTATGGTTACTTATTGTACCAATTTGAATTATGAACCTATTTATTCATAGTGGGAATTGGTAAAATATATGGGTATACTACTCGTGACTTCCATAAAGTAATAAAATACATAACCTGAAGTATACGGCCGAGTGATATCAATTTTATTCTCTATGTGCCATGTAGAAGATATTGCCTATTCAATGCATCGATGGAGAAATGGAAAAAATGCTTTCGTAAGAACATAACAGACGATCAATTCATGTAGCATACTTGTAGCTGAGTACCTAGAAAATGGTAATTATAATAACCTACCTCTTAAAGGGTTGCAGACCTTTGTTGCAGACCAAGAGCTAATTAGTTTAGCTTAGCTCACGTAGCTGACGCAGTTTTCCATACTTGTTCGCATAGTTTGCGGTCTGCACAAGTATGGAAAACTGCGTCAGCTAAGCTAAACTAACTTAGCTCTTGGTCTGCAACCCGTAGGTACTACTTCCTATTATAATTATATTATTAAATTTATAAACTTTAGCATTTAAGTTTGTGATATATGCGTGTGTATGTTTGTTACTCTTACATGCAAAAACAACTGAACGGATTTTGATAAAATTTTGCCAGGTATGAATGTAGATGGCCTATAGGATTGGAATAACACATAGGCTATAAAGTTCACGCGGGCGGCTGCTAGTTAGGTATCCTAATAATCTAATAATCCATAGTTGCTTGAAAAATTCATTCTAATCCACCCGGACATCTCGCTTCACGTGGAATCATAGGTACCCTTTCGCACTTAAAAAATATGTAGTAGGGAAGTAGGCATAATTCTTGTATGGATATAGGTACATACAATAATTAACAGTAATAAATAAAGTTTCGTCCTCGGTTCTGTAAATTACAGTAAATGAAATTTTAAATTCTCACGCGATTCAGCCACATGTTGTTGGTCCGACGTATTTTTTTGTTCACCGACGACTACGTTGCCATCTTGTGCTTGTAAATTGTAAGTGGCACATTTTTTATTCTTATTAGTGTGGACATAAAGGCAGGATTTGTTTATTTTATTTCTTTATTACCAGTAATTACTGTTTGTTTGGATTACATTAGTTAGAGCAATAACTAAATTTACTGTCAGTTGGTTGTAAATGTCTGGTTTCTTGTTGCGATGGGGAATTTTTGGGTTTTAATTATTTCACTTGTTGTAGTAGTTCAATATAATTAATTAATTTCCTTAGTAAATGTACTAAGGCTGCTTTTTTAAAGTAGAAATTTATATCTTTTTTGATATCACGCGTATCCCTCTTTCGAATTAGACATTAAAATTTAACTAATTATAAGTTATTTTGTCGCTAAACTAATGAAAACACGCCGCACAAACAGCGGCATTCTTTCAAACCTATCAAATAGATAACAAAAATAAATTGCGACGTTAAAAATTCTATGAAACCAAGAGGTCGGTCAACTGGCTACAAATTAAATTATAATACGGGCTTTGTTTTAGATGTTTACTAACTGAGTTATGCAAGGAGCGGTAACGTTAGAACCGAATCGGAACGCTTCTGAGAAACGTGCTTTTCGAAAAAACACGGTCTTATCGATTCGAACCCGATACGGGAACATAGCTCGGATTCAGGGCATAGCACCAGACTATTGATTAAGCATGTTTATAAATACGCTTAATAAGCAAGCTGGTCAATGCCCTGTTTGATGGAATTTTCAAAGTTTCATGCCGAATTCATAAGTGGAAGTTTTTTTGGAATATTTTTGTAGCATTCTTTATTACACCAATAACGGTAAAATAGCTGGTTTTATTAATTACATACATTTCTACACGGCTGTGTGTGTACCCGATATGGAGTAGACAGAACTGCAGGATCATAAAGGAGAGCCTATAGCCACGTTTAGCATAGCAGGGTCTAATGTAAATGATATTATTAATTATCCATGTACTTATCTATCCTTATTATTCCTTATACTTACATTGGGTCCTACCTATCTGAAAATATAAAAAAAATATCCGTTTCCTTCATGTTTTCAGCCCTAGAGGAAAACATTTTATAAAATTTACCTATAAAAAAAACTACTAGGAGGCAAGGCAGACAGGCAGATACGACCAAATAAGCTGTGACATTACCTATCTTATTATTTGAAAGGAATTTATTTTGGAGATTTAGGTGATAAGTTCCACCAAACGATTCTTGAGCAATTATTTATGGTGTATTATTGACTAGTTACTATCTACCTACATATTTGCTAACCACTGTATCAGAATTTTATCATAACATGAATCTCCGCAGTTCATTGCATAATCTGCTGCAAGAACAAGACATCGAATGTATTAAGAGTTGATCAAACGAAACGAGTAAAACAGGTCCTGCGTCTAAAGCACCATTTTATACGCCTTCTATAAGGTTTCCGATTTCTTTCACTCAACAAACAACATAATAAAAGGAGGGGTGCATACAAGCTACCGTAATAATAGGACGGTGCAAGGCTGAACCAACTCACAAAGGGATAGCACGACACGATCACAGGGAAAGCTACTATAAAGGTTTATAGGTGTGATCCGGAGTAATCCTAATAAGACATGGTCAGGGAAGTAATAAAGAAGAAACACGAATGACCGCCGAACCCATCAAATTTTTGGAAACATCGCAGCTGTCGAACCGCGAACCGACGAGCCCATTATTCCGCACCATAAATAATACACTATACAAAAAGCGCTAACCCTTCATTGCCTCTTCCTTTTACGATTCAGAGAAAAGAAATAAAATATGTGCGAGCCAAAACAAAGGCTATAAAACCAAAATGACAGGGCCACACGCTTTTCGCGGAGACCGCGGAAAAAAAAAGGCAAAACTATAATTTCGCATTATGTAACAGACGGAAGGGAGTTGCTTGGCAGGGTTCGCATGCAAGCAGGTTTAAAAATAACTCAAGGTTAGGCCGCCGGCAGATCGACGAGGGTCCCTTTGTGAGATCAAGGTCCACCGGTTCTACAGGATAGCTATAGGTGCAACTTATTTGTGTACCTACCTGTCCGTGCTCTCGCGCATGCAGAATTGATTCAAGAAATATTGGAATAAAGCTAAGAATAATAAGCAGCCAACTTTGTATGGGCTGAATTTAAAACGGAAAGCTCTTTGTCGAAAGATGTTTTAAGACGTCCATGTAACATTTAAATACTTTATAGCATCATAGCAATTAACTGTCCCTTCGAGGGCTCTTTTACGAGTGTTACACGCAATGCCCACAAATACGAATTGTGAAATGTATGTTCACTTTCACGTTGCACTGTTTTTTGCGTACCTATTATGTACATCACGTGTTGCATCAATTGTTGCATCCTATAGATGGCAGCCAAAAGGTGTTATAACCACGGCACAAATTATTATGTCCTTTTTTTATCTTACTTACTTTTTTCGTAGTTGCATTTGTGTTGCATCATTAGTAGCTGAGTGCAAAGCGCCTAAAATATCGTTACAATACCTACTATCAAGCAAAAAGTAATGGTTTCCAAGTGAAATGTCCAATTTTTTTCTGGATGGCCGAAATAAATTTGCGGACGTTACGTTCGTAGGTACATAATGTACACGTTACACGACTGTGTTCCGAAAATAGAGTAGCCAGAACTGCAGATTCGCGAACGAGATCTTACAGCCGCGTTTAGCACAGCGGGGTCAGATGTAAAAGATCACTGACTGCGAACGTTAGTTGGCAAATAATTAATGTGTTCTCTAGGGTTAATGGTCAAAAGATTTTGTTGAAGACAAGTTCATGGATCAATCGATTTTGGCCATCCAGTTAACAGGGTTAAGTGTAGGTTACAGCATTTCATTAATCATCATTAACAGCCTGTGCAGTTGGTTCTTCAAGTTTTATTTCAGTAATATAGTTGTTCCCGTCCTTTTATACATCCCTTAATTGTTATTGTTTGCAATTTGGGAACATCCTTTTATTCCTTTTGAGATACCTACTTATCTCAATGGAAGTTTCTTTTCCTAAAATAATACAAACTTTGGTGCTGAAACCGCTTTCTGAGACAAAGAAGAGCTCTATAGCATCATGAATATTTAGTCATTTTCAAATTATGATTGCAAAGGAAGTTCTTTGTTTACTGCATAACGATGAGAACCACAAAAAATAAAAGTATTCGCGCAGACCTTGAACAACCCTAGGCAGGTGTAAGGTTGGATGCACCTGCTAACGTTGCAGTGACCTATAAATGTAATAATTAAGTAATTTATTTCTTTACTGACAAGTCCACATATGTGGGTCAAATAAAAAGGGTGTTTTAAGGGTCCGTATCCTGGATCCCGCATGTCTGTCGTAATGTTTTTGAAATAGCAGTTGGTATAATCTACTAGAAAATGGCTCTCTTTTTCATTTTAGGAAAAGTAGAAAATGGCGGCTGAAGAGCTTTTACTAAGGAATTAACTTTAAAATTATGTCCAAAAAGAGCTTTTAAACGTAGTTACATTACTTATATGCTAATGATTCGACGGAAGGGATCAGCCTGACCTTAGCAAGCCTACAATCAAATCATGATTTTCATTGAATTTCATCTAAATTTTCTACACACACACCGCTGTCTTTCCATAACGTGGTATAACCGTAGTAAGCATCATGCATTTTTTTTGGAATAAAAATTTGCATATCTGTAAGTTTGTTAAAGTTAACATTATTATTACTAATCTGCAACTTTAGTATTCTTCCTTGTATTATCTATCCTCTTCTATTTTCTATTTATATCTATTCTTCTATCTATCTTCTTTTATCTATACATATAATAAAATTGTAACGGATCGATGTTTGTGCACGCTAATCTCAGAAACGGTTTTTAGGAATATATTGTGACAAGTTCCACATATGGGCTACTTTTTATACCGGGAAAATGTTTTTATATCGGGAAAATGTTTTTATACCGGATAATTTAGATTTTTTTTTCTGCAGTCCACGCGCACTTAATCGCGGGCGTCCAATAGTTGTATAATAAGTATAACAGAATAAACACACTATTGGAACGTATACGCCAAGTTCTAGTTGATAACACGAACATAAGTAAACAGACAGTGACGCTTACCACAAACCAGTTCGAACTTGTCACATTCTATTTGATCCTGTATTCCCGATACACCCTGGCTGAGTCCCTAAAGCGGGTTCAGGTTTTGGGCGCTATGGCTCGCAAAACTGGTTCCGTGGAATTCGACCTCTTCTGATGTTAAAAGGAACAAGACTGGGAGACTTTTTTGTATTTTTAGGTGATATTTAAATTGGCTGTATTATTTTAAGTGTATCGATTCGATACTCTTGTGTAAGTACCTACGTACTTACTATTATTGAAATAAAAGTTGACATCCCAGAACGGGAAAAACTTGTAGTTAATATTAGTGAAAGTTATGACTATAGGAGAACTATCACATTAATAGTATCTACTTATACCTACCTACTATTATTCCGACCGATCGGAGTGGAGGTTGTTGGGGGCCTATGTCCAACAGTGGACTTCCCAGGGATGTAAATGATGATACATACTCGAAAAAGTACTAGGTAATTCATATTCATTTTATTCAGTAAGATAAAATAGCTATAATGTCTAATGGACAGATATGTATAGAGAGCGGAAAGTGAATGTTTTAGTCACGTGAAAATGCTTTAATAAAACTTTAATAAAACAGGTATTTTATTGATAAAAAATATTTTTCTAACCCTAATAATATAATCTTGCAGTACAAATTTGTTTTTAATACATTTTAGATTAACTAGGCAAAAAATTCTAATATTCATTTTAATTTTTGCTAACATTTTACACAGTTTGTAACCCCTGCAATAGCAACCTAATTAAAAATTATGTGATAATACGCCACCCTCTAAGTATACGTATGTTTAGGTAATCAACTAAGGTACCTTAGTAGTAGGTACCTACCCCTACTTAAAAAGTGTCGACTCGGAAAAGGTGCCCAAATAAACTCAATCCGAATCGTCAGGCCATATAAATATTTTCTCTTCACGTTTCTCTCTGTTTCAACAGGAGTGAACAACTTTTTTATTCTCCAAAATGACTCGATGAGATCAAATAAGATGCCCTGAAAAAGATGCGACCCCAATACTCGAGTATTACAGCAACATTCAACTTATAGAGGTCACACAGATGTCGTCTTAAATATACAAAAGAACAGGATGAATTGCGACGCAGTTCTTATAAGGACCCAAATATACACACAGCTCCTCAAACACAATCTTTGGAATTTTCAACTTTATGGCTACAGCCTAAAATCTATGGGGTCCTCTGATGGGGGTATGGAAAAGTTTGCATGATCGATATTTAATATGCAACTCCGAAAATCCTCTTTTTAGCATTGTGAGCTTTATTTCTTGAGTTTTAGCGGTTGATAAATTGTTGTTTTGGCTGCTTTGGTAAGTTGGTCCGGTCATTTAATTCGGCTAGTGGTTTTGTATGAAACACGTGTTAACTTCCCTTTATTATTGAAAATGCACCTACCTATGTACGAGTATTCACCTGGCCATGTATTTTGTCCATTTTTGGATACGCAATTAAAATGCAGCTGGACGCAAGTGAATACATACTCGTAATAGTAACGGGATAGAGTACCTGGGAGAAAAATAAATACTTAAGAAGTCAATAGCCATTAAATATTAATGTAAAATATAGGTAAGATGTACTTAGGTACAATTTATTGAAGTAGGCAGCTGAGTATGTAGGGAATACAATTTTTAAAAAATTACAAAATAAAATTTTTTTGTAAGTACTGTGCCGATGCGGGGCTTCACTAGAACACATCAGCTGCATCTCCTTCTGCGCATGTCGTAAGAGTCGCCTAAGGAACTCGGGTATTCTCTCAGGTGATGAGCTAACAACTTGTCACTGATCATTTACATCTGTCCTCGATATAAGCGTGGCTGTGGGATCTCTCTTCTGTCTATCCCATTTCGGGATCGAATGGCCGCTTATTTGACGGCACTTCTATCTACCTAGTACATATACTAAAAATGTAACGGATCGATGTCTGTACATGGAAGATATATGAGCAAAAATATTATAGGAGACCTTTATTAACGCGCTTTATTAGTACCCAAAACAATGATTTTTTGAATTTTCGTCGATTTGTCTGTGCATTTGTGCATGCTAATCTTAGAAACGACTGAACCGATTTCGATGTAGTAGTAATATATTGTGACAGGTCCCACTTAACATATAGGCTACTTTTCATTTTTGGGGTGCGAACATAGAAAGTAACATATAATTAAACAATCGATAAACAAGTGTTAATGCTTTCATGTCGAATAAATGATTTTGAATTTGAATTTGAAAAATTTTATCCCGGGGTAATGTTTTTATCCCGGTTAATTTCGACATTTTGTTTTTTCTGTAGTCCACGCGGACGGAGTCGCGGGCGTCCACTAGTACCAAATATAAACAGCAGCGATATTTCGACCCTTTTCCGTAACCGGTACCAACACAACATAAAAAAAAATAAAAAAAAAAATATAACACACACCATAACAAACTAACTCAAGTGCGTAGATGCGTTTCACCAAATAGTTCCTTTGAATGATGGCGCTAGTTGCTCTGTTGACGTGTACAATATCTGTGCAACTGCGTAAAAAGTTTTTAGTTCCGATATTTTGCACGGGAGTTATACAATGAAACGGACTTCTTATAGAAATAAAAATTGGGTCACACCTTGTTCCCCTCCCTCTTAAAGACCGGTAACGAATCTTAGTTTTTTTGTTAGAAACTTAACTTTATCCTCCACGTTTGGCTATCGAAAACTTATCTTATGTTTTGGTAATAGGGTTCAATAAAAGTATATGTTATGTAACTATTTTTGTTTTGCCGTGTAAATTAAAGACTTGTACTTAAACTAGGTCCTTGTTTTGTATCCCATAGTAGGTCTTTATAATCTATGCCCATACGATACACACGTGCGCTAAGAATAGTCATTACTCCATTCAGTGACTTCAATGAAACTGGTTAAATAAAAACTGGTTTATTGGGATTTTATGGGAGAAAAAATACACGTAAGTACCTCCATTGAAGGTAAAAATGCGTATTTTTTTTCAAATGACTTAATTCAAAACAAGGGGAATGAGGTAGATAAGTATAGTAGTTCCTACTTGCGTTATTTTGTTTACTATATCAGTAGTAATGTTACACCAACAAGTAATAAGTACCAAAATCCAGAATAAAATCTTAGGAATCATGTAATTACATTGATTGAAATCATAGATCCACATAGACACAAGCGGAGCACATTGGAAATGATGACTACGGGTTTCACACAGCTTGCCCAGTGCAGTTGCATCTACTAAAACAAAGCTATAGTTAGTAGCCTCCTCCACCCGCGACCACCTTACCATCTACCTACCAAAGGGGCGGGGGCGCGAGCACTGACATTGGAGAGCAACCCTTGAACCGGGTCCAAAGCACCCCGCTACAGCTCCGCTTTCCGCTCCGCTCCGAAAGTGAAAATCTGCAGCACTTTCCCCACCCGCGCGCAAGCCCCGCCCCTTGCAATACCCCCGCGCCCCGCAACACAAGGTCAGCCTGCACCGCGGACCGAGGCGGGCGCGACGCGACGCGCTCTTGAAATTTCGCTTTCGTTCTGTTATTAGTCTGCCGCGCGCGCCCCGGCAAGCATGTCTCTTGTGTGACGCTCCCATTCGGCTTCGTTTTCGTTCAACTTCGCAATGGCTCCGCGGCGTCAAGGCACCACTGGCGAGCGGGAGGCTGACGACAGCTTCGGCTGCTGCGTGCCAACAGAGTGCTTGAGGCCCCGCGAGGCGGTTCGAGCGGAAGATGCGGTCCGCGTGCTTTGCAACAATGACACGTGCGCTGCCGGCCGGTACATGCACCGTGAATGCTTCGAGCAATGGGAAGCCGGCGTGCTGGCGTACCTAAAGTCCTGCGGCCGAGCCAGGTCTTGGTCGGAGAAGCAGCGCCACCAGAATCTGTGGACGAAGAAGGGCTACGATTTGGCGTTCAAAGCGTGCGGCTGTCGTTGTGGAAGAGGGCATTTGAAGAAAGATTTAGATTGGACTCCCCCGGGAGCGGTGCGGGCTGATGACGAGAAGAAAAGGCGTCGTCGTGCGCGTTCAGGGAGGACCACGACGTCAGCGGTCGGTGATGGAAGGACCCGCGCCTTCAGTTTGTCGAGCTCGGGATCATGCTCGCCGCCTTCGGCTTCCTCTGAGCCCTCCACCAGCCCTACACACGCACCTTCACTTGCCGTCTCTCCACCCAAAAGGAACTCCAAAACAGAGATTGTGTCCGACAGGGTCAGGTAAGAAATAGTTTCATTACTTACTTATTTCGTTTTGATTACCCATTTATTTATTTTTTCTAACCGGAATCTTACTAGCCTTTTTTTTGTAAGTACCTACTTATTGTGTCTTTCTGTTCTAACGAAATGTTTTGGTACCTACCAAAGGTACGACAATTAGATTTTATTTAAGTGTTAATTTTCTATGATAAATGATTTTTTGATAAATGAGATTGTGAGGTAAGTAGGTAACCCACCTCTAAAGAATAAACTTAGCGCGATATGCAATTAGGTAGCTATAAGTATAGTAGCTATAGCTTATTTATTTTAGTTGCCTAGTTAGTAGGTAGAGGGTAAAAATAAAAGTTTAGGGCGGCGAATGTGATCCATGTTAGGTACGCAATTCTGTCTTTCTGTAGGTTACGAATTACACAAGAAAGTACCTACAGGTAACTACATACCTAATAAAAAAAACTAAATTGCTGTGTGTCGCGATTATCGACAAAATTGTGCCCCCAAGTCAAAGGGTGTATCCATAAAAATGCAATTTCGCCGGTTGCATTACGAAAGCGCACAGCTGGTTTCCGTTTCCTTTCCGCTCTAAATGCGTTTTCCCGAAATTGCTACCCTCCCGCCATAATTGATGCGGTTTCTTTCACGGAAACAAAAACGTATTTTTTCGTGTAGGCTTTTTCCAAGTTGTAGGAGACTATTATGTAGTATTCTATGTATTATTTATTATTTACTGTACTTAGGTACCTACCTACTTGTTCTTATAAGGTTTCGTTTAACAAGAAAGTTTTTTTAAAACATTTTTTTATTATGTTGCCATTTTTATTGTTATTTTAATCTCTTAAAGTATTATACATATAGTTCGCGTTGGGCATACCACTGAAAAATAATAAAATTATCCGGACGGATTATAAACAGAGTCCATTTTGTAAATATACTGCAACCAAATCATCTTGATGCTTTATTATCTCAATCAACGGACGTAGGTGTTGTGTGTATGGGGCATCGTGATTGAGATGTGGGCGAAAACTGCATGACGTGTCATGATGACTGTCAGTAATCTCAACTTGACCTATAAATGAGCCTAATATACTTCAAGTGGTTTCGGGCAAACGGAATAAATATTTAGCTTATAGTTACCCAATAAACATTTTTTAAACTAACTACTTATCTATTTTCTATGTTGAGACTCCATTCAATGCATTTTTTACAGTAAGAAATTATTTTCCATTTTTTATTTATAACAATACTACGAATGGCCGTATACTACATATGAAATTACGTTTTTATAATTACACCTGTTTAATTCTAGGTGTTTTCCTTTGTTTGAATTGATACTACCTATGTACATAGGTGCACTACATTCAGGCATGTAGATTTTTAATATTTTCGTCTTGTCTCAATAAAGACCGATTCATTCAATCAAACAAAACTAATGAAGTAATCAGAATGCATGCACATGTTTGCTACCTTACATTGAGTTAGGTAAATATAATAAATACCTAATGTCATATTTATTAACAATAAGACCTTTACTTTCATAGAAAAATTTAACTACCTACTTAGTTTGTTCTTACGAAAACCATTACAATGGTATTCCACTCTTATTATTCATAAAAAAAGTACACGAGTTTTTTTGAGTGTTAGGTAAAAAATAAATAAAATGTGGATAGATACAAATGAACAAATTATCACCCGAAGATTCTTAGACACAAAATACCACAGTTATTAAAATAATAATATTCCTATGTGTAATAATAATTATTATCACTATTTTAAAATTCTCGTAACACATAATGAAATATAATTTAGGTAACCGGTCTTTTGAACCGTTTACTAGAAGGCGTGTCTTGTCTACCTGGTTTATTTATGTTTCTTTTTATTATTTTTTATCATATGAGGTATGTGATTTTTGTTTGTCCAGAATATCAAGGTCCCATAAAATTATTATTGGAAAAAGTTATGTAATTACGACCATTAGTTACAATGTTTTCGAGTTGAACTAAAAAATTTTATTTATACGTGTTATAAATAGATCCATTAATTTGGAACTATTATGCGAAAATTAACGAAAACGTTTTGTATATCGTGAATGTTAACAGCAAGATCGTGGTTTTTCAGATTTCATTATTATCTATGTATGGGTAATACCTATATCATATAATTAAATAAAACTATTATACAGTGCTATTAAAGTTTATAACGATTATAGTATGTAGATATTATGCTGTAACTTTTTATGAAATGATTAAACCCTATTATTTTCATCAATAAATAAATCGGTTAGGCGTAAAAAATACAGATTGCTCTATAAAATAAGAGGTAGCGATTTTGAACAATGCAAAAAAGAAGTCTGATCACGTTTGTCTTGGCCTTGAGATCGTGAATTACATTTGATTTAAGGCCCGGCTTATTGATGATAATATTCATTTATTGATACTCATAACTCAACTAAGATTTAGTAATGTTTTAATATTAAGTATAGTTAATTTTATGATTTAGATTACCAAAAGATTTAATTAAAAAAACAAATAAGTAAGAATTCAAAAAATCCTTACAAATCTACTTGATCTGAAATTTATTAATAAACTGTGTATTTCTAAATAAAGACAGATATAATAAAAAAAATGTAGTACTTAGTAGCATCGATCTAGTATGAACACCATTATTTTATTATTACTTCAACGAGATTGATTCGTAAGATATAAATCTACCTGATTATTATATCTTTTGTTATAATAAGATGTAAAATAAAATTGCCTGAAACATGCTAGGTGAGGTGAGTCAGTTACCATTGCCAGTGATGCGTGAAGTAGTGTGAGGGGGGCTTAGGGGGATAGATTTAGTACCATCCCAACGGAAGATTAAAGTAATCAAGTATAATAACATTTTATTTATTACCTAGATCTATCAAATATGTATAATTTAATATCCTAAATCCGACCAATAAGACATACAATTTCTACTCATTTTCTTTATTATACATTTTGACATACAGTCGACTCTCGTTAATTCAAACCTGCGATAATACGAACCTCTCTGCAATTCAAAGTTGTCACGAGTTCCTTAGAATTTCTCTTTATATTTCAAACTAAAACAATTCATTTTTATATACTCGGTAAATCGATCACAAATATCATCTCTGTCTGACAAAACGACGCCTTAATTCGAACTTACAGGCGTCAATCACGCGACAATTCAAAGTTGCAGAGTGAAAGAGATAGAAAGTTTACAGAATTTGCTAAGTGTACATCTATTGTACCCCTAATTTTATCTATTTATTATAGCCTTTCCTCTGACATGAATTTATATATTGTAAAACAATTATTATTTCATAAAATTATTAATAATAATTAATTATTTATTCATTCATCTCCACTGTCAGCTTGCCCCTTGCACCCCTCATAATTATTTATTATTAAATAATTGGAAACTTTTCTCAAATATTTCGAACTATTTAATACTTCAAACTCTCGATAATTCGTAGTATTTTAAAAGTCCTTGATATTTGAATTAACTAGAGTCGACTGTACATTATTGCTTAGAGTGATGTCAACTAATAACTGCCAGTATGCTTTCTAAGATGATATACTAAATTCGCATTAGTTGTAAATAAAGGATTGTTACAAAAACACATTTGTATTCAATATTAATAGATGTTTTTGCCGCGTGGTGCCGGCAGAGTAGAATTCGTACCACCCCGTGTCCGCCCGTGGGTATCGTACGAGGCGATTAAGGGTTTCCAGAAGGTGGGCAGCAGCGCCTCCCGTGTTGACAACATAGTCCAAAATACAAACTGCGGTCACCAACCCGCCTGCCCAGCGTGGTGACTATGGGCAAATACCCCCCATGGCATTCTTGTGGCGTGCCCTGGGGGAGGCCTACGTCCAGCAGTGGACTGTAATAGGCTGATGATGACGATGATGAGCTGTTTTTGTAAGAAATATAACTAGACCTTTGCCAACCAATTACCATAAAATATGAAAAGGTATTTTCTTGCTGTCATCGTGCCTCTGTTCAAGGGTAAGGGCTCACGACTGGACTGCAAAAACTACAGAGGCATTAGCCTATTCAGCATTGTCGGCAAGCTGTATGCGAAAGTGTTGATTGAAAGGATTATGAAAGTAACCGACCAGAAAGTGTGGGATGCACAAGCGAGATTTCGAAAGGGCATGGGATGTACGGATCAAGTCTTTTCCTTACGATGTATAGCCGAAAAGTTTCTGGCGAAAAGTCAGAAGGTCTATTGCGCTTTCATCGATTTGGAGAAGGCTTATGACAGAGTAGTGAGGAAGGAACTTTGGAAGGTTCTGTCTATGTATGGAGTGAGTGGCCTTCTCATTCGGGAACTGAAATCCCTCTATGGGGACTCAAGTGCTTGTGTGAGAATAAACGGGTCCTACACAGACTGGTTCACCATCGAAAAGGTTGTTAGACAGGGATGTGTAGCGTCACCGTGGCTATTCAATCTATTCATGGACAGCTGTTTGCAAGGTTTGAAAGACGATGATTGTGGTCTAAGAATGAATGAGTTACTTGTCAAATGCCTTCTCTTTGCCAATGACATGTTTTTGCTTGCGTCTTTGGATGAAGAGTTGCAGGAGATGGTAACAAAAATGCATGGATCATTTGAAAGTAAAGGGATGAAGATGAATGTAAGTAAGACGAAAGTAGCCGCCCCTGGTCAGGATCGTAGTAAATGGAGATCCGTGATCTCTGCATACCCTTTCGGGAAAGAGGGGTGATTATTATGTATGTATGTATGATATTAATGATTTAAAACGGCGGCATGGTACGTACGCGAAATATTAAATTACGTAGTTAGTTACTTATTTATTGAATCAAACCTGTTTACTCCTAGTATAAATTATTAACCCGCAGAATTATACTTGTACGTACCTAAATGTAAGAAGTACCTGCGTAAGTAAGACTTTCTATCCGGAAGGCAAAGCTAAAAGGAATATAACATACCTATACATACTTAATTATTTTAACTTCAGCAGTATATGTGGGTAATAGGATAAGAATGTAACTCATGTTTATTTAGTTTTCGTTTAGTCAAAAGCAATTTGTACCCTAAATTGCATTCGGTGCATTTTTTTCTGTAAAAACAATAAGATACCTATCTACTACCTACTGTAGGAGATATTATTTATCTGTAAAATTAGATACAATGACGACTGTATCTTAATACTATTGGCCCGCGTTGTCGTTCTCCTTAGCTGACCGCCGTTGTTTTATCACGACATGTTTGCGACGAAACACAACCCGCTGTGTTGCTGCAATCCAAAACCGCCTCTACTCCCTGCTTCATAGCGCTCAGGGAAGCTTCAAATACGTAATTATGACAGTTACAATAGCATTATCTGGAGACTAGCCGGCGGTTTCCGTTCCCATCAGACGGCGCGGCACGGCTCGTTAGCGCAGTTTTTAGGGCGTGATCGACCCAACGGCGCATGCCTGCATCGCAACAGCAAAAAAAACCGCGAACGCATCAAAATGCACCACCACGTACTGACCTTGTACTCTTACACCAAACTTCAGCTGACAATAGACCAGGCCCGAACACAATGCCGTTTATTCCATTGCAAAGCTTTAAAAGTGCCGTGTCTCGACATTTTACTTGCAAATTCGCGTGATTATGCATAGCAGAGTCGGGCAAAGATGTATTTAGTTGCGTTGAATGCATTGTATTTGGTGCGCGTGTGGGCACGCACCGTTTTGCCCAACACAGAAATTCCCGCCTGTGTTCTGTTTCACGCTATGTCTGAGTCAGATGTAACCCTCTGATGCACTTAACAGTTAAACATTGGGGGAATTCAGTCATGATTTGGTGACAGGTCTATATGAAACTACCTAGTATGTAGATACTTGTTTTGATTCGGAGTGCAAGTGCTGCAACTAACTTCATTACGCAGTCGAGCGGCGAACCGGCGACAATACAGAATGGACTATGCATAATTTAGCCATTAATTCACGAAATGACTCTTGGAAGTTCTGCGTTCGCCAGACGGCGCTGACCATTGCTGCAATATGTATACGTCAGCATTAGTTTTGAGACTACTAGACTGTTATACTGTCGGAGCGGATGCAATTTGTATGTTAGCAAATCGCTCTGGGTTTTGTTCCTTAACAAACCTCGTACGTCAGTCCACTTGACGAATGGCCAAATAAAACTTTCAAATGAAGCGTTGTTGATTTTCCGTTTACATTTGAGGCTCTTTCGAGTACATTCATCATCGTCATTAGCCGCTTTCAGTTCGAGGCTGCCATTCTTTTTCGCTTGCACGCTATTGTGTTGGACTGTATTACTCACGCTGAAATGCTCTGCATTTAGTGCAAGAGCTGTATCTGAAAAACAAACAACAAATATTTGTCGTGCACACAGTCGGGAGAAAGTTCGGATAGGTTCAGGGACAAGACTATTTGCGTCTCGCGGCGGGCGATCGCCGATGCAATTAAATTTGTATACGAAGCTTTATGTTCTGAGCTAAATATAAGTTGGCGCGACGTTGCCATGCCGAACATAGCTTTAGTATCGTTTTCGGGATGCATCATGGAAATCGTATTTGAATGTTACTGCTTCTCTTATCTTGTATATTTCAAGTAATATCGAGGATTGCAGCGGAGCGAACGGACATTGCCAAACATTTTCAATAACTATAAAGTGCATTTCGCAAACTTGAGCAGAATTTTCGATAAATGTCATCTTTGTGCGGTGTGCAATCGATATTAGTATGTAAAGTGCAGTAGTTCAACGAGCTCAACGCGAGCACCTTCATTGTTCACTCCCAAAGGTCAACTCCACAGACTAACGAGGGAAACTCGAGAAATGTCAGTTACAAAGTAGTGATTTTTGCTAATAACCCTCGATTCGCGTTGTGAAATTCTTTACTCTGGGGGCTTATGTGACGGGTTGTATTTCATCAACGCTGGAGTTTATGTTACGAGGTATGTATGAGTGACGTGTTGTGTGTGTACATAAACGTTGATTTGTTATTATGACGTGCAGTATTAATTTGCAAATTGCAAAAAGTTTACATTTGTCTTTTTGCATTCCATTTTATTTAAAGCTAATGGATATTTGAATGTTACATTACCAAATAAACATTGGAACAGTATCAGTATCACAAAGGAATTTACATACAAGTACCAGGCTAGCATAAACGGAGTGGTCATGTCTCCTATTCATTAGCTGTCCGTTATCTTTGGTTGACAGGAATGGCTCGAAATGGAATGACTTGACAGATTTATAGTATCGTTGACTCGGCCACTTGATATCGTCGCGTCGTGCACAGCATTTGCACATTTGGACGTTTATGGTAGTAAATGGGTTCAAAAAATTGCTGACATTTGACATTCTCTGAGGTACAAAGTAGGTGCTACCTAACCTTGATGAGAATTACAGTTAGATAAGTAAGAGTTCGAACAGCAGCTATTTAATTTTAAAATTTCTCTACATCATCACGTATGCTAAAACTAAAGTATAACCACGGCAAAACACTAGGTAAACATAGTTCAAACGTTAATATAAAATAACCACATACCTATATGTGAATAACAAAGATACGAAAATAAAAACAACAACCAATCGGGTGTCGACATTACGAACTAAAAATGTTACCGCACAAAATGCATTTTGTTATTCTAACAAACAACGTAATATGTGGCGCCGCCGCCGCCGTAGTAAAGTCAACTTATAACTTGTCGATCTGTTATGACTTCGGTAATGCTCTTTACGACTTCGCCGGGTTATGTAAGAAAGTATTACTAACCAACCTCAATAAATAGTCGGTTGTTATCCTACGGAAACCTATTGTTGGTGCGTTCTCGTATTTCAGATGCGTTTTCATTTAAAACTACGGCAACATTGTTACTAGTAGTATAAACTTTTACTACATGTCAGGCGAGACAGGACATAATAAAGTTATAGAAGGTACTTCGTGGAAAAATGACTTCTCGTGGTTAGGGCTGAAGTTTTCTCAACAGGAATTCTCGCTATCTGTACGCCAAATTTTATAACGTTTCCTTTAGTCGTTTCGTCGTGAATGGAGGACGACTCTAGGTCTATAATAATCAGTGGTTCCCAAAGTGGTCCAGGTGGACCCCAGGGGTCCACAGGAGTCTCGATGGGGGTCTACGTTGACGTGAAAAAATTGGGGTTCACAATGAGTTCGTATCTGGTGTAGGTCTGTGGGGGTCCACCAGAACCAGTTAATTTTTGAAAGGGGACTATGAGAAAAAGAGTTTGGGAACCTCTTATATAAATTATGTAGATTCGTGATCCATTTGCTCAGAAAAAAAAATAATTATAAATGTAGCACATTAACTTTAAAAAAAAAAAAAAACCGACTTCAAATGCGTGAACACAAAAAAAAACTAAACATTAAAAAATAATTCCTAATATCTATTACCTAATACTATAATTTTCCTAAACTATGTCAAAGTAATTAAAGTTAAACCAGCTAAATATCTTACAATAGTTATACTTATATACCTATTGTCAGAAAAATAAACAATTTTGGAGTCGGTGCCAAAATAGCCGTATTAAGTTTTCAAATTATTGCTTTCTTTTTTGTTTGTTGTATTCTATTGTATTTGTAATTCTTAGTTGGTATAGTTTTATTGTACCAGGCTTAACATACAACTTATTTCTTAATATTTCTTGTTTCATTGGGTACTTTTTTCTTATTTCATTAGGTTTATATTCATGCTTTATTACTGGCACCGACTCCAAAAACAATAGGTATATAAGTATAACTATTGTAAGATATTTAGCTGGTTTAACTTTAATTACTTTGACATGGACGCCCGCGAGTCCGCGTTAGGAAAATTATAGTATTAGGTAATAGATATTAGGAATTAATTTTTAATTTTTAGTTTTTTTTTGTGTTCACGCATTTGAAGTCGGTTTTTTTTTTTTTTAAAGTTAATTATTTTATTTAAAAATTTTTAGTGTTACTTTTTTGTAGATATCCTTAGTGCATTTAATATGGGTAGGCCTACTAAACGCGCAAGTTCATCCCCAATTTTTCACCCTTGGGGGTTGTTTATTATTAAATTTAAATGGGACCACCCTTGAGGTATTACCTATACGCCGAAAAAAGATTTGTTCAAATCGGCTCCTTTTTTTGAAGTCGGTTGAAAATAGCGAATAATATCACCGCAAAAAACTTGTTTAACTTATAATGCTAATAACCTAAGTGAATAAAACATAAATAGCATCGATTAGACTAGTAGTGTAAAATGGCGTACCTACCTACATATTAATATACAGGATGTTTTTTTGTGGCCACCTTTAACGAAGGGTACGTATTCTATACATGAAATAAAGTAAGTTTATACCAAAAAAAAATGCTGGGTTTTTTTTTTTTTTTTAATTTTAAATTCCTTGATCGTGCGAAATTTATAGTGTCTAGTGTTTATGTTAGTTTTTTTATAGACAGATATTAATTATTTTTCGTGAAAAAATCCTGCTACGCGCGTCTATGTGCATTTATGCAGAAAAACGCAGTCTATTTACTCAACTTTGGACCCTAATATTTTGGAAACCAGACACTTCCCAGGTGTGCTTCCATGGAGAAAAATGATCGTGATGATGAGGAGATTCCGTAGTTTTCGGGAACGTTGACGACCAAAAATCATTCTGTATGTATGTAGCAGTATAATATTTCTTCAATACTACTAATACTGTTAACCGATTATGATCCTTAAGACAATGCTGTTAAGCTTACTGAGCTTACAAGATGTAGGTACTTTATAATAGCAGTGCATTGGTTGATTCAATAGGCATTAGCTGTTATAAGATGATTATTATCTGCACGCACACTTATACAATTTTATTATTGATGGCATTATTATTCTCCATGAACGTATAAAGAACAACGGACGTAATGCTGTCACTGCACAGATTGAAACACCGAAATGGCGGCGCGTTGGGCATGTGTGCGTATGTTCCAGTAGGCGCCGAGCTTACTATGGTTTGTATGTGTGTGTAAATAACGCGTCAATACACATCCCTACTCTATGGAATATCGTTGCCGAGCTTACTATGAATGCTTCACTCTGTGTAGTCACAACACTCTTTCCGTTATTTTATACGTTAATGTTATTCTCATAGAAAAAGTTTTTAACTTGTATGATGATAGGATAGGATACTAGGCCGCATCAACTTTGATTAGAGATTCAAAACTTAGGCTACTGAAACTCAAGGTTGATCTTTACACTCACAGTTACGGTCTCTATGTTAAGACTTCTATTAGTGAAATAAAAATCTATGTGGCAAGAGCTCAATAAAGTATTTTTGAAAAGTAGGCTCAGTGGTTAGAGCACTGACACGCGGAATGCAGAGGTCGTGGGTTCAATTCCCACCCGGGTGAGGAATTTTTTCCATTTCTTTATTAATAATTTTATAAGTAGGTATTTGAGGCACTTAATCTAGATACCTTAACCAAGGCAATTATTTCACATTTATTGTAGCGGCCCTAATTCATTTCTGTGCCTCCTGTATCCACTGCCTACCGGCTATAGCAGTGAAGTCGTCCGTCCATCGACACAGGGAATCCTAGTTTGGAAAGTAAACCAAAGCACCCCATTAATGTAAATGCTTTGTGTTTTGTCCAATAAATAAATTATTTTTATTATCTAGCTTAGTGGTCTGCCGACACTGGGCGTTTCTAAACGATCGGTAACTAGTTATACCTACCAAAAAATGCGATAACAATAGGGTACTTTCGTAAACAAATGTTGTTCACGTGTCTGATGTCTTGCCATTGGGAACGGATCCTTTCCCCATACTCTTGTAACGTTTGTTTATTACACCAACACACGTGATGATATCATGTTTGTGTGTAAGTGTTTCCTGAGATCTGATATCCGACACTTTTGTTATTACTCTACACTTCAATTCACACGGTGTAAGCGAATTGCATCTTTGTTGAAGTTGTATGCCCGAAATTAATAATGCTATGCAGACTTTATATTAATGAAATTTGATCGTAAATTTATTGGTCCTGCCTCTGCTCTAATTTGTTGAATTACTGTGACGTAAGCCAATTTTCCGTTCGTATTAATGTTTTTCTTGAGACCAACATCAGTCGAGCTGATAGGTACGTGTCTTTCTTTAGCATAGGTTACATTTGCAGTAGGTAGATGAACTAGGTTATGTGACATACTTTACTTCCATCCATATCATTAATTAACTAACTTAATCACACTCAATCATTAAAAATAACTCTGTCGACGGAAACAAACTGCTATTACCCTCTCATGTGAGTGCCCTTAAGGGAAAGTTACTAGTTAAAGTTAGAATTCTATAGTGGATGATGAAAATAATGCAATTTATCTCGATTTAAAACCTACACACTGCACTCGAACGTTCCAGAAGCCGCGACAATCGTAATACATCGCTGATAACGATAAGTTCAATGCCGGTCGTTGACACAGCCGACTCCAATGAGTTGTTATTGCTTTAAACACAATACCCCTAGAAAAACACTATTTAGCCTTGGTTATTCTTGAATTCATACCGATGCACGCCTCTTTCGGGTGACCGAAATGTGATTATGAAATATTCACTTATATAAGTATCGTAGATTTGTAGCGGTAGCCACGCAGCAGCAGCAGATGATGTGCGTTGTCGCTACACTGCTGGTTGACTATGTATTTCTATGAAATTCCCACCTGGCAATACAAAGCCGTCATAGAAATTCTATAGAAACCAGCAGTGTCGCGATGTTACGGTAATGGGTTTTACTGTGTGGAGTCGGCTACGAACTTTGTAAAAATAACTAAGGTAATGGGCCTTGCATTTTATAATTCTGCTTTAAAAGAATTTGACATAGAATATAACGTTGTAGGTGGCACTGCCTCGCCTTAATTTCCGAAAGCCATTTTCTTGGTGGTTCGTAGAACTTCGACAGGTGACATTTGCATCTACTATAATGGCATTTTACTAACGAGCTTACCTTACCCAAACAGAAGGTACTTAGGTCTAAGTAGGCACCAATATTATGTGCGCTCTAGTTGAATAGCTAACTTTATGTGCAATCCACTTAAATTTAAAATAAGTGGAAATAATGACGTGGCTTCATCTCGTCATCAGCCTAATTGCAGTCCACTGCTGCACGTAGGCCTCCTCCAGAGCACGTCACAAGGCTACTGCCACAGGGGGGTTTTGCATATTCCATAGTCACTACGCTAGGCAGGCGGGTTGGTGACCGCAATCTGTATTTTTGACTATGTTGGCAGCACGGGAGGCGCTGCTGCTGCCTGCCTCCAGGTTCATCTAGAATCACGAATAAAGGTGTTCCCTTTATCTACCTTATTATTCTGCATAATTAAGGGCGTTTCTAAATTTTCAGATGGGCTATCTGAAGGATAAAGTTAATACTGTCTCTATCTTGATCTAGTTTTGGAGAAAGGCAGACCACTGGAAAAATCGGCCCTTGTCACAATACAAGCAATGGAATACTACTGAATATTTGTATTGGAGCTATGCTCATCATTTTATTGGGAAATTCCCAAAGCTCTTGCCTTATTGTTCTAGCATGACCTAACGACATACTTACAATTTATTTAACATGCAAGACATAAAACCATTTGTGGTGGGAACTGCAGTCCCCAGGGAGTCCCTACAAAGCCTAATATTATGATTACAGGCACGTAAACCTGCATTTTGTTCACTTTCTTACACGTTTGATGACTTTGTAGTGACGTAAAGTGCAAGTTAGGCGAACTAATGGTACCTACTTAGATACATAATTTATTTACGCGTGCTAAGTCATATTACCCTGTTTCTATACAATACAAATAAGGCTTAGACAAAGTAACGTAATTTTTCGATCGAATGTATAGTTTCGTTAATGAAACCAATTGTTCCAATAGAAAGCTTTCATTTAAGGCGATCGTTCAATGACGTGATGAAGTCCAACCGCTGCGCTATTGGGGAAAAGTTACCACAAGGAACGTCAAAGCGAAATGATGTTACATTGTTTGTTACATTCTGGGTCTTGTCTTGAGGGCTATCTTTTCTTCATATTTTTGTTTATTCGTCGCATCATAAAATGTTAAAACTGATCCCCATAGTGGTTGGCTATCATTTTGCTAGAAATACAATTACCTACTTCAATTTTTTAATCTAGACTTATCTAAATTGGAGCAGGTTCCACGAATTATCATATCGTACAAGTTCTAACCTTACTTTACTTCCCCCAGCTTCGAGACTGGTCACGAACGACACAATTAAGCTGTTTTATTAGATTATACTATGCAAATTACACGATTCAATTTAAATTTTGATCAGTACCAACCTTGCGCAACCGAAAATGTTTCTAAAATTGTTTAAACGATCACTTATTTACTTTCATGTGAAAACGTCGATATGAGGGCGTTATTCGTTTGTACTGTGGGACTGCTGTTACATTTGGATCCACTCTCTTTGTTTGGACCTGTAATAGTTAGTTCCAGAAAGAAAACTTGCCAAAACACGCATACATGTCACTTCCAGCTCACTAGGTTTCAATGAGTGATGATCACTATGAACAGTCAGAAAGATTGCCGATACGCCTGCGGTTTGCTCAACAATCAAGCTTTTTCTGCAGGTTTGAAGAAGCGCAGCGTAAAATCTGTGTTACGTGACGTAACCAACTAAAATGTATTACAGTAGTAAATCGTCGGAACCGGCTACGGTCGATTGGGCTCAGTTATCTCCTTTTACATACAATGAGCTGCGGCCCCGCCCACTCACAAATTGATGTAATTGCCTAATTATTTTTATTACCCGTTTGTTTGGGCTCGGCACTCAGACTATTTTCCAATTAATCGGCTCGTGTAAGATTAAGAGATATGGGAAAAATTCGACCGGCTCGAGTCTCAATTAGTTACTGCTCGAATTTCATACAAGTTTTATTTACTTTGAGAAATCGCGTTTTCTCAATTTACCTTACCTCCTTTTTTCCGGGATTAGCCCACCACTCATTCCCGCCACTGCAACTCCTGTAAGCCAGGATCATGGAGAAGGTATAAAAGAGGATGTGGGACTGGCAATCGTTAGGCCATGTCGTCATGATAGGAGCGGAGCTTTAGGGCCAGTGCTTATGCTACGAAATCAAATTGTGTATGAAATAAAGTTTTAACTTTATCTTAAAAGAACCAAACATGAAGTTTTGTATTAGGTACTGGGTGTTGAGTGACTCGGGGAACAAGGGGAAGGTCCAAAAGAGGTATCTTTTCACACATTTTGATTTTTGATTAGATTTTCTCTATTTAAATGTGACAATTGGGCTATCCTATATATTAGATATGCTATCTTCCGCAAGATGGATTCTCAAAATTGTGAAATATTATTGATTAAACATGTTATTTTACTTTAGTCTATCCTAGTAAGTTAATATTCATTAAAAACCTAATTCTATTTTTCAATTTCAGTGTTAAATAGGTCTCTTTGTACTCTAAAATTTAAGTACGTAATAATTATCGCGACATCTAGCGTGCAATAGACAAACAGTTGTGACAAATAGTGGTAGAGTATACTTACGTGTCTGGACTAGTAGTTATTATAGCCCGTTTTCTAACGAACTGCTACGAATTTTTTGGAACTAAACAAAATATTATGAAACAGCATTAAAATTACAAAGACACTAGCGCTTTTATCAGGGGACTTCATTTCTGAAATGTTGTATGGTATTGCCACCTAGTGATGAGTAATTGCACTAGTAAAAATATAATGTTAAACCATATTGATAATGAGCAAGTAGTTTGGCTAGTCACTACAAGGTGGTTTCTACGAGTATGTAAATGGGCAGGGCTACAGTGTTAGGATGCTCCCCTCGTCCCATACTTCACCCCCGCTCAGCGGTACACTATTTTTGTATGAAAATATACTTAGCCGCTGCTCCTCTTTTATACCTTCTCTATGGCTAGGATCAACAGAGGAGACCAGAAAAATCCAAACAAAGCATAGAAAATCCCGGGGTAACCTAACAAGCGACTATAATGTATTACCCATGGAGAAGAAATAAGAGAGGAGTAGTGGCATGGAAAAGAAATAAAAGAAGAGTAGCGGCTAAGTATATTTTCATACAAAAATAGTGTGCCGCGGAGCGGGGGTGAAGTATGGGACGAGGGGAGCATTGAGCACTGTAGCCCTGCCCATTTACATAGAAACCACCTTGTAGTGACTAGTAAAACTACTTGCTCATTATCAATATGGTTCAAGATTGTTTTACTAGTGCAATTACTCATCACTAGATGGCAATATTATACTACGTTTTGGTAAAAAAGTACCCTGATAAAAGCGCTAGTGTCTTTGTAATTTTAATACGGTTACATTTCGGAGCACAAGTGTGTGGTTACAGCTACTGCGTTACACTGACGCTGAAGCTCCGCCCCTATCATGACGTCATGGCCTCACGATTGCCACACGACTCAGTTTATAGCCCCACCTCCTCTTTTATCTTCTTCATGGTATTACCTAAAAGTACCTTACCTCCTACCTATCTCTACTCACCCTATTTCACGATTGCTAAATATAGATTTCGTGTTATATACGCGGATTATGTATTAAATGATAAAATTGACGAGTTGGTGCAATTCGGTATTTTCCATTGTTATGATAACATGAGCTTTTGCAAATTTCAATACAAATACATTAGTGATTCATTGAAATATTTGTTGTTACTAATTGATTGCATTATCAATTGTATTACTGCAGTCTAGGCGGGTGATTGTTGCGATAATACTAGGTATTACCTGATATGGTTGGTTTTGTTATTTGATATCTATGATGCCTATGCCTAGTTTATGATAAATTAAAATATAGATAGGGGATTTTCTCATCATTATTATAAGAGCACCGGGGCTAAATGACCCTACACGTTGAAAGAGACTAATCTGCGTATTTTTTATGCCGACCGTACCTAATTAGTTTAGCGATCAATCTCATTCTCATTATTAAAAGTATAATTTGCGCTGTTTTAATTATTGCGTGTTTAGAATACGAGTCTGCTCTATAATACTTATTTCGCGCTGTAATTAGTCATCAATTTAGATTTTTTATAAGCGCATTTAGCACGTTTTGTATCACGGTCGGTCGGTGTTAGAACGTTGTATAATTTTCACACAAAAAATGATATAATGATAATAAAGTACAATATGCAACATGTATCAAGTATACCATATCTATTAATATAGGCGATATATAGCGAAAATAACTTAATCCTAATGTTATTATCTCACTAAAAGATGATATGAATAAACTCGAGAGACGTAAGAGTAGAATTTTCCACAACAGAAGTAAAAATATTCGTAAATAACACCTTGTTGATGTTGCAGAAATATGGGACTTTTGGGTAGGTGCCTACGTCCCATTTGCCCTGATAATATTAGTACATATTTTAAATTAAAAAAAAAAAATATGTTTTAACTATTCTTAATTGTACCTACACAGAAAAACACAAATGTTTATACTTAAACAGTTTTTCTAAATAAATCAAGAGATCCTGAAACTTCTGTATTATTCTCAAAAATAAGATAAATATGGCGGGACCATTTTCATCACCTCAAAAATTGGGCAAAATGGACCCATCCCCCAACCGTTCTGAAATATTTCTCAATGTTCGCCTCTGTACAGGCGTAAAAGGAAAAAATCATGAGCGTAATAGCCAACGAGGTTAGGTAATCGAATTTAGTGGGCCCCATTGTGCGTCAGGCCAAGGTTAACTTTGTTTACAACGAGCGCAGGCAGACTGACTAAAAGTGCGTTTCACCAAATAGGTCCTTTGAACGATGGCGCTAGTTGCTCAGTATATGACTACATTATCTGAGTCACTGCATACAAAAGATGTTAGTTCTGAAATCAGTCACGGGGGTTTTTCTATGACACGGACTCTAGAGGTATACGTAGTAGGTACCCGTCAACCAGAGACGGTTTTTTTGGTGGATGACTTGGAGGTGCAAGAAAAAGCCCCCAATGCCAATGAATGAGGCCCCCAATCTTGCTTTTGCAAATGGTAATTAGGTCGCAATTTTATGTAAATATTGTCTTTATTAGTATCAACATATCTGAGGACGCCTGCAAAGTTCTTACCTTTCAACGGAAAGTTTTTGGTTATGGTTTAGTTTTGGTTTTATTAGTTATTTGACCGTGTTTTAGAAATTTTTGATATCTCTTGCGGCGTTTAACGTAGCTAAATTTTGCGCTATAAGTACGAAATTGGATAAACATAACGATTTTTGTTGTGGATTAGTTTTGGGAAATTAATACGTTACAATTTAATAATTAACCAATTAATTAATTTATTTATTTTATTTAATTAATTAATTAAATAATTAATTATCATCCCTGGTTGCCTTAGCCAGCCTTTGCTATGTCTGTCACACTCAGATCCTTCCTACTCGCAGCTTGGACAGTTTTTAGAGTTTTTGTAAAAGGAACCTGAGGTTGTTTAATATTTAAATACGGAACACAAATTATTCACTACGAGTACCTATGCCAAAGCAAATTGGCGCCAACATTTTTTTTTATAACTGATTAAGCTAATATAACTATGCCCATTCATCATACAAAAAAGATATCACAATTCGCGAATTAGCAAAAGTAACACAAGTAGGAATTGACCTTGTCTACTGAAACAGCGATACCACATCAATTGTTCCGAAATGGCCGTAAACCACACACTGTGCTGCAATAAAACTAGATTACAATCTAATGTTTTTTTTAACGTTTTAGTAACGTTTTTATTAGGTTTATTTTGGTACTGATCTTTGCAATCGCGACTCAGTGCGTGCGTCCTCTTAGGCTGATCGTATCTTGCAATTTCTTGCATCGTAGCATATGTATAATAACATTAATAAAAATTGTTTTGAAATGGAAAATTCCTTTGCATTATATGAATTTTACAAGCGTTCAAAGATATTTTGCTTTAGCAATATAGGTAGGTGGGGATAGGACGCCGCGTGTTTTTTTTTACATTACCAAAGTTAATAATACTAACACTTAAGTAGGTACCAAAAAAATTAAACTCTGTCGTCTATAATCTATTCGCGAGCAGCATGATAAGATTTTCATATAAGATTTCGTGGCACGTTCCACTCGATATTTACTGCGCGGGCGCAGCACGCAAAGGCACCTTGGCGGTTTGTTTACACCTAAACCAAGCGTTTACGTTTTGTTATTCATTTTGTAGGTATTTTTCTGTTACCTATGTTATGTAATGTTAGAGGTCAGGCAAACAGGACTGCGTAGATAATGTAGGGGGGGGGATGAATTTTAAATAGTTTAACCCTTTCTTGCTCTACCTACTTATCGGTTTTATTCTTCTTGTGCTCTGAAACGTACGGAACAAATGTTTAGTACTCTCCGAAAAAATAATTCGCTTTGAAATAAATTCCAGGCCATTTGGGTATCTCTCTCTATGCCATCATCTTCCTATCCTTGTCTCATTATTTATGGGGTCGGCGCAATATAATTTCTTTCTAAACTAATATGCCAAGGATTTGGTTGGGTATCACTATGCCAATATAATAAAAAAATATATTGCAATGATTAATGATGCCATAAATAGGTTGATAACTATTATTTAACCGACTTCATTATTTAATCTATTCTCCATTTGGATTGCAAAGTCAAACAAAAAACAATTTACATTATTTACCGCCTACATAAGGAGAGAGGTTAGCATCACTTTAGCCTTTTTGGCAACCTTTGGAGGAAGCCTGTTTTATTATTTAGCTATATTTTTGAGGCAGCATACAATCATAAAACGACACCTGATTTCCACATGGGGAGTAGATTTCACGGTTCTTTTACTGGCTTTAACTTGGTTAAACAAATTGTCACAATTAAACTAAGTTACATAAAGTGCAGTTATCTCCTAGTCTATAGGTAAATATTAATTATAATCCGAACTTACCAGTCTTGCTGAAAAAAATATATATCTGGCAGTTTTCATTGGACACGCAAAGCCACAAACACTGTCTCTACGGATCTGAATAGATCAAGAAGCTTATGGGCAAACGTGGAGCTCACTCTTATGTCAGTAATCCTATTTGGAGTAATAACCATCACCTGTTACGTGTTTATCTTTTAAATGATTTAGACAAAGCGATTCAAATTACTATCTCGGTCCCTATTTTGATCGACTTAAAATTCCACAGAAGTGATAGTTAGTGCCTACTACCTATTGACTTCAACGCATAACCATGCTACAATAAAGATTGAGATCAAATTTTCATATGAAAATCTTAATAGTAATATCGATTTGATTTAATCTGTGACCTTATCCGCAAATAAGTAACATTTTACAAGTGCGGTCTCCGCGTTTACCAAGCTGCTTGGCATCGAGCTGGATTAGAAATGTTTAACTTTTGATTGAGAATCAGGTTCGGCCGGTACGTGGGTATGAATGAGAAAGTACAGAACCGGTCTCGCTCCCACCGCGGTGTCTACTTTCAAATCACAATAGACGTTCAGCCTATCTGGCTGGACTGAACCGACGGCTTCTATGCTGTGCTGATACATGGTTTATCTTGTATCATTATTTTTATTAGTAAAACGATTTACATTTTATAGGCATACTTATGGACTTACGTACCTAGGTAGGTATAAGTACTCTTTTTAAATGCTTTAGACAGACAGAGCGATCCAAATTACTATCTCGGTCCTTATTTTGATCGACTTAAAATGCCACAGAAGTGATAGTTAGTGCCTACTACCTATTGATATATTTATTTGCAAATTCAAAAACAATAATATGCGTGATCACCATTGAAAGTAGGTACAGTCGCTATCAAAATTTTCAAAATAAAATGTAATAAGCATAACTATTATTTTTTTAAATTATTAATAAACATATTTACGGTTTCGACATCTGCCTGGGATTATATAAAAAATCAAATAAATATCTCCAAACTGGTCGTCCTCGCTTCGAATATTTGTTTGTTAAACACAAACATTAACACCGTCTTCAAACACTAGCGCAATGTCTGGGATAGCATTGCATACGCCTTTTAGCACTTAAGTTATTTTATTGCCTGGGCGTCTAAAGAAGACGCCTTTGTTCGTTTATAGCTCACTACTGCCTGCTGCATTAGTAAATTTTAGATCTGCAAGAGTTTATCTTCGCGTTTTACTGTGAGAATATATTATTTTCCAGTTATGCGAGATAGTCAATAATACATAGGAGGAACGATTGGAGAGTGTCCATTTAGGAACCAATGCTATTTCCTTCCGTATTAGTTCAGGAGATACGTAACCGTAAGGCACGGACGCATGTAGGTAGTCGCCTAAAGAATTTTAACACATTCAAATGACCCTTTATTTTCCTTAACGGATTTTCCTTTTTATCCCCGGCAAGCATTAAGCAGCATTGTGATAGATATTCCAATGACTAACTAATAAAGGTGTAAGTATAGAAAAATTCTCGATGTTTTAACATGACTTGAATTCAAGAATGCAAGTTAACAAAATAATCTTTAGCGTGGCAAACTATTACTTGCTTCACTTAAAATTTTACAAGTATAATACATATAGGACCTTGTTATTGCCAGTTCGTTCCGACCGAACCACATGTTCCACTCTTAATCATTGAGTAAACACAACATAAGGAGTTATTTTTATTCATCGCCCAAGGCCAAGTCTGCATTCGCTGTTTTTTACAGCCGCGACAAAGTTTGTCCCGCTAACAAGGTCTATTATGTCGTTTTGTTATGGATTTATGTCACCACATAAAAGTATAGTCATTTGTTCAGTAAAAAATCCACTGTGCTGTCGATAATTCGTTTTTTTACTTATGAATTTAATTTTAACACCTATTTTCATAACCAATGTTTTACAATATTAAGCTACATATCTTACTATGTACATGTACCTACCTAGGTGTTATTTTATTTATGTAGATTAAATAGACAGAAAATTGCAAAATGTAGCCATTGTAAAAAGTACAATTATTTCCACCAAATTAAAAAGACACACGTGTTACATTTTTTTTGTTAATGCCCATCTCAAGGACCCCTTATTGGCGTTAACCTAAATGTTATAATTATGTTGTAACATTATCATTACGTTTTTTCCTGATATGCGTATCTAACCAAATAAATTAGAAGTGCCAGGTTGTTTTTTTGTTCACGTTAATAATATTAAAATAAACCATTGTTAGTCCAAGGTTACCCCTATTAAGTCAAGCGCACTTCCGCTGACTCATTTTGTTGCAAGTATCTACTAAACCTGCCTTGATAATGAAAAAAAAATCGTTCAAAAATAAACTTTCCCGCTGAATTTTTTTTTCATTGTGTCCATTTTCATTAGGAAGGAAGAAAAACATGAATTTACAGTTGGCTTCATTATTGAATTTTAAATATTTCTTCCAAATACGTTTTAAGAGCAATGTGTTCGCTCAATCAGGTGTGGTGACTAATGGTGTGTCTTATACTATGGTCGGTTCTGACGTGGTTCTGACCGCCAGTCTTTTGTCCTAGGAAGATGACAGTCAGAATCTCCTAAATTGAGTGGAAAAAGTTTCCAATTTGACTGCAAAAATATAACGTAATCTCGAATGGTTTTATCTTTTATTTTATGCGAATGTAAACATAATGCCGGTGACACGCCCCGCCGCGATACGAAAGCCGGTATCTAATTTGTCTGGCCTTGGCAATGAAAAACAAGTTTTTTTTTGGCACGGCCTTGAGATAGCAATTCGCTTCACAACATACCGATATCGCCTGACACGTGCAACGGAGAAAAACAACACTTAAGATGCGCTGCATCGCATGAAGCGAACTGCTATTTGTCACTTTTACGAACAAGTGGGTGATAATAATAATAGAATACATATGTAACGATTATATTTTCAGATAAAATAAAAAAACATGATCAAATGACAAACCTTTAAAATGTTGCCGAAAAAATTATTGGTTTAGGATATTTTTAGATGTTTAGGTACACTCTAAAATATTTTTTGTCGTTGTATTATAGCATTATGAAGTTATTTATCATTTTATTTGTAGATTGAAATGGTTTAACCGCCAGCCACGCCGCACCTTCGTCATCGTGGGCGTTTGCCCTTAACCCTAACCATTAAATTTTATAAATAACAATTATAATGAACAGTTATTTTCGTATTTAATATAAGCATTGGAATTTATTGAATAACATTACGTATTACTCAACAAAAATATCTCGCCTTCTACATTGTTGTGTATATTTAGCAAACTGGATTAATTATGAAAAGAATAAGTACAAAATAAATAGAAAGAACTTCCGTCTGTATGGTACTACAGGATGTAACAGAAAGGGTATGTTAAGCGAAAAGCTATGTAAATAGCCCACTATAGAGATCCAATTTCCAAAATTTGAGACTCGAAATCACATTTTTATTTTTCAAAATTGTATGGACATTCCTGAGTTTTTTCGGAATTCTTCATACTATCTGGAAAAATAAAAATGTGAATTTGAGTCTGAAATTTTGGAAATAGGTTCTCTATAGTGGGGTATTTACACAGCTTTTCGCTTAACATACCCCTTTTGTTACACCCTGTATACATACAATGATCAAGGCCATAAAGGCTCTGGTATATTTGTATATGGGTATATATGATATATATACAATATATATACGCAGTACTTTATAAAAATACTTAGATTTATGTTATGAGTGCGTTTTACACAATAAATAATTTTACAGAACAGCGGTGTGTCCGTTTGTTTGATCGTAAATAGGTAGGTATCCCGTCGTAAATATTAGTTTACTCGTATTAAGCGGTTTACGAGATCACAATTTTTCTCTCTAAAAGTACTTTGCGAAATGCAAGTCTTATCAGATCATTAACTAGTTCAATAAACAACGCTTATATATAATAGCTTATAAAACAGGTTTTAGTTTATTTAATTTTATAGCCTTTTTGCTAAATTAAGTTTTTTTTTTGTTTCAGAGCTGGCGCTGGTGCGAATGGAATTTTCTCAAGAAGATTGGACTTTTCCACTTTCAACCTGCTACCAAAACACAAAGTCAACTCATATCAAATCAAGGTAAGTGAGCTATATCTTTTTACAAATGGGTACATTTCGTATCCAATTATTATTCTATGCCTGTCTACTAGGTATCTTGGAAAATATTTTTTAAGTTGGTGTACCTGCGCTAAAAGTGTGTAACTTTTTATTTTTACATTTTTATTTCTTTACAACGTGTACAACGGAAGAGTGGATGGAAGGGTTGGAAGGGGAAGACCTCGTTGGACTTTCACCGATCCAATTGGTGAAATTCTAGAGAAAGGTCAGGTCAAGAGTACCCTAAACCGACGGAGCGTGCATGAAGAATAATATCATAAAAGTAGATGAAGCGAAAGAGGTTTGTCAGGATCGTAGCAAATGGAGATCCGTGATCCTACCCCTCCGGGAAAGAGGCGTGATTTTTATATGTACACTAGTGGACGCCCGCGACTCCGTTCGCGTGGACTACAGAAAAAACAAAATGTCGAAATTATCCGGGATTAAAACATTTTCCAGGATAAAAAGTAGCCTATATGTTAAGTGGGACCTGTCACAATATATTACTGAAAACTGCATCGAAATCGGTTCAGCCGTTTCTGAGATTAGCGTGCACAAACGCACAGACAAAAATTCCAAAAATATTTTTTTTTGGTACTATTGCGTTAATAAAGGTCTTCTATAATATTTTTTCTCATATATCTTCTAAGTACAGACAGCGATCCGTTACATTTTAATTATATGTATAGATAGATTATGTACGTATGTATGTATGCGACAGTACCTATCGACCACGACGACGACGTCACGTCCGGGCACCAGTAGAGTGCATTTCACCGTATAGTTCCGGTGGATGATGGCGCTAGTTACTATGTGTATGACCACATTTTCTGTGTCATTGCATACAAAATACAATATAAGTTCCGAAATCAGGCATAGGAGTTATTCTATGAGACGGACTCTAGCTGTGATTGCAATGCGGTGCAATAAAATAAGTTTATTGCAAGGGTTTAATCGAAAGTTTTCTTTTATAGTCTGTGCCGTATAAACATACTTCACACTTTTATAGTCTGTGCCGTATAAACATACTTCACACTTTTATAGTCTGTGCCGTATAAACATACTTCACACTTTTATAGTCTGTGCTGTATAAACATACTTCACACTTTCAGCTATGCACAGATGATCGAAGAAAATAATAAGTTACCGATTTATTATTCTTAAAATTTGTATTATCTTTCTATAACCAGTAGGTATTAATGAAGTATTCGAGGACAAATAACTTGTAGATTTTTTGGTTCTTCATATTTTTTATGAACGTTCTAAAAAAAAAAAACAAAAAACATTTTTTTTCGAAGTATCTCCAGACAATACTATGTATTATTCTATTCACAATAATTTTATATTTTGCTGTTAACTGAAAAAAAAAGGTTACATATGAAAAACATTTATTCTTTTTCATCGATTTAATCGTACCTCAAGTCATATGTAAAGTCACAGAAACATTTTAATAAGACTTTTAAATAATAACAATTACCATGCCATACTAATTTAAAAACATGGCACACAGTACAAAAACATTCTTCACCAGTTTGAAAAAAGCTAAACGTGTTTCTATTGTTTATACATTTGTTATACGTGGTTCGTTCAGTATCTAATCTCTATGGGCCTTGAGCTACTTGCGTGTCACTACTCTACGGTCATTCGCCTTGCCGCGTCTATTTTTACTCTGTACTATGTAAGGGCTCCTATAAATTGTGTTTATTATTTGCAATTATAATGTTGCTCTGAGTTATCTGTAAATACTTACTAGATTGTAATTAAGGAGTGTGTCTATCGTATATCAGACAGGATCAGTGGTAGTTAAATCCCTTGTCAAAGAATTAATATAAGATAGACATCTTGTTGTTAGCCAGACGATATAGATTCGAAGATATGAAACTTTCGGTTTACTTACCTAACTGGCAAAAGGAATGCCAAAGTAAAATTTTACAATATTCGCTGATTACTTGTAATACATGTATGTATAGCGTATTCAGTAATCTTAAAATAATTTGACGATTTAAACGTTAAGCGGGAGGGGAGATATCATGAACGTAATGTTGCTCTGTTACAGTCAATAAAGCCTACAAAGTGTAGTGTGAACCAATTAATTTGTTTCACGTTTAAAACTTTTTCTAGCAAAATTAACTTTTTTACAAAAAGTTATTTTACAAAACCGAATGTTAGAGCCGAACGCCCTAGTCAGCAATCAGCAACCACCTTAAGTTGTTTATTACTTTTGCGCTTGCAGCGGCAGACAGATTGCTATTTAATACATCTGGCGGGTTCACACCTGTTATTTTTAGCATGTTTTTTGAACCAATTTTTTCAAAATCAGGCTGAGCAAAAATTCACCTTTTAGTATGGATCACTTTAACATTAAAACTTACCATATTTGTTACTATTTTTTCATGTAGCCGAGATGATAGTGTCCCACTGCTGGACAAAGGCTTCCCCATTTGAGTCTATACGTTTTCGTTTTTGGTAGAGTGCGTTTCACCAAATAGTTCAAGTGCGTTTCCGAATAGTTAAATGACTACTTACATTATGTGTCATTGCATCTAAAAATATTTACTTGTTCTTGATAATTCATGCCTAATGGCATAGGAGTTAATTCTACGGACTCTTATCCGAGGTCGTCCCGCCATCTCCTTCTTGGCCCATAAGTGCGTTTTTCCCGTGACTAAATAAAATTATTCGCACTTATTCAACATTCAAGATCGACATACCACAGTAATTTGTCTGACCGTAAGTAAATAAAAATGATTGCTACAATTATGGAGCACAATAAAAGTAATTATTTCGCACGGTATCTCCAACAATATAGGTGAGTAGAGTAATAAGATATACTTATTTTTATCTACTATACACATAACTACGAGTTTATGACATAAAAATAATAGGTATAGTTACGAAGATAAAAGGATTTATCTTTTATGCTATAGTGACATTTTAAGATTTTCAAATCGTGCTATGGTTATTCTTGGAAGCATAGGTATTCATAGTTCACACGAGCATAGAGGAATGAGATGTCATAGAGTGCTAATGTCATACTAACAGTTTCGATGCACCATTAGACTTTTGGTGCCTCACAATTCCAGTCCTTGACACTTAGATTCTTTTAGTGTAATGTATAGTAATGTACTACATTACTAATGTATTGTAACGTATAGTAATGCAATCTAAGTGTCAAGGACTGGAATTGTGAGGCACCAAAGTCTAATGGTGCATCGAAACTTTTAGTATGACATTAGCACTCTATGTCTACATCTTATTCCTCTATGACACGAGTAAGTAGGTGGGGTATACTCCATCATTTAATTTTATAAAAATTGCGGTCTCATTAGACTTGGCCGTAATTGAGTGATGTATATTGTACGAGTAGGTATGCACTTGTTTACATTTTATCATACACTTGCCTCGCGTGACAATACCCCGTTCATCCACCAAGGGAAAACATAAAGTCCCGCTCATTACCCCAATATGTCTCACAAAGGTGTACACGAAATTTTATCGCAAATACCATAAACAATCCAAGATATGAATCAAGTTAGTAAAATCGTGGCAAGAGCTTGTAAAATTCAATCGTTAATTCCACCTTCTGGCCTCTAATAGGAGAAACGATACTATGTAAGAATGATTGATAACAGTGACAAGCAAGCACGTTCCAGCTGCACCATCATTAGGCTGGCCACTTCTTCTATTTATGGTGCCCGCGCTGTCTGCCCGCATATTGATTGCAGACCGGTCGGACCATGCAAGGCTTATGCATTTATCGTGCCTGCAATTTTCGCCACACAGTGCAAACAGTCATATTCCCGTGCAAACAAAGCCTAACGAGCTCAATGACTTCGTAAAATGTTTTGAAGGTTTTAATTAGTTTGCGCTCGCCTTGATTAATCCCAATTCTGATTCGAATTTCGTTGTGAATCACCACAACAACTTAAGTGGCTAGGAAATAAATAGAAGCGTTGATAGTTCGTTCGATTCACGTAGGAAGGTGATGAGGCCGGCTCGTGTAACCGAATCCGTCGGCGCTGGCTTGACTACAACCCGATACCGAGCTCAAGGCTTCCCATGAGGATTAGCGTCGAGTATTTCTTTTAAATCTACTTGTGCCTTCAATGCGTCCATTGTAGTCGTCCTGATTTTATTTTCCTGTACGTACCTATTAACCAATGCTTTTAGATTATAGAAGTTTAAATAATAGATTGATTTCTTAAAGAGTCCGTTTCATAGAATAACTATGTTTGACTTCGGAACTTACGTTTTTTGGATGCAGTTACGGAGATAATAATCATACTCGTAAACATAGTAACCATTTCGGAACAATTTCGTGAAACGCACTCTACTAGTCTTTTCAGGTATTAAACTCCCTAATAAATAATTTAAGTAACGAAATTGTATTCATTAACGGCGCAATCGCAAATGTTCTAGAAATCAGATTTTAATAGCAATTATTCGTATGAAATACATGTTTATTAGTAACTTCCATACGGAAGGAGAAATGGCAATGAGTCAGTAGACGAGTGGGCTCCGTGATTAAGGTTATGCTGTCAGAATGTGTTCATAATGGGCTGATATTGCAAATGCATCTTGATTTTCTCAGCGGACCGTAAATGGCATGAAATGAGAAAGTTGCTCGCTAATAGATACAATAGGGCGGGTGGATAGGTCTTGCGGTGCAACTTTCTTGCCGCGGAAAAACTTGCAGAATGATATTACTTAAGTTTGTAATAAGGCTGCAATAAGTTGTTGGGATACTTTCGTAAATATCGTAATTATCCGCGCCCATATGTTGCTTAGCGCTAGAGCCCTTAAATCACCGAGGTTTACGATCGTGCGATGGTGCAATACTTGTGTATTTTCTTATGTCCAGCTTTCGACACTGGTTACTAGAGTACTAGCATGACAGCGCTATAAAAGGGTATAGCCGTGCGTACTATCCACGGCGCAGCGCGACCAATTCGTGAGTCGCTGATCAGCTTTTTTACAAAGCTATCGTAAGTTATCCACTTGCAGACTCGGCCCGTATAAGGGACAGATTTCTGAGCGGGTTTTTGCTGCCATCGTATTGAATTCAATCTTGATATACACGCAGCTTGTTTGCGTATTTCGTAGCTGCATTGAATATTTTGCGATGTTGAAATTCTGGCTTATGGGTCGCGTATTTCTGGTGTGTCGTTAAAGTTTTATTGATATGCAGCTCCATGCATCTTAATTAAAGTTGTTTGTCTGCTCGATCGCAATAACAATATGACGTAATATTGTAATGCATCGAATGAACTTAGGTAAACAAAATACCACATTCATAATGTACCTACCACATCAAATGTTATGGGCAAAACATGCCATATCAATCTCGCTTATAATACGAGATCTGCCCACGCTTGAACACGCGGGGCCCACGCAAGCATTCGCGCTAGGTGACTCTTGCGCATCAACATGAAAAACAAAATAATAGCAATAAAATTAAGTACATATTTCATATTCTGCAGTTCTGTTTCACATTATTTCCAACAATATCTACAATTAACATTTACTAGGTAATAAAACTGAGCACCTAGTTCATTGACCTACGATAACAAAAGTTAAAACTGCCGCAGTTATTCAGAATGACAAACAAACAATGCGTTGAACATTCAAATAGTTACATAACATCTGCGATATACCAGGCGCACATAAGAGTCGAGGAGATCGTCGAACACTCGGCTTGGTTAACCCTGAAGTCGGGCGAGGGGTCGACGCACGCGCACGACCCACTTACAGTGCACGTTGCAAACGCTTGCAAATCTCTAGCGCATAGAATCGTAACTGCAGCTAATGTGCTATACTCGTTTTATGTATTCCCGTATTGTTCTGTGACGAAGTATGATTACTTGCTCCAAATTGAGCTCTATGTGTGCTTATAATTGACGGTGTCGATGAACATTTTAAAATGCTACAAGTACTTACATTGCCACACTTACATCTATAGTTTATAAAAATCGCTAAGAAATTACTGAGATTCGCTACTCTCTACTTACAAATATGATGCATCAATTAATGATTAATAAAAGGGACTGGCTATCCTAAAAAAAACTGCGCGCTAATGTGTTTAGGTATTCAATTATCAACATCGGCGAGCTGATCCAATTTTCCTTATAAGTACCTATCAGTTTATGTTATCTTAGTATCTACGATCTGAATTATCCATATTACAGAGCAGATTAAAAAGGTGTGGTCTTATTCAGATAAGTAGTATAATTATGGTCAATAGAGTCGCCCGTATATTGATGACTACACGATATAGGTAGGACGGTACTACTATTAATTAGCAAGTATATGTTAATGAGCATTTATTTGCAAAATTACCTACCTACTATGTTTTGAACTTGATTGTATTAACAAACAATATGTGTTCATGTTATTTTAATTTGTGTCGCTTTTAAATAAACATAACAAATTTTTTGTGGACGCGTATTTTTTGTCCTCTTAAAAATACGCGATAAATGTCACGTAATATATAACAGTACTGTACCGGTTTTTTCGCTGATTGATTAAGTTATCTAACGTAATAATGTATCTATCACAGTGTCAAAATAAAACACTCTAGACTGTATCAGTGTGCCTACGTGACCTACACACACGTATGTCTTCTTGCCATAGGAACTACGTTATTAGGTTTAGTCATAGTATTTACGTATTAAGTGTTGTATACTTAAATAAATTATGGTATTTTTCCATTAGAGGTAAATACATACAATATAAATTATATTTATGTACTAACTAAGTACCAAGTCGCTGATTTAATTGACTGCATTACCTAATCTAACAATGACTCTTAATTGACTAGTCTTGACTCTATTATCTATCAAATAACATGAATGCAAATACACGTTCAATTATGCAATGCTGGTATTCAAATAGAAGTGGCGGCTATTCTATATTTATCTATGATAGCCACCTGTGTTTATGTACTCTAGGTATCCTGCCATACTGATAATAAATCTAAATTATTTGTTTTTTGTAATATTCTCTTGCAATTTGTAACTTTCTCCACCTCTGACGGCCTTATTTATATAAATATTAGTCAAGGTGTCCTCGGCTTTAAAAATCCAAGCAATGTTAAAATACTTGGAAATCGAATCGAATCTATGATATGATCATTAATGTACCTACATATATTTAATATTCAAACACATGTAGTTCATGTTATACAATTCCCATGGCGCCTACCCGTATTGACTATACAATCGAACTTTGTAAACGACTCGTAACACGCTAGCTTAAAAAAATAGTAACATTAATAGACCATACCAGACAATGAGGATTCGAAAACACTCGAAAATTAAAAGGCTCTATTCTCATTTGCTTTCGTAAGTTACACGGGTATATTTTTCAGCAGAAGCGAGAATCGAGAGGATCGCAGCGGCCCATTAGCCGTATTGTTATTGCCAGTATTCCAGTAATGAACCGCTCGTTTTCGTCCTTTAATATTACCGCTTCTCCTCCCTTTACTCACTGTAATGGCACTCCGGCTTGATTTCACTTTATTTCATCGGCTCTCAGTTTCTGCTTACTACTTTAATTAATTCCCTGGTTTTATGTGCGCATTTTGAAATCTTTATTCAAATTCAGATTCAATCCTGAATATCGCCGACTTTGAGCACGTCAGTATGCATTCTGATGAGGTATAAAACGCTGCTATATTGGTTTTTCAAGTGCCTTTACAGTCTAGGTGGAGAAATTCACCGCACTTGTTTTTTCCATTTCTAGCTTTGCGACATTTTTCTAGTATTTTTCTTCGCGCCATTGACGACGTCGTTTCCCTGCGAAGGGCGATTTACAAGGAAACTTAGTGAAATATTCACATCATTTGCCGATTGTCACGTTTTTATTGAGATATTCAAACTTTCTCCCAGTCGGGATTTGTGCATCTAATAATAATGAGATCATTCCATTGTGCAGCTTTACCGCAGCTCGTGATCTCCGAGAGACTATTTAATTCTATCTCTTAAAAACAAAACTGGAATGTATAATCTGAGCGTACTCTACGGCGATATTTCCAAACTTTCGCCCACGAATACTGGAGGTGAAGTTCAAGACTATTTATAAAACGAGCCAAGACCTTTCCTGGCGGCTATTGATCGTCTGGAGAGCACGCACCCGTATTACGGTAGGTTAGTATGCCCGGGCATGCGTTCGTGGCTCCCGGAAAACGACGAAAACGCCCGAAATTTTACATCCCCGTCCGTATTGATCGGTCTTGACATTGAAATCGTAATAGAAACAGCTGGGAGTAGGGTGCGTGCCGTCCTACACGCAATCCCTCGACAAGACCCTTCCTATCGGCTTTTTTGCAGATAGTCCATCAATATCATTCCCCTAGTGATCAAATTAAATTCTTCCGATGTTTTGCTCAAACTCAGAATATAGTGGATAACTTTCAAGTGTACGATTGAAGCTTTATCGCTGCTAAAATAACATTTGAGCGTTTATACGTCTAGTAATTATGCACAAGAGGAGTCTTAGGCTAGGGCTCTGCGGTTCTAAAATCTCATTTATATTCAGTGCGGTCGGAGTTTGAATGTTATCTGAAATCCGTGTTTAGGTGTCGGGCGGGATTTCTCTAATCTCGTGACTAAACACATTGTTGAATGTTCCAAAAGCTGTTCTGAGCTGTCTTGGGCTCTTTCTAATGAATTTTTGAAAGCGTCTTTTTGCACATCTTAGAACTTTTAGAATCTTCTTTTAAACACCTTTTTTCCAAACGAAAATTATTTATGTATTGTACGAAAATCGACCGAAGTTATGTAGATATCATTAAATTTAATAGACTGTGAATTCATTTAAAGCAGTACTTCCGTATGTCATTAACGAGGTGCATTACATACCTGCATTTCCTTTACATAGTTTTTGTTATTTAATGTTTAACGCTAAGTAATAAATAAAGATAAACTTTCTTTTAGATAAGATAGAGTTCTCTGAACCGATAACAGTTATTGATAAGGCGCGAGTTACTGCCACTCCTTTTACTTGAATTTTATCATGAATTATGGCCTTGGAATTATTTTTGAGTACTTAAATTCTTTTTATTTGTGCAATGTGCTGTAAAGAAGAGTTTTTAGGACTGCCTCCGAATCCTATTGTTCTTCATTGGATTAAATCGACCGTTACAAATTCAAGAAATCTGTAAGTCGCAGGCAATCTCTTTAAGAGCTGGAAAGAAAACCTGTGTTCGACAACAGACACAACCATACCACAGTTAAATAGGCACATTAGTTTCCACACAAATGGTTCGAAAATAAATGAAAATGCGTGCACAAATTCCCGCAATAAATCCGCATTTGCGATCCGATTGAGATATGAAAATAATTTAAAATCCAATCAAAGTATAATCCGCAAAGATAGAAAAGGAAAGCTGAAGACACACAGGGATATTTTTGCTGAATACTGATCAGTTTCGGAATTATTCCATTACCCTAGCTGTTCCAATAGAAAATTTCATAAATAAAAAATGCGAGCTGTGTCTGCTCCGTCGCATTTCTATGGAATCACGGCACCTCGAAGTTAAATAAGTGATCACCGGTCGGCGAGGACGTGATCCGAACGCAAATACCTCCACCAGGCACCTGGGGCCCTGGTACCTACTGATTGTTATTTTTACTACCCTTGCACTGAGGTATAATAACACCAACAATTTTTCTCTACGAGCTATCCTTTTATGTTATCTCTACCTCCATTTAATGTGTGTTACATGAGTCTAGTAAATAATTCAAGTTTATGATAATGCACTTGCATAGTAAGATAATTAAATTTTAATTGGATTATCGGTGCGGAAGTAAAATTAGGCTGTTATAAATTTTTTATGGGAAAGTAAAGGTCGATATATTGGCCGTGGCGCGGCGGCGGGAGAGCCCGCTAATCGATCGATGTCTGCACTGCTGGCTGCTGCACCTCGTCATTCGTCTCGCTCGCTACCCAGCTATCACTAATAGTCCGTCCCTCTCGCTTTGTTATTCATCGTCCCTAACCACCCGGTAGTCGGTTGCCTCCCGGTGTCCTCCCGTATTTAGACTGCACTATCTAATTTATGTTTTAAATTGTGCGCTTTTAAATTCCTCTCCAACAGTAACGACTATATTCTAGTGTTATTACGGGAGTTTGTGAGAGGTAATGGGCGATATCATTATAAATTTGTCTGGCTTAGGTTTAGGCGGCACCTGATACAAATGGCGCAACGTTGGCCTTTGCTCTGACCTTTCGGGATGGTGTAGATAGATACGCGGGTATTTGGAATTGATGATTTGCTATTGTTTTGAAATGGACATCTACTTTCAATTGTTGCCTTGGCACGAGTTGGGTCGGCCGGGGCAGGACTAGCGGTGGCATTTGGTGCGGTTTGCAAGCAAAGTGGCTTACATAACGCACCTGCCATATCGGGCCGCACCGCGCCTTGCGCTTGCTGTGAATTCTATGAATTACTTATAGGTCGTAGACCTCAAATAGTACTAACTCAACATCCTATCGCTGATTGATTTTATAAACAGCTGTAATGTTAATTTCGTACTTCGATCGAGAATACCTTAGTCACAGTCTGTACAATAACAAGAGTAACTGACGCAAGCAACGTTAGAATTTTCTCCAAAGATTTTCTTCCAATTGATACTCTTAAAATTACTGAACCAAGAAAAAGGAGTAGATTATACGAGTAAATCCTCGAATGGGTCGTAGATACTTTACAGAAGAGCTTGTAAGACAAGTAAGTAGTGGAGATGCTATCTCGGTAAATCGCGGATATCTTCGCTTCTCTTTGGCAGCGTTTGTCGGGGTTAAGCGAAAAATGTACTCTTTTCAGTTCGTTTTGTGTTTTTGTTCGTAAATCCTCAACATCCCGGGAGGATAAAGGGAAATGCCTGCTTAAACTCCAGTGCTCTTGTCAACACCCCTATGAAATTTTTAAAACTTGCTTAATCTTGTCTGAATCACTCTTTGAGCTGAGTTCTTAAAGAGAATCTTTGTTTTTATGATAATGTTAGTAGACTGTTTAGATTATGTTGTTTTTTTTCTGTGCTTAGAGCAAATATCTTGTTCTTTTTGTTTTTAAAAGTTTTGATTCGTTAGTTTGGTTCAGGGTGGTCGATCAAAGGGAATTTTAGCAGCTTTTGTATTATGTACCCTTTTACTTCACGTAAAAATACGATTTTCTGCAGTATTGATGCCATATCATTAATTATTATTAACTATTACTTATCGTATTAATTTGTTAGCTATGAAGTTGTCACCATGGTTTTAACACTGTATCTCAGTCACAATGTACTTTAAATAGCATGTAGTCACCTCATTCAAGGGTTAAGAGCCCTTACCTACCTCAGTTGCAACCCTGACTTTAAGTACTACTTGTAAAGTATAACAAGAAGATGCTTGCTAAAAGTAAGTGCCACACTACATCATTTAGTATGGATGGATAAATTTTATACGAAATATTTTCTTATGTTGTATCTAGTAGAGGAATTTGGGATAGAAATAATTTAGGATTAATTGCGGTGACTACATACATACATTGTATAACGGTAAAATGTCAAAAGGATCTTAGGATCTTAACAAAAAATGTTAATACTCTCCAAGTCAGAAGTCCATAAAATCAATTTACACATATTAATTAATTGTTTCTTCATAATATAGGCGAGTAAAAAACTTTAAAACTCATTTTTATAATAGGATTTGGTTGTTTTCTTTATGTGTTATGGTGAATGATACACGTGCCTGTTGTGTTGTGCGTGCGTGCGTTTTTTTAGTTTGTTAACCTGTTGTTTGTAATTTTTCGTAGGTGTTTTCTTCAATTATTTTAAATATTCTATTAAAATCTATGTAATTAAGATATAAGTAGGTAGATAGGCAAATCAAAGAGGACCGAGTTTTTATTTTCCGCCAAATGACTTCCTGATTGTGGGGATTTGGTATGCAATAAAATGATTTGATTCAAACGTCCCATTAAAATCTAGACCACCTAGTGAAATATTTTGTTGTTTTTTTTACCAAACACAAAATACTTGAACAACTACTTATCTACTACTATGCTCATTGTCCACAACTGTGTGAAATCGTTGACGACTAACTAGCGTCTAATTTAAAGAAAAAAAAATCGTACTTACTTATCTTTTTAATTAATATTTTCTCATTGGTATTTTTTTAAATGATTGTCTTGACAAGTCGGCATCTTTGATCATTGCGCTAATAATCTTCTATTTATCATCGGCGGCCACCGGTGAGCATTTTTTGTGACATTTTTAATGAAGTCCGTAACCAAGCCGTAACCAGTAATATTGGAACAAACGTCGATTTTAATTAACATAAAATTCCTATTAAACGATTTATTAGACAGTCTCGATATTAAATTGCTATTAGATTGTATTCAACTTACCTTATAAACAGGATGACTTTAGATTGCGCTGATTTAATCATACTACATATTTATTCATTCGCTTGCTCGTCTTGGCGGGGGCACTGCCGTGCCTCCAGATAGGTCAAAATAAGTTGGATCCAATACACCTTTATTAGGAGGTGATTTTAATAATATGATTTTTCATCCTACTGATGAAATTTAATGCTGTCTTTCTCTAAAACTGTTTCTCTAAAATTTATTGAAATAGAGACAGCATTAACTTCCTATTCATACTTTAAATATACCTATTGATTTATCTTTAGAAAAAATCGGTTCTTAAACAAATTGATAAACAGAGTATCATCCCTCACTCGAGTGTCCTCAAGGAATCACCTACTTAGAACATGAGCGTTTGTAATATAGATCACGTAAAAACTTTGTATAATACTTATTTATAATATTTGAGAACCATAAAAATTCGAATGAGTTAATCGATTTGTCGTTGGTCGGCCAAATTAGTAATCATCATTCAACAGTAACTTAGCTATAAAAGTAAATCTATTCCGAATTCCTATTAACAGTGCTTAGGATAGGAGCATGCCCATATCGATGGCCATTAGCTCCCTAAACAGGACTTAGTATGCAATACGGCAGAATTTGTTGCATTAATTTGCATACTAACGCACTAAAAGATACATTACACCGCTGGTTGAATAAGGGACCTGTTATAGAAGTGATTTTTAGCGCGGGCGATTTTGCAACTAGCATTTTAACAAAACTCAGCTGCTATAAGAAATAGTCGCGTTTTTTATTAGTTCTCATAAGTGAGAGAGTAATACTTTAATTATAAAATATTAATAAGAAAATGAAAAAAAAAAATTCACTCGAGTGAGTGAGAATACTTGAATGTAAATTTTCACTCCTGTCGTATGATAATGTACCTACCTAAGTAGAGTTTTTAACGAGCCATAGTTATTACACTACGACAACACGTCAATCAAACATTGCTGCATGACATCTGCATGATTTTTACCAATTTTGTAATATTTGTTACTCGTTTTGTCAGAACGTGGCGAAAACATTGTTTCTGTCCTAATCATTTTTGAAGGCACCAACTACAGTCAAAGCTTGTCCTCGTTATCGTCGCTACATAGTTGAAACCCCGTATCGCTTAGTCGACATAGCCACGCCTACGCTTGAAGTCGCTACTGTGATAATACCCTATCGAAAACTTGAAATGTTAGTAAAGTTACCGAAAGTACGTGTCTAACGCAAACACCAAGAATATTGTTAGAGTAGGTAAGGTACGTGTATTTGTATATGATTATGATGTAAACGTTTTCAGCCACAAAATGAGGGATTTTCTGACAACTAGTAAAAGTAAAATAATAGTACAAATCAACAAAACAGAATGTAATGTAAGTAATTGAATAAAGCATCACAATCTTTAAATTTAAGATTATTAGCTTTAAGTTCAAGGAAAACATGTATTTTTAATAAAAATAAAGAGTTTTAATTTTTTTTTTACTGTAAAGATATCGTGGGAAAAATCAAATGTCATACACAGACAAAATAGTGCCGGCGTAGGGCCCAAATATTAAGTGCTTATCTACGTATTTTCCACCTAAGAAAGGTTTTCAATCTCGGTTATCTAGGGGCAGAGTATGTCGAAGAACTAAGATAGGAAAGCTGGTGCATTGTTTTCTTCCTTTAGTGCCTGAGTCAATCGAGTAAAAAAGTATAATAATGGCAGTATAATGGATGTTTACTATAACTGCTACAAGACATAAAACCCAAAGTACCTAACAAATGTCCTAAGTTGCAACAATAGTTTTATTTAAAAGTAGTGGACGCCCGCTACTCCGTCCGCGTGGACTACAGAAAAAAAACAAAATGTCGAAATTATCCGGGATAAAAAGTAGCCTTTATGTTAAGTGGGACCTGTCACAATATATTCCTGAAAACTGCATCGAAATCGGTTCATCCGTTTCTGAGATTAGCGTGCACAAACGCACAGACAAACCGACAAACAGACAAAAATTCCAAAAATCATTCTTATGGGTACTATTGCGTTGATAAAGGTCTCCTATAATATTTTTTTTTCATATATCTTCCATGTAGAGACAGCGATCCGTTACATTTTTATTATACAGGATGTTTTTTTGTGGCCACCATTTACGAAGGGTACGTACTCTATACATCAAATAAAGTAAGTTTATGCCAAAAAAAAGCTGGGAAAAAAAAAAATTACTTGATCGTGCGAAATTTATAGTGTCTAGTGTTTATGTTGGTTTTTTTATAGACAGATATTAATTATTTCTCGTGAAAAAATCTTGCTACGCGCGTCTATGTGCATTTATGCAGAAAAACGCAGTCTATTTACTCGACTTTGGACCCTAATATTTTGGAAACCAGACACTTCCCAGTTATGCTTCCATGGAGAAAAATGATCGTGATGATGAGGAGATTCCGTAGTTTTCGGGAACGTTGACGACCAAAAATCATCCTGTATACTATAGTGTACTAATATGTTGCAATCGCTTGTTTTGATAAAACACTTCACATAGCTTTACGGTCAATGCCTGATAGCATTGTTCTCGAAGCTTAAACGAATTAATATCTTACTACATCATTATAAATTCGTGTAATAGTACTAATTACGTAAATTTAGAGACCATACTGTGCTTTTGAGTTATGTTTAACTTACTAGCATGGATCCAGTATGTACCAGGTTGCCATAAATCCAAAACAATAAATTATTTTTATCGTGGAAGTGAGATGGCGCTTCTACACTGCTTACCGCTCCGTCTCCCTTACACAATTGAAACGAGTTAATGGTAGTCCCCCAGTTAGCTCTTCTTAGGTCTAAGGGAAAAGGAATAGTATATTTTTTTAAATAAATACAAAATAAAGTGCAAAATTAAATAACCATCAGCTATGAGGGAACAATTTCTAAAGCACATAACCTTGCCCTGTGAATATTACGTACAATATATTGACTTAAATAACTATTTATTTAGTCGCATATGTTTATCACAGTATAATGTTAAGTGGTTATGTAACGTTCTATTGCAGTACGTTGACCGATAGAGCCGAGGCCTTCACTAGTTTAAGTACTTGCATAATATGCTAGTTACTTGTAGTTACAATGTAAACCACTAGATAGGCAACTTCTATGCTGCTCTAGGAGTGAAAAAAAAACGTATAATACTACAGCCGCTTCTCTTCCCGGGCATACAAGTCAGTAGAGGGACAAGAGGGTCTTGGTATTTTGTAGGCGATGGGCAGACCACCTGTCACTACTAACCGAAAGTCATTGGTCAGAAGCACCATGTGGTTTTATCGGCCCTTGATGCTCTGCCTACCCCGTAAGGGATCGTGATTATATGTATGTATGTATGTATGGCCGCGTGGTTTTGTAGTCTGCCCGTGGGTATACGAGGCAGACAACAAAATACACTGCGGTCACCAACCCGCCTGCCCAGCACTACTACCCCCCACCGAAGCAGTTGTACAGATGTAGATAGATAGGTAAGGTGATTGAATCGCCAAGTTAAAATTTTCCTGAGATAAAAACAAGCTAGCAACTTGTCAGTCGTCTGTCTGTGTATGTCTGTACATGGAAGATATATGGGAAAAATATTATAGGAGACCTTTATCAACGCAATAGAACCCAAAACGATGATTTTTGGAATTTTTGTCTGTTTGTTGGTTTGTCTGTGCGTTTGTGCACGCTAATCTCAGAAACGGCTGAACCGATTTCGATGCAATTTTCAATTTTTAGGAATATATCGTGACAGGTCCCACTTAACATATATGCTACTTTTTATCCCGGGAAAATGTTTTTATCCCGGATAATTTCGACATTTTGTTTTTCTGTAGTCCACGCGGACGGAGTCGCGAGCGTCCACTAGTATTAAGAATATAACCTTCTATTTGCGAGTAATATGCGAGCGAGATAAATCTCTTGGACATTGTAATTTAATAGCTCAGCCTAGATATGTGTGCATTAAATAGTACTATTATGATATTAAGGCCACCGGATATGCTTGCATGCAATTTGAATATATTTGAACGGCTAATAGTAAAGTGTTAGATGTAAACCTTACATATAATGTAAAAGTGTACGTGTACACATTATAGAATTTATAGAGGGCGACTGATAGTAATGTTGATCTATTACAATCGTCTTCTTTCGTTCTATCTTACCATCCTAATAAATCAGTACTCTACTAGGTACTACTTTTTCTTAAAGAAATTCGTACACAGTTCTTTGCGCGTTTAACAGACGCCAGTACGAATTTGGTTTGTACTTCGATTTTTGTACTTTGATTGGTTTATACTTCGCTTCGTAGGCGACATTGAGGGGTCTTATTCCCAGAGGATTGTATTAATATTGTTCTTTAGTTCCTAACAGGTTTATAAAATTTTAATATACGTACCTTAATCTTGGGTACCTTCATTCCCAACGGGTCCATGGGTTGTAAGTACATCTCATCTTAATTCTGGTAGTACAGTTAATAAAAAGTAGTCCTGCCAACATTATCAGTTTATGCCAAGGACCGTTGATAGTCAAATTATGACTATAGTTATTTATTTTGAAAAAAATAGAATCGCAGGCCTAATAAGAGATGGCTAAAGAGCATCTCCTTTTAAAATCACCTCCGTGGCAGTTCTTATCTGTGTATGGGTTCATTTATTTGCTTACTTTGTGGGCTCCACGTTTATCTGTTCTCTTCGCGTTTGTTATCAGTAAGTTAAAAATAACCGTCGAATAAACTTTGTTTTGCCGACGAATAACAGTTTAAATCGTTTCGGATACGCGTGGGTTTTATGAGCTTTAAAATATTGTAAACAAACCATATTTATAGTATCCAATTTATGTAACCAAATTTCTTACCTACTTACAAGGACAAGACTAAACTAGCCGTTATCGTTGTTTGTTCAAGCCTATCAACAATAAACTAGACTTTATTATTAAACAGCAAAACAAAATAAAGCTGATAAATGCATTAAATTGTACATGACCATTGTCAACTATAAATTATGATTACTGTAATTACTAGCTGCGTCGGCGTCGATATCGTGGTCTCTAGTTATTTACGGTACGACGATATCAGGTTGTAATATTGTTATTTATTTCTAACATTATCGATATTACCGCATTTATTGCCAACTTTGCAAAACATCGATAAAGAGGTCGCATCACAACTGCACTATTTGATAACATTTAACTTTATGCGGCCAATGTAAATGCGAAACGATATTTTATACGTCCGCAGATACAAAATGAACTTTATAATCTTCGCGATACAGATTAGCTATCTTATACATTGCAAGTAACGTTAAGTTAAAACTAAAGTGTTATTTGAGTTATGGGCAGGGTAAATGGGTTCGTATATTGTGCCGATAGTGTTATTTTTGTTTTGTTTTTCTCTGAGCGTACCTAAACATTCCTTAAGATAATCGAAAATAGTATTGGCAAAGTATCGATAAAAAAGTTGTTTTGTATGCACAGTTTACGTAATGTGTAGAAGATAGACGACTTGTAAAGTTACGATAGAAAAAAAACCTACTAAACCATACTTATCTCTAGGTCAATCGTTAGGTCGTTTCCATCTACTCACATTATACAGTTAAGTATTAAATAATACATACATACACATCAGTACAGTCCAATGCTGCACCGGTAGCATGCAAAAACGAGTTTTTTTATCAACCGCGTGCGTATTTCCAGTCACCAAATGCAAGCATGGCAATGACAGATTCGGAACCCGCGCGCGACGCGTCTTTTGGACAACTCGTGGAAGTGGTGCTACCATTGCGAAAGTAAAATGAACTTTATTACGTTCAACACTGAATCGGTAATTAAATTGATATACAGTCACACGAAACGTCAAAATTAGCGATAAGACGCCGCGTGAATTTAAATGCCATGCTTGCAACCGCGGTCGCGCGCGGCGCAACGCGGGTTTCGATGTCAGCTTGAAGTGTGAAACGTCATTTAGTCGCAAAATTTGACATTTATGCGCCACAAAAAGCGTGATATATGTGAGTCGCGGACGGCATGCTACTGGTGCTGGACGTAGCTACCCCATGGTAAGCCACAAGGCTACCACGCTGTGCGAGAACACAAACAGGAGGCTCTGCTGGCTGCTGCCCACCTCCCGGAAGAGTAATCCGGGAGCTATATCCTAACAGTGGTTAATAGTAATTAAGAGTAACTACTAAAAATTCCCGCGTAAATTATTTCTATCGCTGTCAGCCTAGCTAGGCCGTCCTTCTCTTGTTACTCTAATAATAACAAAAAAAAAACGAAAAATGATAAGCTATAAATGTATAGTTTATACCTAGTAGAACTATCTACAGTTTTGATTTTGATATGTAAAAGATATATCAAGAAACCCTTATTACTCGTATATGATTAAAAAGATAAATAAGTGTTGATTTTCCTAAAGTTGACTCAGCTGCCCCAGCACGTGGTAGATGATGGAATCCTTATCGGTAAAACGACCCAATAAAAAGAACATTAATATCAAATAACTGCTTATCAATATCCCCTGTAGGTTAGTCATAGAACACCTTTGTAGTATTTTACTTAAAAAATGCTCACATGCAAGTCAAGACAACACGTTTAAAACCTACATAGTTACAGGAATTAAAAATTGGTCGTGGGAGATGGGCAGCAGCGCCTCCCGTGCTGACAACATAATCCAAAAATCAGACTGTGGTTACTAATTCGCCTGCCCAGCCTTAGGCAGTAGCCTTGTGGCGTGCCCTGGGGGAGGCCTATGTCCAGCTGTGGACTGCTATAGGCTAGGCTGAAGACGAGACTTGACCGATGATGACTTGAACAAGGCAGTTGGTAGTGATTGGATGCCGAAAATGTGAGACGAGGTTTTTGCCGTGCCTTAGGGGAGGCCTACGTCTAGCAGTGGACTGCAATAGGCAGATGACGATGTTATACTTAAACCGCAAGATTGAAAGGTAGCTTTTTTATTTCATACAACAAAAATATATTAAAATGTGACAAATTTAGTTCCAATACGGCGCGAAATGCAGTTTTTGCAGCACAATCTGTGTCTGATTAAACGATCCATCTCAGCAATTTACAGCGTTCTTAAAATAGATTTGAATTGGTGTATTTTCGCATCATGGCGTCGTGTGCAGCAAAACAAATAAAATGATGGCAAAGAGCAAACGGATGGAGCAAATGTTTTGATGGTTTGTTTGCTGGAGCGAATGAGATATTCAATATCCGACTTATTGAGGTGTTAATTGCACCACACGATCGTTTCGTTAATCCAACGAACTGGTTTTTCTACCCTCAAAAGTATTTTAATTGAGAATCCTTGTTGTAATCCAAGCACTTTTATTACTTAAAGCCATTTCACCTAATCATGCTGGTGATGAGATAGTTCTTTAAAGGGTATAAATATTTTGGAATAAAATAAAATACCGACACTGTAATTAGGGAAATAACAAGAATTACAATGTACTGATATATGATCGTGGGGACTTATTATTAGCATAGTTCTAAGTCATAGTTATTATTTATAGTATGTTCTATAAATTTCGCTGTTAGTCCTCCTAAAATAACAATAAAGAAAGAAATAAATAAATATTGGAATAGCTAAAACATATCAAGATTAGGTATTTATAATGCATATTATAACATTATTAATAAAGAAAATGGAAAAAATTCTTCAGCCGAGTGGGAATCGAAACGACCACTGCAAACCGTGCCAGCAGCTCTAACCACTAAGCTACCGGGTCAATTATTAGGATGACGAATTTTACCATCTCTTTTCTAAATTACATATCGGCAACGTTATTTTTCATCCCGATAGCTATACACTAGCCAAATCTCTGCAAACAAAGCTGAATCCCTCAGCACAATGTTTAAAGATGAAACGATCAACCATATCCTAACGGATTATATTAATGGAGTAGTTTTTTTTTATTATATATTATAAAATTATTAATAAAGTAGAAAAAATTCAGCCGAGTGGGAATCGAACTCACGACCAATACATATTAATAATAATAATACATATTCTAAATATGTTTCCGAGTCTCTATACTTATCTATGTATTTATATAAAGTTGCTTAATACCCACTGTGGGACACAAGGGGGTTTTTACCTTCAACCCCATTGTATCACCTTATTTTATAAACAGGATAAACTTACTGTGGGACTAGGTTAATGTGTTGTGTAGTGTGTGAATATTTATTTATTTATATTTATATACCTATACTACACATACAGGAAATAATGCTTGTATGGGACAGACAGACCTTTGAGTGTTTGATACAGGTTACATCATAGTATTAAGATCCAAACAATACAGTTTAGTGTACCTAGTATTAATCAAATTTGAAAGTCGCTAATTAGTACGAATTCTATGAAAAATACTTAGATTATTTCATCTACAGTAAATTAGTAATAAGTAAGTAAAGAAAAGTCTTAGAAACTCTTAGATCAGAGTTAAAAATAAAAACCTTCGTAAAATGTGGTGTAGTTAAGTGTCTTAAAAATGCATTAAAACTCGTACACGCTATTATCTATGTGGCACTAATGACGCCACTGAAATGGGTACTAACTGACATAACAATAAGGCTAACGATAAAACGAAGTTAGGATAAGTAGTTTTCCATGTACCAAGGAGGAGCCGTCTGCGACTATACAACTTCTGACGTAGTTTCCAACTACAGATTCTTTTTTCCAATCCCTCGCATTTCAGTCAGTTACACGAACAACCCGTCCGAGAACACCCTATAATCAATTCTCTTCGAATTTACGACAATTTCGTCCATTTAGAAAACAACGTTTTATTGTCAGCGAACATTTTTAATAAAATTGTCCTCTCGGGATCGCTGTGTTCTGACGAGGTTGTCATCAAAATCGCATCAATACGAACACCCACTCGGTTCGCTTCGGAGCATTTTTAACACCCACTTAAACATAAATTCTACTTTACTTACTCTTGTACGGTATCAAATCAACGTCTTCGGCGCATCATATTCTTCGTAATAAAATACTCGAGTGTTGGCTACAAAGCGACTTTTAACAGGTATTCAAGGTGGAATTCTCAAGTACTCTGCTTTATGGAGAGAGGGTGTTGAATTAAAATGTGCACTTATCACGAAATCTTGGAAATTTTGAAACTGACTCTGCAATGTGGAATTTTAAAGACGCGACGGTAATTCGCGCCTTCATATTTTAAGGACAGGCATGTGATATCAGTGAACATTTTTGGCATCTATACGCCTTAACTGCTAAGTATATGAATTATTGCGATTCCTACATATTTCGGATTTACCTATAGGTACATGTGAGTTATTTTATTGCCTTCCGAATTAAATTTCTCTCGTTGATTTATCTTTTTTTTTATTTTTGTTATGGGCAATTAAATTTATATTCTGCATAATATTGCGAACACGACGATCGTATTTACATAACAGTTTCCGATATTTTCCAATTAATTTATTGCAATGACTCACAGACAAACAAATCGGGATCTTGATTCAATCTTGTAGATGAGTCGTTGCAGCTGCATACATAGTGAATTGCATTTTCTGATATAAGAGAAAGTATTATAACATAAGCTCTCAGACAAAAGGCAAACACGACGCGGAACCGCAAAACGTCAGACTTATTGCAAATGGAAAATTAGAAGTTAGCCTTGAGAAAACTTCACGTTATTCGATTCCTTTATCTAATGATTTATTCGTTCACTAATAAGACACTTAGCTCTAGCTGTTAAAAGTTCGTTTGAAAAATTCAATTTATAATTTTCGTTGGTATCAGATCTGTAATATTGGATCTTGTTGCGGCTAATTGGATTTGCGGCGAGGTTTCTCATTTCTGCCAACACCGAACTCTCCACGGCTCGACGTTTCTCTCTTTGTATTTAATTTTTATCTGTACCGCCGACTAGACGGTGGAATATAATAGGAAAAGTTTCATTTGGCTAATTAAAAAGAAGCCACCCCAGGGAACAATCCAGATTTATTGTCGTTATTCAACCTTTGGGTCGACTATGTCTGCTCTTTATATTAAAAGCTCGTTTGCAAATTTTACCGTGGTAAGTATTCAGATACCAAGAACAATGAGAGACGTTGTTGACAATGTAATGCGAATAACTTTCAGCTGTTTATTAAAGGAAAACATAAATAAAAGACGGTGAACGTGACTGTCGTCTGACTCGGTGATGCGATATTATAAAGCGCTTTCCATATTTAGCATTAACATTTCTACTGGGAGAAAGAGCTCTTTGCCGTAAACAAAATAAACAAATATTTTATTTACTTACTAACCAGAATAATCCTAAGTCCCAATTGTAGCTTTAAGTTTAGTAAGAGTCTGAAATATTTTCAGCGTAAAATTGGGGTTGATGTGGGTCGTGACATTTGTACCGCACACATTTTACTGCTTTCATCCTCATGGCAACGAGCTCTTAGCATTGTTGCTTCGGAACGAACAGTTGCATCATTTTTGCGGATACAGGTCCCATCTCGGTACCTAAAGTTTCACTACGTGTTTGATTAAACTTTTAGGAAGTAACATGCCGTAGTGACGTTTGTGCATACGAATGTCTCGGAAGCGTTTCAACGCCGACGAGACCCCGCCGCGCCATTTTCCGGCTGCCAAGTTTCCCCATATCATGCAAATTTAGTCTCTGTAATTAGGGATTCCATCGTCTGCTGCACTAAGTACAACCCTTTATTATTTTAAAGGCTCGTATAGCTTCTCGCTCTCTCGTATCTTCGTCGAAACGCTCAACGATGCAATAGCCAACCGAGCACCAGGTCGTCAGAAGTTTTATGTGTCATTTTACTGCATCGTTGAGTCGCACTAGACAACTGTAAAAGGCGACGATTGCAAGACAAAGCGTGATCGGATTGAGTAAATAAATAGTCTGCGTTGAAGAGCTCATCAATCTTGCAGTACAAAACTAAATTGTGCAAGTTTGCAGCACTTCGTCGCTTCGGGTTCGTTGCCCCGACCTGCAACCTCACTAAACTTTGGTGAGCACGACACTTAACAATTTAATTGTCACTCATTAGTCCTAAGGCGATGACTGTAGCGACTATTTAAATTAACTTGCAATTCATAGACATTTCATTAACATTGCCCTGGAGCTGAAGTTATCTTTGCAGTGTAGGAAGAGCTCTTTGCGATATCAATCATAAAACATTACACGTTGAGGGAGCAGCTGTTAGCCGAGATAAATCAATCAGGCGTGTCCTGAGCAGACGGCTCTCGTGGCTAGTTATTTATCATTTTCCAACCGACGACAGCGGCCGATGATTGCAATTCACAAATGTGCGGAAACATTAACACATAGCTGAAATATTATGGCTGGGTCTGGAATACTCGGGAATAACACAATGTTGAACCGGAATAGCAGGGACGTCGGAGTTGGGAAGCAGATATCGCGCGCGGTAGTGTTTGCTATGCCGGATGGCCGCCCCCCGCCCGCTCGTCTCTTGGCAAACTGCACTATGCAACTGCAAATCATACCGAGTTTGTTTGCGTAGGTCAATGCTCCCGACTGGTGCGTTTTATGTGTTCCTGGTGTCACTACGTCACTAATAATAGAATAATAGAACATAGGTATGCGCCAGTTCCTTATGGATTATGCATCCTGTTATCTGCTGCCTGTTATAGCTAATCAATATGTTGTTTATGGAGCCACATAAATTATTTAGACATTTTGTTTTCGTAACACAAACAAATGAAAGTGTTTGCCAAGTTGTAAACAATAGATCATTATATTTCAAGTTGAGTGATATAAAGCTTGCCAATTGGGAGTATAAACAAACATACAAGAAAACTCTTATAGAAAGCAGCTTTGTTTGAAGTATTAAGCTTGGCGGGTATATAATATTATGTTTAATTAACTAGTAATGTGGTGGTGCCTACGCTGGCAGAACCTCGTTAAACTTTCATTATTATTCGCTCTCACAAATTGCTCGTACGTGAACGAATTGTGCTCACAATCGATCTCTGTGGTGCTCGCGAGCTTTTGTTTGACTTCGACTCCGAATTCAGCATAATTGCCTTTCAGCCTTTCATTATTCAACTTTATGCAGTCATTTACTTGCGTTATTACGAGGGAGGGATGCCGCGGTAAGTGTCGTGGGTGGATGCATTAATCGTAATATGTAAATCTTGGGATATGAAATATTGAAATTGCGAACGTGTTTCTACAATGTCGGCAAATGGGGTCGACCCTACGCTTTGTTTTCTCCACGAAAGTGAGATCGATTCGACCTTTGGCATTAGCTTAAATGTTGTTTCTGTTGTTACAGATCGAGGATGAGGGCAACCACGGCAACGATGACACACGGTTGTTCATCCTGTCCACCCTAGCTGGTCAGCACAAGCCGAAGGTTTCCTGTGCTCTGTGCAAGGAAACGCTGCATGTGTTCGACCGCTACCCACTGGTTGATGGAACGTTCTTCCTGAGTCCAAGGCAACATACCAGTAGCGCCGTGGAGGTAGGTATTGAATAGATACAATGTTAGATCTAGGACCTCAATATAACTTACTATGTTTAGGTAGGTATACTTTGGAATTGTAAAGAAATACGTAAAAAAACAATTTCTTAAAACACGTTTGAGTCGTATACTTACCATCCTTTAACGAAGCTAACTTTGAAAGTCAAACAATTAAGCTCGATAATTAAATTAGAAATAGCTGTTGTAGATCAATATAAAGTAAGTACGCAAAAGGTATTTACCTCGTTTCTCAGTGACAGATTTGAACAAATTAAACGACAAGTCTCGCTGTTTCTTCGCGAACTTAAATAAGATCTCAAAGTTTGCTCAAGTCCATGGAGAAACGTAAATGTTTCCGAAGCGAGAGAACTTTCCGGCTACAGTTGTTTATTCAACGAATTATGAGACGAACCCGCCGGTGCCTCGATACTCGCATGTTTGTTTGGTGTCTGCATTAGCATTATGTCCTCTTACATTTAAGACATTAAAACTTCCACAAATATTTCGCCTTCGTCTCCACGTCGAGTCGTATCTTAATTCTTGATCTCGTGCACATTTCTCAAGTCTTTCCCTTGTCATTCAAAGAAATAGACAGGTATATTTAGAATTCCTTTGTGAACGATGCCAGTCGTAATTATTTAGCTAATTATGATCTTGTTTCTTGTCAGGTGAAAGTGGAAGGTCGTACGCAGTACTTGACGTGCGTGTGTATGGGATGCCTGGAGCGCTGCGACCCAGACCGAATAATACGGTGCCGGTTTTGCGGACAGAAGTGGGATGGGTCGTCGCTAGTACTTGGCACTATGTACTCGTACGATATCTTCATGGCCACGCCCTGCTGCGCTGAAAGGTTAAAGGTTGGTATCAGCTGCATAAATCATATGTAACAAGCACATAAATAACGATGCGATTTTCTATGATCTTTTGAACATGGAGATATGTCAGTATACAATGTTGTAAAATTGCAGATAGTCAGACAGACAATACGCAATCTGTTTTGCACATTTTGTTTTATGGAATATTGTAGAGTTACCGACTATAAATCACGATATCTGATAGTAGACATAATAGCCTGATAGAAGATTTATTTTGTTAACAGTGTAACAGCTGCTACAAGCCGCTTCTGCACGCGCATCAGAGGCTAAACTACTCTGACTACTCCCATCCGGTGACCTGCCCGAGTTGCCACGTCCTGGAAACGCACTTCGTCAAGCCTCTGTCCTACTGCTTCACCAAACGGGTCTTCCCGCTCTACCAGCAGTGGCCATAACAGTCGGCGGTGCCGGGGACCTCCCCCGGCACCCCCCCTGCCTCTGATGCGTGGAACCTGGCCCCGACGCCCCCGCGCCGCGCCTCTCCTCCCGCACTTCGACCCGTGGTCAACACCAGTATGACGTCCCGGATCCCTGAACCTTTGGAAGAGCCTGCTGCTCCTACTACTGCTTCAAATACATTGTCTCCTACTTCTATAGCAAACATCACAGAATCGTTGTCTCTTCTGGGTCTGACCCCAGAGACTTTAGCCATGAGCTTTGGCGAATCGTTAGCTGAGAGGTATCTCGCCACGCTCAGACCGAAGCCGGTACCAGAGAGGCCCGTGCTCGGAGGTTGCGGCGGTCCCAGCAGGGCTCCCTTTGCCGAGCCATCGCTGCAACTCTTCTCAAACGATTTCATCGAGTATTTGAACCAGATCGCGTAATCTGTGACGTTAAAACTTTTGGTGTTGTGCGTGTTATTTAACTTTTACCGCGCCAGTTGGCGCTAGATGTAATTTCTGTTAAATTAAGTTGGTATTATTGAAAATAATTTTATGTGTCGGTTTAGATCGTTCTACTTATTGATTTAATTTTATTTTATTGCACTTTGTTGATTAGATGTTGATTTTTATCTGAATTATGATTAGAGATGTAGAAAAGCCAGGAATTGCATTTTTGTTTTTCTTTTTTGATAACTTTGTTTTCGGGAAAATCCTTTTAAAGGAGGTAAAAGACTATTTTTAAATAATTGATTACCTTCGATTTCAGTGATACTGATTACCCCTATTCGATAGGGGCCTTGAGTGGTGTGTTGTTTAGTTCAATTTAGTTTATTAGTTATGTTTTATTTTAGCAAAATTTTAAATGTAACTTAAGTGTTATACAATATTTTTGTAGGTTTATTAATCTTTTATTTCCTCCCACCAGAATGGCACTCAAGCAGTGTAAGGGAGACACCTTGCAGTCGCCATGGTAGTCTATTATCATTTTCATTTATATTTCAGATATTTTATACAATATTAACGGTAGTGGATTATAATTGTAAGTCATTGCTGTGTCACCAATAATATTATTAGCTTGTCTTTATCTATTACAATTTATTGTAAGGCTACTTATCGTTGGTAATTCATTGTGTTTATTAATTTATGGTTATTGGGAGAAGAGTTTGAATTGTTTAAATGTTTCGGATTGTGCCATATCAGAAAATTTTGTGTGTCTGATCCCAATAACCACAGGTCTATTATGTTACACTAAAGTACAGAAGAGTTCGTTTATTTAAGTTTTCTTTGCACCATAATAATTGGCTAACTTTAAACTTTAGGCTAAGGGTTTTCTTATAATTATCCATGATTGTCTATTTATTTGTAATCGGATAGCTTCGTCATTGAATAATCGTATAAGTGATGTGCACATTTACTCATAACTGTTAAAATTTAGATTTAGATTTTTATACATTTGATACTTACTCTACTCGGAAAGTGATTACAAGTGATAACTTTAGTACTAGAGTGTTTAGTGACTGGTGGTGCGGATTTAGGCGTGTAAGGCTCGTAGAGACGTGATATAAGTGGCTAGACCACTATATTAGGCAATAATTTCTAAAGAAGACTTGACACTTTTATAGATAAAAAAATTTTTGCAAATAGTTTTGAAAATCGTACTGTCATTGACAATTTAAATTAAACGTTGATGTTATGTGCCGAGTTTGTGGTGAAAAACTTTGTTGTCATTATCAATATTGGGTGTATGCAAGTTTTTATAGGACAGGAAATTTTTGACAAGCCGTGATGCTATATTTTCCATCTTTGTCATAGTAAAACATTTGAGAGGTTTTTTTGTATAGTACCTACCTTCTGATCAGAAATTACTCAATCAACCATTGATTTCGACATCATCTTATTTCATCATCACTTCCTCTTCTTCCAAAAACGTCCTGCATACGCCTACATTCATCTTAACTTTTCTAAAACCTGTGTTCATAATCGACTGAGTCTTGTATTTGTTGTAGTAGTTAGAGCCTAGGATCTCTCATCGTCATTGTCATCCGCATCACAGCACCTCATCGTCATTATCATCAGGCACTGTTTGAGTGGAGGGCGGGTTGGGAAACTGCAATTTGAATAAATCTAAGTACGACATTTTGTTTCATGAGTCGTGAGTTTTTTTCACAAATCTGCAAGTTTTTAATCTTATTTGGAATGGTTTGCAGTTATCCAACCGCCTTGTATGTTTGTATGATACCTCTTAGAATTTTTGAATTTATCGTACTATCCCGCTTGAAGTGACTCTATCGAGAATATTATATCAAACGATATATTTATTTCATATAGTATGACGTAAAATTATTGTAAATACCCGATCATACACGCAGATGCTTATCAAAAACTATTTAACAAATATACTATATTAGCATATGTCTAGTTTAACCCTAAATCGATAGTACATAATAACTACAATATCAAAGAAACCTTAATTATTTTAAAACAAAAAAATATGCAAATTGTGATGACATTTCATATGTTAAACATTTTTTAATTTTATCGAAGTTTGCTCGTTCGTATATAGAATTATATTTAAAGTTAAAAATGTACATTTTAAATAAATGTATATTCAATAAAGTATTTGAAAAAAAAAAGTTGAAGCGAGCTGTTGTTGGTATATTTAGGGAATTATTAACCAAGAGCCAGAACATCTGATGGTGTCCATGTACAAATAAAAAGTGAAGTGTCATTGCAGTTTGCGGTCTAGTGGAAAGTACACAAATTATAATAAAAAACATTGTTTAATAGTCAATACAGAGCCATCTACGTAGATTAATATCAAAGTAGTTTACAATTACACGTATTCTTGTGTAATTGGGACTATGTAAGACCCTAACTCCGTACAAATTCTAAATACAATATTTTGGAAATATCCGTAATCTAATAGATTGTCCTCCGTAACAACACTAAGGATGTTTATTTAATATTATATAGATGTTTCAATATTAAAGGTTTTCCTATTACCTCTAGATATTATAATAGTAAATTATATAGATTCCGGGCTCTGCTTTTAAAAAAACAAACTTGTATCTACTACAAACAAAATGATTTATGCTTAATATTAGTATTTCACTGTAACTTTTCTTCGGTAAAACGTTTACTTGAGAATCTTAAGTAGGATATTTAAATAGTTTGTGTACTTATATGTATATTTGTAGATCGGTGTGATCCCCTTTGATTGCGTAGTTTAAATGCCCTTTTATTTAACTAACTGTACCTTTTCCTAATCGTACCTAATTTTCAAACTTTTAAATTTTATTCCCATGTTTCATTATAATGCCTGTATAGTTTAGAATTTTTAAAGTCACTCCTATTATTATATTATCGTATCAAAACATCAAGCGCTTGAACGGGTTGTAAAGTTAATGAAGCACTCTGACTTCCATAAGCAGTCGTATAATACGCGATGGGTGAAATAGTGTGGACATATATGTTTAATTATTCATATTTTAGTCACTTAGTTACTTGTTCAGTTTTAATAAATATAATTACACAAACGTTGCCAACTTTCTTAGTTTATTTGCACATATTTGTTAAATTATGTAATTTAATGACAATTTATTTAGACAACTACATTCTTCGTGTTGAATTTTTGAAGTGGTGTAATTTAGTGAATTGCTTAAAAGTACAAAGAAACAATTTGTTACTTTTGCAAATTTTATTAAAAAAAAGTAAATAAATCGAATACATATTAATTAATAACTGATATAGACTAATCTTTACGAAATAGTTGCTGAAGTAATGCTAATATACTCGTAGGCCACTGTTACTTTCATAAAAGAGGGTATTTTTTGGCGTTCGTTTTAATAAATTTAGTTTGCCATTACTTATTGAAATTTAGGAACAAAAATTGTTACTTATATAAACTATATCGTGTATTAATTTTCTTTGAATTTGATAAATCAAAGTATTAATTCGTAATTTTATCAAGTGGTATTTTAGATCGGTACAATTTAGGGCACTCTCTATCTCATCTGCATAATATTGTTATATTGTAGGTGTATTTTCACTCTTTAATATCAGGTTATTTAGCGTCTGTTTCACTACTTGCTAAAAATATGTTAACAAGATATACTGGTACTTGTTCCGCAATTATATGTTATAGCAATGTTAAACAAAAACGAGACAAAAATCTATATTGTGGTAGATTTATATCATTCTTGCCCTTGGTCTTGTCTCTACTAAGTGGTTGAATTATATCAGTTAAAGAGTTAATTAGCAAGTGGCGAAAGGGTCAATGCAGTTTATGATCAGTTAAAATGATTGTATTGTCCTTAGTTGAATACTATAGAGCTATAAATTGGTTTACGGTCAGTTAATTGGTCATTTATTTAAAGATGTTTTCATGGATTTAATGCAATGTTTTGAACCGATGGTTATTCTTCAGTTATCTAAACTACATTGATCCCTACAGACCGTAAACACTGAATATTAATTTCCATATAATATCCTAATGTTCCAGAACTTTCTTTAATCGTAATTCATTTGTGTGAAAGGGATGTATGCTTGTGATCACTTAATCATTAAGTTAAGGTAATCATCGTACTGTCATATTTATCGCATAGGTTCGTGCCAGGCGAGCTTTGTTATAAATCGTGTAAACTCTGGTCATAGGTATTTGAAGTTATCTTAAACCTACCCGTGATATAATTGTAGTTTAACGCTCCCCGGTGAAAGTCGGCCGTATTGGCTTTTTTACTTTAAAATATAAGGAAAGGGTGCATCGTAAGTAGGTTCATAAAAATCCGAAACATAACTTCCGCAATAAAATGCGCAAATAAATCTCTCGTAACGTATTGGGTGCTTGTACTTTCGCGTTGGACCTCATCACGTTTAATCAAAAAGACATCATTTACATGCTCCCCAAATAAATATTATATGAACGTGCACGTTTACGTTTGTGTGACGTGGATGGTTTCGTATTTTGTATGTAGTTGGGCTGGTGTGCTAAGGCAGGTTATTGTCAGTGTGACGTTCAGCATCCGTGTCATACCCGCCATTCTTGAAAAGCTCAAAATTCCTCTAACGCATTGGCTGATTCTAGTATACGGCTGTTATTGGTTAGTGAAAGCAAATCAAAACTTGTTAATTATATTTTGATACTCGGTGTTTTCTACATTAATATAGATCGTATTGACGTACATTAATTTCGTGTAATTAGTGTTAGGCCACCCTCGTCGCATTTAGTTTTAGCGGACCATTAACAATCATGATTCATATTGATAAAAAAATAATCATTAATTGAAATAGACTGAACAAGCATCTTAAATGCAACCTATGAAACTAAATCTGCTATTTTATAAACAAATTGATCACTTAATAGACGAAAAGGAATGAAGCTTTTGAAATCAACATACTTTTCACTCACGGAAAGGCGATAAATTTGGTGATATTCTTACGAATTGGTTAATATAAATAAGTTACTCGTATAATATTGCGTGGCAATTAGGTTAGCGTTTTCTATGGAGTAATGCGCGGGGTGCATCAGGGTATGAGTGTCATAGTATGTAATAACTTTTGTACTTTCATAACGTAACAAGTAACTTAGCGGTAACGTTTTTTATTAATATGTATAATGCGTAATATATGTTTTTTACTGGAACGTAGATTTAGTATCTTTATTAAGACAATCACGAGACTTGGGCTCGTACGTGTATCACAGCGATAATAATTAAGGCCACGTGTACAAGAAGCAATCTTGTTCCAGAATCGGCTGTCGGCCATTTTTGTGATGGCGCTAGCTTAAGATTTCTTCTTGATATTAGACGCACAATTCGAGTTCATTGTATTTAGTGTAGTATCTCTTTTATCTATCTATGCATTTTCTATTTGATCAGATGCTTTTATGAAACATATTTCCATCAATATAAAATTGAGCATTATAATGCTTTCAAGAAAATATGCAATGAAATTGTTAACATTTACCTGTACAGGTTACCTGTTTAACAGGCGGTGGAAAATAGAGATTTCGAATAAAATCAGTTTTGAAAAATTAATTTTAAAAGCATCTCTCTTTCTAAGACTTAAGAATTATAATGTGTGTTTGTATGAATGAATCACTTTCGTGTTTTTGCTACCCCTTGTTCGTAGATATTTTGTATATCTACCCACATCACATTGTATTTAGAGTCACTAAAGTCTCCGACTTGATTTACAATTTTCCTGAAATTGATGGATAATGAGAGATATTGAGGGTAGTCGCTCAGAAGGAAACGCCAATTGATTAATTTTAAGTAAAAGTTAAGTGCTTATACTATTTGTAAGGAACGTAAAAGTATTCGATAGATCGCGTAAAAATATTCTTTGAAAATTTCGATACGTCTTAACGTATATTTTTGTACATTCGGAGTGTAATGCTTAAGGAATTGGCACAATTAAGAAAGTATAGAATACGTATATTCGGGTAATGATGAAAAAGTTCCATTTTTGTAATAACTATTAAAAACTATTAATTTGTAAAGATAGTGAGCGTTGTATTGTCTATTTTGTAATGTTGGTAAAGCATGATAGTTATAGGATTGTTTCGGAAAAATTGTAATAAAACGAACGGAGGTGAAAAAAAAATGTTATATTTTATACTGATCTGATTGTCCCGACCGGGCTTTGTGTTACTTTACGAACGTAGCTTGTAAGTTTACTCTTTAAAAGAGTTTTCGCAGGTAGTAGTTTTAGTAGGCTTAGTGTTTTTATACTGGCTTGATGTTGTGACCTTTATTATTAATATGATATTTGATAAACCGAATACTGAACAAGCGGCCAACACCGATCAATAGCGGCATGTGTAGTGGGTTCGCGTAGACATTTTACTTGTTTTGTTTCGGGGTAGGTTCTCTTGTGATCGAAGCCAAAGTGTTGCAGTTCGCAAGCATATCATTTTAATACGACGCTATACATCTCGGTACAAAATTATAGCGAAGTTTTTCAATATTGAATTACCTATGTATTTTTAGACAATTTCTCTATTGTCAGTTTTGTAGTGGAGGCGCTGCGAAGGATCTCTCTTTATGGCGGAGGCAGATGTCTAGTCGATTCCATTGGGACGATGAATCAGTCTCCTTTCATGACTATATTTTTAAGTTGGTTCCATTACAAACCTGGCATGAATCTGAATTATTTCAGTTGTTTAGCAGAATTATATTATTGTCTAGTATTTCCGATTATGTTACGTTTTATATTGCTTATATTCTATATTAATTATGGATACAATGTTTAGTGTTTAATATTCATTTTGATGAGGACCTAGTCGATTCTCTATATATCACATCTCCCAAAGTACAAATTCCTTGTTGTTTAGTCCAATTTTGTTTAACTGTTATTGAGTGGAAATTATTTTAGTATCTTCCATGAGTCACCGCGTCCCTGCCGGTGACGTCACTTGGGGAAATTCGCCCTTTGGCTCATTTGTAACAAATTACATCACTATTTGTAATTTGATGATAAATTGCATTCATCTATTGTTATTTTAATTATGTACTATCCGTAGAAACAAGTATACCAAGTACCAGCACGAGCAATTTGTTCAGCAGCTTTTATTTTAAGGCTAGATTATTATTATTTTTATTATTAATTTAACTACCATAGAGAATGCACAATAATAACACTTGTTTAGTTTCTTTTTAGTTTATCTACTAATTTCTCATTTATTGTCTTTTAGCAAAAGTTGATTTTTTTTATCATGTTCAGTAGCCATTGGACTATACTTATTTAATTTTTAGTGTTATTGATAATAATTCGCCTACTACACATTATCTAATTGAAAAAGCTAATTTAGCATAAAGTATATTTCAAATGACACTATACCTACGATAAAATACAATGAAACATTAATAAAAATAAAATAAAAACTTGAAAAATATGAAACGCCTTTTATTGCGAATCACTTGCTAAATACTATTTTGATAAAACTATAGAATAGGCACAAAATGCAAATTCTAAATCTGGAAATATCGTAGGTACTAGGCCCTTACACAAAGAAACAATATTGATAAACCCATTTGCATCATCGCGAAGATCTAGCGAAACTAGATGTAAAAGATCGGTGACAAGTTGCTACGCCACTGAGTTTCCTTAGTCTAGTATACCGATCGGTCTGGACAATCCGCCACAGGATGTGACAAATGGGGTTACATACAGAGGGCAGTACAGAACTATTTACAAAGTTTAAGGTTCAAAATCAATGTTTTGTTTTTCCAGATTGCAATGAGAACAGAACTCAGTAATGTTCATGCAATCTTGAAAAATAAATATGTATTATTGTGACTTCATGGCTCAAAAAAATCGCTTAAAATACCCGTTCTAATCTACCCTGTATAAATGTTTACGCGACAAGCTCACTAGATAACCTATTTCTAAACTGACCGATAGCTTACAGAACGCCTGCAGAAATAACAGAGCATGAGTGTAAAGATGCGGTTGTGGACTTGATTCCACTTGCTACTCTAGCACTCGTGTTCAGACCACACTGACTGTCAGCTGCCGAAAGTGAGCTAGAGTTACGCGGTTTACATATTTTTCGTTTACGTCTAACTGACAATACCGTTATGCGCTGATACTCACAGAACATAGTATGCAATAAAATGATTTGATTAGGACGCTGACGTCGCAGTGCTAAAGATGCTGAACAAGTACCATTGTGTTGAGTTATACGACAGTGTTATTACTCGCAGGAAATGTATTTTTGATTTTGATTATTCAGTAATCTTTGCTCTCCGCGCCATATGTATCGGGGGCCCTGTGACTAATTAAATGGGTTCATTGGTGATTGTGTGACACATTGCTGTAAAAAGTAAAAAACATTAGGGTTGATCAGTTATCTGAACTTTTTGAGGGCAACTTTTTTTTTGAAAATCATCTTTTGGATAATTTTTATTTTTAAGTCATTATCTAAGGCCTAATTAAACGAACTGAACTTTTTTTATATGGAAAAAAAATCGGAAAATTATTTGCCTGGCTATCACAAACACGCTGTATATTTGAGCCCGGCCTGCCCTCGTGTTGGCTATCTTTTTTGATTGTTCATTGTGATTATCACTAATTGAAACTTAACAACTGGAAGTGGCATAATGCCCTGCCCGAAGTTAAACCAAAAGATGTCAGACTAATAAGATGCTGTAATTAAGTACCAAAGTTACTAATAACACTAGTTACCTACGAGTATCTACTTATAAAGAGCTTTAAGCTCAAACCAAATGTATGGTATTATAAAGGTAGGGTAAATCAAAGTTATGTTTAAGTCCAACATAACTTCGGTTGTTAACTGACCACCGCACCGGTCAAACTTGATTAATAGGAGTTAAGTCATTGTATAATCAAATGAGTAGAATATCTTTATACGTCGTCTCTTCAATTATTATTAGCCAATTGTTTTAGCGAGGTTTCGCGGAATATAGGTAATTTGTCTATATCCGCGACAAACCTCTACGATTTTGCGATGGTTTTAAATCTTTATTTTCATGATTGTATGAACAATGTACATATTCCTAGGTAGCTAAGGATTCTCTTTAAAGGTACCTTACCTACAATTTGGAAATATTTCGCGAAAAGAACATGAATGTACTTTGTAAGCAGTCCTACCAGTCCAGATCAACGCCTAGATTTTTTTTCTTCTAGGTAAGTACCCAGGTACTAGTACAACCGTCAGAGAAAGTAAATCTTCTAATCATGTACAATTATCACGGTATCACACAGACCAATCATATGTTTTGGGTCAGCTAAAAAGTAAAGTACCTAAACTACATGTTTGATTTAACTAATGGTCCAGTTAATCTGTTTATAGTGCACCTTAATGGGCAATTTTATGGGCACGTAAAGCTAAGTTAGTGAGCGAAGTTATTGTGAGCTCACCGGGCTTTGCGGATTAACTGGACAGGTTACTTCATCGCTTCCTGAAAATCGTTGTCATGTTTATTGTTATCAATTTGTTTACTCATTGTCCTTTTTTCTATAGAAGTTGTCGAGAGGCGGAGTTAAGGGTTGTATGTCTATGGGTGAAGATTCATCAAATGGTCAAATCCAAGCAGGTACCATAAATGTGAAAGTTTGTAAGAATGTATTGACGGCTAGTGGACGCCCGCGACTCCGTCCGCACTCCGCGTGGACTGCAGAAAAACAAAATCTCGAAATTATCTGGGATAAATAATAGTCTAAATGTTAAGTGGGACCTGTCACAATATATTCCTGAAAACTGCATCGAGATCGGTTCAGCCGTTTCTGAGATTAGCGTACATACATCGATCCGTTACAATTTTATTATATGTACAGGGTGTAACAAAAAGGGTATGTTAAGCGAAAAGCTATGTGAACAGCCCACTATAGAGAATCTATCCACAAAATTTGAGACCCGAAATCACATGTTTATTTTTCCCTTTAGTATGGAGAATTTTTAAATATCTCAGGAATTTTCATACAATCTTGAAAAATAAAAATGTGATTTCGAGTCTCAAATTTTGTAGAAAGGTTCTCTATAGTGGGCTATTTACATAGCTTTTCGCTTAACATACCCTTTTTGTTACATCCTGTATAGATAGATAGAAGATATAGATAGATAGATTTGATGCTGTAGTAAAAAAAAAAGTTATTTCCCTAGGGATATACGGCTTTATCTATCTTACTGCGACATATATGCTTCAAGCAAGCAAGCAATCTAAATGAACCTAGATAATTATAGATTTATCATAAAAAATGTTGCTGTGCTGAGGATCACTGCTATCCCAAGGGGAAAACACTGGTGTAAGTTTAACACGTTTTATAGAAAAAGACCATAAAAATACTGAACGGCTAGTGACACTATAAACTTTTTACTGCGTAACTTAGCAGATAGTCCACCCGTACTAAGTTGATTGGAGCTTACACAAAAAGAGAGGTTATCACATTTTTTTTATTTTTTATTACTCCGTCTTTATACCAAATTTTTTTTATATTATATTTCGTCCCATATTCACCATTAACTGATGATGGGATGGACAAAGTTCCGGGTTTTTATACAAGATCACCTACATATAAAACATAACATCTGATGATGGAATCTAAATGTACCTAAAAGGCACGAGAGTCCGTTTTTAATTATAGATTTAAAGGAAACGATCATAAAAAATGTAACAAAATCCCCCTTGGCAGGGGGAGGCTGTCAGTAATGGACCGCAAAGATGAGGTTATTAAATTATATGTTGCGTTCGCGAAGTAAGATGGTTATAGAGGAAGAGGTAGACAAACTGCGGATAATAGGGATGAATGAAAAAAGAGCTCAAATGATTGGGAACCAAGGGGAAAACTTAAATAAGTGTGTAAGCTGGTGCCAAATCTCTTATATTCCTCCGAGTAATAAGTATTTACATGCGTTTTATAGAAAACTGAAGTATTGACGACCATAAAATGCGTCGGCATGGCCACCGGTCAGATCTTCTTTTCTCTAGAGGAGGGCCAGGCAACTCCTCAGTGTTTCAGAAAAGAGATGAAGAGGCTAGACTAAATGGGAAGTTTTTCAGCACAACGACCGACACTATAAACTTTCGAGGAGCAGCGTTACTGCGTAATTCGCCATTATCTATAATACAATAATGCACCTGTCCTCTGTGTGCGCGGGCGTTCGGATGCGTAAACCTAATACGTTTTTATGCATCTGTCCACCCGTCTATTTGCTAAGTTGATTGGATTCGTGCCTTTTTATTTGATGGAATAGATAGGTACATCTATTTTTCTACATTTTACGTTTTAGGTAAAATCGTGAAATTGATTGAATCGGTTCGTTCTGTAAACAATAGGTAAAATGTAAGTAGAATACATTTAATGAAATAGTTACTTTGACCGACACGGTGGCGCTAATTGTTCAGGGTATGGAATAGATATCTGCTACTACTTAGATACAAAAAAGTTTGTTTCAAAATCGTGCACGAGGACAATTTTATTCAATGAAATAAATTCTATTCTATTCGTGAAGTGATAAGCTCGCCATTGTATTATACATACATACATATAATCACGCCTCTATCCCATTGTATTATATCATATTATTTCTCCTGTATCTACATATAGGTATTTTGAAATTGTTATTAAGTATATTTTATTAACGTGTGCACAATAAAGAATAAGAACATTGTTTACGAAACAAAAGAAATGGACTAGCGGAAAATAAAAACGTTGAAACCTTCAGTATATTATACACAAGACACCCGTTTCCAAATAATATCTGAGCTTCTTTTTTTTCAACCTTAGCTTTATATTTCGATCGACGAAAAGCAAGGTAAATCAAATCATAGGATCATCATTAATTGAATAATCTTGGGAACTCTTTATTTTTAAATTAAATAGAATTTATCCAAGAATTGGGCAGATATCTCAAATGAACCGTAAAATGAAAACACTAATCCATTACGTGCTTACTGAAACGTTAAATCAAGCCTAATAAAGCGTCGATAGTTAATCAGACTAATTTCATCGCGCGATTTAAACGTCGGATAAGTTCATGACGTCATCACTCACATTGGCGATAGGGTAGATTACTATGAGGGAATAATAGCCACAAACAATTGGACTGGCTTTTTCCAGCGGCTCCTTGCGGTAAGTATTAAAAAATAGTAATATAAGGGACAAGCATTTTGACTAGAGACTCGCCGGTTTATTATTTCTCAAAAAAAAATCTATTGGTCGCAAGGACGTGAGCCTTGAACTTAAACTAAATAAAGTTCCTGCTTATTTAACGCCCTTCAATCAAGTTTTCATGATTTCTCTGGAAAAACAATTTCGGTGTAATATACCTATCGCGTTATTATACCGTTGGTATAACATATAAAACGTTCGGATACAAATAACAGCGTCCACCATTTTATTGCTTTCTTACAGCTCCGCACATACTCGCGCGAACTATACCCAAAAGTACAACATAAAAAAGATATTAACCACTATCGCCACCCCGCATTTGCACCCTCAAATAAATTCAGACAACATTATCAAAATGGAACACGTTTTGTTTATGTTCCGGAACACGCAGTAAACTGGGGACCGATCGGTTCGCAATCTCCTTGCGGTTCTGTTGTCTTGATGAACACCCTGAATTCGCCATAAACATTTGGACAGGCTAGACGGTGTTTTTGAGTTCTGTAGAATGAAATGACTCACATCTGTGTCATTTTGTCAAATTATGTCGAAAAGAGCAATATTACTTTATTTTTATTTTGGCAAACAAACAGTCATTAAGTAGGTACTAAAATTACATAAATTAAAACATTTTCTTACGAAAGACTATACAGTGCCAAGTATTACATGTCTGTTAATGGGCTATGAGTATAAGAAATATAAGTATAAGATAACTACTTATTTTAGCCGTGTGGTGTCGCATAGGAGAATAGTATCACCTATGCCTACCCGTAGGGATCACAAGAGGCGATTAAGGAAGATAACTCGCAATACTTACATAATCAACTGTACATACATCATAATTTTCATCTCGCCAATTAAACGATGTTTACCTATTTCCATCAAGGGTACGCCCACCACCGGGCCCTACACCCCCCGCTGACCCTCAGATCTGCCGAATCATGATCACGTAACACAAACCACTAAAGTCGCAACGAGATGCCAGATCCAAGCACCTAGCATGCAAATATACATAGCTACTAATCCGAAAATATTAATTAACTAGTGGACGCTATATGTTAAGTGGGACCGCGACTGCATCGAAATCTCCGTCTGAGATTAGCGCACAAACATCGTGTTACAATTTTAATATATGTATATGTCGTGGCCTACGTAGAAGATCATTTCAAAATGGTCGAATTTCGAAATGGTGTCATGAAAAGATATTATCATGATATGGTTTGGGCGGGATAAAAACATTGGGCAACTTCATTTCCGGGATAAAAACCGGTAGCCTGAAGATGGCGGATGTTAAAGAGAAGGGTGACTATGCAGGGTTCACCTGTCACGATAGGTTAGGTTAGGTTATTGACAAATAGCGAAGGCAATGTGCCAGATGCATCTTTTGAAATCGGTTCAGTATACCGCTCTTACCACATTCTGACCCTGTTAATTATTTGGCGTGCACAAACATCGATCCGTTACAATTTTAATATATGTATAGATAGATAATGTTAATCGACATTATGTATCACCAACACCCGTGGCATCTTCAGGATTAGAATAAGTTCTTAGATTATAATTATAAATTAGATGTTTACCCAATTGCCACGACTTTTGACCCATATATACCTGTGTTGTCCCACTGCTGGGCAAAGTACTCGCACTCTCAATTCCCTTACTCCCATAGTCCGAAGACATCAGAGGCCAACAACTTTACATACCCTCCAATAGGCACTGGAAATAGGTTCCGTAATAACCATACTCCTAGACCAGCGAGCATAAAACTATTCAAGCCTCTTTCTAATGAAATATAACTACTTATACAAGTATAAAACTGTTGAAGCCACCTGTCTAATGCAAAAAGGAACCCTGAAAATTGATGTGTCCAACATGCGTAATGCGCAAGTTTGATCGGCACGTCGCTCGGAAGTAATGAGTCGTAAAGCCACTGAGCGGTGCAAACTGGACAGGTGAAGGACCTTTAGTTTTTCACAAACATTTACTTATAGTGGACACTTTTATAACCCACCTAAATAAGCAGGTATACGTACGTCTACAATAATTTTGCAAGGGTTTAAGTAAAAAATAAAAGTTTCTGTATAAAATATGTAGTACCTAATGATTTTTGTTATATTGCTTAGAATGATGCAGTAGGAGTTAGTTAATAGCAGAAGGTTGGTATAAGCCTACCTATCACACACACAACAGCCTATTGCAGTCTTAGGCACAGTACCCAGGGCACGCCACAAGGCTACTGCAATTGCTGAGGGGCTTTTGCCCATAGTCACCACGCTGGGCAGGCGGCTTGGTGACCGCAGTGTGATTTTTGGACTATGTTGTTAACTCGGGAGCCGCCGCTGCCCATCTCATGGACACCCTTAATCGCCTCTTACGATACCCACGCATAAACATAGGGTGATGGCACCACCGTAGTGTTATTCTGCACTACCATACGACACAATGATATTTAATTGAATTCATTACGAGGATTTTTAAAATTGATCGTTTGCTTAAGTTACCCAACTATAAGTACCTATACTAATAATAATAAGCCTTTTAATTCCTTAATAAATAAAAAAACAAAATCATTTACAATATATATTACAAATTCTTATATAAGTTACATTAGATATAAAACATATAAGTACCTATACTAAGAGTAAGTAAATATATGCAGTCGATTTTTTTCAAATATTTAATAAAAAATAATAAAGACTGATGTATACAAAACAATAGCCATTAAAACTTCCGATATTCAAGTAAAGCCCTGTAAATTAGATCCCTGGAGCCGTCACCGATATCTCGTTCCGCACACACCTTTCACTCTCCTTGTAAATCTTTTAATTTTTACAGATCTACAAACTTATATGTGCAATGGCAAAAAATGAAACTACGGCCGCTGAGGTGGAAAAACATTCAGTTTGGCAATATATAGATGACAGTGTCGACACCGACCAGTTTATTGTAAAGTTGGTGGGACTATACAAATCCGTATTTTTCTTTGACAAAGGGTCAGGGGTGTGTCAGCCTCCCGTCGCGCACCGAATTAGGCAAGTCAGCCCAAATTAAAAAAGAAATCAGGCGAAAGTTAATTCAAAAAGTTTTAATTACGTTTATTTAGTCATCAGACTGGGCATTAATTAATTTGGAAAAAAAGGAAGTGTGTTTGAGCGGACCAGTTTGAATACTTACCTGTAAGTAATTTGTTGAGACATCTTTATTTTATCTTATTAGAGGGCTGACAATGTTGGCCTTTTTAACTTATTGTTACAGGATGTCCCGCTGTTTGTATTCTGTAAATTATTGTGGTATATTATAGGTATTTCTGGTCTACAGAAATCTATGTCATTCTCCGTACCAACTGTGTATATGTGTGCAAAATGTCAGGAAGATTGGTTAAGTAAATAAAGGGTGAAGAAGTAACAAACAAATAGGAAGCATCAAATATTAATTGGAAGAATAATTTTCCTGAGCTGCAATAGAAAATGCCAACGATAATTTTCCTAAAACAGCGTGTTTACAATTACAATCTAAACTCAATCTGCCCTTTAAAAATCTAAGGTAAAACAGACTTTGAAGGTGTTGAAGCGTCTTGAGCTCTTGAGCTTCTCCTAAGGGCTCTTAATTGCACTCTTTCCTCTTGTTTTCCGTCAAGAGTCTCCCTTTGATGGTGAGGAGTAAAGGGCCAACGTAACTGCACTAAAAGGGCTTTGAAAGACGAAATTTCACACCACATTTCAGATACAAAGTCTTCTGACAGCGGCGCTAGTGTCTTTATAATTCTCTCATTGTTTTATTATTTTTACTAAGTTCCATGAAAGTTCGTAAGACTTAGTTTTTGAGGAGTTATAGTTTGTTTTGCATCATATTTGTGTAATACGATAAGATGAAAAATAATACCTGAGAGGTACGAAGTCATGTTTGTTTTGAATGTTTTTCGTTAACAAACTTTTATTTAACTACTACAATATACATATTTCACCTGTAGGTATATTGTTTATTATTAAAACATTTATACTGGGTGTAGAAAGACAACTTTGTTCTTTTAATAACTCGTATTCTTTGTAACATCACGATAATTTTTTTCTATGGAAGCACCCCTGGGAAACCACGGGTTTCCAAGATATTGAGGTCCAAAGTTACATGAATATCAGCATTTTTTTTTAAATAAAGCCCTCTGGAAACAATTAACTAACTTTTTTTTTAAGACACCATATTAATATTTAAAAATGTTAGTTTTGTACGTACGAAAAACATTCAATCCATTGCTTGCAAGAAAAAATTTGTTACCCAGGGTTGGTTCCATAGAAAAAAAATGATCGTTGCGTTACAAAGATCCTGTATATGTATAGCTATACGAGGTATTAATCGAATAACAACATAGAAAAAAATATTAAAATAACAACGTTGACTTTTTACACCCTGTATATGTATAGCTATTTAACCCCTTTGCCGTTTAAATATCTTTCCGGAGGAAATATGTTATTAATTTAATTGAGTATCCACTTTACTTGATATTTACCTATTGTCTATTATATTCTAGTTTTATTTGTAATTTATATATGTTTTACAAATAGATAACGTTGGTTAGAGTCTAGGGAAACAGCGAGTACAAAATATATTAAATGTCATAAATCGCAAACCATTTAAAATTTGATTTAGTTTCCTTACGCTGCAGTTTTTCACTAAAGCGATTCGTTATATTCAGCGGACGATGCAATAATATATCAGTTTTATGACCGTCTGTATGTGCGTCCGTATCTTAAGCACGGCATCAATACGAATAGACCCTTAAATACAAAATACTTTAAACTTAAATTAATTAGGTAGCTAAGTACCTAGGTACCTACATAATAATTATCTAAAGAGTATTAAAATATTGGTAATCTTCTATGATAAATAATGATAATGCTTACATTATTTACGTGGAGCACAGCATTCTATTAATTTCTAAAATTAAATATCTAGCTAGAATAATTTCCGAAAGCTTGAGGTAGCATGGTAAGTCATTCCTTATAAAAGTAAGTTTAAGTAAAATTGTGTTTCCAAGTACTTACATAATTAGGTAGGTCCACTAGTGCTAAATTTGCAATGGGCGACACCGAAATCTCTACGAAAATATTGCCTGCAAGGGCATAATCAATCAATCTCCTATTTGTATAGGTACCTACCGTACCTATATCAATTTTAACAAATTAAAACCATTTTTCCTGCTACAATTTAAAAATCCAATTTGAATTGCGATTTAAAAAACCCGGCACAAATAGAAATACGCCTTCAATTAGACTTTGGAATAACGTTTGTAGATGTAAAAAAGGTCGTAACATAAACTTTTTCAATTTTCACCTGCAGTTAAAGTCGGGTATAAAGTGAGGAGTGGCCTCGCAAGTAAATATTTTGAGGAGGTTGACGACGCCTGCGGCGCAAATGTAGCGACTTGATAAGGGCGCGGGCAGGGAGTAGAGAATATGATAGAGTAAACATTGGGACACTTTTTAACTCAAGAACTGCAGTCATTCTTTAGTGTTTTATTGTTGCGTGATTTTTATGTGGTTCTTGCCATTTTTAATTAAAATCCCAACATCACCATTTTATAAAAGGTCTGTAAGAGTAAGCGTGTTGCCAATTTACTATGAATTTATTGGCAATTAAGTAGGTACTTATATTAGACAAGCTCTAGGAGTTAGTTATAGAAATCATGCCATTTGGCATGGCCTTGGCCATGGTATCAACATTGCAAAGAAGTGGCAAAGAATAATCACTGCTTAGCAAGAAAATATTATGACTAATGAAAATAGTAATTTTAGGTATTTAAATACAACGAAGAACACTCCACATTACTCTACAATAGTCAAGGCATAGATGATACCTACAAATCGACATCTATCATGTCCCCTAGTCTATGTCCCAGTGAACGGTATAAAATGCATGTAAACACCTCCTTTGCAGTGCTCTGGGACCAAATGTTCTCAACGGCTGCTCGCTCCGTAAATGCAGACATACTCGTGCCAGGTTGCATATTACAGACGTGAATATGATATTTTTTAAAGAAATTGCGAACTAAAGGTCGCATTTGAAAATGGTTTTTCGATAATGCATTAGATTTGAATAATTTTTGGGTTCCATCTTGAATGTTGTATTTGCTATCGGTTGCATTTTAGGCTTACAGGTACCTACTGTCCAATTACCTACATATACAATGTGTCGGACTGTTGGCATTTTAAGTATTTAATTTTTTTGCGTACCTACTCAAATCATTTCATGATATTTTAAAGTTTTTATAACTTTATTCATAGAGAAAAGAGATACATTTATAAATATTATTGATATAAACGTAAAAACTACGGAATTATCTGAATCTAAATATTAAATAAAATCAGAAAGTAAAGAAAAACTAAATTTTAATAAAACTTTCCTCCAAAGCTCTCAATACATTAGTTAAACTTTTACAGGACTGCAGAACCATCGGGCAGTATAAGTCAATCTGTTAAGAGGCAGTCCTTCAGTCCAAATCAGTCTACGTTAACATTACTAGGCAATCAGCCTAATGGCCCCGTATACCAGCGAATTAGCTCTTTTCTAAGGACCTTACTCAATAGGATACAAGGCCCGTAGATAACATAACATCCTTTCACATCGACCGTTCGTTATAGTTTATTCTAACCAATAGCGATTAGATTTCACCACGTCATTGAACACGCCTACTAAATAAGATCTTATCCTATTAGTAGAAATGTCACGATGACGAACTTAGTTACTTTGTCTTAGTCCCAGTCCTAACTATTTCGTTATCGTGGTAATGCCGATACTACTTGGGTACGAGTACCATGACTATCACAATAATATAGACTAACATAAATCTGATTTTGAGTATGTATGTTCGAACACTTACTTGGCGTGTACGAGATAAATCCGATAAATGCATAGAGGTGATACAGTCATACAAGTTATACAGGGTGTAACAAAAAGGGTATGTTAAGCGAAAAGCTATGTAAATAGCAATCTAAAAGGAACCTATCCACAAAATTTCAGACTCGAAATCACATGTTTATTTTTCCAGATGGTATGGAGAATTCCTAAACAACTCAGAAATGTTCATACAATCTTGAAAAACACACATGTGATTTCGAGTCTCATATTTTGGAAATAGGTTCTTTATAATGGGCTATTTGCATAGCTTTTTGCTTAACATACCCTTTCTGTTACATCCTGTATAGGTGCAATTTACAGAAAGTTTATTCAGTTCCATTAAAATCCGTGGGACTTAACTTTTTGTTGGCAGCGCAGCTGGTTACGACACCGCTGGTGTGCTACTGAGGCTGCACCCAAACTTCAGCAAACTCATTGAATTAAGGGATGATGGTAGTCTAGTTTCGTGTAATCTAGAATTTATTTGATGTAAGTATTCAATTCACAGACTCTAGGGGCTTTGTGATGTGTAGGCAGTCAATTCTGCAGTCAATAATATATTTTCCACAAGGTAACATGTACTTCTATAAGGTAAGTACTCGTATTTATTGTAGAAATGTTGTAACTATGATTAATTATTTAACTTTCTATTGATGTTTATTCGATTAGACAGTATATTTCTTGTGGCCTATAAATAAATAAAGTTTCGTTTCAACAGATTACTAGATAATATTATTTAAAATTGAATTTTTTATTGAGTTGAAATACTCAAATAACTCTCTTTTTGCCAAGAGCGCCTCGTCACAATATGCAGTCCTTTCGGAAAACAATACAATACTATAACAAAACATAAACTACGGCCACCCAAAAATTAATCAATTTAATCCGATAACGGTATCATGAATCACCCCTTTAATTATCTGAAACGATTAAAACGAAATTTCATTTCACGTAATCGTTTAATTGGCTATATTCGTCATTAAAGTTCGTAAAACTGCCGATTTTGACTTCCTTTATATTCCCTATTACGTAACTTAAACCTTCCCACGTATGGAAAACTCGTTAAAATCTTTGAATGCTTTGGGGTGTTTTAGAATGGTTAAGTACATCGCCTCTTTACAAGAACAACGTGACATCTCTTAAGGAAATGTTTTATAAAATATCACGTTATTCTTGCTAAGAGGCGACATGTTCAATTTTGAGTTTGAACTGAAGTTTTGTTATCAGATTTGCGAACCGCAACATCTACATACATATATACACAGTTGTGTTTCCGTTATGGAGTAGCCTGAACTTCAGGGTCATAAAAGAGTTCCCACAGCCACGTATAGTATAGAGGGGCAGATGTAGGTAAATGATCAGTGACAAATTGCTTGCTTATCACCTGAGAGAATGCTCGAGCTTCTATCTAAGTCGACTCTTACGACATGCACGGCAGGAGATGCAGCTGATGTATTCTACTGATGGCCCTTATCAGCATAGTATTTTTGTAAAAAAAATCCCTTCATCGTGTATAAAAATTACTGAGGATGCCACGGTTGTTGGCGAAACATATATATGTAGATTATTTATCTAGTTTTTGATTTCGGAATGGTACAATGTATTGTCTTGCATGCTGGGTGCTCGGATCTGGTTTCTCGTGGCGATTGTAGTTAGTGCAAGTGCCTGTTTTCGCAGTTATGAGTTATCAGATCCGAGGGTCAGTGGAGGGTGTAGGGCCCGGTGGTGGGCGCACCCATAGTGTATAAAAATTACTTTAATAAATATCTGAGTATTATGAAAAAACAATTATCACGAAATATCAAGATCTATTAATTACCTATTATATACTCCTCAATTTAAGTTTATTACAAAAACATGATATAAAAAGAAGTAAAACAGAATTATTACTAACACCATGACTAACACTTCAATATTTAAATGAGAAAAAAGTATAAGTTATAATTATGTAATATTATACGCATACTACAAAAGAAGTTAATAACAAGTTTAATATTGAAATGAACTCAGTTATGAGTTCAAGGTGTAATGACTCAAACTGGCACAGTAAAAAAAATGAAGATTATACCAATCGAACTAGCAACAAAAAGATAACCTGCCATATTGGCAATTTTATGAAAGATCGACACGTGTATAGGTCTCGTATGTATATGTACAATGTATGTAGGTATGTACATACAGCTGTTTTCTCGAAATGGGGCAGCTAAAACTGCTGGATCATAAAGGAGATCTCAAACCCTTCATTTTGTCGACGCATTAATTTTTTCTGAGATTTAGGAGCAATATGTCAAAAAAATTTTTCAAACTTCGCGTAGGCTTAGGTATATTATTATGTATAGGTTATTTTTTTCACATATGTCCTGTCTACAAATATAAGTTAAAACAATAATCGGGAAAAATTTTATGATTGTATTTTACGTATCAATTTTCCCAATCTCCTGAAGCGTTCATACATATTCATTTAATTAATCTCGAGACTTTGTATTTGCAATTAGACATCCCGAATGTTGTTACAGACTATTTAATCAATTTTCAGCGCTTACAGCGGTTCTCTTATTTCTGACATGAATTTTAGTAGCATATTACATTTAATTAATCGGTTAGAGGCATGCCTAGACAGGAGAGACTATGCTTCCATGATTCCGTATTTGCTAGTGGACGCCCGCATTACAATGTCGAAATTATCCGGGATAAAAATCCCGGTGTTGTTATACTATTTTTCCAACGGTTTCAGCGCTTAATGGCAGTACATTAGTCTACAGCCGTGTTGGCGCTGTTTAAAATGGACAGTTAGAGGCGGCTGAACAAAAGTATTATATTTAATGGCATATACAACGGTATCCAGGTTGTTTTGGGTATGCCTAGTTTGAATGAATTTAGTCAAGGCTGCCATTTTGTATGCTGTCCATGATGTTGTGTTGGCAACGTTTATATCGGGAAATCTAATACTTACTTCTTATTTTATCATGTTATTACGTGTGCAGATACGGGGTTTCACTAGAATACATGAGCTACTCATAAAGAAGCTCAGGATCGCACAGCGAGCGATGGAGAGAGCTATGCTCGGGATCTCTCTGCGTGATCGAATCAGAAATGAGGAGATCCGCAGACGTACAAAGATCACCGACATAGCTCAACGGTCCAGCAAGCTAAAGTGGCAATGGGCAGGGCACATAGCTCGAAGAACTGGTGGCCGATGGAGCCGGAAAGTTCTAGAGTGGATACCACGTATCGGCAAACGCAGCGTGGGAAGGCCACCCGCTAGGTGGACGGACGACCTGGCCAAGGTGGCGGGCGTCGTCGGTTGGATGCAGGCTGCTTCCGGCCGGTCGGAGTGTAGGTTGTTGGGGGAGGCTTATGTCCAACAATGGACTTCCTAGGGCTGTAAATGATGATGATGATGACATCAGCTACATCTCCTTTCGAGCGTGTCGCAAGAATCGACTATCTTTTACACCTGACCCCTTCTCCAGAAACTCCTTCATGATCCTGCAGCACTAGTTACACGTTTTGGGAACACATCCGTGTGTATACAGGGTGTTTGTGACAGCCAGGCAAATATTGATATGGTGACTTCAGACCATGAATCTGAGATGAAAACAAGTGAAAATTTTCGCACGAAAATTCCAAAAATTTCAGATTTAAAAAAATTTAAATTATGTAGTTCGTTTAAGTAAGGCTTAGATATTGACTTAGAAACTAAAATTTTACATCTGGATGATTGAAAAAAAGTTGCGATCAAAAAAGTCAATTAACTAATCAACCCCACTAGAGAGTCAAGTGATCCAAAAAACAGCAATGTATCGCCCGATACAATTGGCGCGAAAAGCAAACATTGCGGCAAATCAAATTAAAAATGCATTTCCTGCAAATAATAATAACGCTGTCGTATAACTCAAAACAATGGTACTTGCTCAGTACCTATTTCAGTATTTGCCTGGCTGTCACATACACCTTGTATGTTATAATGATAACATTGTACACAATATAAGCTGTTATAGGTAGGTACATATAAATATAAGCATGATATTTCATCCCACGTGACCTAATGAGTATTAAACTTCTACCCCTAAGATATAAATCTAGGAAAGTACTGAAGCAGACTGGACACAGCTGTTTCAGTCTTAATAACTCATTTTACAGCTCTGCATGTACGTGCCATTAGTTTAACGTTCTATCTAGCAAGGTCCAATGATAATTTTAACAACTAAACTGGAGCTAATGAACTCATAAACTTAAATAATGTGAAAACCTAATTTATATATCTATGATTAGGTACAGATTACTACGAGTACGAAGATTGAATGAAAGTTTTTTTTATTCAAAATCAAAATAAACAACCGAAAAGTGCATCAGGTGTGGCCACCTAGCGTACTCTATACATAAATGTGTTATCCTGGTCATATAACATAGTTTTTTTTATTCAAAATCGAAATAAACGAATATTAAAATTGGACCCGAAAAGTGGATAAATGATAAATATTTACTATTTTGTACTTAATGGAAGTACAGAAATAATGTTTCTACAGATTCGTAGCACACCTACGTAGTAGCTCTACGAATGAGGCTACGAGCGCAATCAGAATTGCGCGCAACAAGTTATATTATACACTATAGATAGCTCTTACGGTATAAAAATCTCATACAAAATATAATTTAAAAGTCCCACATGTAAAATCATACAGCAGACCGCAGACGCCTCGTATCGCGACGTCGTAAAAATAATTTACCGCCGCGATGGCGTCATTAGAGAGCACTGCCATCTAGCGGCGCAAAGCGAAATGTAGTTACACAAATTATTAGTCTACGTCGGTCTACCCACATTTACTCGCATACAACATATACCTATAGTATTAATAACAAGGCCATGTGCACGTAAGTACAACAGAATTTATTTGCAGCAAGGATTTTGAGGTACTTAACGATTTATTCTTCTTCTTCAGCCTACTGCAGTCCACTGCTGGACGTAGGCCTCCCAGGGCAGGGTTTTGCCCATAGTCACCACGCTGGGCAGGCGGGTTGGTGAACGATTTATTATTATCTACATAACTATTTCCAAGCAAGCAAAATCTAAAGCTATAATTTACGAGTATAACGGAGCCGTCATATAGCGGCCGTACGAAACTACTGTCTTCCTTTCCTTCACGGCACCGTTATCCCAGGTAACCATAGCTGGAAATTTAAATTGGTAAAGGATTACTTTATGAGCCATCAAAAGGTTTCGGCTTGCCTTACAGGAGGGCAATTACGCTATTTTTGAACGTACTTACCAAAACTAAACCACAAACAAAAAAGTTCTATGTAAATATAGTGCGCTAGTTACTATGTGAATGACCACATTTTCTCCGTCATTGCATAAAAAAATGTTAGTTCCGAAATCAGGCATATGGAAGTTACTCAATGTAACGGATTCTACCGTACCCATAGAGGAATAATGACCGTACCCAATGACCGCAAGTAACCATTTTCCATATCTCAATAATCACATAAAGTTTTGCAAGTAAACAACAGTTTGGATAGTACGTCAGGAAACCCACATCAATAACAGCAAAGTGACCATTACGGGTAAAGCTGCTAAGCCGTTATAGCTCGGATCTCCAAGTTTGGACGTTTATCTACAACACCTGGCTTATGTATAGATTTAACATGTTATTGCCGCGATTTGTCTTATCTAATATATTACAAACATATATAGGGTATATTCTCAATAGTCGGTATATTCTCAATAGTCGGCTATTTTCAAAGCATTTCGGTTGACATACAGTGTTACATCCTGTATATCGTGCCGTGCTCCCAAAATGGGGTAGCCAGAACTGAAAGATCACGAAGGAGATCCCGTCACCACGTTTAGCGGTTTTTTAGTATAAGCAGATAGCTGTTCTAACTGAAACTTAAAACTCTAAAACTTGATCAACGTAGAGAGACAACATCAATTTTATTCTTGAAATAAACCTATATGACCATGCATTGGAGGAATGGGCCCTAAATAAAATATTATAAAAGAAAGACACTAGCGCTTATATCAGAAAACTTCACTGAAGTATGGTTAATGAGGATACAAAGTAAACTAAGATGAGGTCAGAAAACTCATAAACACGTGATGACAGAATAATACAAGTACTATAAAACTGACACAGACTGAATAATGCAGCTGTAAGCCATGAAGTAAAAACTACATATTAAATAGACATGAAGTGGACTAAATAAAGCTTTTAATACACAAAATTAAACATATAGTGGTATATCAAAGAGCGTGGCAATTCATTGGTGGTCTCTCACGAAATTCTACTGGTGACTGTGTCCATTCTACTTTAAATATGGTAAGTGAAATTTCAAAGAAATAATCTTTTATCCCCTATATTTAAGACATGATTGCTTGTGCTGGAATATCTCACTCTTTAATAACATGATATAGGTAGAGGTACCTTTTTTTCTTTATTTCCTACGTCTCTATTTTCATCAGAATTTCATCTACCTACCATCAAATCAAACTGGTGAAAATATTTTTGTATTATAATTTTACCGTATTTATTCATTTATTTAATCTCAACTATACCCTCAAAATTGGTCAGAAGTGGCACCATGTGTCCTATCGGCCCTTGGTGCTCTGCCTACCCCGTAAGGGATAAAGGCGTGATTATATGTATGTATGTATGTATTTATTTATTTATCGGAAATAATACAGCCATTTTAATATTACCTAAGTAACTTAACTTATGGATGAAGAGTTCCTCTATCGCAATCAATGTTAGAAGACACATGAGAGCGTGAAATCACAAATTTTGGTGGTGGCTTATTGGATATAACCAAGAGAGGTTCTATGACTGCTAATTCTATATAATATAAATATGATGGCTAAGTCTGAATGTAGTCTTATAGTAACTGGACATACTATCTAGAAAATAAACAAATAAAGTTGCTAACAAAGAAAATGTAGTGTGCTTATCTCTTAGAGAGATTTCTTCCAGAAAACTAGTTGTGAAAGAGAAATAAACATAAGATGTAGTGATTTATGAATATTTTTGTGGACGTCGTATTCCCGTCTTGTGCTCCAATGGACACGCGCAACCGACTCCTCGCTAATAACACAGTTTACGGCGAAGTGACGTTCACTATTAGTTTTATGTCCAACGTTTAAGGTTTATTAGTGGGTGTACAATTCCCCAGGTTATTTCACACATGGCTAAGTCTAGACTGGAAATATGTCTGTAAGAAATTTACGTTTGTGGCCCGTAAATTTATAATGGTCAGCTACAATATGAATAAATTTTATTATAACATTTTGTTCCGGTTACTTATAGGTTTAGCGAATGCTACTTTAGTATTCCTCTTAAACATCCCAATTCGTTTACTATGTAGGTAGATTGTGGTCGCGGCGGTAGGCTCACCCCGTAATACGTGGAACTGAATAGGCTAAACTGATGAAAAGTGTACTTGGTATGTAATTTATATACTTGCGTCCAGACTAATGAGTCTAATACTTATATATATAATACCCAATATATATAAGAATATAATACCCAATGGGGTATGGTGGGCATTACTATTTGTATGTAAAGGAGTATGTTAGTAAACGAGCTTTTAAATTATTTTTTCTTACTATTAAATTAACTATATCTTACTATACCTACTACAGAGTAGTAATACTAGTAAGGCAATAAGCTATGTGTAATGTAATAAAAACTTAATATTAAGGTAACCTAACCTAACCTACCTATGTACCTAAATTGCACATAAAATAGGTACCTATACATACCTACCTAACTATAAAGTCAAAGAGATTACAAACAGTGTCAAACCTTATTCAGGGATCATAATGTCATCGTTCTATCCTTAGGCGACCTATGTCATAAAATAGAGATATGTTAAGTACTAAAAAGTTACGAAAAACAAAAAAGCCAATTACGCATTGACGAGCGAAATAAAAAGTAAACTCGGGAGCATTCGTTAAACTTCTTTATTACCTAAAATAGGGAGTAATCTGTAGATACCTGCTCTCTCTTTACTAATAATGTAATAAGATAACTTTATACTGAACAATAACCAATTTGAGAGGAACAACATACCTGAATTCCATTGACATAAATAAATCATTATAAAATACAATCATATCTCGAGCATATCGAAAATAATAACAACTAGGAAAACCCCGAAGATTTTTATATTAAACACATTGAAAGTGGCGCCAAATTTACATGATCAAATAAAGTTGTACTTTTCCCTGCGGCCAAGTTAGCAAACGTCAAATTACAATACGATTTTCATTGTAATGCACCAACAAAAGAAAAAATCGGGGGCCTATTTTTACCTTGCTTTGTTAAAAATTAATTTGATACCTTTATCTCGAGTTTCTGGGGGCTTGAAGAAACTTTATTATGGGATAATAAAGCTAGATAGGAAAAAAACTTTATGAGAGGATTAAATACAGTCGCTTTAGGCAAAATAAATGCAACATAGAAGAATTATGGTCGACTCCGGCAGTCACACTTAAACCTAAATGTAAAATTAGTCCTACCTGTCCTTTCTCTCCCAGCCATTTATGTTAAGAACGGAGGGAGATAGACCTGACTAAGATTAGGTTTACGTTTAAATGTGACGGTCAGGTGGTCAGAATCGACCCCTATTAGCGTATTATTTACCTTTTTCGAAAATATGTACTTAGTTACCTATTATAACTAACAAGAATAAAACTAGCCGCGTGGTGCCGGCAGAGTAGAAATTGTACCACCCCATGCCTGCCCGTGGGTATCGTACGAGGCGATTAAGGATTTCTGGGAGGCGGGCAATAGCGCCTCCCGTGCTGACAACATAGTCCGAAAATCACACTGCGGTCTCCAACCCGCCTGCCCAGCGTAGTGACTATGGGCCAAACAGTAGCAGTAGCCTTGTGGCGCGCTCTGGGGGAGGCTTACGTCCAGCAGTGGACTTCAATAGGCTGAAGACAGACAATATTGTACCTACATAAATAGGCAGACAGGCACCTAGGTACTCAATTATGTTCCTAACACGAATATAATTTATCAATATTTCGTAACAAACGTGCTAATAAAATATCCTCATGCAGTACTAGCCAAAAATCTAACAAATATTGTCGCTACTATCGCACAAATCCATATAACCTCTACATGGAAAACCATTAGTTCCACATTTACCCACCAGTAGGAATAAGTTTGTGTTAATGCAATTTTTCTCTTAACCCTTCCGGCGCAGGTGGCGCTGTCAGCTGTCCGGAAACCAGATTTAACTAATTATAATTTTTTTAAACTAATTTCGAAAGGGACCACTGTTTTTAATAAAGAAATTTTACGACTTTTAAACGAGCCTCAATAAGATGGCCCGATGTTTTGTACACCTTTAGATAGGTTTTTCTTTAGGGAAATTTTTGTAACTTTGTAACTTTGTAAATTTGGAATTTTAATTTGAATTTAAGTTTTTGATTTGTGTTAAGCGAAATGCTATGAATATAGCCCACTGTCGAAAACCTGTCTACAGATATATGTGACTGAAATGTTAAATTTTTCAGGTGGAGTACCTAAGGAGAATAATAAGAATAGAATATGTATACTATTACGGATTTATCAACAACTGTTTCTGTAATAAATAAATAAATATTCACGACACATTGACATAGACCCCCACTAAGATCCCTAAGGTCTTGTGTCGTGGGTACTAAGCAACGGTATATAAATACATAGATAAGTATATAAACATCCATGACTCGGAAACAAACATCGATATTCATCACATCAAGGTTTGCACCTACCGGGATTTGAACCCAGGACTTATGGCGTCGCAGGCATCGCCTCTACCAACTACAGCAATCGGTCGTCAAGTATAACAAGTTCAGGAATCTTAAAAAATAAACATGTGCGTCAGAGCATTTTGCTTAATATACCACTTTTATTACATCCTGTATATTACTTATACCTAGGTTTAACGGTTTTATCAATATTAAAACACCATTATCGTAGGCCATCTGTTATAGGTTCCACAAAACTAAAGAAAAATAAGAGCAAAATATTGGCAAACAAAAAGAAAATACCAAATCTCGAACTGAAGATGATATCTTTTGGTGAAAGTAATTTATAGTGCCATCTAACAGCAGAATGAACTAGCCAATCATGTTGCAGAACTTAAAAATAAAACACGATGTTTATTGTTATGACAGAATCATATTAACGGAGGTGGAAAGTTGGTAGAGTTGCCACAGCTCCAAAACACAAGTTAAAACGACTATCTGCTCTAAAAATTGACTTTGCTCAGCAAAAAGCAACGATATCTAAGAAGTCATTGCATTGCAGGCATAAGTATTACTAAGACTGGCATATTACATAAGTAATTTCTTACGTATATTGCATAATCATCATCATCATTTACAGCCCTGAGAAGTCCACTGTTGGACATAGGCCTCCCCCAACAACCTCCACTCCGACCGGTCGGAAGCAGCCTGCATCCAACCGACGCCCGCAATATGAAACAATAATTATTGCTAATTATAATTTGCAGCTAGCACTACGCTGGTCACTTCGGCTACGAGAACATGCTCTACATATTTTAGCTCGACTTGTGTGTTCAATTTAGCGGGCATAATGCAATAAGTTCTGCAAAACCATTTTCAATTTTTAAGTCCTAGATGGAATGTAATATTCCAGATATTATAAATTATAATATAATATCTGGAATATATTATATTCCATCCTTTGGCTTTCTAAAAGGCCTTTAATATTAATTCCCAGTTTTCTTCTTGGCGGTCACCAACCAGCGTAGTGACTATGGGCAAAAACCCGTATCAGTAGCCTGGAGTAAGCGTGCCCTGAAGAAGGCCTACGTCCAGCAGTAAACTGCATTAGGTTGATGTGCGAGTATGTGTGTCTTCTTGACACATTTAGGTATTGTAATATCTGACAAGCTCCTTAGTGATACATTTTTACGTCCGTGTCACATTATATTTTTATTTTATTTTATATTCCACATAATGGTGCCTCCACTCGATAAACTGTTATTTATTCACTTTTGAAAGCTCTTTGCTCCCGTAGCGATAAGAAATTTAAGTAAATTACCTACTTAGTGCAACTTTGTCTACTTAGGTAGGGAGTTATAGGGTGTTTTTGAATTTGGAACCATGTGATTTTTCCTGTTGTTTTTTGTTGAAGGTTGGCTATATCTCATTATGGTCTGACGATAGAAAATTTTGCAGTAGATTGCCTCCATAAACGTAGATAAGCCTGAAATTTTATGTTAGTAAACAGTGGTAGATGAAAATAGTACTTGAAAATAGGTAGATAACTATAGGAACATCTTGACTCGGACACCCCGATGCAAATAACGCTCCCTAGATTCGAACCCAGGACCTCTAGCGCGGCGGGCAGGGTCACTACCAACTACGAGTACACCAATCGATTGTCAAATTTTATACGTAAAATCACGTTATGTGCGTACTAAACTAACTCATATTTTCCAAATACGGTCATGTCTGGGCGCACTATTACAATTTAATATCTCTCAGTAATATAACGCTTATAATCTGTGTCCTATGTCCGTGCATTGTGTTTGTACTCATGTCTGCGCCATTGTAGTGCAGGGATATTGCACGAGATCGTCCGGTGTGCTGTGTACGCCAGTTTTTAATATAATAGTGTTTGGAACGGCTGACAAACTTTACTTTAGCTTGTTGCAGGGAAATTGTGAAATTCGCTTTGAAGGTTTTCTATTTTTATTGTTTACTGTAGCTATAAATTTGCTAATTTTATGGGATGTTCACAATTTTTTTTATATGAAACATGGTGTGATATAGTGATAGGCCGATAAACTGGAAGCACGGTTTTTTCTTGTAGCTTAGAAGGTTTCCGTTATTTTACATGTACCTGGCTACTTTTTGCCTATTTAATGATTTTTCCCACCTATTTACTTATCCTAATTAGTCGCACCTGCCTATGTTTCCTCATATTTCTTCAATTTACCTTGGCCGCGCAACTTTCAAAGTAAACTTCTCGAAAAATATTTTCACAGAGCTTTAACGATATTAAATTACGAATATATTTCACAATCCTTCCTAATTTTCAAAAAGTATGTCCCGTCGACATTTTTAAATTGTAAATTCACGTGATACATGCAATAATTGCTTGATAGCCACAACAGATAAGTGTCCCTTCCATTTGGTTGTTGTGACGTATCGTACCGTCGGACGTCAAAACCGTCGTCGGCGCTACGGGTCTATGCATGTCTAGGGGTGGCAGTGCAGTGACAAAAACATTTAAATATTAATTTCAACGAATAGTTATTTAAAATTATTTTTCAAAACTTTATACGTATTGGTTTAAATACGCACTTTAAACTACTTTGTACTTATAATTGAAAAGCTGTTTATATTTCCGAGTAATTTCGTGACTCTATATAGGGTGTAACAGAAAGGATATGTTAAGCGAAATTCTATATAAATAGCCCACTATAGAGAACCTATTTCCAAAATTGGAGACTCGAGATCACATGTTTATTTTTCAAGATTATATGAAAATTCCTGAGTTGTTTAGGAATTCTCCATACTATGTGGAAAATTAAACATGTGATTTCGAGTCTGACATTTTGTGGGTAGGTTCTTTTTAGTGGGCTGTTTACACAGCTTTTCGCTTAACATACCCTTTCTGTTACATTCTGTATAAGAAGCGCAAAGTTATGAATAATGAAATTGAGGAACCATTGACTTCCGAGCCAATTAATTGAAAGAGTTAACTATCACTTAGTCAAAGTTGTAAAAAAGATACAGATTCCAAACTGCACTGATAAACAAAGTTAAGGTACCCTACAGCTCAAATCACACACTAAATCGACACACCTACAATAATAGTCGATAGCACATGTAGATATAATATCGAACGGTTCAAAAATAGACCCTGCCAGCACACGGAAATTGAGTGCCGTGGATGGAGTTGAATATTGTATACCTATAGTTTAGTTACTCGATATTTGCTTGGCTTGATGTTCCGACAGAGATGCAGTTTGAAATATTGTATTGCATCTGTTAGTTTGGGAATTTATATTTACTTTACATATATTTCGTCGGAACGATTGTATAATATTTGTACGCCATTATTAGGCAGAATATAGTGACTTATATTATTATATGTACCCATTTAACTATATCTACATTATTTACACACCTATGCTTACAAATAAAGAAATTATAGACGTATACCACGCTTTGTTTAGTTTGTGAACACTATACTCGTATTAGTCGGTCGGTTTCTTTGCTTTGGTCAAAAGTGATAATTTCACGCTGGAGTGTCCGGAGATAATTTTCGTTTTTACACGGTAATTTAGAGATTCATACACATGGTTGTGTTCTCAAAATGGGGTTGCCAGAACTGCAGGATCTTAAAGGAAGTACCACAGCCACGTTCGTAGCGGCGGGGACAGATGTAAATGATCAGTGACAAGTTGCTAGCATATCGCCTGACTAAGGGATTGCCCGAGTTCCTCGACTGTTACGACATGCACGGAACGTGATGCAGCTTAGTTTTCTAGTTAAGCCCCGCATCAGATTATATTTACTTTGGTCTGTTGATTCATCATCATCATCATCATTCAAAAGCCCACAACCTTTTTAAGGATATTTCGAAAAGGTTGGTCGAGGCATCTCATGACCAGAGGGCTGGCTCATTTTTTGGACAGCGAGTAAGCCTCGCTATCCAGCGGGGCAACGCTGCCAGCCTTTTGTGCACATTGCCAGCGGTGGAGGACTTGCAAGGAGTCTTCTATTTGTTAATTTTATTTTATTTTGTAGCTCTAGTTTTTTTTTACGTAGGTTTAGTTATTATTGTAAATAATTATAGATAAATAAAAGACATATATTATTTAAAAAAATATAAAATAGACTCGAAATATACCGTTTTATTAACGAATATTAAATAAAATTTACACACATATAATTTATCATCGTATATCTTCTTCATTAGATACATATGAACACTCTTTATATGTATTTGCAGACATCTTACCAAAAGATCCATATTCCTAACTTAATCCTTATATCTCATTGAAACGATCCATCAAATAAGTTTAATTCGTTTCTTCTTTCTTTCTTTCTATATAGAGAATTTATATCGATGTCAACGAGTAATAATGGATCGAAATGTCTTGTGGATTTAATATAATAAGATTTAGCAGAGCATTAGTATTAACACAAATAAATATTTTTAAAGATATAATATGGTTTTCATATTAACTTGATAAAATATGTAGTAAGTACTAAAGATTTTTACGAAAGGTCCGATTCTAACTTCTCTCGTCATATCTCTACACTTGACTTATTTGTCCATTCATATACCTATTTTAAACAATATGGCGGACTGACGATCAGCTGTTCCATAGCATGGCACTCGACATCATCGGCATATAGTTACCGACCACTTCGTACTGTCCAGCACTGGCACTTGATACCTGAGCAACAAAATTATTTGTGAACATTATAATGTCGAGTTTATAGATAATATACCAGCTGATGCCCGCGGCTCCGCTCGCGTGGATGTTATAAAAAATAGTTTCACGATCTATTCTCAGACCTACCGAATATACACAAAATACGAATATTTCATAAGAATCGGTCAAGCCGTTTCGGAGGAGTTTGGTAAAAAACATTGCAACACGACAATTTTATATATTAGAAGATATTGAGGGACATGTGAATTAGTAGATAATAGGGTCGATTCCAGCAGTCACACTTAAACCTAAACCTAATCTTAGTCAGGTCTATCTCTCTGCGTTCTTAACATAAATGGCTGAAAGAGAAAAGGACAGGTAGGACTAATTTTACGTTTAGGTTTAAGTGTGACTGCCGGAATCGACCATAATATAAATAGAAAAAGGAATTAATTTAGAAAAATATAAATCTGTGTTAAATAGCTTGAAAACTCTCCGTCATATCCAACATCCTTCACTTTTCTTGGTTGTTGACGATTTTAAAAGTTTCGCTAACTTTGCTGACAGTTTAATGTGAATTCTTTTTGATGTTAAATCGATTTTTATGCTTGTTTTCTACGTCTTTTATACTTGAAATACCCTGACCTAAGGTTAGGATATTCATTGAACTTGCCAAATGTCGAGTAAGGATTAACCTTACTAGTTAAGGTTTTCGTTTACGTTTACGTACCAACTAGCCAATAGGTATTCCATATATTCACCCGCCTGTATTCCTAAAATTGGGTAGCCAAGCCAGATCTGCGAGATCACAAAGGAAATCCGTACAGCCACGTTTAGCAGCGGTCAGATATCAATGGAAGTTGCTAGCTCAGTGCAAAAGAGAACACCCCTGAATTACTTAGACGACTCTTACGACATGAAAGGAAGGAGATGCAGCTGATGTATTCTACTGAACCCCCACATCAGCACAGGCAATATTCCGACTGTAAAAACTATATTTCAATCCAAACAAAACCTAATCCGTATCGACTGGGATCGCACACATAGAAGACATAAAAGCAATTTGGATTAGCCTGGCTATAGCAGACGTATCGCCATAAAGCTTTCCCTTCGTGAAAAGTGAGTTTAGTCACGGAATGGCCATTAGTTGCCTATAACCTGCGGGTAACTCTCGTTACTCGATGCTTCGCCGGTGAACTCGTAAGTCTGTAATCGGTTGGACGCGGGCGGACTTCGTTACATCAACTAGTGGAATAAAGAGATCGCTACGAGTATAACTGACTGATATAAAACAGGCAAAGGTACTTGAAAAGTAAATGTAGAAAGAGACTCTATTCCTGCAGTCAAATTGACAAAACAGTTTTGCAGGGCATTAGTTATAAGAAAACCTGTACCTACCTCTTATTAATATAATAAATAAACAATAAAATGTCCATTATCGACACGCTATAGGTGAACCAGATACCAAATATAAAATAGATAAGGGTTGGTATTATGTCCAGTTAATGATAATAGAATAATGTCTTTGGTAGATTAGTTAAATTAGACATTATTGATACTAAACAGCCAAATTATATAGATAGATATTTGAAACTTATCCAAACTAAAAATCTAATTAGGAATTGAAATATTTGGAGTAGGTTAAAGACAGTTAGCTATTCATGCAAACTGTAACAATAAGACTCATAGATTTTGCGTTCTACCTCCTGATTGATTTTACTAGTCGTTCTTCTAACCGTCTAGTCGTATGGTCAAAATGTGGTGGTTTCCATTCTTTATTATTCCAATCTAGTTTAGCTGAAACATTTGAAGTTTCATGCCTGTTCCGTGCGGTCGGACATCGATCAGCCAATATTATTGAATCATAAACCAAAATATGATGCAGTTGATTAACTTTATGGAAAGCCCGGGGACACGATAGCGCTTTGTATCGAGTAATACGTTAAATAGCGTTGTTTATGCTTTGAAATTGATATAAAAGTATGCTATTAAGACAGTTTAATGCTCTATTTGATGTTGGTACCGACTGGTAGTTCAAATTGTTTTCGGGTATTAAAAATTAATATGTAATAACTAGTTGATTTTATATAGCAATTTTATCTTTAATAGGTAATAGATAGGTAAAGGGGTATGTTAAGCCATAGAGGAATAAGATTATAGCTATGAATATAGACTATTAATAAGAACTTAACCACAAAATTTGAAATCGAAATTACTTGCTTATTTTTTAAAGTTGCATGAATATTCCTGAGTTCTTTGGAAATTTCTCTATACCTACTACTATCTGGAAAAATAAACATCCGATTATGGAACTAAAATGCGCTTAATGACTTTTGGTATGAAAAATGGGATTGGAAAAATGTTAACATATCTAAAAGCTAATACAAAATTGAATAAATAAATATATTTAGGTAATTGTACGATTAAATTCTACATTCCATCTCGTGTTTACAGAAATAACAGAGTTATCCCACAAGCTACAAAAACATTTGAACGTCAGTTAGCAATTTGCTCTCGACTGAAAAAGAAGAGAAAAACCTGAAAGATATGACGTTTCATCCGCTTAGGTATATATTATATACGCTACTGAGTACGCTACACATATATACAAAGGTATACAAAAAGACGGGAGGTCCTATTCTGAAGTAGTTTGACATTTTATATCGCACAGATAAATCTATGAAAAATCGCAACGAAATCGCTGAAAGTATAAGCCAAGATATTAAAATATGTAGGTATGTTTATTATTCTGCCAGCTCTACGGACATGTCAAGAAAAATATATTTTATAAATAATAAGGAACTAGAATTCTAAGATTTACATGGACGAAGTCATGGGCGGCCGCCAGTTTGGTATAGCAGGTCGAACAAAATATGTTTACCAAACTTTGCGCTATTATGTCGATTTTAACGCACAAGAATCGGTCGCCAACAATGCAGGTAAACGTCTGGCTAGACCGACTTTTTGTGGAATAAAATAAACGGATGACTTTACTAATATGCAAGTGTGGTAGTGCCGTACCACTGACAAGTTTTTGAACGTTTATGAATAAATGAGTAGCTCCCGTCTGCCGCATCAATACCAGTTAAGAATGAAGGATGGAAAGGAGGAGCAACGTATACAGGATGGTTTTGTAACCTACGACCGTAGAAATTTTTAAAAGTTGAAAACAGTGCTATTTAAATCAGTCGCGTGGTCGTCATTTGACGTTATTGTAAAACTGTTTATCGGACATTTTTTTTACAGTAGACTAGCGAAAGATTATATAGAATAACTATTGTGAGAGGCAAAAGCCAGTGTGAACAGGGAAGCGCTTCCAACCCCACCGGGCCACTAGTTGCTGACCTGACTGATGTATGCTGACCCGTTGAGAGAAATTTCGATATCGCATTCAAGGATTTATATTGGACTTTGATTCCGTCTTGTATCCTAGAGGGTCTTCTTCACTAGTGATTAATTTATACTGCGCTGTGTATTCTACATTAGCAGTCAGAGATTTAAATAGTTATATTTTTGGCCCAAATAAAAGCTTCCTTTCATTAAGGGCCGATTTTTCAAAAACGTCATATAGCCTATCGGAGAAATATGGTTGATGCTGTCTCTATTAGGATCAAGTTTTAGAGAAAGACAGTATCAACTTTATTCCTCTGCTAGGCTATGACGTTTGGAAAAATCGGTACTAAATCATTCAGACATTATAGGTAAATATTACATCTCCTTTTCTGATTCCTTCATGATACCAGTGGCTGAATACCAAATTCTGTTCGTGACACTTTCCACTCTCTCTCTCTATGTGTTTTTTTTTTAAACTTTGTGTTTTTCGTGCAGCTAATTCCCGGCCGACGAAACTTTTCGTATTCGTGTTGAATTTCCTTTGCGAGTGTTTCGTTTCGTACTCAAATTGCTGTCTTTTGGAAAGTAGAAATTAGCGGCACTTTTTAAATTGCCAATAAAGTGTCTGGAGGTAAAGTACAGTTTACAAGCGATTAGAATTTTTACCGAAAAAGTTTTTCATTTACGGATTTAAAAAATAGTCTAATACTAGTTAGGCTTGTACTTGAATTAACTTTACGGTAACAACGAACTTCTCACCAACTCCACATTAGTATTAGTATACTCGTATGACACCCATACGCTTGCAGTGTGTCGTTTACCTGTAAGTAATATCGACCATATTACCTCCGGCAGTCACACGTAAAATTTGTCCTACCTGTCCTTTTCTCTCTCAGCCATTTATGTTAAGAACGGAGAAAGATAGACCAGATTAAGATTAGGTTTAGGTTTAAGTGTGACTGCCGGAATCGACCCTATTGTTAAGTAATTCAGTGCCTGGATTTGATAGATCTGAAGTGTAAACTGGTTAAACATAACTACCTACCTAATAAAGTCGTTTAACTGGCAATCTTAAACAATTTCGCAATTTTTTATTGTGTTGAAGACGTTTAGCGGAACAACAGCCTGTAAGACACATAGGCTATAAGATCGCGTCTGCTAGTAATAAATAAATATATTTACGGAGTTCATTATATACGAGTTCATTTTTCATATTCTATTTTCGTGTAGGTAATCTAATTTTCAATTTATTAAATATTTTCACTGTGTCGTCGTCAAGCTCTAACTTTGGAATTAGATGACGCTTGACTGATTTTTATCTAATTTTGAAATACTCGTACTTACATTTTCAGTTTTGGCTTTCGAAAAGATTCTCTTATTTAGATTAGAAACATCTAATAATATAAATATACAACGACTTTAATAAACACATCTGAAAGTATGGGTCAGTACAGAATTAAATCAAAATAATTTATTTTTAAATTGCACGAGGTTGGAAGAATAAAAAACAAATAATTGCATTGAGGGTAGATATAACTTTAAGCTTGCCAGATTATTATTTCAATTTGGTGGCTACGAATATCTGAATGCTGTGAAGATTAAAAATTTGCTATAAAAATTAATTTGCAGACTATAATATGATTTTGAATGAACATTTGAGTTGAGCGTCTTTTTACAAATTACGAGAAGGTATTTTTATTTAATTTACTTTGAAATTTAAAAGTAATGCTCTACCTTTAAGAAACTAAATTATTTGCTATACATACTATTAGATATTGCTTTTAAAAAGGTAATGCTTATTTCATAATTTTGCTTGATCTGCAGATATAAAAACGATATTAGAGTATTTAAATGGTAACAACTAGATTTTCAATTTAAAATTCACAAATTTAAAATTCAACCAAAAGGTAATTTCACAAAATTAGCATCAGATATTAAAATTTATCAGCGTTTGATATAAAACTACCCTCATAATAATGTAATATCTTTCACTTTTCCAAACGGATCAGACAAGTTCACGTGCTAGCTGCGGTTTTAACCGTAAAATAACAATAAGTACGGGGAATAACCATTATTTTCGTGGCCCAGACTTTCGTGGAATCCAATTATGGTCTAACAATTTTCTAAACTCGACTAATAGGTAGGTACATAAAAACAGGCGTATCAGAAGGTCATTGTCGAAAGGTGTTTCAAGTCTTGAAGATTATAGGCATAGATTTTGACAAAAATCTTAATCCTTGCGAGGGGTTTATTATGGGTATTAGAGCGTCGACGTTCACTTTCTGCTTATTATTGCTAATAGTTGCAAAAGTCTCGAGATAATATTTACGATAAAAGTACCCTATGGTTCCGGTTACAAGAGGAGTATGTATGATATAAGAATACTGTGTAACTACTGTCCTGTGCAGATGTTTCTGCATCTCCTTCCGTACATGTCATAAGAGTCGACTAAGGAACTCGGGTATTCTCTCAGGCGATAAGCTAGCAACTTAGAGTTAGATCTTTCTAGTAGGGACAGATAGATAGCTAAATGTAACTCTGTGATCTCCATTAAGATTCTGCAGTTCTGGCTACCCCATCTCGGTAACTCAGCCGTGTATATAATATATGTATGTATGTATGTATATCATAACTTAAGCAAGAAATTGTAAAGGCAAAATTTACGAGTATAAATAAACCTACGAGCGTGCAAATGCTTAAACCTAATAAGCTAACACTCCCGTCACTTTAATTTTAACGTACGTGAGCTCGTTTCAGACGAAGAATCTAGATAATGTATTTATATCAAATATGTATCACAAATAGTAACAAAGCTAATTTGTAACTTTGAATTATTATTGACCCGCCCCGGCTTTGCGGGTCCGTTCCTGAGGGCCACGGTTCCTGAGGCACCCGAATATTTAGCTAAACTACTAGTTAATTATAAAAATGAATCGGGTCCCTCCGGAACGGGTGCCTCAGTAACCGGGGCCCTAAGGAACGAACCCGGATTTGCACGGGTGCAATGCAGATACCTACTATACACATAAACCTTACTCTTGAATCACTCTATATATTTAAAAAAACCGCATAGAAATTCGTTGCTTAGCTTAAAAGATATAAACATACATAGGGACAGACAGCGGGACGACTTTGTTTTATAATATGTAGTGATATCACAAATTTTAACAAAGCCAATTTGTAACATAAATATTATTAAAGACGCTTATTAAATAAATGTAATATATTTATTACACCATCTCATGCAGTCCACTACTGGACGTAAAGGCCTCGTCCCCCAGGGCACGCCACAAGTAAACTGCCGTAAGGGGGTTTTTGTCCATAGCCAACACTCTCTGGGAAGGCGGGATGGTGACCGCAGTCTGATTTTTGGACTATGTTGTCAGCACAGGAGGCGCTGCTGCCCTCCTCCCGGAATTGTATTACTCCATGGTACTACAAAAATATAATAAAGATAATTTATGAGATGTAATACAAATTAGTATGCATGCCTATTGGCTTTCTTATTTTGACAGTTCATAGTGGTGATCACTCATTGAAACTTAATGATACTCGTATAGAAGTGAAATGTATGTGTATGGTGCCAATATCAGGCAAGGCATCATATCTGAGTAATCATCAAAATGAACTGCCGAAATACCTTTTTTGACAGTGGTGGTGCGTGGACTACAGACATGTAGCCTATGCCCTTCTCCTTATCGTATTTCCAACTAAACGTAGGTATGTATGCAAGAATATTGGTTAAGTAGATAAAGCGTGAACAAACAAATAAATTAACTTACTTTGGCATTTATAATATTAGTACCTAATTCATTTGGATCGCCTTCAAAGATAATCAACGTCTGTTAATATTTCAGCTTTTTACCGGCACTTCCATACTCATTTCAAAGCTTAAAACTAATTTTTTTTTGCCCGAATCTTGTTGAAATAAGAGCCTAATTCTGGTCGTTACCATCCAGAATTTTCGCGAAATTATGCACCCGCGTCTGCCGGCGCCCCTGATGGAGTGCTTTTCATATTTCAGCGGTTCCCTTTATGAGAATTGGCATCGTTATGTTGCAACGAATAGGCACGTTTAAAAGTAGCGGTCCAAAGTGGTGCTTCTACGACTAATTCTTCATTGCTTTTATGCGTGACATGGAAGCAAATAGGTTCAAGCTTTGAAGTAAATTTAGATTTTTTAAAGGGATGTTTTGATGAATTTTGTACGGTACTGTATAGTTTGAACGTCAATTTTGATCTCTGACGTGTTTCACAATGTATGTTTTCGTAATGTTCTAAACAAAATACTCGCGACCATACATATGTCACTGCGAAGAAAGTCCGTCTCAACTCCATGTTTATTAAAAATACGATTAGGGGAATCATTATAAAGAGGTAAAGAAAACGTACCTTATTTAAATTATGATATCAATTAGATAGACCAAAACCTATTTTTAATATTCCATCAAAATTAAATATTGCCTTGATTTTTAGGTAACTTAATACTTACATATGAACTTGAAAATTAATATTACAACAATCATACTTTTCTCATCTATTTTAACTTTGCACAGTTGATTATTCTTATATCAGCAAAGACAAAGGCATTTGATACAAGAATCGCCATCATGTTACCAAGAAACATTTTGTAGAGAGCATATTAATAATAGAACAACACACGTACACAGCACAGTTTTTATTTTATCTCTCGTAGAAACGTAGAGAGCCATGTTTTTGTTGTTTCTAGACACTGGTAAATATTTTCCAGACAAAGAGCGTAATTTTTCACCGCAGCATTATTATATGAGAGAGCAAATTTAACGAGAAAATAAAATAATTAGATGTAATGAAAAAGTGAAAAATGGTGGAGTGGCTGACGTAAGTGAAACATCACTCAAAAGGTGAAGAACAAAAGGTTTATCATTATGTTTTTCCGAGAATACTGCAGACTTTACCTTTCTTTTATGCTGCAATTTACTTATTTTTTTTCAGGTAACGATGAAATAAATATAAAACGAGAAGATGGGGATTATTTTAAAATTTACCTATAGTTTCAATTGAGGTTTATTTGTGGAATAACTTGACTTAACTTGGAACCAGAGTTTTCATACAATCATTGTAGTTTATTTTCTTTTTCGTCAAGGTAGGTATAGTTAGTAGGTAGAGCCGTTACGCCGGGTACGTAATATTACGGCATCGCTATACTAGAAAACCAAAGCTTAAGGGTCACATAATGGAATTTGGCGTTTGAGAGGACCAAGAAGTTAATTTTACCATGAAAATAATAAGTATGGTCAAGGTAAGAACGATTGTTTCAGTTTGTTAGCAATATATAGAAATAAAAAAGCGGTTAAAATCCGCGGCGGTTTTGCCGTAGTGCGGCCTTAGGCTAACAAACGTTTTATCTCAAAAATAAATAAATACTTCTCCCTACAATTTGCAACGGAATGAACGAGTACGGATAGGGTTGTCGGAGCCACAGACGGGTTGCGGATTCTTTATCAATCACTCCAAGAATTCCTAGCTGCATCCCTTTTCAACCAGTATAATCAAACAGGGATGGATGGTAGAAATGTAGCGATATGTATACGTAATAGGTGTTGGGGAAATTGAACGGCGGGTATGTCGAGCAGTTAGACAAGATTTCAGATGCATTGTTTTAAGTTATTCCGTTCGACTACCTGAGGTTCGACGTCAAAACTATTCGTAGGGTTGACGTTCGATTTAATTTAATTATTCGAGGAGAATACATACTAATTCTTAAAGTGGGTATATACAAGGTGTAACAAAAGGGGGTATGTTACGCGAAATACTATGAATATAGCCCAATAGAGAACTCATTAACAAAAATTTTGACTCAAAATGCACGTTTATTGCCTTTAAATACATACTTATGATCAAAATGCTTACTTACACTATACATATGTTCAGAAGAACCTCCTCGGTGGTGGACATAGACGTCGCGTTACCGTGACGTCTTGATTTTATTTTCACTTGCTCTCCGACTCTCGTCGATGAACTATGTATTTATTTAATTTCATGATTATATAAGTCCCGCAGGGCCAGACATTTTATAAAAAAATATACCTATTAAATAAACTAATATTTAATATATAACAACGCAATGCAGAGAAATATTTATTACATTCGGTCAGATTTATTAATAGCCTACAAACAAAAGTCATATCATTTATGTATCACATATTAAATCAGTTATTGCATCATTTTGCACATATAAAACTAAGTGTAATACAAAAATATGTATCAAAAGTGTGTCACAAGCAGTAAATAATGATAAAAGATTAAGTCACCTACCTCATTAGGATACCATGGTCGCGCCACCGGATCAGGCACCAGGATTATCACTGGTACTGAAAAATAATAATAAATAGGTATATGTACTCGGTTGTAGAAAGTATCTATACACAGGCAGGATTTTTTCATTTGTTGTCGAAACAGTAATAAAATTTTAAAGTTCCACCAACACATAAAAACATCACACATTAACCATCAATAACTCAAACATTAACTGCTAGCCATAATATTCTTTAACGATTCTTTATGCAACTGGGTTAATACATAAGGAAATCTTTCTCCCTTATACCACTTTCACCAACACAGAATCGAACTGATAGGTAAGTATATCATTTATTGTTAACGCGACTGGTTGCGACACCACTAGTATCTTAGTAGGATGCGGCCCAAACATTATGTTATTCACTACATGAGTCAAGCGTTACGTTTGACCTCGCCGTGAATCACGGGTGACTCACGATATAAAGAAAGTCCATTTTCTCCGGTTCACATAACCGAGATTAATGGGGACATTTTCAGTTACATATTTTATATTGATTTGTGATTAAAACCAGCATTATAATGACAAAGACAATGTAGGTACATACGTTTACTTATAAATGTAAAAGTTTGTGAGACGTTTGCATGGACTCGGAAACGGCTCACCAATGTTCATGAACGTTTTCACTCTTATCCTTTTGCCCATAGAACATTTGTCTCTTAAAAGATTTACATACAGAACGGTAAATGCCAGCAAATGGTTTACTAACAGATTTACTGTGTGTCGTAACTTTCATGTTTAGCCTTTCATGCAAAACTACCTACAACGGAATTTGATTAAATTTGATAAATATCTAGCTTATAATTACATCAGAATTGATATATGTAGGTACATTATGTACTAATTATGCTATACATTTTCCGCGGACGAAGCTAGAAGAAGATGGAATGAAATGCTTACCTTCAAAGTAAACTTTATGTGATGCCATGACCGATTCTTGGGCAGAATAGTGTATCTGCAAGATCGGCGAGATCGCTTTATCACTAAGTTAGTATTTATATATAGGTAATATAAGTAGTTTGATTTTTATAATTATTAATTTTACACTCAATGTCGACCGACCCGCGGTAGATACTCTGACGAAATGCAGATTTGATTCTTTGACAGCTGAATCAATATTCAACTATTTTTTCTGTATACCCGCATTGCGAAATTATATAAAATTTATTACGAACAACAACATCCGACCGTGTTGTGTCTATGAAAGCGCGTCAAATTAGATTTTAAACCTTACAAAGGGTTATTCTAGAAAACTGATGAAGCTATTTTTGACATAAAAACAAAATTAAGAGTATGCTTTGCTAGGTATACCTATAGTATGATCACTTAAATAGGTAGATTCCCTGGCAAATAAACGTTTGTAGATTAGTCAGTACCTAATATTGAAAATTAGAAGATGACTGTTCTTTCTGTTTGTGTCAACAACATGTTAAAAGAACATTTTTGTGCTAATTCTTGATTTTGCTTAAGTCGAGATTTAGCATTTTCTAAAGTGGGTCTCCATTATTAATCTATTTGATAAAAATGAATAGCAAAATGTGTTGCTAAGCGCGAATCTCGAGAACAGCTGAACCGATTTCGCAAATTCTTTTTTTAGAATATTTCTTAATGTACGAGGATGGTTTTTACGGAGAGATTTTTTTTAATACTGAAAAAGTCTAAAAACAACACTACTATAGCGGCCGCCTACGACTTTGTCGACGTGAAAGGGTATTACACCCGTGCAAAGCCGGAGAGGATGTTTATTATGTATAAAAATATTACCAGGGAACTAAAATAAAAAACTACCTACCCCAGTCCATATTAATATAAATTATTCGGACACAACCCTGAATCTATAACAAAATTCATCCTCCCTGGACACAGGTGCGGTCCAGCTCGATGGAGACATCGTTTCTATTGGATCACACACATTAGAACACTAATGGCGACGCAACCAGTAATGCAACAACTATTTTTAAGTAGGAAAGGTGGAAAAAGTTTTGTATTTAAAAACTTACTAGTGAACAGTTTTTATTGTACCTAGTTAGCAAGCGCCGTACCTATTGCTAAACCTTCTGGGTCTAATTCTATATTTTAACCATGGGGTCAATATTATGATTTTAACCATTTCTTGACTCACCTGAAAATATAAATGCTTAATAATTAAATCGATAGATCCATCAGAAGACCAAACTACTCCGTCTAGGCTGCCTTTACGCAAGAAATATGCTATGCTACAGATGCCAGTGATGACAACCAATTATATTCTACCGGAATTGGCCCACCACTCATTCCCACCTCTGCAACTCCTGTGAGCCAGGATCAACAGAGGCGACCAGAAAAATGTAAAACAAAGCATAGAAAATCCCGGGGTACCTTACATGCGACTATAAAGCATTAAGGCGCTCTTATAGGTAAACACGCAGTACGTCTACCTCACTCCCTCAAACACCTAATGAGGGAGTGAGGAGACGTGTAGCGCTGTGGTAATCGGACAAGTATATTATTTATATGTTCTAAAATGCCTCTTTTGTCTAATAACACCGCCTTAAAACTAATAGAAAAAACAGAATGTGAAGTACGAAGATAGGTACGCTTAATATTTAATCAATCAATCATAATATTCATTGGTCAAAATGTAAATGAATTTGATTGGTCCATTTCCAACGCATCCATAGCAACGTAGCGTTGTCGAAAGGCAGCCAGAGTGTCCTAGTGAGCTAGACCATTAGGTATTAGGTACCTATCGCTTCTGATTGGCATGTCTGCGAAGTTGTCATCTTCAATCGGGTATTTTGAATATACTTCCATCCGACTACCTCTGCTACGTTTGGGGACGACTGGGTTATGTATTTGCGATAGTCGTGTCGTTTGTGCAATGGGTACATTAGTTTGTTAGTACGTTGTCTCGTGCTGTAGGTGTAACTGTAGATAGATATGTTTTAGAACACCGTATTGATACTAAATACGGAGGGTTTGGACAATGTCAAGAGCGATATCTATTTTCGTAAAGTACTAGTCGCAACATTTCGACCAATAGCTTTAGACTCTATCACATTATTTTGTTATTTTTCTGTCCGAGTGTGTATGTTGGTAAGTGATTTTAATTTGTGATTAGTTACAAATATACATATTTATTTTGATTTATGGTTTATTAGATATATTCATACAAAAAAAGGTAAAAATAACTAAGTATAACTAACTTAAATCTATGTAAAGAAAGAGGAGATTGATTGACCACCTTAGTCTAAAAGCATTGGTCAAGATGTTGCGACCTAGTTAAGGTTCAACAGCCTTATAACCCTAACTTAAATCTATGTAAAGAAAGAGGATAAAAATATAAAAATTATAAAGACTATTTTCATGCAAAATTACAGATAATGTAAATGAGAAAAGGAATCTAAGGATCAGGGCAACAGGATAAAATACCTTTTTTTGCGTTTATAATATTTATTCACACACACAAATATAAGTACCTACCATAAAATACATTGCGATACAAACGAGTACCTAGTTGTACAAATTAGAAATCTAAACCCATTTTTTATTGCTCTCAAGGGTCTCCTTTCACTGATAAGTAACTCTTAGATGAGATTTCAGAAAGTTAAAGAAAATTATATGAAAAACTTTTCCTAAGGAGTACAAGTTTAAATAATGAACCTTCTTGAAAACTGTATTTTATGTCTGGCAACATTTTTTTCTTGTTTTCTAGAACCGGGGACTTCTTATTTATATTTGGAATCGAGTTTTTTAGTGTTTGTTAAAACTTCTTTGAAGATAGAAAAACTCTGTTTGTGTTTTGTTCAGAAATAAACTACAATTGAGTAGAGTACTTTTGTTAGACGATGTGTAAACAGATGTTAAATGTATCTACGAGCGTCTTTTATTGTACTGTGTACAATATGATACTTATCTAATGTAATTACTGTATCACTCTACAGATGTTGCGAAAATACGTTTTATTTAGTTAGCGATCATGATATAGTACCAACTTATAAAAATATTTCCCGGAATATAAAAAGTTTTCCTAGGTGCGTGCCTACATACCTACTTTTAGAATTTAGATGTTCTTTAATTGAAACCAAGGTGATTAAACAATGTAATATATTTTAAAATCAACGTTTGTTGTCGCAACACTCCCACCAATAGCGATTGAAGTTAATCACGTGACTTGACGAACGCGCAAAAATGACGGCCTCCTATTGGACCAAACGTGTCGGTGATAAACTTTTATCGAATCGATCGAGAAATAAGTTACTTTTCCAAAAGCGTTACTTTCATTATTCAAAAAATCAAATTTTATTCGGTTATAGGTTTTTTTATTTTATTAGGTTATAAACAAACACTTAAGAAATTATTATATTCTTGATGCGGTACAAGAGTCACATAGATACAAAGGAGGTGTCATCAGAACAAATGACCGCAATTCAAGCGATATGAACGCGTGGCTCGTGTAATGGCTTCTGTCCCTGTATTTAGTGGAAGTGCATTGCCACACATGATTATATTTAGATAGCCTTCTACGGCTGGCTAATATCATAAAAATAATTTCATTGAGAATATGAAAAAGCTTATATTAATTTTAATTTATACTACCTCAAAAATACGAACTTACTCTTAGATGGCAGTCTTTATTTTGCAACTTTATTTTTATTAGGATTCAGTTGTAATATGTAGTTCATATAGTAATAAACTACTGAAATAAAACACGAATAAAAAACGTAACAATTAAAATTAAAAGAGTACTCAAACTAAACTTCAGATTCTAGACAACCTTTATTCCACGTGTGTAAGTACATTTTTATTTTTAGTCAAGTCAAAAGAGATTCCCTTCCAAGGTTTATCATCACACTTTATAACTATAACTTTCATATGCCCACATATTATGATTTGCGAGTACAACCCACGTTGTAATATAGCCGACGGTCCACAATCATGTCTGCTGTATTAACGTTATAAATTAGGACGTTAGCGTCTGCGGCTAGTCAAATAATCGTAAAGAGAGCCAAGTGGTCATTCTGGCCACTTGCGCTAGCCCTACACAGCTTATGCTGCCCTGGTACCTCTATACATTATCTGTTTTATCTAGTCGACGAAAAGAGAAAATTGAACGTAGGCGAGGGAATGATATTTTTATTAAAAACAGACTTTCATACGGTTCTCCCGGAAAATGGAAAATATTATTGGGATGAGATTGGGACAATGTACCTTATATACAAGAGACGGGAAGTACTTTTATCAGAGAGCAATACGTATGAATGATGAGTACCTACAATGTATGCTATCCGGGTGGTCAGACCTATTAAAGTTTAACAAATAGTTAAAATGAAAACAGAACAACTATTATAATATGTACATACCTACGTTAATATTTACTGGTAGGTATTCTAGATCCTTCGATTTAGAGTTTGCAGACTTCCCAGCACTAAAGCGCTGTAGCGATGCATACTTATTGGCTGATTTTCCACGAAGCGCTTTCAATTGTGCCTGCCATTAGTGGTCTGCCTCAGGCTGGAATCGAAATCCAATCGTTGAATACTGGAGATGTTGGGAAAATGCATTTAATTTTACAATACCTAAATGCTTAGTCTAAACTAAACGACTGAACCTACAGGTACACAGAATACGCAATCGGTGTGCGATTATTTATTTTTATTCTTTATTGTACACACAGAAAACATAAATGATAATAATATTAAAAAGATAAAGTACAAAGGCGAGCTTATCTCTGATAGGGATTTCTTCCAGCTAACCAGTTAACATTTTGTGATTGGTAAATGTGAGGATATCATACGTGCACATCCAAATTATAAAAAAAACACCTACAAAAAACACAATATAAACAATCAAAAGCAACAATTAAATAAGTACATACAATATAACTAAATAAATACATATATACATACATATTTTATAACATAACATAACACAAAAAGTTGGATTATACAGCATCATTATTAAGAGATAGGTTTATTATTATTTATACATTACAAACCTTAAAACTAGATACATATTTCATATATTAATATTTACTGCAATAAACAGTGCTGAAACCCTTCATAATATGTCTGGCGACGATATGAATTAACAATAGATGTTATAGATATAGACGATGGATATTCGCCGTAGTGGTGAATATCCATTCTTAGGATTCCAAGGATTTACATATTATACAGCATCCTCGCAGCCTCATAGGAGTAAATAACTAAAGATCACATACAATGGACTGACTCTGGCGTTGCAAATTTAAAAAATCTGATGTATTATAATATACTTATTGTTAAATGTATGAAATGGCTTACCTTGTATAAAAATGAAATGGCAATTGCTTCGGCGCGGTGGTCCTGCTCCGCAATCCCTGTAAAGCTCTCTAGTATAGCTTCCACGTTTAATAACCTGCTTTTATACGTTGAAAAGGTGAATTTTGACTTTGGTTCTCTTTTATAATTTCGCTTTGAAACAGCTCGTTAAAAGTAGCTAACAAGATAAGTACTTATTTCTAAGTATCTATAAGTATCACTCTCTCAGTATTATAAGCCTACAAAAGGGTAATAAAATCATTGAAGAAAGAGGAAACCATGCGGATTGCTCAAAGAGTGTTACTAAAGAAAATTTTAAAGGCAAATATTTATTTCAATTAGCGAACCCCTTCGCGTTTCTAAGAACATGCAATTGACACGAAAGAACTCTGTGACATCGGAACTAATCGGCTAAGGGTAAAAAGTGGACAAGTGTTGTGTGTTCCGTATAATTACTAACTACATACATATAGACACGGCTGTGGTCTTGAAATGGAGTAGCCATAACTGCCTTAATGTCTCATAATTATAAATTAAATTACATACCTAACTACACAATACAAATAGAAAAATGTTAAAAAATAAATAAATATGTATAATGTTTTAAAATAAATACAGCTAATATAATAATACATAGGTCCCCAGGCAGCGCTGCAGTGTATTCCAGTTATCACTCACTGGATATCCATTTTTAAGGTAGATTTTTAATGTACTTATGAATTATTTTTTTAAATGTTGTATAGGTTTATTTCAAATTATATAGGTACATAACAAGTCCTAATTTTATGAACTAAAATATTTTTATCGGGTTTTACATTTTCAATAACACTACAGACCCCTAAAAGGAAGAAGAAACGCAATTTGATTGAGATGGGGTACCCCTACTTAGTCATTTAAAGGCTTCCCTAATTAACACCCTAAGCGTCTAATTGTGTGTTTATTTTGTGCCGATTAAAAAGGATTTGTTTATTGTTCCATTGGCAATGAGACGCCTGGAAGGTTTTCCAATTAAAGTTTTTTGTTTAAAGTTAATTAGTACGAGTAGGTTTTTATTGTATATTTGTTAGGGTGTGGGCAGAGCACCAAGGGCCAATAGGACCACATGGTGCCACTTTTGACTTTGGTGCTCTGCTTACCCCGTAAGGGATAAAGGCGTGATTATATGTATGTATGTATATATGTGTGTGTATGTTGTAAGGGTGTATCACTGTAATTAATTAAGGGCCTTGTTTTTTCGAATGATCGGATAGCCTAATTTAGGGATAGTTGATGCTGTCTCTATCCTCCAGATAACCATTGAAAAAATTGACCCTTAGACAATAAAATTCGCTTCATCCATAATGTTTCTGACTGAACCAGTCCTTTAAATTTAAATTAATTAATAGATAAAATTAATTTCAATTTGACGCAGATTGAAATCAATACCCCATAGAATAAATTATTGAAATGTAGTCATTAACATTATGAAGCTAATGGCACAGTCATGTGTTTATTGAAAAGAACTGAAAAATTCTTACAATAAAATTCAATTGAATTTTACTTGTATTTCTACACATGCAAAGCTTTTTTGATAAAAAATAACCCGTATCAGAAAGGTAGACATTGTGATCTACACATATTGATAAAACTTCTATAAACTACACTCGGAATTATAGAACATCGGAAGCCGCGTTCAATAATAACTACGGGTAGTGTAAAATATCTCGATCAGATATTTGACTGGTATAAATAACCGTTTGATGGATTTTCCCGAAAGAGTCATATTAGCCTTCATGGGTCCACTGCTGGGTAAAGGGGGGCCAGTTAAAGGGAGCCTAAACACCTAGCTCGATCTGATGCTATATCCTGCCAGCTTTTGTAGAACTTGCCAATATCATCTCACTATCCTTTCTCCTTGTTATTAAAAAGCTTTAAACTACCTAGTTTAAATGTATATATGTAAGCTTATATCTATAAGCTATACACAGTTTAACTTGTCAGATATTTCATATAATTCACTGTTTTAGAAGTATAACGAGGAGGATATGGTAGCACGATTGATTACACACACTGTGTAAATGTAATATCCTTGTTTCAAAAGTATGAGAGTTGACGGTTTCTGGAGTGAATCTATATTCTGTAAAACCACGTTAACTCAAGCCGTATATAAAAAGGGAGGAATGTAATAAAAGATAGGCAATACATTTTCTTTCTGGATTTTATTCTTGACCGCACTTGGAATATTTAAAACGGTCCTCTGGTATTGAATAGTTGTCCATACGAATGGATTTTCCATTTTACGTACTTATCTATGTAAATAACAGACGTGCATTCGATAGGTTTCGTTCAAAAGAATCTCGAGTTGTTTTATGAAAATGTTTTTTGAGTAAATATACTAACTTTAAACCCTCAAATACGTTTGTGTGCATTTTTGAAGTTAAATTTATGATAAGTTAAAGTTAAACTTATGTTTATTTAGTTAATAGATATAATCAAGTCCACGAAGAAAGAGCACTGTTCAAATACAAACAACAAACGTATTCACAAGTCAAATTCAGACTGAAACAATAGCTGAAGCTACAGCGATGTAACTAACCCGTCGCTGAAGACGTTGTAAGTAAACAAAGGAGTTAAAATGCGAACACTCTATCCTGCTAATTAGCGGCTCTGACAAAAAGCTGGTGACATCGGAAGGGTTGCGCCGATTAAATATTCAAGAGGCAGTCGGATGCCGACGATTTAACATGGAGATAGTTTTTTTTAGAAGAGTTTTCTCCAAACTGCTAAAACATAGAAAGCCCTTTGACGCCCATATTCTACGAGTAATTCCTTCCTTCATATTCTATTACCTTGGGGGTATCCGGGTATGAAATGGCAGTACTTCGTTTTCTTTAGCATTATACATTTTTTTTAAGTTGACAGGAAAGGAGTAAATATGGCTGAGAAAGGAGGTATTTCGAGTTCTGGTTTATACACCTAACTCTATACCTATACTGTCATAATTTGTCACCTTCTCCCGAACTGCAAGTTCTGTCTTTTACACCCGACTTTTTCCTAAGTCAAAACCTATCGAAGTCTTCACGATTACACACCAATAATCTTCATTCAAACCTACGTATTTATGTATATGTATATATATTTATTAGTAAGGTCAAAAATGACAAGTATCTTCCAAATTAAATCGGACTATACACTTATCTCTATACATTCATCTCGTTGAACGTCCGTGTCGTCTAATTAACAGGCACTCGTTTTCAGGCTGTTTGCTCGAGAAATCTGCGAGGCAAGGGAATCCCCACTTTCTACTGAATCATGATTGCGGATTCACTAATGGCTAAGTAGCAAGTATTTTTAAGACTTTCTTTACCTAATTTATTCATAAAATTGGACTCTTTCCACCTGTATATTTCGATCCTGAGCTGATAGCGGGGCTTTTCTAGAATAAATCTATTGCATCTCTTTCCATGGATGTTGAAAGATCTGACTAAGGAACTGACGCCCGATCGGGCATTCTCTCAGGCGATAAGCTAGCAACTTATCACTGATCATTTACATCTGTCACCGCTATGCTTAACGTTTCTATGGGATCTTATTTATAATCCTGAAGCTCTGGCTTCCGAAATATACAGCATAAATTATGTGATGATGATGATGATCTCCGACCGTATTTCGGCCAAGGCGACCAATCTCTACGGAGATACGCAGGAGATATTATAGTGCACAAGTGTGTGCGCAAACACAGATGCACTCTCTATTCCGTTACTCTCATAGTCCGATGGGACGGAAAGCCGACACGACCGGAGAGAGATCAGGCGCAGGACCAACAGTTTTACGTGCTTTCCGAGGCACGAGCTAAGTGACAATTTTTACAACATTAAAGTCTGTACATGAATTATTTCATTGGTACAGGCCCGTGACTGGGATCGAACTTACGCCTCCCGCTTGGAAGGTGCACGTCTTAACTACTGGGCTATCACCGCTTTACTACTACTTTTGTACTATAACTACAAATATGGTACTGTGTCTATACATTTTACTGCCCCCATTAGTAACATGTGATGTGATATTAAAACGATAAGTTAGGCCTGTGAGGACTCGACGACTGTGAATAGGTGCAAAGTTGGCTAGCTGCCACATTAGCAGCTAAGGGTTGTTAGACAATGTAATAACGTGTGGCATCGACGATCGTTGAAAGCCGTGGTCATATCGTTATCGTGGCCGTGTCATTTAGTGGAAAAACGCCCATTGGTGGGAGTGTTGCGACAGTGAACGTCGATGCCAAACAATGTTACATTGTCATACTAAGCACCCATACTAGATGACGAAATGTCGCAGTCGTGTCATTGTCGTGTCGTCTAGTGGAAAAACGCCCAATAGCGGTTTGAATTCATCACGTGACTTGATGAACACGCAAAAATTATATTATATTGAACATCGATATTTACACATTCAAAGCACACTGTGTGTCAATTGGCACCCATTTGTATGAGCTGAGGAGAATTCGCTATGTGACGTCATTCAGCACACGCGGTGCCTTCATACTACGCTGGCACTTCAATAAACTTCGTACTGACTTCAATGATTGGATAAATTTCATTTTGTCAGTATCACAAACATTAACATTGTTTGAACATTTTAAATGTCAATGTTTGTAATATTCAGAGTTGGTAAGTGAGACCTCTCTAAAAATAATTCTTTCTGAGCTTTTCTTCTAAATCGAATCAGTTTTACAATATAAGGTAGTTTTCTTGCCTTTTGTCTGGCTAAATTCGTCAATTTTAAATTTATATTAACATGAGGTAATTATAAAAAAGGATCAAAAAAGAAAAAAAAGTATTTTTTTTTGGAAATTACAAGGCATAGGTCTCTACTTTGAGTTCACATGTGTCAGTCCCGTACCACCTCCGGTCACCCCGCATGTGACTTGCCGAGGTAGGCCCGGCCGTCTCCGCCTTAGCCTATCTCTTTACTGGAAGCCATCCCGAGTCAATTATTTTCGCCCACCGTATTATCTTTCAATATAACTCCATACACAAGTCGTGTTAAAATTTTCGATCTAATAAGGAAAGTAATAGCTATTCTCAACATAATGAAATGAACTATAACTTACATTTATAGTTTCAAATCTTGTTTTACTCCTTTTTAACCCCCAATAAGCAGTCGACTCCATACAATCGGCCATTACTTTAAAGGAAATTGGATCGTTATCATGCGATGGCAACACAGTGCATCCTCCAAATCCAGGCTATAAAGGCGACATAAAAACGATTCTGTAACATGCAGAAAGAAAAAGAGGAGCTGTTAAAAACATTATTCTAAGGTAAAAGCATTGTTTGTAAATATTAAAATTAAAAAATCATAATAGAAGATACCAAGTTCCTGGTTAGAACACTCATACTTGTAAGATACGAGTATGAGTGAATTTTGACGTTTTTCCATTTTAATGTATCCTACTAAAAAGCTCAGTTTTGTGTTTGCGAAATCAGCTTCTTTAGGTTTTTTTTTAAATGAAAAAGTTTATTTGGTTTAAACATATGGTTAACAATCGAAAAAGGTTGGAGCTTCCTATTAAGCAAGATTTTTGCTTGTGTCAGGAAACTCCGCTCTTCCATTACATGAGAAGGTATAACCATAATAGAACATAGTTTGCTTAAAACTACTTACTTTAAGGCATAGTACATTTAAACAATTAAGTACAAACCAAACATATAATTTTAAAAAGTACCGAAATAATTTATTAGTAAGCAATTCCATTTATAGTGCAAAGTTTTTTATAGTGCAAACTTTATATGACTAGGTAGATATTATTGAATTGAGTAGAAAGCTCTTTAGGAACTGTTGATGATAACAATACACAAAACTGTGCCTAATAATAAACTTGATTTCTTTCTTTCGGATTCTTCCTATTTCTAAATAAAATGAGGTATAGGTATGCAAAGTTTCAAGGAGGTTGGTTAAGTTAATAAAACTTGAAGAAGTAACAAACAAACAAAGTTACTTTCGCATCTATAATATTAGTTGAGAATGCTTTGTTGAACTGGCTACGGAAAAAGTATTGTCACTCAGCAATAGAGTAATTCAATTTTATTGACTATCAGTATCGGTTATCAAAATCGGATGAGTCGTTGCTGTTATGGAATATAATGTTCCAGATATATAATATAAGCCAATATTACCGTTCCTGCGTTTTAGCTTTAACTATTATCACCGTTGTACAGATGATGAGTTAAATAGTAGACTTTGAAGGAAGTTAGCCAGCAATAGGTTCATAATGCACTTCGTAATGTTCCTTCGCACATCGCATATCCTCTTCGTCCTTCCTTTATATTCTGTAACGATGCTGCAGCGATACAATATTGAATTCGCCGCCTCGATTGCATCGTTATGGCGTTCGATGAATTTTGTCAAGTGATCGTTTGGAATATACACCAGCTGCTTACGATTTTGGAGCGCTGAGATATTTATTAAAATCATATTGGGAATTGTTTCAAATGTTACGTTGACGAAAAGAAAATAGGAGTGACATACCTACTCTATGATGTTGTCTTTATGATTTTGGCCAATAAAGTTAAAAAAAATTGCTAATATTAAATAATAGTTATTGATTGTATAAGCTTCTCAATGACCCGCTAAATACATAACAAACTTTCAAAATACAGCTGAAATGGAAGCGATTTAACCCATATTCTTAAGACACTAAGGTCTACGAGTACCTACAACTGGCAACAATGTACGTTAGTTCACAATAACTAATTATACCCATCTCACCCAAACCTCGCACCTAACCATTTCAAATAACTTGTAATTTTCATTTTGACCGGACGTAATTAGTGAATGCCATTCCACCGCAGTCCAGACCAATTACTCTAGCCCCAAGATGCTCCATCCTTGACCGATGTCTCAGACCCTCATTTACTTGCCTGTCCTTGTTGATTTTAATGAATTTAACTTCTCATTTCGTGCTTATAAGATTTTCGAGCAGCGCTTCTTAAGTTTATATGAAATTCTTGCGCTGATAATGTAATTATTTTGCTTTTAAAAGTGTTAATATCATAAAAAATTTCGAATCTTCGAGAGAAGAGATCGGTAAAGTTACGGTTCTCTAAATATGTGATAGCTATCTAGGTAACTAGTCCTGTCTAATCTTGTTGACTGATTGATTGTTTCTATCTTTCTAATTGACAGATTATCCCGATAATTTTACAGATTCTCTATCCCAAATTACGTCGCTACAGCTCTTTAGTGGCTTTACTTTATCACAATAAATAATGGATCAGTCGACAGAAGTAAAGTGTCTAACAAATCTACAACAGACAAAGGAAACGGTGTCTAACACCAAGCATATTTGATAACAATAAATATCAGTACACTCCCCTAAACAATTACCATAAAGTCTGTATAATGCACTCACCTAATTATAATTTCCAAATAATCAATTTACAATATTTATCTCGACGACAGGTGAAGTCGGTTCTAAGCGCAATTATCGTGCTGTATATTCATTTGAAGCCAATCTACATAATCGCCGCGGGCTGATTAAATTTGCACACCCTGTAGAGTCGCTCGCTTACTGTTAACATTAATAATTTAACCTGTTCTTATAATGGTGAGATGTAAATAAGGTTTGTCTATACCTGTAAGCCAGCTATAAGCATTGTAGTGATGCAAGGGAGTTTTCTAGAAGCTTTCCCCATTCTCAATGAGTACAATGCAAACGTGATTTCAATGTTTTCCACCGGGATTGGCCAACCACTCATTCCCGCTACTGTAACTTCTGTAAGCCAAAATTAACAAAGGTGACCAGAAAAATGCAAGTATAGAAAATCCCGGGGTACCTAATAAGCGACTATAAAGTATGCTTAACAGTTTAAAAATGTATCTGTAACAAATACTAGCTGGCTACTTTATTCAGTTTACTTTACTTCCTAAGTTGAAATAAAGGTGAAACCTAGATCAGAGAGCAACTTCAATGCTCCAATTAGTTGACGATAAATCTAATATTACCGACTACGCCAGAAGGAGGGTTATGTTTTTCCACTGTTTGTAACTATTTATATTTATTTTGCCACACTTTATAGCGTAAACAGCTTGTAACATTTGAGCTTGAGAGGTGTCATTAGATTCCTCTTAGTCGTAAGAGTGACACTGGGTCAAAATTATTACACTGTTGGTGGTTTTTCTTTAATTCTTCATCCGAAATTCAAATTCAAATTCGTCATCCGAATTAATTGACCCGAAGGCTGATTTTGTAACTTGCGATTGGTCGGCAACCGGTCGCTAAACGTCAAAAGACGACTACGCGACCGATTCCAAGAAACCTTATTCTGAAATCAAGCAGTATGGTGCACTGACTTTTTAATCTAGCAGGATAATACAAAATGTAAATTTTGACAGCGACTATCCAGCGATTACGACCGGTTGCAAGTTACAAAATCAGCCTGCCGGTAGCTCAGTTGGTGAGAGCAATGTACGGAATGCAAGAGGTCGTGGGTTCGAGTCCCATTCGGGTGATAAAAATTTCATTTCTTAAAACATATTTATAGGTTTTCTTTAAGTAATTGGTTTATCTAATAACCGGATACATACCTATCTGAAAATGTGGGCATCTTTAGATTAAATACTAGGGTGTCAGATACAAGTTAAAGGAGCATTTGCATGAGGTGGCCGAGGGTAACCACAAAGGAGGTCCGCGGTTACTCAGTGTGAGGATGACTGACGTGTGCGGCAAGCCGTAGGGCTTTGAGAATAGTAAGTAAATATATAAATTAAGAAAAGAAGACAAGCAATTTCTATGCAACGATACGTTTTTAAGTGCAGCTAGATCGAGTTTTCAGAGCACTGATAAAATAAATACCACTGATAATGTTTTGCTTGATAAACGTAGTTTACGCGATATGTTGGATAGTTAGATAATTATTTCTAACTATAGTTCTATCAGCAAATATAAATTCACTCGGCTAGCTAACTTCTTTCCTTTTAAAGAGTTTCTATGACACGAGCTACTAAAGATTTTATTTTATGGTTTAAAAAAAATATAAAAACGCTGTCATTGTCACATGTCCGGAGTTTTTGTGTATCCAAAAGTTCGAAAAAATTATATAAAAGAAATATTCAATGTTAGCCTTATTATAGTTATAAGAATACTATTCAACATAAATTAAGCCAGCAATTATATACTTATTTAAGACTAACCTAAGTAATAAGTTCAAATCTACGACTGAAGATTATGATTAAATAGGTAAGTAGTTATTAGGTAAATCTTAGAATAAAGATTCGCTCCGCTCTGAGCGAAGACCTATCATTAATCTAAGAGGTAAATATTAAGGATTAATATTAAGATTAATCTTAGAATATTAAGATTAAGCTCATATTATGTAGAAAATGTATGAAGCTCAGTTGATAATATATTAGGTTTTTACTTGGTAAGTATAAAATTAAAGTATTTCTTATATTGACACTATTTGACATGATAAGTTATATGTACATGTTCTTTAAGCTGAGGCTAAAAGCTATCTAAAAGGTATCGCTCAGGAGATGTGTAAAAAAAGAAAATAAATAACCATAACATACATCATATTTTATCAATATATCATATATTATTTTGTTCTAGGTCATCTCTGAAAGTCACAGGAAAACAAAAAGAACTTCCAACTACGGGATTAATTAAAATGCCTAATATAGAGTTAAAAGACTCCAATCATAAAAAACTCTGCAAAGACGGCGGCGAAAAAAATTCCTTGCCACAAATTAGGGAACGCATGATTAACAACAAAATGACAACTGTTAAGTCGTTTAACCCTTATACGATATCAAAAGATTTAAAAATCTTTCCCCAAAAGCGAAAACCTAAAAGAGAGCAAAAGCGGGGGTGCCATCGCCTGGTACCAGTGACACCCGTCGAAGAACTACAAACAATATGTGATATCGATGCCAGTTTCTTCAAATTGTAGATGGTAGACCTCTACGGCGAAATAATGATATCAAATCTCGCTTGCGCGATATTAGCGATGTAATCCTCTACAAAGCTAACGCTTCTTTTCTCAAAGATAAAATTATTCATATACATACAACAGTGAACGCTGAATTAGAAATATACAATAATGCATATAGCCTTTTTAAGCAAACAAAAAATAATTTTATTATGTTCGCAAAGAAAACGTACGAAATTACTAAGCATTATGTACATAAAGCGGAATTGAAAGCCGAAGAGCTTGCTAACGTAATAGATATATTAGGGTCCTATAGTTTCGAAAACAACAGACTTAGAAATGAAATGTTGAATCTTGTCGCTGTGTTCGAAAACTTATCCAGGTATTTTACGTTCTTGTATCAACTTTCCCCTCCTCGGTGGCAAGATGATACATTCAATCTAACGAATTATTCGAGTAACTGTTTACTAAGAAATACCGCTAAAGATCTTTTAATTAATCAAGACTCTCGCTTATATGCCAATCTGATAAATATAAAAAATGTAGCAACATTGTATTTTGAAAAGCCAGAGCAATTAATGTTAATTTACAAAACTTTGGGCGAACAGTGTCAAAACTACTTGCACATTGATATGATTAATAGAACTATAATTAAAGCTTTAGGTAAGTATAAATCATACCTAAAAGATATAATAAATAGTGAAGTAGATGAAATGGCAGTGTATGTATCTTATTACAAATATGAAATTAATCGCTTGACTGAAAAGGAGGTACACATTAAAAATACGTTTAACAACATCCTATTTAAAGATTTCTACAAGTTGTTTGCATCGTATGAGTCAATAAAGTTATTTACTTCTATACAATATACAAATACTACTTTATTTAACAATCCCGAAGATCCTAAGGATTCTATAACAACTTTGGTTATAGAAATTGAAAGATTGTATATAAAAGTTACTTCTGGATTGGATGCTCTGGATCAAAACATTGTAAAGGAAGTGGCGCATGAGATATTCTCTTACGACAAAATGGTACTCAACCGCGCTCATGCTGCTAGGCGAACTCTCAAAGAGTTCGACATGCTTAAAAAATCCATACATGCAGGATTTGAACCCTCTAGATATAAAACAAAAAAGATATTGTAAGTAAAGATAATTTATAAGGAGTATTTTAGTTTTCTAATGGCATTAAATTATCTATTTCATAAGCGATTCAAAAAATTCCACTCAAAACCCACGAGATTTGAAACTTCCGTTTATTTTAAGTGACAGACGATATAGAGATGTTATGAAAATGTTTGTGCACCTAATAATAATAACCCTTCCGCCTCGTGCACTTATAGCCCTGGGTGGATTATCCTAAGCATAATTACCATAAGTTAACGTGTACAGACAATTCCGCGTTCCCGCCAAAAGCTTTGCATTTCGCGCCCCTGGGACCGAGCATTTCGCTCTCATGAATACTCACCATACACGGTAGAATCTACGCTATAAAGCCAACAATGTAAATTTAATCTTGACTCTTATTCTAAATAACTTGGAGAAACGTTTACATATTGTGAAAAAATAATGAAGCTAAGAGCATGGAAATAGGGAAATTAAATATTACGAGAACAATGATTTCTAATAAGGTTCTAGGTAGGGGAGGGAATTTATTTTTATGATATACAAATCACTAGTACGTATATTATGCAGTTCGTTAGATTTCGCATAAAAGCGAACGAGGCGCGTATTTTTACCTGACAGGGGATTAGCTCTAGCTCGATCTGTCTTTCAAAAAACGGTGCTTTATCCCTATAAATATGGTTAGGTAATATATAAGTACTTAGAAGTTCATCGTCAGTTCGTCGATCCTTGCCAATACACGCGCAGCGTCTATCGTAAATTGAATAATCTCTCTTCTGATTATGCCCCGTTCTTGGGACAAAAACCTCGTATTGTGTCAATTTAAGTTTTAATCACTTTTTAAATACGTTACGCGGAGAGGAGCGCTGATCGACGAATAAATTTGAATTTATTAACAACCTGATTCTGGGCCGCCCAGTTTACTGATAACTCGAGGGGAACGAAATTGATTTTGTGCTAACTTTATTCGCGTTAAGTTTTTTTTGTGCAACTTAATAATATATTGTGAGCTATGTTGTTAAGGCATGATTGTTTCATTACTTCGAATAAAACTTTAATTTGCCTATATTTATTATATTTAAGATTTAATTATATTTTATGCAATATTGTAAGAGACATATTATTTTATTTTTTTATTTTAGGTAACGTAATTAACTATTCATTTACTTTATAAAATGTTAAACAGCTCTTTCACTACAAGTATCTAAAGTATCTTAATATTGTTTATCTTGTAAGCTTTACAAACAAAAATAAATTCGCTCCAATAATCGAGTGTTTTTATTTGAACCCTCATAACATTATCATCGAAATGAACTAAGCGATATTCGAACAAAGACTTACATTGGCATGAAAAATTTAATAATCGAGGCATTCTTCGAGCTCCGTTTATAGAAATCTAATTTATTATTTAAACAAAGTACTGTAAAATACCAACGGAATAATGCACGCATTCCTCTGTTATTAAGTTCTGGACACAGACAGAAATTTTTCCAAATATTTATAAACCGTCATTATGAATAGAGTGTGTATATGAGTTTACCGATATTGGAATGTCTATGGATGAATGAAAATTTTAATGATTTGTCTATTATTATAATTGTATGTTGCTGTTTGGTATTTAATAATTTTGATAAGAATTTAAAAGCGGATATGATAAAAACAAATAATTACATTGCTGATAGTAATAAAGAGTTAAATACCATTGATAAAATAGGTATTAATTAGTACGTATCGTACCATACTGTAGAAGTTAATGAACAAAAAACAGAGCCCTCGAGACCTCGCTCTGTGCACCCGAACAAAAGGTACGCGGTCGGGTTTACGATTGATTGAGAATTGTCCTTAATTGAACATCGAGAAACTGTCTATGAATATACATATAGTTTTGATTAAGGGTGTAGTATACCTTGCACCTAGGTATTCTAATAAGCAACTATGACTTGTCCTTCTTTTCAAACTTAGATAGGCATATCTATAATATAAAGTTAGTCTAGAACTAGTCCTGACTTCATCAAACTAACTAGAGTTAGAAACGTAATATTAGGACCTTGACTTTCTTTTGTGACGTTGGTTCCACTAAGAAGGGATTTCCCCAAATTCCGACGTAAACGGGAAATAACGAAAAGTCTAAACTACCCACTAGCTCTCATTGTTTTCAATCTGTTTCAATCCCAGAGGCTAGAAAATAAATGAACGGCTAAAATGCCAATCTCCAATCCCCAAACAAAATCAGCCTATTGCAGGAACAGGAACAGGCCAGCTGTTTAATAAGCCGCGTATCTCTGCAAAACTGTACCCGTTCATGTGCACCTCGAATTTAATACGCTAGCGATAACTTCTAAACAATGCCGTACTGCCGGATCTGTTTCATTAATATTAAGCTTATTATGTTCACGGATGAATGCTTCTGCTTTGATGGGATGTATACTTCAGCTAATTTTAAAAGGCTGGTGGGTTAGATAAGAAGGTATTTTCCAGTTTTGATCTTTTATTAAATTATTTGGATTGTGTGCTATATCTTAATAAAATGGAAGAGGAGCTTTTGAGATTTTTTCTAAATGAAAGTCATAAATGGAGTTTCGGAAATATTTAACAAGATTTAAATGGTAAATCGGTAATTGTTTCTTTTATGATTTTCACTGCATCTTGGACCCTTACCATTTTTATTCACATATCATAGGTTACATCATATATAGGTTATATCATATATTTACAACTAAGATGAAAGAGACATTTAGGCCACATAATAAATTGTATTACTATTTTCAACAGGTACTCTCGTATCTCTGACATCATCACTAAACGGCGCACTAATGCTCACAACACCGACAATATGTTGTCAGTATTTTATGGGATTAAACAGAATTTAATATTCTCAGCGGTGAGGCTCGCGCGAAGATCCATGCATTATGAATAAGTCTCGCACGAGCTGGGTCGGCCACTTGATAGATAGCGGCTACTGCGGAGGTCCGAAGCTAAATGAAAGGCTTTAGGGTAATGGAGAGGGTAACTATGGAATTAAATAAATTCACAGCAAGTAAATGGTTTAGTTCGTAACATGTGGGATTTCGTAATGGGATCATGAATAACGATCGGGAAAAAAATCTGAATCATATTATACTATAAAACGGTTATGCATCTTGTAAAAAAGTACCATTTTCGCATTAAGAGGTAAATTCAGTGTTGTTACGTAATATGTATGAATATGTGAGCCAAATTTGATAAGTTTACGTGAAACAGTTTTTGAATTATGAGGGTGTCAAAAGTGGCTCGAAATGGTTCGTGTAAAATTACACACGGTGCTGCTCGCCAGTTCTGCTAGCTGGAACTTTGGCTTGACACGCTACCGCATGTCTAGATAAGTTACGAATTTTCGCTTTCATATTGCTCATGCTTCCCAGCTATACATATAAAGGTAGATATTACTCAAATAGGCTTCTAGTTTTATGTGAACTGTAATTAAACCACAAATTATATCTCTTTTTATCAATCTTAACTCCAATATATTACGAAAGTAAATGGAAATACGTGGAAACGAAACCTTATATCATAGAAATACAGGTTCCAATGACAACTTAGCGAAAATTATTACGAAGAGTGCGCGGCACACGTTCACCACATCAATTTGTTATCTCCAAATCGATGGTCGTACAGGATAACTTTGAAGCATATCCATTAATTTTAACATAGTAAATCAATGTCCCCTAGTCTCCTGTATGGTTCCGATTAGGGTTGTCACTCGCATTCTATTTTAGATTTTGTACTTACATTAAGTCCTAGCACAATACATGGTAATCACTAGGTAATCACTGGGCAAAATCATCTCCATGTCAAATGTAAAAGTTTGTAAGAAGACTTTGCCTAGCAGTGTGACAAACCAGACTAGTAATCATAATAACAAAGTTTCACAAATGAAATAACACCTGGGAACAGGGCAGGGAGAACAAGGAAAAAATTCATAAGCCCTAATATTGGGGTTTTAAGAAAGTAGATATAGAGGGATTAGAAATAGTCAAAATAAAACAGCAATGACATGAAATAATTTTGAATGAAACACAAATAGGCATAAAGTAGTTATAGAATGTTAGCAAATACACAAAATTATTAGAAAGTGAAATCTTTGCCAGCCCTAGCTCTGATGAATGGCCACGTACTAATTGGAGTTTTAGCTTACGTATTTTGTCTTGAAAGCGATTTGAGGGGATGCCATTGAAAAATGGCGACTTCTTTGTCGGTTAATAACATATTTTCAAATTCCCCTTTCAATAACCCGGCAATTTTTCTACGTAAGTAATTACAGTGATTAAGATTTTCGCTTTTTCTGTTTAATAATGTTGGGTGAATATGTTTATAATGCACTCAATAGCTTAATTTTTTTAGCGTAGTTTGTGTTTGTACCTACCCATAACTTACCAAGTGATACATTAACTGTAGGTATTGATCCCTTTCGAATTTGCCTTATACAAAGCGTTGTGCATTGAGCTATCAAAATTGAATTATGTACAGTTCACTAGTTGTGGAACCACCATCATTTTATTTCTAGTTTCGGATCAGTTGTCGTTGCTAAATCCGATTAAATACGTCATGGCCAGAAATTGGACGTTAATGATAATGATCATCGAGCTTTATATCTGTATGTTGATGTTATTATTTTTAAGTAACTAGGGCTAATTCCACCATATTCTAACAAAAATCAATACCTACCTAAGTTTAAATGCGGTTCAGCATTTGATTATTATTATATATCGCGCTAAAAACTGTCATAACCAGCAAAAGCAACGCAATCTACACTAATAAAATAAATAAATAAAATAAAAATTATTTATTTCGGAAACAAGTGTCCATAGCGATAGTAACAAAATTGATCATATAAAAACTATGTTAGTAACAATTTGAAATAATTTAATTTATAGGTTCAATTCAATTTAATTATTTTTATAATTTCAGAAATTAGATTAATTTTAGTGTCTTTGACGAGCTGGACGCGAGTCCAGTGCTGCATAATAATGACACTGTCCACGTCCAGCCTCGCCGCGACCGTCTGCAGGAGGCTATTGGCGCTGCCCCGCACCCGCTGCATCAGCGTTGCAAATTAAAACTCATTGTCTCAATTTTACAATGTTTAGTCTAGTGTAAATTTCGGTGGTGGGTAAATGGTCAGTCAATGGTGGGCCAATCCTGGTAAGCATAACAGTTGATGATGTGCATCATCGTCACAAAACTAAAGTAGGTACAATATTTGAAGCAAACTGTACCAAAATCAGGATATGCGTATGCAATATTCAAAATTGATTTAGAGTACGCATGAGTGATGGTGCAAGGGACTAACGACTTTATAATACGGGGTGGAGTGACGCCATTTTTTGAGCTAGGATCGACTCCATTAATCTCGAGTGACCCCTACTGTTGTGACGGAACTTCGTATTAAATAATAATTTTAGTAAGTGCAGCTAAGTAAGCTTCTTTATATTTTTATTCATGGTTTATATATTGAATAATAGTGAAAATCTTGCTTCCTTATGCTATTTATTTCAACATTTTATTGCTCTCCATCTACAAATAGAGCTACATAAAATCTCGTCTCTGGAGAATTCTGGAATGCTGCTTAATTTGTGAACACTATATTAATCGGTTCCTTCATTTCTGCTTTCGCTTTGCCCAAAAGTGATTATTATTATATCAGTGTCAAGACAGATTCGTATATTTTTGATCCTCTAATATGAGCAAACTTATTTTCATATTTCAAATCTAGACGTCATATGCAATGAAAAACAGGCTCTTTAATCGACTCATCTCGCTTCAAAGAAAAACAAGTAGTAATATCCAACACCAATACAATTATGTAAAAATGCAATATTAAACTGGGTCCATTAGGCACATGCGTCGACACACGTCACGTCACGTCGCAACAAGACAAACGATAACAGCACTACGAGTATACGAATAGCCAGTCTGGGTGGATATTGGAAAATGTGATTTAGGTCCATTTTCTATTTGAAGGTGATGCCGCGTGGTGCCAGTAGAGTAGAGTTTGTACCACCCCTGCCTGCCCGTGGGTATCGTACGAGGCGATTAAGGGTTTCCGGGAAGTGGGCAGTAGTGCCTCCCGCATTGACAACATAGTCCGAAAATCAAACTGCGATCACCAACCCGCCTGCCCAGCGTGGTGATTATGGGCAAAACCCCCCTGTGGCAGTAGCCTTGTGGCGTGCCCTGGGGGAGGCCTGCGTCCAGCAGTGGACTGCAATAGGCTGAAGAAGAAGAAGATCAAAATGTGGAGCTCGACTTGGCGGGGACACTACCGTGCCCCCAGATTCGTGCATGTTATGAAGGCTTAACCAACAGATATAACTAACAGTAGAATCAGAACGTGATCAATTACAATCAACTTAAAGAAATAAACCCGATTGCGTAAAAATTTTGACCCAGTGCCACTCTCGAGACTAAGACGAATTTAATGATACCTCTCAAGCTTTAGAGCGTTCCAAAAATATATACATATATACACTCGAAAACCATAACCCTCCTTCTATCAATCGGGTTAAAATAGTGCCTACTACAAAACTTACTGGTTTTCAAACCAGTCTCCTATTTCGCCTATGTCACACAACACAACTATAGCGATAAGAGCGCACTACAACCGCCCTGTCTGGCTTGTATTGGAAATGTGATTTAGAAGGTCTATATTCTATTTACAGCCGAAAAGAGAATGGATGAACGCTAAGTTTTTCCATTTTGGTTTTACCAAACGATTTATAGATTCGTGCGCTTTAGTTTAAATGTTTTTGGTGTTTCAAAGTTGAATTGATAGAAAATGTAAGCTTAGGTTATTGTTATCATTTATAAATAAATAAATATAGATATATATTATTTGTACATGCTAGAAGGGTTATCTTATTAATAACTTTGATGTGTCCCTGACAACATCTTTTGTGCCGACCTAAAAAATGTGAGATAAGTAATAAATTTCACTTTGGGTAAATACTGAAAAAAAAACTTCAATCTAAAATATATTTACAAATAGAAAATTGCCTGCAACTCCTCCACCGCTGGCAACGTGGCCAAAAGGCTGGCCACGTTGCCCCGCCGGACGGCGAGGCTAAGCCTTTGTCCAACATGGGTTATGTTTTTGAGTGTACCTATGTTTTCCTAATAAATTAAAATAAAATAAAAATATATATATTTCTTTGGTACGTACGCTCTAGAGCCTCAACGGCTTGTCGTATTTAAATTATCATTCTGATTATTTTTAGTCGATGGACACTGGGTAAAATTTTACGACAGTCGTTTTTTTTTCTTTAGGAAAATGAGGTTATTTATAGATATTATTCAAAAAATGTAAGTACCCATCGCATTTGCTTTCGTGTTTACTTCATTACTTCATTAGATGGAAGTAGTCTACATTGTAACCCTCTCTAACTGTATCCACGCTTCGTTACTTCAATTTTCGTTAAGAACACATAAATAAAAGTAACACCAAACCCAGGTGGCAATCACATTCGCGCACTCCCATAATTTGGGGAGAATTTAGGCGTAATGAGTGCGGAACGATCCTCGAGTGTTACCAGTAATTGTCAGACTCCCCAGAGACAACAGAAATGCACTGCAACACACCATTCGAACTCCCATCACAAGAGCTGTATGACAATGTCACACGTGATAAAATCGCTTGGATTTAGCGAATAGAAATTAAGATTCCACAGAAGTTTACACATAAGTAACAAAGGGTGCCAAAGTGCTCTTGCGCCAACTTATCTGAGGGTCATCAAGTGAACTTTAAGGTATTGTAACAAGAAGTTTTACGGCTTGTTTCAGTTGTAAAGCTGGCGTGTTTAGTACCTATATGAATGTGGGAATGGATATTTACAATACGGTCTGATACGTAAAGTTTTGATTGGTTTTCTTGGTTTAATTATGCAGCTGTCGCATGGTATCTCACTTTTATTGTAAATTCAAGTTCAATTTTTGAAAACATTTGAAGAATTAGAATAGCAAATATAAGTTGCCAACTAACGATCTTATTTATATTAGTACTAGTAGCTAAGGGTAAATTTTTAAATACACAAATAGTTCTAACTAATTGAACATATGAAGAACAACAATTTATACTGATGAATTTTAATGCAGTATTACTTAAAAACTTTATCAAGATAGAGACATCATTATTATTTTAATAGAGTTTTATTCAGTTTTTAATGGAGTGCGGCATTGTTCTCGAACTCCTTCTTGGCCACGGCTGTTCGTCTCTGGAATGAACTTCCACTAGAGATGTGAGAGTCGTTTTCGACAGCGGTTTTTAAGTCCAGGGTGCAGAAACATTACATGTCACTGCAAAAGTAGTGTTAGTACTTTTGTGGTTTTTTATTTTTATTTTAGTACTGTGTGATTATGCTTATAATGTGTGTATTATGTGAAACTAGGTATTTAATTGTTAGTTATTATTATTTTATCAGTTAGGTTATTTGTACTACCCTCAACAATTATATTCAATTATTTTTTTATATACAATTATTAACAATTATAGTCATCATTATATTAGGTTAACGGGTAGATAATGCTTTATAGGTTTTAGACTGTCATAATAATTAGTGGTTTACTAATTTCTATAATCCTGCCTGAGGATGCCACGGTTGTTGGCGAAACATTAGCGTTTTTGATTTCGGAAATAGTGCGATGTATTATCTTGCATGCTAGGTGCTCGGGTCTGGTTTCTCGTGGCGATTGTAGATAGTGCAAGTGCTAGTTTTCGCAGTTATGAGTTAAATCAGATCCGAGGGTCAGTGGAGGGTGTAGGGCCCGGTGGTTGGCGCACCGTCGCCTATGTGCAAATTTTGTAGTACAATAAAGAATATTATTTTATTATAAAATAAAAATACATGTACTTAACCTAAGTGATGAAGCCGTTGCGATATTTCTTTAGTAGAAATAAATATTTCGGACTATGGTGATACAATAAAATGAATGTCATTATTTCAGTCATGCTATAAAACCATTAAATTTCAACTTTTATAAGTTATTACTATCCTAAACTATGTCTGGGGTGATCTGTTGATGACGAGTCTATATCGATTAGATCTAGAAATAACGTCACTATCTATCTACCCGCCGGCCGTGGCGGTGGCGGTGGCCGCGTGGTGCCGGCAGAGTAGAATTCGTACCACCCCATGTCTGCCCGTGGGTATCGTACGAGGCGATTAAGGGTTTCCAACTAGTCCAAAATACAAACTGCGGTCACCAACCCGCCTGCCCAGCGTGATGACTATGGGCAAATATAGGCCCCCATGACAATCTTGTGGCGTGCCCCGGGGGAGGCCTACGTCCAGCAGTGGACTGCAATAGGCTGATGATGATGATGATCTATCTACCCAGCCAGACACAAACATATATACATATATAGACACGGCTGGATTCCAAAAATGGCGTAGTTAGAACTGCAGGAACGTATACGAGATCCCAAAGCCACATTGCATAGTGGCCACATGTATAAATGATCATGTAACAATGACAAGTTTTAGCTTTCGCCTGAAAGTATGCCCGAGTTCCTTAGTCGACTGTGATGACATGCACGGAAGGAAATGCAGCTGATGTATTCTAGTGAAACCCCGTATCAGCACAGCCCTTAAATATTTACAACTGAAATACCTTTGAGTCTATACAGGATGTAAAAAAAGGAGCAGCATACTTAAGGATCTTATACACTAGGTCTATAGAACTTATCTATTACTGCTGCTTGTTTTTACACCCCGCATATAGCATTGTGAAACGTTCAAAAACCCCGTTCTGAAATTGAGACATTCCCGTCGTAGGAAAATCCTCGTTACTCCGCGGGGAGTTCGGCAGACAAAGTAAAATGCAAATTCTCATGTATTTCCAATTAGTACCGCCCGCCCTCGCCAAATAATAAGTTTCAGTAACGCGGCCTATTCTGTAACAGTTTTGATACTGCAAGTACTCGCGTTAGGTAGTCGCGGAATGAGAATGTTCGTCAGTTTTCTAATTGTCTTTTCTTTTATTTTATTTTTTATTACTTTAACCCACAAATTTGTTTTGCCATATAAATTATTTGAAGTAGTATCACTCTGAAAAATAATAGGAGTTGGTCACACAAAATACTTACTTTAAAGGTTAAAACGTACGTAAATCTATGCTATACATATATATACAGGAGACCTTTATGTAACGGATCGCTGTCTGTACATGGAAGATATATGAGAAAAAATATTACAGGAGACCTTTATCAACGCATCCCCCTGGTACCTACTATCAACTCAGCTACAGCATTTTAAGCACCATGGGGTCGTTTTAAAAATAAATACAAAATAAATATGTTTCTTGCCGAAAAATACATTAAAACATCAATCTGTCCGTTAACAGCTTGCCTTAAGCTTTGGAACCTAAGTTCAGAGTACGTAAGTACAGTCGCGACAGTGCCTATCGCATCTCCGCTCCAGACGTACTGTTTATAAATAAAATATCTTGATACTTGAGAGATACTGAACAACCAATCGGTCAGTGAATAGAGCCAACTTAAGCTACAAAACATATGTTCAACTTTAAGTAAGTAGAGAAGACATTGCCTACATTGAGGCACTTTGGCTAAACAAACTTTATAAATTAAACATTAGGCATCCACATGTTAGATGCAAGGAGAAAAGATACCTGCAGCTACGTTACATATTTTGACTACATCTTTTAGATAGAAATGTTCTGTTTTGAATTACTCTAACTATACTTTTAAATAATTATATTTTTAAGACACTATCTATTGTTCTAACACTAATCTCTTATATGAAAGGACAGAAAACTGGAAAAGGATTAAATATTCCGTTTTGGGATATTTCAAAAAAAACTGCGTGAGTAATTTTTTATACCAATTTTTTTTTTCAACTATCAAAACTTATCGTGTACAGTATACATTGACAATATGTTTTGCTGCACTGTAATGCCCATTAAAATTTACTTCGAAGATGCCACTTCAATTTAATATCTCCTTATTAAAGAGCAGACATCTTGGGACGAACGTAGAGAGCGAAAAAATTGGTAAGTATTTCATAAAATATGAGAAGTTGCACTAGAAATTTCTTTGTGCTAATTAAAAAGTTTCTGAGTAGTCGGACGTTGGTATTTACATGCTATATTTTTTGATTCCCGCGAAATATATCTCGGTAATTACATTAAGGAAATACCCAGGTATAAAGTTCATTGAAATGATGCCATTTTCTTGTCTATTGCATACAATTTCATTGTTCCACTTGACTGGCATGTTCAAAACAATTCTGTAAATATTGTAATGTACATATGACATTACCTAAAAAGGTACTATTCAGATACTTACTGATATTTGTTCCGTAGTAGGTACATATTATGTTCGTAGTCCGTAGTAGGTACACGCTACGAGTGTTTATCTAAACTACATAATTAAGATCTTTATTAAAATATAGCATAGGAATATGAGTGTAAGTAAGTTTACCTGGCAAGGTAGGTAACCACCTTATTAGTGAAAGGACAGCATATGCGTCTCTATGCAGTTTAGTAGGTACATTTAGGGCTGATTTTTCCAAACGTCAGATAGCCTATCAGAGGAATAAAGTTGATGCTGTCTCTATCATGATCAAGTTTTAGAGAAAGACGGCATCAACTTTATTCCTTTGATAGGCGACGTTTGGAAAAATCGGCACTTACTATGCAAAATTTTATTCACTCTATGCCACAATAGTCATCTTTCCCAAAGTTCCCAAACCTTCAACAAGACCCGGATGCCAACTGAAATAGATTTTGTCCATACGACAGTTATTCGAGATCTAAATGCCACATAGTCGACATTATGGAGCAGATGAAGATGAGAGGTTATCTTACAACGTTTGTTTATCGTAAATAATGTGTCCTTGCGAGACCATGAGGTTAATGTAGACATGGCGGAAGACGACTGTTAAATACCTACCGTAATCTTTAAAAAAAATGCAAGAAAGAAGATGATGGAAGTTCCATCAGATATGTTCGAACCCGATGACTATATTATGGATTTATCACTGCTCCCTTTTTGCATTTGCTTCTTGATCGTATCCCATCTATTCCAGGTATTTCTGTAATTCATCCAATAAAACATAAATCGCCATCGGGACATTCTCGGGGTGTCCTTGTACCTGATTCATCCTATTTTATATCTCAAAGCTTAGGGTGGGATCTCCAAGCCGTATAATGAAGTCTGTACTTAGCTGTAAGTTTTACCTAAGGTGTGACGTAGATGGGTCGAGTGGCGTGGTTAGGTGTGTCCGACATCTTCCAAAATAATGAATGCGGCGTGTAGGAGGTATCTACGGTAGGATTCTAGCGGATAACGTAGAAACGTAAGTACAAGACAGAGGCTGATTAGCTCGACAGACGCAACCAGCAAGAACAGATACCCTCCGGCTCCGACCCGGTGGTCGTTGTAAATCTACAATCTTTACCCAATGACAGTCTCAAGTCTTAGCTGTCGGGTTCAACGATTGAAAATAGATCTCCATCTTGATCTCCGACATATATAAAATTCTCGTGTCACGGTGTTAGAAGTTAAACTCCTCCGAAACGGCTCGACCGATTTTCGTAAATCTTAGCATGCATATCGGTTAGGGTGGAGAATCGGACAACATCTATTTTTCATCCCCCTAAATGTTAAGGGTGGTCCACCCCTAAATTTTTTTAAATTTTTTTTGACAAAATTTTTTGTTTTTATTTTTTTATGATACAGCATACAAAAATACATACAACCATGAATTTTTACCCCTCTAGGATCAACCCCTTTTACATGGCAAAACAACGTTTGCCGGGTCAGCTAGTCTACTTATATAAAATACGTCAAGCCGCGTGGTGCCGGCAGAGTAGAGTTTGTACCACCTATGACCACCTTTACCTGCCCGTGGGTATCGTACGAGGCGATCAAGGGTTTCCGGGAGGTGGGCAGCAGCGCCTCCCGTGCTGACAACATAGTCCGAAAATCACACTGCGGTCACTAACCCGCCTGCCCTGCGTGGTGACTATGGGCAAAACCCCCCTGTGGCAGAAGCCGTGTGTCGTGCCCTGGGGGAGGCCTACGTCCAGCAGTGGGCTTCAATAGGCTGAAGAATGTAAAAGATTATAAAATACAGAAGAGTTGTGAACTTTGTAAATAGAGAATATAAATAAATACGGTTCTACTAGGTCCTGGCACCATCTCTTCCTTGGCCTACTTCGGCGACTTTTAGTTTATATGTGAGAAAATTCCATGGAAATGAAATGCTTATTTTAACTTCCAGTTTAAGTTTGTAGATTAATGAAGATATATACAAACTGAAGATATACAACTTATGTTACTCTATATTTAAATAGAACGCAACATATGCTCCGCTGGGGCAGACTCATTACGGTAAATTAAGACAGTTCGGGATCCTATATGCAAATCCAGTGCCATCTGCCCGTGGGTGTGTAGCCTAAACAAATATTGTGGGCGAAATTAATTTTGTCGTATATTCAATAGCGGAATGTGTACTTACCTATAAAGCTATACAATATCAGTATAAAAGATGTGTATTGTATGATGATCAGTTTATATAAATGTATTTATATACCGTTGTAGTACCCACGACACAAGATTAGGGATACTAGGTCAATGTGTTGTGAAGTGTGTGAATATAAAAAAAAAAAAAATGTCACTACTAACACAGATTTTGAGATCAAGTTTTTTTTTAATCTTAAATTGACATCGTCTCATTGACATTTTGTAGGAAAACAATTGAAAAAATCTACGATTCGCGTATTTTATTTCAAGTTTTTCTTATAAAAAATGTAACAAAAAGGGTATGTTAAGCGAAAAGCTATGCAAATAGCCCACTATAGGGAACCTTTCTACAAAATTTGAGATTGGAAATCACATGTTTATTTTTCAAGATTGTATGAAAATTCCTGAGACATTTAAGAATTCTCTATACTATCTTGAAAAATGTGATTTCGAGTCTCAAATTTTGTAGAGAGGTTCTCTATAGTGGGCTATTTGCATAGCTTTTCGCTTAACATACCCTTTTTGTTACACCCTGTATACATATTAACTATTTTAGGTACCTTCTATAACTTCCATTTTTTGTTGCTAAACTATACAGGTGTTGGAAAATAAGGAAGGACCAAATATAATATAAAAAAATCCTTTTAGATGTTTTATTTGCGGGTTATTTCGGTTTCCCACCACGTACTTTACTATACCTAACTATTGCCTTCCCTTTGTTACCTTACCGAGTATTCCTTTGAATGTTTTTAGCTTCATGAAACAAAAGAGTGGTTTGCATTTCCGAAACGTATTTGTTGCGAGTATTTGTTTGTTCAAACAGTGGAATCCCTTAGTTCGTTTCTATTTCGTGATAAAATATCACAAGGCGCATTCTTTCCGTCCAGTTCAACGGCTCGGAAACATATTTTATGTGTAACGATAGGTAAGCATTTCGCTGAGAAATCCCTGAGAAAATTTCCAATTTTGCTCTTAAGTATATCATAGAGATGATCTGAACTGACTCTAAAACTTTTCATAAAAATCAACTCCCTAGCAGGGAATATGCAGCAATTTTCCAATACAGCCATCAGAGGTCTGAGAAAGGTATCTTACAAGCTGAATTGATACTTCAGACACGCTATTCTCTTGAAAGCTTTTATATTATATTATCTAAGACCTTTCAACACGTGGTGGAACGTCTGTCGTGTCTATCGATTTCGATTCTCACTCTCTTGGGTAAACTGAAGTGCTGGTACTGCAGGCAGCGAATAGACGAGCTTGAATGTATTTATGAAAGGTTTCTCTATACTTTGATGCGATGCTGAAGTGATATTTAAACCGATCTTGTACTGGTGCATTTTTAGATAAATAAACATAGGTATGTATGAAAGTGAAGGTAAACTGATGAGATGATTTATAGTAATGATTCTCTATTCATTTATTGTGAAAGGACTTCATTGAAGAAAGTATGAATGGAGAAAGTTGCATAGCTATATAGATAGGTACTTTTTACCAATTCATTCATCTATCCAAGAATAGTTACCTACCCGTTTACACATCGAGGAGGACAGAGTTAACCTGAGCCTGTTATTATAAGGAATATATCTTCGATGAGCTCAAAGATCTTTGAGTTTCACACGGTATAGGTAGAATGTACCTACTTAAGTAAACTTATCTCTGCCAACTACGCAAGTAATCCCATAACTCCTAATCATAACAAGACGTGGCATGCAAATAAAGGCCGTTTTGGCGTACCTCCATCGCCGTTTTCTCACAAATTGCACAGGGCTCAGACGCCGGTTCCGCTTTAGCGATTTCCCGTCTGGTATAAATCCAAATTATACAAGTTACAGCGTTTTGGTTCACTGCCAGCAGACTCCTCTCAGCTTATGCATATTGTGTAACGGAATTATGTGATGCATATGTGTTAGTTTAATACTTACTTGCAAAATAGTTGGTGACTACTTAGCTATATAGTAAGTATATTTTTTTATTCGAAAGGGTAAACGGCATAACTATATTTTACATACCAAATATTTTGCCCTGATAACTTTGACTAGAGCCAATAGTCAATGTAATAAGTAATATATAAAGCGTAATAAAAACTGAATCAACCAAGTTCCTAAATTCTCAGATAAAATATGGCCGATCCGAGGACAGACGTTTTCCCAGGACAGCGGTGCCGCTTTATGGCCGTATTAACGCAAAAAGACAGCTGTCTTCACGATGCGGATATGTGAAAAGTTCCTTGTGTACCGCTACTGTCGCTATATAACAAACAAGAAACCACTATCCTAGGATTCGAAAGGCTAAGGTAGGTTGGATTCAGGCAACAGTATAGTTTTTATAGCAATAAATATACAAATTACGATTCTAAACCCAACAAACTATCACGGCCATTAAAATTACGATTCACTTAACCACTATGCAGTTCAGTGTTAGTATGGACATAGTAAAATCAAGCAAGTAGTTTATCTACATACCCAAAATCTACGTAAAAACACGCGGATGCAGTTTAGTACACCAAAACCAGACTTTCTTAAAAGATCCTATGTGTTATAGTAGAAAGATATTATTACATACTTTTAAAAAGAATAGGCTCATTGTTCTAACTAATGTTACTTGCATGTCTACATTTTGAGCTTAATACGAGTATGCATGAAGAACTTAATGAAGGTGAAAGAGACGAGAGAGGCACGTACTACATGGAGATCTGTAGTCTCTGCCTACCCCATAGGGATTTTAGGCGTGATGTTATTGTTACCTACATTATTACCTACATATCGATATTTTGAAAGTTACCAATTTTTATTTAAGATTTGTTCAACAAAAAATGGGAATTGCTCTACTTTTAATAAACGCCTTGTTAAATGCATTATATTGATTGTGATTATGATTTTTTTAAATAAAGCTAAAATAAAACTACTTTTATGTTTATATTATGACGCAGTTTAGTGTCAGTATGGGTTTATTATACACAAATGAGTCATTGAAACGAACGACGCGCCTCGCACATTGTCTGAAACAAATGACCGTAAACTATAGGTGCTCATTCAAACGTACAGAAATTATAAATGAAATGAAATGTTACTGCAGTGTACAATAATGTGGGTAATAGAGATAATCTGTGCTTGCATTTACTACACTTACTATTACGCTAGCATTCTTAGTGGTATCTTGTCCTTTGAGGTCCCTCTGGTAAGTGCATTATTATAAACTTAATCGACATACAACTACCTTCCAGACTCGTAGATTTATCAAAAAGACTCCGGAGACGAAGTAATAAAATTATTCGTCCGGATTGAAATTTTAGTCGCCAGTTCTTCTAATTTAATATAATTACGTCTCGTGTAGATAGACAGGTCGGTTTAGAGCGGTAGGTATCATTGCCATATTTTGTGGCGATTTTAATCCCTTGTACAGTTGAAAAAAATTCAACTGGGGTTCGCGCCTCATATTAGTATAAAAACCAAAGTATCAATGGTAACAATATTAGGTAACCATCACTTTACCACAGTGTAGACACTCTACTAGCTTTTTATAAACCATGCTGTCCTATCCGTATCCAATTTACGAGATTTGCATCAAAAAGACTCCGGAGACGAAGTAATAAAATTAACAATTCGTCCGGATTGAAATTTAAATACAGTCGCCAGTTCTTCTAATTTAATATAATTAAGACGTCTCGTGTAATTGAGTAGACAGGTCGGTTTAGAGCGGTAGGTATCATTGCCATAAGATTTTGTGGCGTTGATTTTAATCCCTTGCAATCCACAGTTGAAAAAAATTCAACTGGGGTTCGCATAGCCTCATATTGAGTATAAAAACCATGCACCTATGTATCAATGTATGTAACAATATTAGGTAACCATCACTTTACCACGGAGTCGTTATACTTACTAATAACTTACTTATCTATCAAATATTTAATAAGTAAGTATGTACTTACCTAATACTTTTTATAACTACCTACGCTAAGTCAACAAGTTATGATAATGTACCAACCAGGCATAGAAAATTGTGATGAAAAATACACCTAAAGATGTAATTCGACGAACCCCAAGCGAAATACAAAGCTACAGAAACTGCTTTCAGCATAATGGGTTTGTCAAAAAATTTAAACATTAGTCTCTGATTTAATACATTTCACCGCATGTCACTACGTCTACTGATTACTACATTCTGCATGGTTGCCGCGACCCTATGTAGACATTATTATTTATAATAGGTATTATAGTTTGTGACTTTCATATTATTTTGTGGTGAAGATATTTTTACCATCGATTTAAGGGCCGAAACACATAACCGCGTTGCGGCGCCGCAACGCTAAAAATCGTCAGTTTGCGTTGCGGCACCGCGAAAAAAGCGTTTTAATATTGTACGGTAGGGTAACCATGTTTTTTGATTGTGGATAGACGTGTCTCTGCCTTTGTAAAGATAATTGTTTGATGATTTCACAGATGCCTTTCCATGCCTCTTGTTTTATAAATTTGTCTTTATAAAAACAAAGTTTCGTCACGATATTAATCCCATATAAACGGCCCCTTATTAGTACTCGTTCTTGAATCAAAGATAAAAAATTATACAGGATGTAACAAAAAGGGTATGTTAAGCGAAAAGCTATGTAAATAGATACGAAACATTCAACTACTTAGAGAACCTATCAAAAATTGCACAAAATTTGAGATCCGAAATCACATGTTTATTTTTCCCGATTGTATGGAGAATTTTTTAATATCTCAGGAATTTTCATACAATCTTGAAAATTAAAAATGTGATTTCGAGTCTCAAATTTTGGGAATAGGTTCTCTATAGTGGACTATTTATACAGCTTTTCGCTTAACATACCCTTTCTGTTACACCCTGTATATCGAAACTTCCGGGTTGACGCGTGTCGTTTGCAAGTCTTTGAACTGAACATTCAAAATGAAATATCTTCTATACATATAATAAAAATGTAACGGATCGCTGTCTATACACGATAGATATATGAGAAAAAATATTATAGGGGACCTTTATCAGCGCAATAGTACCCAAAAGCATGATTTTTTGAATTTTTGTCTGTGCGTTTGTGCACGGCGCTAATCTCAGAAAGAGCTGAACCGATTTCGATGCAGTTTTCAGGAATATATTTTGACAGGTCCCACTTAACATGTAGGCTACTTTTTATCCCGGGAAAATATTTTTATCCCGGATAATTTCAAAATTTTGTTTTTTCTGTAGTCCACGCCGACAGAGCCGCGGGCGTCCACTAGTCTTACATAGAGGTACATCTCACGTTAGATTGCTTCTTAGAGAGTAAGTCTATTCTTTGATATACATTAAGGCCATCGGGTTTCCAACATTTTTTTTAAATTAAGAGTTTTTTTTAGATTTAGTGAATCATTGTCACCAAGTATGGCGTCACACACAACGCTGTAATTCGCGTCGCGTTGCGGCGCCGCGCCGCTAGAATCGGCAGTGACGCCACCGCCGCCGCAACGCGGTTATGTGTTTCGGCCCTTACTTCTGTTACGCTGTTCGTAAAGTAGTGATGGGTTAGGTATTCTACCCAGTCCTGTCTGTGCCTATATCTATACACTTTCTTTAGATGCCTCCACAGTCCATCTCACATAATCGTCCGCCGCCGCCAGGTCTGCTTATGTAATACTGTGGTGTGTTACTTACCTACTTCGAATTTCAAAAAGTAACTGGCCCCCTTATTACCTAACTAGCAAAAGCAAAACGATAGCGAAAATTGTACAAAAACTTCGCTAGCGCACAGTGGCAATGTATGATTGCTTGTCAAAAAATAAAATTCGAATTCGAATTACGTAAAATGAATTTCAAAAGTTATTATTTTAAGTTTTTTTGAACTTTGATATTTCAAGATAATTGAGAATAGTGTTTTTTACTTGTACAATTTTCGCTATCGCTTTGCTTCGGCTTTGCTATAGCTTTTACATAATCAGGGGGCGGGATTGGCCCACCACTCAATCCCGCCTCTGCGTCTCTGCCAGGGTCAACAGAGGCGACCTGAAAAATGCAATCAAAGCATAGAAAATCCCGGGGACCTAACAAGCGACTAAAAAGCATTAAAACTAATAGAAAAAGTAATTTCACTTCTTTGTTTTCAACCTAAATCTTTGCAGCTTACAGCCCTAAGAACTAATAGGGAAACCATTAAGGCGCGTAGGTATAAGTTAATGCAACTCAGTGTATGTAAATTAGCAATGCTAGACGGCATCGGGCGAATTAGTCTTACGCCTTATCCGCCCTCGGGGAATTTACTCTAACGATATCTACCGTTATTTATTCTAAATTGCCTGCTAAAGCCGGATAGGCGAATAATTATAGATGTGTACTTAAGCTGAGTAAACAGGGTAAAAGATTTACGGCAGCGTAAAAAGGTTTGTAAACACTGTTCAGATCATTGAGGAACATTATTTCAGAATCTATAGGTATTTATTTACTTATATAAAAGCAGTATTTCATTGATCACGAAATCTCAGAAACAATAACACACCTACAAACTTGAAATATGGCAGGTGGTTTTTTTATAGCATGTAGGTAGGTAGCGGGCATTCGCTAAGAACGGATTTAACACAACTCTACCTAAGAGGGTAAGTATGAATGTATGAATTTGTTTTTGTAGTGCTGTGCGATTGTTTCCCATGTTTTTCGATACCCATTATTAATCTTGAACAGCTGTAATAAAAAATACTATAATACGTTTTAACTCATTTTAATTATGTATGTAGGATAGGCAACACGGTGACATTAATAAACTATACAATAATGTTTTAATTTCATGAGATGAGATATACATTCTATATTACTGTATTATATCATGCAGGTATAACATAAGTAAGTATGCGCCATTTTAAACAACTTCTTGCTCTATATTCAGTTCATATAAAGTTCAGTTATTTGTTTGCCAGTAATTGACAAGTAGTATAATAATTCCTTCCCAGTAAATAGTATAGAATAGAATAGACCACTAGACAGAAAGAAAGAGACTCTCCATAAGAATTACCTAATATAAAAAACCTATGACATTTCGTGAGGTTATATCAAACCGTGTGTGTGCGGGGCGAGGTGCGGGGCGCGGGAGGATGCGTCCCGCGCGTGAATATTTTCTCAATTTTAGCTGTCGCATTGCTTCGGCTCTGCTGTTGCAAATTAGGTAATAGCCCTGCAGAATTTTCACGAACAGCCAGTTGTCTAGAGGGACTATTCTATTCTGGCAAGGTCTGTTCCGCACCATATATCTATTATTGGCAAATAAAATTAACAAAATAAAATTAAAGAGGAAGGGCCCGATCCTCGTGTGCATCCACATTTATCTCTAAATAAGCAAGTTTTTTATGCTAATTCAGAAAAAAAGCTGTTAATTTCTGTCCAAATGTCCGCCATATTGTTTTCTAAATATTTGTAAGAAATTAGCATTCATGTTGAATTTAGAGATCAAGTGGACTAACACGAGAATCGAATCCCACAAGAGCTTACCGGATTACATCACTGATAATCGTAATAAAGTTTCAATGGCATAAGACAGTTGCTTTGATAGATACTTGCTTACGGTATTAAAAGTAGTAAAATTACTAACAAACCCAGCAATGTATAACGAATTTACAATAAATTCATAACGATTATCATTATCAGTTAAATTAGCCGGCAAGCCCCCACATATAGTGTTTAAGTAGATCATCAATTTGTACTTTGCACTGGCGTTAATGAGTATTTTTCTTATAACTAAATTTATATAAAAACAATTAGTTACGTACACGATATTAATTTATATAGAACGGCCCCTTATTACGTACTCGTATCTGGCAATTGCAAATAAAAAATCTGCTGAATACCGGATTAGATTCGAGACTTTTAAGAAGGCTAGCTTATAAAATTTCCAGTGTATATCTTCAGGATACGAAACATTAAATACTTGCACATTCAAAAATTGCACAATTCTTGCAATCTCATTGCTTATGCAAGATACGTAATCAGCCTCAGGGTGTTAAGGTTAAATGACACAACTACACAAATTTCTTGTCTCAACTTAAATATATGCTGTAACAGAAGGGGTATGTTAAGCTAAAGGCTATGAAAATAGCCCACTATAGTATAATATATATACATATCTTGAAAAATAAAATTGTGATTCCGAGTTTCTTGTGAATACATTGGCTATTTTCATAGCATTTAGCGTAACATGCCCTTTTCACACCCAGCCTAGGTCCAGGAAGAAACAAACGAGAATATTATTAAATTTTCATTAATTTGAATTATTATGGTATTTCAAATGTATACACTTTAGAACAAAATCATTAATTCAATTAATGTCAATACAGTTATACCAAAACGGGTAACTATAGTACTTACTAACAAATGTAAGATATTAACAAAATTACATTGCCAAAAATAGCAAACTTACAACCTTTTCAAACGAGAAAAATAATAAACTGTATATATCTGTTTACTATAAGTAAACTATAAATGTTTGTGCACATATACTTGTTAATTATTCATAGCCTGAAATATATCAATATTTAAACAAATAAACGCGTCGGGGAAAATTGGAAACTAATGTCAATTACCCAACGTAACCGACGAGAGGAATGTCAATATTTGACACTTTTACAAAAGGTGGGATAGCTGGGTGCTAAACCAAATATGACACAGTTTTGCAAACGGGTAACCAACTAAGAAATATATTATTGAAAAACGGCCACAAAGGCGTGTAAAAAATGATTTTTTATTTTTATATTTTTCCCTTTACATAGGATGATTTTTGGTTAGCGTACACTTGGATGTTTTGTACAGCGACGAATTTCGCATGAACTTCACAACCGCAAATATAGGCCGCGCCAATTATCCCACTCGGATTGAAATGCACCCCTAACCCAACAGTTCCTAGGCCTGTGATATGAATCTACATAGTAATAGTAAGGCGGTTTTCCTTACTAGCGCATTTTTATAATACAATGTCATTAACTGTAACGAAGCAAGGTAAAACCCCGACTTATCTATTTATTTGTGCATGGCACTACACAATTTATACAATGCCTTACTCATAGTTATGACTATGACCTAAGCAATAGGGATGTTTACGGTATTTTTGTTTGTATTTATATCGAAAGATCATAAAATAAAAAAAAACATTTGGGAAAAAAAACTTCGCTAGCGTGATAATTTTTCCGGGATATAACGATTTCAAAATCACAATTTTAGACTTGCCAAAAAACGGTCCATACAGACAAACAGCCACCACAATTATGACATCACTCTATCAGTAACTTTTACGCGCGTAAAAGAACTTTTGATCTACAGTTATATTAAATGTTGCGTTTATAAATATGGTCACTTAACAAAAGTCGCTGTAAATGATGCAGGTGGTCATGTGATGTACTTATTTTCAATTTGTAATTTACAATTAATTTCATATTTGAAAAAAGAAAAATACCTATAGACTTGCCCACTTAACTTTGAAGGCTTTAACTACCTCATTTGGACATTTAATCAAATTGTAATTTTACAGATAGATATGATTTTGATGATTTATTCTGAAATGTCATTAAAATTCAACCATAGTAAACATCCCTATTACTGCGCGACCTTTGTGGTTATTCACAAGTATATTGTCAAACCACGGATGCATCACTAACAGTGATTAATTAGTGAGAAATTTATACATATGTAACTTAGGTTATATCAAAGAATTATGAAATTATTACGGCAAAATATTATCACTCAGTTTTAATTTCGTGGAAGATATTATGTTTTTATACAAATATAGATAAGTAATGTATACAAAGTAATTGTATATATTTAATTTCGTCATACAACCGTACACAAAGGCACTTCATTTTAATCACATACTGTATGTAGCACCTTTATTATTATGTTAATTACACTTTGATGTACACTTTGTGCCAATTCATAATATTATAGATGCTTATTAAATAAACCTTGTTATATTATTACATATATCCATTACATATAATATTTATTATGCTTTTTAAAGAAATTATATACAAAGAAAATAATGTACATAATTAATACGAGTATGATACAAAACATTTATTTACACAAGTGTTATGTCCAGGATGATACACTCTAGGCCTCAAGCAATATTTATAGCAATAACAAAGTGTTAAATATTAGAAAACATTTAATAATGAATAATATAGCACCGTGTTAATGTGTTCAGCAAACTCTACATTGCAGTATGTTAAAAATATGTGTATTTGTGTGAGCGATATCTACGATATTGTTTAAACTTTTTTAAATTTTAGTCTATTGTAAGAGCACATGCATATTTCCGTGTTAAATCTACCAAGTCTCACATACGGTTATTTTTTTTTTATTAAGTAAATACCACATTTGTACGTAAAAATCACAATCTATTTAATTATTCAATGAGAACATGATATTGCCTTCTAATTGCTCAACTTATTTAAATACAGATTTAAAGCAAGTTTTATAATTAGCACGTCACAATAAAGTGAGAACTAGATAAAAATCACTGGGGAGTCGAATCGTCAGAAAAACAACGCAAAAAACTAGCTAAAAATCTGTATTTTCCCACCAAAAATACTAGGAGACCATAAATCATTGAAGAGTGCACCATCCGCGCAATTGTCACAGACTGACTACCCCGTTATTTTCATAGTACTCTGCTACCGCATCGCCTCCATTCTGATGGTCGCGAATCACTACGGTCGGGAGTTATTCGAACATGACGAGGAATTATTCGATGCGGTCCGTCTCGTAGTTTTGCATTTGGAACACTCGACAACGACTATTGAGTTGTTATCCATGTCAGTTTCTGTGCTGCTAGTACGTCGAAGCCTGTGAGTTTGCAGGCGATGGTCCAGGATTGCCCGCCATAGACGAAGTTCGACTCCGAGTCTGTTGTAAGAAGTGTTCGGTTTACATAGATATAGCCACGCCCATAATCCCCGAAAAGTTGGGCACAAGTTTGCAAAATACACACCCACTTAGCCAATTAAGCCCCATGTGGTTAGTAGTGAGCCTACCGCCCCTTTTTTGGGTTCAACTACAACAGAAGCTTGAGTTTGCCTTTGCAGGCGATGGTCCAGGATTGCCCGCCATAGACACAGTTCGACTCCGAGTCTGTTGTAAGAAGTGTTCGGTTTAGATACACATCTCATGCCCATTATCCCCAATAAGTTGGGCTCTAGGATGCAAATTACACACCCACTTTGCCTATTATACAGGATACTCACTTGAGCTGAAGCCTAGTGACGTCTTCCCTTTGTGCATGTTGTAGTAAGTCCTCTAAACTATAGTGTTGTGTTATTAACACTTGCGCCACGGAGTCGGGAAGGCCTTTCGACGTCACCCACTCTCGAATCGGCGCACTATTCTCAGGGTCCGGTAGCTCGGGTGTTTGACTCCTAATAATAAATAATAATATGGTCTATTAGATATTTTTGATGGGACATTAAGGTCGATTCTGACCATCACACTTAAACGTTAAATTAGACAGGTCTGTCCCTCTCCATTCTTAACATAAATGGCTGTGACAGAAAGAGACAGGTAGGACTAATTTTACGGTTTCAGAATCGACCATATTAACATATTCGCTGCCGGCTAGATAAGGCTATATGACATTGGAAAAATCTCCCCTTAGACTTATAAATAAGTTAGGCTAAGGCCTAATGTAAATAAATAAAGATAAATAGCATCAAGATAGCGTAGCCTTACCTCGGTCTCTTGTCAACAATTTCCCTCAGGAGTTGAGTCTGCACTTTTTGTTCCTCCAGCATAACTCGAAGTAACGCTTGGTACTGCTGGTAGCTTTCTAGCAAGTCTTGGTGTAGTCTAGAAATAAGGAAAACAGATGTTTAGGGGTATGACTTTACTGGGGTTTCGGATATAACTAACAGGTATAATCCATTGTAAAATTATACTTACAATTTGCATTTGTTAAATTTTAATGTTAACCGTTTTATCGTCAAGGTAAAGTGACAGTAAAAATATTTTTGTACAATACTTTAAGTTCGCCTTTATATAAATGTAATGCTAAAAATATAAAAATGGTGTAGCCAGAACTGCAGGTTAGCGAAGGAGAGCATAGCGGGGTCAGCAGGCCTATTGGCTATCTTTTTTGACAGTTCATAGTGATCATCACTCAATGGAAACTCAACAACTGGAAGTGGCATAATGCTTTATCTGAAGAAAATTTTGGTAACACACCCATACATGTCACTTCCAGTTCAATAAGTTTCAATGAGTGATCATGACTATGAACTGTCAAAAACGATAGCCAATACGGGGGCAGATGTCAAGGATCAGTGACAAGTTTTTATCGCGAGAAAGAACACACCTTAATTCCTTAGTCGACTCTTAAGACATGAACGTAAGGAAATGCAGCGGATGTTCTATTCTAGTGAAAAAGTATAATTAATTAAAGTATTTAAGTTACATTTTAACTTTCGTCATAGTTCGTTGGTTGTCCACAGAGTTGTACTTAATAAATAAAAATATAGTCAACGAGCAATGTAATTCGACCTTAATGTCAACTTATCCATAATATAGTACCTATCATTCCAACTTTTGTCATAAGTCAGCAAGTAATGTAATTCGACCTTATATCAAAGTGCATGTTTCAAGTCATTTACTTACTTGTCCATATATTAGTATAATTTAAACTTTTGTTATAGTCAGCAAGCAATGTACTTCGACCTTATATCTAACGTATCCATTGCCTGTTTATAGCAGTTAACCTACTTATGGTTCTCCTGTCGCAGCTGCAGCAGCTGGTGGTTCCGGCCAGACGTGGCGGTGGACAGCGTGGATTGACCCGCTAGGTTAATAAGTATCCACAGTGTGTATGAGGTAGTTAACCTACTTATGGTTCTCCTGTCGCAGCTGCAGCAGCTGGTGGTTCCGGCCAGACGTGGCGGTGGACAGCGCGGATTTATAGGCAGTTAACCTACTTATGGTTCTAGCTGGTGGTTCTCGGTGGACAGCTCGCAGCAGCATGGTTCTCCTGTCGCAGCTGCAGCAGCTGGTGGTTCGGCCAGACGTGGCGGTGGACAGCGTGGATTGACCCTAGGTTAATAAGTATCCACAGTGTGTGTGAGGTAGTTAACCTACTTATGGTTCTCCTGTCGCAGCTGCAGCAGCTGGTGGTCCCGGCCAGACGTGGCGGTGGACAGCGTGGATTGACCCGCTAGGTTAATAAGTATCCACAGTGTGTGAGGTAGTTAACCTACTTATGGTTCTCCTGTCGCAGCTGCAGCAGCAGCAGCTGCGTGGATTGACCCGCGGCTGAGGTAGTTAACCTACTTATGGTTCTCCTGTCGCAGCTGCAGCAGCTGGTGGTTCCGGCTGGACGTGGCGGTGGACAGCGCGGATTGACCCGCTAGGTTAATAGGTATCCACAGTGTGTGTGAGGTAGTTAACCTACTTATGGTTCTCCTGTCGCAGCTGCAGCAGCTGGTGGTCCCGGCTGGACGTGGCGGTGGACAGGGCGGAGGGTGTGGCGTCGGCCGCGCCACCCGGCAGGTGCACGCTGCGACGGGAATCCTGACCCGCTAAGTTCGCGCCTAGCTCTGTTTGATAAACATTCAACAGTTGTAGTAGAGTGTGTTTTATCGTATAGTTCCTTGACAGACACATAATATAGAATATAGTTCCTTTGGATGATGGCGCTAGTTACTATGGGTATTATGACATTTTCGCTAGCTTCGCGCCTAGCTCTATTTGACCGACACAGTCGTAGTAGAAGTATAGACACTTTTTTATTTTTTTAACTCTTTCAGTCTTGGTGGTTAGTGTCACTAACCACCTATTTCTGAATTTTTTAATTAAAATCTATGCCATCTACTTATAATCGGTTGCTAATGGGCCTTGAAAGTTAATCCCAACTAAATATATTAAGTTTGTTTGTTGAATACATAATTGAGAGTGCGGAGAAGGACATAGGCTACATTTTGTAGTACATGCGGACAAAGCCTTCTCTATTCGTTAATTGGATATATTCATTTTCAAAAAAACGTAAACATTAAAGTCCAACTTTTCCAATTAACAGATAATAAGTTTCTATTTGAGGGATAAAGTTAATGCTGTCTCTATCTTGATAAAATTTTGGAGAAAGACAGCATTACAATTGTTATCAGCACCATCTGGCTAGTGAAAAAATTGGCGGCGTTATTAGCCTAAATAAAATAAACTTACATACATATGGACACAGCTTTGTTCTCGAAATGGTGTAGCTAGAACTGCAATCTCATAAACCACATTCAACATAGTGGGTACATAATTATGTTAATGATATTGACAAGTTGCTATCATAAATAACTTATGAACAGCTTATAAATAAACATACCTGGCGATAAAACAGTGATGGCCGCCTGAACCGCATTCCTAACTAAGTTGTCAAGCGCGAACATCCAATGCGGCTTGATACTATGCATCCTTAGTACTGCATTCACCGACTCTTGGAACATATAAATGGCTGAATGTAGCTCATTTATCGCGTTCGAATCGAAGTCTAACTCCTCTTTAAGTGTGGTTATAGCTTGCTCTATGACGCTGCGATTCTGGTCCGTGATGTAGTTTTTGAGTGCAACTCGTAGGGTTTCTAGATGGTTCTGTTAATTAAAAAAACAATATCGTATAAGTATTATAATTAAGACGTATAGTAGTATAATTAGACTCACTTAAAGAAAATACGTACATAGATCTAGTTTTAAGAAAATCGAGTATTGCACATGACAGCTGTTTCTTTTAATGTCATAAAAAGTAAGATGGTATCTACGCTGATTCTTAAGTTAAATCAAGATTCACCGTTTACTACAAGTGAGCGCTAGAGAACTACGTTATTACCCGACTGCTCATGAAGGAGGATTATGTTTTTCGAGTGTATGTATATATTTTCTTTGCCACGCTCTAGAGAGCCTAAACGGCTGGTCGCATTTGATTTTTTGTTGTCGGGTTTTTCTTTAAGTATTTAAATGTTTCACTTGTATGTATAGCCTTACCATGGTAAGAACAGTATTGCCAAAGTCTTGCTGTATACTAGTCATCCACGTGGATCGGATCTTCTCTCCGTCCTGCTCTAACACACGGGAGAGAGTGAGACGCCTCTGTGAGTCCTTCTTCAATAGGTAGAAACCATCGCTCTCTAAATCCACAGATGATCTGGGTACACTTGTCATGTCAACCTGAAAAAATAGTATTACACTAGTTTAAAACCAAGTTGCTTACTACTGTTTTATGCCCACAATATGTGTTGAAAGACAGTTGAATTGTGTCTCTCTCTATCACGTGAAATCTGAGAGAGCGCGCGTAGTACGCTTGAGAGAATCGTGTACAGAATGCACGCTTGGCTAGTACTTGTGACCAATCGGACCAATTAAATGTTCTGTGCTTATATTATTTTCATAAAATAAATAATTCTGGCCGATAATATCAAAAGTATGGTCGATTCCGGCAGTCACACTTAAACCTAAACGTAAAATTAGTCCTACCTGTCCTTTTCCCTCTCAGCCATTTATGTTAAGAACGGAGAGAGATAGACCTGACTAAGATTAGGTTTAGGTTTAAGTGTGACTGCCGGAATCGACCCTATTATACAGGGTTAATTTTAAAACATCAATAACCTCGCAAGACTAGGTAGCTACCATCATAAACAACAACATTTGTTCTACGAGTTTTGATAATTTGTCACATTTTACTTTCATACAAAAATAAATAACAATTTAATGTTACCTCTGAATGTTCTTAAGTCTGTACATAACACAGGTGTGCGCGCGATTGCGCGCGTCTACCTTTTCGTACACATACCTACGAATGGAACATAGACTTACAAATGTCACGACAATACAATAAAAGCTTGGATAATAATTTTTAATGAATGTATTTAGTTATGATAAAACTCGTAGGACAAATGTTATTGTTTATGATTTTAGCTATCTAGTCCTGCGAGGTTATTGATGTTTTAAATTTAACCCTGTATATTTACATACATATACATACAACTGTGTTCCCGAAATGGGGTAGCCAGAAGTTCAGGATCATAGAGAACATTCTACAGTTAAGTTTAGCATATCGAGGTCAGATGTTAATGATCAGAGCTAACAAGTTGCTAGTTTATCGCCTGAGAGAATGTCCGAATTCTTTAGTCGATTCTTACGACATGCTCGGAAGAGACGCAGCTGTATTCTAGTGAAAAGTATAATATTTTTATATATTGGATTACGAATGACGCATTCCGTCTTGTTAGTTTTCATATAAACAAAAAAAGACGACGGTGTGCAAGACTTGAAAGTTTATCCTAAGTATATAAGGTCCATAAAGACAAAAGTTTACCTCCGGCGAGAGAAGACCTCCGGACGAACTCCTTCTATTCAGTATCGTGTCATTGCTGTCCAACTCATCAGTGGACGGTGTATTCGGCATCGTGCTATTTGTAAAAGAAAAATAAATAAATGAAATTGTATTAGGCGTTACAATTCGGAAGTTCAAACATTCACTATGGGTGTGTGTTTCTCATGGCGATTGTAGTTAGTGCAAGTGCCTGTTGTCGCAATTATGAGTTATCAGATCCGAGGGTCAGTGGAGGGTGTAGGGCCCGGTGGTGGGCACACCCATAGTGAAGAAAAATAAATATTAACTATGGAGTAATAACATTCTTTCTTTTCACCTTTACCGGCCAGTTAGAATTAATATAATAGCGTAGCCCAAAAGAAAAAGCCCTGGAATTATAAAGCAATTAGATTTATAAAAATTATATGTTAGATAACTTCAAAGAAAGATATTAAAATTGTAGTAAAGAAAACAAGAGTTTTTTTTTTGTATAGAGAAAAATAATTAAATTTTAATAGAGCTTGTGATATGTAGAAGTGGCGTATTCGAAATCTATTTTAGAACGTGCTTTCGTGAACAAACAACGGAATAGTGAGTGATAGTGACATACAGACATTGCAACTTACACACAGACAAATAACAGAATACTGTTTGTCAGTCCAAGCTTTATGACTTCATAGAATGCGATATTTTTATTTAACGTTTGTTTACAATTTCAAAACAAGAAAGAGCTAATCATTTAACAGAAAGCAAAGTAGAAATTGGCTATTAAAATTATATTTAAACCAAAATAAAATACCGTGAATGAATCGGTTATTTTCGTCAGTCTGATACATTAGTTAAATATTCTCTTTGACCAATTAACTACAAAAAAGGTAATAATGTATTTTAATTTGTGATTCAATATTGAATTCTATGAACTCTCAGAAAAAAGGGTTTGTAAAAAAATACCTGCAATTGGACAAATCCGGCGGATAAATCAGTATCGGCGACAACATCGACGATGCCGTCCTAGTGATTGTCGGATTAGACCGGATCGTCTTCACCCTTAGTGGGGAAATAATAAAAACGCTTAGGTGCAAAGCAAATCGACAAATGTTAGACGTACTCTGTTGTGTTACTATGTGCCGCCTCTAAAACTATTGTGAGGTCTGCATGTTTACTGTTTTAGAACTACGTTTTTATTGACTTTTTGAGGTGATATTTAAAACGTTTTATGTAAAATTCAATTGTGTTTGGGTGGGATCTATGATGTAGCCTTTACCATAGGTTATAGCACACTTAACTAGCCGGTGAGTACTAATCTTTTTTCAAGCTCCACCCACTTGGAAAAATATTGTTACAATGGATTATATGCCATACGCATACAATACGCATTTACAGCAGGTTAAAAAAGTTATATACACAGCGAAATATACTCTGTAGTTCTTCTACACAGATAAGAGGTGTTAAGGGGCAGTCTTTTCGGCCATAAACAATCTAGCGAACTCTGTATCCTTACGCTCAAAATAACAATGACGAATATAGATGTTACGGCTGATTACGTAACTTGCAGAAGCAGAGCCATAGCAATGCGACGGCGAAATTTGACAGTGTGTGAGTGCGCGGGGCGAGTACTGGGCATGGGAGGACGCATTGCACTCACTTCACGCAGTCACACTTTTACAATTATCGCCATTCCATTGCTATAAGTTACGTTTGTATTAAGTGAGAGCTACCTTGGTAATCAGGGGCGAGTATAACTACGAAACGGTGGTCACCATATATTGTGATATGTGACACCATAGAGGCGATAAGTGTGCAATAACCTTTACGAAAAGATGTATAATGACATGGAGTAACACCTCACAATGTATAATGTATCGCAACCGTAGTGACCGACCGAAAATCCGATTTCTAGGAAAACCAGTAATGTATACGTATTTTTATATATAGTTGTAGCAAAACCGTGACTCCAGCAAAAGTTATTCCTCAATATGTAATCAGATCTTCGAAACGGATTGTTTAGCTGTCAAACTATAGACAAGCCAAGGAGCATAATGGTGTTATTACAAAACCACGTTTACGTTTGAGTGTGACGGTCAGACAGAATCTGTCAAAATTGACAATGATTACTTTTAACAATTGATTGATTGATTTTTTAATTAAGTACGTAATTATTACAGTAAATTGAGGGAAAACTTTCGCTGCAGTCTAATGTAGTGTCATATGTATAGGTAATGTGTGTAGTATTGTACCTATATACTTATAATGTATAGAATAACACACTTTATTTATAATGATAAGTCAGACGCCGTATTTGGCATATTGTGTTATTGTTTCCCTTTAAAATAATCACAGCCACGGTCAAGAATATGAGCAATATAGCAATATCACTATAAGTTATATTTTATGTTAGTTAGCCAACGAATTCGGTCGGATACTACTATTTAAAAAATCAATTGGACTTCACAAAAAAACCGTTAATGTATGAATTTAGGTACAAGCCATGCGATTTTGTCATAAAAAATTTTGAGGATAAAAACTAAGTTTAAAACCATGCGTTTAATACACACAAATCTACAGCTTGTTTGTGTGATGTGAGTGGGATATCGTCAAAGGGTGTATTTCAACATAGTACAAAAATGGTTCACCCTTAGCGATATCACTTACAAAGCCCTTTACCTATGGTTTCTTAAGATAGCGGTGTGGTCTAATAGCGGCCATACCTAAGAGTATACATAAGCTATAGAGCGCCATTATCGCTTCGTTCTATTGTTCTCAGCGTAAGCAAAATTTTCTTGATTTTCTACTGATTGAGAGTAGTCACGGATATAGGGTTGCCTATTCCTATCTGTGCCTGTAGATCAGATATTGCAAAGCGCGCTCTAAAGCTTGCAAAATGTATACTCAAAAGTAAAATAGTTACCTTCTCTACGGTGCCGACAAACGGACAAATTAAATGTACCTTCACGGCCGCTATATATGTATGTATATGACCGTCATTTTAGGAAACCATAGGGCTTTATCACTCATATAAACAAAATAGAATATTTTAGAAGATGGTTACTTACTCGATTTCTGGTGAACTGGGCAATGTGCCGACCATGCAAGGTTCGGAGATCTTCTTCTGTGCTGTCGAAGGTCTAACTTTGTCTGCCGGTACAGATATACTACGACTGTAGTCCACGTTTTGACTTAATCGTGTTGATTGTTTCTTTTTCCTGGTAAACAACATGGTTCATGTAAGACACAAATTATATAGGGTATGTTAGGGTCTCCCCACATTTATCGACGCGGAATCGGCTAACGCCGGTCAAAAAAGCCTTTATGTCTACGAAATAAGGGTGTTACTAATGCCGGCCGATGGCGAAACGAACCGTTTGTCGACTAGACTAATCGCATCCGTACGGCGCTGAATCTAGCGTAACGTTTCCGACTGCTGCCGAACGGCGCCGGAAGACGGCCAATCGGCGTTGGGTAGCAGTCGAATAAAACAGAGGTCGTGACGGCCATTCGGAGGAGTCGACTGCCGAACGTAAGTGAACAGCCGTCGTGACGGCCGTTCGGTGCAATCGACTGCCGATCGCATGTCAACAGCCGTCACAACAGCTGATCGTCCATAAACCAAGTAGTGGGTGATACGCACTCGGCTTAAGCCGATTCCGCGACAATAAATGTGGGGAGACCCTTAAGCGAAATGCTATGAAAATAGCCTTGAAATAAAAAAGAGAATGGATGTTTGTTATCGGATTCGGAATCGGATTTTGATAATAGGCGGTATATAAGTATATATAAGGCAGCTTATAAATTGAAATAGTACATAGGCTGGAAACTTCACCCGGTCGAAGTCGCGGACGGCCATAATTAAAGCTGCCATTCCACTATGGTTCGTTGCTTTTGGTATCCACCAATGAAATTCATTGACATAATGGACGAAACCATGGATTATCATATTCTAGCAGAGTCGGCAGAATGGAATAGCACCACCCCAAAACATACATACATATAATCACGCCTTTATCCCTTACGGGGTAGGCAGAGCACCAAGGGCCGATAGAACCACATGATGCCACTTCTGACCAATTTTGAGGGTATAGTTGAGATGTACCTACAAGTTCGGTTAGTAGTGACAGGTGGTCAGCCCATCGCCTACAAAATACCAAGACCCTCTTGTCCCTCTACTGACTTGTACAGTATGCTCGGGAAGAGAAGCAGCTGTAGTATTATATGTTTTTTTTTTCACTCCCAGAGCATAGAAACAGCCTAATAATAGAATAGAATAGGTTTTTATTGGTTTATATTGGCATCGCACGGGTGCAATGCTGATAGGTACTATACATATAAATTATTTTTGAAATACGCATCAAAATCCGTTGAGTAGATTAAAAGATCTAAGCATACATAGGGACAGACAGCATCTTTGTTTTATACTATGTTATGATAATGTAGTTGCCAAAAAATACGTACTCGCATAAGAACTGGTCCTCCAAAAGCTCAGAAGCCGTGGCTCTATCATCAGGGTCGGGTATGAAACAGCGCAGTATGAAGTTCTTCGCCTTCTGACTCAATTCGCTCGGAATCTCCGGATGGATTTTGTAGTAGCCCACCTGCGAATATTTTTTAGTGTTAGCATCTAATTAATGAACTTAACGTGAAACTCGTATCTAAAGGGTGTAACAAAAGAGGCGTGTTAATCACAATGCTTTGAAAATAGCCCACTACAGAGTGTAAGGGGTATGTTAAGTGAAATACTACAAATATAGCCCACAATATGTATTATTATTGTTTATTTATTTATTATTATTAGAACGGCTGAAGTAGCCACTTACTCTAATGCATAATCACATTATTAATTTATAAAATAATCAAATAAAATTATTAATAAAGAAATGGAAAAAATTCTTCACCCGAGTGGGAATCGAACCCACATTCAAAACATACAATCAATAATTAAAGTCAAAGTATGTCGCGATGCACTATCTTTTGGTTGTGTATTTAAAAACCTATTGACAAAATTTTAGATTCTTGTTAAAAGTTTGTATTATAAGATTTAGAAATGGAACTTGCTAAGTAGAAACTAGTATCAGAAGTGGAATACCTCACCTTTTATTTCAATTTACCTTCAAAGTAGAATTAAGAAAAAAAAATTATAAGGAATGTACTAATACAAGAGTGAAACGTAAAGGAACCCCCTTTACAAGTGATTTATTATCTTACCTTGAATACGGCAGCTTGAGGTGAACCCAGTTCAATGAATGGAGGGTTGCCGGTCGCCATTTCTACGACAGTACACCCAAGAGACCATATGTCAGCCTGTAAGGTTATAAATAAATGATTTAATAATTATTACAATAGAGATAATACCTATTTAAAATGACGAATTTGATGTAGATGTCTGTTTATTTTCATAAAAAACTTATAGAAAATTGTAAAAAGCTGCAACGAAAGGTAAAGGAGCAAGGTTTTTGTGTGCGCTGTATTAAAAAATACGATTCTGGAGAAATTTATTCAAACTTATTTCTTAGTACTTCCTTATTTATCTGTCTGGATATTGATAACTTTTAGGTATCAATAGAAATACTTACAGGCGCGCCATATCCTCTCTGTCCTTTATCAATTACTTCCGGAGCCATGTACTGTAGGGTACCAGCAAACGTCTCGGTAGACGGACATAGACCAGCTAAACGTTTAGATGTGCCGAAATCGGAGATTTTAACAACGCCACTGTAAGTGTTCACTAGTACATTATCGCCTTTTATGTCACGATGTACTATCTTTTGGTCGTGTAAATATTTTAAACCTGAAAATTCATTTATATTATATGGACGAATTTAAAAATAACAGGCAGATTAAGATGATAATTGAGACATGATTATAATAGGTTTATATACTAAACGATTAGTAGGTGAAAAAACAACAAAAAATATAGTATCAGGAGTGGGATACTTTAAGAAGTAACAAGAATCAGAAGTGGGATAGCTCACCTTCCAATATCTGTTTAGTGTAGTATGAAATAGTAGCCTCATTCTCCTTCAACGGCCCCCACTTTGATCTCAACAGGGCAGATAAAGATCCTCCGGGGACTTGCTCCATGAATATTTTGAAATAATTGTTCTCTGATATTGATCCTAAGTACTGAAAATATTTCAATAGGTGTCAGAAAGTAGCAACAAACTGGTATCTATCTGAATATGACCAGTTTTATTGAAACAACATTTTAGGAATAACTTGTTATTGTAGCTACATAGGTAATACTTATTATAATGTACATATTATTAAACTTGCAACAGTTTATGCAAATTGTATCTGTGTCTAGCTAGCGTCAAAAATAAGCCTTTACTGTTGTCTTTTATGCGAGTTTTACTATTATTACCTGACTTCTCGTCTCCCTCTAAAGCTCCAATTTGACTGCATTGGAAAAGCCCGATTGTCCAGGTAGGTTTTGATACCTTTAAGTAACTACTTACAATTACAACTCTACCACAAAAGTCCTAGTAATATACATACAACCCCACCATTTTCGCACTTCGCGTCTGGCGATCTAGCCAAAAAGGATTCGCTAAGACTTTAAAATAAAAAACGAATATATGTCAAACTGTCGCATAGTTCAACTTTGTGTACTAATTGATATTACGTAGTACTTCTCAATCATTAAATTTAATAATAGGCGGGACGCCACATTCGAGCGAATTGCAAACTTAGCTCGGTTGAGTTATACTTACTTGTACAATATTCCTGTGCCTCAACTGCGAATGTAGCAAGATCTCTTCGTGTAACGGTTGAACATCTCCGAGGTTTTTCTCGGGTATCTCTTTAACTGCTATCCGCACTTGAGTGTTAAGGTCCCTCGCCGCATATACCACACCGTAAGTGCCTTTACCCAGTACTATACGTTTGTTACAGTCGTCTAGCTCGTATTCGAACTGGAAATACAATATTTTGTTGTTAGAAAACACTTATTTCTGATCGTTGTTGCTCTTACACCGCGTGATGCCGGCAGAGTAGAATTTGTACCACCCCATGTCTGCCCGTGGGTATCGTACGACGCGATTAAGGTTTTCCGGGAGGTGGGCAGCAGCGCTCCCTGTACTGACAACATAGTCTGAAAATCACACTGCAGTCACCAACCCGCCTGCCCAGCGTGGTGACTATGGGCAAAACCCCCCTGTGGCAGTAGCCTTGTGGCGTGCCCTGGGGGTGGCCTACGTCCAGCAGTGGACTGTAATAGGCTGAAGAAGAAGAAGTTGCTCTTACACATACACAGGCCACAAGAGCTAAGTATTCAATGGTAGGATATGCAATTTATGTTACTAAATGTATAACAGCAAACCCCACCAAACATTCAGCCCCATAGCCTATGACTATAATTTTCCATCGCATGACAGATCTGCACTCCAATAGTGGTTGCACATGGCGGGGACCATCACCGGGTGTATCATATTGTGCGCTCGGCGATATTATCCGCCATGTGCATCACACACCATATTAAAGTTTTCACATCTTAGCTACGACTCTTTAAAAAGACGCGTAGGCTGATTACGTGACTTGCAGAAGCAGAGCGATAGCAATGCGACTGCGAATATTGGGAATGTTTGTGTGCGGGGCGAGGTGCGGGGCGCGGGAGGATGCCTTTGCCTTTGCATGCTTTGGATATGCTACTTCAAATTAGGTAATAAGCCATGCGAGACTTTGTAGCCCATTATAATAAATAACTAAAACCACGGCATGGCCGTTATTGGTAGATTGAAGTCATAGAAATCTTTACACAGCACCTACCTTTAACTGATCTTGCATAACACTGGTGTCCAATTCCGTGACCTTCTCATGATCGGCCGTCAATTCCCCAAGCAGGTCGTGTAGTCTTTGCCTACATTGTTGCGACGACAGGAATATTTGGAAGTCGTCAGAGTTCTCGCTTACGTATAGAAAGAGACAACGCTCGTCTCGCTTGTACAAACTAAAAAGAGAAAAGTCTGTTACCGATGTTGCCATAAACATTCACCACAAGATTCGCCAGTTAAAAGTCCATATTGACAGGTATATGGTCTACATATTGACATAATATAGGTATAATGATATTAGTGATGCATACTATGGACATCTAATGAAGGAAGGTTGAGTTAATATCGGCTTCCGTATTACCATACGCGATAACGAAAATTGTACAAAATTCGCTGATTACTTGTAAAATTCGTATCACGTAACAGCAATCTCAGAGCAATTTGACATTTCAACGCGAATATTGTATAATTTTCGCTGTCGCGTTGCTTCGGCTTTGCTATTACAAATTAGGTAATAACGCCTGCGGTTATATGTTACGTTTCACATACCTATAAGTCCGAATCATGTCGGAAGTAAACAGCCACCGATGGACCTGCCGACATTGCCCGCGCATGGACTCTAGACAGAGGTTGAATATCTCCACGGACTTCTGTTCCGCGCCCATGTTCACATTAACATAGGACGGCATGTACACCTTTGTCGTCTCTAATATTAATACCTGGATTTAGAAAAAAAAATAAAAAATAAATCCTGTGCTGATGTGGGGTTTCACTAGAATACATCAGCTGCTTAACACACATACACACGGCCTAAATGGGCTTGCCAAAACTGCAGAATCATAAAGGAGGTAGCATAGTGGGGACAGATATAAATGTTTTTTTTTTAGTTTATCCCGAAGGAAAGGCAAGGGGAACTAAGCCCATACAGCCATTGTCATTAGTAAATGATTTCTGAATTTATGATGGATGATAATGATGATGATGAATGGAAACGTCGGGAAAATCCTCAAGAACAAGTGTAAAGTTAGTCAAAATGAAAAATAATTGCAGAAATAACTTACATGGGCCCATGAAGAGATCGTATTCCGGCTAAAGTTTTACTCAGCTTACCTGCGTATAAAACCATGCACACGCACTAGATTCACATCACAAGTAATCAAAATATAACTCATACCAGAAAACATCACTTTACGAACACATACAAGCCATCCCAGATATAAATGATCAGTTACTGAGATAACGCCCCTGCCCAAGCATGATCAATTACCTGCTAAAACACGATACGATAAACCGATTTATCGACATTTAGCCTGTCAAATTACGATAAATATAGCCGCCATGTTGAATTTTGTATAGAGACGATACGATATCCACGATGCGTGGTCATGCTAGGGGGGCTGAGTTCATTAGTCGACTCTTACGATGTCAGTTGACGTATTCTACTGAAGAGGCGTATTTTCAATGGGTAAATGAAATAGAATAGAATGATATTTTTTCAACTTACAGGAAATCTAATATTATTTTCCGAGTTATTTGTCGTGGCTTCAACGAAGTATTCCATCCAGAAAGAGAATACTTGCTGCTCTGGTGAGGTCTCCTCGTTCTTTTTCCTAAATCTGAAACGATAGAAGGAAGAAGTATTTTGAAGAGACTGGTCAAAAATTTGAAACATACTAGAATTTTCGAATAAACATACTAATGTAAATAAATATAATAATAATAATAATATATAAAAATAATAAATGGCCCACTGTAGAGAACCTATCCACAAAATTTGAGACCCGAAATCACATGTTTATTTTTCCCGATAGGCTATTTACATAGCTTTTCGCTTAACATACCCTTTCTGTTACACCCTGTATAACCTTATAAAATTATTAATAAAGAAATGGAAAAAATTCCGAACCCACGACCACTGCAAACCGTGCCAGCCGCTCTAACCACTGAGCTACTGGGTCAATTACACGGATGACGAATTTCACCATCTCTTTTATATAACCTTATTAGATGTAGAAAAACCCTGCCTGCGTAAAAGTTTTGATGTATCTAAACCTGTAATTTTTATGACTTCGCAACAAACCATTTAGGCTCTAAAATGTGTCAGACATACACTTGAAAAACATAACCATTTTTGGCGCAGTCGGGTAAAAACTAAGCTTACTTAATACTTACCTGTCAATCAATTCTATATTTCCAATAGTAGACTTGAGATACCAGTTGGGCGGTTTTAGTTTGAACATACATTCGGCCGCTTGTATGGCTTTCACATAGTCTTGCGCCAACACAGATATTTCGAAGAATGTGGCTACGTCCCAGTAGTCCTTTAGAGAAGACAGACTGCCCTTCTTGCCTATTAGATGATTTAGCACTCGACCTAGAATATTATGGATAATCCCCGCGTTATTACAAAAGAATTTAAAACATTCAGCTGTCAAATGTCATTTTTAAACATTGTCAGTGTCTATTCTTCTTATAATTTTATGCTTTTTCACTATTTAAATGGGTCAATTCCATCAAGATTGCATGCTTAGCGAGTACTTATTTATTTATCTAAATTTATAACAAGCATGGGAGCTACGTCCTTGCAGTGCGCCTTCTATACAGGGTGATTTTTGGTAGTCAACATTCCCGAAAACTACGGAATCTCCTCGTCATCACGATCATTTTTCTCCATGGAAGCATGCCTGGGAAGTGTATGGTTTCCAAAATATTTGGGTCCAAAGTTGAGTAAATAGACTGCGTTTTTCTGCATAAATACACATTGACGCGTGTAGCAAGATTTTTTCACGAGAAATAATTAATATCTGTCTATGAAAAAACTAGCATAAACACTGAACACTATAAATTTTGCCCGATCAAGGAATAAAAAATTTAAAAAAAAAAATGACATCGTTTCCCACCATTTTTTTGGCATAAACTTACTGTATTTGATGTATAGAGTACGTACCCTTCGTTAAGGGTGGCCACCAAAAAACATCCTGTATGTGTATGTGTATGTAATATTTAATATAGTATGAGTCTTTTACATATAATATAAGTGTAACAACTTACCTATGTGCTGTAATTCCTGTGAGTTTTTAAATTCATTGCCCGCAATGACTAGTAATGTCGCTAAATTGATGCCAGCATACTCATTTGGTTGCACTTCGAAGCCTTGTCTGTACCTGAAAATAGAACATATATGCTGAAACCACGACACGTAAGTGTTCTGCTAACATTATATATTATACAGGTCGAGTGGCGTCCGTTTACGGAATCTCCTCATCATCACGCTGGGAATCTTCCAGGGTCCGAAATAAATGCACATGCGTAGCATGCATCTGCATAAACACTCTATAAATTTTGGAATTATAAGCACATACGATATACGGTGATTGTAGAAAATTCCTGGACTATCGGGTAAAAATAGTATAACAGGCTATTTACATGCTTCGCTATACCCATATATATCCAAGACCTTGTATAGATGAAGCCTAGCGGTATACACTTTATACAAATGACTTATAAAATTTTATACACATCAGTCATATTTATTGCTAGTGGACTCCGCCCGCGTGGACTACAGAAAACACAAAATGTCAAAATTATCCGGAATGAAAACATTTTCCCGGGATAAAAGTAGCCTATATGTTAAGTAGGACCTGTCACAATATATTCCTGAAAACTGCATTGAAATCGGTTCAGCCGTTTCTGAGATTAGCGTCCACAAACGCACAGACAAACAGACAAACCGGCAAACAGACAAAAATTCCAAAAATCATTCTTTTAGGTACTATTGTGTTGAAAAAGGTCTCCTATAATATTTTTTCTCATATATCTTTCATGTCCAGACAGCGATTCGTTACATTTTTATTATATGTATATAGATAAAGAATGCATGCTCAGCTAGTACTATGCCATCAAGCCGCTCGCTTGCAGTATACCTTGTACCCTTGTGTACGAGTACTGCTAACCCAAACCTTCAAAAAACTAGTGATATAAGAAAAACAATCATAGATATTTCAACTTTATCACAAGGTAAACACATAGTAACTCAATACCAATTATTTACCTTGCTGTACTGTACCTCACTAGCAGGAATAAAGAAATATTTGCAACTACATACAACTTACCAATGTATAGCATTCTTCAAGCTCTCCATGTCCGTGTGTTGAGATTCCACAAACTTGTCCTTGTATATCCGTCCGCAAAGACACAGCATGTCCGGGAAGCGATTCTCCTTCTTCTCTAGAGCTTTGACACACACTTTTAAAGCGTTCTCTCGGTCCCCTTCCTTGTTACGTCTAGAACAGATAAATGTTTCGTCGTCAGCCTATTGCAGTCCAATGCTGGACGAAGGCCTCCCCCAGAGTACGCCACACGGCTCGATCTCCCGTTTTTGCCATCCAGTCCCTACCAGCCGCCCTTTTTAAGATAAATTTCTACTGTGTCTATGTCAGTATATATTTGTCTATGATATTGTTTTAGTTCCGATTACTCTAAAGGTCAGATAGCATATCTCCTACAAATAAAGTTGATACTGATATTGATCAAGTTTTAAAGAAAGATAGCATCAAGATGACCAATTAGAAAAATCCAAATGACAGTATATGTCTTAGTAAATGACAGTACAGATAATAATTAACTGACTATTAGGTAGATATCCTCCATTTTTATTCAAATTTGAAATTTGTAGTCATAAATAAAATTTGGATAGCTATTTCAGCTTTTTTCAAAATTGTGTCTTAAAGTGTGGTACTTATATAAAAGGGGCAATAAAGTTTACATAGCCGAAGTAAAAGCGAGTAATAAATAAAATAAAAACTCACCTATTCATAGCAAAAGCATACATAAACCTAATAATAGGCATGTTAACATAGTTCTTGCGGTTCATTATCGTTTTGAGATCGTCGACGACTTGCACTATCGCGTCGTAGTCCTGTATCTCACGATACGATATCAGCATGTTGAGTATCGTGTCGCCGGATAGGACGGCCGGGTCGTCGAGACGTCGTCGCATGTTGTGCAAGACGTTTGCAAGCTCCTGCCCGCTGTATGTTTCCCGAGCTTTGCGGAGATCCGAGAGGAATTTCTCTTGGAGATGGGCTCTGGAAAAAAACAAGATATTAGATTCTAAAACAAGTCAATTTTAATGAAAATTATCAGAATACATACATACATATACAGCAGGCCAGAGGCGGCTGCTGACGTTTTTAGATGGGTGTTCACTCCCTTAACGAATGGGATGGTGCAAGGCTAATTTTTCATACGAAATCTTCTGTTTCACGCGCCGGCCTATGTCGGTATGTCTCTTTCGCACTCATTGAATACAGTACTAGGAATCGTACCAAATTTCGTTTCATTGGAGCGCGATCGCTAGAGCTCTACTCGATACATAAGATTATAACTTACTTGAGACGAATGTGTAGACACTATTGTATAAACATAGTAGAATTGAAAGATAATTAATTATAAATATAGAGAAATATAGATTGCCTATGTAATCTTCGTGGGTGGGAGTGCACCGCACCAGCGCTCCTTAGGACGAGCCGCCAGTGCAGCAGGCTATTTTCCCGAAGTGGGGTAGCCAGAACTGCAGAATGGAGATCTCACAGCCACGTTTAGCATAGGGGGATAGATGAATATGATCAGTGATAAGTTTGCTAGCTTATCCGATGAGAAAATGCGCGAGTTCCTTAGTCGACTTTTACGAGTTACGACATTATCAGAATAAGCCTCTTAAAAGGTTCCAAAATCGTAGCAAACTCTAATCTATTTGATTTAAAACTATTGCTTATATTTTCTCAATACAATGCTATGCCAGCTATAAAAATGGGCAAGTCATGTACACTAAAAAGAAACAAACTACAACTATCCGCCAGCATTACACTTTTCCAAACTCACTTGGTCTGAACCTCAACATCCTGTAAGACATTCTTCAGTCGTAGAGTGAGGTGTTGTTTCGGGTCCGGCGCCTCTTCCCCTTTGAACTTGGCAGCCGCTGGGTTGGTTGTCACACACGTGCCAGCTTCCGTCAACTTGTACGACACGAACAGGAAGTTTGGTAGCGACAGCTGGGAAAGCAGAGATTGGTATCCAATATTAACCTACATATGAGTACATATACAGTAGATACAGTGGACCGCAATAGGCTGACGATCTATGATATACCATAGTTACAGTATGTATACTAACCCTCCTGTCCAGTGTGGTGACTATGGGAAAAGACCTCTCTATGGATCTAGCCTTGTGGTGAGCCCTAGGGGAGCCTTCGTCCACCAGTGGTCTGCAATAGTGTGTACATGTACATAGGTATACACATAGCGGGGCCATATTAAAATATCACTGACAAGTTGGTAGCGCAAGGCCTGAGAGACCCTCAGATTTCTTTAGTTGATTCTTGCAACATGCACGGAGGACGATGCAGCTGGTTAATTCCAGTAAAGCGCCGCATCAGCACAGGAAAATTGTAATAATGACCATATTCAGTACATAGGGTCCCATCCCCATCTCAGAAAACGAAAATGTTTCCCTGAATTATTAATCTAGCTAGCAGATATTTACTACTTCATCCGCGGGAACTTTATAGTCTCTCTATGTGCTATTCTAATGTACATTTATAATTATAAGCTGCCAAGTTTCATCAAAATCCGTTTCTGTAGTTTTTGCATGAAAGAGTAACAAACATCCAAATACCTAAATTATTGCATTCCTAACCATGGGTAGGTCTATTGAAAAGATGTTATCAAATAGATATAATAAAAATGTAACGGATTGCTGTCTGTACATGGAAGATATATGAGAAAAAATATTATAGGATTATTCAGGAAAATATTGTGACAGGTCCCACTTAACATATAGGCTTACTTTTTTTTACAATTAGCTAGGCAAACATTTGACCGCCATCTGCGGCCTAGAATGGTACATGTTTGCCTAGAAAGTGCCTATTCACTCTAGCTTTGAAGAGACCAATGTTGTAGTGCTCGGGAAATACATCGGCAGGAAGTGCATTCCACTCCTTAGCCGTTCGCATTACAAAAAATTTATCACGGGAAAATGTTTTAATCCCATATTTCGATATTTTGTTTTATCTGCAGTCCACGCGAACGAAGTCGCGGGCGTCCACTAGTAAGAAATATAATTACAAAAGAGCTATTAAAGTAGGTAGCTAATCAACTAACTACTCAAACAACAAGTTGCCGACTGGTCTAGTAGGTAGTGACCCTGCCTGCAACGCCATAGGTCCTGGGTTCGAATCCCGGTAGGTGCAAACATTGATATGATGACTATCAATGTTTGTTTCCGAGTCATGGATGTTTCTATACTTATCTATGTATTTATATACCGTTGCTTAGTACCTACGACACAAGACCTTAGGGATCTTACTGTGGGACTAAGTTAATGTGTTGTGTAGTGTGTGGATATTTATTTATTTATTTAATCAAAAATTAGAAGATTGGATGAATCAAATGGATCTATATATAGTACAAACAACACACTAGTAAGAGGAAATTTAAAACAAATATTGCAATTGGGAAAATCCAAAACTGTTTTATATGCAACCTCCCACGCTCAACAACAAATAAACTCATATCATAACATAAAATGTATTTATATCCCAGACAGGTCAATTGAATGTAGCTCAGGTATTCAAGCAATCATCACTAACTATTGTTGAATACATAGGAGTAATTGGCAAATTGAGAGTAATCTATTGGAATGTACTGGGATCCTGGTATTTGTATTTCCTTACAACATATGTAACTAGTTAATTAATTTGTGTTCAGGGTCTACTCAAGCTTTATGAAACCATACGAGTATACAAGTATAGTAGTTTTATGGAACTAACTATATCAGCACTGGTATGATGAATTTGGTGAGAGCGAAATGTCTCACTTTTAAACGTCAAATCCACAGAGCTAAGTAATAACTAGACAAGGCAAGTGTTTCTACTTGGTGTGTAAAAAGGGATTGCAAACCACTTCTATCAACCTTAATTCACTTTCTTGTTCTTGCACTTAATTCCTGGCTTGAGAATGAGTGTCATATCTATTCTATTCTATATATATATATATATATATATATATATATATATATTAGTTTATCTAGTTATTAATAGTTCTATGAATTTGACGTTTTAAAGCGAGACATCTCGCTCTCACCAAATTCATCATACCGGTGCAGTACTTTATTATAGCAATAAAACTTTAATTAATTGAAAGCAATCTTCTGACTGTACTGTACTGGCTACCTCATTTCGGGAACAAAGCCATGTGTAGATAAATTATGATGTACCTATGTAAATACCTAGCCATGAGAAATTAAAATATTACCAAAAATAATGTTTATATAAGGTATGGATATAAAAAAATGCTTTATCTATTAAACATAACAAAAAGTAATCAATCTTATCCTACTATAATATTATACTTAAAGGCGAAAGTTTGTGAGTGTGGGACTGTGTGAGTGTGTATGTTTGTTACTCTTTCACGTAAAAACGGCTGCAGCGATTTTAATAAAATTTGGTATAGAGTTAGCTGACACTCTGGATTAACACATAGGCTACTTTTTATCCCGGGTAAATAATGTTATCCGGGATGATTTCGACATTTTGTTTTTTCAGCAGTAGCACTAGTAATCAATAAATCAAAACTTTTCTGGAATAAAATCACATAAAATGTGTTAAAATTATATAATCAATGTTGAAGCTAAGAAAATGTGTAATTTTGTAAGCTTGACCTTGATTTGTTACACACAGAGAAGAACTCACTTCTGTTTATTTAACTTTCTTTGATCTATGTATGCTAAATAGTTTATTCTTTTCACAGAATAAAAGGTCATAACTAATAACACACATTATATACCCGTTATACAATATACATACATAAGTTAATTGCTAGTGAGTCCAGTTGATTGTGAGAAGTCACATACTGCATCATTCTGAACCACCTACTTATACTGTTTCATTTAACATTTCAAGAAGTATGTAATTTATAGATCACACATAATGTTGTCAGTGGATCCTGGGTCTAACCAATTCAGCCACCCCTGCTCCTAAAATGGGATAGCCAAAACTGCAGCCACAAAAGGGTTTTTTATTAGCACAACAGAACTAGATGTAATAAATCAATGACAAGTCCTTGAGAACTTCCCAGAATTCCCAAATTTCAGAATTAACCCAAACACAAAACAATTTGCAGAGAACATATTGATTAGCTCAATTAATTGTGCATACACTCCTAGGACACTAAGTTGATGTAAAAATTGTACTATACTGAGAAAATGTTAAATATTTTAACTTTATGTCTGTTGTTTTGCTTTATCTATAATATATAATAAAAATGTAATGGATCGCTGTCTGTACATGGAAGATATATGAGAAAAAATATTATAGACTTTTATTAACGCAATAGTACCCATAAGAATGATTTTTTGAATGTTTGTCTGTTTGTTTGTGCACGCTAATCTCAGAAACGGCTGAACTGAATTCGCAGTTGCGGAAATGCGGTTTTCAAGAATATATTGTGACAGGTCCCACTTAACAAATAGGCTACATTTTATCCTGTGAAAATATTTTTATCCCGGATAATTTCGACATTTTCTTTTTTCTGTAGTCCACGAGGACGGAGTTGCAGGTGTCCACTAGTAATGAATAAATAATGAACTACACTACTTACCTTAAGCCGTAAAGTCGCATCAGAATCGACGTCATTGTACAAGAGGACATTCTCTTTCATATCAAAGCTCTCTCTCACTCCAAGGTGGTATAGGAGGGAGCTCTGCTGCACTTGCACACTTAAGTCAACCAGTGCAACATCTGCATTGTAGAAGGTATCGAGGACACTCGTCTCCCCAAAATCCAGCTTTTCATACTGTAAATATGTAAAATTTTATTTATTGAAATATCTTTGTCATTTACAGTTCATCAGTTACTCTGGGATTTAAGCTTTGAGGTATGGAACTTGAAAGTTTTTAGTGATCTAAGTTGTTCTGGGAGCCCTGGGAAGCCATGTTGGACAAGGCCTCCCCTAACAACCTCCATCCGACCGGTAAGCAAAATATGAGTAATATTGTTCTGTGAGTCTAGTGATGGGAGACATGATCATCTTGAAATTTCTGGTTTTTAAAAAGTGATCTAAGTTGTTCTTATTTTTATTTAGCCGTAGGTTAAATGCCACTCATCATCAGTTTTCTTTTAAATATGGATATAGACTTAATTTTCATCATCATTTACAGCCCTGGGAAGTCCATGTTGGACATAGGCCTCCCCTAACAACCTCCACTCCGACCGGTCAGAAGCAGCCTGCATCCAACCAACCCCCATGAGTATTTATGTAGGAAAGTAGTTCTTACTAAACTTAAATTTTGAGCTCTAAAAGCTGAAAGGAGGCCTGATCAGTAGATACTTACATGAATGTGATGTATATTAGCGTTGACTAGATCAGACGCCAATCTAACCTCCTCCAGGGCTCTTTTTCTATGAGCCAAATTGAATGTTTGTGAAACATCAACAACACAGGCAATGTCCATTCGAGGTCTTTGGTTGGCGCCTCCTGGCTGCACCGTTGCATTAGAGCCATCGCTGCAGACACTCTCACAAATACTTCTCACTTCACCTAAAACGCATATTGTAATTATTAATAACTTCAAACTTTACCGAGGACAAAACAACAAAGTTGAATGCTCGACATACCCGAATCGTCCAGCGCCGATGAAGCATTTGCAGCGCCAAACGTTATCATTTTTTAAAGTGTTTTACATTCATTTGGATAGATTAGACACACACTTCACATATAATTCACGCAGATACCATGAAAATATACAAAATCAACAACAAAATCTTCGCTGCTCGCAGTTATTTAACGAATAGTGATGTGCGCATTAAAATTCCATAACTCAGATATCGATATATTTTGTTACTGAGTGTGATTCGTAATTCGCGAGCATAACGTGTTGCCATGCAATGCAATTTGTTTGTAACTGTGCTAATAAAAAGAAATGACAAAAAAATGTGTATTCATATACAAATATAAGGGTGTTTTTTTTTGTTAACGAAGGGTGTACTCTATAATCAAAATAAAGTAAGTTTATGCCAAAAAAAATGCTATTCCTTGATTGTGCGAAATTTATAGTGTCTAGTGTTTATGTTAGTTTTTTTATAGACAAAAAACGCGCGTCTATGTGCAGAAAAACGCAGTCTATTTACTATTCTAATATATGTATGCTTCCATATATTTGCGTAGTTTTCGGAAACGTTGAACAAAAATCACTGTATAGTCATATAGTCACGCCCAATTTCCCCAAAGATCTTGGGAAGAAGTGTGCAAAATACACACCCACTTTTCACCAGTTAGCCTATTAAGTGCCACGTGCTAAGGGGTGTTAAAACAAAATGCCTGTCAAAAATTTGTCCAATATGTACGATATAATGTAGCGCTCATCAAACAAATATGCTTAAAGTTAATTATGAAACATCAAACAAGGTGGTGAAACAGCTAGCAGCGCGAGTGTAGTGGGGCTTGGTAAATAATAATAGTAAGAACAAATTTAAAAAGTCACACTAGCGTTTTATATTACCGGAATAATTATCTAAAAAATAGGCAACTAGAAAAAAACTGTTCTTGTTATTTCTATTTTCAAAAGAATTGAATCAGATTGATGATAGGCACTTTGGAATCGAAACCTATTTAGTCCTAATATTTTAACCACAGACATTTACAGTAGCAGACCCATCATACTTGCATGTATTGCCCTGGCATTTTTCTACTAGTAAATATCACACACACAAGTGCAAAAGCTCAGGGCCGGACTAAGGGAACCCAATATCCGGATCTGATAACTCATAACTGCGAAAACAGGCACTTGCACTAACTGCAATCGCCACGAGAAACCAGACCCGAACACCTAGCATGCAAGACAATACATTGCACTATTCCGAAATCAAAAACTAGATAAATAATCTACATATGTTTCGCCAACAACCGTGGCATCCTCAGGATTATAGAAATTAGTAAATTAGTAAACCACTAATTATTATGAAACTCTAAAACCCAACACATTACCTACGTATGTATGAAATAGTTACAATATTTAACTTATAATTATTTTAAATCGATTTCTTTTGACGTTTCTTTTCATGCGGACATCACTAGGTGACCTTGCCAATTTGCTGTCAAACTTGCGCCATCTATTAAAAAATATGTGTATTAAAATGGTTTTTGCTTGTATAGGTGTGTAAAAAAAAGTTTACAGCAAGTTAGTTTAGTTTTAAATTACCTATCGTAATTATAGATGGAGTTAGCAGTCAAAATAACTGCATTCTGTACATTTTTGTTTCATTCATGGTGGGAAACATTGGGAAACCAAGTCAACCAACCAATCTTGGTAGTCTGTGAGGGAAAGAGCAAGTAAAGAAAGACTAGCTGTCCTGGCCGGTGCCAATTCTGATTATATCAGAAAGTTACGTTTGCTAGTCATCATCTTCCTGTTCTTAAACCATTAAGTATATTTTATGACGTCGATCGGTTTAATATGGCTTCATATCATACTGCTAAGGATTTGGCGTTTGTTTTACGTCCGGCTGCCTGCCTGCCTGACGCCAGCCCTCCTCGGATAACGGTTGAGTGAATGATAACTAGTAGAGTTAGTGGTAAAATCCACTTGTTTCAAGAGGACCGTACTTAGTCGTAAATAAGCTTGACCATACAAATCAGGATTGAGCTTGGCCCTTTAACGCTCCAAAAGGACATATTTGCTTAATAAACTTATTTTCACATTAGCTTTTTAGAATCTTTCCAATTGGGCACTCGAGTACCTACCTAACTATCTACAGTTTTTGGCTCAGATTTAGCATCTTCCCCTATAGTAGTTATAGCGAATTTAAAAAACACCATTATGAATATTATGATGCTGATATCTAAACAACTTTGATACTTACAAGATGTTCTTAAATAACTAAATACAGGATAAAAGTTTCAGCCAACAAATATTGATATGCTGACTTCATTCAGTCCATGATTCTGAGGCGAAAATTCGCAGAAAAATTCCTCTCTTTCCGTTTTCAGTTTGATAAATGTACCCATGGTGTAGATTAGACTTACGCTCGTATTGGTAACTAGTCCTACTTACATACCTTGGTTGATAAATGGTAATTAAGTAGGTGCTTAAATTTCTTTGACATACATTAAGAAACGATCAATGGGGGCAACGGTCATGGATTGACCTTTGGTGTTGGGTAGGTACCTGCTATAAATTTAAAATTCCTCAGTTATAGGTACCTACCATTATGTTTAGTCACGTACCTACCTCTACATATTTTAATAATAGGCAGGTAATCAAATTATAATAAATGTTTTGAGGTACTTAGTCTATGAATATAAATTAATTTAGGTACCTACATACTTATACAATTCGATTCCTCTCTATCCTGCAAGCGTCCTGCAATAGTAGTCAACTGTCATACTAACATGTACACTTTATAAGTGGGAGTAGAGACGGCATAACTTCACTTTGAACTGAAGACGTGACATTTTGTATTGAAAAGCCTGAAATTGGTCAGAATATCGAGATCACGCAGCAATGGATTCAGTGAAGGTCATTAGGGAGGAAGATAATGATGCTCGGTCGGCCTAAGCTGATGGTATTTTTTATACATAAGTAGGTACCTATACAGGGTGATTTTTGGTCGTCAACGTTCCCGAAAACTACGGAATCTCCTCATCATCACGATCATTTTTCTCCATGGAAGCATACCTGGGAAGTGTCTGGTTTCCAAAATATTAGGGTCCAAAGTTGAGTAAATAGACTGCGTTTTTCTGCATAAATGCACATTGACGCGCGTAGCAAGATTTTTTCACGAGAAATAATTAATATCTGTCTATGAAAAAACTAGCATAAACACTGGAAACTAATTAAATAAAACTAATAATTAAAAAAAAATTTTTCAAACAAATTTACATCGTTTCCCAGCATTTTTTTTGGCATAAACTTACTTTATTTGATGTATAGAGTACGTACCCTTCGTTAATGGTGGCGACGAAAAAACATCCTGTATATACGGCTGAGTTCCCGAAAGTGGTGTAGCCACAGATGTAGGACATAGCATAGAGGAATAAGATGTTATAGAGTGCGAATGTCATACTAACTGCCTCGATGCACCTTTAGACTTTTCGGTGCCTCACAATTCCAGTCCTTGACACTTAGATTGCATTGCTGTACGTTACAGTATACATTAGTAATGTAGTACATTACTGTACAATACAGTACTGCAATCTAAGTGCCAAGGACTGGAATTGTGAGGCACAAGTCTAAAGGTGCATCGAGGCAGTTAGTATGACATTCGCACTCTATAACATCTTATTCCTCTATGGACATAGGGACAAAGAGGTCCTTACGGCCACGTTTTGCATAGTGGGTGATCAGTGATTGGTTTTCGCTCGAAGACTCAGGGACAAGTTGCTAGGTTATCGCCTGAGAGGATACTCCTGAGTATTTTTATTATGTGTCTAAATATTTAATGTCATTAAATTGCTGGATATAAGTCGACTGGATTGGATCTAGGAATAGTAATAGAATAGGAACGATGAAGAACTACAGTGAGAAACGACGTTAGGTAGGTTACCTAACTGTAGTGTAGATAGTAGTACCATAGATAGAGGAATAAGAAGTAGTACATAGATGTCAATAGGAACAGGAGGGACAAAAAAAATAGATATTTTATAGGAAATACTTACATTTGTTTATTTTCCAAATCGACATCACAGTGTGGTAAAATAAAATAATAATACGTTTTGCTTAAAGTCCTGCACAGTTTTTTAAAAAGAAAATTTCTAATATATCTGATCGGGTAGAACAACAGAACAAGGCTAGGATAATTCTTTTTGTATATTCCTAATTATATTTATTGTCATTACAACTAAGTACATAATATAAGACAACAAAGGTGCATATTATGTCAAAAAATAAATATTTCTAATAGTACTAACCTACGCTATCTATCTACATAGCGTAAATAAATACTTTACATACATCCCATTCACAATATAAAAATAAATATTATTATCATAAGGTAGCTAAGCTTAATGCTAAGAGGTCTTCACTTGCCCAGGATGATCTTACGGGAGGCACCGAAGTTCTGACCAGATTGGTTTGATCCCTTGTTGGTACCGGCTTGAAGCCCGATGACGGTTTCTCCTGCTCTTAGCACATCCTCGCTGAACTCACGACGGTTCTCTTCAGCAGGGCGGGGACCAAGGAAGGGGCCACGCCATTCTGGGTGTTTGTATGCCTGGAACAGAAAAAATGTATGATAAGTAAAAACACAGGCTGTTAGGAGCAGATTATGTAGGTAGGTATAGGTAGATAGATCTAAGCTTTACCTATCGCATAATAAAATATGTCTACTATGGAAGATGCGACACTACGTCTAAACAGACAATCAAATAATATTCTACCACCAAACCGTTCTCAATCATTAGTCAGGAAAGAAGAAACTAGGAATGTCCCATTTTCCCAATAAAGAAAATATTATTATTATTATATATGTAAACAGGCAGGCAGTTTAGGCAACTGATTTTGCCTGTATCTGAATGTTCTCTTCTTAGGTTTTTCTATGTTCTTTAATGTGTTTGTCCAGTTTGTTTTTGAAATTATTGACACTTGGTGCCGCAACCACTTCTTCTGGTAGTTTGTTCCAAGGGTTCACCACCCTGTTGGTAATAAAGTTTTTGCGGGGATTGCTGTGTGAGATGCCTGTGCTAAGTTTTAAATTATGACCTCGTATTGTATTTAAATATAACCATAAATATAAGTAAGTAGCTTATTATACATCCCTATTTAAAATAATAGCCCTATAATTTTAGATATAAGTATAACTTAATGTTAGATACATGAATGAAACTACTGTAACTTACCGTTCTACCAACGGCGAAGATGGTCGATGTGACCAAAGCAATGTTCTTCTGGTCCCAAAGGTCTGTGGTCTGGAATAGGTCTACATCAGGTACGCCGTACTTTATGCACGCCTTTTGGAACCTACAAAAATATCAATTGGTTAATTTGGTCAACATCGTAAACGAGATAGGAGGGGATATTCATACTACATAAAATTATTCTATGTCCAAGATTCATCATTACCCCTTTATCCACCTGTCTCAGTTTTGATGGTCAAACGTTGGAAGCTACAGTTTTGCTCTGTTTGATTAGAGACCTACTTTGGTACATCTCAATTGCCACGAACCTCTAGAAAGGTCTTAGCATAAAGCTAGACTTCATCATCATAATCATTTACAGCCCTGAGAAGTCCACTGTTAGGACTGTATCCAAGGCCTAGACCCCCATAGTCCAATTATTTTTGAAAATAAATAAGAAACTTTCCTCCACTAGACAGCAGATGAAACACTAAACTTACTGGCTGATGTTGTCCATGAACTTGTAGTCACCGCCAGAGATGTTGACTTTAGAGATGATTCCAGGCTGCAGCCTGTTCATGAGCTTGCAGAGGATGATGCCATCGCGGAGGGCATGTTCGAAGGGCACACCGGGGGGGAATCTCTCACCGATCACGGTTTCAATCCATGCTTGGGCTTCTGCCTCCTTTTCTGGTTCACGTTTGCCAGCGCACTGGAATAAAATAAATAATAGCTTTATTAGTTAAATGGAAAGATTATCAAGTTTTCTGTTCAGATGAAAGGTCAATATTTCCTTTAAAAAATTGTAAAGATTTCCGATAGTTTATCACATTTAGTAAAAATTTGATGGTGTTCCAAGTCAGTACACTACATAGGTAGGTAGAGGAAGTTCTTTCCTTTCCTATGTGGGTTGTTTTGAATTTTCGCAAAAAGCAGCATAACTACAGTCTTATTCTGTATTACTGCAGTCACGGACGACTGGGTTACAGTTTCAATTTAATTTCTAGCAAATGATTTTAGATTCATAAACGAAAAAAACTTTATCGCGAGGATATCCTAACGACATGTGGATGACTTGCACTCCAATTTCAGTTTGGCTGCAGTCCAACCGGGGATCGTTGCATAAAAGTTCTCAAATAAAAAATGTAGGTGCGCATAATTAGTTACTTCATATTTTATACGAACAACTCTCAGAAAAGCGCAGAAAGTAGCGCCACCCTAAAACGAATACTTATAGTTGTTGTATATTAGACTATCGTGTCAATAACTCTTCATTTTCGGCTTTCCATCCAGTCTATTCGAGTTGTAGTGGTAAAAGATATTTACGGTACTTTTCCGAATAATTGACTGTTTCAACTCGAACGTAAGGGTTTTCATAATTAAATACATGTTATATTAATCCCACAATAATTGTGTTAATTATTAATAATGTAAACTAGACCTTTGTAAATGATGTACTTAGTTCTACAACATTTTAGACCATTAGTTTTCTGATCATTTGGATAGTTTTTAATGTTTTGGAAAACTTTATTTTCCATGATAAAAAAAATACACTCAATAACAGCTTAAAATCATAGGAACTCGTTTGTGGAAACCAAGAAAAACAGCAGCGATGAAGCTACATAATAGGGTAGTTGACTATGGTTGAATTTTAATGACATTTTCTGTGTTACAAAAAAATTTAAACATCTTTTAATTATGTTTAATACCCTAAATTTGGCAGATATGCCATTAAATCGAGTTTAACTTTAGGCGCTCTTTTGTAATAACACCGTTTATGTTTATCAGAATAAATCATCAAAATCATACCTATGTGTAAAATTACAATTTAATTAAGTGTCCAAATGAGGTAGTAATAAGCCTTCAAAGTTATGTGGGCAATTCAATCAATGTCCACCTGCATCATTTACAGCAACTTTTGTTTTGTGACCATATTTATAATCGCAACATTTAATATAGCGGTATAACAAACGTTCTTTTACGCGCATACAAGTTACTGAAAGAGTGACGTCATGTCGTGGCAGCCGTTTGTATGGAGCGTTTTTTGGCAAGTCTAAAATTGTGATTTTGAAATTGTTATATCCCGGAAAGTTTTTACGCTAGCGAAGTTTTTCTTACGCAATTTAAATGTTTCTTTTATTTTATAGTCTTTCGATATAAATACAAATAAAAAACCGTAAACGACCCTATTGATGAGGTAGAGGAAGTCTTAGAAGGTAAACTCATCTTGAGTAGATAGTATCAATAAGACTGAGCATTAAACCGGAATAAATTTAAACTAGGTAATTTTTTATACAGACAGGATACATCATCAATTGCAATTTCCTTCGAATATATACATATGAAATTAACTGGAATTATAATTTCAAGATCAGGATGAACTTCATACAGTTTACCTAAATATAATACCACTAGTTTAATTTCATCAAACCGGTGAAAGCAGTTTTAGTAAAAAAAAACTACCAACAAACAAGTAATACCAGAATAGATGCAGAAGTTTCGCGAAACGTAACTAAAGAATCTGCGTTCGTTTAACAAACAGCACTTTATTGTCAATGCTATACACACTCATTTGACTTTTAACAGTTATTGTTAGGTCAGTAGAGTTATTCACGCATTCTGACTTTGCTAGGTTATTGCTACAGCCTAGGTCATGATCGTCAACAAACCAGTTAAAATCTGGTGCAAACGTGGAGTAACCATTTTGTATATTGGTGCCTCTACCAAAATTCATAGCTAACATTGCAAATATTTAAAGAATGACATTTTATTTTACTGTATACCTAATATACTTATTACAATGTTATATTAAATTATTATATAATATGTGTTTTAGTATTTTTAGTTTGTAAGCACTGACAATTTACCAATGTAATGCTAATATGGGATTTTTTCCTGAAATAAACAATTTTATTTATTATTATTTATAATATGAAAATATACTGTGCTAATGCGGGGCTTCACTAAAATTCATCAGCCGCATCTCTTTCAGTTCATGTCGTAAGAGACAACAAAGGAATTCGGGAATTCTCTCAGGTGATAAGCTAGCAACTTTGTCTCTGATCATTTACATCTGTCCTTTATGATCCTGCAGTCCTGGTTATCCCATTTCAGGAACACTGTAGTGTGTATATATATATTTGTAGGTATATGATAATAGGTAAGAACTTCATCCTTCTCTGTATGTCTGGTACCTTTCTTATTTAGGATTGGGATTACTAAAAGTGTGTTGATGAAAAGCGATCCTGTATTATTTCTAAACGAACTCATATTTTAGTTACCTCCATAAACTCCTGTAAAGGCTTACGTATATGTAATTAACGATTAAGTTTTTTTGAAATAAAACATACCAAACGATGTAGGTACTAACAGAAACTTCTCACAAATAGAAATACTTAGGTATAGCAAAGCAAAGGCGGAATTTTAATGCTTGCCTCTCTTAAGTACACCGAATGGTTTATTTTTTCAATAAAACTGAAAATAATTGGGATTAGTTAGTTTGTTTTGATTAAATCGTATCGTTCTTATAATATCCCTACCTAACATCAAGCTGCTCTGTCAAGCCGATGCAGAGTTTTCTTATGAGATATGATGCTAATAAATACCTATTGCAATTCAATAGCTGGGATGTCTCTCCTATCTCTCTTTATATCTCATCCTAGTCCACCAAGCATAGAAAGTTCTTTCGTTTAGTTCTAATCTGTTCTCTTCCATGATACAGGTAGAGTGATTTTTCTAAATATCTTAAAGAAGCTTTTATCAAAACCAAATTTTCCATGTTGAATTGTGGTTCTCAAACATTTCATTTAGAATATGCTGCTTTCTGGTGTCGTGTAGGTAGGACGCTACAGAAAAGCTATCCCAATATTTGATCAGAAAAATAGCTTCGAAAGCAGCATCAACATATTTATCATCGGTCGGAGCTATATTTGTGGTTTTCCTAATACCTACATTTGCTTGCGGGCATCGATCAGACGATTTCAGACAGTTTCAGTTTTCTAGTGTATCTTCTATTTTTAACTGTGATCTTAGGAAAGTAGTCGCATCTTTTACATTTCTATTATAAATGCGATTGTTTGTCTGACAGTATATTTTTAAGGCAAAACGGATTAGTAACTAAACTCAGACAATGAGGTATCCAGGAATTAAGCTTGTATTTCACTATTCTGACCAGAAAATTTTCCAATAACTACATAATATACCTACATTAAAAATATTCCATGTATTGGACGGATTACCTATATGATAGAATCACCATCCTGAAGCTGAACGTATACCTACTATAGGTGCCTATAACTTTATAAAAAAGAGTTTTGATCCTATATGTTGTATATCATTATTATATGTGAAATGTCGACATTAGATTGTATAGCCTCCTTCAGCATGATATACAGTGTAATCTTTATAATGATGATTATTATTGTAATGATAACTAGATAGGTATTGCGCATAATAACGATTCGCAACGCAATTCAAGGCTCCTTCAATCACTGTATACGAACTTTGTTTTAAATATACGAGGTAATTCTGTCATAAATCACGTTGGTTGGGTTGGACGTTGCTTGAATCTAATAACGTATTTTTCTTTTGAAAACCAATCCTACGTCTCCCATAGGTATGTACCTATAATAATTTTAATAGAAATTGCGAATTTTCGTATATGAATATCCAAAGAGCACTCGGATAGGTCATACAAATATGCCTACATAATTGCTTGTATAATTATGTAGGATGAATATGATATTATTTTACCTATATCCAAGTCAGCAAGAGGTAGAAATCATGGAAGTTCAAGATTAGTCCATCCATGGAACCATCATTATTCAATCTTCTTAGTTGAGTTATTGTCATAATATTTTAGATTTATGCTCTCTCATCCTGTGGTAAAATTTTGTTTATTCAACCTCAAACCTTCATTTTCCTAACTATTTTTATATCAAAAACTTTCATTCTACAAAATTGTCAACATCCATTAAAAATACATCAAAATAATTTATTTACATTTATAACCTAACCTTGTTTATATACTATTCGATGTAATATTTAATTCAAGATCTCTGACGAGAGTGTTTTTGCTAGTAAACATTCAAGAAGGAGTAACATCCAGAGACGTTGCTTCAGCTTTCGGGACCAATGTAATAGAAGAGCTTTTTCACTAGCAAACATTTTACATTTTCGTCGTTATGGTTTTGAAGCTTGTGGTTGACCGCCCGCGCTGCTTGGTCGTTGGGCGGGCGGCTTCCGATCTTCAGTCCTAGCTTTGAATTCGTGGCGATTAGTCGCATTTTATCCCTCATTTAAGACTACATTATACTGTGACTCCTTAAAATGGCTGTACGTAAGGCTTTTATGTGTGTTCTATCCTACCGGTTCCTTGTGCTCTATTTTTTGTGTATCTACCCCCTATTATGTTTGATCTTTTTATATTATTTCTTATCTCCTCAGATCATTGTTTATGTTTACTTTCTCTTGAATAATCAAAATATATATGGATATCTGAAACTGTAAACAACGTTTCAACAATCAACTTTTATCCATCTATTTTGGTCAACTTGACAAAGCTTTTTCATTTTTATATAACTATGTATGTCGGATTAACGTAGGTACTTACTACATTGTGATTTCAGATTTCTAATAAGCAATAATATAAACCTACTTAGAATATAAATATACATGCCTGAAGTGCGTAACCCATTGACGTCAATACTGAAAGCAGATTGATGTATCCTTACCGAAATGCGTGTGCGCAGCTGCTTGCAGCTATCAATGGAGCCCAACAAAGTTGTAATTTCCGTTCACAGTGTCGCTGGTGTCTTCGTTAGCTGTCTCTTTTAATACGTGATCTCTATAGTTCTTAATGTCACCATCGACATTTAAGTTGGTAAAGCCATAAGTCCTTTTATCCCGGTCGTCTAAGCCGAAACTTTTCATAGGATAACAGCCATCTGTTCCAGTTGGCGTGTTATTTTTGGCCATGATGCTGGAAACGAGCAGCCATCAAACAACTTGGCACTGGAACGCGTGTTTTATGGCCCACGTTCAAGACTTGTGTTTGCATTTGCTGAGAAAGCTATAATTATTATTAATAACTCCAGATTTTTTGCTTATAATCAATTTGTTTTTTTTTAGCCCAGAAACAAGGAACAAGAGCAGGAGGTCATTGAGTGGATCAAAGCCGTCACCGGCGAGAACCTCCCCAATGCTCCTTATGAAGATATCTTGAAGGATGGCGTTGTCCTGTGCAAGCTCATCAATAAACTAGCGCCAGGTTCGGTCAAGAAGATCCAAGAAAGGGGTACCAACTTCCAACTTATGGAGAACATTCAAAGGTGCCTATTATTACCCATTATAAATTCGGTGCAATTAAAATATTGGATTCTGAAGATTAATCTCTGTGTTGTTATTTCAGATTCCAAGCTGCCATTAAGAAATATGGAGTACCAGAGGAAGAAATCTTCCAAACTGCTGACCTCTTCGAGAGGCGTAACATCCCCCAAGTTACTCTCTGTTTATATGCTCTTGGAAGAATTGTAAGGATCTATTCTCACTTTCATTCAACCAATTATATTATACCTAGAGAGAATGAAGAAATTGTTAATATTAATATTATATAATTTCAGACACAGAAGCACCCTGAATGGACTGGACCCCAACTTGGACCTAAGATGGCCGAAAAGAATGAACGTACATTCACTGAAGAACAGCTTAAAGCGCATCAAAGTGAACTGAACCTTCAAATGGGTTACAATAAGGGAGCTTCTCAATCCGGCCACGGTGGCTTCGGTAACACTCGCCACATGTAAATCTCCTAAATGCTTGTCTGTGAAATCAAAATGAAGCAGTATTTTTAAGATTTATTCCACTACTTGTGTGAATGATGTCTGTCGTTTTATGAATATCTGGTCTAAAAATTTGCTGCTAACAAAAATTGCGTGATTTTTTAAATTATTTTTAAAAACTGTTGATTAATTTAGTATTAAATCTAACAAGCGCTATTTTTGTTAAGACCTTTTTATTATAGTTTTGTAAATAAGTAACACTAATTATTTAATAAATACTTTTGTATTATGTTAATATGTTTTATTTGATCTACATCCTGATAAAATTTATTTTGAAAATAATAAAACTAATTTAAGTTATCAACCCATCAATATTTTCTTAAATTAAATAGAACTTTGATAATTAGCTGAAATTTTAATGATTGATCTATTACCTATACAGTAGGAAATAATAAAATTTATGAAGCCACTAATAGTAGTTAATAATCAATCAGTGCCTTTTAATTTTTATGGGACATCTTGACGGATGTCTTATTGTAATTATTTTTCGTAAGGTGATTCCCGTAGGAAAGATAAATTACTACTGATTTCCCAATTAGGCTTGAGGTGGACATTTGTACAATGTTTAGGTAAGTATTTTACATTGAATATTGTTGAATAGGCATGTTTCTTTTACATAGAGTTCACATTTTGAAAAATTTAGATCTAAGCCAATGGTTTTAAATTGGGAAATTAAAGATTTCAGATCATTAAAAACGGTTTTCGTGTCGCCTCCTAAGGGTCCGTCGTCTAAGTACCATACATTAAATTTTGATTCCAAATTCTTAATGATGGGATGGATTTTCTAAAATTAAATAGAACTTTGATAATTAGCTGAAATTTTTATGATTGATATATTACGTTTTTATTAATATTGGACTTTGGTACAATAATAACGGTTTCGAAATATAACATCTACCTATAGAGTAGGACATAATAAAATTTATGAAGCCACTAATAGAAGTTCATAATCAATCAGTGCCATTTAATTTTTATGGGACATCTTGACGGATGTCTTATTGTAATTGTTTTTCGTAAGGTGATTCCCGTAGGAAAGATAAATTACTTCTGATTTCCCAATTAGGCTTGAGGTGGACATTTGTACAGTGTTTAGGTAAGTATTTTACATTGAATATTGTTGAATAGGCAATTATTCTTTTGAACAAACACTCGAGGAATGGAAATGATTTTACTCATGGCTATTTTCATAGAAGTTATATATCAAACACAAATGAAAGTGATGTAGTTACGATTATGTCACCCTTGACCTGCTATTTATAATATTTAATTAACATGTAATGTAAGGCATCTAGTGCCAAGAATCATTTTAGTTTTAGGATGTATTATTATTATTAAATTCATATTAGCCATACGAGTTATAGAATTTGAAAATGTCATAGTTGCAAATTCTGATCAAAATAATTTACATTTACCTATTATTACTTATGGAAAGTATGAAAATAAACAATTGGAATTTGGAGATTTATTCTAGTTTAGTTATGGAAGCCAATATTCGGAAACCTGGCGGCAGATTTCCAATAATGGAGTGTCACTACTAATAAGAAATTTTTCTTTAGTAGTACTTTAGGAGAGTTTAGATGTATTTTAAAGAATTTAGATGTATTTCAAATAATTGGCTTGAGTAACCTTGAAATTACTATACTTTATTTACTTTATAATAATGAAGTTCACAGAGAAGTTATATTTGTTCCTAGAAAAAGTTTTGTATTTTTATGCGGTCATTGCTATGAATGTGACCGACGTTGACATTCTCGCTAAATATAATGCTTTCGTTTATGTCATTCATCTGAGTTTCGTTTGTCATTAATTAGTACTGTTGTCAATAACGTCAAGCAATGAAACCTTGTTATATTTACTGTAAGTTTATGGTTATATGTGGAACTTCAAAATAATAATGTTCCCATTTTTTCAGATACCTAAAATAAACTAAATGGGTCAATGGAAACAAATACATATAATTATATGGACTATCGTCTAAAATAAATTATTATTATAAATATATTTCTATAAATTAAAATTACAGTTAAAGTCTGCTGACATTAGGTACCTACACTTTTATAAATTTTCTTATTTATGTTAAAAAAAAGTCTTAGGATGGCGATAGTTGGTGTTAGGTGATATTTGGATATATAGATTATCAAAATTACCTTAAACAAAATCCTTATAAGTATTATTGTCGAATCCTACGATTTATGTGACGGTTTCGCTTAAGCTGATGCACCTATTTATTAATTGCCCTGTCATAGGCCGATATTTACACATTGTAATATTTTGACATGCATCTCCTTCTTACTATATAGGTAATATTATTTATTATTATTCAATGCTACTTCTATGCTGCTCTGGGAGTGAAAAAAAACTTATAATACTACAGCTGCTTCTCTTCCTGGGCATACTGTACAAGTCAGTAGAGGGACAAGAGGGTTTTGGTGTTTTGTAGGCGATGGGCTGACCACCTGTCACTACTAACCGAACTTGTACATCTCAACTATACCCTCAAAATTGGCGCCATGTGGTTCTATCGGCCCTTGGTGCTCTGCCTACCCCGTAAGGGATAAAGGCGTGATTATATGTATGTATGTATGTATTCGATTAATTAAGCTGCTGACATAAACCTAGTAAGAGACTCATTCATTTCCAGAAAGATGATGCACAAGCGTGGGACTGTGGAGACTGTTTATCTTGAAGTGTAGCCAAAATCCAGACTCAGGAGACCTTGACATACGGTTATTTTTGCTACTAATTACTATGTACACTAATCGTCAGTTACAAGGGCCAGGGTTATGAGTAACCTTTCACAAATTAGTCATTACATCTTTTTACTTCCCTATTCACGTTGTTTGTTGGCAATTTTTTGTTTTGTGACATTGTTGTCTTTTGTTTGTTTTGCTTGTGATGATTGAAATATTGTGTGAAAAAAGTAGACAGATTGTCTGTTTAATGCTATTCATTGAAATAAATAATGGATGATTTATTACGAACTTCAGATAATATTAAACTTATAAATGCGTAAGTCGGTAACTCTGCCTGAATCGTGCTGAATATGCATATGTTTTCAGATAACGGACTATACGATAGGCTCTATTATTCCAAAACCTACGCGGATATTCAAGGAGCAGGCTGTTTTGTACTTTAGATTTCTACAGGTGATACCTATATAGTACTCGTATATATCTTTGCTGTACGGTACTTTTGGTCAACAACATTATGGTTTTGCAATACGTAATGGGGTTCTCAGAGTTACAAGGTCACATATCGTCTGCGAGCACCGGTCAGGTAATGCTTACTTCACATACGCCTTGACCTTTGAAGAGAGAGTCCACTATGATTTTATGCTGTGTAAGTATTCTATCGATAGATCTTACTAATATTATAAACGCGAAAGTTTGTGAGTATGGATGGATGGATGGATGTTTGTTACTCATTCACGTATAAACGGCTGGAGCGATTTTAATAAAATTTGGTATGGAGTTAGCTGACACCCTGGATACATAGGCTACTTTTTATGCCGGGAAAATATTTTTATCCCGGACAATTTCGACATTTTGTTTTTTCTCCAGTCCACGCGGACGAAGTCGCGAGCGTCCACTAGTATTATATATATTTTTTGCTTTATAGGGTTTTTTACTGAGGTAGGTAACATAATCAAATTATAGAACCTTTTTATCAAGTTAAGTTTAGGCAATTTGTGCTTTGACAAATTTGAAACTTGTAATGTTGAAAAAAATGTTCAAGAACTAGGAATGCGAAATAAAATATAGAGATTACCCATTAATATCGTGCGCCTTGTTTTGGTGTCCCAATAGATTTAATAACGAGATAATCATCACTACGTCGAAAATTTTATATTGCATAATGATAATAATTAAAGTATCCTTCACTATATTAAAGTTGACCTGATGCTGGAAATGGGATGGGCGGATGAAACCCTGGAATGCCGGAATGAAACGGATAAACCGATTTATATTTTTGCTGAAAATCTAGAATGATCATAGTTTAATCTTTATTGTTTCTTAATCTCTGCAATTCTCCCAGAGCCAGTTTGTCATGAGAATTGTTTAACAGCTTCCTTTGGTCGAGATCGCATATAGCGACCCCATCTAAACTTTTTACGCGGCGAAAAATAAAAGAAATTAAATGAAAGAATGAAAAATTAAGGAGCTCATTCGAAAAGCATGAAATAAAAAATTAAATAAAAAATTAAAAAACCCCGACCCAAGAAAAGTACGCAATTATTATGACAAAAGGTTTAAAATGCTAAACCCTATAAAAAGCAAAAAATAACTTCTAACACTACGTAAGTACCAACTAAAGCATGGTAGACTATCTACTCGGGACTTTGAGCCACCTTTATGTCGGAGGCATAACCGCTAATTTTGAACTGCAAATGGTTATCTTGGCCTGCTGTTGACCGTACGTATGAAATTTTTGATTAAATTTTGTCGCGTCGGGGGACCGCTTCTTACCTTCAAAAATACTTACCTAAATCAAATTCCTACCTAATCACAACATTCGTTTAAAAAAAATCACCTATCTAAACAAAATTATATTTATAATTACTGATATAATGTTTTAAAGTAAGTAGGTATTTAGAATTAAAGTGAAGTAAGCTATTACAATTATATTTGTATAACAATGGGATTGAGGACTTCTTAATGTGTGCTTCTACTAACTTTAGGCTAATAAATTAGAGCGGTCCCCCGACGCGACAAAATTTAATAAAAAATTTCATACGTACGGTCAACAGCAGGCCAAGATAACCATTTGCAGTTCAAAATTAGCGGTTATGCCTCCGACATAAAGGTGGCACAAAGTCCTGAGTAGATAGCCTGCCATGTTTTAGTTGGTACTTACGTAGTGTTAAAAGTTATTTTTTGCTTTTTATAGGGCTTAGCATTTTAAACCTTTTGTCATAACGATTGCGTACTTTTTTTGGGTCGGGGGTTTTTTTTAAATTTTTAATTAGTCCACTTTGAGGAAGGGGGTACATTCACTAAACTTGTGCAGTCATTTACGTCTCCTCAGTCTTGTCAACTCTGATTTCCAAAGAGTATCGTATAGATATAAAAAAAAGTAATTAATACATATATCATGAGCCTACCTGTACACATAGACCTAACTACAAGCGATTACTTCACCCATGTGGGAAAGAAGAAAGAGTCAGTGTACGGAACGAACGTAACAGATTACGATTCGCGCTATTAACGTTACGTTTGCTTCACACGACTCGGTTTGCAGGAAATAGGGACGATTGAGGTCTTTAGGAACAACAGATATACAATTTAGTATTAGGTACCTACTGATGTCATGCTATACTACAAAATAAGGTACCTAATTAGCTTTTAAACTGCGCGACTAGGTAAACGTCAAATAATCCCACCGAAACGAATATCTTCATTCCGAAATATGATAGATTTAGGGTCAATTGTTTCAATGGTCAGACAGCCTATCTAGAGGATAAAGTTACTGTTGTCTCTATTTTGATCAAGTTTCGAAAAAGACAGCATCAACTTTATCATTTTGATAGGCCATGACCATTGCAAAAACCGGTTCATAAAAATAGAATTTAAAACTTTTTAAACTCCTACTTAAAATCTCATGCAACTGCTACTGGTTTGTCACCATAGAAATAGGTGCTACTGGAGTTCCATGGTCTTTAACTGTAACTTTTCGTAGAATCTAAGGGGAAATTAGCCTCTACAAAAAATATTGGTAGTTTTTTTTTTATAATTTACCAACACTGTTGTTAAACATAATTATATTACCTACATTATTTGCATCATTCATTATAGACACTTACATCTAGTCTTAAGTGTGAATGATAACCAATACATAGCGCCATTATAATTTTACTATGTAAAGATGCCCCCACGATCGCCTAACCTAATGATTGGCAACATACATCTTTCTCCAGCCGTATTGGTTTAAGCAAGCCGAAGTTTAAGTATGTTTACTTGATTTTACAATCCATCCCCCACTTTTGCTGCCTTGGTTAGGAGACGGTGAACTCGGCTTAGTCTCTCACCACCGGGCTTGGGGCTGGAGGCTCGATCATACGTTTCTCAAAATGCATTTCAAAATAATCATAGTGCTGTGCACGCTCCGGTACGCGGCCGGCGAATATTATAAAACCAAACGTGAGTATTTTCGGCATCACTTATGTATGTGCTATGTTTTTCTGGTGCGGATTATGACCTGAATGTTTCGTTATAAACAAACAATGTTGCGGTTGTTATTTTGATTTTTGTAATTGTCTGGATTTTTAGTTTGTTGATGCGATCTGCCATTTACGCTACCAGACGATGCAAGATTCTATAGACACAACATAACCGAAAATAATCGATTCATCTTTCATCATTGTAAAAGCAATATTTCATAGTACTTTTAAGGAGATCGTGGTATTTTCGAAGAAAAATTTCATATGAAAATATTGGCAACTTATTCATAGATACCAAATTCAGTCATTCTCCAGTTTAGAAAATTGTGTCTATTGTGCGTAATGGAAATTTTTAAAAATCATTGGACCTTGTTTACACCATTTCATCATTGTATGTTATTGAAAATAGAAACGAATAAAGACTTACACGAAATTTTGTTCTTTTCAGCTAGTTTTATCGACACATGTCTGAAGAGTGATCCCGAGTTTGATGAATGCTCAAAGAAAGCAGTACAAAAGCTCTTCAATGCCCTTGGCCCAGGTAAACTTATGTTCTAAATATCTTTACATTTTAGCTAATTAGGTTTTAGGTTGTGGAAAGTAGTCTAGACTTATAGCTGAATGTCCCGATCTCAATTTCCGGAGGTTTATAGACTCACTCAACCGATAATTTTAAGCAATCATCTATGACCTGTAACACTTTTTAATCTACCTATATTTGAGCCTCAAATTTTCAAACATATCATTGTCATTCATCATACAGATTCTGTATAGTGGGAAATTTTATCGCATTTACTGATTTTTTTTATTCCTTCTGTCACACCCTGGTTTTCTATATTATTTATATACTTATCTTTTAACACAAGTTAGGTAAGACAGGTTCTTTGCGTAGCAAAAACTTCTTGTGACCTGCGTTCTCGTTTTAGAAGAAAGTTAAACGTTTTAAAACCACCTTTTATTTCCAATTAGGTAGTCTTACGATCTTAATTATGTCAATCGACGTAACTGCCGGTAACGCTACTGAGAAACTCTAGCTAGATAAACTGGAATCACAGCCAGTTTCTACCACCAAAAACGACCAAATTTTTTTCAGTGTATGGTTTATTGATGCTGGATCATGATAACAAAATGTTTTAATCTCCATTAAAATGACAATTTAATCGGCCGTTTTTATTAGAGTTAGAGAAACCGGTAGACTGCCACAAAACATTTAAAACTCTGTTAAATCTGAGCACGTTTTAAATATGCTGCTAAAGTGTCGTGTTCAACGAGTGCTTAACTTAAAACCCTGCTTTGTGTAGTAGCACCGTTTACTAGAGTACCATAAATTGCAAATTGCATGTTGCTTAGTCACAGAGCATCAAAAAGCATGCTGTTGAGCCAACCAAGTAACCAGTAAATACCAGTCGTAAGTCTGGTTCGATTACACAATTTACAGCAGCAGTGCAATGTGTGGCTAACCTACTCTGCGCATGCGCACTTCTGCACATTTCAAATATTACATTGTTTTTAAAGATAGCCGTATATTGTGAATAATATAAATGAATAAAATTGGAAATATATGATATTATGTGGGTGGGTAGATTCAATAGCTACTAGGCTAGCATAGGCGCGATTACGAAACGTACCTACATAACTTGCGGAAAGCGAAAGCTATTTCTTCACCATACACATGCGCTTGCAACCTGACGACATGGTTCTTATTAATAACTACTTAATTAATTAAGTACGATAACTTAAAAAATATCATAAATGTAATTAATAATTTAAGAGACAGTGTGGAAATAAACATTTGACACTAACCGACTTTTTAGTTTAAGTTGACAGATAATGGACAAATAACTCAAGTTTTAGCTAAGTAGGTTAGGTTAGAAACAACGAGAATACAAAATTGTATTTACAATAACGTTTGGTATTTCAGTATCAGAATAGATCGTATATATATTGCAAAACGCTTACTTTGTCTCTACCAGTATCTTATCTATACCCCGGCTCGTAAGTTTATTACACGGAGCAATGATATTGCATTAGCAATGCGATAGGCGTTGTCAAAAGCTAACTCTACATTTTATTCACCTATCTAATTCAGTTAGGGAATGTCACACTGCCTGCATATAGGTCAGATATTGGCTCATCAGTCTATACATTATTATATCTCTCGTTAGAGACGGACTATTTCCCTTTAGGTAACTAATTATACTTAGGTTTTTGGTAGGTAACTATTCAATTGTCTTTGCTATTCTTTATGTTCCAACCAAAATGCGTAAACGGCGGTCATGAAAATGTCTGTGCCACTGTGTGAAGATGACAGTACAGAAAGTCTACTTTCTTTTCAATAATAAGCATTTTGTTTTGTTTTATTATTAAAGTAAAACTAAGACGTAGTAGGTACTGGATACTCTGGATATGAATTATTTAAGTTTAAAGTCTAATTAATCGGTCAGTTGTTCTTGCACGTCTTTCAAATGGTGACTCTACCAACGACACACACTCACTACTTCAAACAAAATAAACATTAATATGAACTTTTAACTACTTCCAGGTCTACCAGAAATTGAGATGCCCCCATTAGACCCTTTGAAGGTACCCAAAATAAGAATACTTCAAGGCGAGGGACCGGTAAACGTAAACGCGGCTCTCGATGACGTCACTGTGACTGGCTTCGGTAAAACACAAGTTCTATTGAGTCAGTGAGTAAAGCCTGTTATTCGTTTATGATTGTCTGGTACTTTTAGGTTGATTGTTGCGTCAACAGTTAAAAAAAAAAGATTGGATGAAAAGAGTATGTGAAAAGACGTTCAAACTTTGTTTTCCCTACTTAATTTTTAATCCGGTACGATAGAGAATTTTATGGCATATTGAGGGTTTACAAGATCCATGTTTATTCATTAGTATAAAGTTTATTTTAAAAATGGGTCATGTTATGGTCCCCTATTTACCTTACTATAGGATTTTCACTATTCTATTGAGCTCCAAGTCTAACATCTCTGTACTCGCATTGAGAAACTTAAATTTTTTACTACTTTTCCTTTCATTTTCAGAGTGGACGGAAAATCATATGACTTTTACACCAAAGTGCGTGTCCCAAAAATAAGGATTGAGGGAACTTATGACTTGAAAGGAAAGATTTTAGTGATACCTCTGGTCGGTCGCGGTAACTGCTGGTTTGAGCCAAGTAAGTAATTTTTAACTACAAGAAAATGTAGTGCGTTTCATTATGGTTTCATTCATTACATACAGTTCGTTTGGATGATGGCGCTAGGTACTATGTGTGCGACTACATACTTATCTATGTTAACTGCATAAAAGAATAATTATTCTTACTTAGTTCCGAAAACAGGCGAGTTATTCTATGAAACGGACTCTGGGCACGATCATCTAAGTGAGTGTTTATTTTGCAGGTAACATGACAATAGATATTGCAAGCAGTGTCAAACTCTACGACAAGGATGGACTTATATTCTTTAATGTAACTAGTGCTCATGTAAAATACAACATCGGAGGGCTCAAGCTGTACATGCACAATTTATTCGACGGAATCTCAGCCCTTGGTAAGAATTATAAAATCTAGTAGGTGGTAAAGTATTAATCCCATTAGGTATTAATCGACACGTACCGTACTGCCATCTACTTCACAAAAGAACTAAATTAAGATCTAATATCCGAACTCTACTGTCATGTGGGCGACTACTGGCAGAAGCAATATAATTAAGTTAGACTACTCGGCAATAGATGTCGCGCCAGTGCGCATTGCCATCCACAGATATAGCTCTTTGGCTTTATAGTATCCTGGTACTAACGTGTTACAAATTGCAACGTTGAGACATCGATCTGCGCGCCCTTGAGGAAAACGCGTTGTTGCCAATTTTATTCATGAGGTTTTTTTGCAATGTTTTTTTTTTTTATTAGTTTTAAATAACAGAAAATAATATTAATTTTAAATTATTAACAAAAAAAAATTTCTAAAGTTTTTATAAGAATTATTTATACCTACAAAAACTAGGATTTTTTTTGGGAAAAAATCAGGATTCTTTCATTGTCACATAGATAACTGTAATCAAATAGTAATAGTAGTGTAAACATTCATAAGCTCAAATTATTTATTCTATTCCAACGTACAGTAAAGTATGGCCAATTTCGATACTAAAAATCAAAATGACTCTTGGATTTTATATTCTATATTTGAAATTTGGTATGAAAACGATTTGAAGATTAAATCTTACGTATGCAAAATATCTGTGAAGATCGGTTATTGATTTTGGCTGTAAATGAACATGTTTATTCTAAAATTATTTTATTTTATTTTCTAAAATTCTACTCTGTGGTCGATAGAGCTAGGAATCGAATAATAACTTTTAATGTAGAGAGGTTTTTGGTAATAATATTTTCTTTTATAAATAGTTGAAATAGGAAGATTTTGTTAGGTACCTACCAAAACGAACAGAAATAACATTCTTTAAGGCCATAATCATTTATACCTACTTACTACCTATGTTATATTGCCCTCATTACATCGAAAGATACTAGAGGTGTAAAAGTAACGAATAAAAGCGTACCCGTATATATTCCATGAGTACTCGTTACTATCGTATCGTTACCGAATTCGTTAGTTCCGATACCGCATATGGTATAGTAACTATAGCATGTAGTATAGTAACGAGTCGAATCGACGTGAACTGTCGACGTAATATACCAAATTTGCAATGGATTTAGAATTAATTTTAACCACAAACTTAAATTATATTACAAAGAATAGTAAAAAAATTGATGATTTTTTAAAAATTACTTATAAGTACCTACTTTAAACAAACCTAATCACCGTTCTTTGAAATAAGCGATTTAAATGAACCGCATTCCGCATCACGCGCATTGGTAGAACATACGATCAAAAACAAACGTATCAATACACCACTTGTGATCCGAAACAGTCTATTACGAAAAATACCCATGATACGAAACATGCGAGTAACGAGATGAATTCCTGGGTAACCATTCGTTACTCGGTACTTGATGCAGTACCCATTACTCAGTATGTATTCGACATACGGTTTGTTACAGCTTTGAAAGATACTGGTTACCAATTACGGAATAAGTAGAACTATTTGATTAGATTTTTAGTAATGAATGACCCACATAAGATTAATTTTATTACTTTTCATTTCGAATTTTACGATTCATTGAGAAGTTTAAATGAATACAGTTATCTCAGTTGACAACACATTAAAATCGATCGATGGCCTATTCATTTTATAATTTATCTCATGACTATCAACTTTAATTAAATCATTATGCTACCTAGCTCAATTTCATTTAATTTACATTGATAATAATGAATTGGCACAATTTTGTCTATATGTATTTGTATACCATTACTAGGTACCCATGGCATATGACTTACTTTTCAAGTTGTTGTAAGATATTTTTTTTATTAATTTAAATATTTCTGTTTCAGAGGAGAGTACCAACTCATACTTAAATGCAAATTGGCGTCCAGTGTCAGAATCTTTAAGGCCAATATTATCAAAAACCATCGAAGATATATTATTGGGCTTCTTGCAGCAGATTTTCCACAATCTTCCCGCTCAATATATGATTGGAGATGTCAAATATCATAAAAAGACTGCAGTGGAAAAGAAATCTAAAGAAAATTAAGAAAGAATAGCAATCTACTAGTGATATGTAGTACCCAATGTTTATCCCATATATGGTTGAATTATTGGATAAATAAACATTTCTTCGCCGCCGCCAGTAGAAATATTTATGCTGTTTTTGTAGAGATAAAAACGAAGTTAATTTTTTCGATGCACTGTAATAAATTTAATCATTTTTTAAAATCTAATGCCGAGCTATGTGGTTACTGATGTAGGCGCGTTATTTCTATTTTTTATTATTATGTGATTTTAAAATTAAATCTGATGAAGGAAACCCCTCCTAATCCTCGTAAGTTGGGTTAAAATAGATATTACGAATAGGTTATACTGGTTAATCATTCTTTATAAGAATTATGATATTTTTTATGAATTACGTATATATTTTATAGGTATAGGTATGTACCTAAATAGTTGTTCGTTTTCAATAATGTTAATAAGAATTGATTTACATATTAGTAATATCTTAATCGGCCAAAGTAATATTATACAAACTATTCCCTTTTAAATAAATCTAACTTATTTAGCAAAGACATCAAGACAAAATAGTTATTAATTAATTTAATTGTTCCAATTAAAAAGTGTAAATATGTAAGTAATTAAGTTAAGTTTAAGATAATGAGCCAGAGGCTCCTTTAGGTATATTTTTTTATACGATGCTACTGAATAAATTTATCATTCAATGCAATGTAATTATGTTTTATTTAAATAAAAGTACCTTCTTAATCGATATCTTAAAGTAAACAATTTACTTTAGTAGGTACTTGTACTAAAATACTTACTGTTTTTTTCTTGTAACTCTAAAAGTATGGTAATCTTAAAAGTGCATCACATAAAGGAATTTTGGGATTATGCCAAAATGAGGTTTTACAGTTTACGCACCTGTTATTTTCAGGTGAAGCAAGGTTAGAAAATTTACTCATCACTATAACCCGAGCTATAAATTCTCTACTATTTCAGGTCGTAAACCATGCCGCCACGGAGAGTTTGGAAAGTTCAAATTTTATTACAATAAAGCGGTTTAATAATGCCCAGTTTCTTGATCTATGTGATTTTTTATGGTTATTTTTATCACGTGTTCACATTATTGAAAAAAGAAAGCATTAAAATCCTGACTTCGAATGGTAAAGTATTATTCAATCTGTACTATGATCTTCATATGTAGGTAGACGATGAGTTTTAATATATTGAAATATTATTTAACGATGTAAAATGTAATTATGAAATTATTTTCGTCTACTAAACCTTTTAGGTAAACTAATGGATTAGCTTCTACCTAAAGCTTAAAGAATAATTTGATTAGATATAGTTGATAAAACCCTTTATTTAAATACTAAGTATAATATACATACCTGCCAAATTGGACGTCCAGGCATTTTTAATAACTTTTAATACAATATTTGTAATAACACAAAACACAGTATTTCACTGGCACATACGTCGGTGTTTCACAAGTTTGCCAATAGATGGCTCTCTCACAAAAGCTGGAAACTAAATACGAGCTTCTGGCTCACACATCGAGTTATATACGACGGAAAGCTTTGCGTGTAAACGTACGTAAAGTACCAAGCAGTGCGAAAAGATGTGGCGCAGAAACGCTCTAAACGACCGACGGAAATATACATTTGGTAAGGTGTTTTGGAAAGATGTATTCGGATTTGCAAAACTGGAATAAAACATTTCAGGTCCGATACGAACGAGAGAATATTACTAAACCTTAAGATTTAACTATTATTATGAGAATAAGTTGTACCGTATTTTAATAACAATAAAATGCACTACTGTACGAAATAAAAGTGACAATCGTCTAAATAATATTATTGATCGCTTAGAATATTTTAAAAGTTTTTCACACTTTCATATCATCTCATACAAAATAACTGATATTTTTTTGTTCGAATTCTGTATAAATGATTAATATTTATTTAATTTTATAACGAAACAATTTAACAGACTAGTGAATTCCACAATATATTTGATACCGTTAAATTGCAATAAAATAAATAAATACATAACTGCATGTATAAAATGACAATTGTTGGTAATAATAATGTAGAAATAATGTATGAGTAAATAATTGTGTCATGGATGTACGTTGAACCATTGAAGGGTGCAAAAGGGGGTAGGGCCCCTTTAGTGTCACTAACAAAAGGAACGCGCATCAGGACTACATAAACATAAGGAGGTTACATGCATAAATGCACTATGCACCGAATGTGCATGACGTCATTCGTTTCGTGCAGTTCTGTTTTGTTTGCTGTTTACAATTGCATTGTTTTGCAATCGCCTGTTGCATTATAAAACGCGTTGTTTGATTGCCTTTTTATGTTTTATCTTTTAAACCAATCCACCTCTTTGATTTTGTGTTCTTTATTTGATAAATGTCTGAAACATGTCTGATCATTATGGGTTAGGTACACGGAGTGCTACATGCATAATTTTATAAAACATACCATAATAATTAAAATGAGCCCGCAGTGCAGCTTTGTGACAACGCTGTTGGCAATTGGCATCACCCAGGACCCAATTTCAACTTGCCTTCATTGCCGACTAAGAGGGATCAGCGCCGCAGCGGAAGGTTTCCAGGGTGGAAGAGGTCACTACTAGGTGTTTCACCAATGTTTACATCCCGCGGTCTCACCTTCGCACCTCTTATATCGCCTCCATGCTCCATGCTGGAAGCCTAACTTAAACTACGGGCATCAGGTGACAGGCAGGCCCATCTAACATTTTGTGAATAGGTTATAATGATAGACATCTATTAGTATCCTTCAATAGCCTTTTTATCCAAACCCACCAGCCCAAGCCAAGTATATTAAAACCATTTTAAACTTCTCTTTAAAGGGCCTCGATCTTTTAGATAGCTAATGTATGTATAGACATAGGTACGCCTCTTATAGGACCGGGAACCTGCCGCCCGTTATTTTCATAGAATCCCATAATATACTTATTCTAACTTTTAGATATGATATCAACTATATATGTATAGGTATAATACATAGCATAGGGTCTAACAGTTGTTGTAATATAATACCAAGGATGACCTTCTATTCTATAATGCTCATTTCTTATTAATAATGATAATGATCTTAGAGTTAAGTTCGCCCATGTGCTAAAATTATTAAATAGTGTAAAGTGTTTTATTATTATTATTATTAAATGCCACTGTGAAGACAGTTTTATCAGTCATGTGAGTGGGGATGACTGTAAAAACAATCAGCACCTAAAAAACAATACGCTCTAACATTGACTCATACAGGTATTTCAAACCCACTCCACTTTGACGTACTCTGCCCACTACTCCGCAATATTATGTTCAGAAAATAAAATATCTCTAAATCTTAATCGAGAAATTTCTTACTCAATAAACTGAAATAGGTTACTTCGTGAGCGGTTCAAGGTAGCACGCGGGCACCAGAATAGCCTGCTGAGTAAACGTCTAATAATAACTCTTCCCTACTGATGTCGCGCTTGTTGTCCATCCAGTCATCTTTCGTCACTTTTCATTATTGAAAACAGTCAAGGAAAAACGCATCAGTCATTTCTCTCATTACATTCGATACAATGTCACTGCGAAGGTAAAACAACAATGGTACGTGCTACGAAAATATTACCTTTGAATTTATGAGCACACTTAACGATATAATGCTGTAATCGCACAGTGCAAATCCTTCAAATAAATAACGCGTATTGCATGGACTAAATTGCAGCTTAGCGACGTATCAGCTATTTTTTGACAGTGCATAGTGATGATCACTCATTGAAACTTATAAAATTATTAATAAAGAAAATGGAAAAAATTCTTCACCTGAGTGGGAATCGAACCCACGACCGCTGCAAACCGTGCCAGCCGCTATAACCACTAATTGAAACTTAATCAAATGGAAGTGGCATAATGACTGCTTGAAGAAAATTTGGCAACACACACACATACAAGCCACTGTCAATAAAGAGAGCCGATAGGCCTGCAATTTGCATAATGTCGCTGTCACGTCAAAAAGCTATCACGCATCTAGATCACTCGGCAGTACCTACTGGTTTATGGATATACATTTCTTCTACATACTTATTAACGTCCAGCCGGACGATGAGTGCTCAACGCTCGTTAGAATTCGTTATACCAAGGCTAGAAAAGTCTAAAATAGAACTGGTGCTGCGATGGTGACGCTACTGTCTATGCCGTAATGCGGATTTGTGGTGGTTTTAAGTTACGTTACACATGCGTTATACCGTTGCCTCGTTAGCCGTTCGTTTTATTTTTAGCCGTGCCACAGGAATAGCGATGGCGACCACGTCTTGGCCTGGTTATACATATGAACTACTTAATATGTTGGAATATCCAACCTAGAGTATTAAAATTAAATCCGCTTAAACTTTATTTTAAAAGTAAATTGACCAAAGTTAGCTGGTCGGCTGGAAGGAATCTCTGTTAGAGATAAGCTCGCCTTTGTAAATTAGATACATGTACAAGAATAAGAAATTAAATGTAGGTAGGTATGTATTAAAATAATTTATCGATGAGAGAAATTAGGCTACTAATAAAAGGTTTACTATACTTAATATGTGTATTTAAATAAAAAATATTTACTATAATAAAATAATAACTTACTTCCTATTATCTATATTAAGTAGGTAATACTTAGAATATGATTGAGATCGCCTGAATTTGCCATGAATAAATATAGAAAAGGTGTCACCTATTTGGCCGTTGTAAATTTATTAAACAACTAGTGGACGCCCGCGACTCCGTCCGCGTGGACTGCAGAAAAAATAAAATGGCGATATTTATCCGGGATATCCTATATGTTAAGTGGGACCTGTCACAACATATTCCTGAAAACTGTATTGAAATCGGTTCAGCCGTTTCTGAGATTAGCGTGCACAAACATCGATCCGTTACAATTTTATTATATGTATATGATAATGATAAAAGAAGATAGATAAAATAACAGAATAGCTACTTCTACTTTTGCTCATACTATAAAAAAATTAATTGTTAGCAAAAAAATTGTAAAATAATATGTTCATAAACATATTTATAAAAATAAACGCGTCAAACGAGCGAGATTTGTGGCAGGCGCGAGTGAAGGAGTGAAGAGAAAGAAAGACTCGATTCGATTATTCGAATGGCACGCGAGGAACGTGGCCGTCTGCTAGTGGAGAATCTGGAGCAGGTTGTTACGATCGCCAAGTACTAGCATCACATAACTTCGAAAGAGATAACATTGAATACACTGCCATCTATTGTGAAATAGCTGAACTATTACGAACTCATGAGACTTGCAGTAAACTGCCATCTGTAGTAAACTTACATACAGATGTCGCTGCTTTACTTTTGTAAAAATATCATAGATGTCGCACATTTGAGGATCTCGATTTCATAAGCATTGGTAATTTGGTATTTTATAAAATCTGCCGTTTATTAAATTCGTAGTTAAATTGATTGAGGCACGAGAAGCTGATTGCAGTGATAATGGAGCTTAATTGAACTGTGAAACGTCCAGCGGGCAGCGGGGTAGGTACCTAACGATAATAAATCAGAATTGATTAGATATTAGTGGACGCCCGCGACTCCGTCCGCGTGGTCTGCCGAAAAACCAAAATATCGAAATTATCCGGGATTAAAACATTTTCCCGGGATAAAAAGTAGCCTATATATTAAGTGGGACCTGTCACAATACAGGATGATTTTTGGTCGTCAACGTTCCCGAAAACTACGGAATTTTCTCATCATCACGGTCATTTTTCTCCATGGAAGCATACCTGGGAAGTGTCTGGTTTCCAAAATATTAGGGTCCAAAGTTGAGTAAATAGACTGCGTTTTTCTGCATAAATGCACATAGACGCGCGTAGCAGGATTTTTTCACAAAAATAATTAATATCTGTCTATAAAAAAACTAACATAAACACTAGACACTATAAATTTCGCACGATCAAGGAATTTAAAAAAAATTTTCAAAAAAAAAAAATTTTTACCCAGCATTTTTTTTTGCATAAACTTACTTTATTTCATGTATAGAGTACGTACCCTTCGTTAAAGGTGGCCACAAAAAAACATCCTGTATATTCCTGAAAACAGCATCAATTCGGTTCAGCCGTTTCTGAGATTAGCGTGCACAAACATCGATCCGTTACAATTTTATTACATGTAGAGAATATGATGTGACATACATGGGTTGATACGTATGTAGGTACGGCCAAGGTATCTAAGTATGCGATCCGGCCCAATGTCCCACTAGGTCCCAATAGGGTACAAGGTATAACCATAGGTATCTAGGTACCTACTCAATTCTAAGGGTAGAGAAATGAGATTGCAGGTTAACTTTCAGGTTTTTTATTTCATATATTAAGTACGAGTAGGTATTTTAATGAAGTAAATAATTACTTAGGTATCTACAGTTGACATACGCAACTATTTTTAATTGCAAGATATTTACACGAAGCACGAACCAATAAAAGTAGGTAATAAAGGTAAAGTAACAAGCACAAGAAAGTTGTAATATTTCATTTACTATACAGGATGTAACAAAAAGGGTATGTTAAGCAAAAAGCTACTTAAATAGCCCACTGTAGAGAACCTATCCACAAAATTTGAGACTCGAAATCACATGTTTATTTTTCCCGATAGTATGGACAATTTTCAAATATCTCAGGAATTTTCATACAATCTTGAAAAATAAACATGTGATTTCGAGTCTCAAATTTTGTGGATAGGTTCTCTACAGTGGGCTATTTACGTAGCTTTTTGCGTAACATACCCTTTTTGTTACACCCTGTATACTTACACTGGTTTTCCAATGGTCAAGCCTATCTGAAGGATAAAGTTGATGCTGTCTCCATCTTGATCAAGTTTTAGAGAAAGACAGCATCAAATTAATCTTTCAGATAGTCTAGCTGACTATTGGCATAGAGAAATAAGCCTAAGCCCTAAGTTAAATTCGATAGCCAATAGTGAAGTCAATCAACTATTTTATACTTTAATTAAATAGAACTGAGGGCAACCCTAGGGGCAATAAAAAGTCATATAGTACGGGACTTTGGTACTAAATAATCACATGATTTATTGCACATAATATAAATTATTATAAACTAATCTAATGTGGTTTTTACACTTATTGCTTGGGACACGTAATAACTATAAATATTTACAAAATTTTTGATTTATATACCATGTCTGACTACAACATACACGACATTTACCGAAGGAAAATATGCTATTTTTAATTTTTACAGTAAAATTTGTAGCAGGGTGCTACATCGCCGTGGCCTGAGGCTGAGGTAGAGGTATGTCAGAAATGTACACTTTACTTAAATACCAACGTGTAATCTGGAAAAATGAGGCCTTAGACAAAATCACAGTATTTCTCTATCGGACACGTAATACGAATATGTACCTATGCAGGCACATTCCTGAGGAATTTAGTAAATAATTATGTTAGTTGAATTAATTTTGGTAAGGACCACCTACTACAATGCATTCATACTTTTGTTAGGATAAATATGTAGGTAATTTAATTGTTACACTAAAGCCAAGGGGAAAACTTGATCTAAATATTCTGGATCATGTGCCATGGTATAATATCTAATACTACAATGGGCAATGATACTCTATTTACATAAATATACATTGAAAGATATCCCATCTTTCGGTCGCTCTCATTTGGCCACATGCCACGCGACGCAAACATTTATTTTCACATCTTCGATTTGCGGTACTTGGAAACTGTGCTGATGCGGAGCTTCACTAGAATACATCAGCTGCGTCTCCTACCGTGCATATCGTAAGATTCGACAAAAAACTCGGGCATCCTCTTGGGTAATAACTAATAAGTTAGTAACTTATCATTGCTCATTTACATCTGTACCAGCTATGCTAAACGTGGCCGTTGATCTCCTTTATGATCTTGCAGTTCTGGCTACCATATTTCATCATAATTTTGAGCGGCTGGGATCTCGACGAAATTTCAGTCAAGTTCATCATAACTATCATTAAAAGTTTGGTCTAAGACGCTCTCAAAGGTTGTAGTGGGCCGTTTCTGACTTGCCGATTCCTTTTGCGCGAGTACCCTATCACATTCGTTGAGACGGCCATGCAGAAACTCGTACACCCGAGTCATGGACGTCACCTTCTCTTTACAGCTCGGATCAGCTTCAATAGCAAATAATCTCGAATCCAACAGCTTTATCGCTGCTACTATATAGTTTCTTAAAGTTTTCGTTTTATGTTCAGTTCCGATCCTTTCGAGAAACGAGCAAATTTGCCTTTCTCCGCAAAGTAAGACGTCGACATCGTAAGCAAGAGGTGAATGCTGTCTATGCAAATAAGCGATTAGTCGCTTTGCATAACGACGGTAAGTTCTATATGCTTTCCTCTTCCTGGGTCCCAGAGTGCGGCCCATGGTCATAGATTTCTTCATGTCGTCGATAACAGCCTTATATCCCGCATCGGTTTTGGAGTCGAATATGTCCTGAAGTCGAGTTTCAATTGGCTGGAGTTCGTAAGGAGCGGGAGAAGGAGGCAAGGACGGTGAAGAAGGTGGTGGAGATGGCGGGAGTGGATTCGTTCTAGTATTTTCTTCTTCACTTGATTCGCTGGATACTCTTCGTTCTGAAGCTACTGTTTCTGGTACAGTATAAGGCCTGGGTCGCGTTCTAGCTCGTTGCACACGAGCTGGCCTAGGAGCGGTTCTGGCATTGTAGGCAGTGAGAACATTGGCATCTTGCTCCGTCAGAGGTCGCGCTCTCTGTGTAGCCGCTAACGGTATGATCCGAATCTTGACTAGATTGTAGCTTTGGTGTATTTTGGCTTTGATACGAGGGTCGTCATAATCAGATCCCCAAAGGTCGCGTATCGCGGATTCCTTTAAGTATCTAACTTGACACAGTTCACCGTTGAAGAAGCGTTTCCTTTGCTGCTCATTGAGGGCGTCCCGTTCTGCTCCCGTAAGACCGTGTATTTTGGTGAGATGGTCGGGAAGTTTGCCGTAGGTGAATCGTGCGCAGTTCTCTATAGGGCATGGGATGTTAGCGTGGTTTTGTTTCTTTGTGCGCACTGTGGTAGTATTGTTTCTTGCAGCCATTGTTTTTGAAATTCTGTAACAAAGAAAATTAGCACATGAAATGGTTTTCTGCTAAGCAGTTTTGTATCTTATCACAAATAATGCTCTATAGGTATTGCCAATCACAGATAAGAAGTAGGTATAGTATGATTCCCAATGAAATAAAGCTACAAAAGGTGTCCTTCCTATAGCAGAATGTCTATTATTAGGAATAATTTAATTCAGAACGCAAATAAATTCGAGCTAACTTATTATTGTTTCCTCAGAGTCGGTAATGTTTTCGATAGTCCAGTTAATTTATTTGGAGGGTGTTTATAGACGGAGGGTGGCTGTCCGAGTATAATAATTGTGTTGACGGAGGCCTGTGGCTGTTTGTCTAGTACCTACCAGCCTCTTGTCCTGCGCTTAATTTATTGAAAACAATGCTTCCTTCGACCGTTTGTGTCCGACTTCGTTCTGCTTCTGACTTGCTGGTAAGTATTTGTACTAAGGCAACATTATGTTTTTTTTAAATTTATTTATATCACACATCATTTAACACATAATTATATCTTTCACATAGGTATAATATAAACTTCTATAAGTTTTTCTATATACCTATCTATTAGTAAAAAACACATAAACATCATGATAACTACTACAACCTTAAACATGTTGCCTAGAGTGCACTTCATCGAATATTTCGCATACACCATGGCGCTTTATCTGTTCTTGGAAGTGACATTCAAACGTTCGAGGTACACCGTACACATAGAATGGAGGTATTTATACGGCAAAAAGTATACAACGGAGTTTGGACGAGTGTACGCAGATAAGACAGTCTCAACAAAAGACACAACTGGTCAAGTCCATGTACAGCATGTTTCAATTTATTATTGCAAACATATTTGAATAGTATTTTTTAATTTTATATTTTAATTTTTTTTTCGTGCAGATGTAAAATGTAAAATTCATGTAAAATCAGGCATGGCGTTGTTACTGGCCCGATGCTTGCATACTTATTATCTAGAACGATATATACAGGAAGGAGCTTAATGCGAGGTGCAGTAATAATAAAAAAATGAATATTTATTTTTTACTTCTATGCTGCTCTGGAAGTGAAAAAGAAAAACGTATACTACTACAGCTGCTTCTATTCCCGGGCATACTATACAAGTCAGTAGAGGGACAAGAGGATCTTGGTATTTTGTAGGCGATGGGCTGACCACCTGTCACTACTAACTTGTACATTTCAACTCTACCCTCAAAATTGGTGGCACCATGTGGTTCTATTGGCCCTTGGTGCTCTGCCTACCCCGTAAAGGATAAAGGCGTGATTATATGTATGTATGTATGAATATTTATTTTTCTTTCTCATATAATCTTACACAACTATTTCTTTACGTTGTTCAAGAAACTGATGAAAAAGCTAGGCAGAAAATGATAGGCATTTAGAGGCCAGGTTCTTCTTCCTTAAGGCCGCTTCATAAAATATTATACTTGTACGGGCCTTATGTACTAATAAAAAGCCTGGTATAAGCTATGCACAGTTTCATTTGACAGATATACTATATATTTTGCTGTCAAAAATCCAGTATAACGTGGTTGTAACTTTACATGCGGTAATAGCTAAGGAGCAGGTGAGACTCGAAAGAGACAGACTCGTTAGGTACGGTAGAATTTTAATCACCATACGATTCCTAAAAAGGAATAATTCCTCTTGCCACGTGGGACGTCATATAAGCTGATAAGTGAAAAGCGGGTAATTTTACACACTGCCATACCTATTTGGCGATAATGAGTCTTATTGTACAGTGATTTTTGGTCGTCAACGTTCCCATAAACTACGGAATCTCCTTATCATCATGATCATTTTTCTCCATGGAAGCATACCTGGGAAGTATCTGGTTTCCAAAATATTAGGGTCCAAAGTTGAATAAATAGACTGCGTTTTTCTACATAAATGCACATTGACGCGTGTAGTAAGATTTATTAACGAGAAATAATAAATATCTTTCTATGAAAAAACCAGCATAAACACTGGACACTATAAATTTCGCCCGATTAAGTAAATCAAAAATTTACATCGTTTCCCAGCATTTTTTATGGCATAAACTTACTTTATTTGATGTATAGAGTACGTACCCTTCGTAAAGGGTGGCAACGAAAAAACAACATGTATAGGTATTACTATATACAATATCATTAGCGGTTGTATTTTCAGTAGAAACACCCTTGAGGGTTCTCAGTGGTTGTATTATTGTTTTCTATGACAATAATTTTCTTTGAAAATGATTGAGTGTGATTGATATTGAAATCCGTGATTTATGGAGCTAAGCTTGTCTACATGATAAAGAAGAAACATGGGTAAATAGACCAAGTGCGTTTATGAAAGCTTTACAAAGCGTAATGTCTTGAGGCTTCAAAACCGCGGTAGGAATAGCCAATATTTATTTTGTAAATTAGCTTGTCCCGTCTTTGGGGCCTGTGGCACAATAAATAATCTAAATTAAACGATCCTCGGGGGACCGGAGAAATTTTCTGCTATTGTTTAATATTCTTCAATTAATAATTTTGATTAGCTCCGGTTTTGATGTCTTTGATCTTGAATAAAAATTAAAAAATAAATGAGCCGACGAACATAAGGTATGATCTAGAAGTATTGATAACTAGTGGACGCCAAACATAAAGAATATTATAATAAATAAACTGATTTAAACCCCGACTAAAAAGCGCCTAATATGTTAAGTGGTACCTGTCAAATATATTACCTGAAATACTGTCATCGAAAGTCGGTGCCAGCCCGTTTTGATGGAGCGGCTGGCAAAGCCACACACACGGCAAAATACAAACAGTACAAATGCAATTTCCAAATTCTTGATTACTATTTAGTGTACATTGCGTTTAAAGGTCTCCTGATAATTATATATCTTCCATATAGATAACGATCCGACTTTGTTAAAGTATTAGTGGCCCGCCCTCGTATCGCTTGTAAATATCAATAATGAGATATTTAATATGTAAGGTTACGCGCTTTTTAGTTAAAGTTTGGAAGTCGGTTGGTCCCCTTTGGGAATTTCGGGAAAGTCAGTTCTTGATTCCTTTAGCCCTAATCCGTTGTGGCTTAAATAGAAGTTTATAGGCTGTTTGGTCGTCAAAAAACTACGTAATTCCGTCATCACGATCCTCCTTCCCATAGGAATTTCGGGTCCAAAGTTGAGTTAGACTGCGTTTTACTGCATGAATGCAAATACGTGATTTCACGAGAAATAATTAATATCGCAGTTGTCGTAAAACTGGACACTATACAGGATGATTTTTGGTCGTCAACGTTCCCGAAAACTACGGAAATCATCACGATCATTTTTCTCCATTACCTGGGAATTGTCTGGTTTCCAAAATATTTAGGTTTAAATGAGTAAATACTGCGTTTTTCTGCATAAATGCACATAGATAGCAGGATTTTTTCTCGTAAAGTAATTAATATCTGAAGGACACTTCGCACGTGGGAATTTTCGGGAAATCCAGTTTTTGGTCTACGTACCCTTCGTTGTTCCTGATTTCGCCGATCAAGTACCTAATATTGCATCGTTTTCAGCTTACTATATTTATGTATAGAGTACGTACCCTTTTTCGTAAAAAATGTATTAAGATTTTCATCGCCTTACCATCTCAGGAGTATATCGTATAAGTATCATAGCCCTACATATACAGTTCATCGACCAATTGCAGGTCCAATAAGGAGTTCTGTAGCTTGAAATCAGCACAGCAGCATCAGATGTTGATTCAAGTACAACTCACAAGCAACAAGTTAGCCCTACATACTACTATATAGTATCGACCAATTGCAGTACTGTCTCCCAACTCCTAACCGTTATTTCACCCCTTAGCTTCGAAATTCAGAACATGCAGCATCAATGTAATGATATCAAGTGTTTAATATACTAAAAGTTTCCATGGTTTTACTGTTAAAACCGTTAAGGAAATCCCATACAAACTTTCAGATGTTGATTTCACACCCCTACATCCCTTTTTTTCGAACAAAGTAGCCTATGTTCTGTCTCAGGGTCTAAAGATTTGTTCTGTACCACAATTTCATCAAAATCGGTTGCGAGGTTTAAGCGGGAAAATGGCGTACCACCTCAGACAGTGAACTCAGATCCAACAAAAACAGAGTTACTTTCGCTATATTATTGACGGAAATATCGGTGATATATTATACATAACAGACGATATTAATTTTAACTTAAAAAAGGTACCGGGTCTTTTAGAGTCAATCGATGTTTGTCCTGTCCATAACATGATTATTTTATGTCAGCCACAGGAAGTCCACTGCTGATCATGTGTCTCCCCAACACCGCAACAAAAAAAAAACACTTATTCCCATATCTTTCTTTTAATGTAGCCATTAACTGTCCCACAGCTGGACAAAAGCGTCTTGCATCCACCATCCCGGGCCAGATTCATATACCCGCAACTTTGTCCGCTTGGGCTGCAGAATAAACAAAATCTCGAAATTATCCGGGATAAAAATATTTTCCTGGAATAAAAGGTAACCTACTCGTATGTGTTAATCCAGGATGTCAGCTAACTCCACTACCAAATTTTATTAAAATCGCTCCAGCCGTTTTCACGTGACAGAGTAACATCCATCCATCCATACTCACAAACTTTCGCGTTTATAATTAGTAGGATCTATTAAAAAATAATCTTTATACACCAATGCTTGCAAAGTAAGTACCTACCACCTCTCAGTCGAGTGTGCTCAAGGGATTACCGGATTACCATTAAGAATACTGGGGTAAAAAAGAAAAACCCCACTAAACCCATTTAATAATTCAATAGTTAATTGTGCTGCAAATTTCAAAATCTTGACATACAAAAATATATTTAATAATTTACATTAACAACTGTACGAATATGATCATAAGCCTGTACGAGTATAAATTACAAATTATGATACGGCAGAGATTGTCAACCTTTCCCAGTTGTGTCGGAAATTAGCATACAACTTACAGCTTGTAATTTGACGTTCCAAATTTTGCGAAGCCTTAAAGAGGCTCCCCTTTTGAAAGTGACTTGAATAAATAACTAATTTGCATATTTAATAACAGGTATCGTGCCAGATTCAATTGTTTTAGCCAAATCTGTGAATTATTAATCGCGGTTACCTTATTACACTTTAGTAGGAGGTTAATAAAATATTCAGGTCGGCTTTCTTTGATTAGCTGGTAAATTAATGGTTTCTTTGCATTGAGGTGGAAATTAAAAGGTCGTAAAAGATTTTTTTTTCTAGCTAAAGAGTGTAATATTTTTCTTCATATTTTATTAAGATAATAAAATCTAACCGAACTTGTACATCTCAACTATACCCTCAAAATTGGTCAGAAGTGGCACTATGTGGTCCTATCGGCCCTTCGTGCTCTGCCTACCCCGTAAGGGATAAAAGTGTGATTATATGTATGTATGTATGTATAAAATCATCACTAAAATACCAAGTTAACCCGCATCTCGTCTCCTCCCGTGTACTCATATGTCTTGACAGCCTCTGTGCAGGTAATTAATTTTTAAACATATATGAACACGGACATGAGACTATAATAATTATTTTTATATTTAAGACTAATAATTAATTAATAATAATTTATTCACAAAAAAGAAGGAAAAAATATATAAAAAATAATCGAAGAGTTACCTTCTAGTTTCACAAGTGCATCATAATCTAGAACGAACTTGAAAAGAGACAAATCATGACAACAATTAGCAAAATTGTGCTGCGCGGGGTTTAAACCGCCCCCACGCCCACGTGTCTTGCGGGGGTGGTAAACAAACGTAAACAAGGGTGCAACGGCACGTAAACAAACTGATACAAGGGGTGCATTGCTTACTAGATGCTGTTGATGTAACATTCTTTAAATTGAGATAATAGAAGTATATTAAAATCTCTATTAATATGATAGTGGACGCCCGCGACTTCGTCCGCGTGGATTGCAGAAAAAACAAAAAGTCGAAATTATCCGTGATAAAAAGTAGCCTATGTGTATTTATTACTCAACAGTAAAGAGGCAATAAGGTATTTTGTCTTATGCGCATACCAATTATGGGCATGTTAAGCTTAATCCAGAGTGTCAGCTAACTCCATACAAAATTTTATTAACATCGCTCTAGCCGTTTTTACGTGAAAGAGTAACAAACATCCATCCATCCATCCATACTTACAAACTTTCGCATTTCTAATATTAGTAAGAAAAACTTTTTATGTCATACAAATATCTAGTCCAGAACATTTTACCTAAAAAATTTAATTGTTCTCATAGAATTTTGCGTGTTTAAAGGGAAAAACGAAACATCCATAAACTTTAAGATAGCGATAGGCTATATTATGTATATCATAGGTATGTATGAAAAACCGAATTCTTATGTATGAAAAACTAAGTTCCTTTCAAATGACCTAAAACCCAAGCTTATCAGTAGCCCCTTGAGAGTTCTTTTATCCCATTTAGATCCATTTTCAGGGTCTTGTTAATAAAATCTCTGAAGTATTGTAGGTTTCAAGAAACCAAGCTCAAAGTCAAAGTAATCATCTTCTTTAGCCTACTGCAGTCCACTGCTGGACGTAGGCCTCCCCCAGGGCACGCCACAAGGCTACTGCCACAGGGTTTTATGGAACAGCATTACAGCGTTTGCGATATCTACATTATTCTATCTACATTCATCATCATCATCAGCCTATTGCAGTCCACTGCTGGACGTAGGCCTCCCCCAGGGCACACCACAAGACTGCTATGGGGGATATTTGCCCATAGTCACCACGCTGGGCAGGCGGGTTGGTGACCGCAGTTTGTATTTTGAACTATGTTGTCAACACGGGAGGCGCTGCTGCTCATCTCCCGGAAACCCTTAATCGCCTCATACGATACCCACGGGCAGACATGGGGTGGTACGAATTCTACTCTGCCGGCAACACGCGGCCAATACATTCTAATTGTGAATATTAATGAACCAAAACCTAAAAAAATTATACTTTTTACCTAATTAAATTATTTTGGCATGAATTGCTTGGGTAATTCGAGATTAACAATTATTTAGACGAGATAAAGTCATAATTTTTTAAAAAAATATTTAAATCTCCGTCCGGAATTATTCGATCGGTTAGGAACGGGAAAAATGAAAAGTCGAAAGTTTACGTATATGAAGTTACAGGCGTCAATTTGTAATAAAATAATTGTTTATGATTGCCACTGCTAATTTAGAAACATAAAAAAAATATCAATGTTTCATTTATTAAAAAAAAAAAATCTTGAATTGTTTTACAAACTTACCAAGATAATGCTAATTTCTCAAACTGGGAAAAATAGTATTAAATTTAGTTTTCAGATTTAAGTAACTTCAATAAACGTAATTATAGCTTAGCTATTAACGCAAAAATCTTGAAATTAATTCTTTATGTATTCAAATAGGACACTCCTTAATTTTTTTCTTTATACAGATGTATAGAGTAAAGAGTGCTACTTATTTAATAAATTAAATTGCAAATTATTATTTTAAAAATATAATAAACCTTTATTCAACCTTTGTTCTTTATTCGTGTTGCCTCAAAATTAAAATATATTTAAATTAAATGTACAAAATAATATTAAATAATCAAAAAACATAGACACATTTATCAAAAATATAAATAAAAATATTAAATAAAAGAGCACTGCAACTTACCTTCTAACAAACTCAGGCACAAAACTTCTCAAAAAGTCGCGGGCTTGTTTACGCGTAAACAACTTGTTTATTTATAAACAACTCTACAAACAAGCAACGCGTCCTTCCCCTACCGTGGCCGTCACTCAACTGAGGTTACGTAACGAAATCCTGGCGAATCCTTCGAGCGATTTTCACGCATTTTCTCAATTTACGTCGCCAGTTTTCATTGACCCGTCTACCTTCTCCCTCAGCTTACCAGCAATGCATAAGATGCAGGACCTATTCGATACCCAATGATTAGAATAGAAAGTTCTCCGTATTTGCATCCTTGTCTGATTGTACTTGTGTAAGTGAAACAAAAGTTTGTCAGTTCCATTTTTACAAAATTTCCGTCGTCGATATCGAATGAACCTGAGTTCAAAGTGTGTGGTTTTTACAACGCTTGCTCTCAGATTTCGTAGTACGTTCGGAGAGTTTCGTGCAATGTCGTCGAGAGACCACGCCCCACGTACACGTAGCTCATTCCTTTTTGCTACGAAAACCGTAGCAGTATAAAAGTCGTAGCACATACTACACTAGAAACCATTTTTGATCAGTGAAAAAGGTAAGGATTTAAAAAAATTATAAATCATGTATTTCACAGAGTCGCACTAACGGCTTAATTTAATATTTAACTAAATCCTAGACTTTATTCAAGGAGTATCTTCACATTGTCACGGCGGCTTTAATTGACGCAAACAGACGTCAGTTGAAACTAAGATTAAGGTTTCGGTGAAAGTGGACTAAACACATTACTTAATATTGTAAAAATGATATTCGATAAGTATAAATTTTTTGATACCATGTAAAAACGTGAAAGGTTTTATTAACCTCAAAAATTAAATTAAGTTTTCATTCACTATGGTTGCGCCCACCACCGGGCCCTACACCCTCCACTGACCTAATACAATTTCATTTATAAAACAGTTATGCATAACAAAACAGGCGAAATTGTAATAATGAATGTTTGAACTTCCGAATTGTAACGCCTAATACAATTTCATTTATTTAGTTTTCAATGTTGAAACCCTTGCAAACCTCACATAAATATTTTCTTAAATAATCGTGTAGGTAGATACATACCTACCTAATTGTTTAACTAGGTTTTTATACATGGTGATATTAAATACAAAAATAAGTAAAAAAGTAACGAAAATGGTGTAATATATAGGTAGGTAATCGTTACGTACAATTATACTTATAATGGTAATTTTACAAACCACAATAAGATAACAAAAACTTAACCGAACAAAAACCACAATTTTCTTAATATTTGCCAACACATTAATATTAAGTTCACCATAAGGCACGCCCACTCAGGGAGGCGTTGCCATATAGAACACGCCCACTCAACGTACTTAGAACCTCCTCGTGAGACGGAAATTCTGGCCTTTCAGCCGCTGAATAGCTGTAATGTGAGTAATATATAGCTTTATTTCAAACGTGAGTGTCGGATCTCGTTCGTGACCTTGCGGTTCCGGCTGCACACGGCTGTGTTCCCGAAATGGAGTAGCCAGAAGTGCAAGATCATAAAAGCGATCCCATAGCCCCTCCCCCTTATTACCTAACTAGCAAAAGCAAAGCGATAGCGAAAATTGTACAAAAATCGCTGATTGCTTGTCAAATTCGTATTGCGTAACTTTGACCATTTAAAGGCGAATATTGTACGATTTTCACTATCGCTTTGCTTCGGCTTTGCTATTGCTTTTACGTAATCAGGGGGCCTGTTGGCATAGCGGGGACAGATGTACTGGTAAATGATCATTGCTCATCGCAAGGGAAAACGCCCCTGAGTTCCTTAGACGACTCTTACGAGTACGATATGCACGGAAGAAGACGCAGCTAATATATTCTAGTCAAGCAGCAGATTCGACACAAGAGTAGCACTATAAGTTTAATATAATATCAATATGACAATATGAAGACTAGGAAAATTGTCCAAAAGCGTTACAGCCGCTTTGATGGCTGTTCATCGATGAATATCCATATAAGTCTACTAATTCTAGAATCTCAAATTTCTATACTTAAGTAGACTTGGAAGAGCGACATTCAATTTAGTCGTGTTATAAAACGATTGGCGAATATAATATTGATCCGTCGATTGGTTTTAACCCTTAATAACCTAGAGTTTCAATTTTGATACCAATCTTTTTTAACCGAATGTTCACATTACTATTAGTTTTTTTTATAGCTTGGCTGTTCGTATTTTACTGTTGTATAATATTCTTTCCAACGAATTTAAAAATCATTGTGATTTTTTTAGCTATTTTTCCCTTCATCTAGACCCTCAAGCAAACACAATATTAAAAAAAAAACACTGGCGTAAATCAGGCTACTAAGGGTTAAGCTATCAAAATGTATGTTCAAGTTGAGAAGTTAGGTAATGTTATGTAGGTATATTAGGATTAATGAAGACTAACTTAATTATTGTAGTAAAGGCAGGCCTCTAGAGTCGGAGTATAACTGCCGAGGGATGGCGTCAGGCAGGTTGCCGCCCGTGAAACAAAAGCCAAGATGCTTGGACAATTATTTTAAATAATAGGACAAGGGGAAGATGACGAATTTATTATTCTAGTACCTCTGTGTATTACTTCTCCATACGGGATTGTAAATATACGAGTATTGTTTAATTGTCGGTTTTCAGGTTTCGATCTCACGCAATATATTTTATTTCATAACATAATAAGATAAGGGATAAGGGAGGGAAAATTAGTTAAAAAGAAAAAATCTCTTGCAGGATAACAATTAACTTATTTGTGAATTCATTCATGAAGTCGATAAAGAGAAACTGAATGAATTTCTTCTTTTGAAACAAACGGCCGGCGGTGGCCCTGAAAAAAATGTTGAGATTGACCATATTAATGAAATAAAAATTAAACAAAGATTTCCCATTCATATTTTCGAGTGAAACAATTGGCCTTTAAAACATCTGTTGAGAATGTCCATGCTAAAGAAATACAATAAAAAAAATTTATTTTATAAAAACCTTTATTTTGATTGAAACAATTTCACAATCCTACTAATACGAGATTTTTGTTACTCTTTCACGTAAAAACGGCTAATTTTATTAAAATCGTAATAAAATGTTATATATCATAAAATTTTTATGTAGTTAGCTGACACCCTGGATTAACACAAAAGCTACTTTTTATCCCGGGAAAATATTTTTATCCCGGATAATTTCGACATTTTTCTTTCTGCAGTCCACGCGTACGAAGTCCACTCGGGCGTCCACCAGTAATTAATAAATTCAATCCTTAAGTCTTCTATGTTATAAGTAAAATAGCTAAAATTGTTTAAAAAAACTTTACTGGATGTGAAATAATCCTGTTATTTTTGTAAAGCTTTATGAATGATGTTTTCGTTCCAGTTTGTAGGTGACTAGACAATCATTAATATGCGGTTGCCTAAAAACACCGCTCAAGGTATACGATAGAAACAAGTGGATCGTGCTCATTTTATTAAAATGAAATATTTAACTGTATCAGGCGTTACTGTTCGGAAGTTCAAATTTCCATCAAGCGTTGGCAGACCAAAATAAAATAAAATATTCGAGTTCTAGTTGGATTTTGTTATTAATTTTGTTGAAGGATTCACTATTAGAGTAAGCCCTTTGCACATTCATAATTCAATGTACTGTCTATATAACTAATTTCACTCATCCGCACCAAACGTTATGCTAACTCGTTTGTAATGCGAACGGCTAAGGAGTGGAATGCACTTCCTGCCGATGTACTCGTATTACCGAGCACTACAACATTGGTCTCTTTCAAAGCTAGAGTGAATAGGCACTTTCTAGGCAAACATGTACCACCCTAGGCCGCATCTTGCTTAACATCAGGCACGATGGCGGTCAAATGTTTGCCTAGCTAATTGTAAAAAAAGAAAAAATTTTTTTTTAATATTTGTTTGTGTAAAATAAAGAATAAGGAATCTGAAAAATCGTGTAATTTCTAAATGTTTTCGGTAAAAAGTCTGTCTATTATTTAATCTACATGTCAATGGATATTTCCTTTTTTTAAGTTTGATTTAGAAATAAAACTTGCATATCTATACGTGCATCTACAAGAGAAACTGTTTGTCACACCACAGACAGGTATCGCGCTCTAAAGTTTATGTAATTTTGATTTTAAATCAACAAATCGACTTTGGATTGTCATCGTAACATATCCCTCCTAAACTTACCTAATTTTTCTTGACATAATGATGATAAAAATATGATGTTGAGCTCCCCTCGGATTTCCGGCGGATATCCGGCACAATGAGAGGCTCCGGGTAAGTTCTCACCGGCTAGATGCAGCTTGATTGATAACAAGAAAACGTGAATTATGCTTGTTTGATAACATATACCTATACCTATTTTTAAAAGTGTATTTAAATTTTGATTTTTTGTCGTCAACAGGGAATATGCGGCAGACACGAAAATACATATATATATGTTATTCGAAAGATATTACAAAATAGCAGTCTATAGACTGCAAAAATAACACACGAGATGAAAATACATAATTATGTGTTACATAGAGCACAACTAGGACTTTTGATGTCTATTATTAAAAATATTTTCTTTGTGAAACGTGTTTACGGTGAAAAAGTTCTCAGCACAATTTTGGAACTGTTGAAAATGTGTTTGAATTGTTTAGAATGCGATTTTGTTAGTCATAGGCACCACTATCTAAATTCGTTTTACAAATTTTACTAATACCTACAACATATTCGTTAATAATGATAAAAACAAATTAAAAGCTAATATTTGGGTAACTGTACAAAGTCCTGTATCAGAATGAAATGAGTTATGCAACGTAAATCATAGGGCGGCGTGCATAATAATAGCATAAAATATCTTCGTAATAAAAGTGCCGATACTTTGTTTACTGTTTTGATGAGTCGGCTGAATTTCCCCTATCTAGGATAATGGCCAAATGCCTTTACCGACCCGCATGTGCAAGATAAATAGAAGAAAGAACGCGCTTCTGGGAGCATAATGCAATGTTTTTGTTGGGCTGGGCACTTTGCATTCGCGGAAAATGTGAAAACAAAAATACTGTGCACTAAATTATGCATTTATTTTTTTACTATTAGGTACTTCATAATCATTAATTTGCATTAGTCTGAAATAATGGCGTAATAATTATTTATTTTCTTGTACCTAAGTGTTATAATTACTATCTATAGGTATATCCATTTCTGAGAATAGGGAGTTAGTAAGCAAAACATGCCTATTATTTACCTTGTTTATCTGTACCTAAATATTAATATCAGTAACTACTTATTTTAGGTAACTTTTTTCATATTAAGTCTTATCTCTATAGGTATAAGAGTATTGTGTAATGACAGCCAGTAATCATAGTACATCATCCAGGAACTCACGTTACATTACATTAATTGCGTTAACTTTAGAATTTCTGTGAGGATTTCGGAAAATCGAATGCTCCTCTAGTAACAAACCTATTTCTTATGTCCAGTAGTTTCAGCTGTGTGTGTGTTTTATTAATACAATACAAATACCGACTCTGTTACCTGAGCTGATGTGGGGCTTGTCGTCTTCGTCTTCAGCCTATCGCAGTCCACTGCTGGACGTAGGCCTCCCCCAGGGCACGCCACAAGGCTACTGCCACAGGGGGGTTTTGCCCATAGTCACCACGCTGAGCAGGCGGGTTGGTGACCGCAGTGTGACTTTCTGACTATGTTGTCAGCACGGGAGGCGCTGCTGCCCACCTCCCGGAAACCCTTAATTACTTACTTACTCTTACTTACTTTATCACTTGAATTGAAGATAACATTACACACTAAATTGAATTGAAGATAACATTGTCTGTAGAATCACATTGGCGATCCTACAGTTCTAGTTACCCCATTTATGGGAACACAGCCATGTGTACCCATATGTATGTAAGTGCGAATAAAACAATGAAATGTGGGTAATTAAAGTTTAGTTAACGTAAATTTTTAACTAAGATAGAAAGACCTATATTAATGTTGATCACAGGTTATTATTAACTTAAAAGGATATCCGCAATGTTTTATGTGATTTTTATTTGTCAATAAAGAATTTTGATTTTTTTTTTATTTTGAAGTGCCAGTACTGCCAGTACCCAAATACCGACACTGACACGTAGGTGCTCACGTAAGTTTTTTAAAGCTTGTATAACTTAATATAAGTATATATTGTGGTAATGAAGAGGTTTCCTAATATTTTATAGACATTTAATTATCGTCCGCGTCAACTAGAAGATATAACCAAATGTCCTGTTTTTAGATAAGGTTATTTTTTTACTGGATTAAAAGTTGCTATATCCCTTCTTGGACATCCCTCTATATGTGTCCTTTTCAAGATCCATCAAACGATTTTATCCTGAGAAAGCTATATAGTTATTCTTACAATGTTTGTTCTCATATACAATATAAGTAACAGTACAACAATTTGACTTTGAATAAAATAAAAAAGTATGTCGCGTCCTAAGCATGTGTTTCTACCCTTAGCCCCTGCATTTTTCATGACCAAATTCACCGAGTAACAACAATCGGATGTTTTTCACTCGTTTTCCGCTATTTTTCGTGATTGTCCGCTGAATAATGTAAATTCTGCAACTGCGAAACCGATTTTTCAATTACAAACCAATTGCGACGATCGCATGTTTGTTTCTGCCGTTAATAAATAATGGAAGAATTAAACGGTGAATTAAAGTAATTTGGATTTTATATTGCGTTTTATTACCATTATATTATTCTAAAGTAAAGTAAAGTTGATATTTTATAAAAAAAAATATATACTTTTTGCAACACATGTTCGTTCAGCTAGTGAGTGAGATTGTAACGAAGGATAGTTTTCTTGGAAGGGAAGTTTCCTTATACGATCTCTGATTTCTCTCTTATATACAAAGTAGTGGATTCTTCTGTTTGTCTAGATTTAGATTTGTGGTAGAATAACTTTTTATGCCTAATACGAGTAAATAAATAAGGTACATTATAATAAGGGAAGATTATTAGCTAAGATCTCTCTAGTCTTCTATTTATTGTCTTTTATCCATCTATTGTGGTCTAGGTATTTCTACACTCCCTTTACAAAGCTATACAACAGGCTAAACTCCTCATGAACTACGAATTTATCCATCGGAATCGTAAGCTTAAAGATCAAAGATTTGTATTCTTAAGCCGTGATAAACACATCGCCACCGCAGAGCAATGGCAGTAATCTATACAGCCACCCCAACCGATCGCCTCACCGCGAAGTAGTGTGTTTCACCTAATACATAGTTACTTTGAATGGTGGCGCTAGTTCTTCTTTATATGACTACATAATCAGTGTAACTGCGTACAAAATAGTTTTAGTTCCAAAATCGTTCCACGGGAACTATTCTATGGAAGTTACCCTAGTGCCGATAAATGGGAGCTCGTTTTTTGTCCACTGGCAACACTTTTTACCTCCGATAATATCGCCCGGCCTGGGCGTAATGTCCACGCGGATTATTGCAATATAAATTGTCCATGCTTGCCCATTCGATTGCTTAGGGTTGGCATGAATGGCAAAAAAATTAGCACCAATTTTTGTGTTATGGACCACTTCTGATTCAGGTTTATAAACTTACATACATATTTACAATCATATCTCTTTCATGAAGGGGTAGATACAGATTACGGACCTATTTTGATACGGTCCTGATACCCTCTTATACTTACAGGTTAATCCAAATCATTTATTTGTAACTTTGTAGTGCTAATAGTAAGTCACATTTAAGTCTTCCAAATTACTTACTTAACAAAATATGCAATTTTGTCATAAAGTAAACACGATTAAATGCAACATTTTGTTTTCTAATTACATGTAGTATACATTTTGCCATTTATGTTTGATCCTTCTTTGTAACCAATAGGTAATACATCTGGTGGCAATGATACATTTTGGACAGCCCTAACAGTTCTCGATTACCTCTCGTTTGGCCAGTCACTCCCTAAAGGAACGTTTAACGATATTAGGGCTTTATTTTTTATAGTTCGGGACAAAAGAACTCGAACGATATATTGTAAGGAAGTGGCCATTTGGCGCACTTATTTATCATAACTAGTGGTGCTTTTTCACTTTTGGCACAGAATAACTAATACGCCTTTGGTTAGGGGTTCTATAGTTTTAATTATATAGGATGTTTTTTCGTCGCCACCCTTAACGAAGGGTACATACTCTATACATCAAATAAAGTAAGTTTATGCAAAAAAAATGCTGGGAAACGATGTAATTTTTTTTATTACTTGATCGGACGAAATTTATAGTGTCCAGTGTTTATGCTAGTTTTTTCATCTTGCTCCGCGCGACTATGTGCATTTATGCAGAAAAACGCAGTCTATAGGTATTTACTCAAATTTGGACCCTAATATCTTTGGAACCAGACACCTCCCAGGTATGATTCCATGGAGAAAAATGATAGTGATGATGAGGAGATTCCGTAGTTTTCGGGAACGTTGACGACCAAAAATCACCCTGTATACTCAGGGTTAGTAGAAATTGAATATTAGGAATTTTCTCACTAGAAGTAGATCGTCAATTTAATTTATTAGAACTCTATAAGGATTTTATTTCGAAATAGAAGTAGGCACTATGACTTTATTAATTTTGTCATGATTTTTATTTTTGAAAAAATATGAATTTCTCGCCACTTTTTTTCTCTCCAGACAGTTTCAGGTGATATCAAAAGTTGCAACAAAGGCCCGCGAAAAATCCCATTGTTATCGAGAGCATAATTTATTAGGGGTCCACGCTCACGGGGACCTTTTTTTATATATCATCGCATTATCCCTGCTTCGGGAGTTACAACTTCTTAAAGGAAATCAGGGGGAAATTAATTTGGGCGTTAAAACTGTCCCGGACACAAGTCCGACTTTGTGCCCTTGTGAGATTAATGCGACTTTTTTTAAAGAAATCATAAACATTGGTTGGAAAGTAGCTTATGATGGGGCTTCAGTGTTTAGTATATATTTAATAGAAAAATTTATATACATTGTTGGACGTTATACACGTGTATATATCATGTGTCATTTCAATATGAAAATGAAATAATAAAATTACATACATAAATATTTTATTATGATTTGCCCAAAATATGTTTGCTTAAAAATTATCATGCAAATATATTAAATAATCTTACTAATTAATATATGCAAAATTTTCGCCAGGTTACACCTGCCAAACTTGACAGGGTTTTAAGTTTTTATGTATTTACACATTGCAGTGTTCTTCTATTCGTGGATATAAATAAAAAAATATATGAAAATCCTCCAAACACATCGTCCAGTATTTCTACGCGAATACCCCCATTCTTCATACGCAAATTAAATCAACACGAAAAAGCGTCGGTATGCAAGCAAAGGGCCAGCCCCACTCATCCGTTTTCGATTAAATGTGTCCCTAATATTTTTATCTTCTCACATAAATAGCCGGTAATGAGCGGGGACAAAATTCCCGACCGCTCTCCGAAATATATTCAAGTTAGCCAACTCGAGTGTGCATAATTTTTGAAACAAAAATAAATTTGCGCTTAATATTAAATCCTGATTTAATGTGTGTTTTGCTTGTGGAATTTTGTATATATTGAAAAATTTAAACGGACATTAAATTATTTGTCTACTAAAAATTGTCTTTTCAAACTCACCAACTTGATCTTATCTTAAACCAAGGGAAAGGACAAGAACCTATACAATGTTATATTTATATATCTAAACTGACACCAATCGTAACTGTGCTGATAAGGGGCTTCACTAAAATACATCAGCTGCATCTTCTTCCGTACATATTGTAAGGGTTGACTTGGGAACTGAGGTGCGTTCTCGCAGGCTATGGTTCTAGCAATCATTTGAAGCAAATGCTAAACAAGTATAACTTACGTTACGTACTAAGCTAGTAACGATGATAACTAATTATTAAGGGCCGGTTTTTCCAATGATCAGATAGTCTATCTGAAGTATACAGTTGATGCTGTCTCTAACTTGATCAAGATTTAGAGACAGCATCAAATTTATTCTTCAGATAAGCTCGATTAAGCTTCAAATTGCCATTAGTGAAATCGGCCCTTAGACCTTTTAAATATAATTAGAAGGTTTAGCGGCCATACGGAATACTTCTCTCACGGGTAGCATCCATATATCTTGAGGGTCAGGTAGAAGACGTATATCGCAGTGGAATTGTTTCCGAGATCCTGTTCCACCCGGGAAATAGACCGTTTTTCTTGTTACAATTTCCTTTGCATGGTAAAAGGAAATAAAGGTAGTCAGTAAAACAATGACTTGGGCGGGCGATTACGTACTCTTTGACATTCCTATAATAATCCTAATTTAATTTACGAATAAATAGCATGGTAGGTACATGTAACAGATCTAACCTAATAATATAACATAAAGTCAAGAACCACAATTTGCTTTGTAGAGTCACTAGTGGAAATTTACTACCTACCTAAAACTACATAGGTTTTAACAATCAATGATAAATTTTTTGATGATAAACTTTTGTATTGATATCCAAAATTGTTTTGTGGACAAGGGAATTTTATCAAGCATTAGAAACCGCTGGCATGTTCCCTGGTACCAACCAGCACAGCATAAGTTTGCAGGTGTATCAAAAACCACAGATACAAAACCGTCCCGCAGATGAGGGGGTCACTAATGGACGCCGCGTAGATAGCTGAAGGAGGCCTGATTTATATGCCAGGTTACTCGCCGTGAATAATATCGAAGGATTTATGGCTCTTACACTCGCCTCGGGTTTTATTTTGTTATAAAACAGTGGCAACACGTAATGGTAGTTCAATTAAAAAGGTGCAGCCTTTTGTTTTCGAATTTATTTCGGCAAATACAGCTAATAAGTAGGTAATTTAGTTATTTACACGCCACTAAGCCTTTACAGTAATAACGTTGTTTAAATCATTATTAACTTTTCCATATTGGCAGTTTTATTTGCAGTATTAAAAATGAAAATTTCCAATTTCGGGCTTCGTGATCCGTTTCTGTAATACATTCAGTTTACATTGCAATTCAAACAACACATCCGCCTGAACAATTTTAAAAAGCGATTCAAGCATCCTCGTGCGGAACACAAAAACACGCTGCCAAAAACGCTGTTAACTGAAAACGCTATCATCGAGAGGTCCAATTGTCGTAACTTAAACATCGGGCTCGTATTGTTTACGTCCATGCCAATCAACAGGCTCGCTAACAAAACCAATCAACTTCGTCTCGCCTTTATTTGCTTAAAAGAACACTTTTTCCTTTTAGTTTTTCATTGTCGCTGTGACCCTTTCGTGCGTCACCCGCGCCGGATATATTTGATTAAAAAATAACGTCGTCAGAAAGCGTTCGTGCCGGACCGGCCGTATGGAGGAAAAAGGAGAAAAATCTTGCGCTCGCAGCGGCTTAGCTGTCATTGTCACGTTCACGCCCGCACGAAAGTCAATGTTTGCATTTTACAGCACTATCTATCTCCGTGAACGGAAACGGAGATGGAGAGCCGGTAATGAAAATTCGGTTTTGGAAAACTGCTTTTTAGTGTTCGTTGGCCGAATAAAACGACGCATTTACCTCTGAATTCCCAAAATGCTATGATTAACACAACCCCTAAAACACAATATTTACCACCAAACGTAGTTGTTCATTTTAATTGAAATATAAGTTTGCGATTGTAATTCAAAAAATTATTTGCATATAATCTCGAAATGGGATAGATATCTATGAGATCTCGGTATAGGAAAAAGGATAAAGGAGATCTTATAGCCACGTGTAGCATAATAAAGCACAAAAAATACGTATGCACAAGGAACACAGCCGTATGTAGATGTAAGAAAAATTTCATTTAAAGGTACTAGGGACTATTGAACTATTACTCAAACGTTAATTTTTGGTAATAAAATAAAAGTAAACGCTACAAACCGTATTCAAAACTCCAGAATCTGAATTTAAAGTTATACTTTGGATGATAAGAGCTTTATGTACCACTTTTCTTGCAGAAATAAATATTCTATTTTATTCTATACTGAACGAATACTTTCCAATCATTTCAAACTTCGGCCATTTGAATGGCGAATGAACGTTCCTTTTCACATAGTCTCTCTGTTTGCCCCTGTTTTATTAAATGACCAGTTTTTAGTGCACCACAATAGGGTCTCGCACAATGGACTCCCGATTCCCGGAATACATAGTGCCCGAAGGACAAAAGAAAACGATTAGTCCCGTCCGCATATCGTCTATTCTATTAATTGGTTTCCAATTCAGTTTACATTTCTATTCTCGCTTATCGGTTCTTTCAAATGAATCACAAATGAAGGGTTAAGAATTTTCAACCAATTTCCTTTCTTTCTGAGAGATCGATAAAATTAATAAAGACACTAATACCTATGCCAATAAACGTTAGGTTTTGCTATTTTTTTGTGGTGCGAGCCAAGAGAGTCATGAGAACCCACAGAAATCCTTTTAAATAAAATAATAATTAAGTGTTTATCAATGTAAAAATATTATAAAATTCATATACCTAATTCATTTACTTACGGCTAATCGTCCTTAACGAAAATTTATTGGCGGTATTGATTGGACTCTTTATAGACGAAAGTTTTTAAAGTTGTGTTTATATTTTTTGTTTACGTACATGTACAAAAGTGTATAACAGTAAATACAAAAGTGGTGCGCTCCCTAAAATCGCACTTTTTCCTGGAAATTACCAACTAAACTGCTATAACCGTTATTTGGTCGGATTCCTATCGTCTTCCTGAACAAAAACAGATAAATAACGAGTGATCGTTACGGTGTGTTCGGAGTAGACAATTAGAGGAGGCACTCGCGAATTTATGTGTTTACGTGCGATGAACAGCTTGTCTTAAATAGTTTGGATTGGTAAATTTGTTGGGTGTCTTTAGGATCCAGTCTTTTAATTTCCTAGTAATCAGGTATAATTTTGGAAATGCAGATGAGACTATGGTGCAAGGAAGATCAAAATAATATGATATACACATCAAATACATCAGTCTATAGGCCTCAGCCAGAGTACGATACAAGGCCACTGCCATAGAGAAGTTTTTTCCCATTGTCACCATGCACGACTAGCATGGTGACAATGGGAAGTATGAAGTATTTTCGGAAGGTGTCAACACGGGAGGCGCTGCTGCCGGAAACCATTAAGTTAAGTAATATTTTTCTATATATACATTATTGATAAGGGTATCATGAAAGTCATTACTTAGCAGAATTTCATAGCATAACAAAACACAAATCTCAATGTTATGCATTCACCAAACTTGTAAGTTTTAGTTTAATTTCGTAATGAATTTCCATAGACGGGTTACGGAGAGGGGCCGACAAGAAAACGCGCAACTTTTAAACGACGAAAATTTGGGGCTCCTTTACGATAACGATCATAATAAAATATGGAAGTTTGTTGTAACACGTTTACACTAAACGTTTTATTGTATAGGTACGAGGACGATTATTGTTTTTTCAGTGTCTTTTAGTACGTGGAGTAGGAAAAGTAAATATCTGAAAAATAAATAACTTATCTACTATTATTATTTATTACTTTGCCTTCGAACTCATGATATTATTGTATCGACTCTCACTTACAAACATTTTTATGTATGCATCTAGGAGGTTGGTCCTATGTTTCTTCAATTATAGCTTAGATTAATGATTGGTCTTCGCTCCGTATTCTAAGTATCATAGTAACAGTTACACGAATCCCAGTTAATGTTATAAATGCGAAAGTACCTAAGTTTGTTACCTCTTCCCACAGTATTTACTTAGCCAATCTTTGTGAAAACTTAAAATCATTCTGTAATCCATGCAGACGAAGTTAACAGCTGGTAATAAATACAAATACAGAACAGGTAACAACATTTTCTTATTTCTAAAAAATCCCTTGCCATTTCACGTCACATTGCGCTCCGCAAGGGCGAAGGAATTTCCGTTATCGGCCAAACAAAACGCGCGGGCTGTTTTCTTAAACTGTAATAGAGAAAGTTTAGATATTCGAGTTTTATCTGCGAAGTCGCCCTCGAGGATCAATTAAAAGTCGCTGGAGACGGCCGCATTTGACAATTATTGTTGTAATAAGAATCCACAAGAACAATTTTGCGCGCGAAAGATATGCTAAGTATTTTGTGACTTGAAATTTGCGTTAACGTAGATACGCTGTTTTGGGAAGGGGTTACAACGTCCAGTATTGTACAGTAGTACATACATATATATACACATAAACCACACCAAGAAGATTCAGCATAGTGAATCAGTGACAAGCTGAGGGAACAGCCCTGAGCTCCTTAGTCGGCTCTTACAATTTATGACAAGTACGGAAGGAGATTCAACTGATATATTCTAGTAGAGTCCCGCATGATACTGCCCTATGCAGTAGTACATAGGTAGGTAATTAAATTTGTGTCACATAGTAAAACTACACTGACTTTGAGTTTCAGTCAAACATCTTCGAAACTTCAACACAATATTCTTCCATAGTGTTCTGTGATTCTTCCACTTGCATTTCTGAGGATGGATCTCCACTAATCCCTATCATGGTAACATTATATCTTATATAGATATTCATACTATCGAGAACTAAACATAAATTAGGGATAACATCTATAAAATTAAATTATCTATGTTTTTGTGTAGTAACAACATCGTTTATTACTAGAGAACGGGCAGGAAAAACCAAATGTCTCCTTTGAGATCGAATTGATGGCGCTCATAATGATACTTTTAATTATTTTAATCGTTCTTTAGAAACAAAAGACATTATTTCAATAAAGTATTGCGGTTCTTTTAATGGTTTGAATTATTGGCTTTTTAGGTGTGCTTTCCGGTACTGTCTTGGAATAAAATATTTACCCCATTATAAAATTTCTTGCTAATTTACCATCAAGTCTCCATGTTCATGTACCTATAAGATATTGATATCTGTTGCCTATTCACAAAATTTTCTTCTGTTATATTGTAAGAATAGACAGATATATTGTATGGAGTAGCCAGATATGCAGAATCGTAAAAGAGATCACACAGCTACGTTGAACATAGCGGGGATAGAAATGACCAGTGACACGTTGCAAGCTCTAGTAACATGCACGGTAAGAGATGCGGCTGAAGTTTTCTAGTGAATCGCCGTATCAGCACAGGACAAATGTTATGATACGAGTATTGTTAATATTTTTATTTTTGCCACACTGAATGGTTTTGTTTATGTGCAATTCAACTTATTTATAAGCAAATCTCATTTCGAGATCCCTCCTTATTTGCATAATACAAGTAAGGTGGTCCAAGGAAGGTAAGGAAGAAATTTCAAGATGTGGTTATTTGTGTAAACAAAGAAATGTTGGAAGCGAGCCAGACAATGCAGAAAGTTTGGAACCTAAACATCTCATTACGCGCATAATGATGTGGACGGGAAAATATGAAGGCAAAGTTATTTTTAAGAAATTTTTCAATTTTCTTTGGGATAAAACTTGACGAATAACCAACTTTACCTGCATCATCATCATCAGCCTATTGCAGTCCACTGCTGGACGTGGGCCCCCCCAGGGCACGCTACAATACTGCCGTGAGGGGTATTTACCCATAGTCACCACGCTGGGCAGGCGGGTTGGTGTCCATATAATATAATTAATATTCACAATGACCATAAAGTGTATGTCTTCGTAAGAGTTTTATTTTTAAAGCGTAAGTGCATAAATTATTTTGGGTACCTAAAATGCTACAAATTTAAATTCTTGTGTGTTGTCTCTGTGTGTGTTTCTAAAACACTTGCTTCCTGGTTATTCTTCTAATTTAAAAATATCAAGATCGAATAAATTTTGATAGGTTTTGGTCTTAAATAACCAAACCGATCAATCGACCGATTGAGTACTTAGTTTGACTTTCCTGCTTCAAACACTTTGTTTTAAGTGGTTTCAACGAAGACACTTTACCCAAGGCGACATTTATTTCACCGGTCGTTAAGTCACATCGGACGTGTTACACAATTCCTCGGTACGTGCTAAATGGCAGTAGCTTTTTCCGACGACTCTATACTTTGTTATCCTGGTACTTTTACATGTTTAATCGCTCCTTGGGGAAGAGGGACGTGAGACTTGAAATCGAATCGCGGATCGGGAATTATTGCTCAGGTAATTCTGATCGTCTGGTACAATATGCTGCAAGAATTGCTGAGGTTTCTGAGTTTATAAATAAAATTAAAGCAGGAAGCTAAAAATAGAAATACCATTAAAGTTTGTATGAAGAAGCAGCATAGTACTACAAATTATAAATTACGGTAAAATTTAAGTAATCTGCCTTCATGGACGATTAAATAAAAAATAATTAGTTAACATTAAGAGTCGTAAACTTTAGCGCGGGGATAACAAATCTTGTTCTTGTAGTGCCCTAAGTTGGATTTATCTTTGTTTTTCTTCGCTAACAAAAGATATTTCCAATCCAGCCCGCGATGTTTGTGGAAGGGATTACTTCACGCTGTCTTCAAGTAGTGCGGTTTAGAAAAACAAAGTATTTTCCAACTTTTGAACAAATAATTCGGTTAATACTGTGTCGGATGATGCATCTGTAGTAGTTCTACTCACAAGTCGTAGTAAATAACATTCGGTCGGAATATTATTTATTGCTCAGTACGTATTATATTTTACAATAAATGATTGCTAATTCTGGTTTTCTATTACTTAAGACTCATTTGCGCCAAATGATATCTTACCTCATATCATAAAAACATGAGTATGAAAATAACTTAAAATTAACCTCAAGTTGTTTTAAGTATTATCGAAAAGCTCTAGATACAGACACAAGGCGCGATGGATTAAATAATATAAAGACTCAATAAAACGTCAAATAACAAAAGGAACATAACAAAAGCGCCATGCTAATTTCGCGCCTAACAAAAGCATGCTCGAGCAAGCGAAAATCAAAAATGTATTTATTCTCACACCGTATAAAAAGTCAATATGGAAGGCAATAAAAAGTGGATGTCGAAAGAAATAATAAAATATAACCTCTGGAGTGAACGGAATGAACGACTTAGAGAAAACTAGAGGGACGCCTAGAGTACTCTTGTGATTTTTTCTTAAGAATATGACTATGGACATAGAAAAAAATAATTGTGACATAATACTTTAATTTATTCAGAAAGTTTAGCATTACTTTCCGAGAAAATGCATTATAAATTACATTAATTTTAAATTATGTAGTTACTAATAATACAGCATCTTTCATAATTTGTCATGTTAATCCTACTAATAAGTAAAATATTAGATTATATTAAACAAAAATACTTGTAACAATAAAAAATGCAATATGTATTTGAAAATTAAGCAAACATACAAACTTTATTTCTGTGACCATCGATGAATGTAGAGTGAATGGAATGAACAGCCCTTGTAAAGAATGTTTGTCTAAAGATAAGACGCGATCAGGGGACTTCCCTACGGCATTCAGATGAGTGGCGGGGAGAAATTAAAACTGCATCGCACAATGTCCAATCCGCGCCTCATTTGTATTCAGTATTGGTTGTGGACAAACCTTGGAAAATATGAGGGAAAAAAACGCTTTTGGCGAATGTGATATCATTGATTTGTGGCTCACTATTTATAATAGAAGAAATAATATATTTTTTAAATACCGATGCGGAGCTTCACTAGAATACATTAGCTGCATCTCCGTCCGTGAATGTCGTAAGAGTCGACTAAGGAACTCGGGCATTTTCACATAGTCTAAGAGGCGTGGAAGATCGACCTTCACCGATCTGATAACTCGATGAAACATTTCTTTTCAAATATAATTTATAAACAAATATGCCTATGATGATTTGCCTATCGAAAAGTGTTCATAGCTATTTTTATTTTAATCAATTTTCTTTCATCGCCTTCACTCCTATTATAACCGAATGAGTTTTATCTCAACTGATAGTTCTTAACACAAAGAGTATGCCTAGGTAGGCTTGCCTACTTATTTCTGTGCATGGCTACCTAGCAAGGATGTGAATTGTGAATAGGTAAGTCAATATAGGTAACTACACCGCTATGTTTGATAAAAAATATGTCTTATCGAGTATTATTTATTCTATTCTATTTTATTCTCTAGATAGTAGTTAAAAAATGGTTTTGGGAAAAACTCTCGAATCCAATATATTTTCACTTAATTTAATCTTTAAAGTCTCATGTTCTGCCGTTGGGTTATCGGTGAGTAGCTCTATTTCGTCATGCCAGACCCAGCCTGGGGAAATATTGTTATAAAGTGGCTATTGTTATAAGTTAGAATAAAACAATGTAAAACCTTATATTCTAAATTAATAAAAAAAAAAAAAAAAATCTGATCGGTGAAGGTCGATCTTCACGGTCTCCCCTACTAGCAGGTGATATAAGCTAGCAACTTGTCATTCATAATTAACATCTGTGCCCGCTATGCTAAACTAGTCTGTGGGATCTCTGTCATTATTTTTAAATTGTAGATTTCGCAAATAATCTATTCAATCATAAATATTGTAATCCAAATTAATTCATTTTAACTTTCCACTTACGAAACTGAACACAACTCTCATTTAGCCATTGAGCCTAAAATCTCTGCAGTAATCACAAAGGTAGCGAGGTAACCCTAATAACAATATACTTAACAGCCTAATCTTGCCCTTGCTATTCGGAAGGCGTACCGGCGCCATATTCTTATAAATTAATTACTTGTAATCTACTCATGAAACGGGACTTAGAGAAATGAAGTTACAACATGCCGGTTAGGGTTGGGACTCTTAACTTGTGAGATTTGTTGCAAACCGGGCGTGTGAGTGCGGATTTACAGTGTTTTGTCCTATGTATATTATTTCCAAAATAAGTGGTAGACTCTGAGTTAAACTTCAATCTGTTTGCTCACTTGACTGAGGATTTGGTTTCCTATGGATTTTTCATTTAGGTAATATAATCAATTTATTTAAAAAAAATATTATATTTTACAAAATCGCTAAGGTCTACCAAAAATTTACATGATTGTATCCTGTCATTGTTTTTCCTACATACTTACCTAAAACTGAATTTGTTGAGTATCTATTGCTTGAAAACGTGCTACGCTTAGTCTAAAAGCTCCATTACTACAGAAGCGCTCTTACATTAGAAATGAGAATCTGTCCAAAGGCTGGTTAATAAGTTACACGTGTCGGGTTCTCGCAACTTTGTTACACTTTGTAATGCTGACTCTTTAATGTCTAGACTGCAGTCTTCAAGACTTTTATAAATGTTAATGATAGTTGTCAAGTAGTGTTTACAAAACTGTTTAAATTGTGTGACACTTTGCATACACTTGAACAAAAACAAGACAGTAACAAAGATTATTTAAAAATAAGTAGGAAGGTGAAATTCTAGGGAGTGGTCGGACCAAGATTACCACAAACTGACGTGCATGAAGAATAATATCATGAAAATCGATGTGAAAGAGGTGTTTCAGGACCGTAGAAAATGGTGATCTGCCTACGGGAAAGAGGTGTGATTTTATGTGTATGTTTTATAAACACCTCTTATTTCTAATAATTTTAATCTGCATTCATATATCAAATCAAAAGCTGTACCTTTTCATTTAAAACACAAGGGAGAAGAAACGCTTCCGTTCACAACAAAGAATCTGCGGTATCTAAATGTTAATCTTTGGTCAGTCGGGCAAAAATTATGTTTTTCGGACCCGAGGCACATACTGGGACGCAAGTTACTGGGTCGGAAACTAAGCTTCATTTAATTTTGTTCCAGCCAAGTATAAAGTAACACCTATTATGTGCACAGAGTAATAATTTAGTATTACTGGGGTATCCGTATTGTTTCATTTCTTTGTCTTAGTTTGTTCTTAAATATATTAAGCTTAGGTATAAGTAGGTATATCAAAGTTTCTTCATGATTGTAAGTAATTAAAAATGTATGAAATATAACGTAGTCGCCTTATAACATGTAATTATTCAATAACAAAAATAATGTACTTAACGGGTATCATAAAATCCTTTTTATGATAGTCAACCCCATTTCAAAGACCAAAAGCTAGCATCTCAATTCAAATAAAACCCGATTTCAAAAATCTCACAGCCACCTTAACCGAAAACGCTTTCAAAGGCTTCATTTTATATCGCGTCAATTTCCACAAAGCGAAATGACTCTAATTTGAATATGTAATGGAGGCTTAAGATAATCGACCGGCTTATACTAATAAAGGAGCTTCTATTTTAAAACGGGAATCGTTTCAAAAGAATCGAACAATTCGATTCGGGGGTCGGATAATTTATTCGAGTGTGGAACTGTCGACCGCCATTTTGTGGTGGGCGGCGAGGTCCTGGAACAGTTACTTAGAGGAGATATGCTAATATTCATTCTTAGAATACAGTATCACCGTTTGCGAAGGTGATAGAAGTGGGCCGTAGACTTTAATAGAAAGCAAATGTCATCCAAGGCAGGTTCATACGTAGGCTGCATAAAGACATTGTTTATGCCAACTCCACTCAATATTTGCTCTATGGGGGGTCCTATCGCCGGAAGACGCTTTAAGACATTGATGCTGATTCTTTTTTTATTATGCTCCCCTGGTCCCTTAAAGACGCTAATACAAAGCCCATATATAAATAAGCCGCCTTTTGTAAGAAATGCCGTTTCTAGACAGGAAACTGAGCTTCCCTTCCCCGAAAACAATCTAAATTACATTTTCACGCAACTTCAAATGTCTTATTAATTGCGTACGACTTTTCAATGCAATAAATTTTCTTTTAACGCTTCCTTCTCGAAATCGGCTTAATACACAACGCTGGCTTTGCATACTGATCGCTCAATTGTGTTTAAGATAATTTTAAGACTTCTTTGTATTCATTAGCGTCTTTTTCTTATTTTTAATTTCTTCATTAACTTTTTAGACAAGCACATAAATAATATGATCCCTTCCGTCAGAATACCCAATCGTACATATAAATAGGTAAACCTACCTAAAATAATTACCCAACTGCTTTGTCAATTGTACTTAATCAAGTTGTCTGAAATGATAGAATCCATCAATCGCACAAAATATAGGTAGCCACATATAATATAACACGCACTTATTTTAACTTTTCGGAGAGCTATAAATAAAGGGAAATCCCCCTATTTGTTTCAACCTCTAGTCAAATAGAAAATACCTGGTCATGATTTAGGGTAGGTGCAGACGATATCGTCATCACCTACGGAATGACCCAGCATCCCTTAAGCTTTGCGACAGATAATATAGAAAGTTACGGTGCAAGTTAGAACAAGGATTTTTTTGATTAGTTCAACTTTTTTTTACTAATAACTGGTAAAGGATCCATGACATTCTAAAACTATGTATTTGAATGGCAATATGAATGTTTAGTAAGAAAATAAAATTTATTTTAAACAGTTTGAAATAACGACATACTCGTAGTCACAGATTTTCATGAGTAGCAGCCTATCCGTCACCTGGTCTAAATTTTTCACAGAAAGTAGGTAACAGGAAAACCCATTTTGGAAAACTATCTGCTTATGCACTCTATGCAGGTATGCCCAAAGACCTACCATTACCTTGTATTCTTAAGAAAAATCTGATTAACAAATGCATCTTTTAAATATAAATAACTTGAGTAACAGTCAACTGGCGACTGACCTAGCTACCGCAACTTAACTGCAACACACTCACATTTAGGGAATAGTGTCGCCTGTTCCTAAGGGATTTGTCAGACAAATGCCTCGCCATGTATCGGAAAAAATCGCCGGCTCACTAGTGGTCGTTTCGGCTATTTATGGCCGATTCTCTATAGCTTTTTTTATTAATAAAATGTATATTATGCGCGCAAGTGCGTTTTATATCGGCCTTCCATTCTTCGCGGACATTATCGTCCGTCTTTGGGCTATCGATTTAGAAGGGATATGGATATTGTTTTTTATTCATACGTTTTGGGATGGGGTGTTGGACGTTTGATATTACATATTGGATATATGAAAAGTGAGTATATTTTTCTCTTATTTTGTTATGAAAATGCATTATATTTAGCACAAACGCCGCCTGCGTTTGTCGTATTTTCCGTTATGAAGTTTTTTTTATATGGAGTTAAGTAGGAAGAGAACGCTGTACGTGGATTTACTGTACAGTGTAAAAGAGGATAGAAGTAATGAAAAAATATCTTGTCTCTTCAACGATGTTCCTCCTCTCTCAGGCTCTTCCTTTAACTTAATCAGGTACTTCTTGTGATTTAAATACATTTTTCTCATAATATTCTTATACTTCCATATTTCTCTTTCTGCTACATATCAATAAAGTTTCGTCAAAACAACGCTATCAGGTATCGAACGGTGTTTACCCGCATTCGGTATAAGTAGTTATGCAAACGTACGTTACCCCAAAACTTGTGGACAAGAAAAACAAAAGTAGAAATGTTCCTTCAATCAATCCAGATAAGGATTCAGGAATATTTGTAAATACTCCGGTTCGAAGGACCAAATGCTCACTCTATGTTTTATTTAATTTCAAGAAAAACTACGGCTATTTTCTTTGCTGTTTACTATGAAAACTTGACCTTTATTAAAACTAATTTTATAACTAATGGAACAGAGAAGATTTTACTGCCTAGTTGGATTGTACAGCGTAGTTGAACTCAAAAACTTCTTAATAGAACATTACGAAGAAGATACCCAAATCTTGGAAGACGGAAAGTTTACCCTCAACTTGAAATAATAAAACGCAACGAAACAACAAATCGTAACTACAAAATGGCTATAAAATCTTAACGATCCATAAACAATTTTGATTAAAACAAACTTGCTTGAGATAACCCGTTCCCCGCAATCGGCGTAATTGTCGACAATAAAATCATTAATTTTAAACCAAATATCGCATTAAAAGTAACAGCTGTACTGAGAGAACTGTTATACTGTGCTGAATTTGAAAATTATGCAGCCTTTACAACCCTAATAATAAAATTACTGAGCCATTGGAATCTTCTAGATAGATATTTTCCTTGATATACAAGTATTATGTGATATGATTTCTATTTTATTTTATTTTATTTGGAAAACAAACAGTCTTATATATCTAATTATACAACTAATACAAAGCTGCTGACCATTTAAATGTTTTCGCATACTTAATAACTTAAGAGTTTGTCTGTTGAGAACATTATGCTTAACAATAACTAATATGTCTGTACATAGATACAGCCAAGTGAAAGGAAGAGAAAAAAAAAACAGTTAGAATAATTGTGATACACAAGTTGTCTACACAAGTTCTAAGTTGTCTTTACAAATACGCGAGAATTTACTTTGCTTGCGGAATGAAGACCTTATTTCTTGATACCATGCTTTCTCTTAACCGAGTGCTATCAAGGAAAGGTACAGTTCATTTCACTCATGATATTGTAAAAAAAATCAATAATCGTTTATTCAACTGTTTGACATAGCGGAAATTTCTCAATTCAGCGATCGATATGAATCCGAGTTACCTAATTACATCCAGCCTTTGCCGAAAGAAAAATAACTCGAGAAAATTGATAATTTTAATAATAAAAGGCGAGTGGTACCAGCGAATTATGAGTTAGACAAACATAAGTCAATAGCCTGCCGGGCCGGTAAATATTGGATTAGCCGCCAAAAGGAGCCAAAAAGCAACGTATACAAAAACCTTTTACAGCAGTTAGACCTCTCTGAAAAATGTTTATGAAATGCTCTGCGAATGTGGAGATGGATTTTGAGAAAAGCTAAATAATATCTACCTTATATCAACTTAAACATAGCTGATAATGTATTTTGCAAAAGCATAGCGGTAGCAATACGATAGCGAATTTTTTTAGAATTTAATAAATGCACTTCATGAGTATGACATTAAAATGATTTTCATTGTTAATATTATATTTGAATAAGATAAGCTACCTACCCCAGTGGATAATCTGTATTGAAAACTTACAAAATTTATTTCACAGTTTATTAAAAAATAATGGTGGTTAGTAAATCACACGGTATTATCAAATTTATTAACATAAAGTCCATCTCCACACCATTGAACATAACACGAAAACCGAGCGGCAATATAGTGCAGAAGGGTTGGGGGTAACCATTGTTTATACAAAGTATGGAATAACATAATCAGAAGTGAAGAAATAGGAATCCGACGAAAAATCAACAGAGTCCCGGCTAAATTTGCTTAGGCTGCGGAAAGTGCCGGCTAGATACTGGCCAACTCCCCCTATTGTCTGCGGCTCTGGATTTAAATGAGTTTCATCTTCATGAGCGTGTATGGGTGGCTTTATTAAATTTTCAGAGTTAGATCTTGTTAGCTTTATAAATATTATATTGATACTTTCTGGTTTTTGGAAGATCTGGTAATTGTAAACCATTACATTGTTAATTAAATATTACTACGTGGCTATTTAATATTACTCTTTTGCGATCCTGCAGCTCTGACTATAATATTTTTGGGGACAGATACGTGTGCTTTGTATGTATATAAATATTAATTAAAACCAACAATAAATTGAATTGAACACCATTTTCACTAAACCTTAATAATTTGTCATAACGACATCAAAGGTGTACAAGAAATAACTCATGACAACAATTTGTATTTACATCTCGAACAAATATTCTCAAATTTTCGTCATCAATGTTTCAACCGAAGATTTTTCAATACAGGCTATTCCCAAACTCAGCAATTTACCTTTTCTCATTTCGTTTGTATAACCCAGCTGCCGTCGTCCGACTTATTAAGACGCACCTGTCAATCTTCACGAGTTGGATTTTTCTTATTGCCCAATCCCTCCTTATTTCAAGAGATTGATGTTAAGGACCTGCTGTATTGTAAGCCAGTAAAACTTAAGGAAATTCAGAGCACGGTAGAGGAAAAAATCCTGTCACAGATTCTGACGGGAGTAAAAAATGTACTGAAATAAAAAATGTACCTAATGTTATAAAATATAAAAAGGTAAAAAGTATAAGAACCTCTCACATAAAAGTGAAAACCTGTTTAAGGTTGGGTCTTTAAGATCGTCTATTAATCGCTAATAGTGAGACAGTACCCTAATTGATTCTTTAAAGTCTTCTTTGCGTTATTTATTTAGGACCGACCGGAAAACAAAGCGGGAATTTTTCTAAACTGGGAAAGTTAATTGAAAAGGTATGTTTAATGCAATATTAATGAGTAATTTAATTTTATGAAAAGGAATTTAATAATAACGGTTACTTTGTGCGTAAATGCAGGAAAAATACTACCTTAATCTTTGTCCAAGTTATGTTTTTATGTAACTAGCTATATGTACCTAGAATATTGCATGGTTGCATGTGTATATTTTTAACAAGCGATTCTATCCATGATAATATCAGCGTACACTTCAAAATTTCTGTTTTTCACGTTCCTAGTTCCTATTAGCATGTACGTATGTTCCTCAATACTCCTTAAGAAATATAAGTACATACATTTTAGCTTTCTACGCCCTGTTATATCAGTGTATACTTCGACCACAGTATAATGTAATATGTGCGTTGTCTCTCAGTCAGTTACCAATGGAAGAGTTTTTGTAGTTACTGATGATGGGTACTATGTAGTATAGTATATGTACATTATGTTACATATCTTATGCATCCCAAACCTTACCATTCTTCCACACCAACGCGCTCAGACAAAACAAGTAACGAATAGGTAATCGAAAACCAATCCTAAGTAAACAAAGCTCTGAATTGGAAACACTCTCCTCACAAGGGTGTCCACACTTCGATTTTCGATTTGGACCACTACATTAATTCTGGGTTCATTAAAAATTCCATCAAGATGCTCGTCGGAGCCAAAGCAGACATGAAACTTTTTGAGCTCGCACTAAAATTGCTATAAAAAGTTTTAAGGGCCGATTTATCCAATGGTCAGAGAGCCTATCTGAAGGACAAATATGATGCTCTCTTTAATAAAAAAAAACTTGATCAAGATAGATAGTATTAACTTAAACACTCGTACCTATTGCAGGTAGACGTCATCATATAACTTAACAAACGCGTTAAAATGTAGGCTACCTATTGGAGCAAACGTTCGGCGTTGAACCTCTATTGATTCAATCAAGAAATAATGTAATATCTATCTATCTTATATCTTATAGCTATCTTAGGCCCCAGGTAAATTCGAGTTCGTCATAATATGATATTCCTAAAAGCAATGAATAGCTACATACTATTTTATAGGAGACGTTGCACTAACCCGCAACTACATAACTGCAATGAACAATGGCCCGTCTACTCCAGTTAATAATGAAGGTTCGTAATTATAGACGCTGACGTCACAGCATGGACCCTCGGTCGAGCACTCCAGTGTCCTCCTCAAGCACACCTTGGGACGGAAGTGAAAAATTGATTGATGTGAAACGACACGCTTGTGTTTTATAATGAGACAATGATGAGAAGATTGTCGCTTTTAATACTGAAGAGCTTACAACTTTTCTAAAAAGTAATGCTAAAGATATAAAATTACATTAAGGGCCGATTTTTCTAAAAGTCAGATAGCCTATCTGAAGAATAAAGTTGATGCTATCTCTATCTTGATCAAGTTTAAGAGAAATAAGAGAAATACAAGATAGAGATAGCATCAACTTTATTCTTCTGAGGCTATCTGACGTTTTTGGAAAAATCAACCCTAAGTGATACAGCCGTAAATAACAATGAACTGCTTTTCCCGCAAATCGTTATATAACTAAACAATACTATTATTATCCTTTAGTGATTAGCCTACCTACTTATAGTTTTCCATTAGAAATTAGTACATACTCAATGTAAAGCACGTTAATTGAATACTAAACGTTAGTCTAATATTAAACAAGAGACAAAGAAATTCATGATTTCCTAAGCGTCGTTAACGGGATTCAACCGTATTGATTAACATCAAATAATCATCGTTTTATTAATGTGTCAAAATCTTATTATTCTCACCCGCATAAGAACATTAAGGGACTTGAGATAAAACAGACTCCCATTAGGGAGGATCTTGAAAAAAACGTCAAAGCAATCGTGTCGGTGAGGGCTTGAGGTGGCAATCAAATTTCTTTAAGTCCCAGTCAATCAAGAGAAACAAACTTAAACGGCTCTGTAGGTATAATAATGGTGATAGGCTGGATTTTGTCAAATCAACAGATTGTGCTTTACCATTAATGTAACTTAAAATATCGTTAAAGTAAAATACATATCTATAACTAACTAAAAACTAAGTACCGCATCTACGGCAAGTCGGTTGATCATTTTAACTTTTACAAGAAAGTCAACCGATCTCAATTATTGTCGTTGGTAAATAAGATTACTTGTGTGTATTTTTTTACGTTTTCCTCTATCAATACATTATGAATGTCAATCTTGAGGTTTATTCCGATACATCCGATAAGTATCTGCGTGACAATGATTGATCACCGGTATTTTGTTAGCCATCAACGAAAAGAAAGTCTACTTTAAAATTGACTCGATGATATGAAGCTTAAAAAATTGCAGACTTATAAAGATAGATACTTATAGGGAAACGAGCGTGAATTCATTGCTCACTCCACCAATAAAGTTCAGTATGAGGGATTTTTGCAATTCGTTTTAGAATAAAGTGTTTTGTCAGGCGTTCAAACCTGGGGGTGGGACCGCGGATCGCTAAGGTGTCTCAATCAGCATAAAACAAAAGAAATCAATAGCTCCCCTCGCGCCACGTGGCTGACAAAGAGCAAAGATTTCTTTTCACAATTAAACACCCCTGGGTGTTGGGTGCTGATAAAAGTATGCGATTTTCGGTTGGGTTTTGATACGAGTTAAACTTATTGAACTCATTCGAAGTTCAACCAGTTACTATTTTATTTGCTTTGATCTTGATTTTTTTAACAATAGGCGATAGGTACATGTTGGTATCTGTAATTTGCATTTAACTTCATTTCGGTCTTGTATTTACAAAAGTAAAAAGAACGACAAATATGAATTGTGTTCATGGCTCTGAATTAAAATTCGAATCAGGAAAATCGGTGTTGTGTTTCTTTTTACATTCGTTTCTAATCCGGCAATCACGGTACAGTTTACATCTGGATCAGCGTCTAATGTGCCGATGGACAGTTCGTGACGATGAATACTAAGATTTGTTCCGACAATTGTTCCAACAACTGCTAACAATGTTGATTGAAATGAAATATCTTGTTCAAGCGGACCCGTGTTTGAGTTCTCGTACATCTATTTTTATCCGTCGGTTTAACTCATCGTCTAGGAAGCTTTCATTGTGCGGACACTGTTTTAATATTTAATAATCCGCCAGTAACGAGGTTCAGTCTGCACGGAGTTAGAAAAGTTTAAATGGGCAGGCATCCATACCCGTATTTTAAATTCGATTTTAAACCGAACGATAAACATCTGACTCAAAGTTTGATACAGTATAATCATGCAGATTAACCATATAAATACATCATGTAAGGGGCAGTCTGCGTCTAATTGTGAAGCTTAATCGTTTCCCCCTTAGGGTCAAGCAAATTTGACGAGAGATTATATTACTGCCCACTTTTGTACCCTGTTTGTCTTTCGACTAATGGATAGACATTTCCTGCATACGCGACCTTCATTAATTAAAAGTAATTTAACATTCGTCGTTTGAGTAACTTAAAAAGATTCGAATAAGAGCAAAAATAATTGTAAGCCTGTATGTACCTATACATATATTTTAGTAACAACTAGCTGTCACTTCCTTTCTTCTACTTCTGACCATTGAAAAAATCGGCCCATACTGTCATATAGATACAAAAACAAACTTGATTTACAGATTAATTATATTATTCATATTGTAAAGATTAAATTTAAGGTAAATACATTTTTTACATTTACTTTTAAGTCGATGACTACCTTTGGTAATATAAATAGGGACGGCGAAATAAATAGACAATCAAAAAGTGCTGAACAAATCAGTGTGAAATGTCCATGACGATTAGGAGTGCAGCAGCAGACAGAGGTCAGCAATAAAGTGACCGTCGTCAAACGCTGCGTGCGTCACGTCTAACCGCAGCGACACCCTCGTTTCCAAATCACCACGATTCGGTTTTATTGACTCTTGTGGTTTCTGTGCACTTGGTTTAAAGTGAAACAGAATTGATTTAAAAAACAATCATTTACCATATTGTACAATGGTTTTCTTACTTCCTTTTTGTATTGCCATTGATCGTTCGTCCCCTAAATGAAAAGTTTGTAACAAATATCACTCATATCTCAAAGTCGTTTGCATCTGGACACTGGCCGATCATTAGAAGGGTCTTTACTTGAACAAATTTTCCATGTCTGACATTTATCATACTTCCTATACATACACATTACTTGCATTTTACTTCACATGGAAGGGTATTTTGCACAGGGCAATTATTGAATTTAAAGTATCAGCTCTCCATAATCGAAATACGAATAAAAAAAGCCGACAAGTGCGAGTTGAACTCGCGTGAAGAGGGTTCCGTACGATGTTACCTATCATGTTTTCCACCTGCAAATGTAAGTTGGTACGCACAATATTGAGTGATTTACCATGTTATTTTAATATCATGGACTTCTTATAGGTTTTCCTATAATCTATAAGGAGAAAACTAATTTCTGTATTTTTTTCAAAATTTTAGGTTCAGTAGTTTCGGAGATAAGGGGGGGGAATGGTCAATTTTCGTCTATTTTCTTGAATAACTTGGAAACTATTTATTTTAAAATTACAAAAAAATACATTTAAGATCTTCTCAACAAGACCTTTCATTTGATATGCCACACGATGCAGTTTTCAGAATTTTTTTTTTTAATTTTCCCCTTTCCCCCCAAAAATGACCCCCCATATACAGATTTCATCTGCTCACGTCACACCTCTGTGTTTGGGTCACAGGAATTGATATGTGTACCAAATTTCAACTTAATCGGTCTAATAGATTCGGAGATAATTGACTGTAAGCGACGGACGGACAGACACACGAGTGATCCTATAAGGGTTCCGTTTTTGTATTCAGACGTACGGAACCCTAAAAAGAGACAACAAGGGTGTAAAATTGTCACATTCCCTCACCGTTCCCTTTGTGATGGACCATAAAACGCAAATTCAGCAATAAAAAGAACTCCCGACTTAACATCCGTCCTGGACACTGACTCAAACAATGCTCGCCATTCATTGACAGGTTGTTATATTTTTCCAGTACTGAAAATATTTGAGAAAGGAATTAATGAATCTTAGCCAGTGCACTTGAGAAGAAACCTTACTGCTGGTATTTTTCGGTCTGTTTCGCTTAAATAGTTTAAAAAGTTGGAACTGCGGCAAGATTCGTTTAACAATGAAGCTAATTAGCTGTCACGGCTGCACAGAGTTCGGCCCAACATGCATCTGTCCCAGAAGTGGGAATTACTCAAAAGATGTCTTCAATTGTTTTTTTTTCGATTTTATACAAGGAATGACGTTGTTTGTTTGAATATTGAGACAATTGTCAATTACATTGTCTGTCTGAGTCCCAATAAGGAGAATCATTTTTAATTCATTTGTATCTGTAATATTTCGAGTATATAGGTATCTACATACATGCATGAATTGACCCCTTGGTGACATTTGGAAAGATATAACTATTTTTTTACAGAAATTAGGACTTAATTAATTTTTATATTGAAAGGATGGTAAGAGGGAATGTTTATATCAGATTCTCGGCAAACTTTGAGGTTATACGTTAAAGAGAAACAGATAAATCAAGCCACATAAACTGCGTTCCAAAAACAATTACGAGAGGGCGCGCTATTTTGGGCGGCTGCCTAATTGGTATGAGATTTGCAAGTGTTTCTAATTGCGTTGAAATTTACGAAATCCGGCGCGATCAGTCACCACGCCATCAGGTTAATTAAACCATTTGTCTGCTAAGTTCCAATGCTCATGGCGGAATTGTTTCGTTTTAGTTTCGCTGCAGTGTTCGTCTGAAAACCCGTAATGAATTGTCGGATATTTTTCAGCAGTTTTCGAATACTGTTCATAATTTTTTTTATTATGTCCTTCCCATTCACGGAGGAAAAAAGGATAATTTATATGTCTTAATATAACTTGTAAAGATATCTCATAAATATACATACCTACATGGAAAAGTAAATCATTCAACTAAAAATATTTTCTTGAATATTATCTTCGGTTGGCATGGTAAAGTAGCTCCGTAATAATAAGCGTGATAAAAAATATCATGCATTTGACCCCTTTCCGAAAAACGAATATAAAACAAAAGGAGCAATCCCATATCCTCTGTAACAACATTACGACGTACTTCTGTGGCATTTCCAAAAGGCTCACTTTCATTAACAGCATCGGCTCTCATATTTGTCATAACCTATCATCGCCCCCTGGCCTTGTCGCGAATACTTCTTTTTCGCACATTTTTAATTTGCGTTGTTTCAGTATTGTTCCTTCGTACGGTAGACGGGACATAATTGCCCGCTTTTTCAATGTTAGCATTCCCTTCACAACACCCTGCTGATGAAACATACCCTTTCGAAATTGTTTTTATCGGCAATTTTAATTCGATATTCACACGAGTATATTTTGTTAAGTTAATATTAGGCTTAACGTTCATGTTCATTAAATATTTTATTATTATTATTGTTACTTCAATGACATATCGTTTTTTATTTCATTTAAAGAAAAGCAACAAAAACAGTTCCACTATTTGGTTTCTCTTTACATAATCAAATATTCGTCGGTTCGCCTGGGCGCTTTCCATTCAATAGAGATCGTACAGGCGCGTCTAGACATTACACGGATATAAAGCCCCAGACTGTCTAATATGCACTTTTTACATATTTAAAACCTTCGCAACCATGCCCTCGTAATAATTGCGATCGACGTTTTTAATTTCCACGCTTGATGTGATTGAACTTTGGAGTTTTTTCTATTTTTTTGGTTTCTATTCTGACCAACACTGTCTGTTTCAAATTGGAAATCCTTGTCGATATTTTTTTCTACACTTATTTCAGTATTATAGACTAGATTATATACTACATAGAATAATTACATACATACAGGTATTGTCTGGGTGGGTTTTATGTTCATAATGAGATAGCGGATAATTGTATTGCCCGTAAACAGCGGGCTAGTATTAACGAACCGATATATAAAATATATTTTCCTCTGGCTTCAGTGAAATTGGTTGCAACCATGCATAAATATCTATCAGGCGAAAACCCAAGATTAATGTTTTTTAATAGAAGAATTTATGCATTTTGAGGGATTGTCTGCGAACAAATAGCTCCTCGGCAAACAAGGGTTGCCAGCGCGAGGTAGTTAACAGTAAAATGGAGATTTCGGGTTCTGTTTATCTTATTCTGTTCTTTGGAAAAATTTTGATTGCCCTCGGGATATGACGTGTTTTGTTTTTGAGTGATTAAAAAGGTGTAGAATTTTAATGTTGTTGGTAAAGTGTGTCGGTTTATTTTTTAGGTAAGTTGTTATGATTGGGACAACAATACAACTGGCGAGCTATCAGGGTCGATTCCGGCAGTCAAACTTAAACCTAAACCTAATCTCCGTTCTTAACATAAATGAAAGCGAGAGAAAAGGACAGGTAGGACTAAATTTACGTTTAGGTTTAATTGTGACTGCCGGAATCGACCATATTATCTTAACTTAACTAGTGTGGTATGTTCTAAGCTCCTCCGACCTCTCTGATAGATAGATAGACAAAATTCTTTATTGTACTACAGCAAAAAACACATGTACAAGGGCGAGCTTAATGCCTTACAAGGCATTCTCTACCAGCTAACCTGGTTACTTATGAATATCATCTGTTGGTAGCACTATCAGAGATGTCTGATGAGGATAGTATAAAAAGAACAGTTAGGTTGGCTCCTAGCGGTAACGATTAATGTTGTTTTTGGTTGTTATCTATAAATGGTAATACGTACATTCACATACTTATATGGTAAAGAAGGGTGAAAATTAGAGATTAATCTATTCTAGTTATAAGATAAATGTGCAATAATTACCAAAATATAATTAAATAAAAAAATTACAGTTATTTTAATTATCATTTTATGTTCCATTGTTCAACAGTAATATTTTTCTTTGGCAAAATGGAGACCAAAGTATTATTTTCACATGAAAAATTATAATAAATTAGTTTTCCTAGTCACCCTTTTTAAATTTCATAGCGCGTTGCTTCCTTCTCACCCTAAAGCTAAGTGCTATAGGTGCGAGAAATGATATAGCTCCGGAGGTCCAATGTCAGACAATAGGTAGAATTCATACGAACCGCGCTGGTTGAATGCAAACAGCCTAATTATACGCCCAAGATGGCGGCGTTTACTTTTTAAACTTCAGGTGTTCGCGCTTGGTTGAATGCGAAACTGCGAAAAGTTTCGTTGCTTTTTTTCTCTCTTGGTTGTAGTCTAAACAGAAGGTATTCTTATGCCTATTTATGCAGCCTATACCGCTGTTTTTTATATAGGTAAAAAGTGGTGTATTCAAGTTAAGATTTTAGACCATTACTGCAAATGTTATTAATGATACTGATCACTACAGCCACCCAAAGAATAACAAATGTTGAAAGTTTTCATCAAATTAAGTAAATCGGTCTACTTTACAAATATTTGCGGCACTTTCATTTGCAAGACGTCTGGCTACGGGAGACGAATTAATAACGAGCTAAAGAAACTCGGCGGGTCTTAATTTATTAATTAACGTAATTGTATTTGCTACGGATCCCGATATTGTTATATTTTAGCGGGTTAACCATAGAGTAGTGGGAGTGGGCGAACAGAGATGTAATTTTATATAAAGTAGGTATATTTGTCTGGCAGGCGATGTGGGTATAAAACAATCTTACAAAAGCGTCGAACTCTATAAACTTGACATAAGGTAAAAGATAATAAAGCATATATGTACCTATAGAAGTCGACAACTAAATAAAAAATAGGTAAGTACATACAACGTAAACTAATGGCTAATTGCTATACTATGCAGAATTTTTTATTTAAAATCCAATTTATTGTGTGAAATCTATAGACGGAATCTCTATGGTTTTTTATTAATGGAATTTTATCGCAATCTCAGGTATAACAATTGAAAATATTTGGTATCTACTAAATAGGTAAATAGTTTATAATAAAGTGATACACAATTTATTCCTTTATTTATTCTGTGACATGAAATATCAAGCATTGCCTGATTGCCACAGAAAGGGTTTGTCGAAAACTTTCCCAAGAAAAATTGGCCAATAAAAAAGGGAATAAAAGTAACCAAGTTTAAATGATTTTTCACTTTCAAAGTTAATTGCTAACAAAAGTAAAATAAATCTTCGTTACTTTAGACTTGTTTTAGAAAGCCTTAAGCTAATCAATTAATTAAATTGTTTATGTTCCACGGTAAAAGTTCACAGTAAACTTTCTAAGTAAGGGTTAAAAAAGTTTTCGCGTCGATTTACAAAAAAGATTTAATAAAAAAAAAACCCACCCTCAATACGAAACGTTATAAAATATATAATATTGTACTGTCAGCTTTATCTACGTACATTTATAAGATACTGCATAGAGATTTCCAGGTAAAGAAGAAAAAAACTATAATAATATTGTCCATACATAAAGAGAAAAAGAAATAAACAAAACCTTTATAAATACTAACCTCATATCTCTCCTTAGATATGCGTAGTCGTAATATTTTATCATAGGTGTAATAGAAAATAACAAAGTATAGTAAAAAAACTTGATTTCGATGTTATTCGCAAAGTTTTCGTAATGCCTGTAGTTTCCGTAAATTACCTTTGCCATAAAAATATCAATCGGTAGATGGGGGTTACTTTCATATTATGGTAGATTTGAATTACACCGTAGTATACTTTTACTAGACCCTCTTACTTTATAAACAATCTTTAAGAATAAATTCACAGGCATGTAGAGTTAGCCGCATACAGCACACTTTAACAAATAGCAATTTAATTTATTTTCACTCTCCCATTAATTATGGGATGTGCGACAGGCTTGGAATATAAGTACATATATACCTACGAATTTTATGACATTAATCTTTGAACACCTGTAATCTTTTACTATTAGCCGCGTTAAGGCGCAACTCATTATGTATTACATAACCTAAGGGCCTTACTAATAAAAAGCTTTAAACCAGGTATGAGTTATTCACAGTTTAATTTGACAAATATTTCATATATTTTATTGACAAAAATCAAGTATAATGGAGCTATAACTTTAGGCACGGTTTATTTAGCAGGATAGAGGTTTACAATACATTGAAGTGTTAATAAAATTGTGACCAGTGAGATAAACAAAATATAAAATCATTAATAAAAAAATACCAATTTTCTTTTCACTCTATCACCTAGTTTCAACTTGTTACTGACTAGGTTTGTCTCGTAAAAACACTGTAAAATTGAAGTGCAAAGTTCTCGCAAAGAAAATATTAACTCGGGCCAGGTATGTCGGCAAAGATCAACATGTCGCCATCACTTCACGGACACTCAATTTAAAAAGTTTTCCGTTTGTCGTGTCCTAAACAAACTTTATTGAGTGCCCTTTGTCTTAATATTGTTTAATTTTGTGCACTCGTTTTAGAAAGTTAGAAAGGTACTGGAAGCATAGACAATGTAACATTGTTTCGCATCGACGATCATACAGGCTTCCTATTAGAGGAAATGTTAGCAACATAATATTATAAATGCGAAAGTTACACTATCTGTCTATCGGTCTGTCTGTCCAGCTTTCACGGTAAAACAATTGAATTAATATAAATGAAATTTGGTACAGAGATAGTCAGGCCTGAGAAAATATTTTTATCCCAGATAACTTCGACATTTACTGCGGTCCACGCGGACTCCACTAGTAATAAATAATAAGGCAAATGTCACTTTTTTGAGAGATAGATAAAAGAGTCATAGCGGCATAGCCATTTAATTAGCGTCTTTACTTAAAAGTGCCTAAATATGATATACATATATATAGAATATATAAATCTAATTTAATATCCATAACTTTGTTCACATATCATTTTAATTACGATATCTTGGTTTAAATACCCCATAGTCGCAAATCCCGCAAAGCCCAAAAGGTATATTAATCAGCGGTACAAGTACCAGGCAATCAAGGCCGAGTGGGAATGGGTGTTCCAAAATTAGAATTGAATGTAAATGTGCGGGCTTTATCGGGGATTATTGTGTTCGTGTCTGCAAGTGGGAGATAGTTGCGGGCCTTTAGCTGGTCCGTCCGCTGGTACACGCACAAGTTTTCGTAACCATGTTAACGAGAGCTCCTCGATTATTATTCTAACCTAGTGCTTGGATGTAACTTAAAGGTCAAATAACGATGGGTGGTAAAAACGCCCGAAGGCCCCATATCATGGTTCTCTTTAACAAATTTTACTGCCTAATCCGACCGTTTTGAAACACACGGGGTTTGCTACCCCTTACATGTCTTGTACACTACCATTTATGGAGGTTATTATCCCGAAATAAATCTAGGTTATGCGGGGTGGTTTAACTTGGTTTTAATATTACTAAAGATAATTAATAAAGATTTTCAAAATAAATTGGCCTACAGATTTGGATTGCTTCTTATAATGTCCGTATTATTTGTGAAAGGAGGATATCGAAATGAAAATGTCCACTAATTACTTTTTTTACATCCATAGATATTTTATCTAACGAAAAGGATATAATTAAAATATGATATTTAAGCTGTACAATGTATATTTAAATATTACCAACTTACAACCTAATAAACTTAGGCTAAAGCAATAAAACTACCCGTTCATCAAATAACAGGGCCCATTTCCTTCGAATCATTGCTTTATTGTCCATAAGCGGAATATCCTTTACTAACTAGCATGTTAGTATTTCCTCCCCGGCCCGCGTTATCCCGGGAAACGGCTTTGCTCGAGCCATTTAGCGTAATGCGCGGTCGCGGATTGACAGCCGTCTGAACCGAAATAAATGGTAGTTGGCTAATGCCTTTCATGATTACTCTGATACTCTCGCATTAGTTATGTGATGCTGGTATCGGATTTGTTAATTGGAACATGTGTGATTAAAGAATCTTTGGATTATTGAAGATTTGTGTCGAAAAATTAAATTAAAGGGGCCAGTAACCAGAGAGGGATTGAAAGTCATTTTACCTTTTTCAAGCTTGCTCACTTAACAAAATTTTTGGTTTAGGTTTTTATCTCTATTAAACTTTTTAAATCTCACTATATACGTTTATGTATATATTATAATGATGATGATCTCCGACCGTATTTCGGTCAAGGCGACCAATCTCTATGGAGATTGGCCAGGTACGCAGGAGATATTATAGTGCACAAATGTGTGCGCAAACACAGATGCACTCTCCATTCCGTTACTCTCATAGTCCGATGGGACGGAAAGTCGACTCGACCGGAGAGAGATCAGGAGCAGGACCAACGGTTTTACGTGTTTTCCGAGGCACGAGCTAAGTGACAATTTTGCAACATTAAGATGACGAATTGCTAAAATTTTGCACTTGAAATAAATTCATTGGTACAGGCCCGTGACTAGGATCTAACTTACGCCTCCCGTTTGGAAGGTGCACATCTTAACCACTGGGCTATCACCGCTATGAGTAATTATAGTAACTATAAGTAGCATTTGTAACTATGTAAGTTAAATTGATTGTTTTTAAAGAAGCAGCTTTGAAATACTTGGAATCTTTTATATGCTTTGAATACATAACAACAGAAATGCCATTTCCCATGATTCCGTATTTCAATTCTGTACTCAGACTACTAAAATATTCACATTATCGCCGTTTGAGTTCACATTAAATCTTACCAAGACACCATAAATAACGCAAAGTTTTATCCTACTCGAAATAAGCACTCAAAAATGCAAAGAGCAGAACGTTATAGAGCACGTTCGGTAAATTTATTTTGTTTCGTACAATTCAAATAACCATAACTCAGAGAGGCCGACGTCTAAGCCTATCTAACGATATAATGAAACGCCATTAAGTTAAGCTTAAGTTTAGAGTATTTGCCTTCTTACCTACGAGATAAAGATGCCAGTTTCGATTTATCGATGAAAAGTTTCGCCGGTCTTATTTGACTCTACTTGTGCTTAACTTCCTTTGGATGGAATTTATTTCTGATCCCCATTTTACTTTACGGTAAGCAAAAACACCAACATTTTCTATGAAAACTTATAATACATCAGTCATTAACAATATTTCACGTTACCAGGCTCACATAAGATCTTCAGAGACGTTTACACGAGCACATGAAGAATAACATTAATCAGGGTCAGGAAGCCTTACGATTTGAATACAAAGTAAATGACACTTCATGAGGTGCCTCATGTGAGCCCGTCATTAGTCATAAAGTGGGGGGAGGGGACGTGGACGTGATCAGCAAACAAAATATTCTGGAACACTCTGGAACACTTGGAGACGGTTATCGGCTGATAGCGGACATGTGCACTTAGGTGGAAATGTGCTAAAACGTACGTGATCTTACTTTTAGGCTCAAATGCCTTTTAAACAGTCAGCCAGGGACGTAAGAAATAATGTTGAGAAACGTAAGTTTGTAGACATTATAATAGGAAAATTTGGAATAACGAAACGAGTAGAAATGGCAATGTTTGTGAAGAGACACGTCATCCTGATTAGTAAAATTTGTCAAATTGTAAACTAAAATGATTTGTCGTGAATCAAAATATACGCTTGACTTGTCAATTGTTAAATTGATTAAGATTTTTCCAATACAAAAACTGAATTTAAATGTAAATAAAATAACACAGACCTCCCCACATAACATGATTACGAAGGAGGTGACAATTGAAACAGGAATGGACCGAATTTAAATAGACGACGACGTTCCGCACCAATAGACACGAGCGAGGAAGTTATTTAGACGGACGGACGTCACAATCGCTACGGTTCGAGTAGATTTGTTAGAGGACAGCCTAGTAAGGGTTAGAGGGGAATAGCCAAAGATTCTTGGCTAGGACAGAAACTACAGAATGATAGAGCTACCTCAGTGGTTTATAGTATAAAATAAGATAATTAGATAATTATCCCACCGCATTTGAAATTAATTTCTTATAAATTATTAATAATATTCTTGTATACGTAACTTGTCCAAAGCGAACTTGCATGACCGATCTTTATAAAATCTGTGTATACCTACTTGGTAGATCTAAGAGTAGGTCCTAAATTACACTTTATATCGTCCTGTGCTGATGTGGAGCTTCTCTAGAACACCCACATCTACAACAACTAGAACAATACATCAGCTACATCTCCTTTCGTGCATGTCGTAAGAGTCGACTAAGTAATTCTGGCATTTTCTCAGGCAACTTGTCACTGATAATTAACATCTGTCCCCGCTATGCTAAACGTAGCTGTAGGATCTCTTTTATGGTCCTGCAGTTCTAGCTACTCTATTTCGGGAACATAGCCGTGTTTATATCTATATATATGTATGTATGTAATTGAATCAAGACATGTCCGCACACATCTCACCGAATCTCACGCTCATTGTAATTCCGCGCGAACCCGCCAAGTGAAGGAGTAGAATCAGTGCGGTGGTAAAAATCAAATCGAGTGTCCGATACACCCTTAAGGGTGGCTGCAAAATTTTGATTACACGGAAAAGTGTTACTTATACTCGAATAAAAAACTGCCGGAGAAAAATTCGCTGATGCCGATATTGTTATGGCGGGTTTATGTTGAAAATTGGGGGTACGGTTATTGCATGTCATTAGGAATTATGGGCATGGGGAAATTTGGTGGGCGGTGCAGGAATTTTAAGGGAATTGGATGACTATAAATACCTGCTTGAAGCAATGCCTGTCGTGACATTAGGTTAATTCACACACCCACTTTTCACCAGTTAGACTATTAAAATAAATACTTGAAATTTAACACACAATATTAACCTAGTCCCACCCATATTGTATCGACTTATGTTCTTATTCTTTATTGTACGCACATAAAAAAAATTATAAGCACCTCTGATATTGCTACTCAGTTCATCTACCCTAACTAGACAGAGATACCCGAAACAATGTCGCGAAAGGTGTAGGCTTTGACTTTTGAGCAGTTACGTATTCAGAGACACATTTAAATTCATGGGAAAAATGTCATGCAGATACAATTTTTCCGATAATGTAATTATATGGAAGGAAAATTCCGCACCTTTTAGCGGTTCGAGAGGTGGTTTGTCACAAATTATGGTTTACGGCCGACACTTATTTGTAATGATAGGCTGTTTATTTTTGCACGTCATGCGGTTTATATAAAGTTGATTGACGATATAAAGTTTGGCACCTCTTAGAATTTTCTTAAATTTTATTTATATGCTAAGAGTATGCTAATGATATTTTAATAGTGATAAATTTATTATATGAAAACTCGCTTTTAGCTATTGTAAACAGTCATGTTTTATTTTATTTATCTATCAAATAAAAATAAGTGTTACAATTTTATTTAAGGAGTTACTGGTTAAATTTCATATCATATCAAAATTTCCCAATAAGTACTATGTATAATACACTACAATATCTACGCTCCATTAGTTATCTATAAAACTATAAATAACCAATGAATAGACACTCAAAACAAATTTCAAGCCAGTAAATCAAATTCGGAAGCCATACCCAAGTTTTAAATGTACTTTACGCATTCGCAACAAACAACTCAAAAATTATGCCACGTACGTGCCCTCATGTGCCATAAAATGGCACGGGGACTTATTTCATATAGTTACGCTCCCATAAAGCATAAAAGGCATTCAAATGTGATGTTATTTTGCCGCCAACACGAGATAATTTATTGTCTTGCGATTCATAATTTTCTTTTATTCACTTTATGTTGATTTTTCTTTAAGGGTAAAGGTGGGACTACATAGGCATATGCGTATTTTTTACTGTGGAAATTATTATCTTATATATTTTTTTCGCAGTTTTGAAAGGCTCGCATGTACTGTAACATCAGGGGGGGTTGGACTAAGTGTTTCGGGTCATATAAACTTTTAAAATACAAAAAATACACACTCAAACCAAGGATCGGTTAGTGGTTCGAATAGACCATTTTTACCCGACTGCGCCAAAGAAGGGTTATGTTTTTCGAGTGTATGTTTGTATGTAAGTATATTTCTTTGGCACGCTCTACAGGATAAACGGCTAGCCGCAATTGAGCTTTAGAGGTATCAGAGTTAGACTTAGACTTGTTTTAGTGAAGAGAGTGACACTATGACAAAATTAACAACATACAACCACGCCGCTATCTAGTATAGTTGAGATGTACAAGTCTTTAAGTAAATGAGGTTAATATTACTGGGGTTAAGTATAAAATGCAAGTAAAGTATTGTGTACATTAGCTGCGAAGTACAAGTGTGTCTCTACCTCAAGTGTGTATTCGGTAACGATAATATTATTTCAACGGCCCTATACATCATGCGGTGTGCTTGTTTTATTTCTTTGTTATGATTATGTGTGGAGAGCCTTTAAATTGTTTTAATGAAAATGCTATGGGTTGTGTAAATAATGGTGGCTAAATTGTTTAGAGTTCGCAAACATTGAAATACTCCATTCTTGGGGGAAGTAGGTGGAATGTAAAATGTACATCACTACATATAATAAATTATTTTGTGGCCACCATTAACGAAGGGTACGTACTCTATATATCAAATAAAGTAAGTTTTGCAAAAAAAATGCTGGGATTTTTATGATGAATTTGGTGAGAGCGAGATTTTCACTTTTAATTCCTTGATCGTGCGAAATCCACAGAGCTAAGTATAGTGTCTAGTGTTATGTTAGTTTTTTTATAGACAGATATTAATTATTTATAGTGAAAAAAATCCTGCTACTCTATGTATTTATAAAATTCGCCAGTGCTTGTCCATAACTCAACTTTGGCTAATATGGAAAAGAAAGAGCTTCCATGGAGAAATATGATCGCTTGTGATGATGAGTCTCATTTAAGATTCCACGTAGGTATCAACGTTTCGACGACAGCAAAAATCATCCAAGCCTGTATAACAAAACAAAGTTGCTTTCTGCTGTCTGTCCCTATGTATGCTTAGATCTTTGAAACTAGGGAACGGATTTTGATGCGGCTTTTTTTAATAGATAGAGTGATTCACAAGGAAGGTTTATAATGTATAACTAGGGACCCGCCCCGGCTTCGCACGGGAGTAATGCACTCTCACGCGGGCGAAGCCGTGGGCGGCCGCCAGTTATTGTATATTCCTTTAACTTTACATTCATACATATACAGATTCATTCATATATACGGCTGCACTACCGAAAGGGCTAGTCAGAACTTCAGGAGTTCAGGAGATCATAAAGGAGATTTAGGCATTACTTAAAAACTTGAAGTTTGTACCTGTCGCGATATACCTTACGAGTAACATAGGTGTCATCTCATCGTCACTTGAAATCCCTCGTCAATTGCTCTACATATTTCATAAAAGGTCGAGTCAAAATCTCCGCATTAGGCCGTGTTTACACGTGCCTCCCCCGCTATTCAATATACAGTTCTGCGTGCACTAAGCTTGAGATTCACCAAAAAGTTACTTTCACCGGCGGCGCTAGTTGTTAAGCTTGTGAGAGTACAATCTGTGTAAGTGCATACAAAGCGTGTTAGTTCCGACACAGTCCACGGGAACTATTCTATGAAACGTACGCTAAGCCGAATATTATGAGACTATGTCGCAGGTGGCGTTAAACGCACAAGTTCGACTTGTCAGTCACGTATAAACATCGATTTTATATAATACGTCCATGTTGGCTGAATGGTAGGACGATTTACATAACGACAAGCACGTGATTTCCAAAACATCTAGAAATTCGCCAAAAGTTCACTCTGCTTTCTCACCATACCTAGAGTTTTCTCTGAAAGTATCTAAGTGAATATGAGAACTTGGTATTTGCACAGATAAAATAAACCCCCCATTACTTATGGCGTGCTCTCGGAGAGGCCTACTTCCAGCAGTGGACTGATAGGTTGATGAGTGTATGGGTAATAAAAAAAGTTCTTACCTAAATATAATATTTCAAAATGCCTTGATAGACTTGCTAAACTAAAGGTTAATAATAGAAAGAGATAATATGACCAGTTATCTTCTCATTTGGCGCACTCTGCTACCTTCATGTTATCAACCCTTTAATAGAGCAAACCTAAACAAAGCAGCTACAACAATCTGTAGACAACTTAACTTTCGGTCAGTGGCGGAAATTTGAACGAATTCCAATTAATACTGTTTATCCGTATTATATTAGCCTTAAAGACAACAACAGCGCCACCATCACTGCATCAGATAACTTTGCTCTATTGTTCCTATCTTAAAACCACGGACTGTACAAAGTCATAGAAGCGAACGCAAGATGATTTATCTTTATCAGAGGAATGTTTGTCGATCTGATTCCGTACCCGGGTGGTCAGTTGCCCGGCATAATTCCGGACGAAAATGCGTTCATTGGTGCATAAAATATTCGTGGACGGAAATTTGAACGAATTCACAATTAATACTGATCTTGTGGTTTATCCGTATTATAGATAGCCTTAAAGACAACAGACAGCGCCACCATCACTGCATCAGATACTTTTCTTTGCTGTACTTTGCTCTACTAGAAAGTTCCTATCTTAAAACCACGGACTGTACAAAGTCATAGAAGCGAACGCAAGATGATTTATCTTTATCAGAGGAATGTTTGTCGATCTGATTCCGTACCCGGGTGGTCAGTTGCCCGGCATAATTCCGGACGAAAATGCGTTCATTGGTGCATAAAATATTCGTCCAGGACGCGCAAGGACATGAAGAAGGTATATAAAGGAGATGACAATCTTCGATCACCACCACTAACGTATTAGAGCACGTGTAATATATAATTTTAGAAAGTCAAGCTTTGATCTTGTGGCTACATTTTTTTTTAAAATAAAATATTCAATTTATTTAAACAAATTATCGTTCTTGCAAATAAATAGGCACCTGTTCATAACCACTAGACGAATAGTCACAGGTTAGGGATTTAGGAGTTCGCCTACCTACAATGCGCTTTGTGATAGATTGTAAAGATTGTGTTGTACTACTAATCGATAAACGATGTACCCTACAAATTTATTTTGGGTATGGTAGGGTACAATGAATTGAGAGTACGAAGAAATGGCGCTCGCTCTATAGAAAAATTTGCCGAAGATACTACATGTGTCCCTGATAACTCGTAGGTAGACGAAGGCGACCGCGGCTACGCGGCAACCTCTATTAATGGGAAACATAGCCGTGTCTATATGTATGACAAAAGATTCTGTTACATTATGTATGCAGCGCACTATCAATCAATCACTAGCTAATATTTACCTCCTACCATAACAGTCTACTGTTCCGTTCACGCATTGCCCAAGCAACAGATGTCTATTAGCAAAAGTTGTTAGGCCACCTCTCCCTTGTTATTTCTTCATATACCGGACGTACAGGGAGGCGTGGAAAGAGCAAAAGGGAAAGTCCGTGCCATTTCACTTCTCACCTGCCGCGTGTTTGTACTGAAAATGAAGTAAATAAGCAACCGAACTCTGTTTATGGTCAATTTAAACGGACTACGGATTTCACTGAGAATATAAAGATTTGTGTATTGTTGATTTTAAATTAGGTTATTGTTTGTTTTGTTCTGTTTAAAACATTGTACCTACATTCCTGTGCTCATGCATCTTATTGTCGTGGAAGTCGATTAGGGAACTCGGGCATTCCGTAAGGCGATGAGCTAGCAACTTGTCACTGACCATTTACATCAGCTGTCCCCGCTGTGCTGTCGTGACTATGGAATCTCCTTTATAATCCTGCAGTTCTGGCTCCCCATTTTGGAAATACAGCCATGTAGGTATTACATATGTCTACAAGACTGCCGTGGGGGGTATTTGCCCATAGTCATCACGCTGGGCAGGCGGGTTGGTGACCGCAGTTTGTATTTTGGACTAAGTTGTCAACACGGGAGGCGCTGCTGCCCACCTCCCGGCATATTATGTATGTTAAATAAATTGTACTAAGCTTTAGGCAAGGTATTCACTTGGCTTAAGGTTCTTGGTATATAATGGCAGGTTTAGGTAGGCATTGACGTAGAATTGTACCAAGATTTGGAGTGCCAGACCAGATTGGTTAGCTATTGACAAACTAAACCAACATTGCAAATAACCAATAGAAATTGAATTGAAATTATCCGCTGTGTATAAATTTCTCCAGATAATAAAGAGAACACTCATAAGTCCGTCATTCTCTGGCACATGAAAATATCGTAAAACACATCCAGTGTCCAAATCCGTATCGAATCCATAACGAATGGTGACAAAACGCGCCGTCATCTATTCTTCTTGATAGTTCCTCAGATGACCGCCGGAGGTGGCAATAAAATCTCCCGTTGCCACAGCTCAGAGAGCAGTAGATCAACTCTGGTAGTAATTACAAAATGTCTTAATAACTCTTTGACTAGTAGGTAAGCATCTTCAGGGCTTCCTAGTAAACGAGAGCTTATTTATAATACATACCACGTAAAAAACCGGCATATATTATGTATTATGTTATACTTCAATTACATACAACATAATACATAATTGTGCGGGTTTATATGTTAAAGATTATTAAAAATCAACAATGCAAAATAATAATTTAGATTATACTCATTTCGTAGTAGGTGCGTAGTTCGTAGCACGTGCTACGGCATACTACGATTAGAGCCACAGAACATAATGGAGTCCGTATTGTGAGCGACAGTTGACATTTGCACCTTTACAATAAATTTTATTTGCCACAAGAGCTTATTTTCTGCACGAAATATGAACTGTGGCCACACTATCCGACTTTTCCAATACACTACCTAAACGTTGCCGATATGCCGCGTAGCCAACAATTATCTAAATGGCCATCTACATTCTTACCCCTTACATTTTATTATTACCGGTCAATTTATCCGGCTCGTTCGCAGGATCAGCAGAACCCATGTTTGCCTGGTAGATTTGTCGATAACAAATACTGGACTTGTACCAAGAAAAGGAATAAAACTGGGGCGCAGTGAAATCAAATAAATAGTTTATCTTTTTACCTCAATAAAATTTTATTCCCGGGATTTCACTCTTTTACTTTACTGTTGGTAACAACATGATACTAATGTTGACAGTTTTTTATTCCTTTTATTAATGTCGGTCAGCCTATGAGCATCGAGAGTTCTCTTGTATTCGATTTTTTTCTGCATCGCACGTAAAATGACAAAAAATTAAAATCAATACATATAATAAAAATGTAACGGATCGCTGTCTGTACATGGAAGATATATGAGAAAAAATATTATAGGAGACCTTTATCAACGCAATAGAACCCAAAACGATGATTTTTGGAATTTTTGTCTGTTTGTCTGTGCTTTGTGCACGCTAATCTCAGAAACGGCTGAACCGATTTCGATGCAGTTTTCAGGAATATATTGTGACAGGTCCCACTTAACATATAGGCTACTTTTTATCCCGGGAAAATGTTTTTTATCCCGGATAATTTCGACATTTTGTTTTTTCTGTAGTCCACGCGGACGGAGTCGCGGGCGTCCACTAGTATTTAATATTATTAACGTAAAGGCTGATTTTTTCAATGGCCAGATATCCTATCTGAATGATAAATTTGATGCTATCTTTCTCTAAAACTTAATCAAGATGGAGACAGCATCAACTTTATTCATCAGATAGACTATTTAACCATTGAAAAAATCAGCCCTAACAAGCATCCTGACTTAGTATGCGAGATTTTTATCAGATTTGAGTGTAGGTATTGACGATCCTTAAAAATCAGGAAAGATGGTTACTGATCAGTCTTTCCAATAAGATATCCTAATCAAAACCATCAGCTGCCTAAGGGAGATGACACAATAGGTGATAATTTAAAGTGTAGTCATCCCTGAACCACGGTCGTGCCTGTGGGCTGGACTTAATGTGCCGGAGATTCCACATTCAAACGTCTCTGTGGTTTCTTTGGACAGACATCTTTAAAGTTAGATGTGGCATTAAAATATGTATAATAAATATTTACTTAGAGTAAATTACATCAGCAGCGGCTGAACTAACGTACTGAATGATTATATTATTATTATATAATTCTATCATATTTTATATCAGGATTCAATTTTAAATACATGCATAGGTAAAAACATATAGTCACGCCCATTATTAAAATTGAGCAGATGTGTGCAAATTACACACCTACTTTTCACCAATATAAATGAATAAAATAAATATGTTTACACACTTTTATAATACACCTGGTCTAACAATAAGATCTCTAAAGGTATTGTGCTGTGGGTAAAGAATACGTAGATAAATATAAAACAGCCATGACTGGGAAACAAACATTATAATCATCATTATCATCAATCTTTGTAGGTACCGGGATTCGAACTAAGGGGTCATGGCGTCGCAGGCAGTGTCACTACCAACTGCCGTTTACATAATACTTTCAGTACGAGTATCTTTAGCGAACAGTATCATTATTATTCAATAATTTGATCACTATGTTATTTTCTACTCTCCCCAAAGAACAGTTTTACCTAATTTCAGCTTCTTGGGCCCGATAGTTTTTGCATATTGCATGACAGTCACCATCATCGCTAACAGAGGATAGTTGTATTATGTAGTAAGAGTGAAAAAATATTAAATGCCAGCTCTAGAAAATATTTGGTCCTCCCAAAATTCTCATTCAATTCGATTGCTGACACGCTCCTTTCTTACATTGTCTCGGACGGTGGGAGGGAGACAAAAGAACACATCACTCACTTCTCCCTACTGGTCACACAATGACCACGGTTATTTATCTTTGGGATTAACTAGCTTATCAACCCGACTGCGCTTGCCAGTTATTAGATTTTTCAAGCGGTATTACTGACCTTTAGGGACAATGTCTATGGAGAGTCATTGTAGATTCTCAATAAGAATAAAATTCAAAATAAATTGAATGAAAGGAAAACACTACAAAACAGATTTGGTAAAATTATGTCATTATAATATTTTTAACATCTACAAATATCCTACTAATCCTACTAATATTATAAACGCGAAAGTTTGTAAATATGGATGGATGGATGTTTGTTACTCTTTCACGTAAAAACGGTTGAAGCGATTTTAATAAAATTTGGTATGGGGTTCGCTGACACCCTGGATTAAAATTATAGGCCACTTTTTATCCTGGGAAAATATTTTTATCCCAGATAATTTCGACATTTTGTTTTTCTGCAGTCCACGCGGACGAAGTCGCGGGCGTCCACTAGTAAGTTATATTTATATTAATGCAGTAAGTATTTTAGTTAGAAGTTATATAATGTACTAGTGGTCCGCCCTCGCTTCGCTTCGGTACATATAAGTATATAGCTACAATTTCATATGTAGGTACAGCGGTTTTCGTAAAAATTTGAAACTCCCGTTGGTCCCCTTCCCGTGGGAATTTCGGAAATCCGTTCTTAGAGCTTCCTTGTAGCCCTTATCCGATTTCAGCTTCGTATAAATATCGGTTTTCGTAAAAAATTGAAATTCCCCGTTTGTCCCCTTCCCGTGGGAATTTCGGGAAATCCGTTTTTAGTCCTTCCTCGTTGTCCCCAATGAACATATATGCCCGATTTCAGCTTCATATGTATAGCGGTTTTCTTAAAAAAATATTAAATTCCCGTTGGTCGCCTTCCCGTGGGAATATCGGGAAATTCTTATAACCTATGACACTCAGCAATAATGTGGCTTTCTATTGGTGCAAGAATTTTTAAAATCGGTTCAGTAGATCCCGAGATTAACCCTTACAATTTAACAAATATACAAACTTTACCTCTTTATAATATTAAGTATAGATTAGTGTTTAGCGTCGTATTTTTCACATTATGACATCTTCTCAGCTCATATCTGAGATAGTTGGAGAATATTAAAAGTTGTCTAAATAAGTTGCATACTAACAGTACTTATCAACATATATTATAGTGACATATAGGTGTTATTACAAAACCGCATCTAAAGCAAGTAAGATACAAACAAAATGACATTTCACATTACAACGTATGGAATATCCGTAAAATTTAGCTTTTAAACAATAGGACAAGCCGACCGCAAAATCAAAACCACAGTACCCAAGAAATTTATGTCCAACTATTAGTTCCCATACAACTACAGTCCAAAATTCACAGCATGTTGCACCGATTAATCCCAAAGCTATCATCACCACAAAAACTAAAGACAATTAAGAGGTTATATTCAGATGACAGGGCCCAAGAGGGTACAGTAATGTCCCTCTTAGCTCCTTAATAGAGCTCTCATGAAGAAAGACCATAGGAGAGGTGATCTCACAATACTTCACTATGGATCTACTAGGGATCCGCCCCGGTTTTAATCCGGCACGGGTGTAATGTCCTTTCTCGTGGACAAAGTCGTGAGCGGTGCGATATAAAAGTTTTATTTAGAGAGGTTTTTGGCACTAGCACTTCTCTCGCAGGTTAAGTTAAGTAAGAACTGGTACTACTTATAACAAGCACGAGCGAAGTTAGTGTACCTCCAGATCAGCCGGCGAAGTGCTATAAGGATTTTTCCGATATTATTCAAAATTCCTTTTAGTTTTGTCTACGTTAGCATCTGCAGGTCTACATTGATTATCGTATCTCCTCTATGCACTTCCTTTATGCTCGGATCTTTAAATAGGGCTCCCCTAAGGTCTCGTAGCGGTCAGTCGCCGGAGGCGGTGCCAGAACATTAGAAGCTTGTGGGACCTCCTTTTATTTGTAGCGGCGAATTAGTCCGACGCAAGAAGGGACTGGAAGGTGTCGAAAAGTAAATAAAGTTCATACGTTGAAAAGGTGACTAATTTGTTGATATGGTGACATAGGTATTTAGGGTGCTGTGGAGTATTTACAAAACTTTAGGCGAAATTTTCATTTAATAAAAAAATCTCGATTTCACTAATAGTGTGTGCTCACATCCTCAAATCTGACGACCCATGATTACATCACAGGCAACCACAGTCGCGAATCGTGATTCAATTACCTAAGATTCAAGAACCCAGATTCGATTACCTATGCCATTTATTTAAAAATGCGGTAGAAAGAATTGCAGGATCTCGAAGGAGATTCTACAGTCACGTTTAGCATAGCGGGGTCAGATGCTGAAAGATCAGTGACAACATACTAGCTTATCTCCTCAAAGAACGCGCCTGAGTTCCTTAGTCGACTCTTACAACATACACGCAAGGATATGCAGCTGATGTAGGTAGGTATTCTAGTGAAGTCTAATTTGCAGATTTAAACTTTCGAATAGTAACGACAGTTACAATCCAATACTCGATTTCAATAAATTCCTGTAGATACTTATATTAAAAATATTTCAATTTTAAATCTTCTGTGGGACATCCTACGAAAAGTAACAATATTTCCAATAACTTCCCAAAGAAAACTAATAAAAGGTAAGTCAACTTTCTACTTACGGAAATGAATCTTTTCCATGCGAAATCGTCCCTCCAAAATATTAATATTGGGTCTCGAAGGGTGAATACCAAATTAACATTGGTGTACCTTAGCCAAACATCGTAAGACACCGTCGCTAGTTACATAGACATAGTTATTATAGAACAATTTCATAACAGCGCTAGTTAATATTTGGTTTAAAGTGCTGTTTTGTGATCATCATGAATTCTTAATGCAGGAGTTTTTGGACTGTAAAAGATTCTATTTGTTTTTACGGTGAAAATAAGCTTACTTTCAAAGAATATCACCTGACTGTTCACGACTGTGCGTTTAAATTAAATATTTAGGTAATGAATTCAAGTACTTAGTTAATAATTTTATATAAGAAATGCATATACTAAATATCTGGATGTTACAAACTTTTTATGAACTATTTTTACACCACGGTCGAGCACTAAAGCCAAGTCCATCGGAGGAAGTGGAATATAAGCTGTATCTATGATCTTTTTTCTAGAGCAGAAAGTCAATGTTAATATTTTATTGTTGCAAAGTGCAGTTGCAAGTATTGATACTAATGGATAGACACTAACTACTATAACCAGAGCTGCTTCGTTGTGAATTTTCCCATGTATTATTCTGATTGAGAAACCTAGATTAACTGCCAACTTTGAAAAAAATCAAACAACCAAGGTTAGGTGGAATACCTCTCACAATCAAATAAAAATCTGTTTAGACTGTTCGTAAGAAACTATTTCTATTGTCTACTCTCCAAATTCTGAAGTACCTTCATCTATGGCCACTAAAACTATCGCGTACAATATTTGCTTCCATGTAAGGGCCTTTCGATGAATCTTAATCTCCAGTTCTGCACAAGTCAGGGCCCGGGGGCCCGCATGTATAACTTAATCGACACCCCTCTCCCATAAGTTACCTCTAATTGTTTGCTCTCGATATTGTCGACATCTATGTTATGCTAGTATGTTGAATGAGCCTGACTATGCAGTTTGTATTAATAATGAGCATTGTAAGATTTTGATTTACGAATCAAGTTAATTATTCATAGGTACTTTAACTGTAATGTGTCTATTGTCCCAATATAATAAAATAATATTTATAACTATTATAGTAGTGGCATAGGAACTCCCATGCTCCTACTTTCTCCTATTAAACAAAAAAGTTTCTAACGGATTATATTAATGAAGAAGTGTTTTTATAAATTTATCTTAGTCAAGATATTATACAATAATATAAAGATATTATATTATAAATTATTAATAAAGAAATGGAAAAAATTCTTCACCTGAGTGGGAATCGAATCCACGACCACTGCAAACCGTGCCAGCCGCTATAACCACTAAGCCACCGGGTCAATTACTCAGATGACGAATTTTACCATCTCTTTTCTAAATTACATATTGGCAACGTTATTTTTTCATCCCGATAGCTATACACTAGCCAAATCTCGGCAAACCAAGCTGAATCCCTTAGCACAATGTTTAAAGATGAAACGATCAACCATATCCTAACGGATTATATTAATGGAGAAGTGTTTTTATAAATTTATCTTAGTCAAGATATTATAAATTTATTAATAAAGAAATGGAAAAAATTCTTCACTCGAGTGGGAATCGAACACATGACCACTGCAAACCGTGCCAGCCGCTCTAACCACTGAGCTACCGGGTCAATTACTCGGGTGAAGAATTTTTTCCATTTCTTTATTAATAATTTTATAAAAAAGTTTCTTGTAAACAGATATTTTTCCAAGTTTGGTTTATAAAAATTTATACTTGTTTTTTATTTTTGTTGTTGACTTCTTGATCGCCCTCAGTACAGCCGTGTCTATATTTTAAGTAATATTATATTTTTTTATTCTACACATAATACACAATGTGTGCTCTACACACTTTCTTAGTCTCGAGTTAAAAGAAAAAGACGTAATATAATTGTTGTAGTAGAAGACAAAAGAAGTTCAATATTTCAAGACAAGAATTTAATTTCCATCTCAACTGTTAATTCTACGAATATATTGCACGTTTTCTTGTAAAGTTTACACTCCCTACGTGTAAACGAGACTTAAAATTACACCAACTTTCTACAAGGTACCTTTATTACTCCACATCTCAAACACAGATGTAAAAATGGACAGAAGGTACTTTTTCGTGTTTTCATCAATCATTGATTTTAAATTATGTAAATCTATAGACACATAAAGCTTCTAGTCACATAAATACCTATACATTACACACCTACATTCACATCTTGAGGGTATTTAAAATTACTTACACCTAAATCACAAAGATATCCTAGTCTAAAACAGTTCATAAAGAAACTTTTGGGACGATTTCTTATTGTGAAAATAATTCTACTAATGGATCATAGGTCATTCTCGCAATTTTTGTCATATCAAAGACGTGATGCAAGGTATTTGGTAATCATGGTGTTATAACAGAAGAAAATAACACTAATGCACCCTATTGCATATATGCATGACTTTTTTTTATTTAATTTTTATATTCTACGTAAAAAAATGAATAAAGTTTGCCCTTGGAATGGCATATCTAACTTTAACCGTTTTGGAATTACAGCAATTCAAAAATACGAACCGGCAAAATGTTTTTGAAACGCTCCGTTTGCTCCATACTAAAACGACAAATACTTTGACATCATAATAGACAACCGTCTCAAATTAGTATGGGGAAAAAATGCAATCTTATTTTATAAACGTAATATTTTATATTTTGTGTATTGTTGTCAATAAAAATTGTTTATTAATAGGTGCAGATATTAATAAAGTATTTATTAAATCAATGAGATAATTAAAAATATGGGTAAAATTGTATGTGTTGACTCCTTTTATGTTGTAAATTTTTCAAACTTTTAAACTCCTGTAACTTTGGTATTTACTAACCGATTGATGTTATTTTTGCACTATTCGGTTTGTATTTGTAATATCTTTCGAATAAAATATAAAAAATCTGTTTTCGTGTCAAACGCATATTCCATATTTTTATTTTATTTTTATTTTACAATTTTCGGAAGACCAACAGCGATACAAAAAGAGTAAAGTAGAAGAACCAGAACCATCGGGCCAATAACAGGTCTCCACAAATAGAAACAGAGCGAATACAATTCATGCACACAACAAAATACAGAAATTACACTTTGGCACAACTCACTGCCAATACCAACCTAATATTGAGTTGTAATTATTATTAACTAGATTAAATATTCTATTATTTTGAAAAAATCGGAATATGCGAAACTTCCCATGTCACGTTACTTATATGAACTGACTGCTCTATATCTAATAGTCTTTGGCCCAGTGTGCCGTGTCCCTAATAAGGGTCCATGCTCAATTGTCGTGACGGATCGGGCTCATAAACCCGTGTATGTTCTATTTCTTACGACTACGTGTAATTACTATACAATTTATTTTAATGTTGTCTTTGAGTTTATTTTGAGAAGGGTTGGATAAAATAAATAAAGACAGACAATATTTTTAGGTTATATGTTATCATTACGGAAAATGCTGTTTATATTCTTATAAATTTGTACGTTTACTTTATATTCTTAGTACCCAAGCTTAGTGCCCTGTAATTACAATACTTCTTCATTCTTTTTCACTTAGGGCCGACTTTTATAATGATTACATAGCCTATTTGAAGAATATTTTATTTGATGATGTCACTAACTTGATCAAGTTTTGGAGAAAGCCATCATCAAATTTTTCCCTTAGACAGCCCATTGTAAAGATTGGGTCTCAGGTTCCTAATACTTCTTTGGCTATAGCATTAAATGCGCCCAATACTCTTGATCACTTTAGAAAGAGAGCAAATTAATTTCCTCTTTCTCCCTTTTTCAACCCGTCCACAATTAGAAACACATCGTTTCTCTTTCTGTGGCCAAAAACAAACAGACCCACTTCGTGTTTTCGTTTAATTAGCATGCGCAGGGTTGTCTTGTGCTTGTACATCATTTCCATATGGAAAAATGATACCAATCTCACCCGGGTTCGGTTGCTATCATATGCTTCGACAAAGATTAAGTTATCTAGATTGTATTTTACCTTTGGCCATGAGTATATCTCATGTCGAAGAACTAAAATTTAGGCGGATAGATTACACCTTTTGCGCACATGGTCAAACTAATAAATTATTAATTTATTGAAATAATCAATGACTCAAACTTCAATCTTCTTTGACGTTAGAGTTTCAGTGTTTGAATGTACACTGAAACTCTAACGTCAAAGAAGACAAAATACTACCATCGCTTACTTGAGTGTCCTCGAGTTCCCTCTAAGAATACAGGCGTTATTCTACCCTCTGCGCGTATCTATTCTATGCCAACAATATGCCAAACACGGCGGTATGTCGCTAGCACAAGAAACACCCCACACGCGAAAATTATACGGTAACGGAACGCATTAATTTGCCATATTAATTTGCTCGTAAAACTCTGCTCGCGACAATCCCGCGGGATCCCTCCAAGTTTTCGTTTATGGCCACCATTGAAGAATGCGCGCGTTATTGCGAATGTAGAACGTTATATTGTCCTATATTGTTTTGTAATTTGTGTGGATTTTAGGAATTTCCATTTTAGACGTTTCTTGGTAGTTATGTTGAGATAAAATAGGTTAAGCTTATTTTTTATTCTGAGGCTTATTTATTACTTGCTCCGATGATGGCGATATAAAAATTCCAATGTGTAATAGTACCTATAATATAGGTAATGTACGCATCCACCGCATGTTCGAGAACAGCTTAGTAGGTACTTGATAGTGATGCTTGGTTATCATGGACAGACATTGGGATCGTTCTATTTAAACATTTTGCTGGAAAAAACGCGGTTATCTACTTATAGATAGCAGGTATAAGTCATAGAAAAAAACAATATAACATTTGCAGCAGAAATGGAAATAATATGCTACTATTTCTCACTTTGTAAATTTTAACATTGTAAGCTTATTCGGTAAAACTTTCACCTCTCATTCTCAACCCAATGATTAAAGTGCACTGAGCTGATACATCCAGTCTGACAACTAAAGTAGGTTCATTTTTAACGGCATTGTTAAGGTGTCCATCTGATACGTACCCAGGGGGAGATCGAACCCTTATTGATGGTGGTCAAGATCTGCCTAATGCGAGAAGCTTGCAGATCTTATCCGAAACTGCTACTTTTAGTATGTTTAAATGAAGGATTTTTTGCTTCATTTTCACATTTTTATGGCTTATGTTATGTTCCATTTGCCAGTTTGCAGTTGCTCTAGTGTGCTATATTTTTCTTAGTTTTTCACCACCATTCGACATATAGTACGTGTGTCCTATTGGTGAAACTCAATACTAGAGTCACTTATTATTTCTTTATCTGGATATGGCAATTTTTTTTAAAGCGCAACTTAAATTAAGTCACATGTTTCCCCAACTGTACGATTAGTACGACTGCAAATAAAATAAAAATCCTAACAAAAACGCTAATTGTCATGTATATTTTGCAAAATTTGGCTACGATAGAATTATCATCTCTCTATCCAACTAACATACAATCTACCTTTTTCACCCAACTTTCGCTATCACAAGTGGTTTGCTGGAAGAAATCTCTTATAGGGATAAGCACGCCTTTGTACATTGTCAATGTAAAATGTTTTTCCATATAAAATGTCTGTGTACAATAAAGAATAGAAACATTAATTTCACCATGAGTGGAACACATATTTACATTCACTTATATCTACCGTAAAATTACCAGGATAACAGAACTCAGATGAACCGCAAGTCAGCACATCCTAAGCTAATTCACCGATCACACAGCAATATGTTACGCCATAACTCATCCCGTCTATCTCGGAGGTGCCCTAAGCTGTGATAAGCGTTTTCTCATGACTTGCATATTGGATGGGGTACGTGACTATAGGAATCCACGTGTTTATCGATATATATATTTAGCTCTTGCATGTTCTGCAATTATATTATCCTAATATTATTTGTTTTGCACCAGTTTAAGATTTTGATAAAATTCGATCTAATCTTTTAACAAAAGTTTCTTCCGATATAGAGCTGATTTCTTAGAGACTCTGCAGTCACCTTAATTTCTGATTTACATCAAAAACATTTTATATGACAAATATATACCTACCGGTCGTAGGCTAGGACAATCCAACGTTACCAACCAATATACCAAAAACATAATAACGAACGAATAACATTTTATGTGGAACGTAACTGGTTATATTCTTATTTATTTTACTTTTGAAATAAATAAATGTGACACATAAACCTCTTGACTTTTCGTGTGGTATCACCACATTTGCATCGAGGGTAAAGCCGGCGGCAGAATGCTAGTATAAAATATAGGGAACGTTATCGATAGATGAAAAACGTCGACATGTGATCGAGAGGAAATTGTATTTTCGTTTTTTGTTTGAACGCATTTTCCGAAGCGGCCAAGCGGAGAGAGTCTTCACAAAGTCATCATTTGAAAAACCGTTTTAGTAGAGACTTTACTATACTCAGTTAAGGTGCATTTGAGATTATCGAGAGAGTTCTGAATTGTCGCGTCGTAGAAATAATGACTCTTAGGGTCCGTTCAGACAGACCGGCGCGGAGAGCATCGGCTCGCATTTTTCTTTACACACAGACCGGATCGTATACGCTTGGATGCGCAAGCGAGAAAGAGCACGCAATTGAAGCCGGTCGGCTGCGCGAGCAAGAAAGAGCACTCGATCGGAGCCGGTCGGCTCCTCTTATTATTTCACACGAAGCGCGTTCGAGCATTCTTTATGACAAAACAAGGGTACGCGTCGTGAACGCGCTTCAGTGTGAAATAATAAGAGGAGCCGACCGGCTCCGATTGCGTGTTCTTTCTCGCTAGCGCAGCCGACCGGCTTCAATTGCGTGCTCTTTCTCGCTTGCGCATCCAAGCGTATACGATCCGGTCTGTGTGTAAAGAAAAATGCGAGCCGATGCTCTCCGCGCCGGTCTGTCTGAACGGACCCTTAAAGTAACTTCTATAACGTAAACATAATTTTCCCAAAAAAATATATCACATCAATACAGCAATTTTAAAATGTAAAATTGGAATTTACGCTACGCACAAATATCGCATATGAGGAATTCAAACCACGTGTAAGGGTGCCTTCAGAATGATTTTATTTGTTTATAATTTTAATAACCCCCCTACCCCGTCATATATTATCTACAAAGATCTCAAAGGGGCGTGTGTGCATATATTTTTCACGTTCCTCTGTATATTGTCACTTTAAAATTTCGCTAAAGACGTGTTCAATGCATTTTGAGCCTTTACCCAAGTGAGGTAAATACAGTTTTGATTTAATCACCGAAGTGTGACAGCTATAAGTTTAAGGGGTAGGTAGCGGGTAATATTTATAGATTATCCCGGATTTTCTTTTTGAAATAAGTATTTCTTGTTGCTCGTAAACATATTTCAAAGATAGTTTCTTTTTAGTTATTAGACACATGATATATCACGTAGCTTATAGTTTTAAAAACTCAATGCAATTTACAAACACCTTATTTGAACAATTTTTATAGTCTTTTTTAATTTTTTTAATACTTGATAACTACACTATAGCTTTTAATAAATGAGCATTTTACCGCTGCAGCAAAATGTATATCAGAATGATTTAACAACTGCCGATTTGTTTCTTCTACTTTGCGTATTCGATAGGAAAAAAAATCGTAAAAAATGTTCAAAACAACACAAGTCGACTTTGTTTTCACTGTGACTTGAAAGTACGCGCGATTTGAATTCCAAATTCCAACTCGCGGTTATTTCTGATTCACCTTTCTGTTTTCCTTCATATTGTTTATCTTCTTGTCTCTATTCTGTTATCGCCTTCGAGTGAAATGTTTATTTATGCTTATGGGATGTCACAATTTCGCTGTACGGTCTTAAATTTTTCAACTTTGGTATTCTTAACACAACAAATATAGCCACAATAGATGTCTGAAAGTAACCTTTATTTGTTTTGGTAAACTCCAATTTTACCAAATTTGAGAAATTCATTCCGATACACAAAATTCGTCTCAGAAATTCCAACAGAATGTTCGTTCAAGTAGCAAGATCCCTCGGTACCAGGGCCGCATAAGTACGGGATGGTCGCCCCTGTTGTCTTAGTAAGCACTAAGCGCAGGTCAAGTAAACACCCATAATGGATTCTACCCGAACTCCGTGAATTATCGTCTGCCGGATATTGAATATATTAACTAGAAGAATAAGGGGATATCAAGCATTTTGGATTCTAGAATTGGTAAAGTTTTGGCGTGGCTACAAGTTTTAGATGTCATAGAGATTTAGACAAAGTTTAACATAAACTTGATTCATCCCACTATGACTTAAACTGGACTACATATCAGATTATTGCAGTCCACATAGGCCATCTCCAGGGCACGACACAAGGCTACTGCCATAGGAGGGTTTTGCCCATATTCGCCATGCTGAGCAGGCGGGTTGGTGACCACAGTGTGATTTTAGGACAATGTTGTCAACACAGGAGGCGCTGCTTCCCATCTGCCGGAAACCCATAATCGCCTCTAACGATTTCCATGGGCAGAAATAGTGCTATGGGCTATACAACACAGCTACGTATTTATAAACTGTGCCACTTCTAGCACGATTATGATCTTGCCAATAATATAATATTGTCTCTGCGGATGCAAAGTGCTCCAGATATATTCTTGTAATTGGCTTCCTACGAATCCACGGTTGGCCGAATGTTATCGTTATGTAAATTTCTCTGTTTGGATTTATCATTCGAGGCAAGAACAGTAGATAGGTAGAATGTTTGTTTATTCAATCAGAATGAACGCTAAATTAATACGGATTGTTGCTAAATACTTACAAAAATAAAACATGATAGTAATACATATAGGTACATTTCAGCTGATGATGATGATGAGTTAGGTGCATTAAAACTTTACAGAAAGTGTTTAATTTTTTTGTGTCTAATATTGCAATAATTTGTACCTACCTACCCAGTAGACAGGCCTGTCTTTCAAAAAATAAAATATACACACTTCAGATACTCGCATCCGTAATTTTCCTAACAATATCGTATCTTTTTGAACGTAATTACTTATAATACCAGAGGGCCATAAATTAGTAGTCGGCTCCAATCAAAGCCAAGGTACGAAGCCACGACGTCGTCCGAGCAATAACGGCCACGGAGATGAACCAGACGGGCCCAGTCCTGAATATTAATCGACGAGGAAATGGATTAAAAATTCTGTGTCTTACAACCACGGCCCCATCACGATCTCTTGTGTTTCCAAACAACTTTTTTTTAAACATTTCGATCTCATTTGCATTATTTTTCTCTTCTCCCTCGTGAATAATTTAATGAATCTTAAGGAATTGTGTTGCGGTACCGTTAGAAGGATGTTCTTTCATGTATAACACGCTATTGTTAAATTTCTAATTGTTTGCGTTATTTATACCTATTTTTACTAAATTCCTAATCGAGCCCTCCATCTAACGAGATTTCTTTCCACTCTCCTTAAAAGATACTTATTATATAGCGTAACAAAATTTAACGGATATTAAAAAGTTTAACTCGCCCCGGAGTTAATATTGACGGGCGTAGCAGATGGGAAGAAAGGGTTTGCTCAAAAGAATTCAAACGGTGACAAAAAGGCGTAAAGAATCAGGGTAGAGGGGAAGGGGTGAAGTAACTTATGCGGCGAAGAAAGAGCCAAGGGAATTAACAAAAATAAAAGGTGACGGTCTTGACGGCCGCAGTGTTATCGGGGGGGACCCTTAATTAAAGGCTTTTCTCGGACTTTTCGCGATGCAATTTGCTTAAAAGACAAGAATTATTTTTATTGAAGTCATCACTAATTTCTGGAGAAAGGGGGACCGTTCTTTTGTTGTGGACGAATGGCGGACTAATTGCGCGGTTTTGCCTTTGACTAGCCGTTGTGTAATTTATTGACAATGGACAAGAGTGGGATTAATGTGCTTTTATAGGAATATTTAGAATTTAATAGGAATAGGAATAGGAATAATAATAATCATAATAACAATGTCGACACATTAGGTAACGACAACACTGATAGTAAGAGACGATTGTGAAATAAAAGTGATTTTGCTTGTAGTTGGTAGGTACATACCTACGTAAAAAGATATGAAAGAGATGCATATACCTATTATTATTCCTAGATCTTATACTATTTTTATAAACGCGAAAGTTTGTGAGAATGGATGGATGGATGGATAGATGTTTGTTACTTTTTCACGTAAAAACGGCTGAAGCGATCCACGCGGACGAAGTCGCGGGCGTTCACTATACAGGATGATTTTTGGTCGTCAACGTTCCCGAAAACTACGGAATCTCCTCATCATCACGATCATTTTTTTCCATGGAAGCATACCTGGGAAGTGTCTGGTTTCCAAAATATTAGGGTCCAAAGTTGAGTAAATAGACTGCGTTTTTCTGCCTAAATGCACATAGACGCGCGTAGCAGGATTTTTTCACGAAAAATAATTAATATCTGTTTATGAAAAAACTAGCATAAACAAAAAAAATTTAAAAAAAATTACATTGTTTCCCACCATTTTTTTTGGCATAAACTTACTTTATTTGATGTATAGAGTACGTACCCTTCGTTAAAGGTGGCCACAAAAAAACATCCTGTATAGAGAATGATTTTTGGTCGTCAACGTTCCCGAAAACTACGGAATCTCCTCATCATCACGATCATTTTTCTGCATGGAAACATACCGGGGAAGTGTCTGGTTTCCAAAATATTAGGGTCCAAAGTACTTACTTACGTTATTTGATGTATAGAGTACGTACCCTTCGTTAAAGTGGCAAAGAAAAAACATCCTGTATAAAGTCGAGTCGAAAATTCAAGTATCCAAGATCAGCAGTTAGCGCCGTACGTTAATCCGTCAGTCAGTCAGGGCAAAGCATTTTATGTGTAGTGTACCTATAGATAATCAAATACGTGCTAATTGTAACGGATCGATCTTTGTGCACGCTAATCTCAGAAACAGCTGAACCGATTTCGATGCAGTTTTCAGGAATATATTGTGACAGGTCCCACTTAACATATAAGCTACTTTTTATCCCGGGAAAATGTTTTCAATTCGGATAATTTGGACATTTTGTTTTTACTGCAGTCCACGCGGACGGAGTTGCGGGCGTCCACTAGTAATCAAATAAGTGCTAATAATAATCTGAATAAAATCATACTTTAATTAGAGGATGTTATCAAAAGTTTGCATATTGCTGGATCTGTCAAATTGGCCACAAGTGGCGTCAATACCTTCATTATACAGCGAGGGTTAACTTTGAAGTATCGTACCCATTTAATAATGGACAGTTGCATTGCAACCCTTCCAGTAACCCGTCCAGAAGGACAGAAGTTGATTTGTGAGTGAATTATTTAATTGTTCTTATTTATTGTAATTAGGCATGTGTGTAAAATATTTAAATTGTGTAGCTTGATAGGTAAACAATATCGAGCATTATAACACAGCCATAATGATTGTTACAAATGCTTAATTGTTAAAAGTTAATTTGTTTAATTTTCTGCTTGTAGTGACCTCTTCACGCCAAAACTATTTAACCGATTCCGATTTTGTAAGTGTAAATTTGGTAGTTTAGAGTCTGAAGATGGATATTTAAGATATTTTATAAGTAGGTACCCCGAAAAAAAATTTCGACATTTTGTTATTTTCTGAGGTGGCGTGACGGGCGGAGTCACGAACTAATATTGTATTAAGTAATTATACAGGGTGTAACAAAAGGGGTATGTTAAGCGAGAAGCTATGTAAATAGCCCACTAAAAAGAACCTATCTACAAAATTTCAGACTCGAAATCACATGTTTAATTTCGTAGCTAGTATGGAGAATTTCTAAACAACTTAAGAATGTTCATACAATTTTGACAAGTAAACATGTGATTGCGAGTCTCATATTTTGGAAATAGGTTCTCTATTACTTACACAGTTTACATAGCTTTTCGCTTAACATACCCTTTCTGTATACACCCTGTATATCAAAATGTTATACTTATTGCACCTCTTACCTGAAATATTTACTTTGCTATCAAGCATCATACCTAATCTAACTAAGTGAAATTTTGTTAAATTAGAAAAATCTCTGAACATTAATTACGAACGAACTTTATTAATATTTTACCATAGCGAATTTGTGAACGCTTAAAATTGACACTTATTACTTTGTCCGAATATCCCGAAAACCAATTAATCACGTTCTCTCTTCCAATAAATTCCGTACGGACTTTAATTATTTTCTTATGATTTTAATTTTTGAACTCCGGCTCGAACCACCCTCGCAGATCTCGAGGAACAACTGTCTCTACTTGGATTTTAAAAACTCTGCGACTTTTATTAATAAAGAAGATAATTAATACTACTTAAATGTTGTTCAAGCATTCCCAAACTTAATTAGGAAAACGTATTTTTCAAAGTGATTTAATGAAACAGCTGCTGGGATTTTGAAAATATTTTTGTAAGATTTTAAAGAACTTTTATTGTAGGTATGTAGGTAAGTACAAGTAGATGGCACTAAAAGGTACTTAAGTACTTTTTTAGGTAGACAAGTAAGTTTTACTAAACTACCTGCGGCCGGCTATCCTATTCCAACCATGTTTCGAAACCATAAACGAAACTTTACCTTTCCACGTAGGTAACCTTCCTAAATATTTTCGAAAGATATTCTCATAACAGCGGACATTAGAGCCGTTATACACTTAAAATCGCATAAAATATCGCCCTCCCTAACCTTTTTAATGGTCTTGGTTCACCCTCGTGAAAACAAAGAGCGAAAAAAACTTTGCAAAAAAGTAGTGTTATACTGGTGATATTTATTATTGTTTTAAAAGCAGATCTGGGGCTAGGAGTGGAATTTTGCCGGCGGCGAGCAGCGCGATTACCTAACACCGGTGAATATTGAACTACGAGAAATAATTGGACAACCAAACTTTCTTTTAACATTTGGCGGCTGGAGTATTATGGTGCGCCGTCATGATGTTTCAAGTTAGGTTGGATGATCTAGGCTGCAGTGCGGCTACTGAATTTATGGTCAAACTTCCATGCGGAGGCGACGGCGCGAGTTTTTATTATGATCAGCCCAGTGGACCGTGAAAGCAAGTTGCCGCGGGGAGACCTCATTTCCATACCTCACGTCTGTCTGGTGTCCTGGTACTTTGTTAATAAAACTTGTGATTGATTCTCTTGCCAAAATATCAAGGGAGATAACGATATGGTTTACTAGAATAGCGGTCCAGACGGATGGAAGGATCGCAATAGCGTTCGTACAACCGCTATATGACGGCACAGCTATTCTAGGAATTCAATGAAATAATACATTTACTTGTGTAAATTGGTAGTTTACGGTATAAAGTATATGTTTTTGATAGGTAAAGGTAGTACCTGTGTACTCGTACTTATAAAACAACCAACTGATTTTGAATTTCTTACAATAAACATAGGTTTTAGTGGATGTTTCTACCAAATTGACTTACCTAGGCTCCCACGGCTAGTGAACAAGTAAGCCAAGCATAGGGCTAATTCTTAAAAAAAATGCTTACATAGCAATCTAGCTATTTAAAATAACATCCAATCCATGCAAAGAATATACTACTCTCAATCCATGGCAACGAGAAGAATCAACAATAGATCGCTGACTCCCACCTCACCCCTGGTAAAACTTTAAGTAAGTAAAACGTGAAAAATGGGAATATGAAAAGAAATAATTTTCCGCGTGAGTTAGTTGCGCAAATGAGCTGAATGGAACGGCTCAGGCGAGTGATTGAGTTCTCTGAAACAATGTTCAAAACTCATTACATGCATTAAAGTCGAAATAGTGCTAGTTTAGTGATGCGGGAATTTGGAGGAGTGTTCTAAATGCCTAGTTGGTCTCATATTCACCATACTAATATCAGGATTTGATCATTGGATTCTAGAGAAATCGAGGACAATTCGCAATAATAACAGGCACGTGTAGTCTGATTATTTTTTTTTACGAGGATTAAGATCAGTTCTTTTTATGTTTTACATAGAAGTGGTAATTAAATCTCCAACACATCGAGGGCTATCCTCAAAATATAATAATGATAATAATAGCCCTCAGGGCAGCTTGTGGCGAGCTGTTGGGAGGTAGCGTTCCCACGGACCTGAAGTGCTGGCTCCCAGGGGAAGACCCTGTTCCTCATCTCCGGCGCCGGAGTGAGGTCTGACGAGGAACAGTTCCCCCACCTCTGCCTTGCCTTCGCCGGCTGGGCAGAGTGGAGTCGCGAGAGCTATCACAGCTCGATCATCATCTGGATAGATGGCGGAACTAGATAGGTGTTAGATAGGGCAGTAGGTATATGGCCAGTAGTGATGTGCCGGATCGTTAAAAATGTATATCCGCGGATACGGATCTGAATATGGATATTTGGTAACAATATCCGTGGATACGGATACGGATCTTAACTTTTCTACGCAGTGCAAATACTTAATTTCAAAAATCATTTAATTCAAATTTAAAATATTACGAAGATCTAAGTTTTGATTTCTTGGTAAAAGGTGATCTTAGGTATAACTTTTTATAATGTTTATCTCATTAAGAACATAGTTAATTGAGTACCTTTGAGTTATATACTACTAGTGGACGCCCGCGACTCCGTCCGCGTGGACTGATGAAAAAATAAATTATCCAGGATAAAAATATTTTTCCGGGATAAAAAATAAATCTATGTCCGTCTCCTAGTTCTAAGCTACACCCCTACCAATTTTCGAGCAAATCGGTACAGCCGTTCTTGGGTTATAAATAGTGTAACTAACACGACTTTCCATTTTAAAATTATGCATGATTGTTTTTTAGTCAAATAATAGTCCGCATACCAGTTTTTAGCTTTCTACCTTGAAAATTGCGGAATGCTCCATACAAACTTCCACCCCCCATTTTAGTGAAGTGGGGTGTTAGAAAGAGACAAAGTCACTCTCTATGTTTTCAACTATCTCCACAGGAAAATCACGTCAATTTGTCGCTCTGTTTTGCCCTAAAAGACGGATAAACAGACACAAAAATTTTACAGACATTTATTATTTTTCCATTAAAATATTAGTATGGATAGATATGGTAACTAACTTCTGATAAGTTTGCAACATAAAGGAGCCAACTATTGATTTTAACAAATAAAAAAGAACCTGGATTGAATTTAATAATTTTTTATTGCTACCTAATCACCTATTTAAAGAATTTCATTTATAAATTTAAAATTAATAAGGTTAAAAGATCCGTAAAAGATCCGCCAAAAAAGTAACGGATACGGACACGGATACGGATCTTTCTTTTGTCTCGGTTATCCGCGGATACGGATACGGATCTCCGGCACATCACTAATGGCCAGCATACGTCCGACTAAATCGGGCCTCTTGGAATGTTTTTTTTTTGTTTGGTTCTCCGTTGATACTCTTTTCGTCACGCTTTTAGATTAAGAATATTTTTAACACACACACACACACATATATATATATATATATATATACAGGATGATTTTTGGTCGTCAACGTTCCCGAAAACTACGGAATCTCCTCATCATCACGATCATTTTTCTCCATGGAAGCATACCTGGGAAGTGTCTGGTTTCCAAAATATTAGGGTCCAAAGTTGAGTAAATAGACTGCGTTTTTCTGCATAAATGCACATAGACGCGCGTAGCGGGATTTTTTCACGAAAAATAATTAATATCTGTCTATAAAAAAACTAACATAAACACTAGACACTATAAATTTCGCACGATCAAGGAATTTAAAAATTTTTTTTCAAAAAAAATTTTTTTTTCCCAACATTTTTTTTGGCATAAACTTACTTTATTTCATGTATAGAGTACGTACCCTTCGTTAAAGGTGGCCACAAAAAAACATCCTATATATATATATATGTATATATAGGTATACAGGATGTTTTTTCGTCGCCATCATTAACGAAGGGTACGTACTCTATACAAATAAAGTAAGTTTATGCCAAAAAATGCTGGGAAACGATGTAAATTTTTTTGAAAAATTTTTTTAATTACTTAATCGGGCGAAATTTGTAGTGTCCAGTGTTTATGCTAGTTTTTTCATAGACAGATATTAATTATTTCTCGTGAAAAAATCTTGCTACGCGCGTCAATGTGCATTTATGCAGAAAAACGCAGTCCATTTACTCAACTTTGGACCCTAATATTTTGGAAACCAGACACTTCCCAGGTATACTTCCATGGAGAAAAATGATCGTCATGATAAGGAGATTCCGTAGTTTTCGGGAACGTTGACGACCAAAAATCACCCTATATATATATATGTATATATATACAGGGTTTAACAAAAAGGGTATGTTAAGCGAAAAGCTATGTAAATAGCCCACTATAGAGAACCTATTTCCAAAATTTCAGACTCTAAATCACATGTTTATTTTTAAGATTGTATGAATATTTCTGGCTTGTTTAGGAATTCTCCATACTATCTGGAAAAATAACATGTGATTTTGAGCCTCAAATTTTGTGGGTAGGTTCCTTATAGTGGGCTATTTACATAGCTTTTCGCTTATTCCTTTCTGTTACATCCTGTATATGTTAAAATGTAGGTAATGTGTTGGGTTTTAGAGTTTCATAATAATTAGTGGTTTACTAATTTACTAATTTCTATAATCCTGAGGATGCCACGGTTGTTGGCAAAACATATGTAGATTATTTTTCTAGTTTTTGATTTCGGAATAGTGCAATGTATTGTCTTGCATGCTAGGTGCTCGGGTCTGGTTTCTCGTGGCGATTGTAATTAGTGCAAGTGCCTGTTTTCGCAGTTATGAGTTATCAGATCTTAGGGTGTAGGGCCCGGTGGTGGGCGCACCCATAGTGAATATATATATATATATATATTAATCCTAAAAAGTAGGAAAAACACTTAAGAGTAATAGTACTTTCATGTAAATATATATAAAACAGATAAATGAGAATAAAGTTAATAAAAAACAGTGAAGATAAAAGCTCACTTACTTACCTGTTATTTTTTTAATAAAACACGCAGTTAAAATTACTTAAGTGCAATATTCAATTCAACTAAATTGAGTTGTCATTCCTTCATTTGGCGGTCGTATTTTTTTCGTCGTAATTTTGTCAATAAGTAGATGGCATAGATTTAAATTTTAAAATTCAGAAATAGGTGGTTAGTGACACTAACCACCAAGACTGAAAGAATTAAAGACCAATAGGCTTATAAGTAACTTGCAGAAGCAGACCTTAAATATAATTTACCGTATATTCCTTCCTAACCTAGTGTATCTACCTATACAGAATAGAATTAATGATTAATGATTAATGATTGGTCTTCGGCGAAATCATTATTATAAGGTAATCGCGGACTGATTTGTGAGTAGAGTACGGTCAATCCAGTTCCTCGCCAGTTCACGGAACTATACCATAACTCTTTGGTAGGAGATGTGGTAACGCCATCTATTTTTGACAGTTATCATAACTTATCAGAAAAAAGCGGGTGGGGCTGTGTCGGGGCACACGGCCGTTGGTTTTAACGTGAAACGTCTATGTTAGCGAATCGCTTTTAAAGTAAAAGATTGAAATGAAAACAAGATGGACGCTGTTTTAAGTATTTTAATAAAAAAAGAACAGGTACGTAATAGAAACATAAAATACATAGCAAATGTTTATATATTTATTGTCACTTTCTGGTTATTTTAAATAGCAGCCGCCCACGACTTCGTCCGCGTGAGGGGGCGTTGTACCCGTGCGAAGCCGGGCAGGTTGTTGTATAGACTGTAGCCTTCCTTGGTAAATGGGCTATCTAACACTGAAAGAATTTTTCAAATCAGACCAGTAGTTCCTGAGATTAGCGCGTTCAAACAAACAAACAAACAAACTCTTCAGCTTTATAATATTAGTATAGATATAAATACTGTCCAAATTACACTTATTTTTGTATAAATCAATCGGTTCAAATAAACTTGACAAACACACGAAAGAATCACCACGCTATAAAGTCGGAGTCACGAGTTACACTGAATAGAAACAAGCGTGAGCGCCGGTTTCGAACAGTTATCGCAGTATCCCTCCCCCGCCCCCCCGCTTGACCCCGACACGAACTCAATGTCATAACAGCGAGCTGACTATATAAGTGAAATATTTACACCACATTTTTGTTTCTAAGACCAATAGTTTTTTAATTATTAAGGTACGATGATATAGACCTTTTCGTTACGGTCCAGTTTTTAAACCTGGTACCCGTATGTGTCGGCGCGATTTTAAAGACGTTTCACGTCAAAAAACTCATTGTTACAATCTAATGCGTTTAAAAGTGCCATCTAGTATCTAATAGAAGCACTACTAAACAAACACTACGCCAGCAACCATGGTTTGAGGGTGAGGTTCAATGTAAACAACAAATGAAACGATTTCTCCGTAAGTTGTTATTGAAATTTTTTTCAATTTCAAATCTGTTTGATTTCGACAAATTTTGCAATCATGAGGATTTTCCCGACGTTTATCATCCATCATAAATTCAGAAATCAAATGAAGAAAATGGCTGTATGGACATAGTTCCCCTTGCCTTTCCTCCAGGATAAACTGACTAAAAATAACACCCCGTCGTTTTTGCGTCGGAGGGAGATTCGGCGGGAAAAGCTGGAAGGGTGCAGGTGTAATTTTCTTGTGAAAATCAAAAATTGTTTGTAAATAGCTTGCATTACTTGTGATGTGAATCTAGTGCGTTTCCATGGTTTTATACGCAGGTAAGCCGAGTAAAACTTTAGCCGGATTACGATTTCTTCATGGGCGCATGTAAGTTGTTTCTGCAATAATTTTTCATTTTGACTAATTTTACACTTGTTTTTGAGGATTTTCCCGACGTTTCCATTCATCATCATCATTATCATCCATCCTAAATTCAGAAATCATTTACTAAAGACAATGGCTGTATGGGCTTAGTTCCGCTAAGTCTCCTTCCTTTCCTTCGGGATAAAAAAAAAAAAGTCCGTTTCATAAGGTTTCATAGATTAATTCTTATGCCTGATCAAAGAGTAGTATCGGAAAAGAGAGCCCTCTCGTGGATTTTCGGCTAACTGAATTTGAAGCGCCTCTATTTCTTGGATCCGAAAACTGTGCATATGTGTGTGTGTGTACATATACCTACCTACACACATACGTACAGATTTTTAGATTGCGTATTCAAGTCGGCTTTTCACTATGGGGATGTAATGTAATATTATTTTACATTTAGAGATGTAAAAAAATTTACTCTAGTTAAACATTTTGTACGATTCACATTGTAATATAGATACGACCTATACGACGACGACGAATATATTACAACCAAAACTGAAATTATTATATTACAGTGTGAATGGTATCGTACCAAATGTATGACGAGCGATAATTTTTTACATCTCAAAATGTAATCTAATATTACATTACATCCCTATAGTGAAAAGCCGACTTTATACTGGTTATTATTTTCCTACTGACTGACTGAGTTAGGACAACATTGGCGGAATTATTGTGCCCGACGCAATAATGGGTGCCATTAATAAAAATTGATTGATTGACTGAGTTAGGCGCAAGTTACATAAATATTAAAAGTATATTATATTCAGTATGAAAATAATAGCCATTACAATAATAAGCAAAATAGAATACAGTAACTATATTAAGAAGTGCTAATAGTCAAGATTTAGAAGTGAGTCAGTAATAGTGGCGGTTGATTGACCTTTCTGTAAAAGCTATGATGGTCAACCGATCCTCCTATAAGCACATCATAACAGTTTTATGAAGATTTAAATTAGCTGTAAATATTTTCTATATTACAATACTAAACTAGTAATAATTAAACAATGTATGTATGTAATAAAATAATTTTTTATTTTTAAATGAAATAATTATTTATTTGCTTAAAACATGGTACCATTATCTTATTATTACATATTTCGCCAAAAATCTAGCATGCAATTATTTCATTTATTTACAAAATTCACAAGTGTCAATAAATCACTCAACCAATAAATTCAACAAATCGTCGATTTTCACAAGTTTCATTGAAGAAAAAATTAATCTTAATATAAAATACGTAGGTATAGTGATGGTCAACTCGAGTAACTAACTCGAGTTAACTCGGGTCGGGCTTAACTCGAACCAACTCGAGTTGAATTCTCTCTCGACTCGACTTCGAAAAGTAACCGAAATGAAGCGAAGTTTGCCGATCATGCCTACCGATTTGAGACTATATTCATTCATTCTTGACCAACTTATGGTAAAACTTATAAGAAGTTTGTTTTAGTAACTAAGACTGCAATACAGGGTGTAACAAAAAGGGTATGTTAAGCGAAAAGCTATGTAAATAGTCCACTATAGAGAACCTATCTACAAAATTTAACACTCGAAATCACATTTTTATTTTTCAAGATTATATGAAAATTCCTGAGATATTTAAAAATTCTCCATACTATCCGGAAAAATAAACATGTGATTTTGGGTCTCAAATGTTCTTTGGAATATGATGTTCTCAAACAATCTATTTGCGTTTAAGTCTCTTCTCAAATTTAACAGATTTTTTCATACGAGAAACCATATTTCTCAGTGTTTATTTCTGTCCTCGTACTTTTCAACCGCATGCAGTTATAGGTTGGTGCCTGAGAAAAACCTGTAAGTAAAGACAAAAACACATAAGTATATTTTATTTAAAAAGCAGCCAAGTGCGAGTCTGTATGGTCTATAATGGGTTCGGTAGGTTAGATACGTTATCTGACATACATATCGTGAGTAGCTTCTAAACGGTTAAATTTTAGAATTATTCCTTATGTAATTTATTATACACTAGTGGCCCGCCCTCGCTTCGCTTCGGTACATATCAGTATATAGCTACAACTTCATATGTAGGTACAGCGGTTTTCATAAAAATTTGGAACTCCCGTTAGTCCCCTTCCCGTGGGAATTTCGGGAAATCCGTTCTTAGAGCTTCCTTGTAGCCTTAATTCCATTTTTCAGCTTCGTATGAAATAGCGGTTTTCGTAAAAATTTGAAATTTCACGTTTGTCCCCTTCCCGTGCGAATTTCGGGAAATCCGTTTTTAGTCCTTCCTCGTTGTCCCCAATGAACATATATGCCCTATTTCAGCTTCATATGTATAGCGGTTCTCGTAAAAATTATGAATTCCCGTTTGTCCCCTTCCCGTGGGAATATCGGGAAATTCTTATAACCTATGACTCCACTAACCTATAACCTATGTCAGCAATAATGTGGCTTTCTATTGGTGAAAGAATTTTTAAAATCGGTTCAGTAGATCCCGAGATTGCCCCTTACAATTTAACAAATATACAAACACACAAACTTTACCTCTTTATAATATTATAGTGGCCCGCCCTCGCTTCGCTTCGGTACATATCAATACATAGATACAACTTTATATGTAGGTACAGCGGTTTTCGTTTAAATTTGGAACTCCCGTTGGTCCCCTTCGCGTGGGAATTTCGGGAAATCCGTTCTTAGAGCTTCCTTGTAGCCCTAATCCGATTTCAGCTTCGTATAAATAGCTGTTTTCGTAAAAAAATTAAATTCCCGTAACTCCCCTTCCCATAGGAATTTCGGGAAATCCGTTCTTAGTGCTCCCTCGCAGTCCCTAATGAACATACAGGTCCAATTTCAAATTCATATGTATCGCAGTTGTCGTAAAAAAAATGAATTCCCGTTTGTCCCCTTCCCGTGGGAATATCGGGAAATCCGTTTGAATTCCCATTTGTCCCCTTCCCTTGGGAATTTCGGGAAATCCGTTTTTAGTCCTTCCTCGTTGTCCCCAATGAACATATATGCCCGATTTCAGCTTCATATGTATAGCGGTTCTCGTAAAAATTATGAATTCCCGTTAGTCCCCTTCCCGTGGGAATTTCGGGAAATCCGTTTTTAGTCCTTCCTCGTTGTCCCCAATGAACATATATGCCCGATTTCAGCTTCATATGTATAGCGGTTTTCGTAAAAAATATTAAATTCCCGTTGGTCGCCTTCCCGTGGGAATATCGGGAAATTCTTATAGCCTATGTTCATCCAGGTCCAATAAGGATTCTAACGGTGAAAGAATTTTTGAAATCGGTCCAGTAGTTTCGGAGCCTATTCATTACAACCAAACAAACAAAGTTTTCCTCTTTATAATATTAGTATAGATATATACTGTAATATCATAATAATCATAACATAGGATAAAACAAAGTTGCTTCCCACTGTTTGTCTGCATTGTACCCTTACGACGCCGGATGAGTCGCAAGTAAACATGTATGGAGCTGGGCTGATGAGTTATTACTTATTATTTACATCTAACCCCGCTTTGATAAACGTGGCTGTGGGTTGTTCTTTCAGTTCCTACAGTACTCGTTACCATACTGGGTACAGTATTTTTGGAGCACATATGTGTGTGTATCCTACTAATATTATAAACGCGAAAGTTTGTAAGTATGGATAGATGGATGGTTGTTACTCTTTCACGTAAAAACGGCTGGAGCGATTTTAATAAAATTTGGTATGGAGTTAGCTGACACTCTGGATTAACACATAGGCTACTTTTTATCCCGGATAATTTCGACATTTTGTTTTTTCTGCAGTCCACGTGGACGAAGTCGCGGGCGGTCACTAGTCTATACTAATATTATAAAGAGGAAAACTTTGTTTGTTTGGTTGTAATGAATAGGCTCCGAAACTACTGGACCGATTTCAAAAATTCTTTCACCGTTAGAATCCTTATTGGACCTGGATGAACATAGGCTATAAGAATTTCCCGATATTCCCACGGGAAGGCGACCAACGGGAATTTAATATTTTTTACGAAAACCGCTATACATATGAAGCTGAAATCGGGCATATATGTTCATTGGGGACAACGAGGAAGGACTAAAAACGGATTTCCCGAAATTCCCACGGGAAGGGGACTAACGGGAATTCATAATTTTTACGAGAACCGCTATACATATGAAGCTGAAATCGGGCATATATGTTCATTGGGGACAACGAGGAAGGACTAAAAACGGATTTCCCGAAATTCCCAAGGGAAGGGGACAAATGGGAATTCAAACGGATTTCCCGATATTCCCACGGGAAGGGGACAAACGGGAATTCATTTTTTTTACGACAACTGCGATACATATGAATTTGAAATTGGACCTGTATGTTCATTAGGGACTGCGAGGGAGCACTAAGAACGGATTTCCCGAAATTCCTATGGGAAGGGGAGTTACGGGAATTTAATTTTTTTACGAAAACAGCTATTTATACGAAGCTGAAATCGGATTAGGGCTACAAGGAAGCTCTAAGAACGGATTTCCCGAAATTCCCACGGGAAGGGGACCAACGGGAGTTCCAAATTTAAACGAAAACCGCTGTACCTACATATAAAGTTGTATCTATGTATTGATATGTACCGAAGCGAAGCGAGGGCGGGCCACTAGTATTATAATAAACCTTACTTTTTCTTGTCTTGTTCAGATTTCTGCTAGCAGCAGTGTAGTTGTGCTCACCAAATATAATTGTTTTGGACATAGTAAGAGCTCCACCTGGAATTTAAATAAATTTCAATGAAGTAAGTTTAACGGACGAGGCTCTGACGCTAAATAATTAAGTATATTATAATACCTATTAAGAAAGGCACTTAAAACGTTTCCTATTGGATTCGTTACCGGTAGCTAGATTGTTGTATTTGTGCTCGAAAAGTGACTAAATATAATTTTTCTATAAAGATAAGAATACTAAAGTTATGATTTCATTTCAGAGATGTATAATTTAATTTTGCCATAATCTTGCCAGTTGTGAATGTTGTTCTGAGTTAAAAATAATGATCCACTGTTACCCACTCTCCCCTAGACTACATTCTGTAATTCTCGGGAAATGCTATTATATATTAATTGTGATTAATACACCCATTATTTCATCAATGAAAACTTTAGATACCTAGATTTATTAAGTTCCTGTGAGAAAATATTTCTTATTGGATGTGTATATCATACACATAACATAACACAAGTCATAAGTTTCAAGTCTGAAAATCTTGTGACTCGCCGTTGGGGTTGGGGGTCCCTCAAAAAAGTTCAATTAAATCAGTCAATTTTTTAAAAATCATTCATAGATTTTAACGCAAATGGCTATATATCAGAATCAGGTGCAAATGTGTTACAACTAATTATAAGCAACTCCAACAGTTTACATCTGTATAAGTACGTATAATCGGTGCGGCGACATCGTTTATTCTTGATTTAGTATGAGACTATGCATCTACCATTATATTTGATCAAAAGGATTAGTACATATTTTACCTGTTGCTGTAACAGTTGAGCTGCAGAGTGGTTCAGATGAACAATTACTATCTGGCGGTAAGTGAAGATGAGGACTGGGTATTCCACTACAGCTTGGCAAAATGTTCGTTATATCTGTGAAAATAATAGAAACAATGTTTTTAAAATGTTGATTTCTGTCTCTTTTTAAGTATGTACATATAAGTATTACTTTTATGAAGTTAGATAACTTATTATGCAAGTATCTGTACAACAAGTTATTATTACTTGTTCAGATATAAGAAAACTTACAGCCACTTACAAAAACTGGGTATAAAGTTAAACTGAAAAATAGGACATATTTGTCTCTTTCAGTATACATAATTTAGAAAAGAGATGGTAAAATTCTTCATCCGAGTAATTAACCCGGGAGCTTAGCGGTTAGAACGCTAGGTCGTGGGTTCGATTCCCACTCCAGTGAGGAATTTTTTCCATTTCTTTATTATTAATTTTATAGTATACATATGTCATATACTGATAATGTAAAACTTGGCTGTATGATTAAGTTGTATTTGACAAGTACTTTCCTTGCCTGTAATTTATAGGTTATAAGACACACAAGAATCAGTAAACGTTTTGCTACTTAGCACGTGTATTTTATTTGGACTTATTAGTGGCGACGAGGATTAAAAATGGACAAGAAAGCAATAACATTTCATGAATTCAACCCAGAAACGGATAATTGGGACTACTATATAGACAGATTGAGTTTTTGTTTTGAAGCAAATGGAATTATTGTGGACAATACCAAACGAGCAAATTTTTTTACAGTATGTGGTTCACAAGTGTTTGAGACAGTTTGTTCGTTAATTACACCTAGAAAACCTTACGAAGTGCCTTTTAGTGACATTGTGACTATATTGACGAATCACTACAGCCCAAAACCAAACGAAATATCAGTGTCATTTCAATTTTACAATCGCAATCAAAAATCTGGTGAAACAGCATCTGAATATATTGCGCAAGTAAGGAAGTTAAGTGCCGGGTGTAATTTCACAGATTTAGAGCGCATGTTACGTGACAGACTGGTATGCGGGATGAGTGATCATAAATTACAATACGAACTCTTGAAGAAAAACAGTTTAAGCTACAAGGATGTAGTAGATGCTATGTTATCGGCGGAAAGTGCAGGCAGGGACGTGCGTATGATGCACAGCAACCTAGCATCATCGTCATCATCAAGCTGCTCGTTGGATCCCAGGAGTACACAGTATCGTACATCGGAGAATGTGTATCGCGCGCCGGATCCAGAACCCATGGATGTTAATGCAGTACAAACGAATAGATTCCGTTTATGTTACCGGTGTGGTGACCGTCATGGTGGTGAATGCAGATTTGTCAATGCCCTATGTAGATACTGTAAAAAGAAAGGTCACATAGAGAAAATTTGTATAAGTAAGAAGAGAAATGACTCGCATAAGAACATAAATTTTACAGAAGAGGAGCAGGAAGCTCATTTGAATGGCATTTACAATATAGAGAGCTCGACTCGTGTGGCACCATATGAGGTCAATTTATTTTTAGAAGGTGTACCGGTAACAATGCAAGTGGATACAGGAGCCAGTTTCACATTGGTCAATCAAGACACATGGAAAAGGTTGCAAGGCCACAATTGGTCAGTGGTGTTGCAGTCGGTGCCAGTGAAGCTACGTACATGGACTGAAACACCAGTAATTTTGCTTGGACAAGCTAGAGTTCAAGTAGCATACAAGAATATTATCAAAAATTTAGATGTAATTATTGCAAAGAATAATGGACCAAATTTACTAGGAAGAAACTGGTTTGAGCCATTGGATATTAGTATGAATATTAATTTTATATCTGATATGGATGTCGCCAAAGTACAGGAAGTACTTGCAAACCACGAGGAGGTATTCAAGGATGGACTCGGTACTTACCGTGGACATAGTGTATCAATACATGTGAAGCCTGGCACTACTCCAAAGTTCCTCAAAGCGCGTCCAGTACCATACGCCCTAAAGGGCAAGGTGGAGAAAGAAATAGACAGACTAGTTGCCGAAACAGTTTTACGCCCTGTATCATTTTCTGAGTGGGCGACCCCTATAGTGCCAATTGTGAAGAAATCTGGAGAAATTAGATTATGTGGTGATTATCGTAGCACGGTCAATCAGGCTACAGAGTCAGACACATACCCCATGCCCTCGGCTAATGAGGTATTTGCTACAGTAGCAGGGGGAAAATACTTCACCACATTGGATTTGGATCGAGCATACACACAGGTGATAGTGGACGATGATACAGCCAAACTTTTAACCCTTAATACATGTAAAGGTTTATATACTGTACATAGACTAGCTTTTGGTGTAAAAGCTTGTCCGGGAATCTTTCAGCGCCTGATGACATCACTTTTGGCAGGAATTGCAGGGGTAGCAGTTTTAATAGACGATATTATAATCAGTGGAGATAATATGGACAATATGCGAATACGACTCGACACAGTGCTACAACGCATTAGACACGCAGGGCTGCGACTTAATAAAACAAAATGTAAGTTCGCTAAAGAATCCGTGGAATTTTTAGGTTTCGTGATAGACGCAGAAGGCATACACCCCGCGCCTAGTAAGGTGGAATCTATTAATAAAACTCCGGAACCTAAAAATATACCAGAATTACAGGCTTTTCTGGGTTTATACAACTTTTATGAGCGATTTATACCTGGAAAAGCAACAATCTTAGAACCATTACATCGGTTGCTAGATAAATCGCAAACATGGCACTGGACTGACAAGGAACAAAACGCGTTTAATGCTGCTAAGCGTCTTATAACTTTTGACATGACATTAGTTCATTATGATTTACATAAACCACTGATACTAACATGTGACAGCTCAGAATATGGCGTTGGGGCAGTGTTATCACATATCATGGAAAATGGGGAGGAGCGCCCTATCGCAATGGGTTCCAGAACCTTACATACTCACGAGAGACGTTATTCTCAACTGGACAAAGAGGCGGCGGCGATAATGTTTGGTATAAACAAATTCCATAATTACATAGCGGGAAGATTTTTCACAGTCATTACGGATCATAAACCTTTGCTTGGCATTTTTGACTCCAAAAAACCGATGCCTAATATGCTATCACCACGCCTAACTAGAATTGCTATCGCACTAACGGCACATAGCTATGATATTATTTACAGACCAGGTTCTGAGATTGGAAATGCTGATAGTTTGAGCCGATGGCCACAGCCAGTCCCGGAAACGCTGGAGCAACAATTATGTGATATCTTATTGATGGCAGAAAAACCCGAGGATTTACCGTTCGACGTGGAACAAATTGCTCAAGAGACCAAACACGATAAAACCTTGTCTCACGTGGTACATTACGTTCAAGCAGGATGGCCTAATAAGGTCAGTGACAAAGACTTGCATGTCTACTGGTTGCGCCGACAAGAGCTGTCTTTGCAAGACGGTTGTCTTCTATTAGGTAGTCGTGTGGTGATACCTGCAACACTCCGACAAGCAACGTTACGCGTATTACATAATACGCATACAGGCATGGTACAAACAAAAGCCCTTGCAAGGAGCTATGTGTGGTGGCCTGGTTTGAGTGAGGATATTGAAGCATTGGTAGGCAGTTGCATCAGTTGCTTGGAAAACCGGAACATGCCGCCTAAAAGTGTACATGAATGGGTAACTCCCACGAGACCTTGGTCTAGAATACATGTTGATTTTGCGGGGCCTTATGAAAATAAATATTTTTTAATTGTGGTTGATGCATACTCAAGATGGCCAGAAGTGGTTGTGACAAACAACATGACAACGGGAACAGTGATTCGCCATCTGAGAGCAATGTTCGCAACACACGGTTTATGTGAGACCTTAGTCTCTGATAATGGCACGTCATTTGTGTCCAATGAATTTAAACAGTTTTTGGATGCAAATAAAATAAGACACAAGACAACAGCACCATACCACCCAGCAACTAATGGGCTGGCAGAACGAATGGTACAAACGGTTAAACAAAAGCTACGAAAAATGGACAACATTCCTTGGGACATCAGAATACCTAAAATGCTTCTGAGTTTAAGAGTAACTCCGTGTGCCAGTACCAACAAAAGTCCATCTCAGTTGTTAATGAACCGACGATTACGTACACTTCTAGATACAATGCACCCTGACAATATTCAAAATAGAAAAATGGAAGTACAGATTCAGAATAACTCTGAACAGAGGCACAGAGAAACAAATATGGGAGCTAAAGTAATGTATAGAAATTATAATAATAAACCTAAGTGGTTAAAAGGAACTATTGTGTCTAAAGAAGGGCCTTCAAGTTATACTATAAAAGCAGATGATGGGTCCACCCTTCATAAACATATAGATCAATTGGTGATTATAAGAGATTCAAATGTACGGGAAAGAAGAGAGAGGGAAATGAATGATGTAGAAAGTAATGAGAGTCAAGAAGATATAATTACAATTCCAAATGAAAGTGAGTGGAGAAATATGTTAGGCATCCCTTCATTTTCTTAAAGATTTACCTATATTTATTCTGTGAAGATATTGTTAATTTTGTTACTTTAATAATTGATTAAGGTTTCAGTATTACATAGCTTAGATTATAAAGAAGTTACCTAATAATTTTATATAATTATTTTCTTGAATTTAGACATTGTTGCTATATGTTTAATTGTTAAATGTAAAGTTAAAAGCAATTGTTGTATGTACTTACTTAGGGGGAAAGTATGTCATATACTGATAATGTAAAACTTGGCTGTATGATTAAGTTGTATTTGACAAGTACTTTCCTTGCCTGTAATTTATAGGTTATAAGACACACAAGAATCAGTAAACGTTTTGCTACTTAGCACGTGTATTTTATTTGGACTTATTAACATATATATAAAATTTGTCTAAATAAGTGTTAATTATTTATATATTAGATATTACCAGTTAGAGGTGTTGTATCTGCAGGTACAGTTGACAAATGAAGTGACGGAATAGCTAATGCATTGAGACGTTGGTATCGATTGTGATCTTGTGCTGTAAAATGTTTATCACATATTCTCTTCCTTTGATAGAACTCATAATCTGCAGTTGTTTCCAGTTTTCCGCCAACAAGACGAACCCATTCTTTAAAGCAATCTGGAAACTTTTCAAAGTTGGGAAAGCGGTGCATTGTGGCATCTGAAAAGTGTGTTCGGCTATTTAATGAGTAACTACTCATGATGCAGATATTTATTTACTATTAAAATGAAATATACCTATATAATATACGTGCGTTTACCAGTTTTTTTTAGTTTCTTTGAACAATGACGCTTGTTGCTTTGTGAATAACAACATTATCTGTGTCACTCCAAACAAAAAATTTTAGTTCCGAAATCAGACACGGGAGTTAACTCCAATACAGATTTTAGTACATAATGATATCTATCTATCTATACATATAATAGAATTGTAACAGATCGATGTTTGTGCACTCTAATCTAAGAAACGGCTGTACCGATTTCAAAGCAGTTTTGAGGAATATATTGTGACAGGTCCCACTTAACATATAGGCTACTTTTTATCCCGAGATTTTTTTTTTATCCCAGAAATTTCGTCATTTTGTTATTTCTGCAGTCCACACGGACGGAGTCGCGGGCGTCCACCAGTAGTGAAATAAATTTACTTTCCCTGTATATATGTATATGTTTGAACTGATCTGTTGGCTATGTTTGGGTGTACACATATACATGTAGGTACATAAATTTAAAGCAATAAAAAGTACTTACTGTCGAAAGAAATGCGCAGCGCTGCGGCATCTTTTGTGGTAGGTAGGTACCTTAACAGCACAACTATTAAATAAGCACAGAATTATCACAACACTAAATACATCTCTTTCGCAATGTTCCTATTATGATTAATAGCGTCCTTGTCGCAAATTACTTAACTTAAACTAAGAAAAGTAAGAAATTAAACTAATAGCGTCCATATCGCAAACTATGGAAATTGTCACAACCCAGTTGTGTTGTATGAAGATACATAGATACAACGTTGAATATGCGAAAACAAACCACAAAACAAATACTATAGCGGAAAGCAAAGCAATAGCACTGCTTTTCACAAATTGTATTTGCAAAAAGTTTTCCCACCATTAACGACTTTTAAACTTTGCAAAAAGTTAGGGATGGCGATCTGAAATCGAAGAATCGATTACTCGGACCGAATAAATAGAATGTTGTACAGTGAATCGATATTTCACCCTTAAAAGCGATTGATTTATAACTAATTATAGTAGGCTGATCTACTGATTTCTGCAAGACAGAAACAGAGCAATAGCATTACGATGGTGAAAATTGATGTGATGTAGTACAATTTACCGATCCTGTGTACCTAAACAAAATAGAATCGGAACGTACCACGACTGATTTGTGTGTAGAATACAGTCAATGTCAATTTAAAATTAATCGGTATTTTAGATACGAAATTGAATCGGAAATTTCCTTGCTTTTGAAAGTTATGCAGACGGGCACTCGCAGCCATTACTTGGTGTTATTTTAAGAAGTACCTACTTGTAACAAATATATTTAGAAAATGAATGTATTCTTTTATAAGTTGATCTGATACCTCGACATGGTAATTAAAATCGAAAGAAATAATTATTTTTCGCCATACAAAATAAATGCCGCGTGGTACCGGCAGAGTAGAGTTTGTACCACCCCTGCCTGCCCGTGGGTATCGTACAAGGCGATTAAGGGTTTCTGGGAAGTGGGCAGCAGCGCCTCCCGTACCTACTGACAACATAGTCCGAAAATCACACTGCGGTCACCAACCCGCCTGCCCAGCGTGGTGACTATGGGCAAAAACCCCCTGTGGCTACTGCCTTGTGGCGTGCCCTGGCGGAGGCCTTCGTCCAGCAGTGGACTGCAATGAGCAAGAATGCAATGAAGAAGAAGAATACAAAATAAACATGCTTTACAATAAATATGAATGTGAAGCATGACGAAAACTGATCACTAACTCGGCATATTATTATGTATGTTACAGCAAAATATAATGACCAATATAACGCTGGTCTTCCGTGGCGCTAGTAAATATTTGTTATTATCGAAATCTTTACTAAAAAATCCCTGATTTTACTGATAGAGATTATCGAGATTGTTTATTATGGTATCTCACGTTTTTCTTAACATGGATTTATATTATAATACATTGTAAATACAAACTTAAAAAAAAAAGGTTTTTAGACCTCTTTTTGTGAATCCATTTATCAGGTTACGATTCTAATCGATTTAAAAAATCGCTCTTTGTCGGAAAGAATCGTCATCCCTACAAAAAAATATTTGCTTTATAAAGTTGCCATTATTAGCGAATTTTATTCTACTGACTCTTTTTATTTCTACTTGAATTAGAAATGAGAGATGAATATAAAAAAGAATTATCTATAAATAATTTTAGAAAAGTTACGAAAACTTAATTTTCATTATAATGATATACAGATAAACTATAAGTAGTAATATCGGAATGGTTTAGCCCTTTCTACTAAAATAAAAATATGACGATATTAGGGTAATGTAAAAAAATAATATGGCGTTTTTATAGTTGCCAGTATTAGGCGATTTCATTATACTATTTCTACTTGAATAAGAAATACAAAATGAATGTTTAAAAAAAATGCATTAGAAAAATATAATTATTGTAGATTTTAAGGTCAGAAAAGTTACGAAAACTTTATTGTTATTGAAACCATATACAGATAAACTATAAATAGCAATTTTAGAATGGTCTACAAGTTCCTACCAAAATAAAAAATGGCGATATTAGGGTAACGACGGAGCAGAAATTGCGTTTCACTGTATATGTCCGATGGATGATGCGCTAGTTACTATGTGTATGACGACATTTTCTGTTTCACAGCATACAAAAAATGTTAGTTTTAAAATCAGGCACAGTGACCGTTCTATGATATGGACAATATGCGATTGTGATGCTATCTATTGAGTGTATGTAGAAATGAACATCGTAATTTTAGTACCGCGCCATAGTTAAGATGGTGATACATTGAAAAAAAATTGACAGCTCTAAATAACTGTCCCCCCCCTGTGCCTGATTTCGGAACAAATAATTTTTATATGCAGTGAAACTGAAAATGTGGTCAAACATATAGTAACTAGCGCCATCATCCAAAACAACGTATGACACTTAATTTTTGAATATTTGAATTTTGAACCAAGCCAACAACAATCTTTTTTTTTCTACATATTTAAGTTGAACGAATCTCATTCATTAAATTGTGTGTGGGTGGTGTACGTGATTTGCAGTTTCTGTTTGTTATTCTGCTAGTAGGTGAGTAGGTACAAGTTATTCTCTATCTACGCTTGTAAGTCCTGAGGAGTTCTCTTCTTCATACTTTCTCCTTCCATCCTATCTCTTTTTTTGCAAACTGGCCGGCGATCCGCGATAAGCGGCGCTTTGTTAACTCTAGGACTCGATCGCGGCCCGCGTCCCCCCGGCCAGCTGAATCTTTCTCATTCCAAGTCCAGTTAGACTGACCATGTGTTAGAAGATAATAGTGCTAGGAATTCGTTTTCACTTGATTGAATGCTCGGGTGTGGCGTGCCGTTTTAGCCTGTAGTGTAAATTTGTTTCAGGCCCTACTAAAGGGCCACAAACGAAACAGTTACCGACGCGCGACAGCAACGTGAGAATTTTGCGTGGGCACGGGGGTTACCCCAAGGCCCGTCGCAAAGTTACTACTATTGCGTTTAGGACGACCCATGACGCCTTAGCGTTTACCCTTTCGGTTTGTGATAAAATTTTGTTTGTTTGTTTGCATGAGTTTGCTAATGCTTTACTTTACCTAGCTAGGTACCTTTACAATGGTCACGCATAAACCACCCAGGGATTATGTGACCCTTCATTAAATTTGTAAATGAACCTAAGTATATTATATAACTAGCGGACCTGACAGATGTTGTCCTGTCCCACGCCTTTGAACTAGCGTCACCCAAATGTTTTGCCTTCCCGGACTTTCAAATTTCGAACAAATTGTTTGTATGGGAATGTAGAAAAGGAATGTTTTAGACATGTTCAGGCATTTTTTTTTTCTCAGTTAGAACCATCCCTGTACTTCATGGAATACGCTAAAAAAAGAAGCGAAATCGGTTCAGCTGTTCTCGAGATACGCGCTTACCAACACAACTAGCGATTCATTTTTATATTGTAGATAAATAAATAAAAAAATCCTACTTATCTGAGGTTAACATTCACACGGCTCCTACAACTAACACAGCTCCTACAACTATCATCTCTCCTCTCAAGTCCCAAGCCAGTGAGTGTGAGCTTTGGTTGAAGCTATATGTATATTTAATTAAATTGGTTTTGTCTACCTATGCATTTTAATTAAGTACTTACCTTCTTTCTATTCTATGTCATTCAAATGTATTATGTAAGTAGATAGGTACCTGTACCTGAGTCAGATTCATATATGACCTACTTATAACATAATATTTACTTTGTTTCAGATTATTAATTTACTTACCACCTGGTACATAAGGTGCAGTAGCTTAGCTACCTACTTTGAAAATTGGCAGATTACTTATCACATTATTAAAATGTCGAATGAGGTCCCACACTTCTGGAATGATGAACCTGTTCTATGGCTTCATAAACTGGAAGCACTCATGTTTTTAAACAATATAGACACAGATACGGCGAAATATTACTATTTACTCACACATTTGTCCAAAGAACATTGTGTTCTAATGAAGAATGTCATCACAGCTGCTACATCCAATTATTATATCCTCAAAAGTGAATTAATTAAGAGATTAACAATGCAAAATATTATGAAAGTACAGTTAGGAGACAAAACACCATCTGAACTACTCTCAGTACTGATGATTATGGCTGATGGCATTGTTTCAAACGATGAAGTATTGAAGATATGGCTTGAACTACTTCCACTTGAAGTAAGAGATATCACCAAACATGTGGCAGAACCTTTAGAAACTGTGAAAAGTTTAGCAGACAGTTCCTTTCAACAATACAAGATGTTGTGTAAGACTACAACAGATCTGGCATTAAGAGATAAATGTGATGATGAAATGTAAGCATTTAAATTTGTCATTGTAACCAATTTTTTTTTTGTTATATTCCATAAGTATCTAAGTGCAAACGAACTCCATACATCCTAACTGTACGTAGATATAAGTAGAACTGTATTTAGATATAGTTAATACTATTATACTTAACTAGTGGACGCCTGCAACTTTGTCCGCGTGGACTGCAGAAAAGTCCTGTTCAACTTATTTTGTAGTTTTAAATCAACATTTAGTGACTTTCAATAGTTTTCTTGATTTTATAGCAACTTAATGTTTTTGGTGGAATCTCATTTATTTTTTGTAGGTTTATTTCTTTTCTTTTTAGGTGAGATTATGTTCTGTACTTCAGCTGCTGCTTTGCTAAGAGCCCATTCTCCATCTCATTTATTTTTCTCTGAGGCTTCATGACTTCTAAGGTAGACAAGTCTGGACAGTAGATACTTCTGGGTCCATTATATTCAGCTATTATACTGACTCCTGCGCTTTGATATTTGTAAAATTGACATTTTATCAGATTTAATCCAACCAGACTTGTCACTCTTATAAAGGCCACATATGAAAACGGAAGAAACTATGTCCATCGTTGTTTAGGCTCAGCCCCTGGCTTTTATTTATGTATGATGATGATTATAGCATGAGATATTCATATGGGAAATTGTTACCAATGAGCTCTAGATATTACAAGTATTTCAAATTTGGTTTTTACAGCACAAAGTTCATATGAATGTTCATTAATTACTTGATATTTTATCTAGTTTCGTATCTCCTTGTTTTTTAACTAAAGTCTTAAAAGACTTGACCTAACCACTTGATTTAACCAAAATGTGTAGTAGCAGTGTAGAACTTGATATTGTGTTAAAATTATCAAACCTATCTTTTTTTTAATGTTGAAAAACTATGTACTTAATAGTTTAAAATGGTATATCCTTTAATACTTGCTTCAAGATGTTTGTAGAAATTTGTAAAGGAGCCACATACCAGTAAATTTCCCATACAAGCATACTACCAAGGCATTATAATTTTATTTGAGCACATTTTGTTTGACAGAGGTTTATTATGTTATTTGGATTAAGACGCTAACCTTGATTTCTATTAAAAAATTGATACTTAAGTAAGTATATTAATGTTCACCTACTTAAAAGACTTAAAAATGTCACTGTTTGCCCTTAGTCTTGAAACAATGTTTTTTGTTGTACTTATGCTTTTAATTTTGTTTGTTTATTTTAATATTGAGACCTGTGTTTTGTTGGAAAGCTGAAAGCTGATTGTTTCTTTCATTATTATTATTAGTTTATGTCCTCATGTCTTATTTTAATGTTTTTTTTATTATTTTGGTGTAAGTATTGTAATATGTCCGACATAATTACTTATCTTACGGAAATATTTAATGTGTCTTGAAAATGTTTTTTTTTTAAAGAAAGATTAGGTACTTTTAAAGTTGATCTTTGAAGAAATTAAATGGCATCTAGTTTTCAATTTGGAGTCACAAAATGATGGAACACAATCATAAGTGTTACTTAGGAATATTTTATGTAATAGTACCTACCTAGGTACCTTATTTAAAAAAGGTAGGTAGCTACATTCAAATACTCTGTAGGTAGGTACTTACATACAGTACCTATTACTTAATTACCTCTTAAGCCCCAGTTCCATTAACTTAAATCTCAAATACATAGTTTGTTATTTGTGCTAAGCAATCCTAACTAAGTATGTTGAACTGGGACTAAGTTTTAATTAACTACCTATACATTAGCATACAGGAATATTCCTCTATGACATAAGTACCATTATAAGTTTATTATTCTTGTAAGTGAACTAGTGAAGTTTACCTATAAGGTGCTATGATAACTTCTATAATATATTTTTGTTACTAATTCATACATAACTGGTAGTTTTATTTAAAATTGTAGAATCGGCCCCCTGATTACCTAATTTGTAATAGCAAAGCCGAAGCAAAGCGATAGGTAGCGAAAATTGTACAATATTCGCCTTGAAATGTCAAAGTTCCTTTGAAATTCGTTTTACGTAATACGAATTTGACAAGCAATTTTGTACAATTTTCGCTATCGCTTTGCTTTTGCTAGTTAGGTAATAAGGGGGCGTATTGACCATGAATTGATAGTTTCGGATTTTTCTTTCAACAAGGTCATAAAGGAACTTTTATTCATCTATGACAAGGTGTGTCCATAGATGTTAATCATCTTGAACATAAATTAGATATGTGTAGGTACAATAGAGTTGCTAAATCTGGTTTTCTAGAGGAGGTGACGCCGACGCTTATTTGCGTCCTATGGTCCTGGCACTAGGTGTTCAACTGATGTCGGCCTGCATGCTTAGAAAATCTGCCGGGGCAGCGAAAGTGAAAAGCTATGGCTTCCTAGACTAGCAATGCCCTTGATGATGATGAACTCCGACCGTATTTCGGCCAAGGCGACCAATCTCTATGGAGATTGGCCAGGTACGCAGGAGATATTATAGTGCACAAGTTTGTGCGCAAACACAGATGCACTCTCTATTCCGTTACTCTCATAATCCGATGGGACGGAAAGCCGACACGACCGGAGAGAGATCAGGCGCAGGACCAACGGTTTTACGTGCTTTCCGAGGCACGAGCTAAGTGGCAATTTTGCAACATTAAAATCTGTACATTAATGTATGCTCTCCTAATAGCGGCTGTACGAATGCAACAAAGCACCTAAGGGGGCGTTCAAGTATTGCGTAACGCAATTTGGGGGGGAGGGGGGTCTCGTAAAACGTTACGATGCGTTACAGGGGCGGGAGGGGGTCTTTCTTACAATACGTTACCAACATTGTTTCTCTTTTTAAATAAAAAAATAGGGAATTAAAACTCCCAAATTGGCAACCCTTTTCGTTTAAGTTTTACGGGGAATCCCTCGATTGTATTAGTCTGGTCGCCATTTTTAATTTGTCCTCGCAAGTTGGCAACCTTTACGTTTATATTTCACGTGGAATCCCTAGATTGTATTGTACGTCATTTAATGTTGTTTATGTGTGTTGTTACCAAAGACAATAATTGTCTTTGGTTGTTACATAACTTTTTGCGACTATAGGGTAAAAATTATCACTTGAGTGTTACGTAACGTTTGGAGCGGGGGAGGGGGGTACAGAAAAACGTTACAGTGCGTTACAAGGGGTGAGGGGGAGAGGTCAAAAATCTTCAAAAATTGCGTTACGTAATACTTGAACGCTCCCTAGCCTAGGATACGGCAACTTAAAAGTATATTATGTTAGATTCTGGCGTCATGCTCTCCAGCATATATATAAATAGCGTTCAAGTTTATCTCGAAACCTTAGACTAAGTAATTTAATATAATCAAAGCTCGAAACAATGTCCGTCAAACGTACATCATGTACATGCATGGTATACAGGTGTTTTTTCGTTGCCACCCTTAACGAAGGGTACGTAGGTAATCTATCAATTAAAGTATGTACTTACCTAAGTTTATGCCAAAAAAAAAATGCTGGGAAACTGTAATTTTTTTTATTATTACTTGATCGGGCGAAATTTATAGTGTCCAGTGTTTAAGCTAGTGTTTTCATAGACAGATATTAATTATTTCTCGTGAAAAAATCTTGTTACCTACACTCGTCAATGTGAATTTATGCAGAAAAACGCAGTCTATTTACCTACTAAACTTTGGACCCTAATATTATGGAAACCTGACACTTCCCAGGTATGCTTCCATGGAGAAAAATGATCGTGATGATGACGAGATTCTGCAGTTTTCGGGAAAGTTGACGACCAAAAATCACCTGTAGGTACCTATAACTGTACCATAAACTGTACGCATACGGATTAGCGGAATAATGTACCTACTTACGTAATAACCGAGATTTTTTGCATATTTCGGGTTAAATGTTCTATTGTTTTTATACAAAATTTCAAATTTGAAATTAAAAAAAATTGAGTTTCTTTATAATCTCTAGTATGGAAATTGGTAAAACACCTCTAAATACTTACACATACCTATAGATTGGAATTAGGGTGATTTTTAAAGTGGACATTTTGGTTCAAAAGATGTCAATTTTTTTTTAAAACGAAAAACCGACTTCATCCCAACTCAAAACTATATTGCGTTAAGCCGTGTACGAAGTTTAGAAGGCATAATAATTAGGTATTGTCAGATTTATATGCCAGCAAATGATTAAATAGGCCACATGACAAAAGAGAGAAATGATTTCTTCCAGCAAACCATTAAGTACAAAGGAAAATTTTATAATATATAAAAGGAATATCATATGTGCACACGTATTAAAATATAAATAAACTTAACACAAAATAAATATATTTACTAAATAATAACAATACTTAATTATCTACTTAGATACATACATAATAGCGACATACATATATATAATAAAATATATATCTATAATACTACTACATACTAATTTATCTATATAATACATACAAACATTATATTGTGACCTATTCAAACTATATCAGATAATAACACTGTGAAAGAATTAAGGAAGAGATAGGTAATAGTTTCTTAACCTATTTTTAAAAATGCCTATGGACGCAGAGTCTCTTACTTATGGAGTGCGGAAGTGAGTTCCACAGTCTAATTGCATATACAGTAAAAGAATACCGATAGGCTCCGGAATTATGTCGTGGAATCATTTGGGGTCGGTGCAATATGTAGGTAGGTACCTACTCTTCTTTCATTCATCCCTAATATCCGTCATCTCGTTATTCTCATGTCTACCTCACCTCTATAACCATTTTACTTCGGACACGGCTTACCGCAACATATAATTTCACGACTTAACACAATCTTCATCTTCATAAGCCTATTGCAGTCCACTACTGGACGTAGGCCTCCCCCTGCCATAGGGGGATTTTGTTACTAAAAAGTCCCACTATCTGTTTTTCGGCGGCTCCATCATCAGACCCTCGTTTCCTTTATATTATGTATAGCTGACGGACTACTCGTGCCTATTATATTTGAGGATATCCCTAGATTCCTCAGAGATTCCATTATCAGATGTTATGTTTTATATGTAGGTGATGAAAACGCTCAGTAAAAGTATAAAAACAGACTACATGTGCCTACAATATTTGAGGATTGCCCTCGATTTCTCCAAGATCCCATCATCAATTCATCAGATCCTGATGTGGTGAATATGGGACCAACTTGGAAGCATACCATGACAAACTATTTAAAAAAATTGAATCGGTTCATAAATGACGGAGTTCTGAGATAACACATGTAAAAAAGAAAAAAAAAAACACAGGCTAATTGATAACCTCTCTTTTTTTAAGTCTGTTAAAAAGATAATGTCTGCAGATATGTTTTGTGGTGTCCATTGATTAATTTTACCGTGGTGTCACCGACCTCTACTGAATACACCAGTACAGGTGGCCCGGCATCATTCTTTTACAGAGGACATTAGTTATAGAAAGCGCGTGAATTTTGGATGGGAGGCTAAACAAGTAAGCAAGTAGGTACCTAAATATTCAATTAAACTACGGAAAAATGTATATAACTTTATATTTTATAACAAATATAGAATTGCATACGTTATTTACTATGCATTAGGTATCTATATATTATATTATAATACCTACAGAATAATGTATTGAAGAAATATTTACAATTAAAACTAATATTTATTTAAATAGGTAGGTACATATTAAACTAATCATTTCTAATTATTTCTATATTGAATATTTACAATCAAAACAATTTATAAATAAAGAATACCAGTCATAAAAATATAGGCAGTTGGTTTAAGAATCACATAGCTTAAATTATTTATTTATGTACAAGTCGTATCTATGTCCATTGACGTACCTACCTACGGTTTACAGAATTACAGCTTCAGCCTCCAAACCGTATGGGCCTTTAGACACAATTACTTTGTTATACAGGGTGTTTATGACAGCCTGGCAAATATTGATACCATGACTTCAGACCATGATTCCGAGGCGCAATACACTGAAAATATTGGCAGGAAAATTCCAAAATTTTCCGTAATTTTTTTCTATTTTCAGGAAAAAATAGTTCGTTTATTTAGGCCTTGGATAATGATTTAAAAATAAAATTTAAAACAAAACATGATTTAAGTTTCCCCTCATAAAATATTAAATAACTAATCAACCCTAATGGAGAGTCACAAGTGATCCAAAAAACAGCAATGTGTCACATAATAACCAAAAAGCCCATTTAATTAATCACAGCATCGCCCGATACAAATAGCGCGGAGATCAAAGATTACTGATAGTCAAATTAAAAAATACATTTTCTGCGAGTAATAACACTATCGTATTTTCTAAACACAATGGTACTTATTCAGAATTTCAGTATTTGCCTGGCTATCAACCACACTCTGTATATAAGTAGTATTGAACGGATATAAACACATTATATTATTACGATCGTAATACATACCTACAAAATATTTAAGGCACATTTCACAAATGAGTGGTATAATTCTAATACGACGTCGAACTACTGTCAGGTCTCAACTGCTTTGTTTGAACATCATCATAGGCAATAGTAAATACACTTTTCTTCTCAGTTATAGGCAATCTTTTTATGTTACCCGTTTTCTGTGCTAGACTATTCATGGCGATCCCTGAATCATTATCTTCTAGCTTCGATGCTGTCCCTCTATGGCTAACGTCTACCAGACCGTCGCCACCAATATTAATCTTGGAAACGTGTACTTCAGGTGCAACTTTTGAATCATCCCCATAGCTTGTTGATATTGAAATGCTGTGTGTTAAAGCGCTTTCCGATAGCTCGGGTTTCTGATCTTTGTTCTTTATTTCATTTTGGTTAACATAAATGGGCTGTTGTTCAATAGACTGACGTTTAGAATGGATAGGTACATTAGACTGATTACTTAAATACTTCGGAATATGTGTAGGTTTTATATAACACAGAGGATTTTGATTTTCATATTGGTGTTCGTACCTATGTTCAGAATGCTGGAGTAAAGGATGCACGTCAGGCAATGGTCCTTCTGGCACTGGCGTGACCTTTTCCTCTTTTAAGACTCGTGGATGTATGAAATCATTTTCTTTTCCTTTGAAGTTTTTTTTTGCCTCTGAAACATCACTCTGGTTTTCTTTGTTTGTAATTTTACCATAACGCCCTGTTTTTAATTTATCTTCCGGTACGGTTTTTTCTGATTCAATTTTAGATTTTGAAGGACGGGTAGGTTTACTAGGTGCTATTTTCTCGGCTGGTATTTTTGACGTGCTTCCATTGGCAGCTTTTTTACCATACCATTGCATGTATCTTGGTACACTTTTTTGAGTTGGTTTCAAACTTTCGTTTGTTTTCAAAGATTCTGTATTTTCATTTGTTTTTTTATCTGACTCTGAATTCCTATATAACTCTTTTTTAGTTGGTGAATGAGTAGAACTTGGTGGACTTTTCATTTCCTGGATATTTGCTTCACGAGCTTCCGTCGAAGAACCTTGTCTCGAAAATACTACATTACGGACATCTTTCGCGGATGCAGAGCTACTTCTACTTTTGCTTTCCTTGCTACTCTGAGATTCCAGAGCAGGGGCTTCAATAGGAGTCTGTCTTTGTAATCGTGATCTTTTATCACTAATGCCAGTATCAGCTTGCTCTTCTAAAGAATCTGTAATTTCCATTAATACTTCTTTATTAATTTTAGTTTTACTATCGTTTTCAGACATTTTAATCTGCGTTGAAGATACTGTTTCATTTTTAGATGTAGTTACAGTATTTTTTACTCTATCACCATACGTTTTGATATGTTCTTCTCTTTCGTTTGTCTTGCTTATTTTTACATGTTTCTCACTTTCCAGAGAAGGAGAAACATCACTTTCTTCTATTATAGGTGTCTTTATTTTTCTTTTTAGTTCGTAAACTCTTATGCTTCTTCGTGGATCCTTGTACTTAATTTTTTTCTTAGGCTTTTTTCGCTTTACCCAAGCTACTTTCTTTGTATCATTTTCTACTGTTAATTGTGATTCATCTTCACTATATGAATCGTTGTCACTTCTTGCTTTTCTACGAGTTGGTTTTAAAAGTATTGGTTCAGTTTGTGTTCCTATATGACATTCAGTCTGAGTTGCTATGACGGAATGCCCTGGTAAACTTTGAGTTTCTAATTTACTTTCAACCTGGGACGCTGTCTCTTGGTTTTGCAGCATTCTCTCCCTTTCAATAAGTATTTGATGCAATAATTCATTTTGTTTTCTCAGGGATGATTCAAGAAGTTCTTGATTAATGGTAGACTTATTTTGCATTTCAACTAAAGCAGACTGTAAGTAGTCCGATTTTAAAGGAACAACTCCCGGAACCTCAGGAGCAACATTAGAATAGTCATGAAAATGATTAGGAATATCACTTCCTATATTAGATCTTGGCCTAAAACTTTTGGCATCCTTGTCATTTGAAAGCACATCTAAATCAGTAATCACTTTACCCATTCTCTCTTGAATATGTTTGGCTTCCTCTCCTTGTTCTCTAATAAACCTTTCCATTAGTAGTTCCTTTCCCTTATCGACAACAACATATTGTGTATGCGGTATTAATGTTAGTGGTCTTTGTTGATTTAAAGGAAGATTAACGTATCGCTCTTCTTCATTTTTGCCCCTGGTTACAAGCCTTAAAATTTCTGTATCACCTTCTTTTATGAAATATTGGTCCCTGTCTAGAGAAGATGGATGCATTTTGTCATTGATCTCTTTTTTATTTTCAGTCTTATCTTTTTTATTTTTCTCCACATCGGACTTGATAAAAACACCAACATCAGACCCACGGTCAATTTCATGCCGTCGCAATGAATCGTTATCTTCCCTGCGTTGATAATGAAGAGTAGCTATTCTATCGTAACCATTTTCTAGATCGTCTATATACTCTTTGTGTTTATTGGCAAAAGCTTCTTGAAGTTGCATTTCTTTTGTGTAAATTATATTAGGTCCATCCCTGAAATTAATTAAAGTCCCATATAAGTAGGTAAATCTAATGAAAACAAACTTTTCCCGGAGGCTAGCTGTTAAAAGCTATCAATTCAGTTAAAAACAAAGGAAGGTGATAAAAGAATTAGGTACCTTATTGTTCCTTATTTACTCATTTAAGTATAAGTAGATCGTTTTGAGAAACTTATCTCTTACTCTTGAAAATATAGGTACTTAAAAAAAATATCAACCTTTATAATCGCATTTAAGGTCAGTAGGACCCACTGACCTTAGACGAAAGGATTGTCGTCCATCGTTGTATTTATAATCATTATCAGCAGCGGCATGCACGAACTCCTGCCGCAAATCGCCAGGTGTTGAAGCTGGTTTCGATGGTTCCTTTGATCTGTAATTCCTTTTGTTGAATTTCCACTGGGTTGGTTTCGTTCTCAAGTCCGCTTGTTCTGCGCTCCATGCTTCGCGTCTCCTCCAGTCAGTTGCTTGAATTGATTTATTTTCTAAATTTTGCGTCGACTTGTTCTCTCTCCCAACTCCCTTGTCGCGTACAACTAAGTGCACGTCGTCCTCTGTGGAGTTGACACGTATGACTCTTTTCCTAGAATTTATTAATACATTCTATGTACCTATTCATTGTGTTAAACTTATCAAGTTATAGTAAATGATGGTATTAGTTTGTGAATATGGAAATAGTAATTTATTTAAAATAATAAAGCAATGTAGGTAAATAAAATTAAAAATGTGTTATGATTATTCATAAAGCTCAGTTTAATTACAATTATAATAATTACCTAAGATGTATTCTAAGCTGAGTGATGGTAGGTACGCATGCCTGAATTAATTGGTGCATTTTAGTCTGTTAATAAAAGAAAGGAAAAATTAAGGTGACAATATAATAAATTGGATGTATTTTACTTAAATTTAGTAAGCAAAAAATGTGAAGAAATTATTATAGTCGAGTTATGAGATGAATAGTAAAGCTAAGCATTATTAAAATAATGGAAACACAATTACCTTGGTGGCATATATAGCGGACACCCCTCGCAAATACAGCAACATATTAACATTAATAAAATAAGAGCAACTAGTATCGCTAGTAAAATTAGTAGCCAGAATAATAACCGACTCTCTGCTCTATATAGACCCTGAAATATAATAAGACACAATTAAGATAAAATAAATGTGATATCTTCTTCATTTCTCATTAAAAATATAACTAAAGCTAGACTACTTACAGAATCATTATGATCGTCAGATGATGTTTGATCTTTCGAGTTACCATTTGGTGTCCCAACAATTCCTGTATTTGTATTGTATACAGTCATGTTCTTTGTTAATTGCTCTTGAAGCCTTGCTACATTTATAGCTGTGCTCCCAGATGTTCTAACAACGGCCACCACTTCACTCCTGTAATGAATCATGCAGGTACATAATTAGTAAGTACATCCACTAGAAGAGGTACATCAGCGAAATGTATCTATGTAAATTTCATATAAGGAAGACGCAGTAGCTATCTAGCTGTAGGAACAAAATCCTTTACTTTTGTTGATAATATTGGTTAAAATGTTGACTACTTACTTTTCTTGACTAGACTCTTGTCCAATTAAATCAGTTGCACCATTGCTCTGACCATTATATGGTCTAACCTCTATAATATGTACTGTTCCTCCTGAAAGTGTACTTAATACTTCTTCTAGCTTTCTCCTGTCAGGGTTAGCTCCAGGAACAATGAATGACATCGTTCGCGATTTGCTTTCTGGTGGATAAATCTTCACGATTGTCGACGAATACAGTCTTGGCACACCTAGATCATACGCTTGAACAGTGAGCACAAAAACCTCAATTTCCTGATCACTCTCAAATTGACGTTTTTGCCGATGAAAATTCTGCTTTTTACTACGCTTTAATGCTTCTCGAAGATATAATTCGCCTGAAAATTTTAATTAATTAAATTAAAACTGTAAATGCATAATGACAAGTATCAAGTTGAAGATAAGCAGTAAAAGTTTTTTACCTGTTTCTTCGTTTATAGCGAATTTTCCTCCTCCGTTGCCTTGTATTATTTCATATCTAACTACATTATTTGGTGGTTCAGCATCTTTATCATTCGCTTTAACGAATGCTGACGATGTGAAATTATTTAAGCTTGGCGAAAGAACAAACTCATACAAAGACCTTTCGAATTCAGGTGGGTTATCGTTAATATCTAGTAACTTAATAACTAATGGCACTGTTACTCTTAAACCTACTCCATCATTATCCCTAGCCTCTACTAAAAAATGCAATTCTGGCATTGCCTCGCGGTCAAAGCCATGGTTGTTGGTAGCAACCGTAATGACCCCAGATATAGGGTCTAAATTTAATGAAGTATTAAGATATCCTAATATGGCAGTGAACTGGACTTTGCCGAATTCTCCCGTGTCCACGTCATCGGCTGCGACTTGGACTACCCTAGTTCCAGCCGTGACGTTCTCTGGCAATTCTTCGTCATAGGATTGAGCGAGGAAAACTGGAGGGTTGTCGTTTACATCGTTCAAGTAAACGGTCACATTTGCCGTTGCTGATAAATTCGTTGTTGGACCAAGCTCTTGTGCCAAAATCTGTAAAAAAATAATCAAGAATAAGAGATTTTTAGGTTTAAGTAACAACTGTACCTACTATACATTAGTATAAACTAAAAAAATCAGCTATTCTTAAAACTTGCGCTTTTCTTGACGTTAATTTCAACTAATGTCTCAAATTCTAGAGTTAGTAGGTACCTAGGTTGGTAGACTAAGTTCGTAGGTATGCAGCAAACGTACTCGTACTAACCTGAAATACAACTGATTTGCGCGCTTCGTAGTCTAGCATTGTGTTGTCTCTCACTTTAATTATGAACTGGGTATGTCTTTCAGCGACCGTTGGGGTGACCTCGAAAGTACCATTATTGTTAAGCAACGATAGGGAAAAGACGCCATTTTTGCCCGAATCGTTGTCATTCACTTGAGGGATGTAAGGGTCGGTGAAGGTTAGTGCCGTCCCTTGAGGAGCATTCTCATCAAGATATGTGATGTAGCTGAAATTATTAATGATGATTATTAAAAAATATTTTTAAACTGTGTACCTTACTTCTACCCACCTACTTACAAACCAGTCATAAAACCTAATAAGCATAAGTAAGTAATTTATTTTCCACTGATATCTACCTACTCACATTTTATCATTTGCTTATTAGCGGCCGTCCGCGACTTCGTCCCCGTAATACCGTGAAAAAACAAAAAGTGTAGGCAAGTCAATCACCTATTTACCTAGTTTAGGTAGATATTATTATGTGTTATTCTGATGTATAGGTAGGGTAGGTATGTAGATACTTCTAAGCAACATTACTGCCAAGTTTAATCAAAATCTGTTCGGTAGCTTTTGCGTGAATGGCTAACATACCTACATCAATAAGCAGTCAAAAACTTTTAATATTAATTTATAGTATGAGCTAACTTACAACTGATTTTCGAAGTAAGGAGGGGAGTTCTCCCTTTCAGGTAAAATGAAGGCCAGCTGAACGGTTGAAGACATTGCTTCGGGCTCTTCACGGGATAGTCGTACTTCCTCAGCGACAACTGTCAAGAGGATAGGAGCTCCAGCATGCGATATTGCTGCGATTTCTTCTATTGGCCGTTCCAGAGTGACTTCACCTGAAATAAAATGAGGTTTTATTTAATTTTATCTACAGCGCCATCTTTGTTAGGAATGCTGAATTGTTTTGTGAATTGAATCTTCTTTCAACAGGCGAAGTGACTCGATCCCGACATAGCGACTAGTTTGTTTAACATCCCTTTATTTTTGTTTCCGCATCAGTCGCTAGATATCGCTAGTTGTATAGTTTGCAGTTTTAACTCTACAAAAGTTTTATTCAACATCATGAAGTTCAACATAGTTAGAACATTTTTTAATAATAATTTAATGATTCTTGAAATCCATAGAAGGATAATATTTATAGATAGTACCTATAAGTGGCATTTATCTACAACTTACACGATATTGAACTAAGTAGGTAAATACCTATCTATAGCTTTACCTAAGCTCACCCACAAAATGTAGGTAGGTAATAGGTAGATATTTCATTAAAATACATATATAAAAAGTAAAAATCCTTGAAGGATGAACAAAACTTATCTAAATAAGAAATAAGTACATACTTATTTAAAATAATAGTCAATACATAGTCACTCTACAATTATACAGATAACAAAATTCCGTCAGCATCTTTGTCGTACAACGGATTTGAATTTATTTGAATAAACTAGTTAACTAGTTAGATGAGATAATGAATATGGAACTCATAATCACAAAATAGGTTTCAACACCCCCATGACAGGGCATTAACATACAAAAGTGGTCCATTCTTTACGAGAAACCTTCCACGTTAACTATAGGAGACTTGTCCTTAAAAGGTGCAAATTAGGTTCATTAATATTTCATCGAGCTTTTAGGTGCGACAGATACTTATAAATTTTTAAAGAAGGTTATAAGGCATATTTTAGCGTAGGTTGAGGAACTTCGTTCCTTATTTTAGTGTTATTTCCACTCAAGTTGTACATAAATAGAATCGTTACTTATTTTAACAGTTCTCACATAATCTAACCTAATAAATTAAGTGCAAGCGGTATTATCTTCCTCTCAAAACCCATACCTACTATCAAAATATACCTAGCCCATTTGTGATACGGCGTATTATAGAATATGCCGTCAAGTGTAGAATGTAAATATGGAAGTAAAGTCAGTGTTTCTCATTATCTTATTAAACCACGTAATTCGTGGACTCCATTAAAGAAATCCCAGTAATGAACATAAGAGGTAGGTAGTTAAGAAACACCTTTTCCTATTCTTCTTGGAAATGTTATCTTATCAACGCACTCTTAGTTAAATGAATTCGGAGAAATGTTAACCTTTTTAAAATTACTACTTAGGTATTACGTAACAAGTGGGTACCTCATCATTATCAGCCAGAAGGAGTCCACTGCTGAACATAGACCTCCCCTTATTAATACCTAGCTAAATCATTTAAAATGAACACCTGTGGTATTAAAAAATATTAGTGGAGAGTACATCATCAAAAGAGTTTCGAACAGTACCTGTGACTAGAACTAAAGAAAATGACCTATGTAGGTATGATAATAGCACAAAATGAAGACATGCTTGCACACAGGTGAAGTATATTTTTATATACAACGCAAATAATTTTGATCCGACTGATATAACAAATTGTCAAATCAACACCAGGGTCATAGGGAATTTCATACCATGGTCCAATTCATCAAAAGAGAAAACTGTAGGTAGGTATAATATTTCTAAATATGATTATTCCCCACTGCAACTGCGGTCCCAATTCCCTGTGGTGCGATAACACCAGCACTGTTATTAGAAGCTAAAGAAGCCCAGTATCGAATGTATGTACCAACATCCAAGACTTTTCGGTGCCTCACAAGTCCAGTCCTTGACACTTGGATTGCAGTACAGTAATGTACTACATCACTAATGTACTGTAACGTACAGTAATGCAATCTAAGTATCAAGGACCAGATTGTGAGGCACCGAAAAGTCTAATGGTGCATCAAGGCAGTTAGTATGACATTAGCACTCTATGACCATCTTATTTCTCTATGACTCGGTTTAATTTTACTCCACAACATTCACGGAACTTCACGGAAGCAGTTGAATATCTGACGCATAACTGTGAATATTAAATTAGGAATAGTTCAATAGCGTCCAATTCCATTCACGAGTTCGCATAAGGTGTACCCTGATTAATGCGATAAATTCACAAGTATGCCAACTCCTCCAATATCAGGTGGATAAGTTACGGTTCTTTCGCCTAAGTTTGCTCAGGCGGGCATAGTTGGCAGGCTGATAATGTTCCGTAGAGATTCAGGCTAGAGTCCGTTTCATAGAATAATTCGCGTGGCTGATTTCGGAAGTAACATTTTTGTATGCCATTACACAGATGAAGTAGGCGTACAGAAAGCAAGTAGCGCCCTCGTTCAAATGTACTATTCGGTGAAACGCACTCTTGTAAGGACGCGATTCAAAGAAGTATTACCCTTTATTATGAAGTAAGGTAGGGCTTTACAAACAATGGCTGGTGAGCCGAGACGCTGGACGGGTTTGGTCTAATGAACCATTATTCGCTGCTTAACAGACAAGGTTGCATAAGTGCGTTGTTAGCATTTGCAACGTCCACGCCGGACTATTGTAAGCATTGTTATTCTGCCTCGTTATTTAAATGTTAAAACAGCTAATTGCATATAGAAGGGAAGTTTGTCGACTGAAACACGAGTTTGTAAAATGAAAAGTTTGTCGGAACCATTAGAACGAACTAAATCAGTTAGAATACAGTGGAAGTGGGTCACGCAAGGCCGTGGCACGGCGGCGAGTTGTGTGGACTAGCGATAAGGAAGTAGGATATCCTAAGGAAGCCGGGGAGTCCGACGTAGATGCTATCGAATGAAAAAAAAACACTAAACTACCTATCTGACCTACTAAGCTAATAAGAAGTATAAAAAACGGTAAAAAAGGCAAGGATGAGGCATGTTTTGAGCATTATTAGGGTAGCGTCTTAGGGATATTCACTGAAGTTGGTATCGCTGATTAAACACTGTTTCAAATTGACTAGTGGCTACTGGACTGCGCTTAGAACATAATTTTTACGTTCCTATGAGAATTTCTGGAAATTGATAACACATGGATATTGATAACAATTCCATATATTTTTTGACGATTAATTAATTCTAATTAGGCGTCTAAAACGAAAGAGTAATGGAAGCTGAATCACGAACATAATAAATCACTTGTTAGGGTGAATATATTCTATGGGGTTAGAGGCATAAAACACCATAAAGCTGTACACACATCTCTCCTTCACCCCGTAAAAGTCAAGAATGAAAAAATGGCGGTCAGTCGTTAGCAAGGCAACGACCTTACTTCAAGTATACGAATGAATAACCAAGCGGGTAATCCTAATGGAAAATTGCCTTATAATGTAATGCAACTTTATAATTTCCTGTAGGGCACGGTTTGCCTTTAGGTTTTCTGAAATCTGGGTACTTTGGCATTTAAAATTTTAATTGAGAACTAACAGCGATTTGTATAATATTCCGTCCATTTATGTTACCAAGTTACTAAACTATGGCATTTATAAGATATCATTAGAAATAGTCGAGCTTTTGATACATTTCTATCGATCAAATTATAAATGGTTCATACATGCTTTTCGATATTACCTGTAGTTTCATTAATGTTGAAGAATGGCGTAAAAGGGTTACCCTCAGACACCAGGCCGTATCTGATGATTCTAGGGGAGCCCTTGTCTCCATCTTCAGCTCGGACCTTCACGATGACGTCACCCGGTGCGACTTGTCTCGGCAGATGGGTGATAGGCGGCGCCGATGTAAAGGTTGGAGGCATGTCCTGTACATCTTGTACCACAACGACCACCTCCAGTGCAGCTATGTTTCGCGTGTCTTTGCCGACTTCTACGTAAGGGTCCTGGAATTTAGATATTACAAATTTAATGCATATTCGTTTTTATTACTTTTTATTGTTTTGCACTATGTTTAGAAACTATGAGAGATAATTGTATGTTCTGAAGATGGAAGTCTTTATGTTTTACCTACACAGAAAATGTACAAAGGCGTAGAATTTAAGCTAGGTATTACAGGATAGATAGGTATGGTAGATGCATAATATTTTATGTTCAGAGGGCTATTATTTACCTATAAAGTTTTGCATTTTTATTACCTACCTGTATCCTACAGTGGGCTCTTGCATGTTGATTATCTTGCATTTGTAAGGATTACAAATAGCATTACTAGCTTGATGTCATATGCACGTGCAATCGATAACTCGTAGTATTTGAAGTCGTCTTTCATGAATGGAAATTAGCTTTTGTGGAAGTGTCTACGATAGTTGACTGACTTGGAGCCACATTCATGGTTTTTTAAAAAGACAATATTCCTTAAGCTATGTTTGTCTACTTTCATGGCGATGAAGAGCTATAATAAATACGACTTACCACCGCCAGCAGAGTCAAATGATACATCGACTGAGCTTCAAAATCTAAAGGTCCCACCAAAAAGATGGTCCCTTCAGTGTTCTCAGCAGACACGCGCCGCTGACGTATGGCGAAAAGCGGGGACCCCTGCACAAAAACGTTATTAAATAACCCTGTAATTTCACAGAAACAAAAGGAACACAACCGGACTCGCCCACGTAATAGACCATTTTAAAATTACAGTACGTGTAAGGACACCGTCCCCATTATTACAGCGTTTAAGTGGCCGATAAAACGACCCCAGGTTGCCGTACTCTCCGCGCACTGTGAGAAATTTAACACGGCTCCATATTTCTTAATGCCTGGTAATTGTGCAACATCATTGGACCAGGAGTCGCGAACTGCCTCGCCAAGCCCTTCTTATTGTAGAAGAAGGTTGTTCATTCGTTAAATATATATGTAGGTATGGTAAAATAATGTTGAAAAAGTTTTACTTTATTTCGTATAAAAGTCGTGGTAGCCTAGTATTATCCTGTGCTCCTTTTTATCTTGTTTTTTAACGGAACTTCTTATTTAATTTTTAAAACTATGTACCTATTCAAGTAGGTAGTGTAAGTATGTCAGTTAATTAGTAAAATGATATCTGTTTAAAGAAATAACTGAGTCTTTTTCGCACTTTTCTTTGATAAAAAACAAAGTGAGGAGTATATAAGATTTACATAAACCCCATTCGGGTGATTTTTTTTTAAATTTCTTTAATAATTTTTGTAATAAACCTATTTGTTATTATTCTTGAATTACCTAATTCAAGACTTAAATTTGTCATTACACTTGAAAACTTTCAAATAAACTATCTATTTGAAGGTGTTCATGTGGGTAGTACAAGTAGGCAAGCATACGGAACTGCAACCGCACGAATTACAGTACTTACCTACAATTTTCAAGCCAAGCACTGTTTAAAGGATGTTCTAATTTAGCGCTTAAAACGCCCGTAGATAACGCTAACTGACTGAAGTTTTAGCAATATTAAATGAATTAAACCAAATCCAAGAAGAAGAATAGTAGAGGATAAAGTAGGGAGCAAAACTAAATCTCACAAGATTAAAATATTCTTTTAACTTCTTTAAAAAAATCATGTGTGCTTATTTGCGGCTAATGTACTAACTACTAACATAGTTTTTCCATAAGTTTCTTTTATTTATACTAACACAATATGGACTAGCGTAAGTTTTGGTCTGAAATAAAAACAATTATTATTATATTATTATATGTAAGGCTAAGTTTTAGTTATGTATCTATTTATAATCGATTTCATCAATTCACTTCGGCTCTTCCCTCCTGTAGGCTCAGTATGAAGCTTGCTTGCGTTTATATCACGGACACAAGGGAACCAATCAAATTATGCTGTGATGACATGACTTAATACAAATGCACTACATGATTGCTTGACTACTAAACGTTAACGCGAACGAGTTAAAATTCAAACCATACACTAACTCTAACGCATCTTCACGTAACGTAAAATGTTTATAATCCCTTAACCCTGTATCTTAGTAAATGAGGTTTATTAGGGAGAAAACTTCATTATGCGGTCGTGCGTGTAAAACAGAAATCAAGGGAAGTTCAGAACCTCATTAGGGTCTTTAATCATCGCATATCATGTCGCCGAGTTGAAATTTTTAATTAATAATTAACGCTGAAAGGCTTACCCAGAGCTCCAGTTCCAGTGGCTTTGGTATGACGGGGTTTTTTCTTGCGATGACAATTTCCAGATCTGTTCCCCTTTTGGCATCCTGTGGAAAAAGATTTTTATTTAGACATTGGTAAAGCACTCTACTTGGAGTTAGTTTGAACTCTTGTTTTGGTTCAGGTTAATGTTTTTAGGCTGTCTTGCACCAAATGTGTTTCTTTTTGTGGATTTTATGTACACCAGGGATTTGGTATATGTACTACACATACTGTCTTGTTTTTTTTTGGACATGAACGGAGAGAGACGTCATTTAAAGTTAAAAGTTTCTTTATTTGTAAACATAGAAGATGTTACATGGGCATAATAAAATGAATCACTATATGTCATGTGTAAAATATATAACAAAACTTACTTAAAATTTATCCGCCTATTAGAGACTTGGTGCAACCGGTCTAACTATTGGTAATAAGACGGTAGTAACACGGGAAAGAAGGAAGATTTTTCCATACCTATTATAATATCGAGCCTAACTTTAAACTAAACTACGTTTTCCTAGGATATAGCGGTGCCGACATGTAAAAAATGTACCTTTAAGGCCGCTATATGACGGCACCGCTATCTAAGAAATTAGTAGCTTAAAGTTCGTTGACTCAAAACGCCATTTATTCCCGGTGTCTAGTCTGTTTCAAGAACCATGTCGCAGCTATTGTAATGGAACTAAATACAAACAATGAAAAAGCATCAAAGTTAGAAAGACACTAGCGCCCTTGTCGGAGAGGACTTTATTACTGTGACGACGGCGACGAGTTACGGCCAATTTCTATACGAGAGATCAAAAAGAATCTCGGATTCTTTTATTCCTAATTTGAAATTTTGTATGAAACCAATTGAAGATTAAATCTGAGATATGCAAAAAATCTCTCAAGATCAGTTATAGAAATCGGCGGTTAGTGATGGGCTAATGTGAATGATTTCGAATGATCATTCCAATGGCCAGGTATCCTATTTTAGAATTCATATGAATTGTAACACCACCTAAATAAAGTACCTACGTACAGTTAAACGTTTCTAATTAACATTATGCAGGCCACCAATACAACAGAGAAAATAAATCATTACGGTTTATAATAGTAATGACTACAACCTGACTAAAATTTTAAAACTTTAGGCAGTAGCTAATTGTTAAATAATAATATAACACTTTTTGAATAGCTTATACTAATTGGAATGTATTATTAAGTTAGGAGCCGATTTTTCCAAACGTGAGATTGTCTATCAGAAAGAAGAATAAACTTGATGCTGTATTTCTCTAAAAAAAAATTTTTTCATGATTGAGACAGCGTATCAATTTTATTCTTCAGATAGGCTATCTTGGAAAAAATCATTCGAATACCTATCGAATAACACGATTGTTAATTTTGCCAACAATCGGCCATCACTCGTGCACGTGCGATCACGCAGTAGCAGAACAGCATTCATCAATCATCTCGCATCACTGCCATGCATATGACGTGATCCCATTTGTTCCCGCACCGTGTTAAAGGGCAGGTGCTTTTTACGTTTCGTCTCCGAATAGATTTACACGTTTCTATTCCATTGATTGATGACTGTGAATGTTTAGATGAAGACTAGATATGTCTAAAATTAAGATTTTGGCACGAACTAAGAACAGTGGCTGCGGGATATTGATCGTGCAGTTCGGGTCACCCCATTTCGGGAACACAGCTGCCTATACAGGTGATTTTTGTATACAGGGTGATTTTTGGTCGTCAACGTTCCCGAAAACTACGGAATCTCCTCATCATCACGATCATATTTCTCCATGGAAGCATACCTGGGAAGTGTCTGGTTTCCAAAATATTAGGGTCTAAAGTTGAGTAAATAGACTGCGTTTTTCTACATAAATGCACATAGACGCACGAAGCAAGATTTTTTCATGAGAAATAATTAATATCTATCTATGATTAAACTAACATAAACACTAGACACTATAAATTTCGCCCGATCAAGTAACTAAAAAAAATTTTCAATTTTTTTTTTCCCAGCATTTTTTTTGCCATAAACTTACTTTATTTGATGTATAGAGTACGTACCCTTCGTTAATGGTGGCCACAAAAAAACATCCTGTATGTAAATCATATTTCATAATATTACCGAAAAAACAACTAAAAACCATTAATTACTTTTTAGGGGCATTTTCCCTCAGGGACCCCAGTTTCTCCAACGCTAATCAAGTGTTGGTCGTTCATCTGTACCTTGATAGAGATTTGACACATTCATTGTTATCGGTAGAAAATTAGTGGTGATTGGTCTTCAAAAATGATACATTAAATTACAATTTGTGCCATTTTATGACAAGCATTTAGCAAAGCCCATCACGTATAATAATATTTTCATAATCATGCATTATAAATCATGATGCAGACGGCGTTGACATTTTATTATTATTTCTCTGAACCAACGGTACAGGATTATAAAATTACTATGTGGCAAGGCAAATGACTTGGCTATTCATATTTGCGATTGAAGCAAATGAACTATGTTTATATTGGGAAATAATAAAGTAGGTAAGTATGTGTTATATTCGTTAGAAAGAATGAATTATCTGACATTCTTTGTTATCTTTTTTATCTTAAGTTTTTTCAAATCTACTTCTCTCTCTATGTCTAATCCCTCATTGTACCTCATTCCCTTGGGTCATAATCAGTGACCACTGACCACGATCCTGTTCTACTTATTCTCGTGTTAAAAGGAATTTAAATAAGCTCAAATTCCGTATTGTTAAATAATATTATTAAAGAGGATAATTTTAGGTTTATAGGGACCACTTCTCCAATTACCTTCTTCTAGATGACCAGTTCTGAACTTGACCATTTCTGCTTTATGTTCACTCTATTACGTCAGAACCTACTTTGTTAATAGGAACATTGTTATGCCTAAGTGTAATTGTGTTCATACATACCTCTGGAACTAGAATGATTGCCGGCTGATGTGGAAAAATGGTGTCACGGGGTGTGGTAGCGTTGGTCCCTGTAACCGAGCAGGCGATACGCGAACTGCGCCCTCTGGTGTTTCTGACAGACAGTCGGAAGTCCACGTAGCGGCCTGGCTCCAGCCGGCGTAATAGGATCACGTTGGCCTGGCAGACCGAGTTGTACCTGGTGCAGGGCAACGACTCGATGCCTACATCCAGGCGGCCCATTTGACCTGTGAAATCATTTTTGGGGTAAGTATTTTCACCATTAAAATTGGTCTTGAATCTCGGCCATAGAAATAATATACAAAACAACCTAATCATGCATACATCTTCAACCTGGCTGTCTTCCCTAAATGAAGTGGCCAGAAAGATCATAAAAGACATCCAAAAGTCAGCGATGTGCATGTTTAGCATAGCAGGACAAGATGTAAAAAAGCAGTGACAAGGTGCTAGCCTGAGAGAACGCTTCTGAGATTATTATTCGACTATTACGACAGCACAGCAGCTGATGTATTCTAGTGAAATCCCGCCAGTACAGGATAACTCACCAATCAGTTCAAAATGTAAGGGATAATCGAAGTCAGGGTCGGATGCCCTCACGCGGTAGATGACGGAGCCCACTGCAGCATCAGCCGGCACCAGCACCAGCCGCATCAGAGTGCTGGGATCGAAGACAGGGTCGCCGCCGTGTGCGCCCCAAAACACGCAAAGCAGGACCAGTAATGGCGCATACGTCATCCTGGAGACAACATATTAAATGTTTAGTGTACAATAGTTTAGTACAATATTTTTTTGTGTAATGTAGGTATGGCATTCCGAAATGGTTATGTGGTTAGGCGACACAAGCATACGTCATTTAAAATTATGTGAATGTAGTGTAGAATTGAAATTCTTTAAAAGATATGATAAACAGCAGTTCAGGATACCTGTTTGGTTTGCTAGAAGAAGGCTCTTCGAGAAAAGCAACTTTTTCTTTGTTGATAACCGTCTTCAGAAAATTTTCACTATACAATAGATCTAGAGCTAATCCTAAGGTAGAAGATATTTTTTTTGCAACGCTTTAACATCACCTAATCTGTAATTCCAACTTATAAGTTCGGAATTTACTTCAGCTGAATTATACTTCAGCTTTCTTAGAGCTAGATGCACTAGATGCTTTGTCCAGGTTTGCATTTTTACTTTATGCAATGCAACATATAGGTATACTTTAGTGCATATCATCATCACTGAATGAATGGAATGGGGCCAGAATTACATGAGAACCGGGAAATCGACTGAATTATAAATCAGCAGATACCTCGCTCGGTGATATAGGATTAGCGCGGCGACCGCAAAATCGAGTTGCAAAATCGAAATGAAATAATACCGATGCTCGTAAGTGCGAGCAGGAAATGTTGAAGGTGCTCAAAATCTTTGCTAATAGCTTGGGGTAATTCAATTTTGCGTATGAATGTTATGTTTATGGGCCGTAAACTTGGCTGTAATGTAAACTGTAAAGTCCAGCACATATTCTATGGAGGTTCATTTGTTAATGAATATGCAATTAATTTTAAGTTTTGTCTTTCAATTGCTTTGCAGAATGTATTATAGTTCCACTAATAGTTCTTCATATTTAAAAACATTAGCCCTAATGGTTCAAATTAAAATATAGTTCCCGTTTAATGACTAGTGTTCTTGTTTCTGGGTTCATTTTGTTTAGTGTAGACACTGAAAATACAAGTTCACCGGCATGAGAACACGAATCGCGTTGTGTCGTAACTTTTCTAACACACAGCCAAGAGCCTTTTGTAGAAAATGATACGAGCTTATAGTATCTAGAGAAGGAAACTGGAACTAATATTATTTCATCAACAATAGCAACTCAATTAACGAATTAGATAAATACGTGACATTCAAGCTAAGTACGGGACGACTGAAACACTTTTCTCCAAAATTCAGGTTTACTGACACCTCCAACTCTAGTTATTTTTTTAAAGAATAAAAGTACCTACTTACTTGTATACCTACTTGTAATAAAAGTACATATGTGCTTACATAATTAATTTATCGAGAGGTGAGAAAGAAACACCTGTGTGTGTAGATAAATAGAAAAAAATAGGTAGCAAAGTAGAGCTGTTACAATAATTAACGATGGCTTTATTTAGCTACTTGTTTTGCGAGACCCTTACAAAGGGTCTCGCAAAACTATGATATTTAGCACGGTGAAATATCATTATATCTTCCACATCTTACTTTACGACACTTAAATAGGTAACGGAAACTACTTATAGTTACTATAGCTTTAAAAGTCAGAAGCTTGTGATTTAATGTTAGTAAATTGCCTACAAGACTACACTGGACTTTTCGCTCAGCCCAAATTATAATCGTAGTTACTGGTACTATTGCATATTGCAGTTGATGGGTTATATTGTACCATAGCACCTAATCTTAGTCCATTGTATTTTCTTAAAGTGTCACCCTACTCGAGGGATTCTTTTGGAAATAGTTTCAAAAAGAAATTTTAACACGCCATTTTAGAAACAAATGAATTTAAATCAACAATATATTTTCAGAGGCGACATATCCCAGCCCGCTTCGCCCAATCGTTTCAGGGTGGACGTCGCATAAATTTCAAAATGTCGGATTCAAGGGCCACTGAAGTAATGAACGGCATGCACTGAATAGGTAGTAGCTTTGCATGTAATTATTCAGATGCTGAACATATTTATTGCTTGTCCACAGTCGGGCACCAAATGCAAGATAAATGGAGGGTCGAGGTAAAACGTCCGAGATTTAGTGAGGAATGGTGTATCGTATCGTGTAAGTGCCATGTCGGTTTCAGTAGGAATCGTGGCTGGACTGGAATGCAGAAATAATGGAGTTGTCATTGACGAATAAATTAAAAAGGATGATGAAGATAATAATTGACTTTAATATTTATATCGCAACGACAAATGAATTTGAAGTTCAGTGTGTTAAATATACGAGGGATAAAACGAGTGAAAATACTATTGAAAGAAAGTTCAAAAACTGGTAGTCCAGTTCTAAACGAGTCTCAAGCTCGGAAAACTTACAATCACTAATTTCGCACAAAATCAATTTAAATCCTCTAATTTTGTCCAAAAGGAACAAAAAATTTATGGAACTGCCTAGATCAATGGCACTTGGGATCAACACGACTTTTTTGCTCAAAGATTTGCATATCCTTGTAAAAACCGCTCTGAACACTGTAGTGGTCGAACACAAGTCTTCGATTCTAAATCTAATCGCGTGTTCACAATCCGCCCAGCCGGGCCGAGCTCTCGATACCGACAATATCTTGATACATGGTCGGGATAAATGTAATGGTACATAAAATTGTAATGCTAGTGAAATATCGCCCCTATTTCACTAGCGGTCGTTTTCAATCCTAGAGATCAAAAAGGATCTCTAATTTTTTTATTCCATATTTGTATTTTTTTATGATATCAAATTGATTAAAACATTAAATTTGAGATATGAAATTTCTCAAGATCGGTTATTATAATCGGCTATAGGACGGTTGAGTGACTATAGTGTCATAAGTATGAAAAAAATTATAATGCACATTGCACATGGAGCATTAGTAGATTTGACGAACACCCTTTTGAGGCCTAACAGCTATATAAGACGATCCACTAACAGAGCCTGCCATGACTCTGGTGCCGCAACTGGCTGCGTCACCACGGGTGTCCTAGTGTTAACGACCTTAGACACTACAGTATCCTGGAGCGTGTGGGCTAAGTAAGCTATGTATGCCTGGGCTTTAAAAGGATATTATTATTGTAATCTGATGATATTATACATCACATATAGGCAAACTTTTGCGACTTCCTAGAAATGTTGAGGACAAAAATTTTCGCATTTTTTGTTTAATGTAATCTATCGAAAGAAGTTTGTCTACATAAGAACACAACAATCCTAGTTTGAATTTTCCACGGACATATTGTATAATCAATAAGAGAAATATTATAAAATGCTTATGCTTCATCGGCCGTTCCAGATTTTTGATACATTACAACACATTTTATACAATAAAAGGACTCAAGAACTTACATTCCTACCTTAGATGCTAATTAAGGCCGTTTTGGGCCAGACAGAAAAGCAATTACTGCCAATCGCCCATTTGTAAAAGCATGGTAATTAATGGGTCATTATCTCAGTCCCGCTTCAAAATCATAGGACACTATGCCCACGTTATTTCTCCGACATTTATGCACACTTGTTGTGATAATAATGTATATTTCAAATATACCTTGGACAGCATAAACAAGTCATATCGAGACGTGGTCGATAAACGTCGAGCGTGCTAAAATACATCCTATCACATTCCCATAAAAAGTAACGAGGTCTGAAGTATGCTCGAGCGATCGGAGCAGAATATCATTTGTCAATGTGATTTATGAGGAGCACTGGTTATGGAAGTGAGGACTGGCGTCGAAGCCCTAGGGCAGCATGAGCGGCGGGAGATAGCTGACAGAATGGGCGCTGCACGATGTCGCTGCTTGACCCCGGTCCACCGCGTCATGGTGTGCCACGCGGGATGTGCGAAGACGTGTTACATCTCTGATAGCCTATTCCCCTACCATTATCTTTAATATACAACCTCATAACGATTCCTTCGTCGAGCACTCGCGATCGATTCGACGATACGGGGTCATAGTTCTCAGCCTGGAGCTACTCATAAAATTTTATTGCTAATTTCATTGTTACATTAATTTTGTTGTAATGATAATAAAAATCAAAACTGTGGTGATATAGGTGAGAAAGGAGTCGTATTTCTAATCGGAATCCATAGGAATATTACGTTCCAATAATCCGATTTGGTATAATCCCAATTTGGATGGTTTACAAAACCCCAGCTTAATATTAATAGCTTTTCACAACAGCCGCTTTTACATACGATTTGGTTAATCTCTTATTTGAATATCATTTATAGTAATATAAATAAGAAACTCTGACATTCTTTCAGGTGATAAGCTAGCAACTTGTTACTGATCATTAAGATATGTCCCCGGTATATCCCTTATAATGCTGCTGTTCTGGCTACCTCATTGTGTAGCCGTGTCTATATGTACGAGTATAATATGTATTAGGTATACCGTATCCATTTATGAAATTAAATCTGATTTGGTTCTCGAAGACGACTTATTTTGGTAATTCTTGCGACTGTGGAAGAAAATGGCGTAAATACCTAAAAGAAATATACAGGCTACATGCAAAATAAACTAAATAAACTATGGCGATGATAGGAAGCATAGTAAAATAGGCTAAACCTTCCAACCGAGTGACACAGTCGTGTGGGCGGTGGTCAATAATATTGATTTTCACCACATTATATAAAAGTGTAGTTTATATATAGTTTATAGGTACAGTAGGTATGCTGACTGCGTATAGAATAACTAAAAAGATTGCTAAAATCTTGAGAGAGTACAAAGAGGGAATTTACTATTCGCCAAAAATTGGCTAAGTATAATAAAACGACTGTGCTTTGTTAGACAAGCGAATATATAACCTCATATATTTCACGAAAAACCTTTACTGTGTAAACATTTTCACTAAGTGTAAGATTCATTTTATGCTCAAATGCGACAAGTCGTTTAGGCTCTATAGAGCGTGCCAATGAAATACAAGCATATACTCGAAAAACAACAGTCCATCTGGCGCAGACGATTCAAAATAAGCACAAGTAGCATGACCTGCGAAACATTTGGCCTGTCAAAATACGCTATATAGACGCCATGTTGAATTTTGTAGAGAGAGAGACGATACATTATCCACGATGCGTGGTCATGCTAGGGGGGAAGATGTGTATTTTTATGGGTCTTCGATATACATAGGGTAAACCTTAGGTCTAAATCTTACCCTTCACGAATATCAATTTATCACAAAGCTTTTTCTTTCCATGTTGTCTAGGTACCTACTACTACCGTCAGAAGATGCCGCTTGCTACCGCATGCTAAAATAACATCTTCATAGAGAATTTACGTCCTACTATAAAAGTTATCATGCAGTAAAACCGTGCAATTAATGTTAAATGAGATAAGTATCTAGATATGATAGGCAAGCTCGGGTTAATTAAAACATCTTTATCATCACAATCTCTTGATAAACTTCTTAAAGATTGAAAAATAGTTAAGTATCATATCCTACTAATATTATAAACATAAAAGTTTGAATGTTTCATGCAAAATTATCGAACGGTTTTTATGATACTTAAGTCATGGCAATTATGTAGCTTATACATCAGAATAACACATCTTCTTCTTCTTCAGCCTATTGATGTCCACTGCCGGACGTAGGCCTCTCCCAGGGTACGCCACAAGGCTACTTCCACGGAGAGGGTTTTGCCCATAGTCACCACGCTGGGCAGGCAGAATAACACATAGGCTATAATAAATCACGCGTACCTAAGAAAAATTTACTGCATGCATATTTAACTGGCAATCGCTTGATTCGTTTATATCTTCCTAATAACTCTCTCTTAACTCCCTAAAATCAGTAATCAAGTTTACTATTAGTCGAAATATGAAAGTAACTACTACTAAGTTTAACTACAGATCAAAACAACTTGCCCTCAGGGGACAAAACAGGGGGACAGATCAGCATAATCTTAGTGGCCGTTCGACTACCTGCCATAGCCTTGCTTTATCTACCACAAGATGTCTTAATAAATTAATAGCTAACAGGTCCTCATTATAATAACCATACAAAGTCAGCTCACCGCACGAGCGAAGGCTCAAGTATTTCCCGATTCCCTATTATGTTCCACATTTAATGAAGATACTAAGATAAGCCTCTAAACTGACTAACCGAAACCCAAGAGCAATTGTAGGAGTAGTTTACTATCATGGAGCTTTGCTCGTAATCACTCGCCACTATAATTGAAATATATGAACCACGCTATTTTTACATTAGCCGTACAGTATCGGCAGAGTAAGCACCACCCTATGTCTGCCCGTGGGTAGCGTACGAGGTGATTTAGGGTTTCCGGGAGGTGGTTAACAACATTGTCCGAAAATCACACTGCGGTAACCAACCTGCCTGCCCAGCAGCGTGGTGACTATGGGAGAAAATCCCCTTGTGGCCTGCTCCGAGAAACTATAAAGATGACTACTCGTTTGATTTTACTATGCGCCATAACTCCGAATCGAGCCGATCTAATAAGCAGAGGTTCTGGTTTATTAACTATTTTATTAACCTTTATTATCGTGTGTTAAGCTTCGTGACCGGCTAGTAAGGGACGGTAAATCTGGTCGAAAAGGGAACTTTATAGCTGAAATCACGCGAACTGACCCTTCGACCCTATTAAGTATGTGAGCCTTGTCGGGCGACGATTGTATGCCTTATAAACGTTTCGTTAGATAGCGTAGTTTTAGGAATTTTAAGAAACCTGAATATATATTTGTTTGCAGGTACTTAGGACTAATACAGAGAGATTTTATCCAAGGACTAATAAGGGAATAGCGTCAATTAAAATTGCTGTACCCATAGGTATGTTAACAGAAAGTATTTATGAGGTACTCAGGTAATAGAGTAATAATAATCTTTCTAGCTATCGTTCTTCTGAGGTTAAGATAAGTGTACATCTTCGGATTGCGAGCAACTAAACCGTAATGGAAATAACTATCGAGATTATTATGACGTAAGTTCCTGGATAAAATTTATTGATACCGAAATCCTTAAGTTTAACTGTAAGTATAGCTGTGGAGTTTTCATTAATGAATAATATAAAAATAAAACTAAAATAATTCATAATTATCACGTTCGTGAAAGGATTTCCAAGTATATGTCAAGATACTTCTAAACTCTACACAAAAATTATACAAAGGCAGCAAAAGCTTCTCAATACGTTATTTGGTACAAAAAATGCCGTAATCAGCATTACTCGTAGCTGCACGGTTAGACACTGCTGTAAAAATTATTAGGAAAAATCTACCTAACTATATTTAATTATATTGGTTTTTCCATTTATATTATATTATATATATATTTATAATATTTCTTATCCTGATATAATAAAAAAATATATGATCAATATTTTGAACTTTAAAAAATCTACCAAATTATACTCGTAATATTATATTACCGATTTAGAGGAATGGATGATCTGTAATCTAAACAGCCGCCCATTTACTCAGACCCTTTCAATAATGTTTATAGTGATACCTAGGTACTAATAAATAATTAATACATAATATATGTACTGGATACATAATACCTATATAGTTAATGAACCTTATACTTTAGTGTACCATCTGTGACCCCGTTTACTCAGTTTCCTAGAGTACTCATAAGTTATAGAGCCCGCTTTACAATAATAGATACATGATCAGTACAGATAATGAGCAGGCAACCCTATGTCACTCAGTAAAAAAACAAGAATAAGCTATAGAGGTTATACTTTTTACTCAGTTCCCTATAGAAATAAATTAGGCCAAAACAAAATTAATGCAGATTGAAACAAGGGCCGGCCGGCAATCAACTGTGATGGATTTGAGGTCAAATAACTAACTTTTGTATTTGTTTTTCCTGTTAAAACATCGTTTGCGAAGACCCCCATTAATTTGCCAAAGTTACTGATGGCCAGAATTATTCAAAATGCTTCGACGCTTGGGTAGTATATATTACCAAAATACCAGCGAGGCATGGGATAACAGTGTGTAGGTGAGTGAGTATATGAGGATTGCAGGATATAGAAGAATGACATACTTAATACTCGTATTACCTTTGTTTAGATTTTTTTTAAAATACGTATGCTAATAGTTAGCAGACTACTATAAACTAGCCTTTAACTAATAATCAGAGAACATAAAGTATTCTAGAGATATCGCAGCTTTCATACTATAGGGGCACAATTCGAAAAAAATCATATATATATATATATATTTTAAACAATGCTAAGTAGATTTTACCGTCTTAAAGAGAGAAGATAAGATCAGTTTTGGTTGGCCGATGTCAATATTTGTAAGGTTGCTCGTCTCGTGTTGGTTGCAGAATCGCCGTGGACTATTGCCGGTTGTGAAGTAGTTTCTAAGTAGCTGTTATGTAAATGGTAACCAACGTTAGATTGATAAATTCGCGCTCCGTTTAACTACTTTCGCTGGTCACGTCTTTAGGAGTTGTTTTGATGTTCCTAACAGATAGTACATAGCTAATCCTGTTGTACTTGTCCACCTTAGGTTGACTCAACAAAACATTGCATAATGTTGAAACTATATTTTAGAGCTGTACCTACACATTATCTACGACTCAGTGACTAAACGTAAATGTAAGTATACTAATAATATTATAAAGCTAAAGAGTTTGTTTGAACGCGCTAATCTCAGGAACTACTGGTCCGATTTGTAAAATTCTTTCAGTGTTAGATAGCACATTTATTAAGAAAGGCTACAGGATTCGCATATTTGCAATGCACCCTCATACGGACAAAGTTGTGGGCAGCCGCTAGTAGGTAATATACATATCCATTCATCAAAGAATAAAAATGTCGCAAATATTACCGTCTTAATTTCTTATATTAAACATTAAGCGCAGGCCACACCGCCAGCGGGCGGGCGGAGCGAGCTAGGCGGGCGGGCTAGGCGAGAGAAGGAATACGCGGAATATTGGCGAGATAACTTATGGGGTTCACACTGAAAACTACGGACGGGTGAGCGATCGGGCGGAGCGGGTGAATCAGGGGTGCGGATGGGAGAGCGAGAGGATAGCGTTCCATCTAGGGAATAAAGTTGTTTTATATTGATTTATTTTATTTTTCTGCATCATTCATTTTATATTTTGTTTAATTTTATTAAAAAGGTATATTGATCACAGCTTTACTATAATAAACCAATCGTTTTTTAACATTTGCATTAATATCGAAAAAAAAAATGTCGATGAATTTAGCTTGCAAGCACAAATGACCCTCATTCAGGGCTTATGTCCTATTTTTTTTACATTATTTCATGTCTATATAATAATATAATACTCGAAACGGGGAGGACGGGGGAACGAACCGGGCGAGCGAGCTGGCGGGCGAACGAAGCGGGCGCGCCTAACGAGGAGAACGAGTAGCTTCGCTGGAATCTTTGGATATTTCGTTAGCTTTAGTGTGCATAAGGGACTGCTGTGCAAGATTAAGACGTTTCTGCCACATAGTTTCTTTAATATTCTCAAATCCTATCTGGAAGATCGAATATTTCAAACGAAGGAAGATGAGTGTACATCGGGCTTTTACGATATTAAGACGGGAGTTCCTCAAGGATCAATTCTGGGACCCATATTGTACTCTATCTACACAGCGGACCTGCCACAATCAGATAAAGTTACTATTGCCACCTATGCCGACGACACTGCGATTCTTGCTACTAGTAAGAACCCATTTACAGCGACTGAATAACATCAGAATAATCTCAATGAGATAGACCAATGGCTGAATAAATGGAGAATAAAACCAAGTACGAGTACATCTAAGTCCGTACACATAACATTTGCCTTACGCGCAGGGGACTTTCCAACGGCGAATTTGGGTAATACAGAACTCCCAAAATGTGACACAGTTAAATACTTGGGAATGTATCTTGACCGGCGTCTTACTTGGAAGCACCACATAAATGTAAAGAGAGAAATCCAGAGGATATGATTGGTTGTTGGGTCGAAATTCTAAATTGTCCATTGATAACAAACTTCTCATATACAAATCCAACATAAAGCCAATCTGGACATACGGTCTACAACTGTGGGGCTCGGCCAGTGCCTCAAATATAAATAGTATACAACGGTCTCAAAATTCTATACTGAAAAAAATCTCGTGCGCACCGTGGTTTATTAAAATAACAGAGCTACATGAAATATTAAAAGTCACCACCGTCATAGATGAAATTAAAAGATATGCAACTAACTATAAGCAACGATTAGAGCGTCACCCCAATAGACTGGCGACAAAGCTAACAAAACCAGTGTATGGCAGGAGGCTAAAAGGACGTGACGTAATACATCTCTGCTCTTGACATGCAAAAGAAGATTAAATTGAGTTGTTCTCACTGGGAAACACTATACCAAAGCCAGAACAGAACAGCACACCTGCTCATAGTTGAAAAACTGATCGCAGATATAATAAAATTAAAAAAAATCGTTAGCTTCGCTCGCATCGCTGACGTAGGTTACTCGGTAGCTCGCGGTGTGAACCGAAGTATGTAAAGAGGTGAAAAGATGTCCGCCCGCCTAGCTCGCTCGCCCGCCCGCTGGATGCTTTAGATACCAAGATGTCAGTATGTTTAATAGGTAACCCCTAAACGCTTCGAGTATAATCCCTTATTGCAACGGACGCTTTTCGCAGTCACACTTAAATTAGGTTAACTTTTAGCTGTGATTTTAGCGCAGTAATCTGCTTGCATAACAAAGTAATTTAGAATATCCAAAACAAAATTAGATGGAACTGCAGCTGCTGAAGAGAGATAAAAAAAGAGTTTACCATAAAGCTTCCTTTATGTAAACGCAAACGTAAACGTTCATTAGAAAACTGAAGATCCATTGTATAAACAACAGGAACTGTTAATAACAACTAAGGAACTATAGAGAACGGCTTCGTGTTCTAAAGTTTTGTTGAAACTGATTCTAGTCGCCGTTTTATGTAGATCGTTACTTCATCGGAGTTTGGGGTCATCTCGAGTTACACAATTGGAGTCGAGGCACACGGCACAACACCCACTCACAGCTTTGGAACAATAAGAGCTTTTAGTTATGTTTTAGAGCTATCTGTTTTGTATTTGTTCTTCCATTTATTGTTATCAGCTTAATTTTTATAATCTACAATATGAATGGATCGGTTTCGGTGAAAAAATTGTACAATTAACTTTTTGTTTATGCAACACCTGAGCAAGCTATTTGCGTTTATGAAATTGCTAGCAACGAATTCGATATTTCATTAACAAACATTATTGATCATATACATGAATATTTGAAAATTACCCAAATCGTTCTTATAAACTTGTCCTACTAGAAAAAATTAAAATTATTCCATCATGTATACTCCGACTATGCACTAGTACTAAGTCCAGTAAACTTTCATCTTTTGACTACTAAATCAAAAGAATTTCAAATCATGCATCGCTGGAGGAATGTAGCTATAGGGATGAAGAATAACGTTGCCAATATGTAATTTAGAAAAGAGATGGTAAAATTCGTCATCCGAGTAATTGACCCGGTGGCTTAGTGGTTATAGCGGACTGGCACGGTTTGCAGTGGTCGTGGGTTTGATTCCCACTCGGGTGAAGAATTTTTTCCATTTCATTTATTAATAATTTTATAATATTTCAATTTGTCTTGTTATAGAAGAGTACAGTATCATAAACAGGCGTATATTCTGATGGCAACCGATGCTTCATTCCTACATCACCATAAATGTTTCCAAATTGGTCAAGCCAGGAACAGAACTTAACAATCACTGGTGCACTCGCTTGACCTCAAACATTGTATCAGAATTACAGGCTCAGATAGTAGTAGATCACGCAAAGTTTCTTCATGTGTGAGAGATGTATTACTGTCCTTTTGTATCCTCAAATCAATAAATGTAGGAACAAAATTTCCCCGAAGTTTTATTATAGAATAGTTAGATTCGGCAAAACATCAACAAAACAAAGATATTAAAATCAATCCAGTGGTTCTCGAATCATGTATTGTAAAAAGTTTACTTTGTTTATCGTCGGGGAAAGAGGAACCTTCTCCAGTAAAACTAAATTTATTTCAGATACGCGGACTTTACGTAAGGTAGATTCGCGGATTTGCACTATCCCCGACGTTATATGCAGTTATGAAGTACAAAACATTCGTTATTCGCTACAGTTATCCACTCAAATCTGTATCTGAGATCGGAACAGTTATCCATTACATGGAAGGCTTTGGACAAGCAATAGACGAGGTTTCTTTGAGGTGTTCAATTCTGGTTCAATTATTGGGCGCCTAACAAGATGCTGATTGTACTTTTCTGGGGCACCAATCGAATAGACCGTTATCGGAAAAATCACGTACGTGCCATAAAAACGATTAAGTATTAGGTAAAAAGCGAAATGTGTCAATGCTTTATTTGTTGCTTTGACACCATTTTGCTGTTATGTCAAATGGTGCTACGTGGATAATAGTGGATTTAGGTACCTACGGATCTTTTTTGTTGTCCAAGTTTAATATTAACTGAAATATTTCACTAAATGAAGTAAACATTTTACTGTCGTAATTAAATCAGAAACCACTCTCAGAGTAATTTTTAAAACGTTTTTCATTTTACCTGCGTGGGAACTGTAATTAATTTGAACGACATTTATCATTCTCCCGACAGTTATGGGCATATACCGATTGAATAAAAATGTTTAAGTGCAATAATTGATTGTAATGAATAACTTTACTTTAAAAACAACAAAACAACTTAATTTTCTATTTCATGCCCGATTCAACCACAATAAAATTCGATCGACCAAATTTAATCAAGTACAACACTACGAGAAAATGGTTTATATTTTTTGTCTGCATTTCATACTGTTAGCGTTGTCGCGTCGCTCACAGCGATTGGTGTTACTACCTCAATAAATAAGACCCACTTACGCTGATGGAATATTCAATCTGTAACCCTAGTCCTTTGTCATCCCACGCCCCTTCAACAAAGGTACATTGTCCAAGATTTCCTGACAGCTCGGAACAAAATTAAAAAAATAATCTTTATAATGAGCTCGGAGAAATATTGTCGTCGCCTATGACAATGCACGGGGTGGAACCGGATGGAAATTACCATAATACAGGATTGCGCAGGACGACAAACGTGAATTTATTAGATTATACTCGGATTTTGTGGCTTAGAATAAACTTTGACTGTCCCTTACCATAAATGCGACTCGATGGCACGATACCCGAGTATATCATACTGTACCTCAGCATAATAACGGATAGCATGGGTTCAGAAGTATATTTAATGAGCATGAACGGAGGAGATCGTTACGTTGCCCTCATGTGTATTATTAAGCCCAAGAAGGAATGTGCCCGCTGTGCCGAGGTCACCGACAGACTACAGTAGCCAGCTCGGCGAGAGCTACGTCTATATGGTGCTGTTTTGACCCTAACTCAACCAATAATATTCGCTGAATTGCAAAATCGTATCAGGGCTTACCTTGAGTATGTTCTATTTAAACTGCTGTAACTGTCACGGAGAGTTAAGTAGTCGTGATTCAAATTAGTTCATCTAAACACAGTCGTAAACATGCCAACAATGAACTATAAACTTTAAAATGGTGGCTGCTCAAAACCTCAGAAAGATGTCTTGTGAACTTTATGTGTATTTTCCTAGGTGAAAAAGTTTTCAACAGGTTTACAAACACCGTAAAATCGTGAATTTTATTATTTCACCTTGTATTTTCGAGCCGTGTTATTATAATTCGAACCTGCGATGGTAAGATTAGTCTGGTTATTGATAGGAATCGGTTGACCTCTAGGCCCTGTAATAATCGTGTCGAGCGCACATCATATTTGGTCGGCGGGTGGTTATTGTTGCTTTGTTGGACCGTCAGAACTTTTTTGAAGATTTTAAACGCTCGTTTTGAGTGACTTTGCGCTCTTTATTCAACTTTTGGAAGCAGAAGTTATTGGTTTGGAAACATGTTGTGTAAATGGTTGTGTTAAACCATTTTTGATATTCTTTTAACTACCAATAACTTCGTGAAATCTCCATTTTTACATGTTTATTTCTTGAAACCTTTTGAAGAACGCATATTGCTTCGTCTGGTACCCATTTTTCACAATTTTGGCTTAGCGATCAGAAAATTTTGGGACATGCCTTATTTAATGGTTTAAGCCAATGCAATAAAATACTCATTTCATGAACAAAATTAAATTATTTACCTGCCTATAGACGAGTAAAAACTAAAATTAGTAGGTAAATAAATATACAAATTAAATTTTGCATAAAGTGGTAATAAAATAAAAAATGAATATTACAATTTTACATAACACTTTGATCAAATTGATTAAACATGTTTCTTGATCATGATCGCATCACCTATTACTTAAATTGTATTTTCTTAAGTTGAATAATACGATTTAAGTATACCAATATTTGATTGAAGTACGTATCCAACAAAGGCAGTCAAGCTTTCAAAGCCTACAATACTGCCTATGTGGTTATAATAAATACTTATTTGCGATACCGTGAGCTTGTCATCGTAAGGTACAATCAACGGACGAGAGGTATAGTGAAGTCGCCGGTCTCGGATGGGCCCTGAGGCATTGTTTTCACTGAGCCTTATGTTTGAAGTATCTATTCTCTTGTAACTAGTACCTATTCTCGTATTTGTTGACTTAAGATTTTATGGAACATTTTTTCTGAAAACGAAAATGAATATACCTAAGTTTTCTTGTCAATTCTCAAGTTGCTATTACAGTGCCAAATATTAGTAATGACAATTTACGTACTTCAGGAACTTCAAAACTTAGTTCATGTCCGTTTATATTATCTTGGTAGGAGCTATATACTCAATCTTCACTTCTGTCTGCATTCCTTAGATACCTTAATTTCGGGTCAAATTATTGATTTCGATCTAGTATATTATCAAAATGATTATCAATAAATAATATTCATTCTCATCTGGCTCTCAATTTAATTTAGAGAGTCATTTGGTGTCGATCTCTCATTAATTACAGTGTGGACGTATGAACATTGCCACACTGCATGTTTTAAAATTATAATTTACCAGTCATTTGGGTGACGAAAGAGTAGATTGTGTGGGTGGGACTGGTCCGTGCATCGGATGCTGGGCTGTTGTACGAGTAATGTAATTTTGATACATTACTACTACAAGTGCTTATAGTAACATGGTTTTTGACCTTGTAGAGGCAACTATTTAAGAAAGTAAACACAATGCTTCTTCAAGTTACAGGTTTTACATGCTTCAAAAACAAAAGAATATAAAATCACATTTAGATCACAGAGATAAAGATTTCAAAAATATTGGCTTCATATACTTCGAAATATAGGATACATAACAAGTTTTTCCAACTTTGAGTGATGTTAAAGCAAAAGATAATAAACGACTTTCTAGAATGTATGATATAAACTTGCTATATAAAGTCTAGTCCTATCTCAACCGAAAACATAAATCAAAAAGACTACTGACCAGGGGAGGTAACTCTTTCCTTTTACAACGTAGCCAGGAAGACATTACGCAGCTCTTAGCTTCATATCAGACGAGCCATGTTAGGATAGAAACAGAAATTGGCTATCGAAGACTGGAACGTTGTTTTATGTACCTAATGTTTTCTAGTATATTTTCTACAAGATAATTTATTATAAGCCTCCCTGTTTTAACCAAAGTGTAAGTATGCTATATTCATACATAAATCATTTAAAGGAATAATCTGTTCTAAAAAGTTTATGTTATGTACGGAATCCTACTTTATTATTACTTACATAGTTTATTTAAAAAAAAAACTTCATCGCGCATTGGCTAAAGTAAACATAAACGCGTATGCGTTAGTTGCTTTGCTACACAAAAAAAAAATGAAATTTTCCAACTAACAAAATTTTGTTGAGACCAAAAATTATGTTTTGCTTATAACAAGCATTATGGGTATAGGTAGTTTTGGTTCTGAGTACTCGTATTTTTATGCTAGATATTTTTAATAAAAATCTTAAGGAAAAATATGAAGGTCTCGTTGAAATCAATTTACCACGCAGTTAGTCTATATTTAAGTCCCCGATTGAGTGCCATATATACAGGACATAAGATTCAAAATCTTGTGATTTGCGCGAAGTTTTCAATCTAATTCCCAATTTTGACCTCCTGACTTGCCGAACTATTTTTATATCATTTGTATTTAATCTATTATAAAGTATATTGTTGTCAGTGAATGATGTATTGGTTCTTGTGTTGTATCTATCTTGAGATGACCAGGGTCAGTCACGAACCAGCTTTTTGTTTACCCGCAATTAGAAAATTCATGATTGTTTTTATTCTATACTAGTGGACGCCCGCGACTCCGTCCGCGTGGACTACAGAAAAAACAAAATGTTAAAATTATCCGGGATCAAAACATTTTCCCAGGATAAAAAGTAGCCTATATGTTAAGTGGGACCTGTCACAATATAGTCCTGAAAACTGCATCGTAATCGGTTCAGCCGTTTCTGAAATTAAGACAAACCGACAAACAGACAAAAATTCCAAAAATCATCGTTTTGGGTTCTATTGCGTTGATAAAGGTCTCCTATAATATTTTTTCTCATATATCTTCCATGTACAGACAGCGATCCGTTACATTTTTATTATATGTATAGATCGTGAAACGTGACGGGCTTTTTTAACAGTATCGCAAACAATATTGCAATTAATACTTTCTGTTATGTCATCAATTTAATATTTATTCTATCAGTTGCAATTATTGTATATTTTTGGTTTTATTTGTTGCTCACACTCAAATTATTTAAAAATATAAGTTCCAACAATGATATGAGTAACTTACGCTTTCATACTATAACAGTTGTTATGAGCAATGTATTTAGTTTAATAAAGTTAACTCCAATAAAATATACCTCTTTCTTTACACTTGTTTGAGTACCACTGATACTATAGTTCTAAACACTGATGAACTTAGCTCGTTACTGATAAAATACCTTGAAAGCACCTGCCAACAACATTACAACGGTACCCAAAAAAATACAATGAGAGATAACAGTCTCCTTTTGAGATTCGATTTTTGGCGATCGTCGGAGTCACGCTGACGCGAGGTTTGGGCCTCTAGATCTGATAAAGAACAGAAAAATATCGAGACGATAGCTCGATGCCGCGCTATCGATTCCTCAGTCGTGATCGATAGAGAATCGAAGTGTCACGAGCGGGGTCGTCGACCTAAGGTCAGGGTCGGGGATGCTCGCTTCAGCTGCATTTATGCAATAGAAACGTTTCCTCCGACGGATGTGTGGTTACAGAATATTAGATGCGATTCATTGTTATTCGGCTCGTGAAGGTTTTATGGGCTGTATGAAATTTATACAAACACCGCATTTCCAAGTAGGGTTAAAAAGTAACCGCTACGTTCTCCGTGTATTTCTTGGAAAACGGAGAGGTTTTGAATTGGGTGTGAAATTTATAAGTCCAATAAAAAATAGACGGTTAGAGCTCAAAGATCTTACGATACCGTTACGTGTAATATAGACGTAAAATGTAGTATGCAATGTCGACTATATGTAGCGAGGATCGGGACGGTGCATTCGTTCCGGACCTTATGGTTTGCACTTGCGGGCTAAACACCAATTTCCACCCAATGGTATCAAATCACCATAAACTTATCTTGACTATGGCTCAATATGGAGCGCACGAACTAACGGCCAACTGTTTGAATTCAGAATGATGTAAGTACACCGCACTTTGACCTCTAACTTCAGGGAACCGACTTTGTTTGGTTTGAAATTATTTTCGATCATCACTTATCTATTATCTTCTAGTCTGTACATGGTTTTATGTTTTCATCAAACACTTCTGCTAAATTGGTATCTAAAGATCAACGATGCACAATCATTGCTCTATTGTTGTTGAGACTCTTAATGCTATTTATTCCTTTAGCTGCCAAGTTAGAAATACCTTTAATACCATGGAATGGTTGCCTCCATAAACGTGGAACCTGATACGCCGTAGATCAATCTGACGTCCACTGGGACAGGGGTAAAAATATAATTGACTAGGGTCATGTCGTACCGGAGCTGCGCGCGCGCAGGAGCAAGAGGTTAATCGAGTGTGCCGGATGATAACACTTTCTGAACAATGTAGCCTTATGTCAGGTTCTTTATACCGTTTAAAAGTTAATTAGCTTTTCTATTGCTGTCATAAACCGTTTTGAAATATTATTGGGATGATAGGATCTTTAGAAGCGGTAGGGCTTTAGGTCTCTCTATTTAAAAAATAACGCCACAGATTTAGATACTAGTCTGTAGTCTTAATTTATAATTAAATGTACCTTTACACATGCATCTGATTTCAATATACGACAAATGGTTAAAGTGGAATCTAATTAAAAATCAACCTACATACTACAACCATTCAATTCATTCTCCAAATGGAAAAAGAGATTGGGGTATGCCAGAAAAAAGTGTGATTATAAAAATTTTAATGAGCATAGAAACGTCTATGCATCAATATTCTAATACTGGACAAATTGGGGCTGCCCCCGAGGCTAGATCGTTAACAATACTCGGCGAGCCGAAGGGTCAGTTTTTTTTTACATAAATAAACCGCTTTCAATGGACGCCTGATTTTATGATTTATAAGGCCCTTTATCCGCTCTCCGCGTACATATTCTGTTTTGATTGAGGTTTCTTTCAGAGCTAGAAAGATTGATTGTTCCTTATGGTGTGGGAGTTTTTGATGATTGCGTCTGAGTGTAAATATTTTAGTTTTGGTTTTTTTGACGGCAGATAAATGGGTGTTCGGAATAGGAGGGATTTTACTAATAATTGTAGTGTATAAGTGAAACTTAAGTATGGTCTAAAAGTTATTTTCGATCATCTACCTATAGCAAAATTGGTCAGAAGTGGCATCATGTGGCCTATCGGCCCTTGGTGCTCTGCCTACCCCGTAAGGGATAAAGACGTGATTATATGTATGTATGTATGTATGTATCTATAGCACGAGAAAACGCTATACGCTGTCATGAAATCTAATATCTTTTTTGTTGCCATTTAAAATACACTTTACATTTTCTCGCTCATAAAGTACTCGTGCCGGATAAAGAAGGTTACTTTAATATTCAAAGCGCAGGTAGTAAATAGCAAAATCGCATTTTAGTGTCAGCAATGAAATACGAGTGTTCGAGGCCATATCGATTGTGGACCATTTCCACTTCTTCGCAGTATTGAAGATAACTGGAGTACATTCATAATTTCTATGATGATGTATGAGCAATCAAACGAACCAAACTCATTCACCTTATATTATTACCTTCGAACCTCAATGTGTCAGTGTCAACCTAAACCATTAATGATAATTATATCAGCATTTATGACGCAAAGCACACGCCATTATGAATGGGAGTGAAATCGAAAATTTATGTACAATGCTGCTTTTTGTGCTGTATGTTCATCTTTGTAATTGTCTTGTCTATAGGTATATCTGATGAAAGTCTCACATCCAGGTCGTAAGTGAAATCTATATAGATACATGTTGTATCAAAAGGGGATATTTTAAATGAAATTCTACGAAAATAGTCAATTAGAAAGAACCTATCTGCAAAATTTGAGACTCGAAATCACATGTTTATTTTTCAAAATTGTATTTATAAACATTTCTGAGTTGTTTACGAATTCTCAATACTATCAGGAGAAATAAACCTGATTTCGGGCCTAAAATTTTGTGAGTTCTTCATAGTGTAGTAGGATAGTATAAAGAAATATTGTCATAGCTTTTCGCTTCATGTACCCCTTCTGTTAAACCTGATCTCTAAATAAACTGTATACCTAAACATAATGCATAAAATTACAAACATTGATTATTTTTTCGAAGAAAATTTAGCTAAATTAATGTGCCTATAGTTAAAGTAGTTCTTCGGACAAACGGTTATATAATAACGTAGAGCGAAATTGCTTTTCCCGGTCTTTCTTTAAAGGCCTGTAAGTCAACCCGTGTTGAGTTAGAGGAGCCTTCGTTAGTCACGCCTCACTTCTCAGTGTTCTCGATGGCATTTCTCATTAGTCTGCTCGTAAACAAGGACACTTCGACGCTTACTAATGTCCCTACGTCACAGTTTTATGACTATTGGCTACTTTTCAAGACGCAGCGCTCTAAAATGACGCAAATACGTCCATTCTAAATTATGTTACGTAATTGCGATTTTATCATGTCAAGTTTAAATTCATATCACACAGTTTATCAGCGTACGCGATGGCGTATAAATCTTTGGCAGCCATTAGGATTCCTCGTTGTGAAAGGACGATTCTATTCCATTAAATACATTTGCCCACCGGGCTAGGGACTGCAATTGAAATGTCCCGCTAGTGGAGTGGGTGCGAGCCGTGTCCATTTCCGCAATTTCTAAAGGTACAAGAGGCGATCGTGTACCGACAATAGGCGATATCGTGTGGCGTCTAATCACGCGGCCGTTGTACTGTTAGGTCGGCGTATACCCCGCGGCCGTACTGCGCCGGTGCGGTAATATGCGTGCGAACGCGATGCGATCGTCGCCGAACCGACATCTCCAAACTACGCTGGAAGCACTATCTTCCGATGCGCTAATACCCGTGCGCTGTACGCCACATAACCCATTATGCGTGCAGCTAACCTGCATACACAATTCAGCAAGGTTATAAGTCAGAATATTTCCCACAACAGCTACAATTATGCTCGTTTATCTTTACGAGCTAATAGTAAGGTAACATTACGCCCCGCAGTAATATGAAATGGGATATTGATCGAATGGCAATAATGTCGAATTACATGACAGTTAATTAGGGCCTGCCATTCGGCAAGCACAGCCTTGTTCTGAGCTTTGTAGATAAGTTGTCGTTTCGAAATATCTATCGCATGTCCGGCTAAAACAACTGCATTGTGATTTATAGTTCACCCGTTGTTGTATATCGAACTCTTTGTACTCATTGACAAATTATGCGGCTACCATTTACTTTTACTCTGTGTTAATGTTGTTTCTAGTTAGGCGAGTGTAATAGGTTGGTACCTCAATGGTACAATGTGAAACAATTTATATCTTGTTACTGATTACGGCCGTAATATCACTTTGGTATATGATTTATGACCGCGGTATCACACCTTAATTTCATTTGGGTTCACGATCTATGGTTATTTTATTATTGCACAAGTTGCACGTATGCCGACCGCAATTACGTTGGTAATTTCAGTAGCTATCGCAACGTTTTATAAAGAAAGCATTAAAACGAAAATGAATAAAATATAAGGTGTAGCATCTTTTATTCAGGCCGATAAAAAATCGTAAGTATATCGATGCACGATATCTTGACTAATCGATAGGGATCGTCAAATGACAATGTGAACTTACATCTTACATTTGTCGAGTTCCCTTACTTGAGGGCACGCTATAAATTTTTCATAATGTCCTGTATTCGCCGCATATAACAAATAACAATACTTCCACAGTCGGAGTTACATTTATTGCAGGACAAAAGAAGCCTTGCATTCACTATTCTAGAAATAAACACTTATAAATCTCTTAGGGCTTATATTTAATCACTCTGCCCTCAGAGAGTGCACGTTTGCAGTTGAATGTTGAATTATTTAATCCTCGACACCGACATATCTTTTATTGTGAGCAGAAGGTCTTTGTGGGACCTCAGTAAATCAGCTTATGCGACGGATGGGCCGGCTTCTATCTCCCAAGCCGTGTATTTTACAAATTTAGTGGTGCTCTTACTTCCATATATCCCGCGCTATTGATGTACCAATTTTTGGTGCAAGACTTCCCGTTCATATCTGAAGCTTGGGTACTTTGTCAAAATAATTTTAGGCGTCGCTCGTGCTCTATCTGACTATTAATCTGAGCGCTAAAAATGGAATGTACGGCTTAGTAACTTTACCGTTTCCCTTTATTAGCAACGCCGCTTTGATTTATCAATTTAATCATACTTGGGGTTGCTTTGAAGTACTAGATTTATTTTAATTAAGTTCATTTTACATTACAGGGGTCTAAAGGCAAACCTTTTATGGCGAAATCCGTTTTAATGCTATTAGTAAATGGATTGGTTGGGTAAGGAGGTAAGGAGCGTGTAAGTGAGTTAAGCCAGGGAGAGCATTCCTTTGCATATTCATCTCTTGCAAAACTTTCACGCCAAATTTCATTTGAGCTTTCTTATGGAAATGTGGAACCTTTAAGAACTATTCTTAGTCTGCTGTAAATGCGAGTTTTAGTTGTGTCTTTTACTGCTTTTGCTTTCAAGTGTTATTTTTATATTTGGATTATAAATAATTTTAAAGCTTTGAGATGAATATTACAAAACATAACTATTTATTTTCTTATTTTTAGTTATTGTTAGTTGTTGACCTATCCTCTTGCCGGTAAAAAGAAACTACGCTGGATAGTAAAGCCATATTTTATAGACTGTTGTATAACACGGTATTATTCCCAAAGGTATATATAAAACCAAGTCCCTTTTTAAGCCCATTATACCAATTTACATAAGCCTTCAAGCAAATTAGGTTTAGCTGTAAAGAGGTTAACGAGATTTGAGGTATTTATGAACTCATTCTCCGGTAGCACGGGGCGCAATCGCGGTCAAGTGCCTAAGGAGATTAAATACCGACCCAGTAAACGTAAAGAAACAGCTTAAAAATAATTTCTCCTGTACGGCTTACATTGTTTATGAATCGCCCAAACTATCTAGCGATCAGAATTTCTAAAAAGTGCTTTGTTTGTGAACTGGGTCGGCTGACGGCTCGATAAGGTATTAATTTTTAATTTGGAGCGGTCGTGTCTAAGCGTTTCCACTTGTAGGCATTGCTTAATCAGGAAGATCAATGGGACCAACAAAGAGGTTCATCTGCTAACAAGGCGCGCTTGTGACCGATTTGCGTCAGGGTAATGATTTACTTGGCTAATGACTGTGGGCAGTATTGTTCCCGCGATGGTCGCATCTTACGTAAGGTTATAGGCGAAGAATGGTAGAAGGTCTTCGAACGGTAATACGCTAAAGAAGTAGGTACATAAGCGCTTTGCTATCCTTAGGTTTCGAGTAAATGTATTACGTTTAGAAATTTTACCAATGTTAATTAGAAATGTATGAGAGAGGTTTAGATTTTTCAACATGATATTTGTGCTGCTCACTCATGTTTGTACGCTCTTCCGTGCTTACAAAAGAGCAAATTACTCTTCTCTGAGCGCGCTGAATGGAAATGCTCTTTTATTTATGTACGTTGGCACGTTTTGCAAGCCCTTGAATTCCAAACTTTGGAGATATTGATTATGCTTTATTGGCTCCTAACCGTTAGGACCGCTTTGTTTGCGTCTTGAGAAACTGCCTAATGGCCCCATTCGTTAATTAGGCTGGCAATTTATATAATAAAACCTAGATTCTTTAAGACTCTTTTTTAATAATTTCTTATCGAATAAATTAAGAACATTGGAACATCCAATTTGGAACACTTTAAGGTATCCCTTTCTTTAAAGAGTATTTATAATATTCAAAATAACTATTTGGATCTTACTTATAGTACATACCAAAATGTCTTTAAAACGTCTATAGAGGAGGCGGAGACCGGAGACATTGAATTTCGGGACACAGCTAAAATGGATTCAGCAAATAAAGCACAATAGTGGGCTGTTAATATATTTCCGTGAGAGCATTGATGTGTTTATGCAATGCTGTGGGAGTTAACAAACCTCTACAAATCGATAATACGGCGATTATTTTCGTTGAATTTCTATTGAAATGTGCAAGATCATGAAGGAATTGAGTATTTCATAATATACTGGATTGCCAGCTGTCTGTGGTAGGTACATGATTGATGAAGCATAGAACTTTGATAGGTATGACTTTAGATGATCACGTCATACATAGAACGTTTTACAAAACAGAAGATTACATTATTCTTTGGTGTACGCTTGAGCTTTTAGATCAGCACCCGTATGATGAGTTTGGTTAGAGCGAGATGTCTCACTTTTAAACGTCAAATCCACAGAGCTATGTAATAACTAGACAAGACAAGTGTTTCTACTTGGTGTGTAAAAGGGATTGCAAACTACTTCTATCAGCCCTAATTCATTCAGTCCTGGCTCGAGAACGAGTGTCTATCCTAATTCTTAAGTCTATTTTTTACATGCAAAGTACATACACTTAGTTTATCTAGTTATTTATAGCTTTGTGAATTTGACGTTTAAAAGTGAGACATCTCGCTCTCACCAAATTCATCACACGGATGCTGGTGTATGAATTGTGGAAGCGAGTTGTCGCTCTACACTGATCATAACCGCATCTTCTTCCCACAATGGAAGCAATCTTCCTTAAGAGTTCATAATTATTTATGCTTCATTATAAATGTTGTTGGGGATGTGAGAATTTGAACATGTTTCACGACACTACTACAGATTTAGATGATTTTATCAGTTATATCAAAATAAGATCAAGTCAAAGAAATAGTTAATATTGGTATGTATTTTTGGCATGCTTATCTTAGTAATTACTCTAAACGGAAATCCCGAGTCATGGATGTTTCTATACTTATCTATGTATTTATTATTTTATATATATATATATATATATATATTATATATATATATATATATATATATATATATATATATATATATATATAGGGTAAATGTGGGATAGTTGCCACACTTTTTGAAACAGGCGAATAACTTATAGAAAATAAGCAATTTCAAATCGTGACCTTTTGTGATTTATTGTGTATTTATTAATGTAAAAACTAATTAAGATTATTTAATTTTATCTGTTTTATTTACTTAGTAATAAACGAAATAAAAAAGATTTATAAATGAGGATAGACGCCTGTTGTGTGGGTTAGATGCCGCAGTGATATTTCGGCTTGTGGGATAGTTACCCTATGTAATTAAATTACAGATTATTTAGATTTCGTTAACATTAATCAACTTTTTCTCCAATATAATCATCTTTGGAATGAGCTAAATCTAATAAATCTAGATTAATTAAAACAATCAGCATCAATTTTAAGTATTGCTATGCGCTTAACTTATTTTACATATAACAATTTTTTTCTTGACGTAGTTTTAAACGATGACATGGATTACAATAATCTCCATACATTGTGCAGGTTTCATGCAACCACTTTTTGCACATGATGCACTGAATCCAATCCACCGTTGATTGTGTTTCCTCAAATTTTTCGTAACATTCCACGCATTCGTTTGATGCATTTTCAGAAGAGTCTGATATATTTGAAGGAGTTGTTTCCCTTTCATCACGAACTTTGCTTATTTGGTTCCTTTTATGAATTATACGAATAGGACGCTGAATTGTATTTGTAGTTGAAGTTTTATTTAATTTTTTTCCTCTCATTTTCTTAGATCTATTTTCTTTTTTCTTTTTCATTTGAACATGAGTTTCATTTTCTTTAAAGTTATCGGAATCACATGTTGCACTTGTATCTGTATCCTGTAAATCAGCTCTTGATCTTTTTTTCACTGTCTTTTTGAGTGATTTACCTTTACACGGTATGTTTGGAGTTAGCTTGCCCTTGTTTCTCTTAATTGCGATGTTTTCTTTAGAAGTCAATACTGCAGCTGACTGTTTACCTCTTTTATATAACGGTATGGGCACTGTTGGTATTGGAGAAAATTCTTGCAAGAACTTGCTAGGCGTATCCTGAGTGCTTTCTGCATTAGGCTGCAGACAAGGTAAAGAAGAGATGAGAGATGGAGAAACTTCTCTTGCTGTATTGGGACTAGTATTACAAATCTCGTGAGTTAGATCTGAATCGTCTAATTCTATTAACGTCTGACTACTACATGAGGGACCAGATAGCTGTGATGTATTATGTGCATCGATCGAATCGATTTGCTCGATCAATGAGCTATCGCGGAGTTGACTCCTTGATGACAAATCAGAGATTGCAAAAAAACTTTCTGGAATAGCAGTTGGATTGTATGGGTAAATACCGCAAGCCCGAAACCCCGAAATAGCATTAGAAGGCGTAGCCGCTCGGATCCATGCGTTACCAATTAGTTTGCCAGCTGCAAAGCGATTGATTTTTTTTTCTTTATTTGTAAGCATCCAGTTTTTAGTTTCAGCTGCATAAAAAGTTTTAAATGGCTTGAAAAAACTGCGGTCTAAGGGTTGTAAAGCTTGCGTGCTGTGACTTGGCAAACAAAAGAGTATAATACCATTTTCTTCCGCAGTCTCTAACATGTCAGCAGAGTTTGTGTGTGAAGAATGCCCATCTAGAAGTAAAACCACTTTTCCATGAGGTTTTCTGGGAATAAAATGCTGCAATAGCCATTTCTGAAATAACTCTGCATTAACATAAGCCGATTTTTTGCTCATGTAGACATCTGATCCAAGAGGAAGACCATCTTGGAATTCGGGCTTTTTGTTTACTCCTTTAATAATAACTACTGGAGATATAAAATTTCCAGCGGCATTGCAGCAAGCTATTACCGAAAGAGTCTCCCCTTTTTCCCCAGATGTTACTGAGTGAACTAATTTTGCGCCCTTCGTAGCAATAACCTTTCCCGGTTTATTGTTTAACTGGACCCCAGTTTCGTCGACATTAAATATACGATCTGGTTTGTCTAGTAAATCATGTTCTGTTAAGACTTGAAGCAACAGCTTAAACATTTTGTCGACTTCCTCACGATTAAGTCCCTGAGCTCGGGCAAGAGATAAACCTTCAACTTGTCGGATGCTAAGCCTTGGCTGGCGTTCCAGAAAAGATTGTAGCCAATGAGGTCCAGCTTTGCGTGTTTCTTTATTAAAGTTATGTTCAATACCTAGCTTTTCAGCAAATTGAAAAGCTAGTCTTCGTACCGTATCTCGTGTTACAGGAAATCCTGCAGTCTCTAGTTTTTGGATGTGTGCGACAAGCCGTTTTTCATTTTCGAAATCCAGAACTGGGTGTTTTCCTAAAAATAAACGTATGAAATTAAAAACAATGAAGATATTAAAATATTTTAAATGATTTAATATTTTGAAGACATGTTAACAAAAATACCTAATGTGATTTTTTTTGTATCTTGTTTTGCAAATCGTCTTCTTAGGGTTCTTGCTGGAATTCCAAAATGACGAGATACTTCATTTATACCATATTTATTTTGCCTTAGCTCTTCAAAGGCCTTTATAAGGGCATCTTCTGTCCACGTGCCTCTGGGGCGTGCCCCTGCTTTACGCACGTATTTGCGTGGCATACCTAGAGAAACACAATAAACACAATAAAGGGATAGATGCCTCTTAGGGCATCTATACTCACAAAAACTGGGGCATCTATCCTTTTTTGAAGGGATAGACGCCCTCCAGATTATTAAATAAATAGCTTTAAAAAACACTTTAAAAATAATAAAATGAGTTTATATGACATATATACACATTAAAAATACAAAGCTTCAAGTACTTACCTCATAACATGAAAAGTTGCGAGGGCAAAAAGATTTAACGCAAGGCAAATCCAACAATAAATTGCCGCGTAATTTATGTTCCGTCTCACAAATTTCGACACGTGCGCTCTAACGAAATGCCCGATACTGACTGGCGGGGGGAAGGAGCTAGGCTTACGTTTAAACAAAACAGCGCGAGGTTATTGTTTGTACATGTTGCTACGTGTTTACCGAGGCATCTATCCCAGTGAGGCGACTATCCCACATTTACCCTATATTAGTATTTATTAGTTGCTTAGTACCCACGACACAAGACCTTAGGGATCTTAATGTGGGACTAGGTTAATGTAGTGTGTGAATATTTATTATTATTAAATATATTGTAATGAATTTTCGGTGTGTGCTATGTTGGTACACTGAACACGAACTATTTACGTGCAAGATTCGTTGCCCGATATCCCGGTAAATAGAGAAATGAAGTTATTAATATTCAGGTCACCTCTTCTGGCCACATTTCATATTACACAATTTTAGTACAGTCGTCAACGTAAGGCTGGTTAGAGCCCATAAAGTTCTTATGCATAAAGTGGCACATAGTGTTGGGCAGTTGTAGGAATGAGCTTTTGCGTGGGGTTAAAAGGAGGCTAATTGTTTAATCCCGTATATTTTGTTGTTATTTTTATACTTAGGTGTAAAACGAATATGTAATTGTGCAATTTTTACTTAGTGTTGGGCTACTGGTATTGATTTAAAATGTACAAGAGTAAAAAACCATACGCTTTTTATTTCACATACAAAAACATTAGTTCATCTGGAATATCTGGAACTTGTATTCCACATAGACCTAGTAATTATCAATCCCGAGTTTTCCTAGATTTGATCGAAGTATTACAATGATCTCTGAGGCTTTATGGAAGTCTAAGGGGCCTGATATGAGATAGCTAGCCTATAATAATGTAGGTAATACTTTCTACTGGTTTAACATAAGACAGCAGCAATACGAGTATGTCCACAATACTTACAAAAAGCATGTGGCAATAAATACAAGGATTTAACAGGATTCCCATTAAAATGCGAATAAATTAACATAAATGTCATGAGCAAAGTTAGCGGTGCAGTTGTCATAATAAATACAGGATAACGACGCTAGATGGCGCTATTTGAAAAACGATGTCATAATACAGATTTATTGTTATAGAGATCTACTAGGCTGATTGTAAATGGATTTTATATCATCCATCTGTTGCTCTTGGAGGCTTTTTATGAGTATAATATTATGATGGAAGATTTCTTATCTTTTTTTAAGGTAACTCCCGATTTCTAGGTATTGGTCAATAATAAACAACAGTGGACGTAACTTGTAGAACTTTAAACTGATCTAATCAGTTTGCTATTCTCTGTGATTTTTTTATTAATTATTATGAATAGGTAAGTACATTTGAAGTACCTGCCCATCAAATTTATCTTATGGCTTGTTGTTTTATTTACAGAAAATAGCCAGCTAAAACTTTTTCTATGACCTTAAAATCACATTAAAACTTAGGCTCGCAAAGAACAAGAGAATTGATGTTACACATGCAACGAGTTTCGCAAGTATTCCATGAAAAACCCATTCATTAAGGAAGTACAATTAGGAGGTGACCTGTTAAAAAATAATCCGTTAGTAGTTTCCGCTGTTCTATAAGGGTTGGATTTCATCAAGTCATTTAACGAACGCGCCAAATGAAATCTTGGAGATAAATTGAGATAGGTAATGTTTCGATAATTTTACGAACTTTCTACCCACATGAACGTTACAAAGCTATTTTTAAAAGTTATTTAATGGCCGCTATTCATATTTATATAGCCACCGCTTTCCTCGGAAACCATAGCTTTAGCCCTTTTGAGCTTAGCTTAAAATATTTTTAATTAAAATAATTTCTTTATATCGATAAAAATTCGTCATCGACACGTTTTCTCCAGAAGCCTTCATTATTGCGCGTACGTTAAGTTACCATGATAAAGTCTAACTGTTAAGACGAGTGTTACGACACCGATCGTCGATGTGAAACGATATTACATTGTCTAAGTACTCTGATCGCAGGACTATATTGGTTAACTCATCTCCTATTAGTACTTCTTACATAGGCACACCGATTAACAGCTGTTTAATAAGTAAACAAGGTTGGCGGAAGCGCTGCCATTGCGCAACCATATTCAGAGTGCTCTAAGGCTTGAAACACATGAATAAAAAAAGGACATATCTACGAATTGATAACCCCTCTTTTTTTGGGAGTAGGTTAGACCCAGACACCGCCAAAAACTAAATCAAGCATAGAATCATAATTTGCTCTTCCCTCACTTTTTTAGTTGATGGCCATATGATTTATTTACAACTATTAATTATTTAAGATGATTTATTTAAATACCTTAGTAATGATACAGGGTGTAACAGAAAGGGTATGTTAAGCTATGTAAATAGACCATTATAGAGAACCTATTTCCAAAATTTGAGACTCGAAATCACATGTTTATTTTTCAAAATTGTATGAACATTCTTAAGTTGATTAGAAATTAAACATGTGATTTCGAGTCTGAAATTTTGTAGATAGGTTCCTTTTAGTGGGCTATTTACATAGCTTCTCGCTTAACATACCCCTTTTGTTACACCCTGTATAAATAGTAGCCTCTTATATATTTACAAGCTTAAACAGCCATGTGAATAGCATATACTTGTTTATATTTTAACGAGCTTAAACAGGCACTCAAAATTATTATTAAATATTAAAATTTTGTCCATGCCAATCATATTTGCTAAAATGGTAGTCGAATCGATTATTTACTATATATAGCTTTCTGTATCAAATATGTCGATGTCCTTTCCGTTCAATTGACGATGTTCTTGCCCTATTTATAGACATATTTTTGTTTTCAGGTCATGTTATTGTATTAGTAAATGAAAATGGTATAGCTAAGTAACATAAATTCCCAAATGGTTTGCTGGAAGAAATCCCTCTCAGAGATAAGCACGCCTTTGTACATTTTCATTCATAATTTTTGTCTCTATATAATTGTATGTGTACAATAAAGGATAAGAATAAACTTTACGATTTTACATATATCATTATTTGAACCTGCCTTCAATAGTTATAAGGATTTAGATCAACATATATTATAATTGTTTGTTAGCGTTGATTGGCCTTTGAGAAACTGATAATAGGCATTATAAAATTAAGTACTATTTTTTGTTACTGTTCGTCATTTGCGAAGTTGCTAAATAAGTAATAGGTATGTTTTGGACCTAAAACAACATTCTAATGAAAGCTCATGTATGAGAAAAATTTACAGTATCCCGGAGTTATCATTCGACGCGCGTAGCCGCGGTCAGCGTATATCGGCGTATCAGCTGCGCGGGCGCATTGTTAGCTGCGTGCGCTGAATAACAAGTCCATCTGCACTATTAGCAAATATGAGACATTCTATTAGGTCTTAGATATTTTGAATACATCGTAAAAAGCTCTGCTATGTTTCTTGCACTTTAGCTTTGTGCGGTGTAACTTAAATGCTATCGTTACTTTATGTACAAAAATCACGTATTTTACACCATTTATAACTTTATAACTATTTACGACTGAATTCTGGACAAGTAAACCTATACATATAATAGTAATAACTGAAATATTTAAACATAACTCTTATATAATTACAATTAGGTATAACTTTGTATAAAATTGAATTATGACAGTAGATACAAATTGTTCCGTCGCATCGTGCCATATTTTGAGCGCTGACACTTAATCCTGTAAAGTATAAGGGTCCGTGACTAGGATCGAGCCTACATCGTCGGTCCATTCGGCCCCCTGATTACGTAAAAGCAATAGCAAAGTTCAAGCAGCGCGATCGCGATAAGTGAGTGCGCGCGCGCAACTAGCGCGAAACGTCCTCCCGCGCCACGCACCTTGCCCCGCGCACAAACACATTCTCAATTTTCGCTATCGCAATTTTTCGGCTCTGCTATTGCAAGTTACGTAATCAGGGGGCGGCTGTCACTGTTTACAACAAGTATTGGTGTAGTATATCCTTTTAAAAGCGCTTCAAGAAGCTCAGTCTAAATAGGGATAGTTTTATGGCATCTTGTTAGCGGTGCATCACACGTGCAGTGACGCGGTCGCGTGAGAAGTGCATTCGTCGGGTTACCGCATTGCGTGCATTCATGTAAAACACTATATTGTGAGATACCACTATGAATTATTGCACGTGGTTTAGCTACTGTGGGGTTGCAGTGATTTAGTTTACTAGAGCTATTTTTGGGATATGGACTTTTTGCAATTACATCGTTATTGAACTGTCTCATGTACCTATTAGTGAGGGAAGTTTTAGATACTTGATAGTTTTTTATAGTGTTCATCTAATCCTTTCTTATAGACATATCAGTGGTTTCTGCTGTGCGTTTTCTGTCAGTCACTCAAAATAAGCGCTAGAGCGTGCCAAAGATTTCTTAGTGTATGTATAAATGTAACCGTCCTTCTGGTGCAGTCAAGTAAAAATATAAGAGATTTTCGCTCTCGAGCTTAGGTGGATATCTTCATACACCTTCTCGAAAATATAATATTTCGGTTTGCTACAATGTTCATGGAATACATTATACTGGGTTTCAGAATATTATCTCTGTTTGAGTCGCTGCAGGCGAGGAAATATTTCCGAGAGAGAATAGCAATTTACACGTGAAGAATGGCCAGGCATCATGATATATGCAGATGCGTATCATATATCATGGTCCTTCAAGCCGCATCAGGAAGTGATGATTTTGAAATAAATGCCATTTAGGTGCGTTTGTGAAGGCCCGTTACAGTCTTTTGAATAGATTTCTATGAGTTCTCATTTATCTTGTTTGGCAGAAAATCAGATAGTTATTTCTATATGTACCTGCATAATTCGGCGAAGAACCTCCATTCTACTAATATTATAAACGCGAAAGTTTATAAGTATGGATGGATGGATGTTTGTTACTCTTTGACGTAAAAACGGCTAGAGCGATTTTAATAAAATTTGGTATGGAGTTAGCTGACACCCTGGTTAAACACATAGATATTGTTTAAGTAGTTTACTAGAGTATGTCGTTAAATACGTATGCAAGATGACTTTGGCAAGATCTACAAAAGTGTTCCGAGTAAAGTACCTAAGTATAAAATGGCCGCGTGGTACAGGCAGAGTAGAATTCGTACCACCCCATGTCTGCCCGTGGGTATCGTACGATGCGATTAAGGGTTTCCGGGAGGTGGGCAGCAGCGCCTCCCGTGTTGACAATATAGTCCAAAGTACAAACTGCGGTCACCAAGCGTGGTGACTATGGGCAAATACCCCCCATGGCAGTCTTGTGGCGTGCCCTGGGGGAGGCCTACGTCCAGCAGAGGACTGCAATAGGCTGATGATGATGATGATGAATGTGTTCGGTTTTAGAGTTTTATAATTAGTGGTTTACTAATTTCTATAATCCTGAAGTAGCCACGGGTGTTGGTGAAACATAATATGTAGATTAATGATCTAGTTTTTGATTTCGGAATAGTGCGATGTATTATCTTGCATGCTAGGTGCTCGCATCTGGTATCTTGTGGCGATTGTAGGTAGTGCAAGTGCTTGTTTTCTCAGTTATGAATTATCAGATCCGAGGGTCAGTGGAGGATGTAGGGCCCGGTGGTGGGCGAACCCTTATTGAATATTAAATTACTTTTCATATCTGCTTCGTAGTTGCTACGTTTGGTATTATTAGGTATTAAATTATTAGGTATAATTATCTAAAAATCGTTACTAATATTATTACATGTAGATAATCAAGTGTCCGTGGGTATCGTACGAGGCGATTAAGGGTTTCCGGGAGGTGGGCAGTAGTGCCTCCCGTACTGACAACATAGTCCGAAAATTACACTGCGGTCACCAACCCGCCTGCCCAGCGTGGTGATTATGGGCAAAACCCTCCTGTGGCAGTAGCCTTGTGGCGTGCCCTGGGGGAGGCCTACGTCCAGCAGTGGACTGCAATAGGCTGAAGAAGAAGAAGAGGAATCAAGTAAGATAATAATACCTATATAATACGACTGTTTTCCCAAAATGGGGTAGCTAGAACTGCAGGGTCACAAAGGAAATCTTACATACACGTTTAGCACAGCGGAGCTTGGTGTAACAGATCAGTGACAAGTTGCTAGCTCATCGCCTAAGAGTACACCCCTAATTTCCACAAACTAAATACAAGTAGATTAATTTGGACAACTTGTGCTTAGTATGTTACTCAGACTTTGAAGTTGACAGTAGTGCTGTGGTAAAGCTAGCCTAAACTTGAAGTTAGACCTAAATTAACTTACAATGAGCTGACGCTTTGCTAATCTGCCAAACTTTACTAGTTATATAGTAAACTATCGATTTCTTGTTGATTTGTTTGTTTGGTCTAGACTAGACTATCCCAAATATTTGAAAATCATACATTTAGGTAGATCTTCATTTTTTTCTTGTGACTTTTCTCATGTGACCACAGATTTTTTAATATTTTCCTAGGTTTATGTTTGCTGGAAAAAGGGTGCTGATGAAAATACCCACAGTCGTGATTCTTGTAATGATAATACACAAATATATAACATATCGATTTACATACATCCTAGTTATGAAAAAAATACACAAATATTTTAAATGTAAATATCATGAAAAATTGTAAGTACTTATATACAGATGAGGTACGTTAATAGTGCAACTAATATGTTTGAATGTGCATTGTTTTTGCCATTCATCAGGAATATTAAACGACTGTACTAAGAACTCGGGCTTCATAATCTCTTAAGAGAAAATGTTTAATTACTGCCCGTCGAGGCGCTAAAGCTTATTGCCTTTAGAATTTGTATCTTTATATTTGCCATTATAGATGTTATCTTCGCAAAGCTATATTATTTCTTATTTCGCTTTACGAGACTTTTAAATTATCTGAGCAAGTATTCATTTGTTCTGGATTCTAATTATTCTCGATTGCATTACCTATACAGAATCTAGGAATAGCTTATTCAAAGTTGAAAGCTTTTCAACCTATATACCTATACTATAGCTACCTATATATATATAGATCAACCTATATATTATAGCTAGATAGGGTGCTATGCAAACTGCTATGAAAATAACCTACTATAGAAAATCTATCCACAAACTTGAGACTCGAAATCCCATGTTTATATTTCCAGTTAGTACAGCAAATTAAAAAAAAAATGTGTTTTTTTTTTATTTTGAAAAATAAACATGTGATTTCGAGTCTCTAATTTTGAGGGTACCTAGGTTATACATACAGTGGGCTAATTTCACGACGTAGTTATACGTTAAGAATGGATTCCCCAAAATTTCCACGGGAACAGGAATTTTAAAGTTCACGCGGACCAAGTTGCGGGCGGCCGCTAGACGAATTATAAAATAACAGTAGCATAATAATAATAATATATCATCGAGGAACGTAGATATTTATACACGGAGCTGCACATTACGCAAACACAAAAAAATATAATCTAGATGGGCTATTCAAGTTTTTTGTACGATTAATTTTAATTAAAGTCACCGAACTTGATGAACAGAGTTACACAAAAATAATAACAAATGAAGTGTCCTCTTTCTGGTGTGATTTGATTAATGATGGCGGGGTCACGACTATAACAACGTGGTTATTTTATTTGCAATTGAATTGGAAGTTATTTCGTTTTGTATGAGTAGCGCTGATACACGGTATAAGTAATGAATGAACGAACGAGCTTTTTTTGTCATATCAATTTTTCATTCCATTTTCGTACTTTTGAGTACTTTTAGATAGTGCGTGTATCTGTAGCTTAGGGTGGACATTTATTAAAAACAATTTTTAATATTTATAGCAAAACACCGAAATGCGTGGACTCAAAAGAACCTTTGGCCAGTAGTGGTACTCTATCATCGTAGCTATACATGGTGTAACAAAAAGGGTATGTTAAGCGAAAAGCTGTGTAAATAGCCCACTGTAGAGAACCTATCCACAAAATTTGAGACCCGAAATCACATGTTTATTTTTCCCGATAGTATGGAGAATTTTTAAATATCTCATGAATTTTCATACAATCTTGAAAAATAAAAATGTGATTTCGAGTCTCAAATTTTAGAAATAGGTTCTCTATAGTGGGCTATTTACATATCTTTTCGCTTAACATACCCTTTCTGTTACACCCTGTATAAAAAGGCCGACGAATTCGTATTTACAACAATTGCAATATTTATAACTAGTGGACGCCCGCGACTCCGTTCGCGTGGACTACAGAAAAACAAAATGTCGAAATTACATATCCGGGATAAATACATTTTCCCGATATAAAAAGAAGCCTAAATGGTAAGTGGGACCTGTCACAATATACTAAAACTGCATCGAAATTGGTTCTGCCGTTTCTGAGATTAGCGTGCACAAACGCACAGATAAACAGACAAACTGACAAACAGACAGACATTCCAAATATCATTATTTTGGGTACTATTGCGTTGATAACATAATATTTTTTCTCATATATCTTCCATGTACAGAAAGCGATCCGTTACATTTCTTTATATGTATATAGATCACATGAGCTTTCAATTAATCTTCAGTGAAATTCAGTGATGTTAATATCTTCATTTAGAGAAGAGGAGAATGCTAGCTATTATACGTTTATATTTCAGGTTATTGTACAAAATTTTCATTATTATCGTCTTGCTTCTGTACTCTATCATCCTCTCACCTTAGCCATTGTCCGCAGTCACTGGCATCGTGTACAAATGCCAAAAGCAATTTACTATCGGCCCGTCTCGAATCTTACGTAATGTCGCCGGCCCAATGAACTATTGTTTGCCATGTATACTAAGATCATTATTTCAAATTGCTTCTTATCTGTGATTGTTTTTCTCCAATGAATAATGCTGTGGAGTTCGGGGCTTGACGTACTGGGAGTTTGATGTCGAAACTACTGTTTGTTAAAGACTGATTGGCTGTTTTATCGTCTGACAAACTGGCTGTCGCTCGCAATAGGAAATAGTTAGGTACTAGGTAGAGCGATGTCTCGCTTCCACTATGGAAATAATCCTGCTTTAAGGGAAACTCGTCAAAAAGCTCTTCCCAAAAATAAATCTCGTTCTGAAAAAATGCGTATTCCTTCGATAAGCAAGCGTATATGTATGGGGAGCTGTGGACAGCAGCCAATAGCGGGAAGTAGAGTTTCAAGTTCTCACAAAACAACACCATCATTTAAGAGGTTAATTATCATTTTTTAAATGTCAATCTATTGCAATTATAGATCAGATGATATAACCAAATGGCTAGTACCACCGCCAGTGTACTTATTTACCACCTATCAAGATCTAAGACAATACCTTTGCGAAAATTAGAACAGCTTACTTACATAATTTTGTTTTACAACCGGTAAGGTTACTGACAGCCTTAAAACTAGGTCTTACTGCATAATAAAGGTATATTTATTTATCATCTACTCAATACTGAATCGCGATAAAGTCACTATAAATCTAGTGTTGATTTCTATTATTATTTATTGGGCTTAGTACCACGTTGTCTGTCAGAATTTTGCTGCATACAAAAGAACATTGACAGTGTTGGGACATAATAAACAGAAAAGCTGTCAGTAACTTATCTGCAGCACATAGACTGAATATTTTACCTAACAGGGTGACAACATACTAAACTACCTAACCTATATCTTACTTGCCCATATACGTTCGTACACATTATAAATTGGAAATCAGTTTGTGTAGTTAGATCTCTTCATTTAAATTGTACTGTGTCCAGGTTAACACTTCTATTTTCGAGAAAAGATATTTTTATTCTGATTTTTTTGGCCTTACATACATCTTACAATTAGTTGGCTAATTCAAAATATTTAATATGTATGACTTTTCGCAGACAGAATGCAACATAGGTAATAATACCATGAGAAGACTTATTAGTTATCTTTAAACATTGTGCTGAGGGATTCAGCTTTGTTTGCCGAGATTTGGCTAGTGTATAGCTATCGGGATGAAAAATAACGTTGCCAATATGTAATTTTGAAAAGATATGGTAAAATTCGTCATCCGAGTAATTGACCCGGTAGCTCAGTGGTTAGAGCGGCTGGCACGGTTTGCAGTGGTCATGGGTTCGATTCCCACTCGGATGAAGAATTTTTTCCATTTCTTTATTAATTATTTTATAACTTATTAGTTATGTTTGTATTCATGGTGCTTGATAAAGGCACCATGCGGGGCTTCATTACACATTAGCTGTATATCCTTCTGTGCATGTCATAAGAGTCAATTAAGGAATTCAGGGACATTCTCTCTGACGATGAGCAAGCAACTTGTTACTGATCTTAAACATCTGACCCTATTACGATGACATGGCGCATGGCTTGGAGGTAGGATCTCCTAAACGATCATGCAGTTCTAGCTATACTATTCTTGGAAACAAAGCCGTGTATACAGGGTGTAACAAAAAGGGTATGTTAAGCGAAAAGCTATGTATACAGGGTGATTTTTGGTCGTCAACATTCCGGAAAACTACGGCGCATCATCTTGGCGGTAGATCTGCGTTTTTCTGCATAAAGGCTCGAGCACACCGGATGCGTGTGCGTGCACGTAAGCGTAGACGTATATGTACCTCTGAGTTGTAATGTATGGAACTGTATAGGTACGGGCAGACGGATGCGTATACGTAGACGTAAGCATAGACGTCAAGCGGTGACAGTTCTATACATTAAAATCAGAGGTACATGTGCGTCTACACTTACGTGCATACGCATCCGGTGTGCTCGAGCCTTAAATGCACATAGACTCGCATAGCAAGATTTTTTAACGAAAAATAATTAATATCTGTCTATAAAAAACTAACATACACACTATAAATTTCGCCCGATCAAGTGATTTTTTTATTTTTTTTATTTAAATTTTATCCCAGCATTGTTTTTGGCATAAACTTACTTTATTTGATGTATAGAGTACGTACCCTTCGTTAAGGGTGGCCACGAAAAAACAGCCCACTGTAGGGAACCTATCCACAAAATTTGAGATTCTAAATCACATGTTTATTTTTCAAGATTGTATGAAAATTAGTGAAATGTTTAAAAATTCTCAATACTATCGGGGAAATAAAAATGTGATTTCGAATCTCAAATTTTGTGGATAGGTTCTCTATAGTGGGCTATTTACACAGCTTTTCGCTTAACATACCCTTTTTGTTACACCCTGTATATCTATGTATGGTATTCATGACTATCAGGTTATGATTCAAGTAAGCGTTGAAAGCTCAGCCCACGGGTAGGGTACGCTCACCGGATGTGTCGTAATGCGTATGCGCCGATGCTGGAATCTAGTGGCGATGACAATTTGACAAGTTTATGTAGTTATCTATCGATCGTAGAATATAATAACTCTATTAAAAGGCAAGTACTTAGTGGTATAAAAGCATGTTTACTAAATAATAGAAGGGGCTACCCGATAGTCATTGGTTTTGCCTCTGTTGCTGTTTTAGTAAACGCGGCAGTGTGTGTACGGAAGTTCATACACACACACACGGCTGTGTTCCCAATATGGGGTAGCCAGCACTGCAGTATCACAAAGGAAATCCTACAGTCACGTTTAGCATAGCATAACATATTCAGTCTATTATAAAATTTACGCGGAAAACGGTTCAAACCATACAGGTTAAATACTAGTTAAGTCCAACAAACTAGCTATTTGAAGATCCAAACCTAAAGTAGGTATACCGTTACTTGGCAGTACTCTATATTTAGCCAACATCGAATTAACATAATGCACTCTGGAGTAAACGGTGAGAACCTGTCTCGGTCGTCATAGTAAAGATGAAGAAGTAGTCTTGCGTCAAGCAAAGAGGTGTACCTACGCTCCGTTTCGTTGGTAGCCTACTAATCTTTGATCTCTCTCCGGCCGTGTCACTTTTCATCCTCTCTGACTAAGAGAGTGACGGAATAGAGAGTGCATCTGAGTTTGCGCACACATAACATAAGCCTTGACCAATATACAATCGGAGATATTTATTACCTACTAATCTGTGACGTTTTTGTCGATATGACAAAACGTAATAAAATTTATCTGACATTATTGGCTAACGTATTCATAAAATCAGTATCGCCACTGCGCGGCCGGTAATAGGCAAATTATTATTGTCCGTTTCACCGTATAGTTCTGATGGATGATATTGATGGCGCTAGTTACTAGGTGTATAACCACATTTTATGATACACTGCATACAAAAAATGATAGTTCCGAAATCAGGCATAGGAATTATTCTATGAAACGGACTCTACCAGCGATTGGTTCATACTGCGCTCACTTTATTAAAGTAGGAATTAGTAAACTACTTGTACGTTTCAACCATGTTGTCGGTCTATAGGATGCATTAACCAGACCAGTAAGCGAGTAATTAATCTGTCTATTCTCTTGTAATTACGTCAAATGTTTTAATAATTGAGATATCGAGTCTTTTGTACCGATATCTAAGAGCTTTGAATTATCGTTATCGACTTTATGAGAACCGTTGAGCTTTTGTTTGTAAATCCTTCCGAGGTGTTTTACGAGTACGTACCTACACCTGTCAAAATGAGTCAAAATAGAAGTTTATCTTTTAGGAAAATAGATGTTCCACGTGATTCGATCCATTAAAATAGATTCCATACATTCTTAAATGGCTGTGTTTTCCGAAACGGGGTAGCCAAAACTGTAGGATCATTAAGGAGAAGACGTAGACATTAGAATATATAGGTAGATAGAATGAAGAACTTATTTTGTAGGAAAGAGTTTCATATCTATATCTAGTTGAATTCCTGGAAATCGTTGAATTATGGCAAAGTAAATCATAGCTTCGGAAAAAATACGCATTCAACACGGATTCTAACCAAATCGGATCAAAACATAACACCTACAGTGCATATCATATAGGAAGTGTTGCAACCAAATTGAACACATGCTCACCATTGTTCCTCTGAACTATGGTTATCGCAAATCGATCAGCTAAACTGTACTTTCACTTATTTCTCTTATGGTAATATACCTACATTGTATGAACGCCTACTAAGTACTGCTATGGATGCGACAGATCTGGACCGCGATGTTACGTTGGTACATACTTTGGTAAGGTAAAGGTACCGGATACGTTTATTACAAAACTTGGTTTTGTTTGCGACTCCATCCGCATGGACTACAGAATGTGGCCAATATCCTTCTCCATACCCCCAACCAGCGTTACTAGATTTTTTTTGCCAAGTCGGGATTTAAGAACTTTTTGAGTGAAAAAAAGCGGGATTCGTTCGTCGAAAGCGGGACATAGTAATAAAAACGTATTTAATCAAAAGTTTTTGAATATTTATCTTTTTATTTGAGTTCAAATTACGTTTACGTGACAAAAGATAGTTAAAATATCCGAAAAAAAGCCAGTCCACACTGTCTGTGCCACCCGCCCGCGCTTTCTCAGTAGCAGCCAATTTCTATAACTGATCTTGAGAGATTTTTTGCATATCTCAGATTTAATCTTCAATTGTTTTCATACAAATATTGCAAATTAGGAATAGAAAAATCCGAGATTCTCGTTGATCTCTCGTATTGAAATTGGCCGTAAGTACGCTACACGCACGATCGAGTTATTCCTGAAAAGCGGGACTGATACTGTCTCACGCGGGATATTTAATTTTGATTAGAAAATCGGGACTGTCCCGCCAAAATCGGGACGTATGGCAACGCTGCCCCCAACCTACTTATAAAAATAAGTAAGTAAAAAATAAATGTATAAGAAATTTCAAGAAGATTTGTTGAGTAAATAAATCCTGAACAGAGAAAAAATAAACTTACTTTCGCATTTATAATATAAGTTGAAATTTATATTCATTTCGAGACGAGAGAATTTTTGCATATTTCAGATTAACGTTAACATCTTTCATACAAAATTTCATATTTGGAATAAAGAAAATCCGGGATTCTTTATGATATCTAGTATTGAAATTGGCCGTTATACAGGTAAAATCATAGTGTTAAATAGTGATGATTAATATAATTAATATAATATATATACTATATACTTTAATTTACCCAGTCTATATGAAAAGTGAGTGACTCAAGGGCTCAGCTAGAAAATTAATAAATTAAATTCTCCGCTTTCCTATGCTGTCAGAAATGTGTGTCATATAATTGAAATTATCGATTTGTCTTATAAATACTGTATTTAATTCACGTATAATTGTCTAAGTTTATAGAAACATCTAGAATTTCAACATGTATCACACAAAGATCTGTGAGTTTCTTTTATCGTGTCTAATAAGAATTCGATCTTATTGATAATTATTAATTATCTTAATCTTTCCTTACACCATAGAGTAAACTTATTTCGTCTTTACTCCACGTATAACTAGGACTTAGAGTTCATGTAGAAAGTTCTTTAGATATATTTTTATTTAGATTTATTTAGTTGAGTTATTCTCTACAATTAATTCGTATATCATGCAATATTTATTAAGTAACCTTGGTTACCCTTAGCAGAACGATCCAGCGTAATTTGTCGTAATTATGTCTCAATGAGTTCCGCGGTATCTTTGAAGTGGTGTTGCCATTCGGTTTTTCTTTTAACTCCCTTTTTGTGCAGTTTAATCGTAACTCGTATTACCAATTAGGTTCCAACTTAGCGGAACAGCAATAGTGTGCTTAGACTTACATAGTTTACTTGGAAAAACTTTTTTTCCTTTTACGTAGTAATAACGTGGGTAAAAGTAGTTTTACCTGCTCTTTCAGGATGATATTTCATCATACATACATTCCCGAAATAGTGCAGCCAGAACTGCACAAAAGTGATCCCATAGCAACGTTTAGCATTTCAATATGTGATCAGATGTACCTAATTGTCCTATACATTTTGAACAAGTACACAACCTATATACCTACTTGTAGGTAACATTTCACGTGCATTTCTTTCGTAAATTACTGTTTTTAAGAAAGAAAGGTTAGGTTAAGTCAAACATAATCGTGTCCGGTGCACGGTTAATGCTCTCACTTTTGCTGTAAACAAATCATTAGTTTTCTAATAGTAGCCATTTTGAAGGTTTCTACTTGTAAACTTGCGTTTGTATGTGCTTATTAGGTTATAAACATGTGTTTGACTTAATTTCTCAAGAACTGGATTACACGTAGATAGGCATTTAGTTCTCCAATAAAGTTTATTCCCCTATAAGATTATTATATTTTATGTGAAGTAATTGTTTGCATGTCATGCAGACATACATGAAAATTTAAATAAATTAAATTGATCAGTAAAACAAAAAATAAATGTAACAAATTAGAATAGAATATCTCATCCGTTCACCATCAGTTAACCGCGATCCTGACTAGGTTGTCCGTCCATCTTACCTTTTTATCTTATACTAGTGGCCCGCCCTCGCTTCGCTCTGGTACATATCAGTATATAGCTACAACTTCATATGTAGGTACAGCGGTTCTCGTAAAAATTATGAATTCCCGTTTGTCCCCTTCCCGTGGGAATTTCGGGAAATCCGTTTTTAGTCCTTCCTCGTTGTCCCCAATGAACATATATGCCCGATTTCAGCTTCATATGTATAGCGGTTTTCGTTAAAAATATTAAATTCCCGTTGGTCGCCTTCCCGTGGGAATATCGGGAAATTCTTATAACCTATGACACTCAGCAATAATATGGCTTTCTATTGGTGAAAGAATTTTTAAAATCGGTTCAGTAGATCCCGAGATTACTCTTACAATTTAACAAATATACAAACACACAAACTTTACCTCTTTATAATATTAGTATAGAAGTATAGATTTATACTTTATATCTTCTATGCTGCTCTGGGAGTGAAAAAAAAAGTATAATACTACAGCTGCTTCTCTTCCCGGGCATACTGTACAAGTCAGTAGAAGGACAAGAGGGTCTTGGTGTTTTGTAGGCGATGGGCTGACCACCTGTCACTACTAACCGAACTTGTACATCTCAACTATACCCTCAAAATTGGTCAGAAGTGGCACCATGTGGTTCTATCGGCCCTTGGTGCTCTGCCTACCCCGTAAGGGATAAAGACGTGATTATATGTATGTATAATTGTATTTATACTTAATTCTTGTAATATTTAACTTGTGACCAGACTGAGTAACTAGTCATAAATAATCTAAGAAGCAAATATATTTTCAGGCTAGAGTCAGTTAAGTCAGGTTAATAAATATATTATTTAAATAAATTACCTATGTAAATAAAAATATGTTAAAAAATACAAGCCTTTTTTACTTTTTGTTAAGTGAAACATTTTTAAAGTTTCATCAATAAAAACACGGCCAAACCAATCAACATTCACGCCAATTTGAACCAATCAGTTTTACTCTCAGTCTCACTTCATTAGGGGTCTGCACCTTTTTTTAAAATGCCTGCGAGGTCATTGGTAATGTAATGGCGGTCCACTAAGGTCCGGGGAAGGATGTCGACGATTACAGCTGATCATTGACACAAACTGGTCGTATACAAGACTAGACGTGACTTTTACAAATAAAATGTAGTAAGATTTACGCTCGCATTCACAATGGTAACCTTGAATGCACTCGAGTGAGGGATGGTAGAGAAAGAGAAAATATGGGAACTAAATTGCCATAAGTGACACTAAAATTATAATGAGGAAATGAAAGAAACATGAAATCTAAAGTTTATGTCTAAATGTCCATCCAGTAATTGATTACCTAAGTAGGTACTACCTTAGAGAAATAAGATGTCATAGAGTGCTAATGTCATACTAACTGTTTCGATGCACCATATGACTTTTCGGTGCCTCACAATTCAGTCCTTGACACTTAGATTATATTAGTGTAATGTATAGTAATGTACTATATTATGTATTGTAACGTATAGTAATGCAATCTAAGTGTCATGGACTGGAATTGTGAGGCACCGAAAAGTCTAATGGTGCATCGAAACTGTTAGTATGACATTAGCACTCTATGTCTACATCTTATTCCTCTATGATACTACTAATAGCATTATTGATAAATACTAGTGATCGCCTCGACATCACTATGCTAGGATATTTCTGATATACCTTACCTATTTTAACTTTATAAGCATTCGTTCAGTTTTAGCTTTCATCGGTTCGCGGAGTTTTCTTCAGAAGGATAAAAAGTTATTGCTGATATTTTTTGTTTGCACCTAAATATTTGCCTGGCAAAGGCAATAGTTTCTAGCATAAATTGATATGATCTATTTATTATTTACCAGGAACGTCGGGCTGCAATTTAATAATTACATATTTTTCTCTGGAATCCAATTAAAAGTGTCCATCGGATTCTGACTTGTACCTATACTTCTCGATTTATGGTGGTTCGTAGACATTCTAATTGCTCTATACTGTACAAATGCTAAGGTTTGGACCTATGAACCTCGGGAGGTGACGCATACTTAATTTTATTATGGATGCTTAGACAATATAGTTTGGCATCGACGCCACTAGCGGTTTCTTTGTCGCAACACTCCCACCAATAGCAGTTAGGATTCATCACGTGACTTGACAAATGCCTGTGAATGAAGGCTTCCTATTAGAACAAACGTATCGGTGACGAACCTCCATCTATTCGATCGAGAAATATTGTTACCTTGACTAAGAGTAAAATATATGATAATAATAAATTTTAAAAAATAAGGCCAAGTTAGTACAATTCATGTGTGCACATATTTTTTTAGGGCATATGTTTTACAACAAATCGGCATAGTCTTGATTTGGGTAAAACCAGTACAATCAAAAATTTTAAAATGACGATTACAGTATATTTACAAAGATAAAGTATCTTTCAGAACCAATTTGTAAAATTGTTCAGAATTTTGATTTCATATAATATTTTTATTACGGACAACCGGCTAACCGTCTAGTTTCATTCAATATTTAATATTAATACATTTTGACATTCTTAGGCGTCGTAAGGTTTACAAGTCTAAGCTTTAAGGATTTAAAAATTCATATAATTGGCAAGCAAATTAGGATTTATAGCTACAGACATAATTTACTGACAGGATATTTATTCGTTTATGATTTAGTATAATATCAATTACGAGCCCTTCGTATGATGGATGTTTTTTTTTAATATCTGGGAATATCTCGAAACAGATACAGGTAAAATTATCTGGCAATCTTCAGATTTGCTTCATTATCCAGTTGATCACTTCATTCAAAATTAAATGCTATGCTGTTTTTACCTACGACTCTATATTGGAGCCAAATGCACATAACTGAGCTCTACAAACTCAAAAACTGACATAAAAATGAGCAACAATCTTATGTATTGTAGTATACCTAACTATTACGAAAAAGACCCCCATATTCGCTGTGTTATATGCAATATTTCAGATATAGATACTAATAGGTACCATGAATAATCGAAGATGAAAAGTCAGTCGCAATCAGTTGCAGATTTTATGATGTCATTTCTTTCTGAACGCACTTAATCGTTTTATAAGTACTGTTTTACAACACCTATATGCGTAAAGTCTAGTCCGTTCTAATAATGAAGTCCTACGAATTTATGTGGAACTAAATAAAATGTAGGAAATAGAGTTAGACTGGCAAAGGCACTAGCGCTCATGTTAAGGCACTTTATCATTGAAACGAAGTATAAGTGCCTATACAATTTGACATACATTAAGCCAATGAATGCCCAATAGAACTTGAATTGCGAAGTTACGCAAGACTGAGTTAATGCTCCAGATAAAGCTCAATTCAATTGATCAGGATTACGTGTGATGAGACAATTTGGAAATACAATCCTATCTAATTTTGAAATGTCAAGAAAGAATGAATGAAGAATGAATGAAGCACCTAATTCTGTCTTTTTTCACTAGATACAATTTCGAGCAAGGCCCACTTGGATTATTGTTTTATTTTAAATCACGTTTATATCTTAATTTACACTTCTATGCATTAAAAATGCTTTGTCCTGAACGATATAATGAACGAACTTTTAACGCAGCCAATATAAAGTAACCAGCAATATTCCCTCGATGTTACCGGTATGTCATCGTGAGAACAGTATAGATATAAAGAAGTTGTACATTTTCCTTTTTCACCAAGGGAACATCACCCTAAATACTAAAGTACAAACATTACATCCACCAACTTATCTGATTCTGTAAAGGTGTCACTAGTATCGCTGTTGTATAGTAGAGAAATAGCATGGAGAATTAGTTCCAGTCATTCCCGCAGATTTAAATCAGTTTGGGGCACTGAAGCCGAAATGGCAACAGATTAAAAGTGTCATAATTTTTAATTTGCTTCAAGTTTAGTTGTTAATTTTAATTTGTATCGCGATTGCAGTGACATTTTAGTGGCATACTTAAGGTATAGTAATATTTATTTTTGTATTATTTAAACATTTAATTTTAATAAAATCTTAATTTTGTGGAACTTTTATTACAGGGTACGTCACGTTCCCGGGATCTCCTTTCATCACGTGGAAGCATACTGGGAAGTGTCTGGATAGGGTCAAAGTTGAGTAAATAACTGCATAAATGCACATCGTAGCAGGGATGTCTCGATGCCAGCGTTCTTATATAGTACCTTTTCCTTGAGGGTACTCAGTCAAGAAATAGTAGTAAGTATATACTTTGTTTTCTTTGACATTAAGGGCTGATTTTTTCAAACGTCAGATAGCCTATCTCAAAAAAAATCGGAAAATTCGAGTTTGAGTCAACGATATGAAGGTGGGTAGTATAATATTATAGTACATAAGATGTTAAAGCTTACTACAGTAGGTACTCTAGAACCATTACTACCTCACTACGACACACATCAGATATACAGATTTCTACACACAGGTACGCACTCAACGTACACAGCTGCCAACAATGTAATTTGTTGTTTATTTATTGTCGCACACAACTGGATGTATTTCGAAAGGCGGGACATTTGAATCGTGAAATTATACGGGACGTGGGCGTTGTCTAACAATGTGCGAATACGCAGTATCGTGACGCCCTGTGATGACAAGCAGGAATTCAAGAAAGATGACTATTGCTCAGGTTAGACTCGTTCTAGATCGGATTTGATGGTAGGTAATTGATTACCAAATTAGCTCTCTGGATTAAAGCGAAAAGCATCGATTTATCCAGAGAAACACTTCCTATAATGGAAAACACACCTGAGCTGCTGTCGATTTTGACGTGAAAGTTATAAAATTAAGCTACCCGAGAAACTTGATAGGTCTTTTTTACACTTACCTGTCGATTTTAGTACATCCGGTCTAAAACACTCCCAGCATCGTTGCTTACTCTTCATTATTCAACTCTGCTCGTATTGTACCTGAAACAGAACAAAGAAGTTCAATCATTCTATAAACGCCTGGTACTATCTAGTTCAATTAGCGCTAGCGAAATTTCTTCCCCGGTTAGGCATCAATTAGCACATACTGCTCAAGATGTGGAACACCATTCCTCATTAAGGGAACAGAGTGTGGTAAGAGGTAGATCTGAGATAAGTATTACGCATGCGCCACCCATTGTCTTCGCACACAGATGCCTAGATAATACGGCGAAAGCTCAGCCCGTAATGCATTGCTGGCGTCGCCTTATGAGTCATCCAGTATTTGTGTTCTGACAGATGTTCAGCTTGACAGATTGCGCTTTACTTATGCCTGCCTGGTATCTTATATTTTCCTTGACGTGTATAAATTTAATTTATCATCATAATATATACAGATGCATATATTATTTTGTTTACATTCTTGTTGGTTTATTGAAAATATACAATTTAATTAAGCCAATAGCCGTATTTCAAATTGTGTAAAGTTAAAACAACATCGACATAAACAATATTGCTTTAATTTTATAACAGCTGTTAGGCTGTTTGTTGTTCTATAGGCACAATCAACTGCACCCTAACAAGCTGTTGTAAGTTTTGTAATAGAACGCTGTGATTTCGCCTGTTCTGTGTAATTGTGAGCTAATGTAAGCCGCACGTGCCGCGAACGCACTGGCTACGCCAACGCCCGCATACCTCAGGGTTGTGTGTGGTCCGTCTACTAGCGGTGTACTATTGACCATAGATCACGCAATATAATAGACAAGCTGTATAAATACACCATCATTGTTTTCTTAAGATTTTTTTATATTTTAAAACCTATTATAAGAGTGCTAAGACTGTAAGGAGAATACTATAATTAAGGTTTCTAAAATGTGATGGCAGATAAAAGCTCGGTAGCTGTTAAGCGTAGATGACGGGCGGGCTCAATTAGAAAGAATAACTAAGTAGGTATCTAATATATTATGTATGTATATGATATATTAATAATACATAACTATATTTATCTACCACCTCATGTCTGCCCGTGGGTATCGTACGCGGCGATGAAGGGTTTCCGGGAGGTGGGCAGCAGCGCATACCGTGTTGACAACATAGTCCAAAATACAAACTGCGGTCACCAACCCACCTGCCCAGCGTGACTATGGGCAAATACCCCCATGGCAGTTTTGTGGCGTGCCCTGGGGGAAGCCTACGTCCAGCAGTGGACTGCAATAGGCTAATGATGATGACGATGATATTTATCTATGTATGTCCTGCTAGATTTGGGGCTTTTCTAAAATACATGCAGCATCTCCTTCCGTGTCGTAAGCTTTTCTTCGTGGGTCTATTTTCTGGCTACCCTATTTTGGAAAAACAGTAGTTTCGATATGTAACTATTTATTTATCACTGCTCCCCGCTAACAATAGCACCACACCTTTACCCAGCGCTAAATAAATATCCGTGCTTATAAAACTACTCTTGCTTTTTGAAAAACAGCTTTATGGTCTCATAAGTTTAACGTATTTACTCGAATGGTCCACAAAAACTGTTTAATAAGTGCCTACTTAAAATGTGTCTGAAATTATTTAGTATTTGCTTGGAAATATATCACAGTAATTTAATTACTGAAACTAAATTGTTTTATGTTCATTAAAATTTTATAAGCTCGAGCTTTTTACGCGTACGAAATTTTATCAAGAGTTTAAAAAATCCACTATAATTATGTAGTTATATATCAATGCTCACAAACAGTAAACTCAAGCTGCAAAAGAAGTTGGTTATGATTGCCATTTCCGTTAGCCACAATAATATAAGACTAAAACAAATCACTACATATTATAAAACAAGGTCGCTTTCTGCTGTCTGTCCCTATGTATGCTTAGATCTTACAAACTAGGGAACGGATTTTGATGCGGTTTTTTTAATAGATAGAGTAGTTCACAAGGAAGGTTTATAATGTATAACTAGGGACCCGCCCTGGCTTTGCACGGGAGTAATGCATTCTCACGCGGAAGAAGCCGTTGGCGGCCGCTAGTCTAATGATATAACGTTAATTTTACGTGTGTTACGTATTACGTAACAAACACAGCTGTGTTCCTTAAATGGGGTAGCCAAAACTATAGGACTATCCTATAGGGTCCTTGACTATATGAACTAGATGCTATATCCACGTTTTGTATACCGGCTAGTTGTAAATGATCAGTGACAAGTTGCTAGCTTACAGGTAATCAAAGAACGCCTCTAAGTTCCTTAGTCGACTCTTACGACATGCACAAAAAGAGATAGAGCGAATGTATTTTATAGGTAGTAACGCCCTACATCAGCACTGGACTTTGTCCTTTACATAATTTTAAATAGCATCATCTCGATTTTGAAATCCTGGTACATATGTACATAAAGCAGGTAAAATGCAAGATATAACCCTATATGTAATAAGACAAAAACTACTATAGAACGACACAGATACTGTATGTAAATTCTAAATTAAAATTATGCGACTCTCTCATTCTAGGCCGACCGCCGAATCAGAAATTCGATTTGGAATTCGTGCCATCTCTCTTTGTTACTCGGAAACAGCAAACACATTTGCGGAATCATCCGATCACGGCATTGTTCAAATTCAATCATTTCACCTATATACCTATTATAGTAGAACTTTTTAAGTAATAATTTTATATTGCTATATGTAACCTCTTTTCGCAAGCATTAACTCATTTACAAAAACTACTATAGAACGTATCCATAATAACACAGTATAATCATACTGTTCGATTCATCTTTTAAATTCTAAATTAAAATCGAACCATATGCTTTTATGATTATTGACTCTCATTTTTCATTCTATTTGTTGGAGGTAGTAATAGGCCAGAATGTGGGACCAATAGGAGCTAATATAAGATTAGTATAATTTTATTTTCGAATCTAATAATTGTAATAAATAAAAGTTGATTTAAGAAATTCGATTTGGACTCGCCGGCCGCTGCCGCGGCACGCTCGCTTCGCTCGCTCGGCTTCGTGTTCTAACCTAACCTAACCTACCATTTTTAAAGAAGAAATCTCTCTTTGTTACTCATAGTATGGAAACAGCTAAATGAAACTAAATGATATTATACATTTGCAAAGGTAAATATGCCAATAAAAATTCTACTATCTTAAATGAATCATCCGCACATTATACCTAAAAATATTTATCACTAATAAATGGCTAAAGAAGTTTCTGCGAAGTCAGTTCAAATTCAATCATTTCACCAAATAGACCGCCCCCATTTGAATGGCATTCGGAAAACGTTTTGGGCACTGCGGATGTATTGTTTGCCTAAACCCGTAGATGAGATATGAAGAGGTGTTCTAATAACGTTTGTTAATAGGAAACTAGCTGTTGCTTGCAACTCTGTCCGCGTAGACTACATACTAATAATTTCCTATTGTTACCCCTTTTAGAAACAACTTTTAATGTCGCACTATATATATATATACTATACATATAATATATTATATATATATATATATATATTATATATATATATATATAATCACAGGACTTGCCACATATAATCAAAAGCGTCAAGATTCTAGCTCGTGCCACTTCTGATCAATTTTGAGGGTATAGTTGAGATGTACAAGTTCGGTTAGTAGTGACAGGTAGTCAGACCATCGCCTACAAAACAGCAAGAAATTTCGCATTAATAATTTTAGTCAGGATAGTGACGCTATTGAAAAGGGGATAGCGGAAAGTGTAGTTGAAGACAAATTTTAACTAATGGTTGGTTAATACTATTCTGTCTTATTTATTTTGGCATTTGCATAACTTAATTTATTAACCTCAACAGCTCTTCATTATATTTGCTTCTTGCCTAAACTGTACTAATTGAGAGTAAACATAACGGAGTATCAGTTAACGTTGAACTCTTATCTTTGTCGGAACTAATAGTTACATAGCAAAATAAACTAGCCAAGTTCTCATAGTTTATGTGTCAATGTTAGTTAATGTTGTCTGGAAAACGTATTTCTACACAATAATGCCACAACTAGGATTATAATGAATGGGTGGCGCCAGTTGTTATGCAACAAAGCTTTCAATCATCTGTCGTATTTGAATAATGAAGTTCGACTCCATAGTTTTACTCGTAGATCTATGGATGACATGTCAAATCCCTGTTTATTCGTCCATCCATAGGATTAGCTGAAGTAGATGCGAAAGGGACATTTGACCAGGAGGATGATGGTAGATGGCGGTGCCGGAATGGTGGCCAAGGGACGTTTTTATATCGAGGGGCAGACCACCTGTTATATTTAAATGAAGTTTTATAAGCTGCTGGACACCAGTGAATGAGTTTGACGCAGTACAGAGGAGCGTATTGAAGAGGAGTTTAGGTAATCAGCAGTGGGAGCAGGAGGCTGTATTAGTATATAGGATAAGAGCCACATTAAACTGCAATTGACCTAAGTTTAGTTGGATACTGAAACACTTTTATGGGCTCTCGTTACAAAACGTCCTCTAATGCATTCAGGCCATTAGCTTCGTCTAGTAATTCAATCTTAAAAGTACTTACGATGGGCGTGCACACCGGACGGATTGACGGACGACCTGTAATTACTGTACTCGCTTGACTCTAGCCTTTCGCAACCTTTCGTCTAGAAATCGAATGCTAATACTTGACTTGTTTTGTTTACTAGCGCAACAATAGTTGGCCAGTAGCAAATCAACTGGCGCTTTTGCAACGGAAAACTAGTCGCGACCAGTTTTTGTTGTTCTGATGAAGATATGTGCTTCGTGACTTTTCGCAATAGAATAATTAACTTGTTATCAAGATTCGACTGAATCAGTCTAGTATTACCAAAAAATACATACCGGTAAACTTAAGTTTGTAATTCATACATTTAACGTTAATTTTTATAAATGAATTGTTACAATTCAAGTCAAGTAAGTAATGTGTTGGGTTTTAAGTTTGATGTGTTTACTAATTTACTAATTTCTATATCCTTGCCACCGAAAAATGTAAATACATACCGGTAAGGTGCTCGGGTCTGGTTTCTCACTTAAGTTTCTAATTCATACATTTAACGTTAATTTTTAACTATTTATTTAGGATGTGTGCTGAATTGTACATTATTATCATCATTATCGTCAACGTCGAATTTTGGCAAGTATATCGAGTCCATAGCAAAAATCTCAGCTAAAAAACTAGGCGTCCTGTCCAAGGTTAGGCGGTATTTTACTCCACAGCAACTATTGGCGCTATATAAAGCGCAAGTTCGCCCTTGTATGGAGTACTGCTGCCACCTTTGGGATGGATCAGCTAAATATCAGCTAGCCGCACTGGACTCGGTGGAAAAACGGGCAATAAAACTTATTGGAGATGAAACCGTAGCAAATTCGAAACTCCAGGACCTGACCCACCGCCGTAAAATTGCTGCCTTGTCAGTGTTTTACAGGATACACTTTGGAGAGTGTGCGTGGGAACTTCACAATACAGTTCCACCAGCCCCTTTTCACCATCGGGATACTAGACGCAGACTAGCGTATCACCCTTATGTTGTTGATATCCCACCCATCCGCACCAAACGTTATGCTAACTCGTTGCACTTCCTGCCGATGTATTTTCCGAGCACTACAACATTGGTCTCTTCAAAGCTAGAGTGAATAGGCACTTTCTAGGCAAACATGTACCACCCTAGGCCGCATCTTGCTTAACATCAGGCACGATGGCGGTCAAATGTTTGCCTAGCTAATTGTAAAAAAAAACATACGTACCATTATTACTTCAAAAAGCAGACTACTTATTTAATGACATAGGATACTCGTATTAATAGCCATGTCGCATAAACAGTAAGAGTATTGAGCTCGAGCGGATGTAGAGCGGCCTCGATTTCCTTGTACCAACCAAAAAGTTGGCAAAAATGTATGCGAGATTGAGTGGTATTTACAGAGTGCAGCTGGGTGCTAGTGAAGGTAAGCAGCTTTTGGTACCAGTGCGTCATAAACGCAAACAGCTTTTACAACAACATTGGGAGCTGTGGGCGGGATTCACATCCACTTTCAATAGATAACATCGATATTAATGTTAGTATACCAGAATCTGTGTTCAACAATCGCCTATTCGATTATCTGTTTGTATCTGTGTTAAGATCGATTTCACCGATATTTTTATTAGTTACTAAAAATCATTTGTCACGGATAATCGTTTCGAAAAGAGTTTTAAACTCTTTGTTATGTAACGTTTTGCTTAGAATACTTTACCCGTACATAATTTAACTGTTTTAATAACGTAATATTGAAACAATCAATTAAGTACGCGATTAATCTGACTTTGTCTATTAAGTTCCTTGTACGGGGTAATTAAAAGTACTTGTACACTTATAAATCAAATGACTACAGAGTAAAGTAACGGTTCACACTCGCTATAGAAAAGGAAAGTGGTCGAGTAATAAGGAAGGCGTATTATATAGGTACAGTAGCTTGGTAAATGTACTAGGAACGGTCTTAAATCACAGTTTACAAAAGACCCTTATTTCTATGAGACTATTCATGACGTCGTACAACTTTACCAGGAAAGTTATTACGGGCTTTATGGTTTTCTCATAGTCTTTTCACGGGTATGGCGTATTGGTTTGAGAATATCGAATTGTCTCAGAGTAGGTTTGTCTGTCTCGTGGGAAAATACTGTATTTCAATGAGCTATACGGGAAGGGGTTCTACTTATACCATTGCACATGACGCGATCTATTGGAGTAATTACGATGATTTACATACATGTATCTATATGTAAGGCTATCTTTCCAAAATGGGGAAGCCAGAACTGCAGGATGAATCCTATAGCCACGTTTAGTATAGCGGGGCCAGATTTAAAAGTTAATTAATAAGTTGCTAGCTTATTGCCTGAGAAAACTCCCCTGAATCCTTAGTCGACTGTTATGACATACACGGAATAATATGCATGTTAAGCGCAAGCCACACAGGCGGGCGAAACGAGAGAAGGAAACTATACGCACTGACGTTGACGTAGCTTAGCTCGGTAGTTCGCGGTGTGAACCGATGTATGTAAAGAGGTGAAACGATGCTCGCCTGCCTTGCTCGCTCCGCCCGCCCGCATAAATAATGTAAAATACTTTTACATTATTTATCAAAATCTGTCCAGTGATATTATAAAAAGGTAACAAACAGACCAAATTACTTTGACATATAATATTAGCCATGTGAATTGATAGTATTACGTGCCTCACAATGTAGTTCACCTTGTTCGCCAAGACACGGCCTTCCGTACTTTTCGTGTAACTGAACTTATCAACCAGCGTTCCATAAATCGATGTTATCAATAACAAACTGTGGCCGAGTAGCGTAGATCACATGCCTCTGTGGCAACCATGTTGCCCTGGTAGATAGAACTTAGTTATGACTCTTGTAAGTTATTATGTAATTCTATTATGTCTTCACAAGGTTGTATTTTAGCGATAAAATTATTGTGTTGGTTTTTTGGGTTATATTTACGAGCTTCAAAGTCGATTTCAGATAATTTTGATAAAAAAACATACACTAATATAACCCTCACTTTGTACTATGAAATTTCAATGATGTTTGCTGGTGTTATGAAAGGATGACGTAGGCAGGTGTTATTTATTACCCACGTGACTATATTTAAAGTGCTGTTTAAGTCATCTTTTTTATTCTCTTCATACAACCGATTACTTCATACCTCTTTAAAACCACTCCTCAATTACAAAATACAAAAAAAGCAACGTGTCATCGGTAGAAAGTTTAAGTTAAATCTGCTTCGTAATATAAACGAATCGCCCTTTTAAGGAGACTCTGCGCAACGGCTATCGTCAGAACGCAGTCCTTAGTCGGTAAGCCGCTTATGAAATATGTAGGCACGGTCGTTTAGTCTGTCCGTCTGTTAGTATGTAGTTTTCTCATCGTTTACAAGGTCTACAGGACTACTAAAGCACTCACTAGAACACAATTGTGGCGCCACCAAAATTTATTTCTGTAAACTTCACTTAATGATAAAATAAATAGAATAACTTTTTAAGCTGAGTAATTTCCATTATAGGATCGAAAACCATGTGCGCTCAGTTGACATTGCTTTCATCGACATATGAAAATCTACTGATTTTTGGTCGTCAACGTTCTACATCAGATCATATTTCTCCATAAGCATACCTTGCTTTCCAAAATATTATCATAGACTGCGGATTAGACCTTGTGCTTTTAGAAAATAGTTGTCTATAAAAGTTTATGTAATAAAAAAAAAAAAAATGAAAATCTATATTGGCTTTATTTGACTTTGTGCGTGTAAAGTAGGAAATCCGACATAATTTTCATGGCCTGGTATGGTGAGGATGTCACTGGTAATAATGGACGGCTCAATGAAAAGAGACAATTAGCTAACTGAAAGCAGATTTAATATCGTTAACCGTTTAGTGTAAAACAATAATTGTCATAGTCTAATTTGCGGTCCGCCACGAAAATTGGTAGTGCAACCAAGTTTACCTATATCATAGTACTTTCTCTTTATACGTTTGTGTTTGGTATCGCGACCAGCCACGCGACCATTAGTGTTCCAATGAGAGTATCTTTAAATTGCAGGCCATGCATTTTTCCCACAGAACGACTCTACAATGCATTTTTCTCTCGCTTACTTCCGCGCTGGTATTCGATGACGCTATTTGCAATATTTACCCACCAGAATTAGTAAATACTAAAACTGGATAATGTTTGAATTATTATTGAGTAATTAGGTGTCCTGTTCTTATGAATTGCTTTACTAGAACACATCAATGGCACCTCTTTCCGTATAATATGTCGTAAGAGTCAGCTATGGATCTCAGACATTTTCTCAGACAATAAACTAGCTACTTATCACTGATCATTTACATCCGTCCCCACTATGTTAAACATGGCTGTGAGATCTCCTTTATGATCCCGCACGCAAAACACATCCGTGTGTATATTTATGTACCTATTTAGTCTTAACTTCTTAATCAAATATACCCAAGGTAACTTCTAGTAGCTTGGTAATCTATATTAAAATCCGTGAAATTAACTCCGAGTGCTTGTCTATCTAACTGTCTACAATATTAACTTTTACGATACAAAAAGGCTAGAAATAAACCCTAGATAGACCATGAGAAAAGCTTGTTACAAAAAAGATTACTTTAACTTAGTGTTTATATTGTTTATGTAAAGTCTACCGGTCGACGTTTTTAATCGGGTTAAGTTGTATCATGGTTGTATCCTAACATAACATATAAATTATGTGTTATTATAACATACTCGTAGGTTACACGGGTAACACCTACACATTTAAGGTAAGAGGGTAAATCATGCCAACATAGAGTCAAGCCTTGATATCGTTGTTGCCAGGCAACACGGATAACAACAGAGCCATGAGAATAGCCATATAGCCTGGGGGGCGAGATTCTCGCATCCTTCGACATATCTCTAAACTCGACTTATACATACTATACACATAAAAAGCTTTGTCTTGAATGACTAACTTACAGATTCAAACACAGCCGTGGATGTTAAAAATCTGAAACTTTTTCTTTGAAATTCTCTGAAATTGTTTTTATTATGTAGGATTACGATGTAAAAGTTTGTAGAAATTCCCACGGGAACAGGAGAAAGAGGTATTTTTAATTTTCGGTAAGTGTGATAATTTTCAGGAAGTCAGATGCCCGCTAATAATTTTTGCAGTGTTAAGCAAGGTACTCCTAACACTCGATTTTTATGTCTTCTTCTCCCTGAGGTAGAAGAAATAATAGACAGTTGATCCTCTACGTAAAAGTAATGCTAATCTTTTCATTTCATTTTTAACATACTTATTTGTACGACTATTTACGTCAGACTCAGAGATATGTTGAGGCAACGCGAGAATCGAGCCCTGGTCAGATTGACCTTTCTCTGGGGTTGCACTAGTTTATAATCAGGAGTAGAAAGCGGGCTAGGCGACAGAGCCTAACCTTTCGCGACCGACCTTTAGCCAACATTGTACTGATATGACCCCGGCAGTGTACACGAATTTTGCTACCATTTCTCCATGCACCATTTCGGTCGTGGATAATTCAACGGGCAATATTTGCGAGATAGTAGGCGTGATCATCGGTCACGTCGTGGCCTGAGTTATAACCCGGGAAAGAATATAAATCTAGCGCATTCTCAATTCGAATACACGACGCCTACACTTGAAATTTGCATACGTAATACGCGTAAGTTGCTTCATCCGAAGCTAACAAATGAAGCGGTGTAACTTGATACCTGTTTTTGTGCCCGATGATGTGCAATTTGCAATGGAATAACCTTTTTTGCCATTGAATTATGAAATAATCAGTGTGCATATTGAATTTGAGGGGTTATAAACGGTCATAAACGCACAAGGAAACGTCTGTTACATAAAAAGGGAGATATGTGTATGTGTAATTCTCAATTAAAAACTATTCTATTCTATATGCTTTCTTTATGGATGCGTAACTAATTGTAGCTAAAATATAGCTGTATAACTAAGCTATATTCGATGGATGATTTACATTCCAAGTCGATGATTGCTAATAAAATGTAAATAACGATATAACGAACGAAATAGTAACCGAGAGTCGTAAAACAGGAGACTCGTAAAGAATATCACATCAATTAGTAACATAAACAAAAAACCGAAGTTACCACCCGCGGGTATTATTCTTCATGGATACCCAACGTTCAAAATAATTGCTCGTAGTATAAGAAAAACGTTTCAGATTTAAAATCTGCTCGTGCGTGGAAAACTATTAGTGAAACAAATTATAATGATGCAACGTTACCTAAATCAAGACGAGAAATGAGAAGTTCTTTTATGTCTCTTTTTGTTGGTTGTGTAAATTTTCAAAGGAGTGCTGCAACATTTATATCTTAAGAAGACTTTTTTTTATTTTGGAGATGATATCAGTATTTTCAGAGGTTCGAAGTGATTTGGTTAAGACATTTTGAAAAATATAAAAGAGAAAGCATGATGGAAAAGTTTTATATAATGTGTGTAAAACACAAAATGTTTCCTCGAAATATCTATCAAGTTCTAAGTCGTCTCTCTCAAATTTTAACATCGAGACAGGTCAATAAAACAGTGTCCCTATCTTGCGCGATCTGCGGGTAAACACAGCAAATTGATATCTCTGTTAGAACAAAATTCACTTAAATAACATGGAACAGTATCTTTGTCGCTAGACTGTTGATCTGAGTCTAGCCGGCCCTCTAATTTGCATACTTTAACAATTACCCGCCACATTCTTTTACGATCTTGATATGGTTTTGTTGGTTGTATTTGTGGTATATGCCGTCTTCGTTTGCTGCATGAGACCTTATCTAACACCTTAGGAAAGGAATTCGTAAACACGTGAGATAAGACGTGTTTGATAGTAGAGCGCAGTAGCGTTTTGATTGTATCGAGTGTTTTGTATAGCCACTTAATTTTTTTACCAAAATATAATTTATGTTCAAATGGTGTCAGTTCGTTGACACGTTCTCTTGAGACATATTTTGAGGTAATCAGACAGTTATAGCACATAAGGAAACAAAATATTATATATTTTTTTAAGTTTTATAATATTATTTATAATTTCTGAACTTTTGTAAATTTCTCTGTATTTATTGTAATGTTTTGTGTATAGTTCTGCGAACTTGTACATCTCAACTATACCCTCAAAATTGGTCAGAAGTGTCACCATGTAGTTCTATCGGCCCTTGGTGCTCCGCCTACCCCGTAAGGGATAAAGGCGTGATTATATGTATGTATATATGTTTTGTGTACAATAAAGAAAAAGAAAAAGAACTTAATAAAGTTCATTATTACATTTTTAAAACATAATAAGAACATTATTAATAAAGAAATAGAAAAAATTCCTCATCCGGGAATTTCATATGCACCAAAAAAAATCGTATAAACTAAAATTATTTACCACCTTGATTCATCATCCCTAGTAGTTTTCTTTTTAGGGATATGCTAGCTCTTTATAAACAGTAGTATTAATGCTTTTTGTGAACAATTAACCTTAAAAATGATTGGTGCTCGTAAATCTTAATATAGGTCAGACAAAATCATATTTTATTTTTATGGCGTAGTACCTTTGTACACACGGAATCATCTCTCCTTGGTAACAGCGCACCCAGATGTGGACCTTTTACGAGTAAATTTACGTATTGACAGTAAAAGTCGGTTTACCTCTTTTTCCTAGAGCCTTGGTTTCCTTTTCTGCGAATAAGCGTAAATTAGGTTTTTTTTCGTTTGCGCAACCTGTCTGTTTGTTTAGTTCGTTTCATTCTATTTCAATTTCATTGTGGTTTTTATAAGTTGAGTTATGTTTTATATTTTGGTCAAAGTCAAAGTTGGCTCTAATTTATTTACTACTAGTGGACGCCCGCGACCATCCGGGATAAAAATATTTTCCCGGGATAAAAAGTAGCCTATGTGTCAATCCAGGGTGTCAGCTAACTCCATACCAAATTTTATTACTATCGCTCCAGCCATTTTTACGTGAAAGAGTAACAAACATCCATCCATACCTACTTACAAACTTTCGCGTTTGTAATATTAGTAGGATATTAATATTTCTACACTCAAACTAGATGTTAAAAAATAAATGAATTATTCCACATTTCTTTAATTTAGTTAAATTGGCACTCGATACTGCAGGAAATAAATATGTCACATGGTACTAAAAAGTGCAGAATATGAGAGAGCTGTAAATAATCGTAGAGGCATAGATACTCGTAAATGTTTATTTATTGCTGAAAGCATCATTTGACTGTTTACAAATATAATTTATTGTAATTACTAATATATACCGCTAGATACCAGGTTATGGTAAAGCAATTGGCGGTTATTAATTTAATTTTAAAGGTTACAAAAAAGTACATAAATTTTAACTTTATACTTATAATTACATAACTGAATTAATAATCTGTATGCTGGAGTTATAGGAGCAAGTAGATATATCTAATTAACAGATAACGTTTAAATGCGGAATGTCTTAATATCAATTTATGTACTTACTTAGTAATAAGGGTTATGATTGCTACCTTACTTAGTAAAATTTAAGATGTATGCAGAAATGGGGTACCCTTTATTTATTTATTCTTTTATAATGATAATTTACAGCGTATCATGATTTAACAAATTATATTTAAATTATATATCATAAAAAACATTGTAACGTGCCTATGAAAAAATAACCAAATAGTGCCTGAAATGTTTGACTGACGTTGTAAATAGATTTCGTCAGAAGTCTGTAGTCAGTAAGCTTAAGTATGTAATTAAAGTGTCGATATCTAACAGAGAACTTTATCTGGCAAGAACCAGTCCAAAAATGTGATAATTAGGTGTAGGCATAATTAGAGAAGTAATTTAAATGCGAAATGCGCATTCTGCGTAATAAAAAAGCGATATAGGAACAAGTTGAGTGCATTTTATTCTAAAATGTAATTCTTAGGATCTAGGTTGCAGGTTAGTTGTTATTTATGCAACACGCTATCTAGTGCAATTAATAGATGAATGCGTAATACAGCTTGTGTGCATGTAGAGCAAGACAAGTTACAGACATTAAGCCTTTTGGGGGAAGGTAGAATTTTCGATTTCTATACATCAGAAGTGGGATTATTATGGGTATATTTTTCGAAATTAACAGCAGAAGTGGCAATACTATAGTGTTTTAACGAGTTTTTATTAATAATCTTAAATCGTCTAAAATTTGCGAAGTATCTATATTCAGAATTATAAATAGAGCGTGCTGCTTCCTCGCTGCTTAATAGCCAACTTTTAAAATTTATAATCTATCCTAAAAAACCTCAATGAAGAATTTATGTATGTCAAAGTTTATGCAGAAAGCCTACATAATTGAAACGAGAATTACTTTCAAAGTAATTTAGATTATGTGTAAGAAACTGATAGATGATGATGATACAATTCACTTTCACGAATTGAAGTAGCAAAAATTTTATTTTTAATAAATACCATAGATAAGATAAAATAAAAGTTTCTATAGAAATATAATGTTATGAAGTTTATTGCACTAGAAAATAGCAAATTGCTTAATTAATCAAAATCTTTCGAACTCTTTTGGTCCGATCTTGAAAAATCTTAATATCTCACTCAGATTCTTTTTGATCTCTTGTATTAAAATTTGCCGTTAGTAATAGACCAAGTACCTGTCTCAGTTGAATCCCTCGTCTTTTTGTGTTAAGCAAAACTTTTTGCCAACAGTTGCGTGCGCAACTCCAGTCCTATTCTTATCTGCGGCGCTTATGCCATCGCCAGCACCGGTCTACTTACCGCCTTTCATGAATAAAAAACAAATAGGTCCATAAAAGTTGTGGTCGTTTACACGAACGATTACCCGACATGCGTGACGTATTGTGGTCGAGTTTTAATTAGTATGACCCGAATAAGGTACATATTTACTGACGTGATTTGCGCGAGGATTTTAATTCATGGGGTCAGGTCGTAAAGCGAATAAAGAAATTGTTTTAACATTTTTTGGACGAAGATATGGACGCATATTATGGGACGAAAATTTTTGATATACTAATCAGTGATCATTGTATGAGATTGATTTATCATTTTCATAATTCATCCTCTTTACATTATTTCAAGGGCAATTTTTTTTATATAAGGATTTACTCTCTCCTTTTGAATCTTCTTCATAGTCCTGGTCTAGAATTATATAGAATAGTATAGAATTGCAATTCTAGCTACCCAATTTCGGAAACACAGCTGTGTATGTATATCTTTATTTCAGAATCTTACATTATTAAACTAGTCATATTAATTTCGTTAATAGCATAAGAATGAACCTGTAGAGTAGATAGAATGTGTGTGTAAGGTTTAGATCAGTGGTTCCCAAAGTGGTCCAGGTGGACCCCCAGGGGTCCACAGGAGACTTGATGGGGGTCTACGTTGACGTGAAAAAATGTTGGTTTACAATGAATTCGTATGTGGTGTAGGCCTGTAGGGGGTCCACCAGAATCAGTTAACTTTTGAAAGGGTCTATTGAGAAAAAAAGTTTGGGAACTCCTGGTTTAGATGAATAAACCGTTATTCCAGATACATAAAATCCTTGAATAATGTCGCAGCATAAAACAGCTAAAATTAACTATCATTAATGAATTATATATGATTACTAAATCAATAAAACCTATATACCTACGTATTATTAAATTTTAATTAATATTTATTGAGGCATAAGACCATAACAATAATAAAATTTATCTAAATCATTACTTAGGTGACTCGGGTTGATACTGGAGTTTAATGCTGCTTGGATTCTTGTTTCATTTTGTTTGTGTGGTTTTACCACAGAATATATTGGCGATTTAAATCAACTGGGTTCGCAAATTGCTAAATTGAGTATTTTTTATTCAACATCGGCAAGTCCTTTGCACCTTATTTGCCAATTATACCAAACGGTTCTAAACATTATGTATATGTACTTCCTTTTTTTCTTTTCTGGCATTCTTTTAAAATTAAAATGAAGGCATCCCTTAAGCATATAGTATGTGTGCAGTATATATGTATGATGTGCCTCTTAGTGTAAACTATCACCAGTACAAAATTTGTCACATACCGTTACAATAGCAACCCCTGAACCCAGCCAGCGTTGGCAAACCCAAGAACCTAACCTTTTAATTGGCGCACAAACTAACGGTCATTTGACATTTCGATCCTCGCCCAAGCTCAGGGACTACAATTAGTTGGATTCATCAGGTAATCCACCATCTACGTACCTACACCTACGGGAAAACTTATCCACACATCGTGTATCCTAAAGCATTGTCTTAAAACGCAAAATCGCCTGTTAAATAAGCATTTGGAATGTTTTGCGACGATAGCTTCGTTGCCATGGTAACTGAGGACCACACACGCTTCGCAAAGCTGACCGCGTCAGGGTTGCAAGAACTGTGAAATATGCATTCATTCAGCTTATAGTACGCCCACGCATGTTGTTAGAGCGCCATATTGCGATAAAAAGTTTAATAGGTCGCAAAGGCTTGTTACCTATAGCTAAAAGTTTATAGTAGTGTACTTTAAAGTCATATAAAATTGTGTAATGTCATAAACTTTTTGTGTCTAAAAATATATTTGAGATTATTTTGAAAGCTTTGTGATATAAAGTTCTGTGAACTAGTTTTGCATGATGTTTAATATTTGTCATTTTTTAATATTGTACTGTTCTTCATAAGTTATAAGAAGAAACCCTTTTATTTTCCTTAATATACATTTTCATTAAAAATAAAATTATAATTATTTCTTTACCAACCCTGAATAAGGAGAATGCAAATGTATCCTTTGGGTTATTCTGCAACATGAATATTGTATGTGTTTTGTTTTTGCAGGATTAATTAAATTCATGATGGTGATCAATTACTATGCGGCTGTATAAAAGAAACTATGATATGCGTCATGTAGTTAGCTTTTAGAAAAAAATACTTATAGGTTTGTTTTATAACTGCTTTTTTCACAACTACTTTGAAGGTATATATAAAAAATGCTCTCTGAATGCGAAATATGCTTCGAATTATTCTGTATTATTGATAATACCTAATATTGTAAATATACCTAGAATTTCAAAAGATAGAAGAGAAGTAAGTAGAATAATAATAACTACCTACCTAGTAAATTTAGGAAATTATGCTTAAGCAATGCCTTAAGACATTCTTAAGAGACTATGGTCGAATAACTTTGAAAACACAGCAATGATAAAATGTTTATTATAATAAGAAAGATGCGTTAAATAAATAGATATATCATTTAATATCTAATTATAGTGATTATTATAGTTAAACAACAAGCAGAGACAATAGCAACAGTAACACCGTCAATTTAATATTTACACTAACATTTGGCAACATGTATGTACTTACAACACACATAATTACTAGATACGACATCTAATATACTCTTGTCCTGTCAAAACAGAGTAACGTAACATATAATGTAACGTTACAACTGTAACACATGTAACGCTGCAGGGTAGCGTGTCAGCGTGACACGCATCAAGATCGCAGATATGTTCTGTTGCAATTCAAGGACATTTTGCTAGAACATGGATTCATCTGGCCTAATTTTTTAGACTAGTTTCAATTATTGTTCAATGATGATAAGTTTAAAATTTAATTCTGCTTAGCGATAAAAGATATATAATATTTCAACAACAACGCTGTGATTTGTTGGTTACCTAATTCTTCTCGTCTCACATAAATTGTGATACAGACTGTTGTTTAATTTAGATTTTGGAGAACGGCATAGTCTTCTATGACATGGTGTTCTATCTAACACTTACGTTTTTAAAAAGTTTAAATATTGTAAGTGAAGGGTAAAATTTTATTGACAATTTTCAGAATGACCCTAAAACGTAGTACGTTAATAGTCCTATGCGAACGAGGCTTAACATCTAGCAACAGAAAAACATAAAATGCTATTCTTTGTGCACTTACAACGTCGGGCGATGTCGCGTGTTCCTTATGAATAAGCTTAGTTCCTTTTGGTCCCAAATAGAATTAAGTGATGTGTTTCTAAAAATGGATGACGTTGATTTATTTAGTTGTGCTGAATTCGTATTTCTTAGCAATTTGCTTTGTGGACTCAATTTAACTTATTTGCAGCCTGTTTTTATCATAACCATTATTTAGTAGAGATGTGTCTGTTAATAAATAAAGTTCAAATAATGTAGAGTAGAGAGGGTTTTGAGAATGTTCAAATGAGGGCAAAATCTCTATTGCTGATAAGCAATGGGGTATTCTTTCCTTGCTGACAATTGTAATACCTACATAGTTACACTTAACTTTCCCTGTAAGTACAACAACTCTATTTTCTGTTCTCTAAAGTCACAAATAAATACTATGTTATACTAAATGTTACAAACCGTATGTTACATTAGCCCGTAATGATGTCCCAAGTCCCAACCTGTACTGTTACAGTTTTAACTAGGTATCAATTCTTTGACAAGCTTCAACATAAAGGAATGAAAAGGAAGAGGCGCGATATTCAATAATAGATCTACGAATGTCAATATTGTAAACAAAGCACAGTGTGAACCAATCACTGACCTGTTTTAACCTTCCGCCTCAATGGCAACACAAGTTTTGAAATACTTATTTTATAGGTAGGTAAATAGCTGTTGCCCGCTGTTTCGATACTTAGACTACAGAATGTAGTCTATATTCTTCTCCGCATTCCTAACTATAAGTAAAGCAAGAAGATTGCTCGAGTAAATAAGGCATAAAGATGATTTATTATTGGAACATTTACTATTGGATTCGTTTTCGGCCTCTAGATTGTGAAATTGAGCCGCAAATAGCAACGATAAGCTCACCCCTATTGAAAATCAATTCTAATCTGTCCAAAGTCCTGGGGGAAGATGTGACCGTGATGTGAAGTATGTAAACATTTTTCAGTCACCTCCTCTGCGTCCTTTCTCTACGAGCTTCAACTACAAACAGCGTGTACGACCCATCTCAGCATCGAACCCACGATCCACTTCCAGCTATTGGCCAGACAATTATCTCACCAGATCCGATAAATCTGCCCGACCGTTACCATACCGTGCCCTATCTGATTCCATGCCATTGACATATTGCCTGGAATCGGGATGATGTGCTTCGATTTATAATCTAGTTTGTCGAATAGTGAAAACGGACTGCGCGACTTTAGCTCTACAATTCATAGTCTCATCCCTTATCTTCAATTTAGTCACGGATTTGGTTTTTAGGTACAAGATTTCTAAATGATGACGATGATTGAAAGGACGCTGTTAGATCAAGTGGCAGATGATATCCGAAAACCTATTAGACCCCAGTGAATGAGGTTGGATAGGACAGAGGATAATGCCGTAGTATTCACTAGTATTCAGTAGTAGATAGATTTCCAAAAAAAGTATTCGTGAAAGCAATTTCTAAATCATTACCCATGACATGACTTTTAATATACTGTGTACCAAAACGGGGTACCCAGAATTGTAGGACCACGAAAGAGTCTCACTACCATGTTTGATCTAATATCGATTTAATTTTCTCGAAAATCTTCATAATATAAGCAACGAATTTTCATTTTAGGTCTAATTAAACTGCAGTAAAAAAGATTTGTTTCCAACTCTCCGTGATAGCTACAACGAAACTTTTAATTAGCTTGCTTCTGTGTAATTTTATTTAACCTAATTGTTAAACAGACTCCGTAACATTTATAAAAAATGCGATTATTTTCCCGTCGGAAGTTATTTTTCTCTGCTTAGCTTACTTAAGGCAATATGTTCGATAAATTAACATAATAAAAATGTGCTGCCGAAACTATTATTAGTATTCAGTTCTGAAGACTCTTGAAAAATAACGGCCGACTGTGCGGCACAAAGAATGGATGTGGTGGTATTGGTTTGGATGCAGCTCGCTGCTCTCTCGATTCTCGATTCTCGAAGTAGAAATTTTCCAAATAATATTCAACCCCTGAGAATAAATAACTACAACTACATTGCGTCTTACATAAGTTACATAACATCTCCTGAACGTTTTTGTCGACACCAGACAACTATGACATATGTCAGAATTTATATGGCGGATATCTGTCCCCATATATGGAGATCTACATTGCACATAGTAACGGAGTCCACATATTATGTTTCTTTGAAGTGAGCTTTTCGGTATTTTTGCTATTGCAGCATGATCGATGTAGGAATCATGTAATTGACTTTTATTAGAGCTTGTGAGAAATAATGTATCGATTCAAACATATATGGTGTGTGTTAGAAGTATGTTTGATATGTGGAATTGATGAATTTCTGTTTTGTATGGTACTTTATTTTATGGTGTTTTAATACAAAATATAAAATGCTGTTGAATGAATAGTTGAAAGTTCAATCCTTTACACGGTCATAAATAAATAAAAAATTAGAAGACTAGCAGCCTAGCGTCTTGCCAGCATGAACTTTGTTTTGGCCAGATAGCCTACATAAGTGCAGTCAAGTAAATTTTGATTTGATACTTTTTCACAAATATAACCTATGCGGTTAATGCCGACTTTTTCAATTGTCAGATAGGTCTATTTGATTAATAAAGTTGATACCGTCATCTTAATCAAGTTTTAAAGTAAGATCATTAATTGTCTTATATTGTCATCAGTCAGAACTATCTGCCCATTGAAAAATCTTCTCTTAATTTAATAGAATGTGGAATTTATACAACCATTGCGATAATGCTATTAATCGTTTAATTAATGAAGTCGTAAGAATACTTCATTTGCTCTTATTTATTTCCATATAAATGATTGGCCATTGAGACTGACCATATAAAGTACAATTTATTTATTATACAGGGTGTAACAAAAGGGGTATGTTATATGAAAAGCTATAAAAAATCCTATGTAAGGAACCTATCCAATTATTACACTGTAAATTACATGTCTATTTCAAGATTGTATGAATATTCCCGAGTAAGGGATTTCTCAATTCATCATAAAAAATTTAAAGAAATAATAGGTAAGTACCTAAATAATTTCGAGTCTCAAATTTTGTATAAGCTTTGTAGTGGGCTAATACTATAAGCTTTCCTTAACATACCCCCTTTTGTTACACTCTGTATAATTTTATGTTCAAGTTTCCATAACATTAGCTTTGACACTAACTTGTACCAACTCTATTCTCAAGAGTATATTTATTTGCAAATTATTTAATAAACTCGAATTTTATTATTTTCAATTGCGCAGTTTATCTTTACAATCCATATAACTGTTAAACCTGTACCAAAGACTTGGACTATCTTAAACATCGTACAGGTTGTAGATGGCAATAAATAAGGTTGGTACCTCCACATACACGGTAGCTAATTGAGTAGAACATAGCTGTGGCTATCGACCTACTTAAGTCGGTAAATTTAGTAGCATTGATACTTAAGGCTTGAAACAGTCGACAGGACCACGTGTTAAGATGGTAGTTTAGTAGTAGTAAAGGTAATTAGTAGTATTAGTAGGTAGTTGATTAATTAAAAGCTACTTTTTATGATAATCATGTAGTCGTAAGATTACAATAGATACCAACGGTTTTATTCGTATACAAATCTGTCTACCGTCTGTGTGGTCCGAGCTAACCCAAACTTAGACTTAGACTTTTCTATATAAAATATCATTTTATAAAGTTAGAGTATCGCAGAGTAAAGTTATGTCTATATGTATATACAATTTTTATAATATAAGTACCTAAAAGTTTAATCGAGCATACCACCAAGAAATCTTCTATCAAGGAATGGAATTTAAACTATCAAATTGGTACTAAATAAAACTTGATGGCATTCTCGTTGGTTACGAGAGTGCAACCATCTCTGCGTTTAGTTTTTGTTTTAACTCGTACAAGTTCATCGCGGTCGGTGCATGCTGTACATAAATAATAATAATTTATTAGTAAAATTGGTAGTAAACAAAAGCTCCGTAGGTAATCTTGAACTTTATTTTACGATTATAGATAATGGGTACTACGTGTGTTTCTGTCCTAAGAATCAATATCTCGATCCAACAGGGAAAACGATCGTCGTCGGCTCGATTGAACTTGTAGAGAATGTCATCTCAATACATATATGGGGCAGACCTGGGTTTTGAGTTCGTGGTATATATTTTTATGTTATTATTTAACCTTTATTTTAAATACAGCAATGACTTTTTTCAAAATCGTAATTTTTTATCATGTTATTGATTGACATTATACCTAATGTTACCACCTGAAGTATACAAATCTGTTAAAATATATAAAACGTACTTACGTAATTTTGTTTTCCGATAAATATTATAGCAGTACAAAAACAACCTCTGTGCAACTTATATGAGGCAACACTTCTTGTTTGAACAGCTTGTCACTAAACACAATACTTGACTTTCTACTGGAACTCGTGATTTAAGTTGACACTAACAACATATCACAGTCTGGTGCAGAAAGTTCACTCGTTAATAAGACTCACTAATCTCGTTAATGAATATAAAAGAACTTTTTGGAAAGAGCTTTATTAAAATTTTGGTCTCTAGACATAGAGTGGAAATATCGTAACTTTACTTTAAGGTGTAAGGCTACCTGTGCTGATGCGGGGCTACACTAGAATACTCGTACATTCAGCTGCATCTCCGTCCGTACATGTGGTAAGAGTCGACTAAGGAGCTCGGGCGTTCTCTCAGACGATAAGCAAGCAACTTGCCACTGATCATTTACATCTGTCCCCGCTATTCTAAACGTGGCTAAGGGATCTCTCGAGTTAAAGTCTGATGATAGTGGGACAAAAATTTACTCCAGCTCTAGGAGCATGACCTGCGAACCACGTTATGATAAACCGATTTATCGTCCTTTAGCCTGTCAAAATGCGATAAATATTGCCGCCATGTTGAATTTTGTGTAGAGGCGATACAATATCATACGATACGATATCCACGGTGCGTGGTCATGCTAAGAGTGCATATGTCACATATTTTTCATTTTCCAGCAATGCTATTTTCTGGGCTTGTTAATGGGTAAAAAGCCTATATGAAGGATAACCTTGATGATAAGGAGATAAACACTGCAAATGAACTTTTCCTCATTTTAAGCTATAATCTATACAGGGTGTAACAAAAAGGGTATGTTAAGCGAAAAGCTATGAATAAAGCCCATTATAAAGAACCTATTCCCAAAATTTAAGACTCGAAATCACATGTTTATTTTTCAAGATCGTATGAACATTCCTGACTTGTTTAGGAATTCTTCATACTAACTGAAAAAATAAACATTTGATTTCGAGTCTTAAATTTTGGGACTAGGTTCTCTATAGTGAGCTATTTTCATAGCTTTTCGCTTAACATACCCCTTTTGTTACACCCTGTATATTAAGTTATAATAAAGTAAACTTTATTTCACTTGAAGTATGACCGTGCCCACCTATAAAGGTTGGTATGTTTTATAAAAGGCCTCGCTTCACCGACTTCACACGCTTGTTAATAACCTAGTTGTTATGAAGTAGGTACCTAATTATAGGTAATTATGAAATCTATGCGTCTGCGAAAGCTCTCTTTTATTTTTTATTTGAAAAAATGTGATGATCTTGATGATGATGATAGGGTATGCTTTTCATAACTAAGCTGTAACTATTACAATTCCTCAGTACTGTCCGGTGGATTTAGCAAATCAAATTTAAGTATATTAAAGGCCACGAATAATTAACTTAATTGTATCTTATAAATAATATTAGGAAATGAAAAAAAAATAATCACCCGACTGAGACTTGAACTCACGACCTCTCGCATACCGTGCTGTGCTCTAACCAACTAAGCTACCGGGTCATTTATCTCGGTAAGGTAGAAGAGTTTGTTTAGTGCAATGTGCTATACTCAGAAACTATTTATATATGAAACTACTCTTGGTTTTAGTTGTAGTTAGACTTTTTACTCTTATAATCTATATACACCTATATAATAAAAATGTAACGGATCGTTGTCTGTACATGGAAGATATATGAGAAAAAATATTATAGAATACCTTTATCAACGCAATAGTACCCAAAACAATGATTTTTTTAATTTTTGTCTGTTTGTCTGTCGGTTTGTCTGTGCGTTTGTGCACGCTAATCTCAGAAACGGCTGAACCGATTTCGATGCAGTTTTCAGGAATATAATGTGACAGGTCCCACTTAACATATAGGCTACTTTTTATCCTGGATATCCCGGATAATTTCGATATTTTGTTTTTTTTTTTCTGTAGTCTACGCGGACGGAGTCGTGGGCGTCCACTACTAGAAGAATATATTTTTATTTCGCTGGCCACCACCAGTATATAAAAATTTTATAGCTTAGCAATGATAATAGACATTAGGTTTTCCTAATACCATCCAAAATGAATGTATGTATAATAGAAGTTGCCAGTTTCAATAAATAAAAGGACTTTTCTACTACCTATACACAAAAGGTCAACTATTATTCATTTATGACGCATAAAAAAACTAACAAAATGACCTAGGTCATTTCCACGAAACACCTTTTTTCTAACTAATCGAAGTGTACGAAAACTACGGCGATGTTTCATTGTTTCTTTCTTCATTTGCGTGTCGCTTATTGCGTGAGTTTTGAATTGGGTCTGGGAAATAAATGGGGTTCCTAGAAAACTGATGACTAATCTTTGTTTTTTACTTTCTCTGTGATTGGTCAAGTTTTTCTAAAGTTTTCTCAGTGTATTCGTCATTTGAAAAAAGTTGCATCAACGAATGCTACTTTGTCTAAACTCTTTGTACGAGCCGGTATTGCAGGTATAGTGGTGGCTCTTACTCCATTTATTCATTGCAGCCACATTAGGTCCGCTTCTCTTCTCCGCATCTAACAAAATATCTACGAAACAGAGAGAAAAGCTAGCAAGATACAGTTTTCTTCCATCTGTTACTTTAACTGCACACTCTTTTTTTAAGTGCCGATTTTGCCAAAATGGCCAGACATTTATCTTAAGGATAATGTTAATGCTGTCTCAATCTTAATCAACTATTAAAGGAAGATAATACCAAATTTATCCGTTAGATAAGCTATCCGACCATTGAAAAAATCAGCTCCAAATCACATAACATTGAAATAAACGACTCAACCAAACTATATATCAGCCGCTTTGGAGAACACAGTTCGCGTGATCCCCGCCGAAGGTTACCGAATCACTTGATGCTATCGCGACGACCCCTGTCGGACCAAATTGAAACTGTAACACTGGTGAACCTTGAGCCCTGAACGAGCTGGATCGATGCGATTGACAGTTATTTGTTTAGGCTTCATGTTTGCCTGGTACTTTGTATATCGCTACACATAATATGATCTATTTTTGTTTTTTCGGATACGTACATACATAAAGTACATACACGCGGCTGTGTTCGTAAAATGGGCTAGAACTGCGGGATTGTGAGTGAGATCCTACCACCACTAGCCTAGCAGACACTCATATTATCGCATGATTATTTAAATCTACTATAATCACATCGTCTTCTTCAATATCTATTTATTTAGGGTTGACGTATTAAAATGTATTTTTCTTCTATTAGGTAGTTAATATATTCCTATCATAAGTCGTCTTGTCTACTCCCAGTAGTTCGTAGAGGCATATTTCATACAAGACAACTTATGCAACTACCGTCAATACCTCATTTCTAACTTTTTATAAACCAAATAATATACCTCGGTGCCTACCCCTATTGAGCATAGGCGTGAGGATAATGTCTTTTATACCAATTAAAATAATACAATGGAAATCTATACATATAATAAAAATGTAACGGGTCGCTGTCTGTACATGGAAGATATATGAGAAAAAAAATTATAGGAGACCTTTATCAACGCAATAGAACCCAAAACGATGATTTTTGAAATTTTTGTCTGTTTGTCTGTGCGTTTTCTATGCAGTTTTCAGGAATATATTGTGACAGGTCCCACTTAGCTACTTTTTATCCCGGATAACTTCGACATTTTGTTTTTTCTGTAGTCCACGGAGTCGCGGGCGTCCACTAGTAAACAAATAAAACAGCACCTACACAGGATATGTGTTGAGATATCAGTCAAAACTAAGTTTAAAATATCATATAAATATATTTCAAATGTTGGGCTAAAAGCCAATTAATAGAAAAGATAATAACAACAAAAATCTTTCATGATAAATTATTGTAATTAGATGTTTTATATTATCAAAGCAATAAAACAAAGATCAAGGTAATCTATGGCATTCGGACAAAGCTTTGTAGTAGGCAGTAAAATATATGTTAAAAAACTAAATACAAATATCGAAATATCATAAGTCACTTTGTTTGATAATAATAAAAAACTACTCTACCAACAACTTTAATTAAAGTAACGATCAATATTTTTTACAATAAACTATTGATTGACTGGACAATAGTCTGGTAGCAATAGGTGCACATAACTTAAAAACCACGTTACCAAGTTATCTAATGCAGGTGGTTAAGTCTCATACTGAAGTAAATATGAACGAATCGCCTAAACACAGGTTGAGTATTGCGACCCCCTCAACTGATCGCATATGTTTGCGGTGAGTCTAAAGCTTTCGTTTTAACTGGAACTATCGTTAACTGTCGCATAACACTCATAACTATGACATTGACACCGTTTCAATGTCGAAATGGATTTTAAACACGCAAATATAGATAACAAAAGAGCATAACATGAACAAACACTACAGTATCGTGCTGATGTTTCAATTTACTCTACAAATGTATTTTTTCAGCACTTTTAAATATCTAAATTCTGTTATAATATGTAAAATATCTTAGTATTGTTTAATAACATAATAGTATAACACTTAAATTATAACGATATTCATAGTTACGCATGTTTGCAGGGACAAATAAGTTGAAATAACGACGTATGTATAAGAAAAATCCTTAAAATATATAGTCTCATGATGTCGTTCCGTTGTGAGTGAGTATGCTATGAGCAGCTTATGGGATTATTGTTTCGTAATATGTCAATCTTTGTTTAAGCAGATACTTCAAATCAGCTTAAGGAATTTAGGAAGTTATCTATAATCCTATTTATATTCATACGTAGACTTATTTTAAATCTTTATTGTACATTAAATAATAATTTAAGTCGACAATGAATTCATAAAAAAACTTGCATGGATTATTTTGGTGTACAAAAGGAGAACTAAAATAAAATATGTAATGTATGTACAGTACATATCGACATTTAATTTATGGTTTTAGTATTGTTTTCACGGCAGAGAAAAAAAAATACAAGTTACAGCTTACTTTTTTTCCAGAAAGCAGTCCACAGTAAGATATATTTCATATTTTCATATATATTTACCGTGTATTTACGATGCATATTAAGAAGTCGAGAAATTTAAGATGACAAATGAGCCGTTAGATTAATGATATTACAGATTAATGCTGTTGGTTTTTTTTACTCGCGCTCGTAATTTATTACTTTAATCGTTCGTAATAACAATCAGTTAACACGTTGTCAAGATGTACATAAATAGATGTAGATACGTCCAGTGTGGTGTAAAGGGTTTTTGTGGACCCCAAAAAAACTAATAATATAGATAATTAGATAGGAAGCCTTGATAATTACTTTTGTATAATATTATCTTTATAGTATCGACGAGTTTGGAAACAGTTCTAGAAACTTTTCTATTCACCATTTTCCATATTTTTTCTGTCCAGCTGTGAAAACTAAAATTAACTTTAATCCCGAATATAGAAATTATAATCAAATATTTAAAAGTAGCTGATCGTATACAAAATGATAAAATATTTGAACTTTCTTAGAGCTTTACTGGGTAAAAAATCCATTAATAAATGCTTTTTAATGTGCTCCACTATAATCGTAATCTCGGAATGTCTAAACAACTTTAACTGTTTCTAAAAACAGGCAATCGTGGACTCCTTGAGTCATTAATTACCATTTGACGTGTAAAATGGCTTCAAACGCAACCAAACTCAACCCTAATGACATTAAAGAATGCCGCCATGTTGTAAATCGTACAATACTCAAAAACATAAACTTACATTCCGATAAATCTGTTATCAATGCACAAAATCTTGAAATCAGTTGACCAATTGATCGGCCGACCAGATGTGTTTAGCTAATGAGTCAGTCCACAATTTTGTCCAACAATTGATCATGAAAATCATGAATAATGCAGACCGTACCTTCGACCTAGATAGGGTGAGCGATTAGTTGGCGATTTCGTGTAGGGCCTCGTAAAAGTGAAATACACGTGGTCAAGATTTAGGGCAAACAGTAGGAGTTAGGAATTTTCTTTCTCATTTTTGGGTTTATTACTTTAATCGGCTAAGTTGTATCGGACATTGTTATGGCCTAACCTTGGGCTACTTTTAGTAGGTAGGTACCTAATTTTGATGCTATCAAAAAGTGTGGATTACAAAAGATTGAACTAATATTTTTATACGTAATATACGTAAATAACGTATAAAAGCAAAAAAAGGAAATTCGATGCTAAACTAAAGTAGTTTCGTGCGGTTACTCTAAAAATTTAAAATCTTAATCTAAGCAATAATTATAGCATATATGGCAATTAGTCAACATAAAAAATGAGAGTAGTTTATGGACAATTAATAATCCTCGTGCCGTCTTATTTATTATATATCACATAAAACAAGACGACATTAGAACAAACCTAATTAAATCTCACATCATCAATAGTTAACTCAAACTTAACAACTTCACTCATGACAAAAAAAGCACAGTATCATCTCTTAAGGAATGAGGAAGCCAAAGCTGAATTTTAATCTGCTAGAAAACCCTGAATACAATTCTTAGGTCTGTTTCTTACAAAATAAATCTATTTTATTATTTTAAGAAACGACTAGCTTATACGAAGATCTGCAATTTCTCTTTTTCTTAAGATACTCGTAAGCTACAGTTTAAGCCGGGACACAGTAAAGTCTTGTATAAAGTAAGCAATTAAGAGTAGAACACTTATAGTGCGCAATTCTCTATTGTAATTGCGCTACTAAGTATGCTATAATTTACGGTAGGTAATGGTTTGAAATTTATTACTATTATATAGCTGTAAGATGCGCTGTGTAGCTTAGCAATAAGTTTTAGTTTTAATATTGTATAGGTATACACAATAGGGTCGATTCTGACCGTCTTAACCGTAAACCTAATCTTAGGCAGGTCTCTCTCCGTTCTTAACATAAATGGCTAAGAGAGAAAAGGGCAGGTAGGACTAATTTTACATTTAGGTTGACGGTAAGACCAAAATATGTGACTTAATTTAATTTTGAGGTCAGCTAAATTCATCTATTTCATAATACAATCGACCATAATATCACGTCAAGAAGCATGTCTGGTTTCCTTAATTTAACTGCGTTTTTTGAGAATACGCGCGTAAACCGAAAAATAATTAATAGATAGACACTATAAATTTCTGGCTAACTTACTTTATTTCATATATAGAATCTACCCTTTCATAAGGTACCCTGTATTTTTTTTTAGGAAAATGCACTCATAACATCGGTAGCCTTAAAACACTAAAAAGTATAAAATTGTACCGGTTCTACTTTGTTCTATGACTAATAATATAAATAAAATATGCCATGTAAGTAAGTAAGATATTTGGGTAAAGTAAACCTAAAGAAACATTATAAAGAGTTTATTTACTAAATGCGCAAGCGCCGATAACTCGGTACAAAAGACTTCAACGCGGTGCGCAGGCGCATCCTTGCACGTGAACTTGGCATTTCCCGCTACTAGTTACTACTACTACCACCACAAACATTGTTTTTTTCGTAGAACATCACAGGCAACCTAAAAAAACTAAAAAAAGTATCTATCTAGAAAAGATAGTTCTAAGATCTATTTCACGATAATATCCTATATAAGGTGACTGGGAAACCATTTTCCATAAGAACTTTTTGCAGAACTTTATAGTATGGGAGCACTCAACAAGGCCATGGCAATTGTGGTGATAAGCAAACACAGATGTGTCGTTTAGATACCGATGCTGGGCCACGATCTAGCCATCTTCTAGCCCCATTTTACGAGCTCGATCGCCTAAATGGGTTTCTTACCTTTGCGAGACTAGAATAGAATTTTAGCACGACGATGGCGAAGGCTTGTTAAAATCTGATTGACTGCTTAATAGGTTTGATACTTTGTTTTATTTGTACTTTTTTTTTTTTTTTATTTGTTTAAGTTGAAGATTTTATTTAGTTTCTAATCCACGGTAAAATGCTCATAGCCTGAAAATAAGCTATCTAGACTTATTTGGATCTTATTTTGTGCATCACAGGAATGCAAATTATAATAATTGTATAGTAGGAGCATAGACTTATATTATTATACTCGTATTGGTAGGAGTGTAATAATACTAGATAATTTGTTTCCTGGAAAATAATTCTTTCACATACCGAATATCTTTCTGGCTAAAAGATTCATTTATTATCAATATAATTTTTAAGAAATATAGAAACTACCTCTTAATAAGCTCTTGTACCAGAATTGCAGAGGTAAAAAGCGGTTTTCAGTTTGAACTGCGATTTATCATGGAACACATACTTATTGGTTATGTTATCCCGATGTACGCGGTCTGAGTATTATCCTGCCAAATCATAGGTTACCACGGATGTTGTGTTTAGCCAACCGATGACTGGCTATTAAATTGTATTCAATACAATTTCTTTTAGCGCAAACTGGTAGAGCTTGACTTGTATATTAAAAAAAAAAATCCTTTACCAATATATTTCACAAGGCGATTTTTCCAACAGTCAAATACTTAGTCTAAACTGAAGGATGAAATTTGATGTTGTCTTTCTTTAAAACTTGATTAAGATAGAGACAGCATCAATTTTATTCTTCAGATATGCTATCTGACTATTGAAAAGACCAGACAATTCCAAAAATATTATCATTTTAAAATGTCTGATATAAAGAAATGGAATCTATCCACTTAAAAACTCATTAAAAATAGTTTAAATGAAACGTAATATTGCTGTATAGGCACATTAATAAAAACTGTATACCCATAAATCTCGAGACTAAAACTATTTTTCTCTTTAAATGCCTTTGTTTTATCTGAGAGAGCGCTATCCAGTTTTTAGGGTTCCGCATCTATCAGAACTAAGAAAAATAATGTAACAAATAGTTATGTAATACTAGTGGACGCCCGCGACTTCGTCCGCGTGGAAATTGAATTGTAGCTTATATGACACGTTTGTCGGTTTACCAAAGCAGCGCCATCTATTGATTACTTACTCAACCAAGTCGAAAGGTATAACAGACAAATAATTAGCAATAAATTAAAATTGCGACTATAATTTGAGATTTAAACTATCCTATCTCTCAAGTTGGATCGAACTGCACATGGTGTGCGAATTTTATTATAATCGGTTAAGTGGTTTAGGAGTCCATTGAGGACAAACATTGTGACACGAGATTTATATATATTAAGATTGTATCGGATTTTTTTTCACTCATAATTAATCCCGAAATATTCATCAGTCTTTCTCGGTTGATATAGAATCTTAATAATAAAATAAAAATGTACTTCCAATGTCCAATACTTTATTTTAGAGCTAAGATCAAAGTTAGCTAACTTCTAGTATAAATACATGACTTATCTTATACATCTAACTTCTATAGGTATTGTTAACTTAAAAACTTAGCTAATGGTAAGTTGTTTAACTAACGAACCCATAGTATACAAGGTGGTCTCAACCAAATTGGGTCCAGTGAACCAATCCACCTAAATTAAAAAAAACCCTTTATACAACTCGACTCACTCTTGGCGTTCTTTTATTAGGTAACATCTAGTTAAGCTGTAAAGCGAGTACAGTCAACTACAGTACTGTATTGTAATGTACAGGCAAGTACAGTCGACTCTTTGAAATTTACTTTAATAGACTTTCAGAGATTTTAATAACGAGCACAGAAATTGTAGATAGGTTGAAAAGATTTTACAGAAACTGAAATCTGGTTAAAAGATAATTATTTTATTGTTACGAGTATGTTTCTTAGATACTATGGTTCTTCCGGTACGTAGTACATAATTAAAATAACCAATAGGTTTAAAAACGAGTCGAAAACATTTCCAATTAGATTCGTTACCGGTCGCGAGATTGTTATATTCATGTTTAAAAAGCATCGAGGCGGCGGTAGGCTCATCCCCTTATAACGCGCGACTTCATTGGCTAACTGGTTAAAAGAAGGTGTTAGTTCATACTTCTGCCCAACCGTCTTTGAAGATAATAACAGGTTTTGGCGTTGAAAAGGTAAATAAACAAAGATTTATTTTGTACCTTTTATTTTATAGATAATGCAATTAAAATAATAGTTATCCGTGAATGAATAAATCAATAGAAATGTAACACTATAACTGTATACCATTAATTTAATGCATAACACATGACCCAAATCAACGTTTCGTTCTTTTAACCGATGACATTACGTTTCGTCATACTGGTAACAATGATTGATGGAATCAATATTTGTTTTGTCTGAGCTTTAAAAATCAAATTACTAATCAGGCCAATAGTTTGAATCATTTTAATCAGTGTGTATTGAGCTGTAAGAGCTTTTTATTTTATTTTAGACTAGTGGACGCCAGCGACTTCGTCCGCGTGGACGGCAGAAAAAAAGAAAACGTCGATATAATCCGGGATAAAAATATTTTCCCGGGATAAAAGTAGCCCATGTGTTAATCCAGGGTGTCAGCTAATACCATACTAAATTCTATTAAAATTGCTCCAGCCATTTTTACGTGAAAGAGTAAAAAACATCCATCCATCCATCCATACTTGCAAACTTTCGCGTTTATAATACTAAGTAGGATAATACGGTGCTGGTACAAAGCCGCGTCTAATAAGTTATTAGCAGTGAAAATCGGATGCATATTTACCTAAAGTTGTTGGCTGTTATAAAATGCAATTTTATATAACAAATATCTGTAAGTCTTCAGCCCATTGCAGTCCACTGCTGGACGTAGGGCTCCCCCAGGGTACGCCACAAGGCTACCGCCACAGGGTGGTTAATAAATATCTGTACTTTACCGAAAATAAATCGTACATGATAATCAAGTAATTTTCCATGGCATATCACCGATTAGTTGTGCATTCTTAAATTTTTATTTTAAGCTTCTATAATTTCTTAAACTAAGTGAGGTACATACGAAAAATTAAGTTTAGTTCACCCCATAATCTGATCACTGGTTATTTCACAGTAAAATGTATGAAATATTTAATAAATTAAAACGTGTGTAGCTTAAACTATTTCAAAGGTGTTTCTAGATACTAATCTAGATTACATAGACGGAGTTTATTTTGGTCAGTTAATGTCCATTACGCAAAACTTCAATGCAAATTAATTTGATAGCAAAATTGTTATAGTTATGACGTAAATTTCATTTGATATAGTTTTACTAAAATTACACCAATTAATGGATTTTAAATTGGCGTAAAAGAAAATACTTAAGTATTATTTTGATTGCCACAATACATATATATTTATATATACATATTACCACAATATATATAATATATATAAAAAATATATATATATATATATATATATATATATATATAACTGTATTTAAAGATTAATAGAGTATGAGTACGTAATGAACCTTATTTTATATTATCAGCTTCTGCATCTTTCTACTTATATTTATTTAAAGATTTTCATATTATTAGGAGCATTAAAGGTAGTTACCATAATAATAATGTACTAAAATAGCATAATTTTAGTTATAAAAAACAAGTATACTCCTAGGCGATAAATCTGCGCCGACGCGGGGAACATATATACCTATAGATATAAATAATAAATATTCACACACTTCACAACACATTAAACCATATTAAGTTTACGGTCTTGTGTCGTTTTATATTACTGGAGTAATATTTTCACGCTAAACCTTACCATTCATTATTTTTTCTATAGCATCTTTCTACTTATATTTATAATTAACATTGATTTTCATATTTTTTATTTTAGGAGCATATGTTTAGTGAGAATACTTTATTAATGGATAAAATAACGTAATTTGACACCAAGGAAAAAAGTTCAATGTTGGAACTGGCAGTTACCATAATAATAATGTTAACTTCGAAATATAATTTACCTACGCATAATTTTAGTTATAAAATTTCTGAAGTTCGACCACAGAAGAAGCCAAGACTTAAAAATAGGTAAAGAACACCAACATACTCCGGGTGGTATAGTTAAAATCGAAGTTGACACGTAAGTACAAAAACTTTCGGAAACTTACGTTCCATCTTCTGCGCAGACGCGGGAACCTCGAACATATATACCTATAGATATAAATAATAAATATTCACACACTTCACAACACATTAACTTAGTCCCATATTAAGTTCCATAGCAGCAAAACGGTCTTCTTATTTTAGTATAGATGTCTGAAGTTTTAAATGTTTATTTATATTTGGTTCAAAATAATAAAAAAATGTACTAAGAACAATAAAATATTACAAAAATAATGGTATGGCCACCCTCTGTAAATACATAGATAAGTATAGAAACATTCATGGCTCGGAAACAAACATTAATATTCATCATATCAATGTTTGCACCTACCGGGATTCGAACCCAGGACCTATGGCGTCGCAGGCAGGGTCACTACCTACTTCACCAATCGGCCATCAAATATATAGATAGGGACCTATTATTTTTATAAACCATTTTGGTACAAATTGTAGCTACATCAGACCTGCCTTCTTGCTGTCAAGGTAGAGGTAAATATACAAGTATACAGCATAATATGAGTCATTTTTCAGGGATACAATACATATAATTAACGCGGAACATGTATTTCAACCTGTAACTGAGATATTGGGTAATGGCTGCATATTACCATCTAAAATTATAGTCTGACTTATTCACAGACGAAGAAATTAATGGATCTACCAACTAGGATACTATCAACTAACCGACCAAGCAAGTTTCAATACTTAAATGCCAAACTTGATCGGCAGATTAGTGTGGATTAGCACACAAAAGGTGCGTTAGGGAAACTAAGACAATCAACCACAACCGGTTAGAGTAAATCAAAGCAACTTACTGTTATCACGCAATACGAAAGCTTTAGTTATCAGTGATTATGTAAAACAGGGCGCGCTCGCGCCTCTGTCTGCCGCTTTCGCTCCAGTCTCCCGCCTAAACTTTGAATTGCACCAAATCCTCGCACTGAAGTCAGATATGCACTTGTTCACTAAAAGTTTGTGGAAGTTTTGTTTATGTGCGCGCGCCGGTTTCGAGTGGAGGAGAGGCGGCGGGCGTCCGCTACGCGAGTGTGCCCGAGTCGTACTAGAGCGCCGAACTCGCGCCATCCAGCCGCGGCTACCGACTTGAAGACAGCCCGCCCGCCGGCCAGTCCACTACTCTCAACTAAACCTAGTCCACACTACAACACAGCCCTATAGTTAAAAGCCCCATTCTTATTGCACGTTTTATCGCGGCGAGCTCCGACTTTTTGTTGCCCGGATTATGCGCCCTCGAAAACGGTGGAGTAGCTCATGTCGTATACTTGTTTCTAAAAGTCTAATGCAAAAAAACGGTGTAAATATCGCGAGCTTCGTTAGAGGGCTTCCGGACTTTTTATTTGCGTAATACATACCTACGATCCGATTCCTGATAGGAACTTCATTGGAAAGTTAAATATGAAGCTGTATGTTGTATGACAGTCGAAGTTGAATGGGTATTTGGATTCGATTTGAGTTGGGAGTAAGTAATAAGTTGGTGTCGAGGGATCGCGTGACGCATAGAGGCCGACTGCTTGTAATTACTGAAGGAAGTTTGTTGCTTTTCGGAAGCGTGACTTATGGCGAACCCTTCTTAAAAGTAACATTATGAGGCAATAAAAGGGCGCGTAACGATGGAAATACCTCCCAACGATCAACAAACTAATTGCCACAAAGGAGTTACAACTCATAAATCTCTAACTTTGTTTTAGTTAATGGAGCTGCGAAATATCAGCAATGATAATTAAGTTATAAATGTCCTAAAATAATGAAGACGGATACAAATGATGATTAATTTAACATAATACTATATTGGAATGTGAATACGTAAAAGAACAAAAAACTTGCACATAACTTATGCTAATGCGAGTCTGCTTTTTTGCTATTAAGATGAGGTTTTCTGTAATAGCTGATATTTTATTTCATTACGTCTGTTTTAAATTGAGACAAGCAACATTAGAAACGATGAGGAAATTAATTGAATTATATGAAGATGATCAAAAGATTATCCTAATAATCCCTTGATATGGTGGTGGCTTTAAAACGACTGGGTATACGGGGTGAAGGTTTTAAAATAGTGCCTGTGAGCTCTTATGCGATTGTTCCATCATAATTTAAGTATATCTTCATATCATACTTACGTAGCATATTCATCTACGAGTATGCTTACAATTGACATGATATTAGTAGACTCTTGAAAAATAAAGTATACAGATTCGTAGGTAGAGTTCTCAAAATACGTAGCTACTGTAATACTCGTAGTTTACGGTGAATCAAAGGTTTTGTACAATTTATTGACCTACAATGCTAATCAATACTGGGGGCGTGTTTCTCATTTATTTTCGACATATTGACTACATTCAACTCATTTTATATTATATGTATAAAAAATCGTAAAATATTCGATATTCATCTCTATGCTTCCGACCACTTGGCAGATAAGTTAAGGAAATGTTTTAATCTCCACCTATTTATTTTTCACATATTTTTAAGTTTAAAAATTTATGTATAGATTAGTTAGATATAAAAAAAGACACGAGAATAGAGGTCCTATGGCAAAACGACAAAACAACAAAACCGCACACGACAAAGAATGTTTAATGCATACAATGAATGCATACACAAACAGGACAAAAAATGGCGAAACATCTCAACTCCTTTCTTTGATCCGAATGCAAATAAAACCCTAGTCCCGCGACTCCACCCGACAATGGTTAATCAAAAGGCAGTATCTCATTGTGCAAGACCTTGGTTTGGCCGAGCTCGAACTCGAAGCTATGTTATTCCGATTTCATTTGCTCGTGCGCAGATTTTTTTCTCCCATTGCATTCATGCAGCGAGGTCATGCCTTGATCCCGAGCTTTGTTATTCCTAAGAAATATGGGAAGTCAGCAGGTAGATGGGATCCTTTTGAGGTATATTGAAATGTCTCTAGGCGATAGCGAAGATTAATTTTATTCCGGTATGATAAATGGTACGCGTAAATCTTGTTTGTAATTTAGTGCTTGTTAGGTTAGGTGGTTGTTTTTATTAGTGCTGCTTGCTAGGGTTTATAAAAAACTATACGAGTACTTTAGAAATCAATTGTTTGGGCTACTGCTTCTATAAGTTTTGGTCTTTTAAAAGTTTATATTGGAAATGAAAAAGAAAAACATACTTACTATTCCTTTTAGTAATTAAAGGATGAATAGGAAGTCATCAAATATTGTTATCCCTCAGGGCAAAGCAATCAATGATTGGTGAGCTGGACAAGGTCCTCGGTTCGTATCCGTATATTTTATGTGTTCCCTCTATATTGTTTTCTATTTTTTTAAATGATTGCCAGAGTAGCCTTTCGAACAGATTTAGATTTTTACCAGCGTTTCTAATGTAGCAAATGCTAAGTTGACGATTTATCCATTCAATCGAAAATAATATTACCAGTCCTCATCGCGTCATTTAACGAAGACGCTATCCTAAAGTTTCCTATGAATTAATTCGATAACTTTGCGAACATCGTTTTCGTTAGTAAACTACACAGACTTACATAAAAAACACAGAGATAGCCTAAAGTAGGAAACTCTAGACACACAAAGCACAGGATACTTTTTACTGCTTCCAATTAAAAAGTTGCCGTACAAAACTAAACCCGTTCAAGTACTTCCCGATCAACCCATACTTATAGGAGACCGATACTGTATTCTTAAAACACCAAATCATCCTCCATTGTTCCGTAACCGTTACCCGGTTATACCCGGTGTAGCTTTTATTATTTTCGTAAACAAGCATTGGTTGGTAAGTTTTATCTTATTTTTATATAAAAAGTAATTACTAGTCACGAGTTGGGTAGGTGCATGATGGGATTAATTGAATTCTTAGGTGTGAAGACGGCGCAATGAGAGGCGGAGGGACTTTTTATATGCGTACATCGGTTTTCTGTTTCAAGTCATGAACTGCTGGTGTTTTTGTGAGAAAAATTGTCTTTTACATGAAACGTCTTTTCTTGTTTCCTCAACAAAAAGTAGTAGGTATTATCTAGTCGTTTGGATGCAGGCTGCTTCCGACCGGTCGGAGTGGAGTTTGTTGGGGGAGGCCTATGTCCAACAGTGGACTTCTTAGGGCTGTAAATGATGAAATGAATGATTATCTAGATTTTTTTATATTATTTCTATTCTGTACAATCGGTAACAATTTTATATTATGGGATGACTTAATATTTATATTATTTATTGTAAATAATATAATAGTATGGAGATGGTGGAATGACATCGATAATAGCCGAAACACGTGGACTCAAGGACCTTCGCCTACCAGTTGGAAACCATCATCACGGATGCAAGAAGCTTCATCACCTATGATGTAACTATTTGCAACTATATCTCATCATCAACTTTTGTAGGTTTTAGGTAGTTTTAGTTAACATTATACGAGGAAAAATGTTCAGAAGCAATAATGTTGAATATTTTTATTTTTTCTGTGCAATGGATGTTTCTATAATATTGTATTGGGGCTAAGAAAAAAGTACACCGCTCAAGATTCTAAACAACGTAAGTGATTTATGAGATACACATACATATTAGCTTATCGTAGTTCACTGCTAGATGCAAGGCTTCCCCAAGAGCACCCCACAGACCGAGATTGGGCCACCACTGCAACTCCTGCAAGCCATGAACAACAGAGGCAACCACTAATTTATGCAAATCAAATATGTGACTATAAGGTAGATAGATAGATAGAAAATTCTTTATTGCACTATAAAGTTATACAAAGGCGAACTTAATGCTACATAGCATTCTCTTCCAGTTAACCAGTGCTGGTGGAGAACAGTTTCAACGTAGTGCCCAAATAATATATAAAATGAAAATTTTTAAAATATTTAAATAAAAACATTTAAAATAATTATGAAACTAAAAATACAGGCAGATACGAGTACAATAAATTGCCGCATCTACCACTATGCAGTCATGATCTGCTTTTTAAAATAATACTCGTATACTCTGGTCTTAAACACCTTCTACAGAGGAAGATTCACGAATAGCCAGCAGCAGACCATTCCACAGGCGGACAGCCGTGGCAGTAAAGGAGTCTTTTATTGCGACAAAGAGCGAAGTGGTCTGTCAGCCGAATCAAAAAACTCAAAACGTTCCGCAATGTATTGAGGAGCTAGTAGCTGATTTAACATGTTGTAGAGAAAGGTGAGAAGGTGAAGATTGCGTCGGGACCAGAATATTAAGCCACTTTAAGTGAGTCCGGTACCTACTGCCATAGAAGGGCTTGTGCCCTATATTAACAAATAAATAAATAAATAAAACATGAGATATTTTATACAAATTGTAAATAAAGTTCATAACTTTCAAAGGATAAAAATTAAACGCTTCTTTCTTTATTTTGTACCAATTCCATCAAGTTATTTCTAAAAGGTCCGTCATCAGCTCTCGCCGCGATACGCCCTCACGATCCAAGCCATAAACTTATTCGAAGATTGTATAATATTTTATAGCCGACTAAGATAAATTCAGATAATAATATGACAACATATATGAGTACTAATGGTGTAAAAATAAGTCTCGCCGATAAAATATATTATATAAATATAATGAAAAAGTTTAAAATTAAAAAAAAAAGTATACTTAAACTGGTGAACTCACATGCGAGATAAGCAACTTCTAAAATACTCGACAATATTGTAAGTTTATGAATATGAGATGAAATACGTATAGTACATAATGTTGGAGAAAGACCATCCGTAGGTTTCTACTAAAGATTACCTAAGTATAAAAGGCACATACTCGTATAAAGAGGATATTCTAAAATACTTAACAATGTTGTAAGTTTATGAATATGGGGTGGCCTATACGAGATAACACCTGTGAATTTTCCTAAGGATTACCTGTGAAATGCATATAAGTTAGGGGAAGTAAGGAGTATTTGTAAAATTTGACGGCCGATTGGTGTAGTAGGTAGTGACCCTGCCTGCGACGCCATAGGTCCTGGGTTCGAATCCCGGTAGGTGCAAACATTGATATGATGAATATTAATGTTTGTTTCCGAGTCATGGATGTTTCTATACTTATCCATGTATTTATATACCGTTGCTTAGTACCCACGACACAAGACCTTAGGGATCTTAATGTGGGACTAAGTTAATGTGTTGTGAAATGTGTGAATATTTATTTATTCTTATTATTGTATCTCTGTTTAAATTCTCGGGACTACAGAGTCCCGGTCCTTTGAGAGGCGTGCATCGGGCCGTGGCCAAGATGTAGAGGCCCTTTTTAGAGAACTTTAATATGGTGTGGGATACACATGGCGGATACCATCGCCGACCGCACAATAAGATACACCCGGCGATGGTCCCCGCCATGTGCAAGACTATTGGAGTGCAGATCTATGTCATGCGATGGAAACAAAGGTCATGGGCTATGAGGCTGAATATTGGGTGGGGTTGGGTAACTGGGCACTGACCAAGTCTCATAATTGTTAGGTGGCAGGCGGTGACTCGCCGACTCATTTCATGGGCCCCCTGAAATGGCCGCACGCACGGAGCGACAAAGGGGGCAACATTTGGTGAGTGGCTAGGGTGGAGGGGTGCCCCTGTACTTTAAACCGAAGCCAACTTGCCACTTACTGACGGGCACGTCCACCCTCGAGCTGTCATAGCTCTCGCGACTCCACTCTGCCCGGCCGGCAAAGGCAAGGCAGAGGTGGGGGAACTGTTCCTCGTCAGACTTCACTCCGGCGCCGGAGATGAGGAACAGGGTCTTCCCCCGGGAGTACTTCAGGTCCGTGGGAACGCTACCTCCCAACAGCTCGCCACAAGCTGCCCTGCGGGCTTATTATTATTATTATTATTTAATTATCCTGTGATGACACACTACTTATACTAACGAACTTTTGAAAACTTCACACGTTTACCTTCCGGGTTTGGTTTTACTATCCTTATGAATTAAGAACCAAAAGTAGATAAATAAATAATAATAAATAAGAGATGTGATAAAGAACGTATATTTTCGACTACAAGTGTAGACACGCGCCTCAACTTGTTGATTGAATGATTTTTATACCACCAAGCAAAACATCGGCCCTTATTACCTAGTATCATTAAATGGCAAAGCAGAGCCTAGTAAAAATTGTACAACTATCACATTGTAATTGCAAATTTCTTTCCGAATACGCATTGTGACATACATAAAATCATTCCCCTTTACCGGAAGAGTAGGTCAGATCACGGACCTCCTTTTACTATGGTTACATACTATGAATTTTAATAATGAAAGCATTAATGTATAATTTGACTTTTGAAAGATATGTTATAAGTCTTTTAGTTTAGAGTGTGGTCAATGAGTTTACCCTACCACCTGTCATCTATACAACGGCGATCGCAACGGCCATCTCCTTTTGCCCTGCCTTCATGACCATATCAGCGAATACGAGTAGTTACGTTGAGTGTTTTCGATAGAGTTCTTTTCTGCATGATGCTTTTACCTCTATATAAGCAGATTATGCTTATATCATACTTTATTAAAATTTACAAACAAGGTGCTCAGTGGTACGCAAGGACGAATACAGAATTTTTTCTGTGAGGTTTCACAAAAAGGGCAGATTTCACTGTGAGAAGATAGATAATATGTTCTGCGATGGGATCTTTACCCACAATTAGAACATAAAAATCGTACGTCTGTATTTATCTTTCTTACCTGATGACTAAATATAAATATTCAAGAATTTCCATCTTTCCAATAAAATAGTTTGAAATTAAAAGTAACAAAAACAGGTACATTTCACCAGATAGAGCTATGATACTTTATACGTGTAATAATCTATACAGTACACATGCCTCACGTAATCTCAGGCTTGCCGTTCTAAAACTATGGAAAGTTGGGCTTTCGCACAAAATTAGTGCCGATCCAGTATAGTTCACACTTCATTGCCACTATAAAGGAAAGCGTGCAGAATGGCCCTAATGCCACGGTACATGGTATGCCATGTAACTTACGTGCAACGAGCGTGAAGTAAAAAAAAAACCAAGGATAGGCACTGGTAAAAACGAGCCGGCACAATCGAAATAAAAGACATTTGATCATATTTTTAACTTGTGACGCTTTCACTGATTGAGCTTTTTTTCACGACAAGAATATTGTTACATGACCCTTATGATCCCAACTAATAATATAAATGGAAAAGTAAGTTTCTTTGTTACATCTTCCCGTTTTATTTACTCTACCAATCTTTTTTAAACATTGCATAGGATGTTTGGCAGGCAAATATTGATACCATCACTTTAGACCATGATTCTATGGCGGAAAACACTGAAAATTTCGCAGGATAATTGCGACATTTCCCGACATTTTTTTCATATCTTTAGGAAAAAAAAAATGTTTAGTTTATTTAATTAGGCCTTAAATAATGACATAAAAATAAAAATTTAAACACAAGATGATTTTCATAAAAAAATTTGCCCTCAAAAAAGTTCAAAAAGCTTAATGGAGAGTCACAAGTGATCCAAAAAACAGAAATGTGTCACACATTAACCAATAAGCCCATTTAATTAGTCAGAGGATCACCTGATATAATTAGCGCGGAGAGCAAAGATTCATTATCGTCATCATCATCAGCCTATTGCAGTCCACTGCTGGACGTAGGCCTCCCCCAGGGCACATCACAAGACTGTCATGAGGGGTATTTGCCCATAGTCACCACGCTGGGCAGGCGGGTTGGTGACCGCAGTTTGTATTTTAGACTATGTTGTCAACACGGGAGGCGATGCTGCCCACCTCCCAGAAACCCTTAATCGCCTCGTACGATACCCACGGGCAGACTATAACACAGGGGTGGTACGAATTCTACGAGCAAAGATTACTGATAATCAAATCAAAAATACATTTCCTGCGAGAAATAACACTGTCGTATAACTCAACAGAATGGTACTTGTTCAGCATTTCAGTATTTACCTGGCTGTCACCTACACCCTGTATAGTTGGGATTGAGAAGAACATAGGCTACATTCTGTAATTAACGCGGATGAAGTCGCGGGCAATAGCTAGCATACTTAATAAATTATGTAGTTCCTAGAATAAAATAGCCTTACTACACGAAATAGGATAAAGAGCACTAGATTTATATGCGTATGTATGTAAAAAAGAATGTAAAAATAATTAAATATCTATAGGTACCATAGTACGCAACTAGTTTACGTATAATAGCAATGTTAAAGATTCGGAAGCAGTGAAAAAACTATATCAAAACGTAACATTGCCAAGCCACTACCTTGGCGGGCGAGTAAAGGGTACCTACCTATTCGTATTCGAAGAACCCAGAATGAATTCAGGTAGGATTTTCTTTTATTTTACAGTTCAAAATCCTGTAACCTTGAGCTGTACCCAATTATGATGGACGTATGCTCTAAAATTTCATTAAGAACTGTTAATGGGATCAGTATCTAAAAGTCTAAGGCTAATCTTCAAGGTCTTTTTAAAATCTTTTGTCTGGGCAGTATCCTATTAAGTTTGAAATGGAACATAATCTTGTTTTGTAGAATCTAATAAACTATAAATAAAAAAAGATCTTGTAATATTAATTATCTTTGTTACGCTAGGCTCATATTCAGACATTTTTAAACTAATTCCTTTAACTACCAATTTACGAACGAAATCCAACCTATCAGCGTTAGCCTGGTAAGCAATCGCACAAATTATTAACAATACTAAATCTCAAATGTTATTTTATGCACATTTATGAGTATTGCGCCCTTTGTCAACACGTACTACGAAAGCCCTGTTTAAAGAAATAGAAAGACGTTGAAAAAGACGCTAAAATGTTCTCAAATGGGAACAACCAAACCATAACCAAGAAAGTTTTGTGGAGAAGTTGTCACTATACGCGATTGGCCTTTTGTAGTGTTCTCTCAGACCTCAACTCGCGATCATTCGTCTTCTTCTATTATTCTAGAAGGTATCGTAAGACAGGAGAGGAACCATTCAGAGTTATGAAGTCGATAGAGTGCCAAATTACATTATCGATGTTAAAAAAATATCTACCGCAAGCGAGAGGCCGAAACTGTACCTATATCGTTCCCACTGATAATAATGGGCAGAAGCTAATGCATATGTTATTGTTTTAAATATAAAAGAGTAAAGAGTACATAGTTTTACTGACAAATAAGTAAGTCTGCATGATCATCTAAAATCCCAGTTTTCTTTCTGATAAATATAATTATGATGTACCTGGATAATTTTATAAAAATAAGTTCTTCAGAAATGATAGAGAGTTCTTTACGAGTTACTCGTAGATACTCAATCGGTAAAAATGACATTCATCTTTTAGGTATCGCACAATTAAACCAAGCCGTTATACCTTATTGGACAGACTTTTAAAGCTTAACCTGAGATTGAAGTAACTCGTTCAATATTTTAAAATCTGAGTTCTAAGGAAGCCCAAGGAATAACCTCGACCCTCGGCGCGTATTAAAAAAAATGGTTTCCTAATTTATTTTCGGAATTTGAATATTTATTGGTTCTCAGTCGCCGCGTCCTTTATCTCCGTTCCCAGGATTGAAAACCGCTCCGATGTCTTTGATGCCGATGTTTTATTTAAAAGTAATAATTTAAGGAATGTTCTCGATGCGTCGAGCTTTTTTTACTATCGAAGGCAAAGTTGGGAGGTATAGCTAATATGCTATTGAAAAATTCGCTAAGAACTTACATACTATATTAATGCCGAATTATCGGCGTCATACTGGCTACGAAACTACATAACTTAAAACACAGACGTTTGATTCCCGTCACTGTTCGTTCATCCTCAGAAGGCATTCCCTCAGGCGATTAGCTATTAAATTTGTTACTGATTGTAATCATTTGTCCCCACAATGCTAACCGTAAGGATCTCTTTGACCTTTGTGATCTTGCAGTTCTGGCAACCCTATTTCGGGAACATAGCCGTGTATACATTCATCACCAACCGAAATCAATGTTTTACTGGATTGTTTCTGTTTCTGGTCCACTATAAAGCATGATATTCTGGTGAACTTACTTTTCTACTTTTGTGTCTACTCTACTTGGGTTACCATGCAGACGTCCTTCGTATATACTCGTAAGGGCAAGATTTTGTACAGAAATGTGTCAGATCTTTTTATGATTACTCCATTGTACCACAAAGTTATAACGATGCAAAAAAGTAATTAACATTAGTAAGTAGGTCATGTAAACGGTCGGTCATGAAACAAATGCTAAACGTTTACAAAATCACGAAGTGCTAATCACAAACAAATAATATGATGTAAAAGGAATTTGAATAATTTTTTTAAAACGAAAAACCGACTTCCTCCCAAAACTCGGCTTACTAAAGTAAAATTTTACTAAAGGGCAAATATATATTGCGTTAAGCCGTGTACAAAGTTTAGGAGGCATAATATTGTCAGATTTATATGCCAGAAAATGATTAAATAGGCCACATGACAAAAGAGAAAAAGGACTAGGCTTCGAAACTTTACGTCTGACAATATGATGAATAATGATGACCTGGCAGCAGGAGGACGAGTCTTTAGTTCATCACGTTTCGGTCATGGCGACCACTTATACTCCTAGATATTACTAAGTTGGCGTTCATGCTGGATCGGAGGCACTTGAGGTAGAATCGATCCAGAGTGCGTATGTGGCGACGGTACATGCACCACGCCTCGGAGGAATATAAGAAATTTGGCAGCACAACTGCCATGTACACTCTTATTTAAGCAACATATAATTACACTCCTTCTTCCTGCCCTGTTCCCAATAATTTGAGGTCGGTGCAATATGTAGGTACTCTTCTTTCATTCATCCCTATTATCCGTCATCTGTTATTCTCATGTCTACCTCTTCCTCTATAACCATCTTACTTCGGACACGCTTAACGCAACATACAATTTCACGACTTAACACAATTATCTTCATCTTCATAAGCCTATTGCAGTCCACTACTGGACGTAGGCTTCCCCTGCCATAAGGGGATTTTGTTACTAAAAAGTTCCACTATCTGTTTTTCGGCAGCTCCATCATCAGACCCTCGTTTCCTTTATATTATGTGTAGCTGACCAAAATTCTCTATAAAAATCTAAAAACGGACTACTCGTGCCCTTTATATTTGAGGATATCCCTAGATTCTGATAGTGAATATGGGACCAACTTGGAAGCATACCATGACAAGCTATTAAAAAAAAATTGAAATCGGTTCATAAATGACGGAGTTCTGAGGTAACACAAAAAAAAAACATATAGACGAATTGATAACCTCTCTTTTTTGAAGTCGGTTAAAAAAGAGGAATTTAATGCTTTTTCTGTACCTCTAACTCTGTGATGATAAACATAATATAAATTAGTTTTTTAAGCTAAAAATGCGGTATTAAAACAACACCGTCTCATACTTTTTAGGCGTACAAAATCCAGTTTCAACTTTAGGCTTATCTCATTACTATCTTAATACAAAAAAAAAACGTCGTCAATAGTTGTTACTGGGAACAAAGTTATACCGTTTCAACGCTTTTAAAGCAACTTAGAAACAGTTTAAGTTAGAGTGGGATGACCCATTACGTTTTTGTGGGTAACTGTAGACGCAGGGACCATTCGGGTAAATCACCACTTTAAGACTGTATTTATAGTGGTGTATATTACTCGTCTTCAAAATTTATGGCACACATTACGGCGTCGTTATGGGCATGAGTGCATCGAGATGTGTATGGGTTATGTCATGTAATAAGTTAATTTGTAGTGTCCGATTTAAGCGCGACTTAAAACATTTTTTATATATGGTGGTGGTTATGTCATAAGTCGGTTGTGATAAATGCATTTATGTAAAATGCTCGAGCCAGGTAAAGACGGATAGGTATTAATAATGAGTCCTACATAAATCAACGAATAAAGTACCTTCGTATGTGGTATGCGATGAATGCAAAATTTAGGTGGGTGTGGATTTAGTGAAACTATTTAAAAATGTGCTAATACTAATGTGCTTATGTGTAACTCTTAAATAATTATGAAATCGAAATCGCAGTTTGTACTCATTATACAAGATGTTCTTTTGTTGCGACCATTATCGAATGGTGCGTACTCTATACATCAAATAAACTAAGTTTATGACAAAAAAATGCTGGGAAACAATGTAAATTTTTTAGATTTTTTTTTATTACTTAATCGGGCGAAATTTATAGTGTCTAGTATTAATGCTAGTTTTATCATAGACAGATATTAATTATTTATCGTGAAAAAATCTTGCAACGCGCGTCTACGTGCATTTATGCAGAAAAACGCAGTCTATTTACTCAACTTTGGACCCTAATATCTTGGGAACCAGACACTTCCCAGGTATGCTTCGATGGAGAAAAATTATCGTGATGATAAGAAGATTCCGTAGTTTGCGGGAACATTGACGACCAAAAATCATCCTGTAGAGACTCAATATTTGGTCGAATAAACGAATGAATTCTAAATTTAAAGTTAAAACTTATCTTGTTTTCGTCATTTTGTATGAAATTATTGTAAGTATTATCTTTTAGAGGATGATGGTCGATGGACCAAGGCGGTGACGGAATGGTGGCCAAGGGATGCTTTAAGACCGAGAGGCAGACCACCCGCCCGATGGTCAGATGATATCCGAAGGGTTACTGGACAGCAGTGGATGAGGTTGGCCCAGAACAGGGGACAGTGGCATAGGGAAAAGGGGGCCTTTACTCAGCAGTGCGTTTAAGAGGCTGTATAGACAGATAGATTATCTTTTAACAATTCTTTAAATTCTTTTTCAGATATGGCACCAAATAATTAATAAGACAAATTGCGTATCTAACTGATAAGGTGAACTAGGTCTTTCTCTATTAGAAGTTACGTATTAACCATTGTTAACCCAATGTAGAGCGTTTTGGGTAGTTTTCAAAAGCCTATTATACTAGTCCTTTTTGGTATAATCTTAAGATTGTCTAGGAATTAAATTAACTTATGTTCCTTGTTGCGAAAGTAACGGTAAACTTTTCTAGAAGTGGGCTCAAAGTATGAATATAAAAGGTATATAACTGTACTAGAACAACTTTTGACCATTAACACATTATAAGGCCACGTTTTTAGATATAAGGTGTGATACATCCATCTTTACAACTAAATAAAACCTAAAGAGAGAAATAGCTCTAAAACAAAATAAAATAACAATTAAACAAGATCGCATCGCAATTCGGTCCAACTTACTCGTACACTTAGTATAAATAAACAAATAAACTAATGGATACAAATGGTAATAGTCACGCGAACCTGGACCATTCCTAATGGACTCACTTTAGGTGCAATACTGAGATCTGTGGACTTTGGGACCCAGATTCTAAATGGTTCCGTTATGTCATTGCATGGTACTAGAGTTATATTGCTTATAGTGGGTGAGTGTCACTACATTACAGCAGATAGAAAATGGCATATGATTAAAATTTAAGTAAAACTATTTTTTTTAATATCAGTGTTATTTTTTGAACTGTGGGCATTGGAACCGAGGGTTAAGATTCTTCCGTTATATCGTGTTAGGATAATCCTTATACCTTTGTACTATAATTTGTATCAAAGAGAGGTGATAGTTGGACAAAAAACATTTATTTAATGAGAAACACGGCAAGAATATTATAATGATTGGAGCAGGTACTGCAGGATTTTTGCCGTGCAGCGCCATGAACGGTGGGCATCTACAGGTAAAGTGGCAGACAGACAGATGCGCCTACGGTGACAGCTAGCTTCTAGTAGTTACTCTGAAATACAGATTGCCAGAGAGTCTAAAACCGCTAACGAGTCGGTTTGCACCTGTTTCATAACATTTTCTGAAATGCTAAATAAACAAGGACAACGACGTTAATGACATCTTAAAAGTTTGACTGTCTTGAATACAAACTAACATATATACATATGGCTGCGTTCCCGAAATGGGGTAGCCAAAACTGCAGGATCATGAAGGAGATGCCACAGTCTCCTTAGCGTAGCGGAGACAGATGTAAATTTTCAATGTCAACTTGCTAGCTAATGCCTGAGAGAATGCCCGAGTTCCTTAGTCGACTCTTATAACATGCACGCATCTCCTGCTGCTTATATACCTATTCTAGTAAAGCCCCGCAACAGCACAGGAAATTTTGTACAATACTTAATAAACCAGATCCACGACTTTATATTAAAGCAGACAAAGCTTGATTATTGTATTGAATACCTTATTATCTTTTACATGAGAAGATAAGATGAAAGCAAATTTCTGGAATGCAATCCCATTTACCGTAAGTTTCTAGTAAATCTGTAAACTATTGAACACCATATTTCATTGAAAGCCCAGACGAGACAGGCATTGTTTGATTAACTAGAAATTTTATAGAATTCCGGGTTAGCAACTCCATGCTGGTAATTTATACTTAAATCTTAAGCATTCATTTACTTTATAATAATACTATTTCGCAATATAAGTGAACATAAAATGGAGTCTATTACGAAACTACAGTTGCAGATGGTACGACCGCAGGAATAGGTACAGCAATAATTTAATTTCATGATAATTTAGAACTGAATGCTGTGAGAAAACAAAAGTAGTCTTTGGACATTGGTCCAAGCGACGTTATTAATAATGTTTGACTACAAGTGATTGTGTTAAAATTAACAGGAAACTTTACTCTAGCAATGATAATAATGATGTATTGTCGTTTTTGACATTATTATGTATTTGTGTTTATACCCATACATACCTACTCGATAAGAATGCCTACACCAGCTCAACGCCTTGTACCAGGATGCAAATAAGCATCGGCAGTCACTCAAGAAAACCAAAAAAATGCAAATACGTAGTTGCCGGCAATGAATGCGATAACCTTCCTTCTGGCGCACTCGGATAAAAACCAGCAAATAATATTAGGGTTGTTTACAGTTATTTTATTTGTATCGAAAGAACATAAAATAAAACAAACATTTGCGAAAGAAAACCTTCGCTAGCGTTAAAACTTTTCGGGATATAACGATTTCAAAATTACAATTTTAGACTTGCCAAAAAACGTTTCATATAAACGGCTACCACAATTATCAAGTCACTCTTTCAGTAACTTGTATGCGCGTAAAAGAAGTTTTGTTCTGTAGCTATTTTAAATATTGCGTTTATAAATATGGCCACAAAGCAAAAGGTGCTGTAAATAATGCAGGTGGACATGTGTTGTTGTAATTTTCAATTAATTTCACATTTGAAAAATGGACTTGCCCGCTTAACTTTGAAGGCTTATTACTATCTCATTTGGACACTCAAATTGTAATTTAACAGATTGGTATGATGTTGATGATTTATTCTGATAAGCATCAAATGTCATTAAAATTTAACCATAGCAATTTTGAAGAATTTTTTAAAAATTGTTTATTCCGAAGGAAAGGCAAGGGGAACTAAGCCCATACAGCCATTGTCTTTAGTAAATGATTTCTGAATTTATGATGGATGATAAATGATGATGATGAATGGAAACGCCGGGAAAATCCTCAAAAACGAATGTGAAATTAGTGGAAATAAAAGAGATTTGCAGAAACAACTTACACGAGCCCATGAAGAGATCATATTCCGATTAAAGTGTTACTCAGCTTACCTGCATATAAAACCATGCACACGCACTGGATTCACATCACAAGTAAAAAAAATATAACTTATCTAACAGAAAACATCACTTTACGGACACATACTCGTAGCTCGAAGAACTGATGGCCGATGGAGTCGGAAAGTTCTAGAGTGGATACCACGTATCGGCAAGCGCAGCGTGGGAAGGCCACCCGCGAGGTGGACGGATGACCTGGCCAAGGTTGCGGGCGTCGGTTGGATGCAGGCTGCTTCCGACCGGTCGGAGTGGAGGTTGTTGGGGGAGGCCTATGTCCAACAGTGAACTTCCCAGGGCTGTAAATGATGACGGACACATGCAAGCTATTTACAAACAAATTTTGATTTTCACAAGAAAATTACACCCGCTCCCTTCCAGCTTTTCCCGTCGAATAATTTTGAAGAAAATTGAAATTCTCTTTACAATGTTATACTCAGTATTTCTACGGCATAAGAGGTCAGAAGTTCAAGTCTTGTCAATACCGTTGGAGTAAACTGAACGATTAATTTTAGTTTTAACGAATACCGATATAGGAAGTAAATCGGAGTCGGTTTGCTAATTTATGGCAAAGCCCGGAGCGATAAAACGTCGAGTTACGCAGCTCCGAGTAACCGAAGTTGCAAATGTTATGATTTGCTCTTTTGTCTTGTACTTATGTTCTAAATGCTTAGAAAGTTGTGCGTAATCGTGGTAATTGAGGTGTAGTACTATGCAGATTGCTGTTTTCTGCGTAGGTATAGCTATTTTTATTTTAGGGCCAATTTTTGCAATGGTCAGATAGCCCATCTATCGTTAGTTGCTATGACTATCTTGATCTTGTTTTAGAGAAAGACAGCATCAATATTATCCTAAAGAACGATTTACCTTAGAACATTTTTGTGAATATCCATTTTCATGCTGACTCGAGTCTATAACAGTCCTTTTGTTGACTCTATAGGTTAACTCCTTACATTTTATTCGGCTTAATCGTCAATTGGCGTGGTAGAGAGCTATACCTACGCCAACGTATGTAATGTAAATTTTTCTTTGGCACTCTCTAGAGCTATTTAGGCTTGTCGCATTTGAGCTTAGGAGGTGACACTGGGCCAAAAATGTTTCGCAGTGAGATTATTTTCTTTTAGTAAATGAGATAATTTGTATCTAAGATAATTTATATAAGAGTTTATTGTAACAGCTAGGTAAAATAAAGTTTATGATGCCTTAATGTTTATTTACCAAATATAAAGTTACTAAAATAACTGCTGGGTAAACATAGAGATTTGTGTTTAATTTTTGGTTTTGTTTACATCATATTACATTGACTTTGACATTAAAAATTATCCTCAAAATTAAAACTAGAATTTGTAACTGTCATTTACATACATTTACCTAAAGCTTGTCCTGCTATGATTTCTTTTGAGCAACGAAGTTATGAAAATCTCCAACAAATTTCAGAATAAAATAAAAACCTTATCACACACGGAATATGCACCGCAATATTTTATCTACAGCAAAGCTTTTACCAACCAAAGCACACAAAGCAGCAAAAATGTTAACTCATAAACTATCCTGGCTACTGCGAAATTCTGCATCACAATAATTTTCCTTTGTTTTCTTATGGAGAGGTCAGACTCCGACTCTGGAACACTGTGCCTGTCTATTTGCTGATACTTGTGCAATTGTTTTATATTTTTGTACCGATCCTAACTCGCGATACAAAGACGTATCTACAAGCCAATAAAGATGCAATTTTCAGCTTAACGCACGCAATACCAAAGTTGATAGTCGATTGGAAGTTTGACAGCTCGTATAATAAGATAGCTGTGCAGAAAAGGGCATTCGGATCCATCGTGGGTCGCCGTGGGCGGTGTGTTGCCGGACAAGCAATATGAATTGTTGGTACTCACTAGTGCAGCCTCTTGCTGTACGAAAATGTCGATGTTGCAGCGGAAATTCTATTCTCGATGCTAATTTGAGGTTCTTACAGCTAATTTACTGTGGGAAACCATCATTGTTGACGTTTTAATACTTTATGTGAATGAATTGTTGGTTTGGGTTAGTAATTTTGCATTTTGAATTAAAAGCGGTATTGTAGCTTTATTTTAGTTAGCATATTATAGGTATTAACAGCCGTTTTCTGTACTATAAAATTAGTAAGTTTTTTAATGCAAATAGCAATTTAATTAAATGTTATGATTAGCAAACAACAAAAGCTTGTTTATTTAAAATCTGCTTCAGGAAATATAGGTATATTTTTAATACTTAAAAATCTTTTATTTTATTCGATACTTGAAAATCGTGAATCGTGACCAATCATGGTATCGCTTACTATGTACATATAGACATTCTCACTTTGCAAATAAGGAAAACGTACGTTCAAAAGTATATGGTAATCTAGATGTCTACTTGTGTGAATATTGGATTATTCTACCTACTACATCATGACAAGATATTTTTTGAACGAATTTAGTTACATTATAATATAGGTTATGCTGATACAAGTATGTACAAAATATGGCATCGTTATGCTGTAATAAAATATAATCAAAATTATATGTACGAGTAAAAGGTATAATGAAATAGGTAAAAAATATCATAAATTATATGAAGAATACCATGAAAGTAGATGAAGCTAAATAGGTGTGTCAGGACCGTAGCCAGTAGAGATCCGTGATCTCTGCCTGCCCCTCCGAGAATGAGGCGTGATTTTATGTATGTATATATATATTATAATTAGCATTAGCTTGATCTCTCTCCGGTCGTGTCGGCTTTCCGTCCCATCGGACTATGAGAGTGAGGGAATAGAGAGTGCATCTGTGTTTGCGCACACACTTGTGCACTATAATATTTCCTGAGTACCTGGCCAATCTCCGTAGAGATTGGTCGCCTTAACCGAAATACGGTCGGAGATCATCATCATATTAGTAATATTTAATTACATGGAAAGGTAGGTACTTAGAAACAAAAGAAGGATGAAACAAAGAAATTGTTTTAATACGTATCTAAAAGGCGTCGTTACATAATGTGTCGATAAAACAGAGCCACACTTTCAACCATTGCCAGATCTGTCCAAACCGTTACCGTATGGTAATTCGGTATGAATGTAACATCCCTAGGTTACACGGCTTGATATTCGAGTCGGCCCATTAATGGCTTTGTCTTGGGTTGGCGCCTAACTGCTTACTATCTATTTATTAGTACCAAGTACAGCCAGTATTCACTTAACGAGTTACTGTGACCTATGCAGCACTGCAATCGGTTAACTAGCTAATGAAAGATAGAGTCTTTGAACAAATAAATAATTATTGTAAGTTTAGTACGGGCTAATAAAATTCTACGTAATTATAAACAAGACCCTTATCACAGGGTACGCCTACTTTTCTATGTATTTTGGATTCTGTATGGTAGAACATAATATGCATATTATAATAGCATATTTATGCTAAACAAAAAGGTATCGAATATAAGGATTTTAAAAACAAAATGCAATTGTTAGAAATGCAATGGCACATTTTTTTCTACTTCTGAAGCCTTACTGTCAGACATTAAAATTATTTGTATTACTGATCAATTTTGACCCAAACTGTACAAAGGTACTATACTAGACAATATCTGAGTTATACAAACTAGTTTGAATTCAAACAGTATTCGGTTCAATATCTAGGTGACAATATATACTAGGGTTCGGCTCAACATGTTTCACTTTTAATTAGGTTATTATTTGCAAAGCTTATGTTCGCGCTGAGTCGCTAACTCGCGAACGTTATGTATGGACCAGAATCGCTTTACGAATTTATTATCTCCTAAATCTGGTTCAGGTTATTTCCATTATTTAATGGATTTAACTAAATTTGTATAAACAAATAGCTGAACATTAGCAATGTATCTTAAAATACGTTATCGTATTGCTCACAGAAATTTTCATCATCATATCATGGACAGTTTTGCTATCTTTTCTTTTTTTGATAAAGAAGGAATTACTTTTACAAGGAGCATTAGCGTCAAGCAGGTAGTCGGACGTAAAACAAACGCCAAAATATTAGCGCATTGATAATATCTGGCTTCTAACGACACCATATTGCGTCGACCCCTAATAATATTGGGATGAGGAAAATGGCGATAAAGGAGTTTTAAAAACATCATTTAATGCCTGATACGACAATATAGAGTCCTGGGTGGAATAGAATATTCACTCGATTTACAATAAGTAATACCTCTGTGATATTTATTTCTATACTTTATTGAGCTATTTGGTCCATAAAAGTGTCGGTTGATGGCATTACATAATATAGGTGTACCTATCACCCCAAATTCTACCTCTACTTTGAAATTCATAGGACGATCAATATAATGTGGTTATGTGTCGGTGAATTGATGTGCCTTTCAAAATACTACACTAGGACTATCTATCACGTCGCTATTTATATAAATGAGGTTGTTATCCACAGCTCTGATGCTATGCTAAGCAGAAAATATGTTTGCTGGTTTTCAACAGCGCTGCTTGCAAGGTAGGTACGCCTATCTTGTCTTAGCAGCATCCAGCTGAAAGGGGACCAGTTTGCAGGTTGCACGTACACGGGACGTGACTGACGGGCTCAAAATAGGGCACACAGTCCTTCTTACTGTTCTTCTTTATATGTCTGTTTCTACCTGTCTACCTACTTCTTTTGATCTGTAACAATTTCTACCGTATTTCTATTGTCTTGTACTATGTTGTTTCCGTCCGTGTATGTGTAATTCTCAAATAAAAAACTATTCTATTCTATTACCTATAATAAGAACTGTACCTACCTTTTCTTATTCTTATTCATATTCTTTATTGTACACACGCATAGATAAAAAATAACACAATTAAAATAAATATTGTACAAAGGCGAGCTTATCTCTATAAGAGATCTCTTCCAGCTAACCCGAACAAATAAAAAAAGACATATCACAGAATAGGTAAAACACATGTGCACCTTTTATTAATAATAAATAAATAAAATTCAATATTTGCCGTTTTTTAATCCGATAGATTTAAAAGCTTATGGCATAATTTCAACAATAATCTTTTAAACCTCTACATAAACTTTTATATTTTCACTTTAAGTACATAATACATATTATTAATAAATGTAGTTAGCTTCAAATTTTATATGTTATTCTAATAAATCATGTATATAGCTGCTACAAACTTTCTCGTTTTTAATAATATTGCTATTTTCGAGTGGAAAGCTAGCTTTAAATTCGCGCATCACAAATCCTTCCAATATTGCATCAGCTTGCGAAGTTATTTCTGTACTATTTGAACAATAAATTACTTACCTATTGAGAATCGTAGAAAATAAACAATATAAGCAATTAAATCAAAATTTAGTAAGCTTTAAAGTACAATAAAGAGATAGGTTTCACTTTCTGCGGTAATCTCACTTTATAAAGGTTTATAATTAATTTAAACTAGGAAATAAACGTGTATCTAGATAGGTACTATTTATAATTTACTAATTCGAACTAGAGATTATATTAGATTATATTTTATTGGGCTCGTTTACATAATTAATAACAAAATTCTATGACCGATGCAATACAACATAGTTACTTTTCACATAGGTAGGTTCTACCTACCTGCCTACTACATACGTTTGGCGATCCAAGTTATGTGGCCCATATGGAGATACTATCTGTTTTGACTACATTCATGTAAAAAATATTGGTGTTGTCCAAGAAAGTTGCCTGACTGAAGTAAAGCAACGATTACTTCTACTCTAAATCTGTCAAGTTCATTTCTAATACGAATTTATCAACTCCTGTGCATCTTAATCTCGAGGGTGATGGCATAACAATCTAGGAGCGAAACTATTACTCCAAATTAACTGATCTTTAAGTGTGATGTCGTATTTCTGCCCACCTTTAGCGCAGACCTACCGACCGATAATACCATTACTAAGTTACTTAATACCGCTCTTTTAGATCCAGGAACTGAAATACCCAGTGGGTGTTAACCCGTCAATTTATCTACACCCAAGTTTATATACTTGATTAAAACCTTAACTTCAACGCATACGTTTCCCTAACCAAACTAGCATCTATTACCTACGCAACAGGAGATTAATGGATATCAATTTCTGTAACGATAGGCGTTTTGTAGCAGGACTACGAGTATCATTGCAGAAGAGGTCACCCATGTCGGCAAATAATTATTGAACTGCGTGGCAGATCAAATAGTTGTTTCAAAAAGTATTTGTTTGTTAGTGGTAAATCTCGATTTGTCTGAATGTGAAAGGCCATCAATAGTATTAAGTTTCTCTTTATTTTAGAACCCAATTACGTAAGTAGATGGGTAAATAGTTATAATTTAACTATATAGTGTATAGATTAGTCATGTGTAAAGTTGCAATATAAAGTAACCATTTCTTTCTTACTGCATAATAATAAAAAATAAATATGTAATAATCAACCATAAAATGTGTCTGTTCTGCACCCTTTCATAACTTGAAATAACTTTTATCTCGAACAAAATTATTACGGTCTCACCTTTTTTCTGTAGTTTCCACCATGGGAACCGCTGAGTATAGGTACATATATTTTTAAATATAACTTTTAGTCATTCAACTATCAATAAATTCTGCTTCAGCAGATATCACTTTATGTTTTGTTTGCGAACAGTTCACGGCAATGAGTTATGAATATTGTTACGTACTGGTTACGGGTGATCCGGAGCTGTCGATTAAAAGGTGCGTAGGTGTTAGCTCTTTATTGGGTGGAGGAGGTTCAAAATTAGCACTTCACTTAACACAGCCAGTTCACTGTAAACTTCTTCACTATCAATTGCTGGTATCGTTTTCCTTAGTTGTAGCTTCATCTTAAAAGTATAAGACTTGTCGGCCGAGATTCGCCGTATTTATACGGCTAGTGGTAAATCGGGAATATATCCGAGCGACCCATACAAAAACCCCGTTGTGGGCAAGCCTGAACGTTCTCGGGCGTTCATTCAACGACACATAAATTAAAACGCCGGACTACAACAGAACATCTAGTAAAATATCGCGTTCTATTCTTAAGACATTTGAGCCAATGGGTAAACTCCCCGATTAACATGCCCCCTTTAGAATGTTCGTCCCGAACAATCGCTGCCGCCACAAAGCGCACGAACATTACGTCTCTTCCTCAGCATCCTGCGATCGTCGTCGGGCAACTACCCTGCTCGGCACAAACCATATCTTCCATAAATAGGTGCCTTCTCTTTACGCCGCACAGGATATGCAGCCACACAAACAATCCCGCTGTTCTTCTTCTGCGTTAACTAGTTGCTTATAGTCTCCACATATGCACTCAACATCAAACCAATACTCCCACTTGTTGAGCAGCAAACACCATTACGCGCATTCACTTCCCGTTCCTTGTTCAAAGGCAATATTCTCAAATCCTGTTTCCTACTCCATGTCTTCGCTTTTCTGCAGCGCTGTCATCCATCCGATCTTCTATCTGTAGACCAACTGTTCCAGTCCATTTCATATATCCTTCTTCCATCAGCCAGAACCAACTCCCACTCTTCTTTCAGGATTTCCACCTGTTTCACATCACCACAGGTGCCTCTGTGTCACCACAATCCTTACTCCTTTTCGGCAATCACTTCATTCTCCTCGCACATCCCATGTGGTCAAGCTCACTGCAGCCAACATTGGAGCCAAATTCCAGATCCTCCATCCACCTCGGTCTGCCTCATCTCCTTGACCAATACGCACTTCTCCCGAGTGCGGCTCCTGGCGTAATCTCCACCTCCGACTCCATACGTCCATGCGGATGTCTTCACATTCGCTGTACCTTGATATTGAGTAGTCTTCCTCCGGATCCACTATCCATACTTACCCCCTAGCCGCCCCGTGCACTGCCTCCGAGTGCGGCTCCTGGTGAGTCCTTAAGACTTTGCCTCACGTCTGTGCAGATGTTAAACGGGTCGTCCAGTCAGAGACCACTTTCTGATATTCCCAACTGACTTAATCCCAGGTCTTGCAGTAGTTCCATAAGTATTTCAGCTCGTTGAAATGTTTACTTGCTAAGCCCCTCCAATATCTTCATTTGCATTTTGACTAAAACATCTCGAAGCATAGATTCACAAGGTGATGTCGCCGCTGCTATTGCACGAGCAGATTACGGTCTTCGGCTCACCGACTCACCTTCGCTCCATGCCTTCTGTGACAAGACATTCTACTCCAAATCCTCACTTTCCTAATTGTTACGTACTGGGTACGGGTGATTCGGAGCTGCCGATTAAAAGGTAGGCGTAGGTGAGAACTCTTTATTGGGTGGAGGAGTTACAAAATTCCAGCACTAATACATAACACAGCATATAGTTCACTTAAACTTCTTCATATAACTTTTAGTTTTCCTTCTTGTTTATTCAACTATCAAAGATTGAATAACTGATCCGTCGGCCGAGATTGCGTATTTATACGGCTCACGTTCGGTCCCGCATTCGGGAATATATCCGAGCGACCCACTTACAAAAACCCCGTATGTTTGGGCAAGCCTGGAACGTTTGCGATCAGACACATAAATTAAACACGCCGACTACAACAGAACATGCTATAAACGATATCGCGTTCTATTCTGCTATAGCGACATCTAGTGAGCCAATGGGTAAACTCCCCGGTGTAAAATATTAAAAGAAAAAGTATAATTGTAAATTACAATTATAACAATTAAACTTAGATTAATGATAGGTCTTCGCTCCCGAGCGAATCATTATTCTAAGCAATTATAATACACTTTGTAATATTTTGCATAGATAGACCATGTGTGAATATGTAATGAACATATAGAATGAAGAAGGTAAAATCAGGTATAAGAAATTTTAATAACACCACTATTAATGAAGTATGATAAAAAAGTGTAAATGCGAAGTGCATTTCTAGTAAAAGCTCGGCTTTTCTATTACGTTATTCAGTAAGGATTCCACGTGCTTTGTTATGTGAGGAAAAAGCGGAGCCTAACAAAATGTCTAAAGGGTGTTTTTTTGTGGCCACCTCGAAGGGTACGCATGAAATAAAGTAAGTTTTGCCAAAAAAAATTCGGAATTTTTTTTTTTTTTTGAAAAAAAAAATTATTCCTTACGTGCGAAATTTATTCAGTCTAGGATTAGACAGATATTAATTATTTTTCGTGAAAAAATCCGTACGCGCGCTTTGCATTTATGCAGAAAAACGCAGTCTATTTACTCAACTTTGACCCTAATATTTTGGAAAAGACACTTCCCGGACCCTGGAGAAAAAACGTGATGATGAGGAGAATCCGTAGTTTTCGGGAACGTTGACGACCAAAAATCACCCTGTATATATTAGTTAGTTCTATTAGCTACCTAGTTTTTACCTATTTGCGCTAGAAGGAGGGTTATGTTTTTCGAGCGTATGTATATATTAATCATGAGATTTGTCTAAGTCGTGAGTGACACAGGATTAAAATTTCCACGCGGTAGGTTTTTTAAAAAGTAATTTCAGTTCATAAGAGCATCTAATCTATGCAAAGTTGGTGTATCGTGTAAAATGTTGAACGTTACACAAAACTAATATGAACACGAAATCTATATCACGTCCTATGAAATAGGACAATAGGACCTAATACAAAACTATCTCAACTTCAAGTTTGACGTAAGTGGATGTGATTGACTGACATTCACAACAACACCAATAGTAGAATACAGAAAATACACTGGTGTTTCATAAACATTTAAGGAGTATGCCTAATAATTACATCATGGCAAGACCGTCATTGAAACGTATCAGGCATGTTTGTATGATTTTATGCGTTAAAATAATTAACAGTTCTAGCATAACCTAACCAAATTAATGATGAAGTGCTAGAAGCCTAATTGCCTCCTTACATAGCTTATGCTATTCCAGCAATATGCCTTCGAAATATACATACTTGGGCCAAAAGATAACTAGTAGCACGGTTTGGCAATGTATTTATACTCATCGAGATTTTGCCGTAATTGATACGTTCCTGACACGTTCCTATGTTGTGTTTATTTAAGATCAGTGAGCAGACTCCTTTAGACGTAGACGTGTCAAATATTTGCGCCACTGTCATTCTAATTGTATAATATACAATATATTTTGCACTTCGCTTTGGTACATTAAACTATTTAAATAGTCTTAGTCTAACTGTTCTAAGAACGGTAAGTTTATGTTTAGTTCTATTGAACCTGAAAGGGAACTCGGTTAGGAAAATAAAGGTCCATTTAAACTGTGCACCCTTCGGTAATACAAGCTAAAGATAATATTATAGTAAAGAAACTAGAATTCTAAAGAAGTTAAACGAGGAGATGTCTCTTGATATGCCACATTCATGACCTAATTAGTCCTTTTAAAAGGTAATAAAAAACAAATAATATAGCCATTACATTAATTTGAAGAAATATCTTAGAAGTGTCTTTATACTGATGGGAACCCCACACTATACATATTTTCACATTGTAGACTATTTACTGGTCCGCATGTATATTATACAGCTTTAAGGAAGCTTCAGTAATATACATAATGGGACCTATATCACAATAGTTTAGACTGCTGTCTACCCAACAAATGGATCTAGGTAACAAACAAATGAATGAACCCGAGTAACGACAAAGCTCAGAAATTGTAAGGAAACTTATTATCTACTATTGTAGTCATGGCGCGATGCAAGGGTCTTTGATTGTAGCTTTTAGCTAGACCATCTACAGATAATATAGACTGTTTAGTGGCGTAAATGGTTTTATTTTAAATACGAGAATGATTAATGATTAACTTTTATATTTTTAATATTCAGTCACACATATACACACATCAGCTTATTGCAGTCTTCTGCTGCACGTAGGCCTCCCCCAGAGAAGGGCACGTCACGAGGCTGCTTTTCTAGGGTTTTTTTTGGCTATAGTCACCACGCTGGGCTGGCGGGTTGGTGACCGCAGTGTGATTTTAGGATTATATTAAATAAATAAATAAAATAAAATAGCCTTTATTTCCCTATATACGAGTAAGCAGTGTGATTTTAGGATTATATTCATGACTCGGAAACAAACATCAATATTCATCATATCAATGTTTGCACCTAATAAAATAAAATAGCCTCTAATTAATTCCCTTTGTTATTCTATATAAGTATCACTTATACCATTACAAATTTCCATATTATTAATAAAATTTATTAAATACATGCATAATATTTAGACTTTTGTCTTTTGTCGTATTTCTATGTGTCTGACTTTGTCTTTTAGTTTGAGACCCATTATCGAGCGCTCTGCCGCCCTTTGGAAGGTGACAATCTTCTGTACAAGATTTCTAGTCAGTGCCCATGTCTGACATCCGTAGAGTAAGGAGTATCCATCAAGCGCTTTTTCAGGTGTATTGGTAAACGACTTTTGAATATATCCTTGTTTGCCCAGTATTTCTTCCACGAGTTGGCTATTCTACGATCTATTTCCTTTGTGGTGGCATCGTGGAATGCTATCAGTTGACCCAAATATATATACTCGCTAACATATTCTATTTTAGTACTATTTACAGTAATTGGGATCTCTTCTCCGCTCGTCATTACTTTTGTTTTGGAGAGGTTTATGTACAATCCTATTTTTTGCTTGGTGAGATTCTGACAGGATTACGATGTCGTCAGCAAAGCACAGATGCGTAACTGTTCACCGTTTATGTTTAATCCATATGACGACCAATCGAGCTCCCGAAACATCGACTCTAAAATGGCAGTAAATAATTTTGGTGAGACAGGATCTCCTTGCTTTACTCCTCGCTATATATCAAATGCAGGTTCGATCGACTCTGTTTTTATTTTGGCTTTGCAGTTTCAGTAAATAATTTTAAGTATGGATATGTATTTTTCTTCTATGCCTTGTTTTTGTAGGCTCTTCCATAGATGTTTATGGTAAATCGAGTGCTTTGGTATAATCGACGAATGCCAGATACAATTTCTTTTTGTATTCATTGTATCTTTCTATACACTGAGTCAGTCAGTGTAAATATATGATCTATCGTTGAGAAGCATTCCCTAAACCCAGCTTGTTCCCGAGGCTGTTGTTCATCTAAGGCTTTTGTGGATTATATTATTAACAGGAAAAGAGCTGCTGCCCACCTTTGATAGCTTTAATACTTACAATGTTTATGTCATCAGTGTCATCAATGAAGTATGGAAGGAATTTAAGTTTTTTGATACAATGTTTCACTCGATAACACTTGTTAGTTGAATATTCGCCTTCATAATAAGTACATAGAATCCTTCTTGTGATAGCCATATTGAATGTTTTTTTAACGTCATAGGTACATCCAATGTCCGAATTGCGTTTTTATTCTAAAAAATACTAAATAAGGAGATATCATACGGATGACGATGGGCAATTTTAAATAAGAAAATATCTGTTTGGTCTACGAATAGAGCAAAAGCATATTATCAGACGTTTCTCTTTTCATTCGTATCTGTCGTTTATTCTGCATGTTTCACTGGTATGAAATATTTTATATGTCACCCAATAATAACATCGATATTATTGATTTTTTTTATATTAACCCCAGTTAATATGCAAAATGAAAGACGACGAAAAATATTGTAGGTAAAATTGGACTCGATTAAAGCAAAATGCAGAAATTAACTGAAGAAATTTAGGGCGCGAGAGGAATATTTGGAACGTACTAAATTGGATCTCTATAGTCTCTGCCTACCCCTATGGAACATAGGCGTTATGTTTCTTTCTATGTATATATTAAATCTATGCTACAAAGTTCAACAAACCTAAATCTATTTATCAAACCCATTCATGCTATTTTAAATATTGGAGAACACATTGAAACCGTCTTCAACTTGAACCTCCGCCACACCTTCCGCGGCGCCAGCGTGCCAGAGATAACAACAAGCTAATGCTATACAAACGACAATATTTTATGCCGTATTCGGGAATGATCCGCGACAGTCCTGTCTATCAAAGAAAAAATCACAAATTAACAAAGGGAACACCTGCGGGGCAAGCGCAACCCTCTCGATAGTCCGTATCGTCCAACTCTTATAATTATCGCATAGATTTTGCTTGCAAGTCGATAGCGTTACGGCGCGTAAAAAGGTTCATGCTTACCCTACTGATTTCATATTTTACCTGTAGGATAAAATCAATGATAGAAACTTATAATGCTGCAAACGCTGCAAATTTCAATAAAATAAAATCTATTATCAAGCCCATTCATGCTATTTCAAATGTCGGAGAACACATTTAAACCTCCTTCAACCTCTGAACCTCCGTCACTCCCTCCGCGGCGCCAGCGCACCACAGATAACAACAAACTAATGCTATACAAACGACAATCCGTTATGCCGTATTCGGGAATGATCCGCGACAGTCCTGTACTGAAGGATGCTGATTTTTCAATGTTCTTACACGTCAGTCTATAGGAGCAACGGAGATGGATAGGTTGGAATGCTCTGCCTCTATATACAAGGTGTAACAAATGGGCTCAGCGAAATGCTATGAAAATAGTTTACTGTTAGGTTGAGATCCTATCTAGGATTCCTAAAACAAGTCAGGAATGTTCAACTTTAAATTATAATTTTGACGGTCAATAGATATTTGGTGAAAATTGGTATTCTCGGAGTTCCAATATTTTGTAGTAATGACAGTAATTTTACAGTTTATTGACAAAATTCAATTTACAATGAGAAATTAAAGTACTGTTCTGTTATCTTGGGGTACCAAGAAAGACAGTAAATACACCAATTAGCATCTACTGAGGGATGCTTCTTTCAACGGAGCTTAATTAAATTCAAGAACAAGTCAGCAAGACCGCAAGACATATAAATAAGTAGACATAGAGAATATCTATGTACAAATAGCCGTTAGCCAGTGATCATCATACGCGGACCACCATTGCAGTCGCAGTCAACTCGACTGTCAGTATTCTAAAAGTCAACTGCGCGAGCGGTTCTGTGTATGTAGTTCAGATTAAATTCCTTAGCATAACTAAAAGTTAATCACAATATTAAGAGTCTTTTGACTTTTTTAAGACTACCTATATAAAATTTAGTTACTTTTTCATTAAGTAAGTTTTACAAACTAAACTAAACTATGGACAAAAACCCCCCTATAGCAGTAGCCTTAGTAGGCCTACGTTCAGTGGACTGCAATAGACTGAAGAAGTTTTACAAAGTTGACAAAAAAACAATTTGAATTAATAATAGAACTAAGAAGTTAAGACATTCAATTAGTTTATTTCTCCAATTTCCCCTACCTATTAATAGAATTACGAATCGATATAGACTTTCTAAACGTTGAGTATCAACTAAATCAAGGATATTAGTGGGCGTACATACAAAATAGACAATTTCCAAGATGCTATACAAACCTGTATCTATGGTAGGCGTTATAAGCAATCGGAAGCCACTCAGCCTCCCACTTACTTCCAAATGGTCTCCTAACAAGGATCTTCCTATTGAAAGATGTTTCTATAGCTCGATTAAACACAGTCGGTAAAGGTATAACTGGTTAGGTTGCGATTAGGTATTGTACTGAATATTTGAAAGTACTTTCTGCAAATGCTACCCTTGGATAGGATCATCCCTAATCACGTGGGAACTAGGAAGAACTAGTCGAAAGCTACGGGTTTCTGCCGTAACCAAATACAATTTTAAACCTAAACGTTGGGATATTTTTTTTCTGATTTATAAAATTTATATAATAATTATAGAGGCGGATTGATAGTCATTTTCTTGGTCTGTTGTAGTACATACATTTTAACTTTATGTAAATCCGAAGCCACGAAAGAATTTTGAACCATAACTTCCACATCCTTAAATAACCTATTCCCAAAAGGACCACATCCCAGATTGACCGTTTCCAGGTCGTCCACTTTCAACCAAATGCGCAAAGCCAATACCTGTCTGATTTTTCCGCAAACACAGGGTTGTATTTCCCTCAGATGAAGGTATTTCTCACGGCGTAAAACAAAAGATCACTAGAAAAGTCGGTAATGGATTCTTGTCTATGTCACTTCTCTGTCAGTGTCATCCAAGCAAGAAAACATGTGCCGGATAATGGGAAATCGGCTTTAGCGGAGTGGCTATAGAGTTGTGTTGACATTGCCGGAAGCTGTGTTTACATTGCTTCTAGCCAGTGAGTACTAGAAAAATGTATATGTACTAGAAATGCGAAAGATATTCGCTTATTTTGCTTAGAACGGCCAAATGACACAGGCTGTTTAGTCAACGCAAGAGTTGGACGTTGGATTGGCAGATAGTAACATAGGGTAGTTGACCTGATTTCATAAAAGTAGACCACTGAACGTCGAGTTATTATAGCCCTGGCTTGAAAATTTAAGATTTTTTAGAAGACATTTGTATGATTCTAATTTAGGTATTTAAGGGCATTGTATTCTGAAGGCTTAGTGTGAGTATTCACTTCGAACTCATTCGTTTTAGCGTTAACTATTCAACGTTATATCACGTCAATACGCTGTAAAGTGATTGGTTGGCTGCTTCACGTTAACGTGAACGAGTTCGAATTGCAAACTCACATTCAGGTCATTCAGGTCTACGGTTGCTCCATATTGCTCTACCCAGGCCTGTATGATTAGTTTTAAGAAGTGACGTGCACAGTACACACATTATACATTTAAACATACATTGGTTTAGAAATGCATGATATACATTAATTGTATATCCATATGACAAAGCTGTTTTTTTTAAAAATTATCTTCCCGTAGTTAATTCTTATGTTATTACCTACATAACATTATGTTAGTTTAAATTATTATGTGCATGTCTTGATAAAATATGAAATTTATTTTTCACTTACACATTAGAAAAGTAAACATTTTCAAAATAGACACCTTGATTGAGTTGTTCAATGTACCTAAATAATTCAAAAAACTTCCTCTTGCTACAATTTCTTTCCTCTTTCATCTCATTCTTGACAGTCTAATAACAATTTAAATCTATCGAAAGAAATTCATCGCGATAGCGTGAAATAGCTATTGAATACAATCATTACGGCTACTAGTGTCTGAGGGAGAAACTCACGCCGAAGCGATTTTCGTGCGGGCCCGAAACGGTTTCCTTATTGCATACGGGTCATAGAATAGGTTACTGTAAGATCAGACACAGTTTTAATATAAGTACCTATCACAGTCCACAAATGGACGTAGGTCTCCCCCAGAGCACTCCCTCAAGGCTCGATCTCCTGTTTTTGCCATCCAGTTTCATCCAGCCGCCCCCTTCAATATAAAAGTATGATTCTCTCACTGTCTTAAGTGTATCTTTTATTTTTGTTAACTATGTATCTATAGATGCCTATGAAATAACATTCTATTCTAATATCTGCCACCACTCGAGCACTCGTGGCATTATCAGGATTATTGAGGTTACTGTATAAATACGGTCCAAATAAAAAAACATATGCAACAGCATAACGTATTGCTTGGTAGGTGCTCAGATTTGGTTTCTCATTGAGACTGTAGTGATCATAAGTTTAGTTAGATATAGAGTCCGGAGGATGTAGGTCAATACATCATAAGGTAATTTTGCTAGAAGGAATCTTCTGTCCATTCGAAGTAAGTACAAATATATTTTATTTATTTATGCATATGTAGATCTCATGATTTTAAGATTTAGTGGCCAAATGTTTATTAATAGGCAAGAACTAAGCTAATATGAAAATACGTACAGTAAATCTGTCGTTTCTGCAATACCTTCTATATTACGATGGGATGATTTCGCAGGGCTTGTTGGACACTCGTATGAGGCATAGCTTAAAAATAAAGGTACATGGGCTATCCGTGTGACTTTATTTACGACTTTACAGCAACTTTTCATTACTTTTGTAGTAATGACGTAGACTTCTGTAATGCTGTTCCACTGCAATAATCTCAAAAATAATGAATCTGAAATTGAAAATGGACCAAATGGTAACGAGTAAAGTTGTTTTGGCTTTTTGTTTGGTTGATAATGTGCATGTAAATTCACTTCACTTATGAAAATACCTTAATAGATCATGTAATAGATTTTTTTGGACATTATATTGTACAAGGGCAGCGCTCTGGAATTTTTCACGTTGCCATCTTGTATTCTTGTATAAGGATGGTCTACAATCATTCTTATACTGTCCCAGAAGGGCCATCTTTGTTGCGTTGCAGTTCATTTATTACAATTACCGATACAAACGAGTTCAGGCGATATTAAACGTTTCCTATAATGTTCCAATTGACATCCTTAGATGTGTATGTGTATGTATGGACCAACTGTAGTTGTATAGTTGATTTTATGGAGCAAATACATATTCTAAAAACATACTAATACTATCGAGCCTCCTGCACCCACTACGGAGTATTGGCCTCTTCTTCAGGGCGTCATTTTACACGGTCTTGCGTCAGCCTCATCTATCGGTGACCAACGAAGTTGGTAATGTCATCGTACCACCGGGCTGGTGGCTTGCTTCTTTGTCTCTTTGCGTCCCTAGGCCACCATTTCGTCACTATTCTAGTCCATCTATTTTAATCCCTCATAACCAAGTGGCCCATCTTTACTTCAACCTTGCGATCCGGTTGCCGACATCTACAACTTTGGTTCGGCATCATAATATCACCACATTGGGTCATACGGTCGAGATGGTTGATTCCGAGAATAGCACTTTTCATTGCCCTTTATGCTACTCGATACATTATCCGTTGCATGATTAGTACGTTATTAATTTTACAACTCTCTTTTGTATTTTCTTCATGCGTCAATTTTATTAAAACATTACAGGTATATTTACGTACAGGTATATTAACGTACAGGTATATTTACTACTTCCAACGGTGTACACCACAGAGATCTATAGAGTGGCCATGGGGGCGTGGGCGGTGTAATTGAACTATGAACAAAATAGGCAAACATCGCGAAAACGCAATCAGTCGGGAATTGCCTAACGCGTCACACGGGAATAATGCCTGCTTGTTCAGTGGTTGTGTGCAAGAATCGAAGTGACCATAAACTTGAAGGGGTCACTTTTCATAGGTAAGTACAATAACAATTTTGTTTTCTAGCATTTATACCCAAATTTCATTTTATTTCCACTGAGTGACATATGTAACCTAACGATTGAACCTAATACATTGCTCGCTAAGTGTAGCGTGCCGAAATCAGTTTGACCGAGTGATGATAATTGCGCATATTGAATCGGCCGCTCCCGCGCACGGCCGCTGCTAAGCGTTGACATAGAGTTGGTCATTTCTTGTTGTCGATACGTCACGTTAATATACCACATTGGGTCATACGGTCTAAATTAATGTAGATGTGTGCAAAGTGTGATTCCGAGAATAGCACTTTTCATTAGCCGAACATTTACATACCGTACTAATTTATTACTCCGCTACGAATTTACTTTACTTTATCCCTTCAAGAAAAATCCGACCTCATACTTTTGTGACTGTGATGCAACTCAAAATCTAAGCTCAATCGGACAACGAGAAGTAGAAAAAGTAGGTTGAATTTTAAGATGAAGTTATTAAAATTTTACAACTCCCTTTTGTATTTTCTTCATGCGTCAATTTTATTAAAACATTCCAGGTATATTTACGTACAGGTATATTTACTACTTCCAACGGTGTACACAAATACTGTAATACAGAAATGTTATACCGAGGACTAAAATAGGGAATATGGAAAGTGTACAGATGATGCTACAAATCATAGAAATGACGCACTAATCATTTCATGTATGTATGCGCATCATGTATGCGCACATACACACATATAGGTATATTTCAATATTGAGCGTATTAAAAATTGGTTAAATCCTGTCCCAATCCTCGAAGAATCTTGTCCCGGAAAACCCTAAATTCTATTATCTAACATTGGTATCATAAATCCTGGGTCCTTCGGAATGCCTCGGGGTTGGGGTAAAGAGAGGTACTCTGGGAACAACCCCTTAAAAATAGGACCAATTTTTAACCGACTTCAAAAAGAGAGGTTATCAATTCGTCTGTATGTTTTTTTTTTTTTATTTATTTTTTATGTGTGTTACCTCAGAACTCCGTCATTTATGAACCGATTTTTTTTTATAGTTTGTCATGGTATGCTTCCAAGTTGGTCCCATATTCACCACATCAGGATCTGATGATGGGATCTTCGAGAAATCGAGGGCAAACCTCAAATATTGTAGGCACATGTAGTCTGTTTTTATACTTTTACTGAGCGTTTCGATCACATACATATAAAACATAACATCTGATGATGGAATCTCTAAGGAATCTAGGGATATCCTCAAATATAATAGGCACGAGTAGTCCGTTTTTAGATTTTTATACAGAATTTTGGTCAGCTACATATAATATAAAGGAAACGAGGGTCTGATGATGGAGCCGCCGAAAAACAGATAGTGGAACTTTTTAGTAACAAAATCCCCCTATGGCAGGGGGAGGCCTACGTCCAGTAGTGGACTGCAATAGCCTTATGAAGATGAAGATAATAGTGTTAAGTCGTGAAATTATATGTTGCGTTAAGCCGTGTCCGAAGTAAGATGGTTATAGAGGAAGAGGTAGACATGAGAATAACGAGATGACGGATAATAGGGATGAATGAAAAAAGAGTACCTACATATTGTACCGCCCCCAAATGATTGTGAACAGGGCAGGAAGAAGGAGTGTAATTATATGTTGCTTATATGTATTGTCAGACGTAAAGTTTCGAAGCCTAGTCATTTCGCTCTTTTGTCATGTGGCCTATTTAATCATTTTCTGGCATATAAATCTGACAATATTATGCCTTCTAAACTTCATACATGATTTGCCCTTTGGTAAAATGTTACTTTAGTAAGCTCGAGTTTTGAAAGGATGTCGGTTTTTCGTTTTAAAAAAAAATATTTGACATACGTTGAAAGAGATAAAGGCTTGTAATATACATTGCCGAAAACTTAAACCTACTTATTTAGCTCTTCTGCAATGCCAGATGTAATTTTATCCGCGGAAAACACATAGGTATGCTGCCTTGCTTTTTGCACATAAAGACAAAAACTTTATTTGCTTGACTTGCTGGAAGAGAATTCTTTTTGCCATTGCATATGCATTTCTTCTTTTATCCTGTTATTAATATGTTGTGTGTGTGCAATAAAGAGATATCCAATAGAGATAAAGAAATAACCTGAAAATTTTACTGTGGACTAGATGCAACTAACAATTAATCAACAATAATTAGATACTTCGTGCAAATTGAATGAATTGGCTTTAGTATTCACATTTCCCTATAGTTTCCGGCGCAGACGGGACGGTGTTGACGTCCCGGGATAATGTCCTGCGTCCTGTCGATGCGAATTGCCTTGCTTTACCGGACATGAGTCTGCGTTTGCCTGATTGGAATTGCAAGCTGCGATACATTTAAAGTTGTTGTGTATTAGGAATAATGAAAATCCTAGTATCATAATAGAAAACGATTTCAGAGGTTAGATACCTTCCACAATCTATTTCAATAGATACCTATAGGTACAATGTTATCATATTGTTTCTGATTAATAAAATAAAGGTACATACATACCTACACGGCTCTGTTTCTATAATGGGGTAGTCAGAAGTAAAGAATAACAAAGGCACGTTTAGCATGCTGGTCCAGATTTAAAACTTCAAGTTACTAGCTAATCGTTTAAGATACCTAACGCCCTTTAGTAACTTAGTAGACTCCTATGACATGCACGGCAGGTGATGCCCCGCACCAGCAAAGGATTAACACACTTTACATTGATAAAATGTAGGCCAAGAAATTATGTATATTAATCCCTAGGTACGAGTATCCACTAACGGCCTTGCAATTTCACAATACGTACAACCATTTTTGATATTTACTTACACTTGCCCAAATAACCGGGCGGTGCCGCGTCTTTAAATACGTCAGGTAAACCAGTCCATATAAGTTATGTGTTAATGTTATGGGACAGTTGCAGAAGCACTTGATAGTGGCCCTGTTAAGGCTAATTACTCAACTAATTGAAGGCATGGTTCAAACAAACTAGTAGGTTATTTGCGCCACTATATTACCTGCTTCTATGCCTGTCGGCTTTTGATCCCTATAACCATAATCTATTAAGCAGAAAATATACATTGAGGCTTAGACAATGTAATGTTATTTCTCAATGGAATTGATAGAAGTTCGTCACCGACACATTTGCTCCAATAGATATAATTTTTTCGCATTCGTCAAGTCACATGATTAATTTTAACCGCTATTATAATTGTTGGAATGAGTTGCGATAATGAACGTTAATTGCCGAATGATTATCTAAACACCCTTATTACCGGAAAAAAAAGTTTCTTATAATTTTTGACACTGATCATTTACGTCTATCCTCGCTATGATAAATGTGGCTGAAGGATGTCCTTTATGATCCTGCAATTCTAGCTACCCCATATGTATGTGTTTTTGATATCTGTATATATGATTCCTTGCGTAGTGACATAAATAGGGCGGTGCCACCGGTCATGGCGCCCAGGCATAGGGCGTAGGGAGCGCAAGAATGGCCAGACCAGGCAGGACTAAATAAGGCGCAGTTATAAAAGCTCGCACAGTGCACAGAAAAGGCACTGTCCATGCGGATCAAATTACGGGGAACACGATAAACTTCTTCCATGCTTTTACAATGATGATGGCGAGAACAAACTCTCCCCTACTTAAATGCTCGACGTAATACTTTTTAGTATGTCACAACTGCAATGAATATACAGTGCGTTTTTGTTAAAATTAACATTTTTAATACAACAATACATTGCCTTTTTGTGATGCCTTTTGGGCTTGCCGTGGCATGCATTGTAATGGATAACATTAAAAATGTAGTTACTTAATTATTATTTCACAATACTACAGGTTTATCGAACCTTTTTGTAGCGACAAAAATTTTATAACTTCATTTATATCTTCATGCACTGTTATTTATGTTATACAAGATTTAATGAATATCATCTTTGTAACCATTATCAATTGCAAAGTTACTTCATAATCGATGCGCTCAAAAGTCATTAAGTTTTTTGTACTTATGAAATCTACAAGTGACTTCATCATGCTCAGATGTATTAACGAACAATTACATACATACATATAATCACGCCTTTATCCCTTACGGGGTAGGCAGAGCACTAAGGGCCGATAGAACCACATGGTGCCACTTCTGACCAATTTTTAGGGTATAGTTGAGATGTACACGTTCGGTTTGTTAACGAACAATTAGCGCTATATAACCAAGTAATAAATGAATATATTTATTATTTTTGCAAAGTGACACTTGCAAATAAATTAAATAATGCCCCACTATTTCAGCATAAACATAAATCATGTAGATACATATTGCAGCCAGCTATACGTCCAATTACCGTGCTAATGGCCGACAAGCTGCCGGTGACTCTCGCTTTCATGTCCGCTCAGACAAATTTGTATCGACAAATGAATTAACGTGGTATGAAAAACTCTATATGGATGGATTGGCCATAGTTGAAAATAATAGAAAAAATAAATAATATTGAATGTGGCGTAAATCACCATAATATTACAAATGTCTAAACGACTTGCGGACATGTAAAGCAAACGGATGAAGGGCACATTATACAGAATGATTTTTGGTCGTCAATGTTCCCGAAAACTACGGAATCTCCTCATCATTACGATCATTTTTCTCCATGGAAGCATACCTGGGAAGTGTCTGGTTTCCAAAATATTAGGGTCCAAAGTTGAGTAAATAGACTGCGTTTTTCTGCATAAATGCACATAGACGCGCGTAGCAGGATTTTTTCACGAAAAATAATTAATATCTGTCTATAAAAAAACTATCATAAACACTAGACACTATAAATTTCGCACGATCAAGGAATTTAAATAAAAAAAAAAAAATTCCCAGCATTTTTTTTGCCATAAACTTACTTTATTTCATGTATAGAATACGTACCCTTCGTTAAAGGTGGCCACAAAAAAACACCTGTATAAACAACATTAGCCCTAAATGTGAATCTTTATAAAAAAGGCCTAAAAAGTGTAACATGAGCTTTGTGAAGAAGTATGTATTACATGAAGTGGAAGTATAAATAAGTCATAAATCTGTATCTCTTTCTATCACGTCAAAATAAAAGTAAACATGCGTGCGTCTAACGCCTGGCTAAATCGTATGAAAAAACAGGCTTACTGTGTACTTATGAGTATCGTGTCGCACGTTTGCAGCGGGCCTTCTGTGCCCATGCATGTATGCACTATGAAGTATTCCGTGTATTGCATACACACACGATCTTTACAATCTACCACATCTTTATAGCAATCTTTTCCGCAACTAATTGCTTCACTAATTGCCGACGACAAGTTGCGGTCGACTGTCGCTTTCATATTCACTGCAAATGAATGCCGACAGCTCCGGCACACACCTTGACGCAAAGTTATACCTGTAGATAGCAAGGAAATACAGTTTCTAAGATAAGGATTGAGATTGGACAACAATTTACCTTTGAGGTCTGGGGTGTCAGTCGTACTTGGCGATTGAATTGAAAATCGTAACTGATCGTAACGCAACACGTGCGCGGTGTTCCAGATATTGAGGCAAAATATGGCCACTCCCAAGGACGTTAGAGAAGCCTATTACTAAATACTTACCATAGATAATCTGGTGGATTTGGCGTGAAATTATATCAGGATAAGATATTCTTACATGATAAGAATCAAAATGAATGAGAAAAAGGACCATCCAGATACGGTGCCATCGATATGGTCAAATGATAAATTAAAAAACAAGACTTTTTCGTATAATCTTAATATATATAAATCTCGTGTCACAATGTTTGTCCTCAATGGACTCCTAAACCACTTAACCGATTATAATAAAATTCGCACACCATGTGCAGTTCGATCCAACTTGAGAGATAGGATAGTTTAAATCTCAAATTATAGTCGCAATTTTAATTTATTGCTAATTATTTGTCTGTTATACCTTTCGACTTGGTTGAGTAAGTAATCAATAGATGGCGCTGCTTTGGTAAACCGACAAACGTGTCATATAAGCTACAATTCAATTTCCACGCGGACGAAGTCGCGGGCGTCCACTAGTATGTTTATATATTAAAAACACTTGAATTATGTAAGAGAAACAGAGACTCTTGTTGCTAGACAATGTTACAATATAAAGGGCAAATAGCAATTTCCTTCACTTAATCTAAGTACGTGCGAGACATGTCCATTAAATTCTGATTACGTGGAAGGCTTTAATCAAAAATAAACATTTAAATTAAAAGCTAAGTACCGGAAATCATTGGAAATTTACTAGGTATCTACAGTTAAAGTGTAAAAACTAAATGAACTTAACCACACTATTATTAAGCTTTTTAATTGGCGTAAAGCTGTTAAATTATTCGTCGCCTTTCCTAAAAAGGTGTTATCGGACTATTTGAATACTTGAAGTTTAGTTTTATTAGTATTCTGTGCATGTTCTAAGTATATTGCTATTAAGAAAGCCCCATACTCGTACATACACCGATAACATTCTCAGATTTATAAACCAACTAGTGGACGCCTGCGACTCAGTCCGCGTAGACTGCAGAAAAATATTTTCCCGGGACAAAAAGTATTTTTTAAGTAATTAAATAAATTATATATAGCCTACCCTGTGAGGAATAAAGGCCTGATTATGTTCTTTCTTACGCTGGATATCTGTGTAAAGAAATGCATTTACCTATACATACAGTGTGTAACAGAAAGGGTAGGTTCAGCGAAAATCTATGTAAATAGCCCGTTATAAAGAACCTATTTACAAAATTTGAGACTCCAAATCACATGTTCATTTTTCAAGATTGTATTAACATCCTGAGTTGTTTAGTAATTCTTCATAGTATCTGGAAAAATAAACATGTGATTTCGAGTCTGAGGTTCCTATGGGTAGGTTCCTTTTAGTGGACTACTTACATAGTTTTTTCCTTAACATACCCCCTTTGTTACACCCTGTATATGTAATACTAGTAACGATAGTTGAACTGAATGGCTGTAGGATCTCCTTTACGAACTTCTAGCTACCCCATTTTGGGAAAACAGCCGTATGCATATCTATGTATGTTAAATGAAACAAAGCATATAGGCTTCACGGTAAATTAAGGTGATACATCCGAATCCACTTTGCCGTTGAACATAAGCCGTCAGTAAAAAGGTTACCCGACTCAACCTGAACACGACTGTCAAGTTTTTTTTTTGTTAGGATAAACCAGGGCCAAGAATGTGAAGAGGTTCTCTTCTTATGTCCGAAGTAGGTGGATGAGGTAAATGGGTATGCTTGCTTCATTTTACAGATTTTATTTGCTTGATTTATCTTTAAGTAAATTTTTGAGATTGTACCTACCTATTTTTTTTGTTTTGTAGCTCTAATGTTTGTACGTAGGTACTCAAAAGAATATATTTATATGCTAGTGGACGCCCGCGACTTCGTCCGCGTGGACTGCAGAAAAAACAAAATATCGAAATTTTCCAGAATAAATATTTTCCCGGGATAAAAAGTAGCCTATGTGTTAATCCAGGGTGTCAGCTAACTCCATACCAAATTTTATTAAAATCTCTGCAGCCATTTTTACGTGAAAGACTAACAAACCATACTTACAAACTTTCGCGTTTATAATATTAGTAGGATCAAAATCACAAGGTTAATTTAGATTTCTACTCCATTCGACTACTTATAAAATTGTAGTATGCATATTTTTAGAAAATATCAATAACATAGATAGAAAAGTTATGAAATTCAATGCAATAGTTTTATATAACCGAATTGTATACTAAATGATATTTAATAGTTCCGCTATAGTTTCTTAACAACAGTAATATCGAGAGTGAAATGAGCCGGAAAATTATCTGTGGTCAGTCTTAAACTGGGTGTAGTACAAATTGAATTCTATAAATATTTTATTTTATCTTTCGAAAAGTTATTTAGGGCCCCTTGCACCAAAACGATTAATTTTGGATGTTTTTGTTTCTCTTATTACAATGAATACTGTTTTATTCAAATATAAAGTAGATGGACGTTATTTGATCCATAAAGGTATATTATATTTAGGTAGGGAGCTGTGAGGGTAAATTTCAAAATAATTTCAAACCCTTACGTGATAATATCTTATTAAGGCGAAAGGCGGCAACATCATGCAGATGATCCAAGAAACACATACATGAACACAGGTTTGTGTTCCGAAGTGAGGTAACTAAAACTGCAGAAACATAACTAGTGTAAATAACCATATTTCGCATTGCGGGGACGGATGCAAGAAATGCTCCATACAAATTTAATACAAATTTATCTATAGGAACCTAAATCGAAATCTTTTTTTCATAGATCCTCCGAGAAAAAGAGTAGTAAATGATGATGGTTTACGTAATGTTTCGCAAAATGTTGCCGCAAATTCCCTGCATTATTGATAAAAGTGCCCAGTTATTTATTGGTTGCCCTATTCAAATGGCACATCTTGCTGCTATAAATGTAAATTATTAATATCATTTAAAGCTAATGGTCAATAAATATGTCTTACTACTGGGTATGGCCGTGAACATTATTGGGGGAATAAATTACAAGATGAGAGGACTAACGGGGAGTGTTGCCTTTCTTTCGGAAGGTAACATAACTCACGTTTCATTTTGATATTAGCTTGTGCGAAGCTCTAGTAATTGCTACTGTTATATCAATATATAGGTATATGGCTAGAAACTGTATTTTAACGGATTCTGAAGTAATGATCATTTCCCATCCGTTTTACGCCTACCCAGCGTGGTGTCTGTGGGCAAAAAAACCCCCCTATGACAGTAGCCTTATGAAGTGCCCTGGGGGAGCCCTACGTCCATATGCTGATGTATGTAATGTTTATTATGTTGTAGGAATGTTCGTATTATATTGTATAACTTATATATTGTGAAACTCTAAATCTACCAATTACCTATATATATATTATAAACTTTTTGGTAAATACCTCTATTTTAACCGCAACTCCTTGTAAATTACCTAAATTAATATTAATTATTAATATATCGTCAAATTTTACATTCATAAAGGCCAGTCAATCTCAAAATTCAATAAAAGATTTTGTAAAGAATTTAATGTTTAAACACTAGATATAACAAAATTTAGGTGCATCTCAAATAATCCCAATTGAAACTAAACTCACTCATAGAATGATAATTTCAATAAACTTTTTATGGTCACCGTGCTTCCCCCAAATTCTGTTTGTGACGGCCATGACCAACCATTGTTAGTCGAATGCAACTCGGATCTGATCCAATCGACCAGCAATAGTAAAAAAAACTGTACAAAAACTGTGGGACTCGTTCAGGCTTCACTGTTTGTGACAACACTAATCAAGTGTGCAATCGATTGTAGTCGAACTCGGTGATCTTGATAGTTTAATGTTTTGAAAGTTTTAGCAACCACTAAAATTTATCGGTTTTAATTGCCGTACTTAACCCTTACAATTTTGAGAAATTCGTCCGGCAGTGGACTTCAATAGGCTGATGATGATGATGATGAATTTTCAGTTCGCTCTTATTAAACATAATGCTTATGAATGTACGTTAATTAGTTAAATTCTGATTAATTCTACTTTACGAGTAAACCATAAGAAAAAGAGAACCGCGTACACACGTCAAAATATTTCGGGTTATAGGATCAAGATTTTAAGTCCTATTAACAACATATTTTCACGTAAATAATTTACGAGCCTATACACCGTATTACCCTGTTAGCGTAGACAGAATTATATTTTGTTCATAAAACTGTAAAGAAAAAACGACCTCATCTAAGAACTAAACGAATAAATGGCCTATTAAGCTAAATGTCTACATTAATTATGTACAAAGCACTTAAACACGAATTTCTGAGTGGTTAAAAGAAAACCGTCATATTTAATGTAATGAAAAGATAAATAATAAATACTAATAAATGCTCATTGTTTTCTTGGGTAATAAACTTTAACAAAATCCTTAAAAACCTTACTAAAATTGTTGGAAATATCTCTAAATCGTATCAGCTGTCCCTCATAATGAACATGATATTTTTGATCCTTGTTCCGTCTACAAACAGTACTCATTTTCTTTCTAAAAGCTAGAAACAGTAATTTGTCACTTTGGTAAATAAATCTATTAATAATTACTCTGCTATGTGAAGCCAAAATTTAAACATTTTGAAGACTTCCTTTAAAGGGCTGAAGCACTTTGATGTAAGAAATTCTTACATCTAGAGTTGTTAGTGAAATCCATAGGTGAAATCACAAAACTACGTCCATTGTATTATAAAATTTCTGTCAATTGAAAAATTGAATTCACTTGCAATAGGCCGTAAATTCTACGTCTTCTACAAGGCCCTGTATAAAGGGCATATAAAAGACTAAAATGCGTCCACTTGGCGTTGGCCTCCCTCAGGGCACGCCCCAAGACTTCCATAGAGGGTATTTGCCCATAGTCACCACGCTGGGCAGGCGGGTTGGTGACCGCAGTTTGTATTTTGAACTACTCGTATGTTGTCAGCACGGGAGGCGCTGCTGCCCACCTCCCGAAAACCATGGGCAGACATGGGGTGGTACGAATTCTACTCTGCCGGCACCACGCGGCACATATATGAGTACCTCAACTTTATTGTGACTTGGTAATTAGTCAGTAAACGATTGAGTCGTGACCTACAGCTTTCACTCTCGATGCGCTCGCGCATTCTACACGCCCACCTACAGATGTCGATCTGCATGGCGTAATATTTATAAATGTTTATTTATACAGTGATTTTGTAATTATGTTGTGCAGATGTAAGTTTTAACAATACAGTTGTTACGTTGATTACAGGAAATAAAGTTTAATGCTTTCTTATTTTTACTTTGATTGGTCATGTGGTCATTGCTTACTATTTGTAATTATGTCAACTTTTGATTTAATTTTTTTATTACAAGTAGTATATATGGACAACAGATTTCAGAATTCCAGTACCTACACACATAAGTTTATTTGGGAGCTTCGTAAGCCCCAAAATTTGATATATCATCACATTATCTAAACTAGAGATGGAAAACAATCGCAACTTCAGCATAGGAATATTCATATCACCCAAATTTTCTATGGCGTAGACAGTAGCGACTCCCTCAATGGTTACCATTTGTGGTATTATATTATCCTCTACTCTCTTAATCAACTGTTGGCATTTATTAGAGCTTGTCAAGTGATCGACTGGGTAAGATTACCTCGAAGTGAGCTACTTATGCGACGGCGTGAGAAATGCCACCACATGCCATTAAAGGTACACGTTACTTGATGATATAGGTGGTATAGAGATACGTTCGCCTAAATGGGCTATAATTTTTTTATGTATGTACATATGGTCTTAATATATTAGCTAAAGATCATGCTCAGTTTTTTTTTTGGCTCAGCAATCATGCTCATTTTTTTTGAAAGATCATAATTTGAAGAAGATGATTATAATTTTGCTTAAAAGTATATAAATTAATAATAAACACCATAGTATGCACTGAGGTTGCGTTTAGAGATAAATGAGGCATATGAGAATTGGACATCTGCTTGATAGCATGTTTCTAAAAGGCAGTAGAGATATTAAATGATAAACAATAACACACTATAATCAAATACTCACCAACAAGACCTCATTTTCATATATTTTTAGAAAACTATCAGCTCATCCTTACCTGCAATCAAAGAATAATGTTCCTATTATATTCGCCAAATTACCATATAGAGACAGTTACTTAGTTACTGTAGTAGGCTCAATAAACAGGTACGTTAGGTTGTTAAAATAACACCTATCTCTACCAATTGGAGTGAGACGCTGAGTTCCGCATCGAAAGTTTTTATGTGACTAGAATCAAATTGCGTTAACTGTCTTCAAAAATATTAATTTATAGACCATGACTAGCTTTGATAGTTACCCAAAAGCCCAAGTGTAAGGAGTTGAATCAAGAAATATGTAAACTCCAGAACAATAAGTAAATTTGTTAATAGTAGTTAGCTGTCTCCCTTATTAACAAAAATATATCGCCTTTTTGGTTTCTTTTTTGTTTTAATCTTAAGCTAATAGAGAAGGTGTTAGATATTATTAATTAAAAATATAATAGTGACCAAGTGTAACATTATACTTATAAATATTCTATAGTTTCGACAATATTTTTGTGAGGAATTTGTAGTTTCTCAAAACCGTACGAGTACATTGCACTGGGATCACCTAAGTCACTGTTGCTCATAACATGATATTTATATCGCTGTAAAACGAAAACACTAACAAGTTGATATGTCCGGTAACATTTATAGAACACTCCAACTACTTGAACTCTCGGGAATCGAAAAGGCCAAGCCCACGTTGGACTTCGGAGCATCTCCGTACCTTTATCGTAACGTGATGCAGCCACAGATATTTATTTTGGTACTAGTGGACGCCCACGACTCCATCCGCGTGGACTGAAAAATGTCGAAGTTTTCTGCCACACACAATATATTCCTGAAAACTGCATCGAAATCGGTTCAGCCGTTTCTGAAATTAGCGTGCACAAACGCATAAACATACAATCAGACAAAAATTGAAAAAAATCGTTTTGGGTCCCATTGCGTTGATAAGGGTCTCCTATAATATTTTTTCTCATATATCTTCCATGTACAGACAGCGATCCGTTACATTTTTATTATATGTATGTATAGATATAAAGGGTTATCTTAAAATAGTTTTCAAAATACCTCGTTCGCCGCCACTAGTAATTTTAGCCTCTGCAAAAATCTGTCATCATAAATATCTATTGGGGCTTCACTAGACTTCAATACATCAGCTGTACTACCTAACTCGGGGATTCACTCAGGCGATGAGCTAGCAACTAGTCACTGATCATTTTATCTGCCCCCTGATTACGTAAAAGCAATAGCAAAGCCCTGCAAAGCTGAAGTCGCTAATTGAGTGTGTGTGTGTGCTTGAGCGAGGTGCGGGGCGCGGGAGGACGCCGAGCGCTCGTTGCACGCACGCTCATTCGAGTGTCTTGAAGTTACCACTAAGAATACAAACGTTAGACAAGGGAAACAAGCATGAAACAAGGAACCAATCTCAAGACATGGTCGACTATCCAGTTTAGGGTTCAGCACCGCGGGGGAAACCATTACAGAACCAAGCTGCATTAATATTTACCTGACGATCGCGCCATATTTAGATTGGACATTTCTCTATTAACAAACTAGATAAAATACGGTGCCTATCTTGGATATTTGATTTAATTTGAGATACAGAAAACCATGGAATAGTAAGATTGCAATTACAATAAATTTAATTTAACTGGGACAGCTCTGTGTACATAAATAAGTATATTGGTAGGTTTTGCATAATTATATGTTTCATCGTTATGTCCACTTCTACGAATAGTATTAGTACTACCATATAGTAGTAGGTACCAGCAAAAGCAGGTAGACATTAGATACTGTTTCTCATAATTCCCGTCCAAACTCTTATCGAGATCTACACTCTAGAGACTTTCTAAAGTTAGAGAGTTTTTCTTCCGAAAAGTTATCAATAATAAGTTACTTCATCTAATTTCCTTCAACATTTTTTTCAATCAATGTTTTATGATTTTTTGTCATTCTACTTTTAGTATAGATGATGACACTAACCCATCAAGCTAACCTCTCACTATGTAATGTGTTAAAAAATTTCTTATTCGAGAAGGTAATACAGCGGTGAATGACGCCACTAGAAAGTTTTCTGTCTAGGCATGGTATCATTTACCTCTCTGGGAAACCGTGCCATTTAACACTCAAAATTCTAGGTACATCATTACACCGCAGTATTACACCCTGTAAATATACTTATGAAAACAAAGGCATAACGTATGTACTAAAAATGCATTTTTGTTGGCAGTAGCCAATTTTAAAACATGTGAAATTCATCTCGTTCGCGCAACTGAAAGAGCTGCGTCCAGCTTTGTGGAATTTTCTTATTACCACAAACGGCTGCGGTGTTACAACCCACAGAACAGACCAAATTCAAACGAATATTGCAGTATATGGATGCAATTTCAGGAGTCGAATATGTCCAATTATTTTCACTCATTGAACATTTGTGTGTTGCTTTTTATTCAAAAGTGCACAATTCAACATTTTATTATTAGGTGAGTATACTTTAATGTAACAGTTATGTACCTACTTAATTACCAATATTTTTGTTTTCCCTTTCATGTCTGTCAACGGAGATGATAAATATATAATTTCTTATGCCATGCACAAACACAATGCCTTTTGAATTATTCATAAATACATCATATTCAAGATTTCGTATGGGTATCTTTATTGAATAATAAGGCCGAGTAAGAATTTTGATCAGAAAAAAAAATACAAATTTTATGTTATAATAATATAAGATCCAGTATGTATTAAATATAAAATAATACATAGTAAAATTATAATTATCTATAATTTATATAATAAAATAACCTTCTCACTAATTACATGATGGGTAGATTGAAGCAATCAATGTTTCCTGTTAATTTATTTATTTATATACCGTTGCTTAGTACCCACGACACAAGACCTTAGGGATCTTAGTGTGGGACTAGGTTAATGTGTTGTGTAGTGTGTGAATATTTATTAATTTATTTGAAAACCAACAAGACATTAATTTTGCATATCTGACTGATGCCTCCTTTGGGGCAGTCTAGTAGTCTAAGTATCCATCATAAAAGGAATATCGGATATCGCTGTGGGATTTCCTAATTGCAGGAACCTCTTAATTACCTTTCTCTATATTATATCATCCTTTCATTCAATTAATTATCTTCATGAACAAATAAATATGTCACGGGAGATAAAATTCATCACTGACAATTTAATTATCCCTACATGTTCTGATGCTTCATTAAATGAATTTTCTTAATAAAAACTCGTCTCTGATTGATTCATTTGGCAAAATTGGATTTTACTGCTTAATAAGATAAGATTTTAACTAAAGATATGTAGTGGAATTGCGATTTATTTTCAGTATTATTAAGCATTCCTTACGCAAATTGAATTTCAGGTATACAGGGTATTTTTTCGTTGCCACCCTTAACGAAGGGTACGTACTCTATACATCAAATAAAGTAAGTTTATGCCAAAAAAATGCTGTGTTACAATGTAATTTAAAAAAAAATTACTTGATCGGGCAAAACTTTATAGTTTCTCGACAGATATTAATTATTTCTTGTGAATAAATCTTGCTACACGCATCAATGTGCATTTATGTAGTAAAACGCAGTCTATTTACTCAACTTTGGGCCCTAATATTTTGGAAACCAGACACTTCCCAGGTATGCTTCCATGGATAAAAATGATCGTGATGATGAGGAGATTCCGTAGTTTTCGGGATCGTTGACGACCAAAAATTATCCTGTATAGGTCGTACGTACGCTGAAAGATTGCCCTAATAACTAATTGTCTAGCCATCAGTTTTTCGAAGGGAAATCAACATTGATTCACGATAATGATATATACGAGTATTTAAAACATATATAAAATAACTTCGAAAACGTCATACTTATACTACTAGCACACTATTAATAAATCTGGGCTTATGTATTGGTAGGTACTTAGTTAAATTAAACAACATACGAGTAATTACCGGCAGTTATTCTTTCTATCTGAATTTATAACAAAGAAAGGAACCAAGCAAGACATAGATCCTAATTATTTTTTAGATTAATTAGAACTTTTTAGAAATCATGCCCTGTTGTAGCGATTTTAGATTTGGCATCATATTTTACGAATTCGAAGACGCAGACGACGGTGTTCGATATTAAGAAATTTAAACCATATTCGGCACCAACGTTGTCTGCACTGTGTAAGATTAAGACAAAAGCTATTGAACTATTTAATAAAACCTGTTACAGGTATGTTAATAAATAAATCAGTAATCGACTTATGAAACAAGACTCAAACAAACTACAAGCTTAACGTTTTGAAATCTTTGTATAGATGTTAGAATTAATAAATCAGAAGCACAGGCTGAAGCGCTGGCACTCCAAAAACTCAATACCAATATACTAGTCTTTACTCACACTCAAATCCTTCTCAAACATTGAAAATTAACGTTTATTCCAAAGACACAAAGTACTACCTCCTCGAGTAAGGGTAAGAAAATACGACTGAAAATACCAGTATAAATATCCATCCAAATTAAACTTGCCGGTAGAGGAAATTGTTTGGAGAGCAGCTTTTCATCAGCGCTACACGACGATAGATTGCCCTCCAACAATTTTGATGGGCCCGGGCATTATTTGCACGTCAAAGTGATTAAATAAATAGTCTGGTACAGGTACGGTGTACGAAGCTATTTCGTAATTATAGAGGTTTACTGCTCGACAGGTCTAGGGAATGTTTTGGAGTGAACCTCGAGCCCTACCGTGTTGTTTGGTGTTCAGCATACCGTTAGAGTAGGTTACCCACCGTTTAATAGTTTACATTTGCATGCAAATACTATATAGGTACCTAGATTTTAGATACTTATGAATGTATATAGCTTCTGGGTATACCTTACTCCACTAATATTCATTTGAGTTTTTAGCAATAGCTATTGTGCCAGATAGAGTCTTGGTATCAAAAACCATGCCCTGCTTCCGAAATAAAGTCAGCCATGCTTTAGTTAGTCATCCTTCCACTTCATTCCCGAAAGTTGACTTTAGTATCCTAAGCATAGGCATATAAAGGAGAGGATAGAGTGTTGGTGTAACTACTGCGCCTGGAGATTCCATCACAGAACTTTTATAAAAATACAATTATAAAAAAGCCCCTTGTCTAGAAGTCGCTATAAGTAACTCCAGTAACCTTAAGTTCTATGTAGATCTGACTTTATATAAAGCTCGTTACAAAACCAGCGCATTCTAATTTGTTCTCTCTCGAAGCTTACAAATCAGAATAAGATATATTAAATTGCAAAAGTAGCCGGTAGCCGATCAGCCTTACATACGCTGGTTTATGTAGTAGTTTATAATTTCACCCATGGTAATAGCGCCTGAACTCAACGTAAGTCACGCACGCGAGCTTTTAGTGATGGCAATTTTATAGGTTATCGATATCGATGTTGCGTTTGGACCATCTGTAGATTTTTCATAAATTATGATAATATTGATGAAAAGTTCTTTGGGCAGCTGAATGATTAAAAGTTAAAAACAATGTTACTGATATTAGTTCTTACTAGAGGCCGCCCGCGACTTCATCTGCTTATAACTTTAGAATTCCCTTTTCTCGTTTCTCTCTCTTCAGAATTCTCTTTGTTATATAAGGAGCACACCCCGCAAGTTTAAGATCAGCGGTTTAAAATATGCTTTGATCTGTCAGTCATTCAAGCCAATACATTTCAAATAGACTACTTTTTACAGAAAACGCAGAACTGAAATTGTTATTACATCAAATGATTAATTATAATTAATCATTATCTTATATGCTAACTGGTTAATAGTGGGTGTGTAATTTGCACACTTTTGCCCAACCTCCTTGGGGGATAATGGGCGTGACCATAATTATGTATGTATGTAAGTATGATTATAAGATAATTCTATCGATGTCGATACTTTTACTGGCAAAAACATCCCTTCTATGACGTTACAGCCTGAACCCCGGGTCGGCGGTCACTCGGGCGGCCATGTTAGATTAGTATCTGTGGCGCCACAAGCGGGTCTCGATTCGCACAGATTGCATTCGTATCGTTAGACGCTTAGTTAGACGCAAATAATTAATACCGCCATAGAGTAATTAGGAAAGTATCCAACTTGATGTGGTATTGGTTGCGCAACCAATCTGATAGTGCAGAATTTACTGAGGTAAAGCTACTTGACATCTCACTTTATTATCAGAACAGAGGACATAGACAATGTAACAATTTAACGAGCGACATCCAAATTCGCAAAGTTGTCGAACCAATTGTTGTCGAATCGAATTTCTTCAGGATTTATTGTATTTAAGCTATGGAAAATCGACTTCCGTACATAAGCCTACCCTAAGGACATACTTAGAATACTCGACTCAATATATTACATTATATTATTATTAACTGAACTTGTACATCTCAACTATACCCTCAAAATTGGTTAGAAGTGGCACCATATGCCCTTGGTGCTCTGCCTACCCCGTAAGGGATAAAGGCGTGATTATATGTATGTATGTATGTATATATTATACACATGTACATATGGTTGTGTTTCTAAACAGAGGTAACCGATATAGCAGGATCATTAAGGAGATCACAGCCACAATTGGCAAAGCGCCTGAAGGAGTGCCCGAGTACCGCGACTGTTATGACATGCACGGAAGATAATAATATGCAGCTGATGTATTTTAGTAAAGCTCCGCATCGCCACAGGCAATTCAATTTTTTGGAGAAGAGTAAAATATACAGGTGTTTTTTTGTGGCCACCTTTAACGAAGGGTACGTATTCTATACATGAAATAAAGTAAGTTTATGCCAAAAAAATGCTGGGAATTTTTTTTTTTTTTTGAAAAAAAAATTTAAATTCCTTGACCGTGCGAAATTTATAGTGTCTAGTGTTTATGTTAGTTTTTTTATAGACAGATATTAATTATTTTTCGTGAAAATATCCTGCTACGCGCGTCTATGTGCATTTATGCAGAAAAACCCAGTATATTTACTCAACTTTGAACCCTAATATTTTGGAAACCAGACACTTCCCAGGTATGCTTCCATGGAGAAAAATGATCGTGATGATGAGGAGATTCCGTAGTTTTCGGGAACGTTGACGACCAAAAATCATCCTGTATACAGAGTGTGTGCGACATCCAGGCAAATATTGATATGGCGACATCAGCGGTATGTTAGGTACATACCGCTGATTAAATATATTTGTTTAGGAACTTCTAAAAAATTTGGACTCGATAAGAGTTCAGAAGATGGAGTTGGTATTTGGTTTCATAGCTAAATATAATAAACACAGTAACGCTGCTGTTGTTGCAACTATTAGGACACTAGTGAGACAACGCCCTTAGATTTAGACATTCTAAAGCCTATTTTATTGGGCTATGTGTAATTAACTTTATTGTAATCGAATACTGATCATGCTATTAAACCATTTCAATATTTTAATCTGATCTATTATGACTATGATAATCGATAACTTTAAATATCTACCCAAGTAATTAACTAATGAATGACGTACTATTCGTACCTACGTGTTATTTCGAATTCTTGATAGATAGGTAGGTAGGTATATTACAAAAAGTGGCTATAGTGGTTGCTGTAGTTTTTATTATGGAGTTCCTAATAACAAAAATATTCATCAATACCCGAAGAGGGTTGGCATCAGGCAGGCAGCCGGCCGTAAAACAGACGCTAAATATTGGCCGCCGACCCATAAATAGTGGGATAAGGGCAGGAAGATGATGATTCATCTGGTTATTTTTAAAAATAAGCCAAACATTCTTCAGCTCACTAACGGATAACTATAGTACCTACCTAAAGATATAATAATATCTATATTATAGAGTATTTTCGTTCTTGTAACCTCATGATAAAACTAAGAATCTACAAAAAATAGAATCTACATAGGTATCTATAATTCACTGACTAATCGGTATGTAGGTATACCTACATCAAATAAAAGGCATACTTTATTTTTTTACTTTATGCAGTTCTAAAAAAAATTAAGTTACTAAAAGACTAAGATAAAATAAAATTGAGGTTTAGCTATTAGTGTACAATTAATTATCAATCAATTAAAACACTATGGTGCCACTATAATAATTTACCCAGAGGTACAATGTTAAGCAATACAACGCCTAGTGGTGAAGCATAGGCAAATTTTCTCCGAGTGGAAAAGTGTGTGTTTCAAGCTAGGTACATAGCAACTAACTCTCTTTATTGTTTGTGTGTTGCTTCAGTTTAGAATTTTTAGCACTTTTAATGTTATTACTTGCCTAGGCACTAGGGACTCACCCTATTGGTATCTAAGACAAAATTTAATATATCCCAATGCAGTAGGTCCAAGACCAGAAAGTATTAGTCTTAGCCTTAGTAAAAGCATTTCTACCGATAAGATTATACTTATTTTATTTTGAGTAGCTTCTTCGAACACGGTTTTTAAAATGTATATAGTGTTTGTGACAGCCAGGCAAATATTGATACCGTGACTTCAGACCATGATTCTGAGGCTGTAAACAGAAAAAAAAATCTCAGAAAAGTTCCAAAATTTTCCGACATTTTTTTCATCTTAAAGGAAAAAATAATTTGGTTCGTTTAATTAGGCATAATGATTTAAAAGTAAAATTTTACACAAAAGATGATTTTCAAAAAAAGTTGACCTCAAAAAATTTCAAATAACTAATCAACCCTAATGGAGAGTCACAAGTGATTCAAAAAACAGCAATGTGTCACACAATAACCAATAAGCCCATTTAATTAGTCACATTGAGCAATCAGTGAGCAATGAGATGACGGATAATAGGGATGAATGGAAGAAAAGAACATATTGCGCCGACCCGAAATAAATGGGAACAGGGCAGGAAGATGATGATGATGATGATGGTAATCAAATCAAAAATACATTTCCTGCCAGTAATAACAATGTCGTATAACTCAACACAATGGTACTTGTTCAGCATTTCAGTATTAGCCTGGCTGTCATCCACACCCTGTATAGAGCCATGCGCTCTGCAATAATTTATTAGAAATACCCACACAAAAAATATTAGAAACCTTTTTAAAGTTATCGAAATATAGCACGCATTTAAACGCAATTTTCTATGAACATAACCTATCTATTCATTGTAATGTCATTGACTTGTTATTCACTAGCTGGCCACATAATTTAGTTGTCAACCATCCCGTTACGTCGCACAATCAGTGACAATACCGTAGAATTTACTCCGTAGTCCGGCCCAAAATCACGCTCCTTCCCCAGTTACGTCATTAGACCCGACCATTTTATTTTCTTTTCCATTGGGACTCGCAAATAGTGAATGAGCGAGTAAATAATTTGTGTTTATTGCGTGACTAAAGTTCCAAACCCACTCAATAGGATACCACGTCGCTCTACTAGCATAATGTAGTCATACATAGATAAGTATGCTATAAATAGGTAATCAAGGCAACCAATTCGGATATGTCGATTAAAAAATTTAATTGGTTTTCGGATTAGCAGCTATGTATTTATGGTTGCATGCTAGGTGCTTGGATCTGGCTTCTCGACAGTAGTGTCTTGTGTTCGTGATCATGAGTCAGCAGATCCGAGGGATAGCGGAGGGTGTAGGGCCCGGTGGTGGGCGACCCCTCAATGGAAACCAATTCGGAGGCAGATGCTGTTGGCTAGTTTTGTAAACTTTTCTAGACATCAATTGCTACGTTTATCTAATAAGTAGCTTCTATTTATGTGGGAAATATATTGCTGGACATAATATTCTATGCCCAGTTGTGGTAGCCAATGAGATATGTGAACTTCCTGGCTATAGGAAGAGATTTCTAGACACACGCAAAGTAGAAATAGCCACTCAAAATTTAATTTCCTATTCGAACATACAGGACATCCCGAATTACACCCTAAGTAGACCATTAAAGCTCTTATTCTGCAATGTTGGGTACAAATCAGTAACAATCAGGGAATGCGAATCTGGCTCGTCGCGAGCGAGTCGTAGTTTCGTCATTACACCGCAATTTTTCCCAACTGAGATTTAGTGATAGTTCAGGAGTTCGTGAATACGTAAGTATGAAATCATCCTCCATTACCTGCATACTCTGTACTAATTAATTAGTTTTGAGACAGATCCAATATAATAAAAATCTACCATTACTGACTGAGTGGCAGACAGACAAGGCACAGCTATTAACAGCAGATAATGGGGCGTAGAAAATTGGCCGTTATTGGCAGGTATTTTCCGGATTTATTATGGGAACGGGAAAAAAGAAAATAACAAAGTTTACGCGGACAAAGTCATTGTTGGCTGCTGCTAATAGTAAAATTCTTTATTGTACTAAAAATTTATATACATGGGCTAGCTTAATGCCTTCAATGGTTTTCAATATCAGCTAACCTGGTTATTTGATAACGAGCTAGTAGGTAGGTTGATCAAAGCCAAAGAAATTTCCATAATTTTATTAAGTGTATGTGAGTGGTATACCAAGGGAGAAACATACCTAAATAAGAGACCCAAACTACCTTAAATTACCTATAAAGATTAATTACTTTGGAGATTAAAGATTCAATCTAATACCTAACTTTAATTAGATCATCATAGTATTTACTCGTAAAGTCCACAGTGAAACGCCGCTAGCAATTTTCTGGGACGTTGTACTTAGTTTTATGATGTTTTAAATGAATAATCAAATAAATTTTAAAAATCAAAAATTTTGATTGTTCATGATAAATAAATGAACCTGAAGTAGAGATAAAATATTGACAGCTGTTTAGGATCGCTCCGTATGTCTATATTCATTCATCATCATCATCATCATCATAGGCCTCCCCCGGGGCACGCCACAAGACTGCCATGGGGGGTATTTGCCCATAGCCACCACGCTGGGCAGGCGGGTTGGTGACCGCAGTTTGTATTTTGGACTATGTTGTCAACACGGGAGGCGCTGCTGCCCACCTCCCGGAAACCCTTAATCGCCTTGTACGATACCCACGGGCAGACATGGGGTTGTACGAATTCAACTCTGCCGGCACCACGCGGCCAATATTCATACATATTATTATCTATCCTTGTAACTCAACGCATCAATCTCTTCGAGTGGAGACATATTTCATACGATGTCGGTTTTGGAGGTAACCGTGACAGATTTTAGTATTTTTTGTACTCACGTATTAAGTGTTTCGTTTTTATGGTACTCAGTAGTGCTGGAAGGGAATATATTTGTTTAACTGTTATAAATTTTTACATGGGGTATTTTAATACATACAAATTAGCAGGATACAAAAGGTGATTCCACAGCCATGTCTAATATAGCGGAGAAATATGTTAATAATCAGTTACGGATGAACAAAAATAAGCTCATTAACAAAATTCAACATTAGTACCCACTGCAAAATCCCCACTTTTTCCCTCCCTAACCTCCCGCACTATCCGCAATGACTCCTAATAAGTCTCGCTCGCAGATCTGACGCTGCCATAATCATAGTAAAAGCATTCCTTCATCCTGCGAGTACGGACACTCACCTCGCACTCGGCTATTGTGCCGGGAAAAATTGTGCTGAACAATGGATAAGTCATCACATAAAGTAGGCGCAGGGACAAAACACTAATGTTTTTTTTTTCTACAATCAGCTGGGGTAGAATTCGATCTTATATTTTCATACATACATATACAGGGTGTAACAAAAAGGGTATGTTAAGTTTGAGACTCAAAATCACATGTTTATTTTTCCAGATAGTATGGAGAATTACATTTCGTACGTTTCATTCTTTGATATATTTTTAACACATGTAGTACTTTTATTGTACTGGCAACTTCGCACAATTTCAGAGTGGGTAATTCGAAAACAGAACTACCCTACAACTTACGACACTATTCCTAGTCTACCGATAATTTCCTTCATTCTTTTTTTGTGCGCGGCAACGAGCACACGTTTTCAATTCTAGTATTATAGTTTAGTTTATTCTATTTTTCAAATTTATTATCAGAGTATTAAGAACATGCCTAAACGCAAAGCTTCTAGTGAAATTAACTATTACTTAAATAAAATTAAGAAATTAAAAGAAAGCCAAAACAAGAAGCGAACTAGAGTGATTCTTTATTCGTCATCGTCAGATTCTGAGGAAAATGAAGGTAAGAAAATATAATGATCTCTTATTAAATATTCTTGTACACGAGTCAAAATGTTCTAAGACAAGTTCTGTATAATTTTTTTGTGAACTAAAATAAGCATCTTTAAGTTAACCTGGAGGATATCACAATGAGGGTATCACGAAGGTTTAACATGATGCATAAAAATTAACCGGGAGGTTGACTGCGGGTCAACACGACGGTATTCAGAATAAGCATCTTTAAGTTAACCTGGAGGATATCACAATGAGGGTATCACGAAGGTTTAACATGATGCATAAAATTAACCGGGAGGTTGACTGCGGGTCAACACGACGGTATTCAGAATAAGCATCTTTAAGTTAACCTGGAGGATATCACAATGAGGGTATCACGAAGGTTTAACATGATGCAAAAAATTAACCGGGAGGTTGACTGCGGGTCAACACGACGGTATTCAGAATATAGTGTGTATAGTCAGATATTCAATGATATATAAAATAAAATTCACATATAATTGTTCTATACGGAACCGCACAAGATGATGTAATTCAATACACCTCAGCAACAGAGTCCCAAGAGAAACTGGAAAATACTCCGGTAGAAGTTAATATAACCCCGGAAGCTCAAAACGAGACACCTGACCTCGACCCGGAGCTTTTATTAGCGTTGGATGATACAACGGACGAGCAACCGATGTTTGGTGAAAAAATTCACCACACTCTGGCACAACGCTGGTTGCCTATATTAGCGAAGGGACTAAATAAAGACCCAAAGGAAAAATTGCTTAAAAAATACCAGGTACCTGAAAATTGTCAATTACTAAAAGCACCGACATTAAACGCCGAAATAAAAGCTGCTGTATCTGATATCACTAAAAATCGCGATAAAAATATTCAGTTAAAGCAAGACCTAGGGCTTGGAATAACAGCAATTAATAAAGCCATTACATTACTCCTCCTTGGAGATGACAAGATAAAAGCAATAGAGGTACTGTCGGATAGCTGCAGGATCTTGACTGACGTACATTACATAGAAACAGGGCTCAGAACAAAACTTATAACACCTTGCCTCGATAAATCCTTTACGCCATTAATCAAAGATCATGAACGAGATAGCACGCTCTTTGGTGTTAAACTATCGGAGACCATAAAAGCCTCAAAGGCTATTTCCAGACAAGGTCTACAAATTAAGAAACCGACACATAAGACAGCACCTGCACATACAAATGGCCCATCCACTTCAAGATCTCGCCTTCCGGGAAACGAGATTCGCCCCCTTCGTTACACATCAGGGAACAGGGGGGGGCGCGGAGGCTTTCCACGAACAACGACATCATACAGACGCGGAGCCACATCGACGACGACACTGACACGATCTCGTGCCTACTCGAACCAGAGCAGTCAGCAGCGAGCCTACACGCGACATTAGATAAACAGGTACATGCGGGTCGCCTGCAATATTTTTATGATAACTGGATGAAAATCACTAATAATAAATTAGTTCTTTCCTCGATAAAAAATGGCTACAAAATACCTTTTTCAAAAAAAGTTTACCAAAATAGTGTACCCTATAGTAATAATTTTACCACAGCAGAAATGCGTGATATGTCTAAGGCAATTAACAATTTATTAGACTTAGGCGCAATATACAAGTGTGAGCCACAGACAGATCAATTTATCTCTAAAATATTTTTAGCTCCTAAAGCCAACGGCGGCAAAAGATTTATATCTGTTATATACCTAGACGATCTTTTATGCATCGGCCACACACATTCTGAATGTTTATATAATGTAACGGAAACAGTGGCACTACTTGAAAGCTTAGGATTTGTTATAAATTATGAAAAAAGATCGTTACGACCTTTACAACAGACAAAGTTTCTGGGCTTTATTTATAACACTCTTGACATGACATTATCATTACCTATGGATAAAAGATTATATATACTAAAAATAGTTAAGAAATTTCAATCCTTACCATTATGCACTATAAAAGATCTTGCTTGTCTCATTGGTACCCTTACTGCAGCATGCCCAGCAGTTAAATACGGCTGGGTTTACACTAAACGTCTCGAGCAAATTAAATACTTAGCATTACAAATATATAAAACATACGAAGCTAAATTTCGTCCTTCATCTATAATATTGCCTGACCTAGAATGGTGGTCAAAAAATATTTTATCGACATCAACCCCATTAAAATCGAGTAGTTTTGAACTAGAGATCTTTACAGATGCATCCAGGTCTGGCTGGGGTGCATTTTGTAAAAATCAAAGAATAAATGGGAAATGGAAAGCTAGTGAAATAAATTTTCATATTAATTTTCTAGAGTTGCTTGCAGTATTTTTTGGACTCAAATGCTTTGCACGTAATATCCGAAACTGTTCTATTTTATTACGTATTGACAACACTACGGCGTTGAGTTACGTTAATCGCATGGGTGGCATAAAGTATCCTCATCTAAATGATTTAGCGCGAGAAATTTGGCAATGGTGCTAGAAGCGAAATATATGGTTATCTGCTTCTTATATTAAAAGTAAAGACAATAGAGAAGCTGATGAAGAGTCCCGAAAGGTTAATACGGACATTGAGTGGACATTAACAGATGAAGTATTTAATATACTAGTAACGGATTTAGGTAAGCCAGATATCGATTTATTCGCTTCTCGCACTAATGCCAAATGCCAAAGATATGTGTCGTGGAAGGCAGATCCAGATGCAGTTGCTGTGGATGCCTTCACTATCTCGTGGAAGGGCGTATACTTTTACGCTTTTCCACCATTCCCACTCGTATTAAAGGTCTTGGAAAAAATTATATTGGACAAGGCTGAAGGCATTCTAATATTTCCATACTGGCCTTTCCAGCCGTGGTTCCCACTGTTACAAAGAATGGTTACATCCGATATTAGTTTTATAAATCCTGGGTGCAGCCAAACTCTCAGGGACGCGTTCCTGAAACGAGGTGTCCCTATCGAATCATTGGACCTTATGATGGCTTCTTTGTCGAAAAATACTTTGCAACAATATGGTGTCTCCTACAAGTATTGGTGGCAGTACTGCACTGAGGCAAATATAGATCCATACACATGTTCCGTTCCAAGAATGTTGACTTTTTTGACAAAACTGTTTAATAAAGGTGCGGCTTATGGCACCTTGAATAGTCATCGTTCGGCTCTAAGTTTGCTTTTCGGAGATGAGTCAGGATCTCATGACCAAATTAAAAGACTATTGAAAGGTATATATAAATTAAGGCCCAATATTCCAAAATACGCATCCACATGGGACCCTCATACAGTTTTGCAATATATTACCTCATGGGGCCCTAATAAGGATTTAACTCTGCCAAAAAATTTCTAAGAAACTCGTAATATTGCTGGCCTTATGTACTGCGCATAGAGCACAGACACTTTCTCTCATTAAAGCTAATAATATCCATATCAGCCTGAACGGTATAAAAATTGTAATTTCGGACATTATAAAAACATCAGCAGCTGGGCGCGACCAGCCAATTCTGTTCTTGCCTTATTTTACAGAAAATATCAATATATGTCCTGCTACAGTTTTGCAAGATTATTTGTTACTTACAAATGATTTAAGACCGAACACAGTCGAAAATCTCATAATAACGTCTAGAAGACCATATAAGTCTGTTAGCACCCAAACCATTAGCCGATGGATTAAGGAGATCCTGGCGGAAGCCGGGGTGGATGTGACAGCATGGAGTTCTCATAGCACACGACACGCTGCCACATCTACAGCGCGAGCGCAGGGTGTCTCATTAGACGTTATTAGGAGAACTGCTGGCTGGTCGCAGGCCTCAGAAACATTTGGTAAATTCTATAACCGTCCAGTGACTGATGATGCTCACTTTGCAAGATCAGTCTTTCTGTCCAATCAATCATCATAAATTTAAAATAATTTATAAGCAGATTTATCACTTGTAAATTAATCTAATTTAAAAAGTTATATTTATGTTATAAATAAAAATTTGTAAAAATGTAGTGTTCTGTTTTCCCATAATTACAATAATAATTAGGTATACAACTCATTAACCAGGATGCTTGCAAAATTTTCACCTCTAAACATCTACATGTGTTAAAAATATATCAAAGAATGAAACGTACGAAATGTAATTGGTGATTAAACGAACTTACCTGTAAGTGAAGTTCTATCACAATTATATGAGTACGTTTCATTCGAAGATATATTTTTAACACATGTAGTACTTTTATTGTACTGGCAACTTCGCACAATTTCAGAGTGGGTAATTCGAAAACAGAACTACCCTACAACTTACGACACTATTCCTAGTCTACCGATAATTTCCTTCATTCTTTAGAGCATCACAAAATTTTCTTAGTTTTAAGGGATCTGGGAAGGGAGGGTTTTATCTTATATCTTCGAATGAAACGTACTCATATAATTGTGATAGAACTTCACTTACAGGTAAGTTCGTTTAATCACCAATTCTCAAACATCTCAGGAATTTTCATACAATCTTGAAAAATAAACATATGATTTCGAGTTTCAAATTTTGTGGATAGGTTCTCTATAGTGGGCTATTTACATAGCTTTTCGCTTGAGATACCCTTTTTGTTACATCCTGTATATAGCTGTCTCCACAAAATGGGGGTAGCTAGAAATGCAAGAATATAAAAGTGATCCCATAGCTACGTTTAACATAGCGGGCGGGCACAGACGTGAATCAGTGACAAGTTGCTAGCTTATCGCCTGAGAGAATACTCGAGTTCCTTAGTCGACTTTTACGACATGCTCAGAGATACAGCTGATGTATTCTAGTAAAGCCCCGCAGCAGCACAGGAAAGCTTTTTTTTTCATACTTAGGTTAAATGCATAAAACTCATTTCCATTCCAATCAGAAACAAGCCCGTACATACACTCGTCTACTTCAAATAAACAGATTAAAAGGCTAAAATCAATTCGTAATAGTAAAAAGCCTATTCTGAATTTAAACCGAAACTGTACCAAACATGTTAATTCCGATAAAGAGCTTCATAAAAAGCGTAATCCGTTTCCACTCGAAGTGTATTTTCAGTGCAGTACCTTCCCAATCCGTATTTCTTTGAAGAATCACCCGGTTTATCTATCCGGTTGCTACCCGGCTTCGGCTTGCGGTCCGGACCCGGGCGGAGGCAAACCGCGGTATTTATCCGGACTCTTGCTTAATTCTACATACTTATACTGTACAAAACCACATTGGTGGAGACCAATTAGATACGCTTTTAGACGGTATTTAAAACATTATTTAGATTTTGGAAATAGCCTTAGATCCCAAAAACCTTATTACTCGTATTACAAGCATTTACCATTTGGAAGATATTGGCCATCAAAATATGTGGAACAAGAAACAAATGAGCGTCGTATATCTGCAGTGGGATCTCATCAGTGAATTTAGACGGGCGTGTATGAAGAACAATAATTGTTGTCTAGAAATAAGAGAACCAATTCATAACTTAACCATAACTGGGCTATAGCTAGACTTAGTTTGTTTTATATTTTTAGACTTTTCGGGTATGTAAGTATTTAATATAATAATATAATATAGCCTTTATCCCAACGTGTAAATAAATTTAAGGAAGGACAGCGAAAAATGATACGTAGATTTTCCCTTTACGAGAAGGGTCACGCACTCCATTCTCGAAGAATGCCTTTCATTAACGCAACGCTCATCCACGCGCTATTTGGATGCATGGTAGAGCAAGCGCCAAGTACGAAAATTAAATAAATGTTAAAGTCTCCGACCGTATTTTGGTTATGGCAGCCAATCTCAATGGAGATTAACCAAGTGCACACTGTATTCTGGTATTCTCATAGCCGGATGGGACGTAAAGCCGACCTAACCGGAGAGAGATCAGGCGCAGGACCAATGGCTTCACATGCTTCCGTAAGTCAGTCAATATTATACCTAAATTCTTAAAATAAAATCTATTTCTCTGTGATAAGTACATGTTAAACGTACATTTAGCTAAGTACATTTTTCATCCAGGCATCGTAACTTTTAGTAGTCGTTTATATATCCGACACAAACAATAACAGCTAATGCATAATCTGTGCTCAGTGGTATTCTCTATTGAACATACAAAGCGGCTTTAGGTAGGTACATATGCAGCTGCTAAATTATAAGACGAATCTTCATATCTATATTACTTATTATCTAGTCTTATTAAATCTCATAACATATATTACCAATTACCCTACTAGTAAAGTATTTTGTACCTTACCTTACTAATTCAAATACGTAAAACTTGGTCCTACTTTTACACGTATCCAGTTCCAGGTAGGTATTATACTCTTGTAATTTAACTTAAAATATTTAAGAGGATTGATGTTACGTTCATTACGAAAGGTAAGTACCCACATAAAGGGTTACATCCATTCTGCCAGCATAACAGTTATATTCTTCATAGTTTAAGGCTACTATCATCGGGTATGTCAATATCTAACCGTAATTGCACGTATCGGGGTTTCTTAAAGCGACTACAGTTGCTTATAATCACGAGCATGATTTGTCAGATTCATGCAACTATAACTCTCCAGATAGTTTTGTTATAAAGGTAGAATAGATTTCTGTTTACATACATTTACTTAAATGGTCCCTGTGCTTTATGCAGGGCTCCACTAGAATCCGCGCATGTCGTATGAGTCAGGCAATGATCTAGCAACCTGTCACAGATTCTAGGCAGTAGGATTTCCTTCATGACTTCGTAGTTCTGGCTACCCCATTTTTGGGAACACAGCCGTATTCGTATATTATACAGAATGATTTTTGGTTGTCCGTTCCCGAAGACTACTGAATCTCCTCATAATCACGATCGTTTTTCTTCTTGGAAGCATACCTGGGAAGTATCTGATTCCCAAGATATTAGGGTCCAAAGTTGAGTAAATAGACTGCGTTTTTCTGCATAAAGCCTCGAGCACACCGGATGCGTATGCGTGCACGTAAGCGTAGATGTACACGTACCTTTGAGATTAATGTATGGAACTGTCACCGCTTCACAGTGTGTTATGAAGCCCATTTTTCGGACATCTACTTTTTATCACAAAATCCTGAAGATCTAATCAATTAAAACGCGAGAGTAGAACTCCCGAGTGACAAAAAAGCTTAGTTTCGAAGAAAAAAATTTTTGAAAATCAGTGTTTTTTTTCCGGATATATCGTAAAAAAAAATCCTTCTCGCAAACCAAACATATTTTAAATATACGACAAATGTGGTTCGTAAGTACTTTACAAGCTTCATCTTTTGAAGCTATTATCGACCTTGTAGCTGCCTTAGAACAAGAGAAATTATTTTTTTTCAGTTTTTCGTATTAATTTTTTTTCTCTGTCAATCCAGCATAATTGGAAAACTTACCTGAATGAAAATTAAGATCTTATATCCCTCTACCTACCACAAAAAAATCACGCCCAAATTGCGTGGAGTCTAGAAGTAAAGGTCGATTATGTGTTTCGATCAGGGTTGTCACTTTTTTGAAATTTGAATATCCAGAATTTTATCTGAGGTGGGTGAACAATTTGGATGGGGTATAATAACAATAAATTATATAACATTCAAAACAAACGTACGTACGTCAAACAAAACTATAATAATTATTATGTTAACGTTACAAATTAGATAAATGTGTTTACAATATGTACATACAAAAACATTTTATTGCACAACAGTAACAATAGAAAAAACAATAAGGAGCAAAATATACTACATTACAAATAGGTGGGCTTACCGCTACTATGCCATCTTTTCCAGATAACCATAGGTTGTACGTTAAAAATAAATTTAAATTCACTTTAGTCTTCTTCAACTCGGAGGGCCAAACACTCTTCTAAATCAAAGTCTTGCGTCTCTTCGGTACCTTCAAAATGTGGAATGGCTGCAGGTTTTAATAACTTTATTGCCGCAGCTGGTAAAGGCACTTTGAGTCTCTTTTTTCGTCTTTCATTTAATCGAGCATTTGATATCAAAGGATCAGACGATTCTAAAGCCCTGTGAAATAGATCTGTCATTGTTCTGATCCTATCCATTTTTCTGCAATGGTGCTCGCGATCACTTCTCCAATATTTATTTCTTGATTCGGAAGCTTGCTCTGACAGCATACCAATGGGCAGTGTCGTTGATTTAATTATGTGAGCACCATGTATTAATATTTTATGCAATGTCACTGTCATTGGATGCCACGGATAACTGTCGACGTATTTGTAAGCAATTTGTTTGCAAAAATCACCGAATCTTTGATCATCGATAGGTAAGTCACTGGACATGACAGTTAAAATAACATGTAAGTCGTCCAGCAACCACTTATCGATATCCAAAATGTCTGCAAAGGTTTGTCGATTTTTGTCAGACAAGGCTATTCGCGCAGTGTTTCCGTCATTCGTAGTGCCGGAGTTAGGACGCACAACGTCGACAAGTAACCCTAATTTCTCCCTCACTTGTTTTTGAATGGCTTTTTTTCTAGCATCAACAAGTCGACTTTGTTCAGAGTTACTTGGTATTCGCCACATCTTCACTACTTTCTTATAGGCAAGGTGCAAAAGGAACTCAAGAACTCGAATCCATGCATGTAGTGGACTTATGCCATGTTTAAAAGCCTCCAGATTTATTGGTTTTTCTAAAGCCATATTAATATTATTGAATTGAATAGCAGTTAGGCTACAATATGGACATCGCATTTGAGAGGAGGTATTTAAAATTGTATTTAACACCTTACCGTCAATGGCAGCAAAATGCAACTCACAGGAGACCCTTATTTTATGGCCCTTGGATGTTTCACCTAATAAAGGGGTCAGGTTTGTGATCTGAGATTCTAATTTTGTTTTTTCGGACAAAGTGGACTCCTTAGTTTCTTTTTTATACTGAATGCATAATGGTCTGCAGTACCGATATGATTGGGGGCTGGGGTTTCTCCATAGGATGTAACCATCGGGGGTCTTAAGCACCAACGGGATATAGGTGGAGGCTATCAGAGAATTTTCTTCTCCACCTTCCACATCAGAAAATGCTTGTTTGTAGAATGATTGGCCTGTGCTACCATCAAAACCATAATTGCCGTGCAAAATGCAATCCAATTCATTTAAAGACCTCTGAGTGCAGAACTGTGATACAACTTCATCATTTAATTTTAATATTCTCTCAAATGTATGTTCCAAAAGGGCTTGAAATGGAACCGAAGCTTCTCTCTCTGACACTGTAATAGCAGAAGGGTAACAAGATTTTCGGGCTTCTTGGACTTTATAGTAGGGAGGGAAGGCAGAAAATCCACGCTCCTGGAGATCCAAGTGAAGAAAGTTGTAGGTTTCCACTGATAATTTTTGGTCAATTATAGCAGCAAGTGCTTCTTCTGGCGTATAGGGTTGGTTGTGGTGTTCAATTTTCTTCAGTATAGTTGCAGGTGAATTTTTGGTTTCTAAACATGAATGAATTACCTTTTCAATATCTTTTGCCAATTTGAATGACATAGGTACTCCATCAATGGACAGCGATGCTGAAAAAGCTTTTACTTTTTTCACGACAGGCTCATCTTCCAGCTGTGCTTCTAGGTTACGGCGCGATCGGAGTTGTTGACGTGTGCTCAAGTCAGTAAAGGCACTGCTTTTTGGTGACATACAATTGGAATTATCCGCAGGTGTGGCAGTTTTAAGGTCTCCGCTTATTATTATCTGACTTAGCCAATCTTTATGTTTTTTTGTGAAATATTTCATAGCGTAGTTGCACTGTTTGTATTTGATATTGCTCTTGCTCAAAAATGTTGAAAGAACAGGTGCAAAGTCTACTTTACTAGTGGAAATATCGTAATTATTCCCGAAATGGTCAAAAATCATATCTACGCGGTCCACCAGTGACAATTGTTTTGTTTTGTTCGCAAACATTTTGAACACATCCAGACGAGTAAGTATTTTCTTAGAATCATCTCCTTGCAAACTTTCGGCTACTCCCGGAGGGTGAAGAGAGCCGGCAGCGGCGCTATCCGCAGCTTCAAGTGCTACTCGCTGACCAGCAAGAGGGTTGGCGCCCTCATGCCCCCCTTGCATTAAGTCCTCTGGTCGGGGCCCAGAAGGACATCCCCCAGCAGAGCGGGTCAGACTCTGCTGAGGCAAAGCAGCATCATGGGTCTTGAACGGCTCCATGATGCCTCACCCCCGTTTCTCAACGTTATTATGTATTGACATGGGGTTTTAACAAAAAGTCTAACGAGGGTGGACCCCTTCCCATGCCACACATAACGCATCACTGAAATAATAGGTTGGAAGGTTAAGTTTAAACCTAACAAAAAATTGGATATCCGATATTTGGAAAAGTGACAACCCTAATGAATAAAAAACCGGATATTTATAAAATTGACCTTAACTTCTAGACTCCACGCAATTTGGGCGTGATTTTTTTGTGGTAGGTAGAGGGATATAAGATCTAATTTTTCATTCAGGTAACTTTTCCAATTATGCTGGATTGACCGAGAAAAAAAAATAATACGAAAAACTGAAAAAAAATAATTTCTCTTGTTCTAAGGCAGCTACAAGGTCGATAATAGCTTCAAAAGATGAAGCTTGTAAAGTACTTACGAACCACATTTGTCGTATATTTAAAATATGATTGGTTTGCGAGAAGGATTTTTTCTAAAAATATATCCGGAAAAAAACACTGATTTTTAAAATTTTTTTTCTTCGAAGCTAAGCTTTTTTGTCACTCGGGAGTTCTACTCTCGCGTTTTAATTGATTAGATCTTCAGGATTTTGTGATAAAAAGTAGATGTCCGAAAAATGGGCTTCATAACACACTGTGCGCTTGACGTCTATGCTTACGTCTACGCATACGCATCCGGTCTGCCCGTGCCTATACAGTTCCATACATTACATCTCAGAGGTACGTGTACATCTACGCTTACGTGCACGCATACGCATCCAGTGTGCTCGAGGCTTAAATGCTCATAGACGCGTGTCATTTTTTCATAAGAAATAATTAATATCTGTCTATGAAAAAACTAGCATAAACACTGGACACTCTATAAATTTCGCCAGATCACGTAATAAAATAAAAAAATGACATCGTTTCCCAGCATTTTTTTTGGCATGAACTTACTTTATTTGATGTATAGAGTACGTACCCTTCGTAAAGGGTGGCAATGAAAAAACATCCTGTATGTATGAAAAATCATTATCTCTATTAGTCAGATCTGATAAAAATCCATTAAGTAGGTAACACCAATCGAGCCTATAAGTACGTGTACCTACATAATATAGGTACTGAAGCTAAGGGCCGACCTCATTTGAAACAATGAGACAGGCACGTCCTAAGGGAGTGCTTCACTTAATAATAAGCAAAATGGTCCAAATATAGCGTACTTGATGTTGCCCTAAGACGTTTTATTTTTAAACCGTCCCCAAAGAAAGTATTCCGCGCAAATAACATAAGGCTCATCGTGAAATTATTCATATTAACTTTAAAGTAGATAACAGAGAAGGTACCAATGGTTCTCCGTTCAGTATCTAGGAAACTATTTCTTAGGAATTGGTTTTATGGGAATGAGTGGGAATGGAACGATTTTTATGATTCTGTAGGTAAATGATCAAAAATCAGAACCTTTATTCGTTGTCAATTTGAATTTCCGTCCGTCTATATATTATTACTAGTGGACGCCCGCGACTCCGTCCGCGTGGACTACAGAAAAAACAAAATGTCGAAATTATCCGGGATAAAAACATTTTCCCGGGATAAAAAGTAGTCTATAGGTATGTTAAGTGGGACCTGTCACAATATATTCCTGAAAACTGCATCGAAATCGGTTCAGCCGTTTCTGAGATTAGTGTGGACAGACAAAAATTTCTAAAAACATTATTTTGGTTATTATTGCGTTGATAAAGATCTTCTACATATTTTTTTCTCATATATCTTCCATGTATAGACAGTGATCCGTTACATTTATAGATATATGTATAGAATAGATCACTTGAAAACATGTCGTTAACCTTGAACTTGTGATGTCTTCTATTAAATTATGAGATGTTTGATAAGATGTTTTGCTCAGTTTTCATAGACCGCTAATATATACATACTACATACAGGCGTGGTGGCGTTTTAGCGTTTTTGCCTTTCCATTGTCGATATAAAGTTTTCAAGTTTTTTTTACCATAACATCTGAACGGATTTGTATAAAATTAATATGTAGTAGTGGGTGTATTAATTGATATTAATGTTTTATATAAATAAACATTATGATGATTGTTATAAATATTTTATTTAAAATGGATTTGAATTCTAAATATTTACAACAAAAATATCTGATTGGTATCAAAATCTGGTAACCCTACAAATTTTCTGTCATAAAAATTATCTTTAAACTGTACAAACAAAAATTTTATTATGAAATTGAGATAAAACTTTATCTGATCCTTGCTTAATAAATGGCATATATATAGTTAGGTATTATGTATCCAAAGTTTAAGATTATTCTTTGCTGGTGATTGAGATAAGACAACTTATATAAGATATAGCTGACCCGCACCCACTTCGTTGGGTGGTAAATAGCCCATGTCACTGTCCATCCTTTTATTTAACTATCTCCACTTAAAAAAAAAACATCAATTCACCACTCCGTTTTGCCGCGAAAGATGGACAAACGACATCATCATTATCCACAGGCTGCATAGATTGTCTTTATGAGGATGTTAAAGTTGTTAATGATGAAAATATTTAAATGTAATTAATACTAAGTTTTCACTTCTGCCGGGAGTCCCGAAGTGTAACCCGGTTGTTTTAGGATAGATAAATAAAGCGATTATTGTAGAGCTTCTCTATAAACAACATTAGACGTTAAATTATTTTCTGGTAACAAAATATACTGATGGTCGGGAGCCCCGACCCGTGATAGGGCAACGTAAAGTTGCCCATGCGTAAAACATTCTTTTCGTAAATCAATTCCTACTAATTTGAATGTTTGGCCCTGGGATTTGTTTATCGTTAGTGCGAAAGAAATTTTTACTGGAAATTGGAGCCTTTTGAAGGGTATAGGCAAATCAGTAGGAATCATGGGTATTCTTGGTATATGAGCTAATTCACCAGCTGCAGGGCCGGTGATAATCTTCGCTACTATTAAATTATCTTTTAGCTCCTTTATAAGAAGTCTCGTGCCATTACACATGTTAGGGGGGTTTAAATTTCTGAGAAGCATTATCGGCGTGCCTACTTTTAACGACAGTTCATGAGGTGGTAGCCCAGCGGGGTTCAGAGAATTTAAAAATTCCTGGGGATAGTGTACTGCGTCCTCGATGTTAGTGACGGTGTCTATGGATTTATAGCACTTAACTTCACCCGGTACTTTCTGCATAATTAAATTGTTTATTTCGTTGACTGTTTCATTCCTGGGAGAAACTATTGCTCTACAACACAGCCAACGAAAATCATTTTGATGTAAGTTTTCGATGTCAGGATATATAGCATTTATCAGACTATCTAAATTATGGACTATTTGGCCTAGAGACTCATCTAAAGTAACTGCATAATTGGTGCCCAAATTTAAAAATGGAAAAATTCCTTCTCCAAGTTTCAGCAGCTGTTGTGGAAAATTGCTATGCGTATTTCCATGTAAGTGAGCTCTCATGTTGGTGCGCAAATACAAATGTTGAACAGATGTCCAAAGTTGAGACGATTTTAAACATGCCTTCATAATATCTGCTCGCGTACCTCTGTTGACGACTGGAAGCGTTTGTCGGAAATCTCCAGCAAATACAAAAGTGATACCACCCATAACATTAGCAGAGCTTCGGAGGTCTTTTAAAGTACGGTCCACGGCCTCCACATGAGCTCTATGACTCATAGTGCATTCATCCCATATTACCAACGACGCGTCTTGCAGTAACTTACCAAGAGGCCCATTTTTCCGAATAGAGCACGTAGACCGTTGATCTAAAGATACAGATAGCGGGAGTTTAAACGTAGAGTGAGCAGTTTTTCCTTCGTTCAAGAGAGTTGCAGCAATTCCTGACGAAGCAACTGCAATCGCTATCTTCCCTGATTGCCGTATCTTAGCAAGTATCAAATTTGCGAGAAAAGTCTTTCCGGTGCCTCCTGGTGCGTCCAAAAAAAATAATCTCCCCATGTTATTGTTCACGCTATCCACAATAGTCTCATAAGCATGTCTTTGATCTGGTACTAATTTTGGCACATTGTCATTTACAAACGCTGTTAGATCATTTCTGTTATACTGTTGTACCATTGTGTCAATAGTATTATTCTGGGTACGAACGGGAGAAGGTAATCCAAAATCACTTAAATTTTTGTCGTTTAATTCTAGAAGTTTGTTTTCTATTTCAATTAATCCTTCATTATAAATTACTTCAGTAAAGGGTAAAGTGTTATCCTGATTTTGTTGTCTGATACGATGTCTAATATCTTCACAGAACTGATCATTGAAAGTATGCCATAACTTCAATGGTTCCGATGGTTGACAAAATAAAAGTATGACTACGAATAACTCCCTTAGTTTTTTTGGACAATGTGATAACGAAGCTTCGCTTAAAGTATTACCCCAATGGTCATCGTTTTCAAGTAAACCTCGGTCACGGCAAGCTGCTTGATACGTCTCTTTGACAAAACCGTTTACAGTTTTGAGGTATGCAAATGAGGTCGGACCGCGTACGTGGTGCAGTAGAATCCTAAGATAAAAACACTCCGATTGTGATGGATGTATCCCGTAGACTCTACCTAAAGCGGCATCTTTTTTTATCCCCGGATGTCCAACTACATCTTCACCACGCCTCCTTCTAGTGAATTTATTATTTGCCCATGTATAGTACTGCGGGACTTCATGATACAGAAGAGTTTTCGCGAATTCATCTTCATTACAGAGAGCAAAAAATGCCAGTAATGTGGTATTGCGTGGGTTTTGGATAACTTGATGAGCTGTCCCTGGTGTAAAATACACCCTTTGACCGTTCTCTAGATGAACAGCCAAATGCACTACAGTAGGATACCGGTCGTGAATGGGAAATTCAAATAAGCGCCAGACAGCTTCAGATGTGCTTATGTACCTGCCATTTAAATAGTTTTCGACCTCATCTTGTGGGTTCCTAAGGCTAAAAGTTGCCTGATCTGAGCCTTTATTTATATATTTACATATATACTTAATGGCTTGGACAGAGTGGCAATACTCCACGTTTATATGAGCGTTAAAAGTCTTACATAGTAGCGGGGAGTATGGAACAATCCACCTATTATCTATCGTCACCATGTTGCCCCTAATTTGTAGCGTAGTGCTCCGACCGCCATTTTCTGTATCGCGCCTACGATAAACTGGATACCCATCCTCTCCGGTTTGGGTATCGTTCATGAATGTTCTTTTTTTTTTCGGGGGTAGGCAGCAAAAACGGACACATTATATTTTTAATGCTCCTCTGAATTTTAATTAATAAAAATACAAATATATCTGATACTCACAGGAAAATCAATTCACATATACAAGAACAATACCTAAATTGAAACTACCATAAAAGTTACTGCAAGTCTATGTGTTAAACACCACTTCACTCACAACCACTAATCACCACTGGACACAATGTCAGGAAAGAGGGCTTTAACTAAGGTCAGTACCGAGGATGCAGTTCGTAACCTCGAACTCAAGTTTGAGGAATCTATGCGCAGTTTCCAGACTAGACTTGATGACTCCTCACAGCACACTACACCTTCCAACAGTGTGACACAGATTACGGAGGAATTTCAATCTTTCAAAGTCTCTATGTTGGATGCACTACAGCAACTTAAAGCCCAAATCAACATGTTAACTGTAGTCACAGATGAGCTTGACAATAGGAGCCGCGTTAAGTATCTGTTATTTAGAGGTATTCCACAAGCTGAAGGTGAGAACTTAAATCTTGTTGTTGCGGACATGATTTCCAGCAAAATGCAGATCACTAGTTTTACTTCCCAGAACATAAAATCTGTTTTTCGGCTGAATGGCAGACAAAAGACTGATAAAGCAAGACCTATTCTGGTAAAATTCACGACGCGTGAACTGCGGAGGGATGTGTGGATTTCCAAAAAGCTACTCAAGGACAGCCAAATTTCAGTAGCGGAATTTTTGACCCCTCGCCGCCGGGAGATATTCACGGAGGCCCGTGCCCGATTAGGTGTCCTTGGATGTTGGACTCAGAGCGGAAGAGTCTTCATTAGGGGCCCTGATGGTAAGGGCATACGTGTAGATACTTTGGAGGAACTACCCGCATCAAAGCCGGCCACAGCTTCTGAGCCTGCTCTGCCAAAAACTAGATCCACTCGTGCCTGTCGAAAATGATCACCGTCTATAGTGTTTTTAATGCCTTGCGTAGTCACTAAATAACTGTCAATTTATGTTCCTCTCTACCTACAATTTTTTTTTACAATTTTATAAAATAATCTAGCTTGCTTGTTTGTTTACATTTTGTTGTGATTGACATCTGTCAAAAGAAAAAAAAAAAGTCTTTAAAAGCAAAGGTATACTGCCTCGTGTGGCCTAAATGAAGCCTTAGGTAATAAATGAAGTGTTATTGTTAATTCTATTTTTATTATTATTTTCTTAATTTTATTATGTATGTATATTGTTATTAATTTAATTCCTGATTTTGTTATATTTTATGAATATTTGTTTTTATGTGCCTGTTAGTGGTTGTGCAAGTGAACTATCTGCGCATTTATTTATTCTTGTTTTTATTATAATTTACTGTTTCTGTTTTATTGTTATTAATTTATTTTTGTAACATGGATGTCTCCTGCAATTCCTGTGAATCTGATTTATTCCTTTCATGTGACTCAATAGAAAATGTATCCAGTGATTCACTCGAATTGCCCCTCGGTGATGTTTTGCACCGGACTTTTGGACCGTTTCGGAGTAACTTGAACATATGCCACATTAACGCGCAGAGCATCCCATATCATTACACTGATCTTCTCCATACATTTCAAAGTAACCTGATCCATGCTTGTCTAGTCTCAGAATCCTTTTTGAAACCTTCCCTTAAGTCCGTTTTTTATTCGTTACCCGGCTATATATTGATACGGAATGATCGCATTGGTAAAGCGTGTGGTGGTGTTGCCATATATTTGAGGTCTGATTTTAAATACAGAATTCTGGCTAAATCTCCGGAATTGTGCAGCGTTGAGTACCTATTTATTGAAATAATCGTAAATACTCATCCTCTTCTATTAGGAGTAGTGTACTCCCCTCCTCTAATTGATTATTTTAATATCATAGAACAGGTTTTTGAACTATATGTACCTTTTTATAACCACGTTCTTGTACTCGGTGATTTTAATACGTGCACTTTGTATGATACTATTAGATCAAAAAAGCTGAAACGGCTATGCAATTCCTCTAACCTGTCTATTCTTCCTTCAGAGGCTACGTTTCATGTCGGTAACGTACACACGCTCTTGGACATCATAATTACTAATAATCCCGATAGAATTGTCAAGCATGGACAGTTTGCTGCCCCTGCCTTTTCTCATCATGATCTTATTTTCACCTCTTATAAACTTAAAGCTCCAAAATTTAAACCGAAAATTGTCCTCCAGCGTAATCTGGCTAGCATTGATATGGAGGTTTTTGATAGAGAATTGTGTTCTACTGATTGGTCAGCAATCGTTCGTTCTGCCTCTGTTGATGAGAAGGTTGATAGTTTTAACTCCTTGCTGTTGGCTGCATATGATAGGGTTGCTCCATTACGGCCTGTGCGGATTAAACATGCACCTGCTCCATGGCTGTCCGAAGAGATTGTAACCCTCATGGCACGCAGGTATCGCTTGAAACAGAAGCATAAGAGGCAACCTACTGATAAAATTTGGTGTGCTTTTAAGAGGGTTCGAAATCGGTGCAATCAGATGGTTAGAAACGCTAAACGTCGTCACATACATGCCACTATAGACTCCTGTCCCCCATCGAATCTATGGAAATTTCTTCGTACGCTGGGGTTTGGAAGGACAAGGAATGATCACAACCCGACAATTGATCTCAATAGCCTAAATGCCCACCTTTCCATTCCCCCCTTATCCCTCGACAGTGACACGAGAAACACTGCCATTAAAACTTTGGCCGAGACTGCTTTGCCTAATGGTGAACCGTTCGTTTTTCAGCCGGTTACTGAACCGGATATCAGGAAAATTATAACCTCAATTAAGAGTACGGCTGTGGGTTGTGATGACATAGGTCGTCAAATGCTTATGCCAATCCTTGGACATATTCTACCGTACATCACGCATATAATTAACTACTCCCTCGAAAGCACCACTTTTCCTGATTTGTGGAGAAAGGCCTATGTTATCGCATTGCCTAAAGTGAGCGAGCCAGTGGACCCTGGCCATTACAGGCCGATTTCCATTCTACCTTTTCTTTCTAAGGTTCTTGAGCGAGTTGTGCAAAGCCAGTTATCAAATTTCGTTACAGTGAATAATATCTTGGATCGCCATCAATCTGGTTTTCGCCCTGGTCATAGTACCTGTTCAGCATTAGCTCATATAATTGATGATATTCGCCGGGCTCGTGACAAAAAACAACTAACTGTTCTGGTACTATTAGACTTTAGCAGTGCGTTTAATAGTGTTGATCATGAATTACTTATTTCTACCCTTCGCTCGATGAATGTATCGCGATCGGCTGCTGACTGGTTTCGTGCGTTTTTGTCGAGGCGTCGTCAGTGCATCCGTGCTGATAACGTCTTCTCAGACTGGCATGAGCTAACAGCGGGCGTTCCTCAAGGTGGTGTGCTGTCTCCTCTTCTTTTTTCCCTATTTATTAACACCTTGGTACGTGACATATCCCATTCTAGTTACCATCTTTATGCTGATGATCTACAATTGTATAGAAGCTGTGCAGTTGATGAGATGGTCGGTAATTTGGATAAGATCTCATGCGATCTAAGGGCAATAGGTGAGTGGTCGAGGTGCTTTGGTCTTCTTGTTAATCCGCATAAGACCCAAGTGATGATAACTGGGAGCAGGCATCTACTCTCAAGACTGGACATGGCATCTCTACCTAAACTGGAATTTAACGGAGTACCACTGGATTATGAAGTTAAGATAAAAAACCTTGGGCTATACATGACTAATGATATGTCATGGTCCGTCCACGTATCAGAGGTTAGTCGTAAAATTTTTGCTAGCATGCATTCTCTAAAACGTATGCAAAATTTTCTCCCTGTCTCAGCCAAAATTACCCTAGTTAACTCGCTCCTGCTTCCGATTATTGATTATGCTGACGTCTGTTATACCGATATCACGGAGGAACTTCTGGACAAACTAGAACGCCTTCAGAATATGTGCATACGATACATCTTCGGCCTTCGTAAGTACGATCATGTATCCCATTACCGCACCAAATTAAAATGGCTAAATATCCGTTTCCGCCGTGACTGTCACCTTCTCTGTTTTCTGTATAACATTTTAAATAATCCTCTTTCCCCTCCGTATCTTCACGAACGTCTTGAATTCTTTAATTCAGACGAACGTCTTCTCCGCGCCTCACGCAATAAAACCCTTCGGGTGCCTGAGCGTAGTGCGGCGCTGTTTTCAAACTCCTTCTTGGCCACGGCTGTTCGTCTCTGGAATAAGCTTCCGCTGGAGATACGAGAGTCTTCTTCGGCAGCGGTTTTTAAGTCAAGGGTGCGGAAATACCACACGACGCTACAAAGTGAGACATAAGTAGTGTATATTGTGATTTGTCTTTGTCGGTGTAAGTAGTTCTTAAGTTATTATTTTTTTTTATCAATGTTATTCGTTTTGTTGTACGGCCCTAAGCTTTTCTCCAGTAATTGGGTTAACTGGTAGAAAATGCTATATAGCATTAAGTTCGCCCATGTACCAAAAAAAAATTTTTTTTGTGTGTACAATAAAGAATTTTATTATTATTATTATGAAACGGCGAGGGTATTTTTTTGTGCAGACACCGTTCTTCATGCATGGTGCAGCTAAATTATGCTCTCCGCAGGGTCCATGTACCATATTTTTAGTTATAATATTGTGTAGTACCGGATCAATGTCTTGATCGGGTAGCTCCGCAACTATGACGCTGTCGATCTCGTCTGGTTGTATTTTACTTTCTAGCCAGAACAGCAAATGACAATGAGGTAAACCGCGCTTTTGCCATTCCACACTTGCCATATAACATTTTGTTTTACCGAATATCTGTTCTTTGACAAATAATTTGATGAATTTTTTCATCTTTAAATGAAAGACACGGGAAATTATATCATGACGGTCGAAAGACCGTTGTCCTGGTAGTAGCTCCGCCTTAATCTCAGGCCATTCAGGGTTACATGTAAAAGTGACAAATAGGTCAGGTCTACCATAATTTCGGACGTACGTCATCGCGTCCTGCGTTTTTTCGTGCATGAAACGCGGAGAACCCGTAAATGACGATGGCAATTTGACATGTTGACCGATGTTTGATGGGTCAACATTTGCGTCATGATTTAAGGCATCTCTGAGATGAATGTAGTCATCAGCCCTCAGTCTTTGTTGATTCCGGGAAATATAATTTAATCTTTCAGATATCATTTTCGCCATCATGTCAACACAATATTGACTAAATAAGTCTCTGTAATAATGTAACGGATTAAAAGAGTTAGTTCTAAACATTAATCTAAATGCATAAAATTGCATACATGAAACAGTCTTATTACGCGCAGAACCCTGCTGAGAGATAGTCAAATAATAACCGTCTTCTCCTGACACAAACATTATGGGATACTGTAGTGGATCATAGGACCGATGTAGCTCAGAAACTCTCTTGAGCTGTCCGTCTCTCCCGTGTAAGACTATATCCCTGGGACCTTTGTCTTCATCGACTAAGAGAACGGCTACCTCGTTTACAGTAGGAGCATTATATCTGCCTCTGTGTGCTGTCTGTGGAGTGCGATCTGAATGAATAATTAACTTTCAATTATCTGAGGAGTTGAGTTCTAAATTTTGTTTAAAACTTTGTATATACGCGTTATGATTATTCAGAACGGTCTGTAATTCGCGAATTAAATCCATTTTTAAGGTTGGTGCGATGCTTGATCGCAACGATAATTGGTCTGCATCCGAAATAAAATATATTTGCAAGAACTGTGGGTTTTGGCCTGATGGTGGTAAAAGGCTACCAATGAGACGATACACCTGTCCTTCAATTTTAAAAGTGGGCATAAAATGACCTTCCCTGATTTCTTTAGCCCCAAAAGAAGTCATTTGAAAAAGACTATTGTATTTACGTGTATTTGTTAAAAAATGACCAGATAATGGATGGTTATTAGTTAAAAGATTTTTTATTGGTTGTGGCGGCTCCTGAAGGTTAGGAAGACAAACTTTACCTGAAGCACAGCACATACCATTAGGTTCATCCGCCCATTTCTTGGCAGAACAGTTAGAGCAGATCTTATTCATGACTCCGATTTGGACGGACGCTTGTTGTGCATAATCAACCTGCGGATCATATCTGAAAGCCAGTCTGTTGCTGTTAGCTAAACTTCGATTGCGAACTCTATTTGTGGACAACTGCTGTCTCTCTGCCTGAGCTCTAAGTCGCTGCAAACGCTCGACATTCGACTCGCTTTCGCGCAACTGAGAGGTCCTTACATTTTGTTCACGAAGACGTTGGGAACGCTCCAGCCTCGACTCTCGTGCACGTAACTCAGAGGTTCTCAGATTTTGTTGTGCAAGGCGTTGCGAACGTTCGACACTCGACTCTCGTGCGCGAGCCTGAGAGTTTCTCTGATTTTGTTCAGCAAGGCGTTGTGAACGTTCAGGTGAAGATTCTCCCATACGACGTATTCTTGCTGCCCGTGCTTGAGAACTATGGTTAGAAAGTTGGGACCTGGCTCTCTTAGGCATTTTCAAATGTTTAAGAAAATGTTAATAGCCTGTAATATTCTAGCTCTGAAAAGAACTGTTGTTTAGCCCTGAAAAGAACTGTTGTTTAGTCCTGAAAAGAAATGTTTTTTAGTCCTGAAAAGAACTGTTGGGTAGCCCTGAAAAGAACTGTTGATTAGCTCTGAGAAGAACTGTTGTTTAGCTCTGAGAAGAACTTTTGCGTAGGTGTAGTTTTAAGAATGAAGTCTAATAAAAATCGAACGAAAATGATTAGACTTCGCGCACGACCGCTGCGTAGGGAGCCGACCGCGCGACTGAGCCGCGCGGGTACCTTACTCATAGATCTAAACTCCCCTCCCGCACTCGCACCCCCGCCTTGGTGACGCCCACTTCGCAACGCAGAAATAGTAATATTTTAATTTCGCCATAACTTCAAAACCAAACGCCCAATTTTAATCTTTTAAATATCAAATATTATCTACATAAACTGTACTTAGTGATGAAATAATTTATTTTGATAAGGATTAATAGCATGAGTAAAATAAATGCGTTTAAATGTAGTCCAAAAAAAAATTAAGATTTTTAAATAAAAAAATGGTTGTTGTGCCTCACTCGACATAGATAGGTATAGTGTGTCGCGGACTTTTTTGTAGATATTTATAAGATCTCCAATTAATTAGAACATTTTATGCTTCTATCTTTTATAGTTTAGGCAGCGTACGCAAAATAAGTAACTTTTCTGGTTGATTTTTTACACTTTGTGTCCGAAAAACCCAAATATTTTAAGGAACCCTATTTTTTTCCAAAATAAAATTTTGCCTATGTTACTCGTGGATAATGTAGCTTTCGAATAGTGAAAGAATTTTTAAAAACGGTTCAGTAGTTTTTGAGCCTATTCATTACAACCAAACAAACAAAGTTTTCCTCTTTATAATATTAGTGTAGATATATGGGACCGCATCACAGTGGGCTGGTCACATCTGTCATAGAACATGGGTAGAACCGATGGATGGACGGTGGAGTAAGTGGGTTCTCAAATGGAGACCGCGCCTCGACAAGCGTAGCGTTGGACGCCCTCCAGCCAGATGGACTGAGGACTTAAAGAGGGCGACTGGCAGTGACTGGATGGCAAAAACGAGAGATCGAGCCATGTGGCGTACTTTGGGGAAGGCCTACGTCCAGCAGTGGACTGCAATAGGCTGATGACGACGACAATGGGACCGATTGGTCTGTGGGTATCGTACGAAGCGATTAAGGGTTTCCGGGAGGTGGGCAGCAGCACCTCCCGTGTTGACAACATAGTCCAAAATACAAACTGCGATCACCAACCCGCCTGCCCAGCGTGGTGACTATGGGCAAATACCCCCCATGGCAGTGCACAGCCTTGTGGCGTGCCCTGGAGGATTCCTACGTCCAGCAGTGTACTGCAATAGGCTGATGACGATGGGATTAATGTAGAAGCATACCATTTCCAACTTTAAAAAAGTCAGTTGACATTAACAAAATCACGAAATTAGAGCAGTTTTAGGTACTTCTTAGAACTTCTCTGATATCTAAACATTTGGAAAGAACATCTTGAAAAGGAAAAACTCCAACGTTATGACAAAAACATTTTCTTTGTTCTCGGCACAAAACTAGAATACACATACTCGTATTAATGGGACAGAGGCCATCCATGTCAAACACAACGTTTAATTTAAATTTCAGAAGACAATAGGACGCGTGGTCTCTGATGGAATCCTACACAATGAGATTCGTGAATAAATAGCGTCCAGTAAAACGTTTGGCCGTTTTCTTAATACAGGATGTTTTTTTGTTCCCATCCTTAACGAAGGGTACGTACTCTATATATCAAATAAAATAAGTCTATGCCAAAAAAATACTGGGAAACGATGTATTTTTTTTTATATCTTGATCGGGCGAAATTTATAGTATCCAGTGTTTATGCTAGTTTTATCATAGACAGATAGTAATTATTTTTCGTGAAAAAATCTTGCTACGCGCGTCTGGAAAACGCAGTCTATTTACTCAACTTTGGACCCTAATATCTTGGGAACCAGACACTTCCCAGGTATGCTTCCATGGAGAAAAATCATCGTAATGATGAGGAGATTCCGTAGCTTTCGGGAACGACCAAAATCACCCTATATTCTTGTGCAGATGCGGGGCTTCACTCGAATATATCAGCTGCATCTCCTTTTGCACAAAATCACGTCTTAAGAGTCGACGAAATTAAATGCAGTCGGGCGTTCTCTCAGGCGATGAGCTAGCAAGTCGTTATTGATCATTTACATTTGTCCCCAGTAAACAAAACGTAGTCGTGGGATATTATTTACGATTCTGCAGTTCTAACTACCCCATATAGTATGAGTACTTATAATCCATAGAGTATAGTATTAGTATTTGAAACATATTGCTTTACTATTGAATGCTATGAAATTTCAAAGAAGGAATAAATGAAATAGACAGACCTTTTGCGGTTTCAGAGAAAATATCAGATTTTTCGGTAAAGAAAAAGGACAAGTAAGAAGCAACAAGTGCGATAACGACTGGCGCTCATTAAAACGACCTTTTTCCGAGTTTATTAATGCTCCCATTTCTTAAGCTTTTTATTTCACATTCAAGTCACTTTTGGTGAATGGAAGTTGCTTTTTCTCAATAGTAAAAAAATGCTTACCTAACCTTGAAACTAATTTTATCTACTATTTAATCAAATAATGGCTTATTCTCAAATCCCTCTTCATATCTCTACAAGTGACTTATTTGTCCCTGTACTAATACTCATCTAAAAATAAAACGGCATTTTCATGCTTAGCTGATATTTTAGTGGCCCACAATCTCTAAACTTTTTTATTCCTTCTATAGTTCTGGCTACCCCATTTCGGTATGTATATGTATGTATCTATTCATTATAAATTGATTTAATCACGAAGAAACATAATTCATTATAATGATGTGCTACTGTGATTCGAGATTTATCGATGAAAGCGTAGACAGCAAAGAATATACTTACTCTCTAACGAGAGGTAGACATAAAACTTATACTGCCACGTTACTGAGCTAAACGTTAACAAATTAACGTTTCGACTTGACGGAAAATAAAATAAAGGAGCATAAACGTCAGGAAAGGCCGATGTGTGCGCTTCGTATAAATTTACGTAGTGTCAGTCAACGCTGATACGCACGGTGGGATAGATAAGGCAAATACATACATACGGTACGACATCAAGTACAATGTCATAAATAAAAAAAGTCTCTACTAAAATTTACAACATGTTAACCTAGTCCCACACTAAGATCCCTGAGTTCTTGTGTCGTGGGTTCTAGTAACGGTGTATAAATACATAGATAATTATAGAGACATCCTTGACTCCGAAATAAATTTTCTCATATAAATATTATAGATCATATGGATTCGAACCCAGGACCTATGATGCCGTAAGCAAGTCTGCTAAAGGTACGCTTCATACCCTTATATGACATATTAATAACTATTGAATTTTTTAGATGTAAACATAAGTGTTGTAAGTGATAACAACCGATGTCATAAGATAATTTGGGTTACAAGGTTTATCGATAAATAATTATTAATTCACGTCCCTAACTAGGTATGACAATAGGCCCGGCCCCGACCCGACTACCCGACCCGACAACTCGACCCGGCACACGGTGGGCTGAAAAACGGCTTTCATAGACATAGGAATCAAAAGTGGCAAATACCGAATTTCTAATCGAATATCGCTTCTACTAGTTATTATCATATACTCAAATGATACTCGCATCAATCTGCACAAAAACAAAGGACTTATAATTTTTTTACGAAAAATTTGTATGAAGCTAGAATAAAAATTTAATTATCTCTTAAACGGCAAGGAAAACCGTAATATCCTTACAGGTAGTGTTAGTACTAATTATTTATGATTTTTTGACGTACTACAAATAACGGTTATCACTGCCGATTTTTTTTAAAAAATCATCAAAATATTTTTATTTATTTTTACATATGAAACGGTTCCCTTTATTGTCTAACTTAAGAAAATCGATATTATGAATGTGGTTAACTCAAATGATATGAATTTATAGGTATAAAACAAGAAAAATATAAAAAAATGCTGTTTATTTTAAGTTACAAAAATGTTCTTAATTATACAAAATATTCAATTAAATTATAATTGAACCAAATAGTACAGTAATCTTACATAATTAATAAAAAAAATTGAAAAATGAGAGTGATGAAAATTCGTATTTTTTTTTACATTAGAAAGAAAGAAAGAAAAGAAGTATATTTTTCTTATATTACGAATTTTCATCATTCTCGTTGTCGGATTCCAATTCTGAGTCAGAATCCAAGTTAGTTACATCTAAAAACTCGAACTCAGTTTCCTGAAACTGGATTAAGTCGAGAGTTTCACCAAAAAAGCTTAGTTTTCTCTTACTATCTAGCTTAGGCCTTTGTGCACTTAATAAGGGATCAGAGGAAATGACAAGCATATTTAAAATATCTTGATTTGAATCTTGCCTGCTTCTTTTTCGCGAATGATTTTCCCGGAACCTCCTAAAATCTTTATTTCGCGACTCTGAGGCTTCTTCAGAGAGAGCCCCAATGGGCACAATGTCATTTTTCTCAATGATGTCAGCCCCGTGTATTAACAATTTATGTACGGTTGCCGACATGTAGTACCAATCGTATAATTCTACGTACTTTTCTGCCGTTTTGCGGGAAAAATCTTTGAACTTGTTCACATCGATTTTCTCGCCAGATGTTATTGCTTGCAAAATCACAGCAAATCTTTTTATGAGCTCCTCATCCAACCCGGTAATAGCTGCAGTTGTATTTGGAAACTCGAAAAACTTTCGTGCGGTATTGCCATCATTGGTGGTTCCCGAGCCCTGTTTTACTATATCAATCAACAGATTGAGCTCATCTTTAAATTTGTCCTGAATGTGTTTTTTTCTTGTCTGCAACATTTCTTTGTGCTCATTACTTCTCGCTGCCCACTGTTTGAAGTCAAGCCTGTACGCAATATGTAACAGACATTCCATGCAATTTATACGGGCGTGTAAGGATGACAAACCAAATTCATATACGTCAGAACACACAGTCTTCGAAGTTACAACATCTAATCGGTTCATTTCTGTTGGTTTTGCTAAGCACAGGTAGCACGATGCGTTTGATCTGGCTTCAGAAAGGTACGTGCAGACTTTAGCGTCGATCATTGTCATCATTAGATGATGAGTCACCCTGTTATTATTACTGCTCTCTGTGGGGATAAGATCCTTAATTTCATCATCCATTTGTCTTTTGTGATCAATTACAACTGCTTCACTCTCTTTTACAAAAGTAAACTGGACTGGACGACAATACAAAGCTGAGCATGGTTTTGGGTTCGTCCATAAAGTATTATCTCCATCTGTCAGTTTTAGTGGGACCAAAGAGGTCATAAAAATGCTGGAATCATCCTGCTCGCCCTCCATTTTCTGCTTGTACCGGCTTTGGTTGGAGGCACCATCAAATCCCCACTTGGATATCAGCTTTAGCTGCTTATTTTGCACATCGTCAGAAAGACTTTGAAGAATCCTCGTCACTGTGATGTCCAGTAAAGCTTGAAGTGTAATTCGAGCCGATGAATCCGTAACTGACACTGATTGATTCGGAGGGTAGCAACTAAGCTTAGTTTGTTGCACTTTGTAGTAAGATGGATATATATCATTAGCACCTTCGCGAATGGCAGCCTCTCGCAATGTAATATATTGCCACTTTGATAGTTTTAGTGAAAGAAGCAATCCAAGCGCTTTCTCTGCTGTAAAAACCACTTTTTTCACTGGTTTTTTAAGCGTCTCACTAATTGTAGCCGCTGCTTCAGGATTTTTCATCATATATTCGATCACTGAAGCGATATCTCCATGCCCTTCTTCTTTTAAACGTGCTGCAGCTGCATAGGCCAATTCACTGGAATCTTCGCTTGTATGGTCATCAGATCTTCTCTTTTTCTGTTTGTTTCCTAGATCTTCAAAGGGTTTTCGGGACCTTTTTGTCATTGTCCCAACAGACGATGATGTTACTGCACTAACGGACGATGACGTCGACGGTTCTTGAGAGATGGTGTGTATATCATCAATAGTTTCTCGATTAACCAAAGTTTGCACACAACTTGGCCAATCAATATTTGCTTGCAGCCAATTTCCGTACAGTCTTCTGAAATTATCAAGGAATCTGCTGGATTTCTGCCACCTCTGTAAAGCAGCTCGCGTAAACCTTCGACAAAATTCTTTAACAGTTACTTGATCTTCGACAGAAAGGCAATCGCCTATGCGGGATACAAGTGCACCAAACAATACTTCATGATTAAATGAAGTAGTCTCACTTTTTAGAAGAACAAACAAGTCTAAATTGGTGATTAAACTTTCCATTATTTGATTTAAAATCACAGAGCAAATATTATTTAGTGTTAACAGTTACACGGATGTGAACAATTTAAATTAAAAGCAAAAGTTTAGTCCTTTTATAGCAAAAAATCGATAATTAGTTAACTACCCCCATTAGACTTTTCAAAGAAGTACTAAAGAAAACTTATAGTCGACAATATAACACATTAGCACAACTAATTACCACATTAGCTAATCAGAAAAAAGTGATGCAGTCCAAAGATTGCATTGTTGCGCGATATTGCTAATTATTTAATCACCTATTTAGTCTCTTCAGAAGCCTAAATTATTAGAATTACTTAATCACTTACCTAGTTACAATGAAACTAAACAATTACTTAACAATTCTTTATGGTATTTTTAATGTATCTAAAATTGAAAACTTATTTTGGTTGATCAATATCCCACTGAGGCCGTGTGGTGTCCGGCAGAATAGAATAGCACCAACCCTCCATACACAGGGGCGTAAAAGGCGACTAATACGCTTGTATTAGTCGCCGTTTAGCCTGAGCCTCAATAGACCAGAAAATGGGCAGCAGCATTTTCATTATACTATGGTCTTTTACATCGATCTCCAACCTGCCTGCCAAGCGTGGAGATTATGGCAACATTCTCCCACGGGAGAGGCTCAGGTCCAGCAGTGGACTGTTATGGGCTGATGATGATGAATATCCCACTGAAAATAGATGTCTAAGTGCGGAAGTACAATAAACTTTTGCCTACCCTTTTGGAAGTAGACAGGGGATGCTAATTTTATATTTTGCGTTGTTAAAATTCTGTGTTTCTCAACTTAAACACGAAAAGGAACCGTTTCGTATGTAAAAATAAATAAAAATATTTTGATGATTTTTAAAAAAAAATCGGCAGTGATAACCGTTATTTGTAGTACGTCAAAAAATCATAAATAATTAGTACTAAAACTACCTGTAAGGATATTACGGTTTTCCTTGCCGTTTAAGAGATAATTAAATTTTTATTCTAGCTTCATACAAATTTTTCGTAAAAAAATTATAAGTCCTTTGTTTTTGTGCAGATTGATGCGAGTATCATTTGAGTATATGATAATAACTAGTAGAAGCGATATTCGATTAGAAATTCGGTATTTGCCACTTTTGATTCCTATGTCTATGAAAGCCGTTTTTCAGCCCACCGTGCGGCAGGGTCGTGTGTCCCGACAGAGAGAGAGTAATTGCTAAACGGAGGGCGATCGCAGCGGATATTGTTTTCACCCACGCGATTTCAAAATGGCGGGCATAGGGACCGTTTTTTTTTCTGAAATGATGAGGCTTTTATGTAAGAAGGGTATTTGGAATTGTGATTTTTGTATTGTGTTTGACATTGAGAATAGGACAACGTGGTTATAAATATACGGCTTTTAAAGAAAATTTAAGGTTACATAACAATATTACTGTTGTTATAAGTGACTAAAATACATAATATCACGGCCACTATACCCAAATAAGTTAGGCAAGAAGTGTGCAAATAACATAATTAATCTACGCCACCGGTCTGACTATTAAGTCTCACGTGGTATGGTTTGAGCCTACCGCCGCTTTTCGGATACAAATACATCAATTTAGCGACTGGTAATGAAATCTGTACTAACTGTTTACGAGTTATTAAAAATACGTTAAATTGCTTTAATGCAATTTTGATTCAATTTTCAGCATATTTCGACATACCTACCTAAATAAATAAAATAATTGGCAATTAGCACATATCAGGGTATCGTTATATTTTTTTTTTCAAAATTTCCTGTCTTTAACTATATATAACTTAAAAAGCTCGTAGTTAATAAAACACAATGTTCGTAGCAGTGCTACGAAATCAAAGAAACTGCTACGTGTGTTTTATTAAATAGAAAAACTGGCTAACATATTTATTACCATGAGGTAGGTATTCGTATATGATAGCTTCTGATACATACATTATGTTATGTGACCCGCTAGAACAAGGGGCAGGTATGTTGTAAAAATACATTTAGCCCATGTATATGAGTACAAGTAGAATTTTATTATACCTTGAAAAAGCGTCAAACCAATAAATTCTGAACTAACAGAACAGTTTGCATCTACATCTTTGTTTATACATATTAACATTTACCCTTTTACTTAATTATTATTACGAACTTAGTAAATTAAACACCCAGATTGTATGATGTGGCTAGAATCGATGGTGAAGAATTGTTCACAAGTATCTAATGAGTAATGAGGGACCAACTAGAGTGAAGTGAATCTTTCTTGACTCAGAGTTAAATATTTTTGCCTATATAAAACCGGTCCTACTCGAAAGCGTAACGCTGGAAGCATGCAGCAGAAGTGTGGTGGTGCTGTTCTTTAAAAAGGCGATAAAGCCTTGCTGAAGAACTATAGACCCATCTCACTTTTGAGCCATGTCTATAAGTTGTTTTTAAGGGTAATCACGAATCGTCATTTATGATTTCCAGCCTCCCGAACAAGCCGGTTTATGAAAAGGATTTAGTACCATAGACATATGGTCTACACGCTACGGCAGATTATACAAAAAATGCAAGAGTATAATCGGCCACTATGCCTAGCGTTCGTGGACTATGGTATGAAGGCCTTTGATTCGATCGATACATGGGCAGTGCTGCAGTCTCTCCAGCGGTGCCATATTGACCATCGATATATTGAAGTGCTGTAGTGTTTGTACAGCAACGCCACCATGTCGGTACGAGTACAGGAGCGGAGCACTGAGCCGATTTCATTGCAGAGGGGAGTGAGACAAGGAGATGTTATTTCTCCGAAGCTCTCTATTAATTTATTTAATTTTATTTCGAGTGTCCCAACAGGTGGGCCTGAGGACGAACATGGACAAGACGAAGATCATGTCGAACGCCCATTTGCCGCTCACTCCTGTACTAGTTGGGAGCTCGATACTCATCAACATGAGTATATACGACCTAGGACAGACGGTCAAACTAGGTAGGTCCAACTTTGAGAAGGAGGTAAATCGGCAAATCCAACTCGGCTGGGCAGCGTTCGGAAAACTATGAAGCGTATTTGTATCCAAGATACCTCAGTCCTTAAAGACGAAATTATTCAACAAGTGCGTGCTGCCGGTGATGACCTACGGTGTCGAGACGTGGTCTCTAACTATGTGCCTCATAAAGAAGCTCAGGATCGCACAGCGAGCAATGGAGAGAGCTATGCTCGGGATCTCTCTGCGTGATAGAATCAGAAATGAGGAGATCCGCAGACGTACAAAGATCACTGACATAGCTCAATGGTCCAGCAAGCTAAAGTGGCAATGGGCAGGGCACATAGCTCGAAGAACTGATGGCCGATGGAGCCGGAAAGTTCTAGAGTGGATACCACGTATCGACAAACGCAGCGTGGGAAGGCCACCCGCGTGATAGACGGACTACCTGGTAAAGGTCGCGGGCGTCGGTTGGATGCAGGCTGCTTCCGACCGGTCGGTATGAAGGTTGTTGGGGGAGGCCCGTGTCCAGCAGTGGACTTCCCAGGGCTGAAATGATGACAACCGGTTAAACGCCTTACTTCTTTCCAAACCGATATTAAATTCGGAATTTGAATGCGCGCCATCGCCACGGGGGCTTATTGTGTAGGTTATTGAGACGATTAAGGTCTGAACTTTACAGAATCGGGTCTTACACAAACTTTGAAAGCAGGTTCAACTCCATTTGACTAAAATTAATTTATAGCCAATTTCAATAAACGATCTTGAAAGATTTTTTGTATTTCTGAGTTTTTATACAAAGTAGGAATTAAAACACCTAATTTTTTTTATTACCTTTTTTTATTTTTGTTATTTTTACTGAAAATTGTGTGTTATTACCTACATAGTTGTAAAAGTAATATAAATCAATTATTTTATTTGCGGGATAGCTGGATATATAATTATTTTGAAAAACTGCAGACAAATTTGAGCCATTACTGAACTTGCCCATAAATGACGACATAATCGTATCTTACAAAGTTCACCCGTTTTCAAGTATTTCACGCTTTAGAATATAAAATTATATCGATTCGCCCATTCATTATTTTCATTACTTACTAACCTAACCTATTTTTATAACATTATTTATATTTATTTGCGTTGCACGGTATGTCTAGCGTAATGATAACTAGAATACCATAAGTTTCACGAAAACTTTCCACGGTTCAAAGACTGATTCGCACTTTCATTGTTTTTATTACTAACTTATGCAACCTTGTTTATTTATTAACGTTGTATGTCTAGCGCAATGTAACTCTTACCAGTCCTCCTAGCATGACCACGCATCGTGGATATCGTATCCAACTATATTGTATCGTCTCTATACAAAATTCAACATGGCGGCTATATTTATCATATTTTGACAGGCTAAATGTCGATAAATCGGTTTATCATATCGTGTTTCTCAGGTCATACTACCAGAGCTGGATCACGTCAGTTTCGCAAAAGCTTTCCGCGGTTCACACTCGTAGAGTGTCGGTTGTCAGGGCGCGCGGGGCAGTCAGCCGCGCGACGCCGGCCGGCGTACAAGGCGCTCGCTCCGCGCCCAAAGAGTGAGACGATGCGACCGACGTGCAGAATACACGCCTTCATTTAAAATAGGAAGTGATTTTATAGTGGCCAGCTAACACGGTAAGGGCTTCAAAAAGTATTTAGTTGAAATTTTTTGGAAAAATGTTTTTGAGCTTTTTTGTTTTTTTTTTTATTGTTTTCAAATTTGGGTAAAGTAAATTAAATAAATTTGGTAGGCTGCAAATATTCAGGTAGCTGTATCAATTAAATTATATGTACCTACTTATTATATACTTACATAATGTCTTATTACAAAAGTTGAATTGTTGAAAACTTGAGATAAATTGAGTTTCGCTGAATGAAAAAGTTAGTCCGAAGAAAACATTGTTTGATGATAGTTTGCAAACTCTTCTTTTAGTTTATACGAGTAAGTATATTTTATTGTTCCTTTTAGCAAATTATATTTATAAAATTTATTAAAATATAGACTCTAAAAAGTAGACAAAATATGATTACCTAAGAACAAACAAGCACGAATTTAAAAAATTCTTAACTTATCAAAAGTTAGCAAAAAATAGAGACTGTAACCACAAAAAAAAAATAAAGTGACGTCCTTTACACACACAAACTAAATTAGAATGATGAAGGGATAAAAAAAAACACGTTAAATAATGCAGACAAAATAAACAAATAAGCAATGGAAATTTATTTTTTGGTACTAGAGGGGATCTTCGAGAGAGCTTTCTTTGATCTCTATCAATTAGACACGATGCCCTTTTCTAGAAAGATTTTCGGGAAATCAAAAAAGGAATATGTATTAGGTATCAGAACTTTTTGTATAATTCTCAAAGCGAAATTGGAATGTAACGAATTTGTCCAGCTTATTTGATTAGGTTTACGTAATTCTCGTACAAGTTGTAACCGTTTTTGATAAAGTCGAACAAAATCAAGTGATAAAATTCCTGTAATGCATGTATTGTAATGTAACAAAATAAACCATAATTTTGTATCACTACAAGGTAACTTTACCTCAGACTATTAAAGGGTTAACTATCTCTGACGCCTACTTCGGATATGTCTATAAAAAATCAGAAATACCTCATGTCGTAACTATATTTATTTGTTAGTATGCAAGTGGCTACCATGATGTAAGTACAGTAAGAATCTAAATACAAAACAAAAGTAGTAGATAATCCCAAATGTCTCTTACAATTAATTCATTAAATGAAATTGTATTAGGCGTTACAATTCGGAAGTTCAAACATTCACTATGGGTGCGCCCACCACCGGGCCCCATAGTGAATTAATTAATTGATTTACCTTTCACTTATTTTAAATCACCAAAATGCAACATTAAAAAGCAAAGACATTAGTCCTTATAGGCCGATTTTTTCAATGTATAAATAACTTATCTGAAGGATAAATTTAACGGCATTTTTCTATAACACTCCATCAAGATAGATGATAGAGACATCATAAACTTTATCCTTCATTATCGGCTCTAAAGCAGAAATCCAAACACAAAATTCTTATCATTTTGTCTACTTCGCCATTCATTCAATGCAAACACTAATCCACGAAAATTAATCAAGGGTGAGCGAACAAAAGATTTTTACGAACATTGTAGATCTAATCTGACAGTTAAATAGGTCAACGTAACTCCGTCAAGTCGCTTAGAAATTGCAATTACTGGCTTACCGCAGACTGGAAATTATTTTAGCCGATTGATTTCGAGTTCTCGGAATGGGGTATTGAAATTACTGTAAATTAATAGCTACGATAAACTGATTGAGCTGAGAAATCCTGCCAATTTGACCTCCTTAATATTACCGTTATCTGTCTACTTGGTCTTGTTTACTCACACTAATGATGTTATTATAAAACTGCGTCTAAAGGTGAGATTATTTAGAAATAACATTAGACGGAAATATGTACAGAATATCCAATTCAATGTTTATTTTTTTATAATAGCATGACACGTATCTATCAACTTTAAAAAAATATATACATTCTATAGCTTTAAAAAATTCTAATATTTTAATGGACTAAGTTCTACCTACGGGTTGCAAACTAGTATTAAATTGTGCACTACATAATGTGACAAAAATACTTTTTAACATCTGGTTCATACACAGGCTACTACTACAAGTTTTTAAAATGTACAGATCTTATATACATTAAAAATATATTTGTACCTCTTTCGAACACAGCATTCGATTCAACAAGGCTTATTTGTAAACGTTCACAAGCAAACAATTTCAGAGTAAATCTGACCCTTGCCAGAAACCTAGAATCTTAAGATATTTCTCCGGTCAATATTCGGTAATTATAATACAATGGATTATTAATTGGGTCAGTATTTGTTTAGGCCTCACGGTGATTCTAACACCGGGTATATCTATGTATCTATTGTGCCCATTGATTTCAGATACTGCTGTGTTATTGATTGAAAGTGTCGGGGGAATCTTGATATCGGCTCAGAAGATAGTGTTAGGTGTTTGACTGATCAAGCGGATAATTCAGTGATTGGTAATTAACTGCAGGTAAGGTAGGTGTTATGTGCAGATACTATTACTTTCACAAAGATATAGTTGTTAATGATTAAAGGCAAAACTGGCATTGCAATAACTATACAGAATAATTAACTAAAAACTACGGAATCTCCTGATCATCACGATCATTTTTCTCCATGGAATCATACCTGGGAAGTGTTTGGTTCCCAAGATATTAGGGTCCAAAGTTGTGTAAATAGACTGCGTTTTTCTGCATAGACGCGCGTAGCAAGATTTTTCACGAGAAATAATTAATATCTGCATATGAAAAATCTAGCCAAATACTGGACACTATAAATTTTGCCCGATCAAGAAATTTAAAAAAATTGTGCAAAAAATTTACATCGTTTCCCAGCTTTTTTTTGCATTATCTTACTTTATTTGATGTATAGAGTACGTTCCCTTCGTTAATGGTGGCAACGAAAAAACATCCTGTATAATTATTATTTTAGGCTTTATTCGTTCTACTTTGTACCTACACTTATATGTAGGTACCCACAGAGAAATGATAATCTACCATGAAATTGTATTACCACTCTACATCGATAGATAAATACCTATATCTAGTTTTAAATGTAACTATAAACTTTATCCTAGCTTTCAATATTCTTTAAAAAAATTGAGTGAATAAAAATTATATAATATTATACGAAAGCTTTTGGCAATGAGCAGCTAGCTTTATTATTGCTACTACTACTAATATTTTTATTATTATGTCTCGAGAGAAACCTAAAAATAACTCAATAAAAATTAGTTCTCCAAAGTTAATAAGTTTAAGAATAGAACCCTATATTTGGTTTTAGAAAGTTATATCAGACTTTTTTATTTCGTCACGTAATATTTCCGTAAACTTTTTCTTTACCAAGTTCTAAGGAGCACAGGTGTGGTGTAAAGTTCTTTTCTTCTTTTTGATCTGTTCTATAAATACCTTAGTGATTTATTAATATTTGAAATCCTTTGTTTTGATACAAAAAGCGCATTATGTTATCTAAACTTACTCGTATGTCAGTTGTGTATATTTAGAGCTGACTTTTCCAACGCAACGTTCAGATAACCAAGCTGAAGGAAAACGTTAATGCTGTCTCTATCTTCAAAAAGTGTAAGAAAAAGATAGCATCAATCTTCAAATATGCTATGAAACACTGAAAATAATGAAATACTGTTGGATGTCCGCGACTCCGTCTGGCTGAAATATAGCTATAGCCTTTGTTATATTCTGATCTGTGTATAAGTTGTATAACTATCAATCTTAGTGATCTATTATCATTCAGTTCAGTGGTTGGGCGTATATCTACTTGACGACACGAAAATTATCAATCTACTTAACAAAAATGTAGAGGTGTCCGTATCTCGTCATATATTTTTATTACTTTTCCTTACTACTTTGTTCATTACATGCCTGTAATGTTGTGTATTTACAGCTCTCTTTATAGCACGTAAAACAACCTATAAAGGTACAAATATAGAGGTAGTGAGTGCACAAAGCTTTATATAGTTGAACTATGTTATTAAATAAGGACACTGACTTATGCGTTTTTGTTATAGTGCTACCCGTGTTAATAAGTAAATAAGATGGAAAATATCGTTGATGCTCCTCATGAAAATTTGCGAGGATGTTAAACTAATGGCAAAGATAAAAATATACCGAACCCTTAAAACGCAAAATCACGTCCATTCAACCTGCATCATATAGAAGTCTTTTGAAATTCCCGCCAAGTCGATTAAAGCAAGCAAATAAAATAACATATGGAAGGAAAATGGGGTTAAACGGATCCGTACAACGACGCGACGTCGCCGGCTCATGTAGTATTGTCGTGAGTTTATGGTGCTCCAAAAGCTTTGGTACCTATATAGCATAAATGAATTCTACCTTTGGCTTTTTTCGGCTTTTCGATTACTACGTGTTTTGCCGTCACTACGTTACGTTCTGTCGGTGTTCCCCTTTTGCACATACTTTAAAAAAGGTAAGAAGTTCTTTTTGGATAAAATTATTTAGTGAGAGGAAGAAATTATATTAGATGGCGGTCAAATATTTGCCTAGTTAATTGAAAAAAAATTGCATTATGCATTAAGAGTAAAGTATGATTTTTGGTTTATTAATAGTTTTTTCATAGTAACATCAAGCTTTTGGGTACTAATAAGTAGAAAATATTATCATTTATTAAATTTCAATAAAACGATAAATTGCCAATATTGTCACAAGAAACCAGACCCGAGCACCTGGTTTCTCGTGGCGATTGTAGTTAGTGCAAGTGCCTGTTTTCGCAGTTATGAGTTATCAGATCCGAGGGTCAGTGGAGGGTGTAGGGCCCGGTGGTGGGCGCACCCATAGTGAACCTAATAAATTATAAAATTATTAATAAAGAAAATGGAAAAAAATTATAAATATATTGTACCATATTTTGATATCTATCACTAAATAAAAGACCTTTAGCTTTTAGTAATAAGTTTATATTACACAGGCACTATCTATATTAGACGATAAGTAGAGATAGAAACATACGTATTATCAAGCTTATGGCCTCAAGTTTCTCTGTTTCACGTGTATCTTTTACAAAGACCTGAATTTTTGTAGGCAGAAGCAAATGTATGACCGGTAATACTTTTGACTCGTAAGTGGCTTGGGTCAAAATTAGAGATGTTTGATAAAGGCTTTTGTGTAATATATTACGCTAATTAATAAATTAAATAACTTGTGTTAAACAATTATATCACTAGGTACTTACAAACTTTTCTACTTACATCTTTTTTTACAAGCAAATCCATAAAGTTCTTTTGTCTTTAGTTTTTTAGGTAAGTAATCCTTTTCGAATTCAAAATTGTCGAATGTGTGCAATGAGTTTTTATTTTCTTTAGAGTAGCCTTCTCGAACACGGTTTTTAATCTTTAAATATATGAGCTTTAACCAATGTTTATTTAGTATGCGCCGAGCTCTTTATGACCATAGACGTGCTTATGTTTGAGTTTTAAAGAAGTCATATAAATAAAATATGCCTCCGTGTGTCATGCGAGATTTTAAAAATATTTTAAAATGTCTAATAAAAGCTTAGGAATTACATTTCACTGGTAACTTATATTAATTTATTATTTAAATCATAATTCGTGTCCGACATATTAGTTGTCAACATTACGGCCATCTTTTAGTTTTCATAATTTATGACAATGCAAGGCTACCACTTCCATATGACAAGCGTGTTGTGCACTTCTGCGCGGTTGCTTATAAAGTATTGCTATCTCTTTTGCGCTCATGCTATCTGTATCATTCTTTATCACTCATTACTACATTTTAATAGTTATCTGAAAAAATATTGTAGCTATCGAAACGCATCCCGTGGTTATAAATTTTTTACGCAATTTACTATAAACGTAACCTATCTATTGTTGTAATAAATCATAGAATATGTCTTATGTATAATTCTAAAATGTAAAAAATTTTAATATCATGTGTTCTCGGAACCAACACTAAAATACTTCGTTTGTTCCGTGATCACTTCGTCAATTTCAGAATTGTCACACATGACAATTTTTATCTTAAAAATACTTACCTAATTATATCATTCATCTGAGTACGTAATAGACTGTTCTCCTCTTTCACGTTAAATCCGAAGTTTCAATTCAGTAATTTACGGCAAATTATGTAAAATTTTCTCAATTTACTGCAAACCGTGTAAAGTTTACACTGCAAACTATTCTTAATCTGGGCTTAGGCTGAACTTGTTATTTAATAAACGTCTAAGCGTAACCCAAAAGTTATATTGGATTGAAGGGTATGTTTGTCGATTGTTATAGCATAAAGGTAAGCGTCCATCGGAAGAAATTCTTGCATGAAGCGTCTGTATTTTCCTGGAATATTCGTCAAAGTAGTTGCTGTTTCAACAATATGCTTCGGTATTTTATCGTTTCGATATTGCATTTGATAACTGGCAGCAGGCCTCATAATCGAAAACAATTAATAATTTTCAATAGGTAAATGTAATTAGGTTGATGAAATTTTACGAATTTTGCTACTTTTCGTAATCCGTGACAAAATACTGGTCCTAAGAGTTACGAAAAAGATCGTACTTAAGTTATAGTTGCCTTTCATTCTTAACGATCGCAAGATCAAAAGTTGTTGGTAAGCAGTTTCTGTTTAATATAATTTTGTATGATGCATTCGGTCTCGATCTAGTTTGTTTGCTTCTGAATTTGTTTCTTAATAAATGTTCTACCCTACGTTCTATCAGTTTAAACGCTTTATTAGCATTTCTTTGGCCGTCTCTCTTGATCCTGGGTTACAAGAGTAGTATTGCCAGGAATCAGTGGTGGCCAATGCCGATAAATATTCCACACATCACATCCGGTCCGATGGACGCGCGACCTAAACCTAACCCACGTCTAGGATCGCGGTAAGTTACACAAACTCCGGTTAGTGACTGGGCTTATTGTGTATAGAGGAGCAATTTATCACAACACACCGCATACACTAATGAAGCAAAACTACGCAGACGTTGTTGAGTCAATATTTTACATAGGTAGTTTGTTTGTGCTAAAGGTGCCTCATATATATACCTCATATATTTAATATGTACTTAATTCCACTAACCAATTAGTGCTGCAAAAATCATCTTACATACCTAGATGTTGTGTGACCAATGGTGATATGTTATTCTAACAACCTACCTGCCAGCCCTCACTGGAATACCTCACCTGCATCTTCTTCCGTGCATGTTGCATGACTCGTTAATATTGTAATAAATAACTTGTAAGACATTGTCTATCATATGCAAGTTAATATTTTATTTTTCAGTGGTATGAGTATTTATGATTTTATATTACAGTAATCTCATAAAAAACCTATTATAGTACTGATACCACACGCTATACAAAAATATTATAAGTAGGTATAAAAAAATATCTTCTATGCTGCTCTGGGAGTGAAAAAAAAACGTATAACGCTGCTATTTCCAGAAAAAAGGCTCACTTTTACGCAGTTTCACGACGTACGAGTATAGAGACATAGCAAAGAGATTGTCATGAAAGCAGATTCGCTTTGAAGAAAAGCTGTCAATTTCAGCTGTTCATATATCCGCTATCCAGTTTTCCTTTGTATGAACAAAATATCTCAAGTAGTAATGTAGGTACATATTTATTGAGAAAAGCGCGAATCGAATGTGTCATAGAGTAAATTAGATGAAACTAAGTAATATTTCATTTTAACATTATCATATCGGTGTGAGATCTTACTAATATTATAAATGCGAAAGTTTGTGAGTATGGATGGAGGGATGGATGTTTGTAACTATTTTTCGTAAAAACGGTTGGATCGATTTTAATAAAATTTGGTATGGAGTTAGCTGACACCCTGGATTAACACATAGGCTACTTTTTATCCCGGGAAAATATTTCTATCCCGGATAATTTTGACATATTGTATTTTCTGCAGTCCACGCGGACGAATTCACGTAAGTCCACTAGTGTAAAATAAATTATCAGTGACCATAGCCTGAGATAACGTCTATTGAGTTTTCTTTACTCTTACAATATGCACGGAATCAACTGTTGTATTCTAGTGAACTGTATCAGAACAGGATAATTTGCATTTAAAGTATAATCAGATGAATTTCTGAAGTATACAGAATGTAACAAAAAGGGTATGTTAAGCGAAAAGCTACGTAAATAGCCCACTGTAGATAACCTATCCACAAAATTTGAGACTCGAAATCACATGTTTATTTTTCAAGATTGTATGAAAATTCCTAAGATATTTAAAAATTCTCCATACTATCGGGAAAAATAAACATGTGATTTCGAGTCTCAAATTTTGTGGATAGGTTCTCTATAGTGGGCTATTTACATAGCTTTTCGCTTAACATACCCTTTTTGTTACACCCTGTACCTATACTACCTATATGTAATTATGTTAAAATTTCTTATTCTTTATTGCACATACACAAAAAGAAATATAGGATAGAACATGTACAATGGCAAGCTTATCTCTAACAGAGATCTCTTCCAGCAACATGTGCGATTAAACAAATTCTAAGAAACTACAAAACTTCATTAATAAAAAAAAGGAGAGAAACAAATGATAGCATATTCAAATAATGGACAGGTAGCGATTCTTCAGCTTTTCCCTAACAACAGTGCGACAATCTCTAACCGTGTGGGTAATTCATTCCAGAGCAAATTTAATAACTGGGTATTAAAAGTGTTATTTACAAGTACGCATGACTTCGCTGTCCATATACGATAGCAGTATTCATTATTATTCCAGGAAGAAACCATTTATCAAACTGGACATTAATCGAACATAAAAGCGACTTCTGAAAGTTTAGTGTATTTCATGATTTCTAGGAAAGTTAAAATAACTGTCACTGTCTCTCCAGTGGTAAATGATTAATAAAAGATTTCGATAGTTATCCCACTAATATTATAAACGCGTCGCGAGTCGCGAGCGTCCACTAGTTGAAAATAATACTGTACCTTAACAGAATACTCAGTCTATTAGGCTAAGTACCATTTTACTATCCCATATTTCAACAGGTCAACTCAATATGATTGCTTTCCTACTTCTTTTGAAACTCATAACACTAATACATTATATATTCACAGTCTTGCGTACCCTCGCCAGGGGCCTTAGTCAAAATAAGATTTGGATCAAATCGATATAAGTTCTTCTTCGAAACATTTTCTCCAATAGGAAGCCTTCATTAAGGACATTCTTTAATGACGTGATGAAATCTAAACGCTATTAGTGGAATTACCGATAACAAACGTCAATATTAAATGCGAAACAACACAAAATTTATAGGTTTGTAATGTATAGGTAGTTTGTCCATCCAATACAAAGTATAATACCGTAATAGGTCGACTCGATGAACTAATACCGAGGAATAAAATATTCAAACGGCAATATGCCTGAATGCTTCAGTCAAAGGTCGGGAGTTTAATTCTATTGTGGCTTAATAAATTCTTGTTGACCTCTTTACGTATCATTACAACTAAGGTCATTTGCCGCCGTGGTACTAGTCTGCCTTATAGTCATCAACATTTTATGAAAATATATCGGTTAGGTTTGGCTAGAGTATGACAAACGCGCGAGCGTCGGCAGCGGCCGACGAAGCGCTAGAAATTACTACTGTTGATTTAAGAAAACAACGCGGCGCGCATTATTGATAAGCAGTAATAATATGACCTAATTTTTTTTTTGCTATAAATATCACAATCTATATAATATTCATAAAATATAAAATGCTTTTCTATAATAGTTGTAAGTCCTAACGGACCTAACCTTCCAATAACAACTTTCTTGTTTTAATCAACTATGCAACATGCACGCAAGCATGTAGTATGCAAGCAAGCATGCAGGATGCAAGTAAGCATGCAACATGCAAGCAAGCATGCAAGCAAACATGCAGCAGGCATGGTTTCTGTCACGGCTCCGGCGCTGCGGGACTCCGGCGGTCCCACGCGAGCATCCATGAGCCGGCCAGCCTCATCCGCGGCGATGAGCGTTGCATTCACCTGCTACTCAGCTCGCGGACCGCCTCACCCCTCCGCGCCTACGCGCTTTTACATAGCACTCTAGGGGTAGGGCAGACAAGACTGCGTGGAGTCGGGGTAAACTGAGTCGACTTAAGTGCCTGTTTTTTATTCATCCTAATTTTAGTTTTAAATAATGCTCTAGAAAGATTCCTATTAACAATATTATTACAAACCACCATTCGGTCTAACATACATTATACAATATAACACTTAGGACATGTAACTTTATAGCAGAAAAATTAGGACATCTAATTATTATAGCACCCGATTTTATGGCACCAAAGTATTAGAATTAAAGACGATTAGGTAATAAACAATTTCGTATACGCGAACATTATGGAAAGTGATGATTATAGCAAACTTGTTAGGGATTATGATTTTCGGACGATCGATATTCGGAGAAGAAAGGGACTACCAGGCAGAGCACCAAGGACCAATGGAACTACATGGTGCCACTTCTGACCATTTTTGAGGGTATAATTGAGATGTACAAGATCGATTAGAAGTAAGTGACAGGTAGTGAGCCCATCGCCTACAAAACACCAAGACCCTCTTGTCCCTCTACTGTACTTGTACAGTATGCCCGGAAAGAGAAGCAGCTGTAGTACTTTTACATGTATACGTTTTTTTTTCACTCCCAGAGCAGCATAGAAATGCAATCAAAGCATAGAAAATCCCGAGGCGACCTAACAAGCGACTAAAAATTATTCAATCTAATAGAAAAACAGAATGTGAAGTATGAAGATAGGTACACTTAATATTAAATTAAGCGCTGACTGGACAAAATTATTATCAAGAATGGGGAAGCCAGAATTGGAAGGTGATACTGCAGCTATGCTTAACTCATCACCTGATAGTTAAAACAGGTCACTGAATATTAGAAAAACAAATAATAAAAATTAGATCACAACAAGAAAGAGGCAAATCATCGTCCATCAAAATATTACGGTGACGAGCATAAAATTTATGAACTTTGTCGACCATTGTTTCAAACGAGCCTAGACCGGATATTTGTTTTCTTGGGCATAACTTTGGATGCCAAATTACAATGGGGTCCTCACAATAAAAAACTAAGTAAGAACTTAGTTCTGCAGCCTATGCAGTTAAGAGAATTCGTCTACTGACAGATGTCGAGACTGCTAGAATTGTTTATTTTAGCTATTTCCATAGTATAATGATATGCGGTATTTTATTATGGGGAAGCGCAGCTGATTGGGAGTCAATATTTATCTTGCAAAAAAGAGATGTCCGTGCAATTCTAAACTTAGGGTCCAGGGTCACATTACGTGAGAAATTTAAAGAATTAAATATAATGACTTTAGCTTCGAATTATATTTATGAAAATTTATTATATGTTCACAAGAATTTAGATAAATTTAATAAAATGTCTGATGTGCATAAAATAAATACAAGAGGTAAGAACAGACTTGTTGCTCATGTGTCCCGTCTCCGCAAAGTCAGTAAATCATTCATGGGTCAATGTATACTTTTCTACAACAAGCTTCCAGATACACTCAAAGGGCTATCTATCTGTAAATTTAAAAACATTGTGAAGAAAAAACTTTGCATGAAAGAATATTATACAGTATTAGAATATTTAAATGATAGCGAGCCATGGAAGTGAATTGTTCTCCCCCAAGTTACACAATCTATGTTTTACTTTTATATTTAGCTTAGTAGGTATAGTTGATATGTGTTGGTGAATGTGACCAGAAGCGCTATAGTATATCATGCGTGACTTCTGAATGCCACGATTGCTCTTCTGTTCACATTTTACCGTCGACCTGTACATTTATTGTACACAAATATATACTTTTTTTATATTTTATAGTTTAGTTTAGTAGATACTTATTTGACATTGACTTGTACTCTGTGTACACATTTTTATTTTTATTTATACAGTTTAAATTTGACATGGACCTGTACTTACTTTGTGTAAGTGGGTATGTAATTTATATGAATTTAATTTAATTGTGTTATGATAATTGAATTTATACACACTAAGTGAGTTAAGTGTTACTATGATTATCTGATATCTACTCCAATGTAAGATTCTTTTGTTAATATGTTACTTAGTTTTGACTGTGTCGCTGGAACTGTCGCTGTCGCTTTCTTGCTATTTCTTCTTCCAAGCAATGACACTTCACTGAAATAGTGTAACAGTAATAGTAGAATCATGCGGTGTGTCAGACCTAATATTGGTTTTGCCATAAAGGAGAACTGTCTAGCAGCTCTCCTGGATTTCGTCTTCAGGCGACCTTAACTCTTATTAGCTCCACGTTGGTGGCTATTAAGCCCCGAATCGCTAACTTATCCCTGACGGACCGTAACAAATCGCACCATGGGGTGGTGACCGTTGCCAAAGCAAAAGCTTAGCGATTTATTTTTTTTGGGTTGTTTAAATTCACCTGCTTTTTTGTTTGGTAGCGGTTTCATTTTGGGGTGCGAACATAGGAAGTAACATATAATTAGACAATCGACAAACAAGTTGTTAATGCTTTCATGTCGAATAAATGATTTTGAATTTGAATTGAATTATGCCGTCAAATGACTGAACTTGAAGTATTTTGGCGGCCATTTTCGAGGATTTAAAAGTAACGATGCCCCAGAGGCCGAGTTGTGAGCTTTTGATATTTGTAATATTTTTCATAAAATTTTCTGAGCTTTCCTATAGAACTTTTTATTTTATTATATCAAAGTTTGCAGAGCTTTTCTATTTGTAAGCCGATTACCAATAAAAATAAAATCTCTCTTGAAATAAACGTTAAAGTCATCTCTTTATACCAAAGTTTATGCGTGAGCATGTTTCACAGGCAACTTAGGTAATTATTACGATGACTTATTTTATACTAGCGGCTGCCCGCGACTTCGTCCGCGTGATCTTTATAGCCTATGTGTTATTCTGATGTCCCTACAAGCTATATATATCTGGCAAGTTTATTCAAAATTCATCGTTGTTTTGCGTGAAAGAGTAACAAATGCACGCGCACACACACACACACAGAGAGAGAGAGAGAGAGAGATGCATCCATTCTCACTTTCGCATTTATAATATTAGTTGGATATGATAGGATTATAATATTATAAAAACTGGGATTGGCCCACCACTTATTCCCGCCTCTGCAACTCCTGTAAGCCAAGATCAACAGAGGCGACTAGAAAAATGCAATCAAAACATAGAAAATCCCGGGGACCTAACAAGCGTTTAAAAAGTATTAATACTAATAAAAAAAACGGAATGTGAAGTATGAAGATAGGTACACTTAATATTATATCAAGCGCTGACTGACAAAATTAATACAATTAAAACATACAAAAACATACTAAGCTACCTATAAGTTATTATGCCAATAATAAGTGTGACAAAATTATTTGAAGGCACGAAAATTGTGCCTAGATAAGACAAGGTCATGATAATAGATTGGTTCTGGATACAGGTCATTATATTATAGTTGAATGTATTTTACAGTTAATTTTGAATTTAATTGTTAACTGCCATATTCAGAGATGTTTAACCAAGCTAAGTCACTCCTTAGTAGAAATATTAAAAATTACCTCTCAGAATCGCTTATTATAGACATTGTGATATAGGATCGGAGGTTAACTGACGATTTATCAGTTATTACTGAATCAATTTCATGTTTCTGAGTGCGGCTATTGTATTATAATATGGAAGTAAATACCTTGGTAGTTAATAATCACCGTAAATACTAAGCTCAGTACTTCTAAATTAAAATGGGTGTGTAAATCAAGCAAAGGGGTTAAATTCACCTGCCATTCGTACACGTAGAAAACGTAATTAAAGTCTCCGTTTATTACTATGGCAGTTAAAAACGTGAATTTTGCTACCTGAATAATTTCATGCCGGGCTTGAATTAACAGTAATTTAAAATGCATGGATTTTATACGTAACTCATACGGAACCCTAATCCTGACTTAACCCTTAGTAGCCTGATTTACGAAAGTGATTTTATTTTTATATTATTGTGTTTGCTTGAGGGTTTAGATGAAGGGAAAAATAGCTAAAAAAAATCACAATGATTTTTAATTTCGTTGGAAAGAATATTATACAACAGTAAAATACGAACAGCCAACCTATAAAAAATTAACTAATAGTAATGTGAACATTCGGTTTAAAAGATTGGTATCAAAATTGAAACTCTAGGTTATTAAGGGTTAAGTTATGCATACTGCGGTAAAGTCGGTAACTACATATATTCATATGTTGTTTAATAATAAGTTGGATTACAGATTATTACGTGGAAAACGCTATTGGTATCAAAATACAAGTACGTCAAATGCAACTACTGCTTATAGAATCTTTTTCCATGCCCCTAATTTGCGACGTGTATAATTGTTTTAAATAAGACAATCTATAATCATAATAATAAAACTGTAATTAATCGTTGTTTATGGACGCTAATCTCAGATGCAGTATCGGGAAAATATTGTGATGGACATCGCTTAACGTTTAGTGTTTTTTGTTTGCGGCGAATATACTCGAAAACAACTGCAATCTACTGCAGACGGAGTTGCATTACAATGTGTCACAATCAGACCGCTTTTGTAACTCAAGCATTTCTTTATTTCCAGATAAAGGCCTTAGAAAATCGCAGTGACCAGTGACTAAACCTAGCCAGTAAAGCATGGTTACCAAACTGAGACCACACCGGTACACAGAATGTGACCAGAGAAAATAGCAAAGCGTGATGCAACTTGTAATGCTGAACTTCCTAGTCATGTTTGACGTGGTGTTCATATTTTTCCTGTTCCTAATTGCGGTGACCTGCGTGATGAATTATATGCCCGGGCGGAGTAGGAAGCAAGAGTCGGTGGAAGAGGTAGATGATGATGTCATCCCCCCGCCGCCTCTGTTCGACGACGAGGAGCCAGGCGTTAGTCGGGACACTTACGTCGTCATACCTCCACCGCTGGACAGCGTCAAATCTAAGGATGGGTGTCCGATACATGTGGTGTAGCACGCACTGAATAATGTGAGTATTTTTACGTTATTTATTATTATATTTGAATGTAGGTCAATCAAGGAGGACACTGAGATGGGATAGTTAATCTTGCCCTGCGAACGTCAATGTAAGCTATAGAAGAGCACTACGAAAACTATTGACTGATATTTTCCTATGCATCACAGCAGCGATACTGTATTAGTAACTTTTTTATCAAATCTCCAGACTAAATTACGGACAAATATCAAGATTATCTAAAATCAAGTTATTACAACATCGCAGCTTCTAGCTCTGTGTACAACAGCTTAAATTCGAGTCATAAAGAGAATATCATTTAAATTACAAATGTGGTGTTTGGCATCGAAACACAGGGCCGCCGCCGTCCGTAGGGGCCAACTGCTCGCCGCCTCTACCGGGAAATTTCCAAAAGTACCTATCGTTGACATTTCTCATGCCCGAAGGGCTGACTTTTCTTTTAGACAAAAAATATGACATTCGACGTGGCATTTCAGGGCAACCTCCCAGTAGACTGCAACTTTGTACGCATACATAAAATTTTCTAAAGTAGGTTTGCTTTAGAAAATAGATTTTCTTTTCTGCAACTATCGCATTCATAAAAAATAACTATTGAGTCAGGAGGTCTACTCTGAAGTGACGATAAACCTACTTTCCTACTATGAACTTCCTTCGATCGGATCAGTCGCGTCGTTTTTTCATTCGGTCCGATCGAACTCTATTTGACAGGTATAAGGCTAGATAATAGAAAGCGTAGTCAATGTGGATTATTCTCTATGGTTCCGAATGAGTTGTGAACTCAGAAGAATGAATCCGAAGCAATTTCGTAGTAGGGTCAAAGGCTTCGATTCGGTCGGACAGAAAGATTCGAAAGCGGCATCAGAGTAGACCCCCAGTTTTGCAAAGTACTTGAAATTAAATCCTAAAGTTTTAAATTTCACGCGCTAGTTGCTCTTGTACTCGTAGTCTTTTGCTTGTCAACTAATACTTATTTCGTATCTTTTGTTCCAGATCAACGTAGGAGTTTATTATGAAGAAGCCTTATGAACAGTAGGTGAAATTGAATAAAAATGTAGAATTTTTTTACCAATTAGTCAAAATAAGGCGTTTCTTGTTATATAAAGACTAAGATGGTGAAAATTTGGGACTCAAGTGGAAATAATGTTTGGCTCTATGTTGGATTATGTACAAGAAAATGTGGTCTCTTAAACAAATACATAATCAGATACACACTTTAAGATAAACTTTATAGAGTTGATATTTGGTAGTTAAATTTTTAGGTAAATAATGCAAAATATATCACGGCTAATAGCTTATGTAATAATTTTTTTAAAATAATTTAAACACCCAACAGATAATTTGCTATACCTATATCATGTACTGCCTTCATCAGTAAAGCATAATTTGTACCAACCTGGGATATATAACCTTTCATGAAATAATATGGAACTCCTTTGATCTAGTTATTTTTTTCTTTAAAAATAAAAATACCAGCAATCATTATAAATTCACTAAAAAATTAAAGAATAAAATTAATAAATATACATTTTACCTGACACTAAGGAAACATATTTTATTTGAAGTAAAAAAGATGAATACTGTTAGTTAAACAACTTTTATATACTAGCTAGATCCTGGAAAAGATTTATTTGCGTAATAACAGTGCTTTTGTTTATTTCGGCTTCGACACTACTAAAAGGACAATAAACTTAAGTATTTACTCCGTATTATGGAAATGTTCTTTTTTACCAAAGCTTCCATACCATATTACCTATATGTAACACCTAACAATTTTGTCAAACGCTATAGTTTAAATTTTTACATTTGACTCCGCTAGCTAAATATGGTTGTAGGATAGGGTTGCCAACCATCCTGTTTTCCCAGGACATGTCCTGCTTTTTGGGGTATCCTGGACTGTCCTGAATAGTTTTTTAAGCATCGTCCTGAGTTTCAGAGTCCTGACACATTAGCTGTCGACAGATTTTATAAGGGTGCCGACATCGGGTCAACGCCTAGTGCTCATACCGGAAATAAGCGTCAGCGGCAGCTTTAGAAAGCCTAAAAGAAGTAAATACGTAGTCGCCAGTACTGAATGTGTTAAAGACCTATGTTTTAAAATTCGCACGCCACTAACTCCCTGTCCTGTATAGTCCTGGTATTTCTTCCTCAAATCCTGATTTTCAAAGTTTGACATGGTAACTCTACTGGACGTACGTATTTGTAAGTACCTATGTATGTTGTTTAAATAAAATACATGGGTATCGGTATTGAAATTCGTACTCGGGATGTAGTATTCTACAGCATGTCATACTTCACCCAGCTCGGTAACATGTGTACATACGAAATGAAAAATAATGAAGAAGTCTCCTCAACGGTGGAGTGAGCACGATCTAAATTATCGATGACGAAGCGCTCTGAATTTTTCATGCAAAAAATATAAACTGAAATATTACTGCGTTATTTTTAATATATATTTTTCTGTTAGCAGATGAATGTATAGAGTTTTCAGATTTTTACAAATACAAATCGTTTATTTGTTCAACACAGGTACAGTACAGAGTACATAAAGGTCTTAGTTTAGAGTTAGTTCTGCCATGTTGTGCTGCAAGGCATACAAATTTATAGAATTAGTTAATGAAACTCCACTACACGATACATTTTCATCAACCAATTTTATTTTTATCAGATAAAAATTTATTTATTGTATAATAAGCCTTCTTTGCAAGAAATCTATGTAATTTTTGTTTATGTTTATGTAGGTACCTATGAATTTTCAGATTTTTTAGTTTAGCAGTTAGTTATGTATGTCGCATACTTTATTATCTCCAATTATAGAACAATATACATAAATATAATCATGCCTTTATCCCATACGAGGTAGGCAGAGTAAGGACTGATAGGACCACATGGTGCTACTTCTGACCAATTTTGAGGGTATAGTTGAGATGTACAAGTTCGGTTAGTAGTGACAGACTCTTGTCCCTCTACTGACTTGTACAGTATGCCCGGAAAGAGAAGCAGCTGTAGTATCATACGTTTTTTTTTTCACTCCCAGAGCAGCATAGAAAAACAATATAACAACGACATAACGCATATAATAATCTATATAAAATAACTTGTCCTGACTGATTCATCAACGCCGAGGCAAAACTACTCGTACTGAAGCTAGAAACGTGATATTTTGATCGTAATTTCAACGGGAAATAACGGGAATTTTAAAGTTAACAAAAATAAAGACGTAGGCGACCGCTATGTTATCATATAAGATGTAATAAAAACCCATTGTTGGTTAAATAGCACTCGATGATATCTTTCAAATATTCAACGGTATACACGTCTCAAGTTTCGTAATATTTTCTACATCGGAGGGGTTAAATTAATTTACCATTTGTCAAGATCCCTCTCCGACCAATGGGACGGGTTATAACTTGAAACAATTTGAGGTATATTCAGGATTACGAGAACAATAATAATGTGAACACTATCTCCAAACTGAAGATTACGGAACTTAATCTGATTTTATATTATTTTATTTAATATTATAAATTCTTCATTAAATAATATTTTTGCATTTCTGTACCGAATTATAAAATGATTAACTGAATTGAGGGATCGCCCACCACCGGGCCCTATACCCTCCGCTGACCCTCGGATCTGCCGACTCATGATCACGAACACAAGACATTACAGTCGCAACGAGAAGCCAGATCCAAGCACTACCATACATACCATAAATACATAGCTGATAATCCGAAAACCAAAAAAAAAAATGGTATATAGTGTCTTGTGTTGGTATAGAGCCCGGTGGTGGGTGATCCCTCAATAGAGATTTGAACTTCCGAATAGTGATGCCTGATACAATTCAATGATTAACTGAAGGTAAAAAGAATGGAAAAAGAGCTACAAAAAAGATGTTGCAAACATTTAAGGAAAAGTCTGACGTAGGTTTACAGTCATATGCTGAAAGGAATACTTACAAGGGAATATTTCACATTAGACATTGCTATAAATAACACAATTATATGTAACCTAGTGGAACAGTAAGTTAACAGCGTTTACGAAGTCTAGATTATTATTATCTGTTGGTTACCGAGGGTAAGCTCTATGAATCATAGACAATGATAGACAGGGGTTTACTTTACGAAGTTCACTCGGAGCTTAAGTACCTCAACTCCAAACTTTTAGGTTAACGACATAAAATAGGTATTACATAACGACAAGAATAGCCTCCGTGTAAAATAGCTTCTGGAACTGAATAATAAAGTGTTGAATTTAAATCCTCTTTCGTTGCACTTCCAATGGATAGCTTTTATGGCACTAAAGCACACGACTTATAGTTACAAAATCCCTGTTTAGCGCGAATCCTGTTGCTGTAACATCTCATAAGTCGCTCACGTTCTATGCTAATAGTTGGACCACCCGTATATGAATAAATAAACTTGGCCACATATTTAAAATACTGGTGTGTGTTAATTTTATGGCACTGATATAAAGAGTAATATTGTTCGTCAGAAACAACCTTTCAGTGTAAATTGTAAAGGTATATTTCAGCGATGCGGGCTTAAATATTCCAAAGTAATTTCGGTTAGTAGGTACCCTAAAATTATACTTATACCGTGTAATTACAATAAAATATCTATGTCTGTCTAAATTTGACAGATATTCCATAGATTTTGTTGTCTAATGTACATTTTCAAAGAGTGTTTAACTTTAGACGCGGTTTTGTAATAACATCGATAGTGTCACTATCGCTACTATACACGACTGTATTCCCGAAATGGAGTAGCAGGATCAGAAGAGATCCCACAGCCACGTTTAGAATAGCGAGGATAGATGATAGAATAGCGAGGATAGATGAAAGAATAGCGAGGATAGATGATCAATGGCACCTAGCTAGCTTATCGCTTGACTGAATGCTCGCGTTCCTTGGTCGACTCTTACGGCATGCACGGATGGAGAGGCAGCTGATGTATTCTAGTGAAGCCCTGGATTAGCACAGGACTAACGCTACTGTCGAAGATCAGTTTGTGTCTATGAGAAATTTTCATCTATTTGTCCTAGTCTAGAAAATAATCCAGCATGTAGGTACTGAAGATATCCATAAATATATCAACGTGAATTGTACCGACTATAGGAGTTGACTATTGTTGACGAATTTGCTTTAACATTTTAGTACGGTTATATTTATTTTCGATGCCACGTACCTGTAATGAATGAAGGGAGGTATACATCTGAAATAAAAATCATAATATTGATTCAGGCAAATTTGCTTAGCGAGCAACGGAAATTAAAGATGAGTGAATAAATAATTGTTTATCATTAAGGTGAATCTTTTGTCGACCCTAGCTAGTGTAAAGTTGCTTTATTACGTTATAAAGCTGTACAATATTATAGTTTAAACAATATACAGTTTGCAATAGGATCGTAAAATTAGATATAAGTATTATATAATAAAGAAGACAATACAATGTATTACGAAATACTCATTTTTTATTTTGCAATTTATTTGTGTTTTAGTAGATATAAAAGTTTTTTTCATTATCTATATGACTGATATATAAAAGCAAGATATAATTAATTTATAAAATCTTATTTTGTTCTATCTTAGTTCTATTTTTAAATTTTAAATGAAAGCGGCCTAAAATTTTTACAAGGTTACGGAAAACAAAGTGTAAACAGATTTACATCTAATCTAACTAATATGTTTAGGATTGTGATTGTACCTACCTTTTATTTATATTGGCCATAAATAAATAATTTATTAGCAATAGTGTGATCGGAAGATGTAACAAAGACTAAATATATAGAAGAAAATAAGGAATCTTTATAGACCAATGAATATAAGTGAATGGTATACTTAATTATATCTTGCTGTGTTTTGTATAAATTTAAGGCTATCACAGTTATGTTATGTGTGCTTGCAACGATATTTAAAATCGAGTAGCTTGTATAATTTTCTTAGTAATAAAGATGATGGACTCGATTGTGTTACATATTGGAGCTAATTGCTAAACATTTTGTTCATTATGGGATGTTTAGTAATAAGAAATTATACAGCTCATAAAGAGCAAAGTTGGCCCAACCAAGGGCCCCAATGTGTGTAGTCGATTTATAATCATTGTAGGTATGTGTGTAAAAATTATTCATCATATCAATTTCAGGTAAATAAACATATTATGTAAAAAATATCTTGAGCAACATACACTATGTGATAAATATACACAATTTAAAATTGTAGTTATAGGCAATTAACATTGTTTTTATTTATGTTGTTGACGTCTGATATGGATCATTAAATGCATATTATTTATTGAAATAATGAAGTAACTAATAAAGGCACTAAAGCAGTGTTGTCATATCAAGTCTATTGTTTTATTATTTATCCCTTAAAAATTTGGAATTTTTTATGGCAAATATGTACAGTATTTGTATTGCATAATGAAGTAACATAATTGGACAATATTTTGGACAACAATGGCAACAACGCCATGTTTTGCTGCTCAAAGGCCATGTTTCCATTTATGGCTATTTTACTTATTCATTCATTCATGGCGAAAGGATTACTGCTTGTAGCTGCCTGCTTTGTGGTTCTGCGACGGTAGGTACAGTAACTTGCACAGAGATCACTTAACATTAACGTGCAATTTTCAGAAAAGAAATAGGCCAACAAAATTACGATAATCTAATTAATAACTTTTTTTTAAAGAAATCTATTTTCTTCCTATATCTATACATATAATAAAAATGTTACGAATCGCTGTCTGTACATGGGAGATATATCCATGAGAAAAAATATTATTGGAGACCTTTATCAACCCAAAGTCAATAGTACCCAAAATAATGATTTTTGGGATTTCTATAAGTTCTAATAGAGTCTTGCATTGAGCACAGTATGTAGACAGCTGATAAAAATGCAGTTTAAAAGGTAAGTATGATACCTACCTACATGTTTCACAGATTTTTTGCCCAGACTCGTTTAAGTTCCAGTCTGCCTCACGAAAGTCACGATTTAGTGAACAAACTTTAAAAATGCTTCACTAGTTAGTTCTGATGCCTTTCAGAAACTCATCTCATCAAAAGCAACCAAATTAATTATCGGGCAAGAAAACACTCTGCCACTTTTGATACTTTTCAATTAGTATCGCGGTTAGGTTGCCAATAAAGTGTCAAGATAATTTAGATGGCCCCAACAGCACCTGGGGCACAAACATGGAGGAATAAGACAGAGAATATGCGATAAATCAATGTACTACCACCGCTAATGTACACTCTTTAGGGTCTACTTAAGACGACCGATTGGCGTAGATGGTATTGACCCTACCTGCGACGCCATAGATCCTGGGTTCGAATCCGGTAAGTGCAAAAAATTGATAATATGATAAATTATAATGTTTGTTTTCGATTCATGGACGTTTCTATAATTATAGGTATGTATTTATATACCTTTACACCCAATATACAAAACCTTAGGGATCTTAATGAGGGTGGACCTAGGTAAATGTGTTGTAAAGTCTGTCTGAATATTTATTTATTATTATTAAGTACTAGTAAACTTGAGTTTTGATTCATATGAGAGAATTTTGGTTTTTTAAATTATAGTATAGATATATAATCTCAGTATGTCAAGCCACCTCCTCTCTGTCCCTCCTCGATGAGTACAACTCACCAGAAGTATGGCAGAAAATCGATGCTGCCGGAAATACTACCGCGAACGATACAATGTAGCTGGTACGACATCAAAGGTATTTTAATGGAACAGGTAACCATATTATTTTACTACCTAATAGATAAGACAGATATTGGAACCTGCTCACTGAAGAAATTCTTCTCTGCTCGTGTTATAAAAATACCCAAATATTATGTCTGCTAGAATCACCGCCACTAGCAGTGAAGAGTGATATTTCTTCATCCCGCGTGGAAACAATATAACAATAAATTGTACTTTTTAAAGGGTCCATAGTAAGCGCCTTGAAGACGAATACTGAACTAAGGAAGATAAGTGAAACCTTAGCGAGTACCTTTATTAATAATATAGATCTAATATGTTGGTATTTTACGCCAAATCTATGGCAGTATAAGTTTCGAAAAGAAACCATGAGATTCTGATCATTGCTATTTTACCTTTTGTACCCCATCTTTATAAAGGATGCTGTTTGTGTCTTATAAGTTGAAATTTCTCAAAAACTTGATCAAGTTAGAGACCAACTTTATGCCTCAGAAAGGCTATTTGACCTTTGGGAAAATCGGGCCTTTTCAAAAATTTATGCTGAAGAAATCTATACAGTTATCTGTGTCAGAACCAAGAGGCTTTTACTGCAAAAGCTGCTTTAGGCAGCTTTGAAAGCAAATAAAAATATTACTTATAATTTCCAATTACAAAGAAAAACCTTTTTATTTGATCCCGGAATCAGAACGTCTCGGTTATTTACCCAACCCTTATCGAAATTTCGGTAAATATTTCGGTAACTTCGGTTCGTTAAGTTTTATAACTTGATAAGTGGACAGGCTAAGTTCATTGTCGTAAAGAACAATAAGATATCGCTGTTCTTGTTTCATTAGATGGGAAAAGGGAGGTTATTAGAGCAAAATTTCTAAAAGTAGGTATTATTTAAAAATATTGTCTACCTACACTGTTTTCTACTGGTGGGCCTCCTTACCTCGTTTGTTAGTCAGCAGGACGATCAAGTGCATGGAGTTAAGTTTGGGTTCTAGAGGATGTTGTAAGGAATCGTCCCGAGGAATGTTATATAGTGATCATTTTATTGTGGCCCTTCTGTGCTAGTGCGGGGTGTCACTAGAATATCAGCTGCATCTCCTTTCGTATACACAGCCGTATGTTTCATTTATAAACCTAAGTATGTATGTATATCCCTTCTGATTGTTGATATTTTATGATAAGAAGTGCTCAAAGTTTGGTTAGTGCTAACCTAACCTAACTATGGCTCAGTTTTCGATATAAGTCAAACAATACTCCCAAATGTATAATCCTGGATTACTATAGTTTCGTTAACATTCGCAAAATACCTTTGAAATTTAATATCAGGCAATGAACAATACCATTAAACCGCTTTGTTAGCCAAATAGATACCATTATATTCGTACCTACCTAACCAACCATAATAAAACTGGGTGTATTATCTAAGCCAACATTTTTGTGCCAAACTAATAACCCTTCCAGCCAATCGCTCAATATTTTTTTCGTTTCGCGCCTCGTTCGAAAAAACACGGACGCTTCGATAGATTTCCGATTACGAGTATTCATTTCAGTCTCGCTTTCTGGCCGGCGTTAAAAGCGTGCCAGTGTTGCCAGCTTGAAGGGGTTTATACTAAACCTGACGGATTTTGTGTCAGATCTGACGGGTTGAACGTAAAATTAAAAAATATCTCGCCTATGCTGACAGTCTCACCAATAATGTGCTTAATATGATTGGAGTTAACAATGAAATTTTCTTAAGAATGGGTGAATTGGTACACCAAAATAAGCCAAGTGATTGTAAGACTGTGTAAGGGTATGACTTTTCTCGAAATTTATTATCATCATTCATCAACATTATCAGTCTATTGCCATCCACTGCTGGACATAGATCTCTCCCGGAGCAATTCACAAGCCACGCCTCCGGCCTGATGGACCGTGACTGGGCTAGAGATCAAACCCTGTATATAGGTACATAAATACTTTATTTTTATGAGTCAGAAAATTCATGCGTATTGCTACTACATTTACTAAATTGCGCATAGAGTGTACATCAATTTATATACTTTTGCAATATTAATTTAATAGGATATTTCGATAAAAAAAATATAGTTGGCAACTCTGTAAGCTACCGTATTGAATGAATCACACGGACGAGTAGACGTGTCTGTTACACGAACACACTACAAAACATTATTATAAAATGTTTTCGAAACGGTAACGATGTGGAACATTTACCTTTTTTTTACTGAAGAGGCTTTAGAGTAAAACAATGTGTAGTTTTTACTAGTTAGGGAATAAGTAAATGTGTTTTTTCTCTCTAGAATATGTATTTTTTGATTGTAGCCATTTTAAATTTCTTTACTAGAAGCTCTCTCAACAGCATACCTACGATACCGAATCAGCGAGTGCTAAAATTGGGACTCGTTAGTCATTTAAAGCACATTCTAAACATAATATATACAGGCATTTCAATAAAATATGTTGTTTTACCAAATATGTTGTCGACCAAAGAACTGGGGCATTCTTTGAAGCTAGTAACTTCTCATTGATCATTTACATTTTATCTCCTATTTTCTTAATGTGGCTGCTTCAGTATCTTCTTTATGACTTTGTAGTTCTGACTACCCCATTACGGGAATACACACACACACACACACACACACACACACACACACATATATATATATATATATATTATATACGGGTGTGATTGACAGCCAGGCAAATACCGAATTGCTGAACAAGTACGATTGTTTTGAGATATACGACAGAGTTATAACTCGCAGGAAATGTATTTTTAATTTGATTATCAGTAATCTTTGCTCCTCGCGCCAATCGTATTGGGCGATCCTGTGACTAATTAAATGGGCTTATTAGTTATTTTGTGACACATTACTGTTATTTGGATCACTCGTGACTCTCCATTGGGGTTAATAAATTAACTTTTTTTGATAATTATCTTTTGGTTAAAATTAAACGAACTAAACTATTTATTTCCTAAAAATATTTAAAAAATGACAGAAAATTTTCAGTGTTCTCCGACTCTGAATCATGGTCTGAAATCATGGTATCAATATTTGCCTGGCTGTCACAAACACCCTGTATATACAGGATGTAACAAAAAAGGTATGTTAAGCGAAAAGCTACGTAAATAGCCCACTATAGAGAACCTACCCACAAAATTTGAGACTCGAAATCACATGTTTATTTTTCAAGATTGTATGAAAATTCCTGAGATATTTAAAAGTCCATACTATCGGGAAAAATAAAAATGTGATTTCGAGCCTCAAATTTTGTGAATAGGTTCTCTACGGTGGTCTATTTACGTAGCTTTTCTCTTACTTAACATACCCTTTTTGTTACACCCTGTATATATAATATATCGGAGTTAGAAGTACAGATAGAGTATTAGACAGAGTAGCTTTATATAGAGTCAACCTTGTAAGCGCTCTAAAACACAAGTCATATTGTATCTAGCTTCATGTAATTAAGTTAGTCCCGATGGTTTGCATGCCACGCGGGAGCGCTATGGAATTAGTAATAACAGTACCACCGTAGAGGAGAGTCCTTCTTTAAGAGACTATGCAACTAACAAGGGACGAGACTATATATTTCCTAGTTGCTTTTGCAGTCCAAGTAAACTAGTAGAATTGTGCTAAGTATTCTGTCATAAGTGATATTGGAAGGCTATTGAGATAATTGCAATGACTTAGGGTCCGTTCAGACAGACCGGCGCGGAGAGCATCGGCTCGCATTTTTCTTTACACACAGACCCGATCGTATACGCTTGGATTTGGCCAGAGCGGAGCCGCCAACTATTTCACATATACCGGATGCGCTCGGAGCCGGTCGGATGCGTTCGGAGCCGGTCGGATCCGCACGGAGCCGGTCGCGTGCGCTCAGAGCCGGTCGGATGCGCTCGGAGCCGGGTGGATACAAAGCAACCTACAGTATTCCGCGCAGTCAAAGTTTTGTTCTCGGTGTGTTTACGTGTGATTTTTGTAACATGGATTTAGATAGCTCCGATGAAGATATATATTTGTTAGCATTATTACTTGAAGCAGAACAAAACAAAAGAAAGCGCAAGCGGAGACAATTATGGGCAAAAACTATTTGGAAAAATCGACTAATCCATGGGGAGTTTCACACCATTTTCGAGGAATTGAAGAGAGATAGCCTAAAATTTTATGAGTATTATCGTATGGAATATTGGCAATTTTTGAAATTGACAGATTTGTTAAGACTACATATAACAAAAAAGACTACAAATTATCGTTGCACCATTACAGCTGAAGAAAGGTTAACGGTAACTTTAAGGTAAATGAAATACAATATTTTTAGTACTTAATCATGTTATTGAGATCACAAAATCACAGTCCTTCATATAGTAAGCATTGTTTACATTTATGAAATAGAATTAAATAGTACAGATTTGTATTTCAATGTCATTGTTTTTATTCATTCTTTTGGATTTTGTGTGCTGGAACTGTACCCGTAAGTAGTTTGAACTGGATAATTTTGAGAACTGTAGGTTTCGTTTGGCAACTGTTGGTAACTAGATAGATTAGAGGATGACAACTGTTGATACGTAGATTGGTTAGAGGATGGCGGTGAATTTATTGACAAAGAATAATTCAAATCTGTACTATTCTCATACAAACTTAATTCAGCTTCATTAACAATGTTAAACACGCGCTTTTTAATTCGTGCTTGGACTTCTTTTGGAAATGTTTCCACTGTATCTGACATAGACAAAAAAAAATTACGTAAAGCCTTGTCATGGGGGGCAGTATTTCTTTTTTCTTCGAGATATTCTTCGAAAACCGTAGCGACATCTTTGATTAAGCGGGGTCTCTTCGAGTCAGAAGCACTTGTAAGCGATTCAACTTCAGAATGGCTCATGGCACCTGAACGCTCTGAGGGTTTAGGTGATGGTGGTGGTAGTGGTGTGCCAGGCTCCGAATCATCCGATGATATTGTCACATTAGATAATTGATTTCTATTCCGAAAAAATGGTAGTATAAACGACAGTTCATTTTCAAATTTAATCAATTTGTACGTAGTTGCACCATCGCCACTCTTGCCTTTTCGATTATTTATAGCCTTTCTGAAGTTGTCTCGCACTTTCTTCCATCTATCCTGGCACTGCTTAACTGGAAATAATGGAAATGTTTGATTTATATTTACAGGTTCCTCATCACTGGTTGTAGTTTCAAAAACTTATCATTTAATTTTCGAATGGGAATTTCTACAGTTCATTCAATAATTCATGAGACAACCAGAGCAATTTGTGATGTTTTGATGCCCTTAGTTATGCAGATGCCAGATGAAGAAAAGTGGGAAAAGGTTTCACGTGATTTCTTTAATATATGGAATTTTCCTAACTGTTTAGGCGCTATAGACGGAAAGCACGTCAGTATACAGGCACCAGATAATAGTGGAAGCTTATACTATAATTATAAAAACTATTTCAGTACAGTGTTACTAGCTGTGGTCGACGCGAAATACAGTTTTTTAATTGTTGATGTCGGATCATATGGCAAAAATAGCGACGGCGGAATTTTACAGTATTCGAAATTTGGGAAAAAACTCACCACCAATAAGTTAAAGCTGCCCCCAAATAAACCTCTACCTAGTACCACTGAAAGCTTGCCACATGTATTTATAGGAGACGAAGCATTTCCTTTGAGCAATAATATATTGCGGCCGTATCCGAGAGAACAAGTAAGAACAGAATTGTCAAAAAAAGTATTTAATCTGCGTTTAAGTAGGGCAAGAAAAGTCGTAGAATGTGCATTTGGAATGCTAACTCAAAGATTTGAAATTTATCAAAAACGAATGAAAATTCAACCGAAGTACTGCGACATAATTATATTAGCAACTACATGTTTACATAATTTTTTAATAGAAAATCGGACGCCAGGACAAGCGAATGAACTTCACACCAATATAAGATTATTTACAGCGATAACAGACATTAATGATGAAAATAGTTCTAATATGGACGCAGCTATAACCACAAGGAATAAATTTAAGGATTATTTTTCAGCAAGTGGTGCTTTAGATTGGCAAGATCAAGTGGCCACGCGAGTCTCTTAAGTTATATCTATTTAATAAAAATTGTCCGCTTCATACTTCTTTTATTCTACTCTTACCTATATTCTAACGTTCAGATACTCAAATTATTTTTTTTAAGTAAGGGAACATTTATGGCCTATGCACAACGGGACGGCATGGCAAGGGATTTAAATTTTTTGCTAATGGATATTCAAACGTATCTCTACAGAAATACGACATAAATTGATTATGCTTTAAAATGATGCCGCGGCATAGCAAAATCTCTTTTGATGCCGCGGCATCATTTTAAGCATAGCAATTTATGTCGTATTTCTTTAGCTATACGTTTGAATGTCCATTAGAGGCTAATGAGAGTCCTTAAGTTCCTCACATGAATGTATCACATTAATTTTAAAGCATAATACTACAGATTATCTATCACATATTGTTACCAATCAAAAATATACCGTAACTTATTAGGTACAATAATAAATATTGCTTATTTGAAAATTGTATGCACAAATTATAAGACAACTTATTTAAAATCAAATCAAGTGTATTACAAATTCATGTTGCCGATCGTACATTTAAAGAACAATAATAATATTAATTTAAATAATCTGTACCTACTTCAATAAAACCAAGAAAATCGTCCGTGGTCGTGCCAGGAAGCACAATACTATTCGAACACGTCGCAACATGACTAGGACCCTTACCTACTTTAAAATTAATTTGACAGTAAAACAATAAAACTTTAGTATAGGTACCTATGCTCACCGATGTTTGCGTGCGTGAACTATTCATTAATCTGAGTGCGTGAATATACCTACGTCGAAGTAGCAAAGAAATTGACTTTTGACATAATTATGACAGTTGACGTTATGTATTCGGATTGCTGTTTTCTGCGCAATATTCATTCGCAAGTATATTCACACACGTAAACATCGGTGAGCATAACTGTACTTACCACTTATACCGAGACATTTGCTGATTTCCTCCCATGCATTGTCTTTCATTACCCGATCACTATATGATGGCTTGATTATGTCAAATATACACTCATATTTTGACACGAGTATTATTAATTTTTCATCAGTCATGTTTTTGTACAAACACACAACCTTTCCATTCAAATGTTGCTATCAAAATGGCGGTCAGTACGGCGCGCACGCAACCGGAGCCGGTCGGCTGCGCGAGCAAGAAAGAGCACGCAATCGGAGCCGGTCGGCTGCGCGAGCAAGAAAGAGCACTCGATCGGAGCCGGTCGGCTCCTCTTATTATTTCACACGAAGCGCGTTCGAGCATTCTTTATGACAAAACAAGGGTACGCGTCGTGAACGCGCTTCAGTGTGAAATAATAAGAGGAGCCGACCGGCTCCGATTGCGTGTTCTTTCTCGCTAGAGCAGCCCACCGGCTTCAATTGCGTGCTCTTTCTCGCTTGCGCATCCAAGCGTATACGATCCGGTCTGTGTGTAAAGAAAAATGCGAGCCGATGCTCTCCGCGCCGGTCTGTCTGAACGGACCCTTAGTGTTTATCCCTAGTGAATGTACAAAAGGCAACCCTGCTGAGTTTCTACCAGTTCTTCTCAGCCAGTGGTAATCGAACTGGGACCATAGCAGTCAATAAAGTAATATGATTGGACTGCAGACTGCAAACCTGTTTTTATTTATGGTTCATTCCAATAAGAAGACCTACCTAGATTTCGGATATCAGGAAAATACCTACTACGTTGGAACTCCTCATCATGTAGCCCACCTGAAGCAGCCATCCCTACCTTCCTGTCAACGTTGATCAAATAATGAATAAACAATGACTATGCTGCGTCTGCGCTGATGACGAAATATATATATATAAGCCACAGTTATCTTAATCACGTCAGAGTATAGGTGATTTAATAATGCCTAGATGTGCATTTTTCATTCAATATAAACTACGTAATTACCGTACCGTATACGCAGAATTACTGGCAAAATGTGTATTTAATCTATAAAGCGTGTACCAGTCAAACATGAAACCGACCGAATCGAAGCCTTTGACAGCCTTTGACCCTACTACGAAATTGCTTCGGATGTTCACAACTCATTCGGAACCATAGAGAATAATTCACATTGACTAATATTATAAGCTTTCTATTATCTAGCCTTATACCTGTCAAATAGTAGAGTTCGATCAGACCGAATGAAAAAACGGCGCGACTGATCCGATCGAAGGAAGTTCGTAGTAGGAAACACCTCGATATTTGGCCGATACTTCGTTTATCGTCACTTCAGAGTAGACCCCCAGGCTATACATACGGGGAAGTTTAAATTGGAACATTCACAGGTTATATAGTCTGTGCCTTCGTAATGAAGTAATACATCAGAGTCGATGGGTGCTGTTTGGAATTCCGGTGTTTTTGCAAACAAATATTATTATTTACGAGTACCTTATGTATTTTCGTTATTTCGGCAAAGAAGTGTCATATGAATATTTGGTTATGAGAATCTACGTAAGTATGTAATAATAGAATCAAAAATTCTAAATAAAATTTACCTATATATACAGGGATGTAACAAAAAGGGTATGTTAAGCGAAAAGCTATGTAAATAGCCAACTATAGAGAACCTATCTACAAAATTTAAGACTCGATATCACATTTTTATTTTTCAAGATTGTATGAAAATTCCTAAGATATTTAAAAATTCTCTATACTATCCGGAAAAACAAACATGTGATTTCGGGTCTCAAATTTTGTGGATAGGTTCTCTACAGTGGGCTGTTCATATAGCTTTTCGCTTAACATAACCTTTTTGTTACATCCTGTATAATAGGTGTTTTTTTTTTGTGATCTCTTGTGATCTTAGAGCTGTTAGAAAACATTTATGGCATTTTGAGTTTTTACTATCATAGTTTTCGAATACAAAATGATTTGTTGACTTAAATTACTATAGTCAAAATCAATTTAAGTAATAATAAACTGCTATCAATTAATTACCATTGGAAAGACTAGAAAATTTTGATACTTGTATATAAAATACATTCCAGCTGTCATTTAAATGTAAAGTATTAAAACTTGCTGCCAAGTTAGAAAATTATACTGTTCGGTTATACTGTAGACATTAGCATATAAAACTCTTTAGAATCAAAATCTAAGCATAATTCCTATGATATGAAAAAGCTAATCCAATATTTACAGGGTAGGGAAAACAATATGTTAATCTGGCCACCAGCAAAATAAAATATCATGATTCATGACATTTCTCGGTACTTAGTTTGAGAATATTATATCCATATTATTCGGAAAAAATTTAATTGAATAATCGAACGTGACTGATCCGCTAATGATTAAATATTATTAAACAATACTTTTGCCATGCAATATTGAAGAATAATTAGAAGCCGGTGAAATCACATCAGCCTATTGCAGTCAACTGCTGGACGTAGGCCTCATCCAGGGCACGCCACAGGGTGAGGTTTTTGTCCATAGTCAAAACGCTGACCAGGCGAGTTGGTGCCCGTACTGTGTTTTTCGGACTATGTTGTCAATACGGGAGGCGCGGCTGCCCTTGCTTCTTATGATACCCATGGGCAGACATGGGATATTGCTATTCTACTCGATAATACCACTTAATTGGTGGAATACTTGAACTGGCCTTCCTCAGTTAGGTATCATTTTCATCTGACCCACAAAGCCTTGAGACTGCATTTGACGTCATCTAAATCCAGCCTTACAAACATAATATAAGTACACAGCACATAAATTTTAGTTAGTCTTAAAGCAGTAACAATAAAGACTACATTAATGCTAGCACAGTGCAGATTGTAAATCGACGGTCATAAAACCGTGTCATGAAGGGCTCACTCGAGAATGGAAAGCATCAGCTTTATGTCGGCACTTTCGTTTAAGGAGATAATCCACTGAGATAACTTGGTGGCGCTGCCAGTGACGACACCAGAGTGTCATCGCCAGAGGCACGATCTTGATTATAGGTACTAGATTTCCTATGTATCACATAGATGTAGCAATAAGGGTTAATCATAGATTTCCTTATTGTTTTTGGTTGTGAGAAAAGGATTTAAGGAGACAACTTTAAGGCAAGGAAAGACTTTCGTGTTTAGTCTTTGAGTTTATACAACTCCCAGTTTGACAAGCTTTGCCTACTCTCTAAAACACGATGCGTATTCATCATTGTACGCTTGCAGCCTACATATGCGTCAAACAATTATAAAATATGACGAATACGCTTCGCGTAGTAAGCAATAGGCCTTCCTAATAATTATAGAGTGAGAAGTAAGTCAGGGGAAGGAGGATAGCTTTACTGAGTGCATCGCAGATTTATTAAAAGTTAACCGAGTTAAATATTATAGCTTCAAATAAATGTTAGACTCATATATGCATAAATTACTCTACTGTGGCAGGAGCTCATAGCGTGTCAAGTACCTTGTCTTTTAATCTTTAAGAGTTATCCCAACCTATTTTATTGAGCAAGCGAAATTCTGAAGCCAAAAATATTTCTACCGAAACTCAAACTACTGAATATCAGTCTATGGGACAAATTAGTGAGTAAACGTAATAGGGGAATGACGCAGTTACTTTTAGATTCTTTAATCTGCTATTGGTGACATACTTGGTAGCGTCACCACGTGTATCCTAATTAGAGAACGTCCTGATTCTGACAGTTTACTACCGAAATATGACGAGGGCAAGCTCCGGTTCCATGGCAGCAAAGTTTGTTGATATAACGTCAATCAGTATCTCACGACTATTTAATTTGTAAGTAACCTGACTGAAAAACTTAATCTAACCACCTAACCAGACAATACGATATACCAGGTAACATGCTTCTTAATTAATATGTGGGTAATGAAGCTTCTGAGAATGTAAAGAGTGTGTTTCTTTTACGCAAAAAGCTGAACAGATTTTGATAAAACTTGTCAGTTTTTTACCTAGCTAAGTACATCAAAATAACAAATATTTTTCACTCCAATTGAAGGTGCGTTTGTGATTCCTATAATGAAAATATTGCATGCATTGCAAGACGCAAATATTTGCAGTATTAAAATATTTCTTAAAGGTGTAGCTTAATAAAGTTCGTTATATTCAGCGCTAAAGATAGATTATACCATAGAGGAATAAGATGTTATAGAGTGCTAATGTCATACTAACAGTTTCGATGCACCATTAGACATTTCGGTGCCTTACAATTCCAGTCCTTGACACTTAGATTCTATTAGAGTAATGTATAGCAATGTACTACATTACTTATGTATTGTAACGTATAACTGGAATTGTGAGGCACCGAAAAGTCTAATGGTGCATCGAAACTGTTAGTATGACATTAGCACTCTATGTCTACATCTTATTCCTGTATGGTTATACATATACATAGATTAAAGTGCATCTATTCTCACAATCGTGAGTAATATCCATTATTTATATTATGATACAGGCTCCAGATGTTTATTGTGAATTTGATTATGTTTTTATCGGTTGTTTCGTTTTATGGCTAATAAGGCTTTGTTTGTTTCTCGATTTGACATTTCGAGATTGTATTCCATAAGGAACGATTCATGACGCCTCAAGCACACCGGATGCGTATGCGTACACGTAAGCGTAAACGTGCACGTACCACGAGTTATAATGTATAGGCTCGGGCAGACCGGATTCGTATGCGTAGACGTCAAGCGGTGTGGTCTGTCTTATACAGTTCCATACTTTACAAACCAGCGGTACTTACGTGCACGTCTACGCATCCGGTCTGTTCGGGTTTTTCAATAAAAACAGTGATCCAGAAAAAAACTCTATTCCAATCATGCCAGAAAAAAATATTTCTTCGCTTTGTCAACTTTCTTTGACCTATCTAGGTTTCGATTTAAACCACAGTTTAATAAATTAGAAGCATCTGATAGAAAATTAAATATGTAATAGTTACTAATGGTTCCCAGACATTGCTAGTAGTGCCCAAATCTCAGTCTTGAATTCTCATGGGACCTTAGTACAATTCCTCTCTCGGATTGTGACAAAAACTGTAACTAAGTATGCCATCAGATACGAAGATAAACGAGCCAGTAAGCAGTTCAAACAAATATTAGAACTTATAAACCTTAGGGTGCCAAGCACCGTGGAAACATATCGAAACCGTGGCGAAATGTGTCGGTAGAAAGAAGCGACAAGATTATTAAATAATACATTATTTAAGCATTCCCGATAATTTTAGATCTTGATTTACGGATGCCAAATTATTAATTGTAAATGCAAATTGTTTTTTTTTTAAATATAAAACCGCGTAAATTATTATAGTAAAAATCTGCAAACTCTAACATAAAATGTTCCATTTCATGCTATAAACATACGTTCAATAGAACCGAGCCATAAACCGAGAACCTAGACAAAAAAGATAACTGGATCTAGGTTTATAAGTCGTGCTTCGAGTACTATAATTCCCAGATGAATCAGGGTTACATAAATTAGGAGAACATTGCTTGACGTCTTTTGTTATTGACTCAACACTCTAATTACTGTTTAGACAGAGCTGTGATGCTGGTACATTAATTACTATCTCCGTCCTTCAACCAGGATAAAACTAATGTGTTGAGACAACAGTTAGTGTTATTATCCTTTACATGTAGATATAGCTATACGTAGGGGTAAAAAGGGTATATTTAGCGAATCGCTATGAGAATTGCCACTAAAGGTATAAGGAATCTTTCCACATTTGAGACTCGAAATCACATGTTTATTGGTATGAATATTCCTGAGTTGTTTATAAGTTTAAGGGTGTTCCCAAAGTTGTTCATTATAACTTTAATGAATAGGTGGTGTGTGTCATTTATTCTTCTTTATTCTACTTCTTCTTCAACATTTCGATCTTTGACTACGAAACGTCTCCTTTAACAAATATGGGTAAATTCGAGCCTGAAAAGGGTAACAGTAAATCAAGTCATAAGCAAATTTATAATAAAAGTTTAAAATAAAAAAAAATTACATAAGTACATATTTGCTACGTGGTGCCGGTAGAGTAGAATTCGTACCACCCCGTGTCTGCCCGTGGGTATCGTACGAGGCGATTAAGGGTTTCCAGGAGGTGGGCAGCACCGCCTCCCGTGTTGACACCAACCCGCCTGCCCAGCGTGGTGACTATGGGCAAATTCCCCCCATGGCAGTTTTGTGGCGTGCCCTGGGGGAGGCATACGTCCAGCAGTGGACTGTAATAGGCTGATGATGATGAGATATTATGTACTTATTAGGGTGGGTATGGACTCTTGTATGGAGAAAAAAAAATGATTTTCTTTTGACATACTATAGCAATAAAAATGTGTCTTATGGTTGTAGGAACTAATACAGAAAATTTTGTGACGATCGGATTATATCTTCTGTCTCCGGATTGAGTTGAGAGAAGTACCTACCACTTATGTAAAATCTTAAACTTAGGTAATTTCAGTTATGGTCATCTTCCTGCCCTTATCACGTTAATATCGGTCGGCGCAATATAGTTTCTTTCGAAACTCACATTGAATTTCGCTTATGCAAATATTTGTCATTCTAGGTAGTTTCAATATGTAATTATTTTTTTAATGCCCAATGTTTAAGTGGCTACGGTCGCTACGCGTGCTACAAACTACGAGTCGTGCCATGCAGATATTTTTATGATAATACGCTACTACGCCGTAGAACGCTATGCAAAACATTAGGGTCGATTCCGGCAGTCACACTTAAACCTAAACCTAATCTTAGTCAGGTCTATATCTCTCCGTTCTTAACATAAATGGCTGAGAGAGAAAAGGACAAGTAGGACTAATTTTACGTTTAGGTTTAAGTGTGACTGCCGGAATCGACCATATTGCTTATTTAAAAAACGGTGTGTAAAATTATTTTAAATCTTACTAATATTATTAACGCGAAAGTTTGTGAGTATGGATGGATGTTTGTTACTCGTTCACGTAAAAATGGCTGGAGTGATTTTAATAAAATTTGGAATGGAGTTAGCTGACACCCTGGATTAACATATAGGCTACTTTTTATCTCGGGACTATATTTTTATCCCGGATAATTTCGACATTTTGTTTTGTCTATAGTCCACGCGGATGAAGTTGCGGGCGTCCACTAGTACTTATATAATCGACAAAACTTCTTCATTACTGAACATAATCAAACTTTGGTATTAAGTAACTAGATAAACTAGGTAACATTTTTTTTCCTACAAAATACAATACAAATAATCGACCAGCTGTCTCTTAAAATGACCCATAAATCGCAACTCTTGGCAAATAAAAGTGCCTCAATTACATTTATTGAAAACTCCAATTAGAAGTTTGTAGCACCGAACACAACTCTGACTGGATTGGATTGAAGTTAAAAAATTGTTTTACAACAAAATGTTGGTTCAGTAACGTGGATTGTTAATGTTATTAGTTAGCCTATAAACTTAGGAATGACAAGGAACGAATGCCAGCTACTGAACTAGATGACACTTTTATTGCTGTTTTAAATAATAAATCAATTTTAAATTATTTATTTTTCTTTATTCTTAACTAGCTTCTGCCTACGACTTTGAGTATCAGCCATGCGAAGCCGGGGTAGATAACATATGAAGATATTTAGAATTAATCTCAGTGACAACCTAAGCTTGTAAAATATTGTATTGTATTGTATTGTAAAATAGCTATAATATACTCTGGTAGGTATCTACTCTTTCAAGACAATGTGGGCAGTAAATCGGACTAAATTACATTCTTATTGAGAGGCTATTTTTAGTCTTAGCTGTATCGACTGTTTAAATAGGTACAACCCCACAAAAATAGGCCCACGCGTATTTTTATATTTTGTAAGTAAATAATACTCAAGTTAATTTGCCTGGCAGCGAATACGAATTTAATACATGCCAGCCTGAGTCCCGAAATAGATGCTCCGCAAAATCAGTGCGGAATGTAAATGATCCACCATTTTGGGATTTTTCAAAAGGAATACACAGGATGTTTTTTTATTGCCACCCTTAAAAAAGGGTACGTAATCTATACATCAAATAAAGTAAGTTTATGGCAAAAAAATGCTGGGAAACGATGCCAATTTTTTTTTAATTTTTATTACTTGATCGGATGAAATTTATAGTGTCCAGTGTTTATGCTAATTTTTTCATAGACAGATATTAATTATTTCTCGTGAAAAAATCTTGCTACACGCGTCAATGTGCATTTATGCAGAAAAACGCAGTCTATTTACTCAACTTTGGACCCTAATATTTTTGAAATCAGACACTTCCCAGGTATGCTTTCTTGGAGAAAAATGGTCGTGACGATGAGGAGATTCCGTAGTTTTCGAGAACGTTGACGACCAAAAATCACCTGTATGTAATTTAGGGTACTTCTAGACAAATTTGGTAAAATGCAATCTATCCTGCGGCATCCTATCATCGTTATGGAGAGTGGTTTGTTGGAAGAACTTTTAAACTACTCTAAAAATTACCTTGCCTACGTTATGTAGGTAGTTTACTAATTGGTTGTACCAAGAAATAATACTAATATCAATTAATACGCAAATTTGTTTAACATTAACTAATAGAGACTACATCAGAGATAGCAAAATATAAGAAAGAGTTGTACAGGGTATGTGTGACAGCCAGGCAAATACTGAGATACTGAACAAGTACCATTGTTTTGAGTTATACGATAGTGTTATTACTCGCTGGAAAATATTTTTTTATTTGATTATACGCAATGTTTGCTTTCCGTGCCAATTGTATCGGGTGATCCTATGACTAGTTAAATTGGCTTATTGGTTTTTGTGTAATACATCGCTGTTTTTTGATCACTTGTGACTCTCTTTTAGGGTTTATCAGTTAATTAAACTTTTTTGAAAATCATCAATTGGTTAAAATTTTGTTTTTAAATCATTATTTAAGGCCTACTTAAACGAACCACACAATTTTTTTCCTGAAAAAAATGAGAAAGAAGTTGGAAAATTTTAGAATTTTCCTCCGAAAATTTTCACTAGTTTTCATCTCAGAATCATGGTCCGAAGTCACCATATCAATATTTGCCTGGCTGTCACAAACATCCTGTATATGGGCATAGCAAAAGCAACGCCAAATCGAAAACTGTAAACTGATCGTTTAAACAACACTTTGTAATGCAAAAATCATACACTTTTCATTATCATATCATAACTGTTTTTTTGTTGCAAGATGCGTAAACCCGTAACTACGAAACCCTTCCAGCCACTTTACTTGGACACTTAACTAGCTGTTGCTGTAATGTAAGTCCTTTTCCGTACTTCCAGCTATATGTATGCAAAATTTCACGACGATTGGTTGAGTTAATAAAGCGCGAAGAGGTAACTAACAAACAATTGAATTATGAAAAAGAAATTGTTCCAAAAATACCAATAGGTAAGTATTTTTAATGGTCTAACTAACGGAACACTGCGCGAACCATGTTAATTTTATCATTTCGCTGAAAGGTTTTAATCCTTGCGAGAGCCGCGACCGAACTGTTCGTTCACTTTAAATTCGCGGTATAAAGCCGGAAATTATAACAAGCAAAGCGAAAAGTTAATATTCGTGTAAAAGAGAATTTTCATTTAATAAATCTGTTGCAAAAAAATTGCGCCCGACAAAGCATTCCTTTAGGGTGAATGTTTCTCAAAGTTGAGTCTGCCAAACCATCTAGATAGAAATTTAAATGTCAAAATATTTTAGCTAAATTGCATCAAAGAAGAACTATAATAAATGTCATGTTTAATAAACACTTAATTGAAACATTATTTTAATTAGCTATATAAATATTTATCATTAATAATATATTGAACCATTATTTTTATTATATAAATATTTATCAATGACACCTAAATTAGAACTAATGCAGTTGATGAAGGAAAATTTAGCCGGAGAGTTAAATTGGATCAGTAATAGTCTGACATTAACAAAGGTTTGACGTGCGTTCGGTCGACACATCGTTAGAGATTATTGAATTATGCCCATTGTGAACATGAATTCATATGTAAAATCTAGTACTATCTACTAACTACATGTTACTACATTACTCTACCGTGAATGCTTGATAATGCTGCTGTAATGCATAATTAGAGAGTCCAGACTGAGCAATAAATAATAATTTATTTAAAGTTCTACTTAAGTATATGGTACATTTCAATATTCAAGCTCAAATTCCCTTATCTCAGACTTATTGTTCACATTCTTTACGTGCACCCTTCCAAATTTGGAATAAAAAAATCTGCGCATTGCTACTGGTAGTCAGTAGGGTCTGTCTGGTTATTAATATTCAAGTGGTCATCAGATAAAAAGTTTCAAAATCGGTGGGTCTAGACTGCCTTTTTTGGCGCACGGTCCTGCCACCTGCGCTTAACAAGCGAAACGGGACTGGAATTGCAAATTCCTGGTTTTTATTTCCATTAGAATACACAAAGTAAAAAAAGTTTAATATTTCTGTGCACGGAATAACAACAGTCATTTATTTCCAACCAAGTCCCATTATGCGAAATTACCAAGCACCTAGTCACCTATTATTGTTGGAATTTCCAAACGGAATTCTGTGTTTTAATTAAGTAAACGAAAATAAGGCACCATTTTATCCACTTTGTCATATTATACTTGAATTGAATTCCGATACATACTTGAATACAATATTGAATGGTGTTTCATTTGTTCGTTCAAAGCTCTTGCACTTTTTCGTAAAGAAATATATTCTACATTTGACGTCAATTTGTACACATTCGCTGCCGGCAGATTTTCTAAGGGTGCCAACATCAGGCCAATGCCTAGCGCCATAACGCAAATAAGCGTCAGCGGCACCTCTATAAAGCCTTGAAGACGCAAATATGTAGTCGCCAGCACTGAATTTGCGATTTATATTTTGGCTTCATAAAATTAAATCAAAAATGGAAAAGTAAAATTAAATTGTGCGGTCTTTATCGCATTAAAAACTTTCGAATAATACCTAGAGAATCATAGTAAGCTCACAGTTTTATCAAAACATAGATTCAAACTTTTCTCCACTCTACCCTTCCCCTTCCAAGAATTGCTAAAAACGAGTAAATATGTGTCTTAGTAAATAAAATGCTAAGACCTAGTCCAATGAAGTGGAAACAACATTTTTTGCTAAAAGGTGTTTTCCTATTGTGTTCGAAATATTGTATTTGTCGTTATCATAAATCAAACTCAGAGCACACTTCACTTCACATAACTTGCAAGAAAACTTTCTACCTCTCTTTGTCATATCTAATGCTAGAGAAACTTTCGACGAATCCGCCGACTTCGATAAATAAATTTACTGGAGTCTGTTTCGTAAGGTGGCCATTTGACGGTCACTGTTTACTCCAAATGGAACATCGCCGGGCATTTAAAACTCTGGAGCGAGCGATGATTCCATACTCATTTTGGAGTGACGCCAGGGGGGCCATTCTATCAAAATTTTACAGCCGAAACGTAAACGAAATGCATTGGTGGTTATAGCATGTTCGTATTCTGCAAATATTTTTTTTTGACACGTAACTGAACGGAGCCATAACGCATAGGTTTCGATAAAATGGCAGTTTAAAAAGTGAACGTCAATGGCCACATTTGGTGACATACTCTAGTCAATACGGGTGACTTTGCTCGAGTGGTCCATCTAAATACCAGAGACTCGTTAGTTGTTCAAAGTTACCTGGCAATACTATAAGTACTGTCTATTGAACGAGCAAGTTACACAAATAAGCAGGTACACCGATACAAGTTTCTATACAAGTCGAGGATGTGTAACATAACTAAATTGATAATAACGAAACTTCTCCTTTAATTGTTTACGTATACTGTTATTGTTATCATCTAAAATAGGTGGGTAGTAAGTATGTAATTAGTAATACAGTTTTTCATTTTAATACAGGAAAATACGTAGCCAAAATTGGTCAGAAGTGGCACCATGTGGTTCTATCAGCCCTTGGTTCTCTGCTTACCCCGTAAAGGATGAAGGCGTGATTATATGTATGTAAATACGTAGACATATGGACTATAGCGATGCAATGAGTCAGCTTGAGAATATTGTAGCACATACACGGTTAATAAAAGGAAATAATAATACTATTCAAATAGGTACACACATTGTTGTAATATTCTAGCCTATTTAATAAATGCCAAGCTAGGCTTATAAATATTTAACTCATACTGCACAGTAAATAGCCTACCAAATAACATTTTCTTTTGTGGGTTGTTAATACGTAGGTTAATTAAAATGTTCGGTTCGGTATTATGAGATATTTACATAAAGTTATTTTGGTTTTCATTTTTGCAAGTTAAAATCTCGCGCGTCTTGTTTCACAGTTATATTCCGTTAAAATATCTAATTAATCCTTTAGGTGGTAGCTTAAGTCCTACGGCTCGCTAGGTATTGAGCCATAGATTATCTTTTAACAGCTATCCAAGCTTTAGTAAGCTATAACAATGGTTTGCCGGCAATTTGACCGGTCGCTCGGCGCAGTGCCAAACTGCAGCCGCGTGTTTACAAATAGAGGTGTGCACCGGACAATGAGAGGGAACGAATGACTTTCGGACAAAGGGTTGCGAATTCAGGTATCTTATATTCCATTATTCGTATTTCATTACGATTTTTTTAAAGCTAAGTCCAAGTCGTATTGAACCGGGTAAGTCGAATGTCTGGGCAGGAATCACTACAGTGTGCTTGAAGGTAAGCTAAGTTGTATCCAGACAAATGGTGGTGGTGGACAAAGATCACCACTGACTGACCCACCACTGACCCACATGATAGCTTCTGGAATATAGGCAAACCGAGGCAGAGTTGGTGGGTTAACCTGGATAAGTTAAAGGCTAGGTGGTCAGATGAAGGTGGGAAGACGATAAAGTACTGGCATGAGATGAGATATAATTAGGTAAGATATTTTTAAATAGGTACATCATAGTTTTGTGAACTTTCATCTACACTAATATTATAAAGAGGAAAACTTTGTTTGTTTGGTTGTAATGAATAGGCTCAAAAACTACTGGACCGATTTTAAAAATTCTTTCACCGTTAGAATCCTTATAGGACCTGGATGAACATAGGCTATAAGAATTTCCCGATATTCCCACGGGAAGGCGACAAACGGGAATTCTATATTTTTTACGAAAACCACTATACATATGAAGCTGAAATCGGGCATATATGTTCATTGGGGAGAGCAAGGGAGGACTAAAAACGGATTTCCCGAAATTCCCACGGGAAGGGGACAAACGGGAATTCATAATTTTTACGAAAACCGCTATACATATTAAGCTGAAATTGGGCATAGATGTTCATTAGGGACTGCAAGTAAGCACTAAGGACGAATTTCCCGAAATTCCCACGGGAAGGGGGCCAACGGGAATTAATTATTTTTTATGAAAACGGTTACACATATGAATCTTAAGTTGGGCATATTTGTTTATTTGGGACCCCGAGGAAGCACTAGGAACGGATTTCTCGAAACTACCACGGGAAGGGGACAAACGGGAATTCATTTTTTTACGACAAGCGCGATACATATGAATTCGAAATTAGACCTGTACGTTCATTAGGGACTGCGAGGGAGCGCTAAGAACGAATTTCCCGAAATTCCCACGGGAAGGGGACTAACGGGAATTCAATTTTTTTACAAAAACCGCTGTACGTGTGAAGCTAAAATCGGAGACTGCGGGGAAGCACTAAGAATTGATTTCCCGAAATTCCTACGGGAAGGGACTGTCTGTGCGTTTGTGCACGCTAATCTCAGGAACGGCTTAACCGATTTCGGTGCAGTTTTCAGGAATATATTGTGACAGGTCCCACTTAACATATAGGCTACTTTTTATCCCGGGAAAATGTTTTTATCCCGGATAATTTCGACATTTTTTTTTCTGTAGTCCACGCGGACGGAGTCGCGGGCGTCCACTAGTATTCCTATAAAAGACCATTTATTTAATGTAGAAATAAATTCTAAAACTTGTCACGTTTTCAAAGAATTTAATATAGCGGTGGCCGGTGTACCCTAAATATTTAGTAGGTCGGCGTATACAAATTGTTTTAGATAGAAAATTTCCCTTTCTTAAATGAGTATAGCCTTTTCAGCGTAATAGACGCCACAAATTAGCGAGATAAATTATGGGAATTTTTCCACAAGATTAGTGCTACCATTATTTTTTTGGGTTCCCTTTGTTTTCGTCCGCTATTTTAATTAGAAAAGGAAATTTGACTATATTTTGTTACTGAAAGCTAGCATAATGTAAATAATGGGCTCTATCAATATTTAACTTTTATACTTTTAAGATTTATCTCATGACACGACGTTAAATGCAAAATGGAGCGAAGAGTGTGACACGAATTCAAAAACAATCGTTTTAAGGTCAACGGAAGACCTTAAAAGACGGAGGAATCAAAAACTTACCAATAAAAATACTCCATTATGAGCATTGATAATGCACAATCGATTCATTATTCTAATATCTGGTTATATTTATCTTTTCTCTGCATTAACAATAATACTCAACATTTAGTTCACGCATCAAATCGACAAAACGGGAGCTAGTCTGTTTCAAATACAGAGTCCCACAGATTTTTATGTAACTAAATGAGTAAAGTAAAATAGTGCAAAAGTAACAAAGGCACTAGCGCCAATGTCAGAGGATTTAACTGAAATAAGCTATAGAAATTCCTCGACGAACCGACGTAAATCGGAATTATAAGGAGAAATTTCCATTATTCCGCGTACGTCGCTCATGTCTCCTGCGGTAAATATGTGTAACATTCAAATATGTAACATTCAATTACCGATGTGACACCCCGTTTTAATGAAATTTCACGTCAAATATTCAAGTATTCCAGCTTTTTGTTGTGGTACGAATGGGGCTTTAATTAGGAGGAGAATGCCACTTGAGACATGTGAGGGTGACAGTTCTGTTGTCTTTTTGTCTGCAGTTTTGAGGATCGCGATGGTAGCACTCTGCATTGTGGATAAAAAGGAGATGGATTTTTTATAAATATTTGGTAGGTTATCTCAAATACTGAGAGCATAAAGCCTACGTTACTAAAATGTGTTTATTTGATGAGTGAGCTATGTCTTTACCTCCATGTTTCATAACAATACAGGTAGACTTTCCAAAACAGAGTAACAAAAATACAAGCACCTAACTAAATAATTAATAATCCCTTTCACATTTTTTATATTAGTAGGATTTTATTTTACCGAGATTCTTGCTAAAATCTAAACCTTGTTTAGCGATATTTGATAAAACCAGATTATACTGGTACTTATTATAGTTACTTTTTTTTTAAAGCATCCTATAAACATTTAGCTACTGTCATCGTTTTCGCCACTTGCCGGACAAACAACGTCCCGTCATCGTCACCGTGATTATCCTTATAATAGGACAGTCACTGAACATTATAACGCAATTTATCATTTTCACAGGGAATTCCACGAAATGCTATCATTCATTTCCATTCTCGAAAGCAAAAGGCTGCGGACAAAACCTCTATTGTGTTTATTACTTTCCACTAAAAGTGTATATAAAATGTTTTGAAGTAAACGAGCAGCTTTGACATTTTATTTTAGGTATGTACTAAATATTTTTTAAAACGAAAAACCATCTTCCGCCCCTATGAGCCAAAACTCGAGCTTTCTAAAGTAAAATTTTGCTAAAATATATGTTACGTTATGCCGTGTACGAAGTTTAGAACGCATAGTATTGTCAGATTTAGATGCCAGCAAATTATTAAATCGGCCACATAACGAAAGGACACACAGAGAAATGACTAGGCTTCGAAATTTGACGTCTGACAATAAAAGCAACATATAATTACACTCCTTCTTCCTGCCCTGTTCCCAATCATCTCCTTTCATCAGTCTCCTTTCATCATTCTCCTTTTTGAAGTCGGTTAAAAACTAACATAGAGGCACAATAAAATTTATATTACCGAGATAATTTATATCTGCTTGTTCAAAAAACGCTTTCATCTACTCTAATGTACCTACCCAAGTATAAGTAAGTACATACCTAAACTTAGTTATGGCAGTCATCGCAGGCTGAATCGAAGAGATAGATGTCACAATGAGTCTACAAAATAATTATCAAATATTTTCCTAAATCCTACCTAGACCATCAATATAATAAAAGTCAAACAATCCCAAGTTTTATAAAATTTTGCCATTCTACAAGTTCTGTAATTATTTTAGATCACTTCTTAACTTGTTGAAGTGACGAAAACTCAGTTATAACAAAAGGGTTTTGAAGTTGTCGGAATTATCTCATTTACATAAAGCCAACAATTGGACAGATTGCAACTTTACCTGTGGTTACCGTTCACTTAGATAAAATAGATGAATCTCTAGTAAATTTGTCTTTTGTACTCGTATTTGCAAAGTTTGTGAAGGAATTCAGCAACGTAATTAGATACCTACTTACGGTAATGATTATGGTTTGGTACACGTAATAATTTAGGCGGCGGATGATCATCGCAGAACCAAAGAAAGTAGGGAAGACATGGAGCGAACTAAAGCGCGAAGATCAATGCCGAGTGGGATAGCGGCGAACTGTCCCATATAGAGGACACAAACTAAACTCAAGTACCTAATAATTGTAGTTTTCTGTCTGAACCCGCTACGCAAACTGGCCACCTCTGCCTCCTCTCCTTTGTGATCTTGCAGTCCAAGCTAACTCATTTGGGAACCGACCCTTTCGTACATGTAAAATTGAAGTACAATACCTCTAAAATAACATCAGAATTCGGAGCACCTCAAATATTTTGCATTGGCCTCTCACCCAATTTCGGGAGCCAATTTCAAGGCCCATTTCCGAGACAGATAAGTGTCTTGTTTTACATAATTTGCGACCTTTTACACTTCGTTTTAGTTATGAAATCCTCTGAAAAAAGCGCTAGTGTCTATAGCTGTTAGCACTGTTATATTTAGTTCCCCGATTTTTTGCGGGGCGTTAATTTTGTCTTGTAACATGTCATGTCTCTATGTGATGAATTTTTGTGTAGTCTAGCCTGAAAAAAGTAAGGGTTTTGGTCAACATGATTTTCAGTAATCGTTTTGTGTTTTGATGTTTTGATAAGCTGTGAATATAGGTGAGTATACGCAAAAGATAACTTTGTTTTTATCTCATGACCGCAAAAATAACAAACGAGGGTTAGACCAAGTTATTGCGTTATTTTGTTTAGTTACTCTGAGAATGGTTATGATGTTTAAATAATTAAATACGCTTGGATATTTGTCACTACAGTAACTTTATGTTTGGTTATTAATATTACCTAACTGTGCTTTATGTTTTTAGGTAAAATATTTAAAGTTGTCTTGTAACAATAAACTAATGCAGCCTAGATGACAAATTAATGTTGAATTTGAACATATTTTTAACATTATCAACACATTTATTTATTTCAAAAGTAATTCAATTGAAACTATAACCTCCATGCGATAGAGTAACATTTCACAACTACAATCAGAAAGTTCATGAGTATCTGTTAAATCTAGTTAGTGGTGGCCATACATATCATACTTTCATATAAAAACCGTTACTAAACGAAATTTAGTTAAACATATCTTCCTGTTCAAAATAACCTTGTCTATTAAAAGGAGTAAATAAAATATTTAGTAACAGTTTTCATATATCGTGCTGTGTGGTATAGGCGGAGTAGAACAGCACCATTCTGTTTGTGCCCGTGGATATCATAAGAGGCGATTAAGGGTTTCTGGGAGGTGAGCAGCAGCGCTTCCAACAGAGTCCGAAATTACACTACGGTCACCAACACACCTGCCTAGAGTGGTGACTATGGGCAAAAACCCCTAAATGGTATATGGCTAAATGGCAGTAGCCTTGTGGTGTAACTTGGGGGAGGCCTACGTCTAGCAATGGACTAGAACAGGCAGATGTATGTACCTATGTAATTTTAATATAAAGGTGCCATATCACCGGGGAAAGACTACGTTATTCAAATAGAGCTTCATTGTTTTAAAGATAAAAAAATAACAAGAATTTCCAAAAATCATCGTTATCAGTCGTAGATATCGTTTGAAGTTCATTGAATCTTGAACGCAGCGAAGTCGTCCACGCTGATGGATGGGCTTAATTTAATTATGTTTTGATGGGACTTGTCTACGGCCACGGAGAATCTCCTTGACAAATTTGTCGCCTAACTTGATTTAACATTTTGGGGTTAATAGGACGAAACATTTTTGTGCTTTTGCGTTTTATTAGGTTTCTTAAAAATTGTAAATTATGAACGGATAAAAATCCTGTAAAGCTACATTTTTGAGGACCGATTGGTAGGTATAGTTGATAGTGACCCTGCCAGCCATGCCAAAGGGTTTGAATACCGGTAGATGAAAAGATTGATGAATGTCGATGTTTGTTTCCGTATCGTGAATATTATATCTTTAATCAACGAATTTATATGCTGTTTCCTAGCACCTATGACTTTAGGTATCTTAGTGATGCGAGGTAAATATATGCATATTTATCTATTATAGGTACTATACTATATCTACATGCTTTTTGATAATTAGTCATAGGGCACATAAGCGTTGTGCCTTTTGACAAGTTACGCTTTGATAGTCTCTCTCCAGCACGACAAATACTTAAGAGTAAAGCCATTAAGAATATTAATAGTCCTTCGAAATAACAACAACACTCAAAATCCTATAGTGATACTGCAAATAAGTGCTACTTTTATTTTGCAGCACAATATTGCGAGGTATGAGATGGTTGTATTGTACCATAGGAACTGCAAGCACGCTCCTTCCGGGTGCATTTTTAAGGTGGATTACATCAAGTGGTATACTTTACAGTGTGGGAGCCTGTTATAATATTTACCTTCGCTACCTGTGGAGGTAGCGCAAACAGAGTTTTATACGGGTATAATGTAGAATATTAGCACAGTTTCAATATATTATATTGATTGTTTATATGTGTTACTGTTATATGACTAAGTACGATATTGTATTACTTACATACCAGCGAGAGAGATTCACCCTGTTAAACTGTGCTGCTAAATAATAGACGAGGTTCTGACGATTACTGCTTATCTATAATGATAATTTAATTATGACTCGGAAAAACTTCCGTTGGATTAGTATTGTTTGTTGTATTTGTGCTCATAAAGTGCGGTAGAGCAAAATATATAGGCACCTAATATAGGTACAAGCATCAGCATATTGAAGTCCATTGCTGGACGTAGGCCTTCCCCAGGGCACGCCGCAAGGCTTGATCTCCCTTTTCGTCTTTCGGTAACTACCAGCCACCCCATCGGTCCATCTGGCCGCGCTTGCCGAGGTGTGGTCTCAATTCCCACTTACTCCACCATCCATCGGTTCTACGATAGATATGACCAGCCCAGTGCTTAATAGACTAACTATTTCTTTCGTTTTTATTTCGTTTCTTTCTCTCATCGGTAGTCCATTTGTTTTTATAGACAACTCGCGTACCGCAATTATTGTGTGTGTAAACAACGATCGCTTTTACATTTATTGCACGTTTTATTAAGTACGTTAAAAGTGTATAAAACAACCCTGTTTCGTTCACATAAAACAAGGAAAACCGACGAAGTAATCAAAGTTATTGAAAATTTACTGCTACAATTGAAAAGTAAATGAAATAAATTTTTTATTAAATTTTTGAGTACCTACGACACATTTTTTCTAGTCACTGATTGAAAATAATTTTAAAAATATAATTCCTTTTAAAAGATATAGATGCAAAAATATTGGTAAATTCAATTAAGCCACCGTCCATCAAAGACCGTTCTCTGGAGCCGAAACTTGAAGCACTCGAGAACTTCAAGTGGTGCATAGAGCCCTTACAGCCCTCAATTCATCGGATATAGTGTATGGGCTTCCTGTCCTTTGATGTCTTAGGACATACAGATCTTAAACTTACCTGGTATCTTAAACTTGCCTGCATGATGTATAGAGTCAGTAGAGGGACAAGAGGGTCTTGGTGTTTTGTTGGTCAGAAGCCTACCCCGTAAGGGATAAAGGCGTGATTATATGTATGTATGATGTATAGAGATAGGTACCTACAGTCGCTGTGACCTTTGCTATGTGATATTATATAATATTGACTGACGATATGCACATGGGATTGGATGAGCACGTGGGACTTCAGAGTATTTGCCTATTGCCGCTCTTTTGAGAATAAGGTTGGTTTTGAATTCCACCATTTCCAAAAAATCTTTAACGTATTAACTTTACTAATACAATACCAGAGAATATGAGATCCGAATTGAGATAATGCTATAAAATTAAATTTAACGGCATACTAAACGCGCAAGCTATAAAATATGAAGAAGCAAAAATTAAATAGTGACTATTCATTAGCATAAAAGCTCACCAGACCCTCTGGCGGTGTTACTTCAGTCGTAAATTAGTACCAGGCGCGCAGAAATGGCAAAAAGCCGGCAGTGTCTGAAGTGCAAGATAGCTGCAGTCTGCAGTTGACTGTGTAGCTAGACGACCTTTTTTTAACTTATAACTACTCGCCAGTTGTTATGTGCTGCTGGTAACGTTTTTCATACCGTGACAAAATTATGAATAGCTTTTTACGAAGTCACCAAAATATGTGAAAAGTAAAGTACATTTTATTACTAAGCTGCGAAAGTAGGTACCTTTGATTAGTTACTTTCGGACAAGGTGTTAATATCATTTTTTTTCGATTCGATTCAATAGAATACTAATCTTGCGACATAAATACCTGAAATCCTGAAAAGTTAACGAAATAAATTACAGCTCGTAATAATTCTTCTTTCATCCAACGATCGTAAGGATGTTGACTCAGCAATGAAACGGTACGAAGGGTTACACCTACCCCTTTATACTCCAGTTTTGAAGTATTATATAAAAAGAACCTGGACAAAAAGGTGGTAGTATACCCGTTAATAAGGACGAGTATACACACATACATTCGTTCGTTAATTAATTAGAAAAGGGCTCTGTGTCACACGGCTACGGTAAATTATGTAGGTAGACAAGAATTTCATCTGTAGCAAAGTTCTCACATAAAGAAGAGTAAAGTTGAACGTTGACGCGAGATAAGAAGTATGCCGGGCTTTGTGATGCAAAACTTCATGTAAAGTGTGTCCTGAGTGTCACATAATGTGCAAGTTACGAATATGAGCATTCTTACACTTGCACTAACATGACACATGACGGGGCTTTCTGTTTGTATCTAAAAAAGAGCCTGGCGGTATGCGTGCTAATCTGCAAATAAAATTAAATCTATCCTAAATTCTTTTCGCCATAAACTTTATATGTATATTATAGGTAAGTGTATGAATAAAGATGGGATATGTATGTATAAAGATAGGATAAGAAATGAGGTGATCAGAAAGAAGTGAGGTATAAATGAGGACGTGGTGACGAAGATTGAGAAGGGTATGTTGAGGTGGTTTGGGCATGTGGAGAGGATGACTGAAAGTAGACTGACAAAGAAAGTGTACAACGGATGGAAGGGTTGGAAGGGGAAGACCTCGCCGGACTTTCACCGATCAAATTGGTGAAATTCTAAAGAAAGGTCAGGTCAAGAGTACCCTAAACCGACGAGCGTGCATAAAGAATATTATGAAAGTAGATGAAGCGAAAGAGGTGTGTCAGGATCGTAGCAAATGGAGATCCGTGATCTCTGCCTACCCCTCCGAGAAAGAGGCGTAATTATTATGTATGTATGTATGTAAGTGTATGCATATCTATTAATATAAAAAGCTTTGTCGTGAATTCCTGAATAACTGAATGAATTTTCCCAACCGTAATAGAGCAACGAACTTTAAATATACCTACCGAAGTAGAACCACGTAAAATACCCAAATCTTCCAGAGTGTTGGAAACTTCTGAGAGTTTCTCGATCTTCTAATTCTGTGTTTGTTATCGGGCACAGATGTCATGAACGAAGTGTATCTTCGTATAAGGAAATGTATCGTGACATAGTTTTTAGTAGGAAATACATACATAAGTACGCGTGTGTGACGCTTACTATCCCCGAAAGGGGTTAGGTTACACGTGGGTAGATAAATTAAAACACATTTTTTTACCAGTTAGCCCATGTTTTAAGCTGCTGAGTTTTGGGTACGAGTATTACAAAAATTAGAGGCTGATAATGAATACAATGGAGAGTATTTAAGAGTTATTCTAAATTACCTCGTTATTAGACAAGGAGGGCACCACACTGGCAGGTTAGTGATGGGTTCCTAGGTATTTGTCGACACCAATAAACATAACATACAATCACGCCTTTATCCCTTATGGGGTAGGCAGAGTGCTTACTACATCTTAATTCGTAAGTACTTTAGCGGCTTATTGAAGTGCATATAGATAAGTTATATCTGCAGGATTCCACTTGAGAAAGCTTTAGCAAGAGAATGGAGTAAAAACTTATTTCTGCTATAATAGTTTTAAGCTGTCCTAGTTTTAGATTTGATATGAAAAAGTCAGCACTTTAAAATACCAACTCCTTTGTAAGGAAAATTATGAACGGTCTTTACCCTTCATTTATCTCTATTGTGGATGAAAAAAGAAGCTTAATTATTTTTATAAGAGTCTAGCGGCCGCCCGCGACTTCGTGCACATTTTAAAATTATATTTTTCCCGGTTTCCGTTGGAACATGAGAAATAACAGTAGCCTTAATTATTATTCATTATTATCCTTATTCTAATAAAAATGAATTTGAATGTAGCTACATAAATGGCATATCTATCACGCAACCACAACATTACGGCTGGCGTATTGAAAATTTATCTTTTCTGTTTTAAATTTTCAACGCCATTGCGTTGAAACAGAAAATTCTCTTTGTATTTATTTTATTAAGAACTTGGGTAGGTAACAAATTTACCTCTCAATTTCTTATTACGTCACTCACTACATGTATACAATGAAAATAGTTACATACCATTCGGATCGCTGTAGCAAAGTAAATAATTGAATAAAAATGCGAAAGAGTGTAATGTGGCTTTTATTGGATCTAAAGATCAGGCTTATTCTTTTACCTAATTCCATTTCCGAGTTAAATGAACTTTTTTTCTTAAATCAACATTCTGTTGAATCATATCGGCTCCACTGGAGTGAATCTTATTCTCTTTTATGAAATTGAAACTTACAAAGGTACAAGGATATAATAAATGAGAAAACTTTAGAAGCATAATTATCGACAACAAAGCAATATATTAAAGTACAGTACTGCAGGCTGATTACTCGCATATATCTTTTAAAAATTAAAGCAGTAACAATACTACAGCGAAAAATGGACAATATTCATGTTCATTTCAACACGAAAGTGCCAAATACCTCTGATATTGCTTTCATGTAATACAAATAAATTATAAGCAATAAGCGACTTTGTTATATTAAAGGTACTTTGGGCGACATTTGGGTATTATATACTGAAATATCACCGCAAAATCCAAGTTAGTGTCACTGTTAATGTCTGCCCCTAACATTATTATTACAAGTTTTTATGATTTTCCCTCCATATCAGTAGAGGTGGCTAAACTGAATTGAGTTGAGATTGTTATTGATTTCGACAGTATGTTTGCTGCCCCTTTCTCTATTTATCTCTGTCGCGCTGACAGAAAACTATTGTCGCGGCTTGTTCAACGATATTGGTTTGTTTTGCCTTTTTCCAACAATATTAATGGACTTCGTGCTTAATTCTCTCAAGGGGTGGTTCTTTAAGTAGATAATTTGAAAGGGAAATGCAATGATTTTAGTTACAGTATTTACTAGGGAAAATACAAGGATGAATCTTACCGGTAACAAATCTGGAAGTTTATGAGGATGGATGGAGAACCCATTTGTTATATAGCTTAAGTCAAGGCTTCATTGAGACGTGAGCAAGATGAGAATTTATGTTTGACGCCATTTTTAGGTCTGTTTTAGTGGTGTATGCAGGAAAAGATGATGGCTAGCGATTTCATAGATTACCTTAGTTGATGGCCGCAACTTGGTTAGCCTGACTATTGTATGGCCTATGTATAGATACTTGTTAAGTATTTTTATGTAAAAGAATAATAAATATCCAAACATCTTCACAATTTAGTAGGAAGGAATGTAAATGTACAACCATAATAATGATTTCCCCATTACAAAGCCTAAGTATTGAAGTAGGTATATAATACCTATAATTTCATGCAGTGCCGGCACAGCCCTCAGTCTCAATGAAAAATGTTATTCTAACATACATTTTCTACGACGCAATCCATACTCGTCAGTGACGGCGCAATATTAATAATACGAAAAAATAACTAAAGCGCAGATAATCTACGAACGGTGCATATCCCGGCTGCATGTAGAGTCTAGACTATAGAAGGTATTGTCCCCACATAGATAGGTAAGTCAATATGACAGAGTACTGCGACTAACTATGAATTATTTATTTATTCCTTTGTATCTCATCATAAGTGAAATGTAAATTTCTTATGAGAATAAAGCTCTTCAAACCTAAGTTTAGATTAATGATGTTGGTTGTGTTACTATATTTCCTCTGATACATAATATCATGATGTGCAGTACCTTTAGCGTCTTCTATTCCATGTATCCTCACTGAAGTAGAACTCTCGCACAGGTTCATGTTACTTTGACACTAATACTATTAGGTACCGGATGTCGGACATCCTCGGTCGGATAGTACGGTAACTTTGTTGCGGTTATATGAGAGATAGTAAAGTATTTCTGTTAAATAACAGCCTCTGCAGCGCTGCCTTTACGTAAAAGCAGGTAAGTCGTTCATTTAGATTTACTTTTTGAGCTAGAGTAATAGATTCATGTTAGTAGTGAGACTTACACTAGATAAAATTTTTTACATAGTCATAATTGAGTAAATGAGGTTATTTCGACTTCATAGAACTTTCCGTTTGTCGTTCTAACTGACCATATCTAACGGCTATGTGGTGATGAAATGGCCAGAACTGCAGGACGTTTAGCAGCTTAAAAAAGATTACAATTTTGTGTATGCATCAAAATATTTTACTATATGGGAATACGAGGTGAATGAACAACATAAAATATACGAGAGAAGAATTGAATTAACGTTCTCACCTTTTTACATGACAATCGAACAGTGTCTGAAGAAAAACACGAATTTAGTAAAACGAAATGGCTTCAATTTATTTATTTTTATCACAGTACGTAAGGGAATGCCCCATTTATTGAGAATGATGCCTCCATTCCCTATACCTAATGACTCCGAGGCGGCATTTAGAGAGATATATTACGTTTATTTGTAGTTCAGTTTCAGTTACTTACTTTTATAGGCTGAACAAAACTATACCGTACTTTTATTCACTTATTTTATACTAGCGACCGTCCACGACTTCTGATGTATGAGCAACATTACTGCCAAGTTTAATCAAAATCCGTTCAATAAATTGTTGCATGAAAGACGAGATAAACATTTATCTCACAAACTGTCGGCATAATATAAGTATATATTTTAAAATTTATAACTTCATAGTGTATTTCATAGTACAGAATAGCTATAATATTAGAGGCTCGTAAAGACCAAAGAGACAACTTTATTTTAAACAATATTACGATGGTGATTATATTGAAAATGAATATTAATATAGGTAGGTTACTTACTATTAGCAGGTACCTTTCATACTTTATTACCTACCTAAAAAACAAAAAATAGAATTCTAGTACCTTTAGCAATATAAAATATATATTATGTCCACATTTAGTAAAATATCAAAATCCTCGTGACACAGCACACGCTCGACAGTGTCAGACAAAGCTTTTCCGGGATTTTACATGTCATAATATACTCGTTCTATCTCTGAAGTGAATTTTATGGAAGAATAATGAATTTATCTCGGAGTTTACAAATACCGGAAAGAGGTATAGTAATTATTTTGTAAATGAATTTAAACAGCCCACAAAATGAAAATAGTAGTTATGATACCTTTTTGTCATTAAGGGCCGATTTTTCCAAACGTCGCAGATAGACTATCCGAAGAATTTAAAAAATGCTATCTCTCTCTAAAAGTTGATCATAATAGAGACAGTATGAATTTTATTCTTCAGGTTGGCTATCTGACGTTTGGAAAAGTCACCCTTAATCTTACTAATTTAAAGATATTTTTTTGTTCCTGTGAAAAAGGAACTTTTGCTTCTGTGTGCAAGAGAAAAAGAAACTGGATTTAGGAACAACATCACTACACTAAAAATACTATCTCTAGTGTTAAATGATTACCAATCCATTGAGCAAGCAGTTGATTCATTCCGCTCAAGCTTTGCCTCTTCGCTAATAAAATTTGTGATCCCTTCGCTGTAGTTGAACAAAAAAGTAGTTTATCTTTACATAATTTTCATGTAATATGTTATTTATTCCACACCTATATATATAACAACGTCTATGATCCCAAGAGGGGTCAGCCAGAACTGCAGTATCATAAAGGAGATTCCACAGCCTTATTGAATTCCTAAGTAGACTCTTAGAATCGAGATGAAGTTAAGAGTCCAGCTTCTTATTTGTGACTTTCTATATTTCTACCCTATTTATTTTATTTCATTGTTGCTATAGTGTTTGTGTACATGTCATCTTTAGATCTATCAAGTTTTATTTTAGATCTCAAAAAATCTCTGTAAACAAGGACGGAATACTCGTATTCAGGCTGGTTTCAGAGCTATACCCGCCCGGAGGGAGTCCCACATAGGAATAGCTGCTACGCGCGTGCTTTACTACGGGTAAGTACGTAAGCTACGATCGTGACTGCTACGAATGTACAAGATATTTTTTTTTATTAGGCTAAGGGCCGATTTTTCCAAACATCAGATATGTAGCCTATCTGAAAAACAATCAAGTTTTAGACAAAGACAGCATCAACTTTATTCTTCTGATAGGCTATCTGAAGTTTGGAAAAACCGGCCCTAAATAAACTACTTAATATATTTTACTGAGTTATTGCTGACTCGTGGGTCTCGTTGAGCGAGGGTGGTGCTCTTGCATTGATTTACCTAATTTGCGGTATTTTCGATCGTTTTCTATGTATCTGTTGAATATCTGCCACGAATACCTGCCATTCTGCCTTCAGTGATTTGAGAACTGTGCGTTAAAATTCAATTTAGTTCTTGCACTTATAAATGAAGAATAGTACGATAAGTAGGAGTAATAATAATTTGAAAAATTGTCATAACTAAGTTGATTAAGTATGAACATTTATTGAAGGTTGAAGCCTAACATACGAGTAGTAGTTTTTTGTGTGCTACCTATTTAATTAGAGTTACGGAGTATGCGATGCTGCTTCCGGAGTATGTTCTGGACAAACCTGTTTGCATGTATATTTCTTTTTAATAGTTTTAACTCACCAATCACTCACTCTCTTCTTTCATCATCCTTCACCCTATAATAACGTGCTCTGTACAAAAATTGTAATTTAAATATTCTAATACAACATTTTCGACCACAAAAGTGTTATTATTTATGTTCTAAACATAATATCTACTTAAAACATAGCCTTTATTGTAGAAACTTCCGGTCATTGTTTCGTTACTAGTGGTCAAGTACTCTATTAAGGAGCTTGTGAAAACGAAGAGTAATACTCTAAAAAACTTTCTTGCAATGCGGGGTAGGTACGCAAAATTCAGTACCTAATACCTAGGCCTGCGAAAACGAGATTTCAAATATCCGTGCCATTAAATAGTGCAGATATTATTAGGGATATCTAATAGTATTTACGGATATTTCGTCGACAATGGGGACCAATGTATTGCCAAGTGTCGACAGCACTAGGGGTGAAAGACAAGAAGCTATAGGTAAACGTGGAGCCTACATTTTTAATGATAATTTGTACGAGTATATCTACGCGATAGTGTTATAATATGTTTCTACTTCTAAGATAAAGATTTATGTACACACTGAAAAAAAAAATGTTTTGAAAGAGGCGATAGGTAGCTAATTGATGCGAGTGACATGCGACACTGAAGCAGTCAGACGTTATGGGTTGAATCATAGTCATGTCCACACAATTTATTATTGAAATCATCACTTACCTATATTTCCAGAAACATACGTTAGTCAGGTAGCTGTTTATAAAGAACAGGTACCAAATTTAGGCTTTGGTAACATAGCGCTGGTACCCATACAAATAGGATAAGGATAACGCTGTCTGAATAAAGTACTTATCCCAGTTTTATACATATTCACACACTTCACAACACATTGACCTAGTCCCACACTAAGATCTCTAAGGTCTTATGTCGTGGGTACTAAGCAACGGTATATAAATACATAGATAAGTATACATATAAACATCCATGACTCATGACAGGATATACTCCACATATCTCTAGCTTCATGGCGCAGACAGCTCTAGGGGCTCATAACTCACACCTTTGTGTGCAGGATTACGTATGTCTGCCGCAAGGGATTTATACACTGGGCAAATTGTAAAGCAATGGCTGTATATGGGTTTTGGCGTTTGTGTACCTACATTGCTGATATTAGTAAATAATTCTTATTAATATTGTAAATGCGAAAATAATTCTGTAAGTATGTCTTTCTGTCGCGCTTTAACGCCAAAACTGTAAAAGTCACTTTGATGAAATTTGGTATACAGACAGGTAGCCTAGAGAAAGAGCATAGGCTATGTTTTATGCCTGAAAAATATTTTACATTAAAAAACTTCGACATTAATTTTGCTTTTTTTCTGCAGTCTACTAGGATGGCATCATTAGCATTTTTGACTGTAATTACATTTAGTACTAAAAAACGGCCCACAGGTCTACCACCGCTGGCAATATGCCCAAAAGGTTGTCAATTTTACCCTAGTACCAAACCTTATTGGCTGACAAACAGGCCACTTTAAGTCATTTTATCTTTCGATTTTCGATTCAGCATTCGAAATATCTAATAGCGCGTGGACTCCATGGCTCCAAAACCCCAAACAACATGGAATGTTTTCCTGTCCCTACTTTTAAATATGCTTATTACTGTAAGTTGCTCTAAAGATTGGATCTTAGAGATTGGCATTATTTATTCAATGGAATAACGCTCCATGATCACGCTGTGTGGTTTACTCTAACTAGACATGGGTAACTCCGGACACAACTATATCCTCGGATATATATCCAGAGGTGGATATGAATCAACTCCTTCACTTTAAAGAAAGTTACCATATCCTATATCCGACCCACTCCGACCTACCGAATAATGCCGAAGATAAGAATAAGTGAGCGAGACGGAATGCGAACGCGCCGGAACGCGCGGTACTATCGCAGTAGACGTATGAGCGCGAATGTAACGATATTACACGAGTATATACGAATACTCACGAGCGACAGGCATGCTGTTTAGTATAAATATTTGTTTTCGTAATTATAATTTTCAAAATTTCTATTCACTCCGTTTTATATTTGATCTTAAGTATTTTGTTTTTAATGTAAATAAAAGCTGTTTGGATTTGGAATTATTTTTAGGACAATAGTTTTAGTGTACCTAGTTAGTGATTTTTAAATACGCCTATCAAATATTCTAATTATTATTTAGATAGATCATCCCAATCATATCTCGGTTCGATTAATCTCTTCATTCCCGGATATGTATGCGGAGTTGGATCTGTTAAAAGGACACCTACAACAACCTAACCAAACCAATCCCAGTCATATCTCGCTTCACTTAAATCTCTTCGTTCCCGGATATACACGCGGAGTTGGATATGTTAAAAGGATATATATCCTTAGTCGGAGTGATATACTACATGTTCAATCCTTTCCCGGATATGATTAGCCCATGCCTAACTCTAACCACATACATTGTGTGGTATCCCTTAGAGACCACAGAACTCCTCGATATGTCTGACGTTTCCATTTGATATAATAGGTACTTAGGTACTCGTATAAGCACTCGATAGTAAGTAACTTAGTTTATTCGTGAAATATGTTTGGCCCTTCGAGAATGTAGTGATACGCTAAACACAATAATATAAAGCATCTATAAGGGTTGAATTTTGGGAACATAATTTTCAAATATAAGCTAAAAAAAACAGCAGTGATTGAAGAAAATAGGTAAATACGTTTACGTTTACATACATACATATAATCACGCCTTTATCCCTTACGGGGTAGGCAGAGCACCAAGGGCCGATAGAACCACATGGTGCCACTTCTGACCAATTTTGAGGGTATAGTTGAGATGTACAAGTTTACGTTTAAAATAGGAAAAGTAGGTAATTCCTAAAGTCTGGGCAAAGTTAGAATACTAGCGGCCACTCTAGTGTTATTCTGATCTAAAAGCTATACTGCTGCTAAGTTTTATGAAAACCCATTTAGTATTTATACGTGAAAAACTAACAAATATCCAAATATATATCCTAACTTTCAAATTAATAATATTGGTAGAATGTAACCATGTTAGTTCTAAGATAACATAGCTTATTTTTTGGTATATTTTATAATATAGTTCCAAATTTATTTTATCACTGTCCTGGATCTTACTAAAATTTTGAACAACTGCAGACAAAATAAAATTGTACCAAATTGTAAGGAAAAAAAACAATAATTTCTGTCCTAGCTGTTATTAATGGCAATATTTAATGGACGGTGCGATGGTGTTGGATTACTTTGCTAAGAAAAATATCAGATTTCGGGTGCCAATTAATTTGAAGAGGGAACGAGTAGTCCATGGTAGGTCTAACTATACAGGATGTTTGTAACAGCCAGGCAAATATTGATACCATGACTTCAGACCATGATTATGAGTCGGAAAACACTGAAAATTTACGCAAGAAAATTCTAAAATTTTCAGACACATAACATTTAATTTTTTTACAATCTATTTCGATGCCAACCCTGGTCGCTTCAACTACGATCCTTACATGAAACAAACCTAAGCTAAACTAGCAAAATAAACTTCAAACTTCTATTATAATTGAACCTGTTTCAATTAATTTGCATACAAACTTCGGGAATACGTCCACGGTGGCGGAAATTAATTTTCCGGAAATGGTTAATGCGACGCCATCAATCTTGTGTCGCTTGGACGAGACGTGAGTCAACCTCATCATGAGCCACTAATTATGTATGGATTAACTCCATTGTATGGTAGAAGAGTATTTAATGCCATCGTTGCGAAAACAGAGGCAATTAAGGGTTTCTGGGAGGTGGACAGCAGTGCCTCCTGTGTTGACAATATAAACCAAAAATCACACTGTAATCACGAACCCGCCTGCTCAGCCATCCGCAAAACTATCAAAAATTCAACGACTTTTTACACAAAAACCCTCCTCTTTTTTTCAGTCGCTAGACGGTTAAAAATTAGATTTACTCGATGGAAACTATGGAAGTAAGTTGGTGCAATTGGTTGGTTGGTTGCTTAAAGAATATCATGAAAGTAGATGAAGCGAAAGAGGTGTGTCAGGATCGTAGCAAATGGAGATCCGTGATCTCTGCCTACCCCTCCGTGAAAGAGGCGTGATTTTTATGTATGTTAAAACGCCAAGACATAATCCTGCGGTCATAGCTATTAAAATCCCAAAAACTTGACAAAAAACTTCTTAGAAACATTTTAATCGTGGTGTATTGTTCTCAAAATTCATGTAGGTATTTAGAGTGTAAAATATGGTATGTCAGTGTTAGTGTGAGTGAATCATTAGTTTCTAGCAAAAGACTTTATAAAGAAAGCATATAACATCACAGACGTTTCGCATTTTTCATTATACATAAAAGTAAATTGATGGCACAAGGGGAAAAACTGCTTTAACACACTTTCTGTGTTTCTTTCAAAGGATAATAAAGTTTTCTCTATTTTTTGTGGGAATATCGAATAAAACGATAAGAGAAAAGCGATCCGTTTGATATGCGAAATAAACACTTCAGAAATTGTAATACCCCTAGTTTCTATTTTGAAAAGTATTGATATGCTTTGGTTAAAATTATACCACTTTAAAGCCAAAACATTTGTATGATAACTATAAATACCTACGTTAATAAATCAATAAATGAGCATTGTAATCTTAATCCGAATCTTTATAAATAACTGCTAGATATAGCCTGTGAAATAGTATAATATAATCCGATCTGCCTAAAAGTTATATCTGAACTAAATAACTAAGCAAAGTCTTTCTCGCATTTATAGCCAGTGTTACAAGCAATTAAGTTTACGTAAAATCAGGTTACTTTTAATATAAAGCAGACCGGGCCAGACAATATGGCCGACCGACCCCAGAACGCCGGGAATTCGATTAAAACAACGAGTTTTAAGCCCCCTGTATACTACGTCACCAACTTGTATCCCTGTAAATGTTATAAAAACGTTTAAGTAAATAAAACTACGTAAGTAGTAAGCCGATAAGCTAATTCACACATGTAGAATGAATTTAAATGTCTCTGAGTCAATTAATGCACTGTGACACTCAAGTTAACGGTATCCTCCTGGACTAGCTACATAGCCCAGGCCACCCTCAAGATGGACTTTCACGGACGACCTAGTCAGTAGGTCATTGGGGGAGGACTATGTTTAGCAGTGAACTTCTAATGGCTGAAATAATAATCATGATGAAATGATCAACTAGCGTGATAACATACCTAAGCATAACTCGTGCTAATTGCCAGACAATTGCAATAACCAATCTTGAAAGATTTTTTGCATATCTCAGACAAAATCTTCAATTGTATTCATAGAAAAGTTTGGAATAAATAATCGGAGAATCATTTTGATCTCTATACTCGTATTAAAGTAGCAGTTTATTCGAAGGTGTCACTAAGGTATTACCGAATCATAGCAACGTCACTGGTGATATCGTGTGCTGAAGGCATTAGTTTCAAATCCTGTCGGTCTGTTCGCACCCGGACGCCATTTCACATACTCGTCTCGTAATGTAATGGAAAAGTAATGCTATGAAAGGGTATATTATTTGTTTACGACGGTCTATTGTTAAGCATTTATTTTAAAAACTGTTTTAGACAAATTGGCAATATAAAGTTACGATTACTTGTTAATGCTTGAATTATCGTGCTTATTATTTAGGTACCCTTTCGGTAGTTGTCGTTCTAGTATTCCGTAGACGCTATTAAAAAGCAATGCAGATTTTTTTAGTTTTCCACTGATAATGAAACGCTCTCCGTCACAATACATTCGCTAAATATCATAATCGTAGAAGCAATATAACAATATTTGCAAATCATCGTTTTTGCAATACATAACATTATAATAATATAACATTAAGCAAAATGATGTAACCAGCAATACGCCTCGTTAAACTTAGCTCTCAACTTGTTATTCGGTCTATTCAAGAAAAGTTACAGTCTAAACTTATTAGCCAGATAAATCATCAAGTACCTACTAAGATAAATCATCAAGTACCTACTAAGATAAATCATCAAGTACCTACTAAGATAAATCATCAAGTACCTACTAAAGTATCCCAATCCCATCTGATGTTGCAAATGTAATAGAAGTAAATTTGTTTGTTTATTTATTTCAGGCTTTAGACTTTATTTACTCAACCAAGCTTCATGAAATTTTACATACATATAACTATAGTTGGGGGCGCGGAGTAAGACATTATGCAGTCAATAGCTAGGTTTCTATAGGTACAAACTGTTACCGCCAGAGCCTCGGCTACTGCGTACTTAAAGCAGGCAGGGTGTACCACGGGATGGCGTAGTTGACTCTGGGTCCTTAAGGTGCTATTCAAACTGACCAACACATCATTTTACCCAGAATATTACCCATATTATAACAATTCACCAGTAGTTTTCAGAATAAAATACATACTAGTACAGGGTGTGAGTGGCAGCCAACAAATATTGAACTGTCAAGTATCATGTTGAGTTATGCGACAATATTTTCACTGTATTTTGAATTGGATTCGAAATGTTTGCTTTTCATGCTAATTGTATTGGGTGATCCTGTATCGCTAAATGAGCTTATCGGTTATTGTTGCTATTTTATGGATGACGGGTTAATAAGTGATTCAATATTTTTTTGGAAAATCATGTATTATTTTAAATCTTGTTCTTAAGGAATTATTTAAAGTCTAAAATTAAATGAATTTCTTTTTTTTATTTTACAATTAGATAGGCAAATATTTGACCGCTATCGTGCCTGATGTTAAGCACTATTTTGGTCCAGAAAAAATTAACAAACGTTGGAAAATTTCGGATTTACAGCATATCAATATTTTCCATGCTGACACTTACACCCTGCATATTACACGTTCATAAAGCGCGCGACCGACATGACAAACCTTTTACATCGCCGCGGGTCGTTCCGTCAGTTAGATAAAACTTGAATTTCGAACTCGACGCAAACTTTCTCGAAAGTTCCGCCAAAGTTGTTTAGAAGTCAGTTTCGTTTAAAATTTCATTCTAGTTGCGACGAAGTATTGTATTCACGCAAAGTTTGTTATTAAAAATGCTAGGGACGAAATTATGTCGCTTATAGGTTTCATTTTAATTTATGATGATATTAATAATAAAAAAAGTTTTAGATTTGTTCACGAACGCTTTAGTATTATTGTTTTTGTCATGAGTAAAACCGTAAGATTGTTTAAACCTAGGTTAGGTTTGGTTAAGTCTAGGATTTCCCATAACTGAAGTACAATATTTTTTAAACGATGTTACATTATCTAAAGTTCGCATTATCAGTGTCAACTTTTCCCTTGAGGGCACTCGGGTAAGCTTTTTATTGACAAATGAGCTTTATCAATGCGTGATTGAAATATGAGTCAACGATAATAAGCACCCATTTTGGGAAGCAATAATATTCCGAAACATACAATATGAACAAATACAACATAGCATAAACCCAACTTGGTACATCCGCAAACAATATATAATCATCTATTACATGACTAACGTATTTCGTACATAATGTAGAATTAAGTGGAACGATCGGATACGCCATGGCAACGGCAACCAAACATTCCTATCTAGGTCGTAGGTACCATGTAGCGTAATATTGCAGACAGCTTGGATGTAAAGACGGCCTATTTTACACTAGCTGATGCCCCAAGCTTCGCCCGTGTATTGTATAAATTATCGTCGAAGCGTTATTCTAAGCTATATAATAATTGGAAATGTTATTCAATACACGTTAGATAGTTTTTGTTTGACGAGTAACAAAGTTTAAAATATCACCATCCCGCCTGCCCAGCGTGGTGACTATGGGCAAAACCCCCCTTGGCAGTAGCCTTGTGGCGTGCCCTAGGGGAGGCCTACGTCCAGCAGTGGACTGCAATAGGCTAAACACGAAGACGATGGAATTGGTGAATGTTATTGGTTTTCAGTGCTAAGTTACCCGGTGCTCAGTGGTAAGAGCGCTGGCACGAAATGCAGAGGTCGTAGGTTCGATTCCCACCCGGGTGAGGAATTTTTTCCATTTCTTTATTAATAATTTTATTGGTTATACTTGTAATATGAAAATTAATTGTAAACCTAAAAGACAATTTCATCGCCATGTGATGAAATTATAATTACTAATATGGCTACGAAATTATATAAAATCTGCAATGGAATGGCAAAAATATATTTATCATTATAATTTTATAAATATTAACTATAGGTATATGCAAAATGGGTAATACTGGTATAAAAATATATTCAGTTATATGATATACATACATATAATCACGCCTTTATCCCTTACGGGGTAGGCAGAGCACCAAGGGCCGATAGAACCACATGGTGCCACTTCTGACCAATTTTGTGGGTATAGTTGAGATGTACAACATCGGTTAGTAGTGATAGGTATATGATATATCTACAAAAAACCTGGTATATTTACAAAATGGAGCGAGAATCAAGGGGCGTGGGTCGAAAGCAGTGTCTATATGCATTGCACTGCACACCCAGGCTTTACAGGATACCTCTTGCAACGTATAATATACTTATTTAAATGTTTAAAACTGGATATTTAATGCTGGAGTAAGCTATTTATAAGCACATCATTAATTAATATTGTAATATAATATGCTTGGATAAAGTTTTTCTCTTCTCTTTAATAGTTCATGGTACCCCATCTGGTAGCTATTTGTACTTCAAACAGGTAGGTTTAATAGTTTTAAATTTATTAAAATATAGACACTGCTGCGTTCCAGAAATGGGGTAGCTAAAACTGGCTACCTTTATCATGCCTAAATAATAAGTTTAATTATCACAGCATACCTACCAAGAACTTACTTGCATCAGGCAGGCGGCCGGCTGTAAAACAAATACGAAATCTTTGGCAATATGAGTTTCGAAAGATACCATATTGCATATAAGGGCAGAAAGATGATGATGATGACCTACCAAGAACATACAAATCCCGTTGCAACATAGAACAGAGGGCTTAGAGCGAGTTTTCACTTCGAACTCGATTCCGTAAACGTTTTTCTCACTTTCTTACATCACGTTATCATGCCATAATGTGATTGGTTGGCTGTTTCACGTTAACGCGAACAAGTTCAAAGTGAAAACTCGCACTACGCCCTCAGTAAATCTTGGAATTTTCCTACAAAATAAAACGGTATTGAAAATCTTAATTGTAAATGTATCCAACCTGAATAGTGAAAAACACAGGTCTCAATAATGTTAGCGACGGATTTGATTCCATTAAGGGGAACGCCGAGTAAATTTCTACGGCAACTGCTGTTCGAAAGCAACTAGCTAAAACAACTTTTATTTCCATGGAGCAAAGGCGGTATTCCGTCAAATACAAACAAGTGTACAGTATGCGGGTCCTGTAGATCCTTTGTGACCTGGGGGACGATTCTCACCTCCGTCGACATAGTCCTAAACTCGACTTTTGTAAAGTAAAAGATAGTACTCTCTTGTAGACTCTATACAGTAGGGTAAACATGAACTTCATAATATTTACATAAACACACAAAATCTGTGAGATTTAACAATGTGATGATGCTAATCTAAAAACCATAATGGCGGATTTATGATCAGGTGATATATTCGGTAAAATTCGATAGTAAATAGTTATACTATCTACTCGTATACATTCATGTATACTCATGTACACATTCATGTCTATTTCTCCGGACCCCTCGAGATGCAGGTCAGTGCTGGCTGGAAGTTAATAAGTGCTGCTATGAGTGTCAGCTGTTCAAATGCCAGCCATTTTGTTTTTGCACATTATTTAATTAATATTTATAGGTATATCGAGTTTAGAGATAATGTCGAGGGGCACAATAATGGGGACCCTGACAACGCGTAATCCTTTATGTTGTTTAAGTAAAGGTGTAGTTGGAGGTGTCACGGTGTGTACGCTCCGATCGCCCCAATCCGAACTACGTAATGGAAATGTAATTGCTTAAGACTCGTAGGTTTTTACTCGTGCCTTCCGCTAAATTGTGCTGGATTTCAGTTGAAATTTGCTTTCGTAGAGGTACAGTTGCTGGTTCCGAAGTTACCTCTTTTTTCATATTTATATAAATCTGTTTTTAATTAGTTAGTGATCTAATATTATTATTATCATACGATAGTGGACTATAGGAAGAAAATCTTAAATGCCACAATTTTCCCTGAAATCAAAACATATACGTGGCCACTGGTTCATAATTATTATATTTATTTACAATTTATACAGTTCGATGAACTAAATAGGTAAATACATTAAATTAACATTTTTGGCCATATTTAATTTTACTCTGAAAGGTAACAGTCAGACACACTACGTGCTAGCAACAAAGAAAATATATTAATTCTTGATCAACGCCCCCCCTTCCCTTCAACTTAAATGTCAAATTACATCCAACTGTACATGGCACTACAGTATGTTACAATATTAAAGTCCCACGGATAATAATGGAACTATATAAAAACAATAAATTAATATTGGCATTATAAGGACACTAGCGCCCGTGTTAAAGGATTCCTTTACTGAAACGAAGTATATAACATTTTTCACAGTCGCCTCCCAGCTCACATACTCGTGTAACGTACAAAATGAAATATTTTCTCTCCGGTAGGGTATCACACACTGTTACATGCCACATGAAATTGTTAGAATCGTTTTACTCATAAATGTAAAAATAGAACGAGTTTATTGCTTTAAATGTTTCAAAATCCTCTAAATGTTGTCAATTTTTTAATTTGCTGGAAGGAAACTATATGGTTTTAAAGTCAATATTATGTCTCACGTATCTCCGCTTTGCAGACGATATAGTTTTGATGGCTGAATCTCTGCAGGACCTACAAAAAATGCTGTCTAGTCTCAATGCTGCCTCGAGGCGTGTGGGACTCGGGATGAACCTGGACAAGACCAAGGTAATGTTCAATCGACATATCATCCCTGAGCCGATATCCGTCGAAGGTGTAGCCCTAGAAGTTGTTCAAAAGTATGTATACCTGGGCAAATTATGCAGTTGGGTAAAGATAACTTCGAGGGAGAAATCACTAGAAGAGTGCAGCTTGGGTGGGCAGCGTTTGGGAAGTTGCGTCATATCTTTGAGTCATCCTTGCCACAATGCCTCAAGACCAAGGTGTTCGATCAGTCAATGCTCGGAATCTCCCGAATGGATAAAGTCCGAAACGTGATTATCCGGCATAAGACCAAAGTGACAGACATAGTCTCGAAATGTAGCAGACTGAAGTGGCAGTGGGCCGGCCACATCTGTCGTAGAACCGATGAACGGTGGAGTAAACGGGTTCTCGAATGGAGACCGCGCCTCGGCAAGCGTAGCGTTGGGCGCCCTCCGGCCAGATGGACCGATGACTTAAATAGGACGGCTGGTAGTGACTGGATGGCAAAAACGGGAGATCGAGCCATGTAGCGTACACTGGGGGAGGCCTACGTCCAGCAGTGGACTGCAATGGGCTGACGACGACGACGATTTTGTATGTTATAATTCACCTGTTAGTAGATTATTAATATTTTTCGGAAAATGAAAAACTCTACCTACTTTTGTTTCTGTTCCAAATAAATAGAGTCCTACTTGATTAGTAAAAAAATCTAACAGTGCCTAAGTTTGTTTACCTGAATAAGTTTATTGAACCATTTGAGAGAGTTACTTGCAGGTAAGCCAAATGAATGAATGAATTTCCCTAGGAAAATATTCAGATTATTTTCATCTGTATGCGATAGGGTCGTTATGAGAATGCTACTTGAGATTACAGTAGCGGCATACTTCAATGTCGCTACCGTAAAGAGGGTGTGGTTACCGCTATCCTAGAAAACCAAAGCTACGATACCTCCGTTTGCGGTGGTAGTAATAATAATATACAATAATTTATTGACAATTTATAACGGCCTTATTATATATACTATAGGTATATTAACAATTTATAACAGCTTCATTATTTTATGTATCCAAAAAGTCACTGCTCAGTAACTCTTGATCATTCGCACCGAGACTTCAGAGGAAAGGGAATTGTATAGTATTTGGCCGATTTACCTTATCTTTATTACATCATCCTCCTGTTTACATTGTAATACTCGGCAAACAACCCCGGGGTATTTATGCAAAACACTGAGTTGTCACCCAAATTGGCCAGAATATTAGAAATGCCACGACCCACTAACTTCGTCTAACACGCTCTTGAAAAATCTAATTGGTGACAATGAAATAAACGAGTAATTTACTTTGAGTTTCAGGAAATGAGGAATTACTAAGACTTTTGATATAACATGTATTGCATATAAACAAGGCTCTGTTCCCGAAATGGGGTAGTTAGAACTACAGAATAGTAGAGGAGATACCACAGACACGTTTAGCGTTGCGGGGACAGATATAAATTATCAAGTGACAAGTTGCTAGCTTATTGCTTAAAAGAAAGTCGTAGGTGCTTCGTCGACTCTTACGATATGCTCGCAAAGAGATGTAACTGATGGTATTCTAGTGAATATACATAGAATCAACTAAGATATAAATATAATCTACCTGATACGATGAATGATGCATTTGTTGTTTTATATTTACCTAATATAATTATAGGCAAACTAGGTCTTAATTACACAGAATCAGTGGAACAAGCAAACTGTGTTACTAACCATGAATCATTATATGATATAATTGCGTCAGGCAACTCCGGGGTGCTAGTTTATGGCGCGTCTTGCGAATTCCTACAACTAGTATTACAGAAATTAAATAAACTTAATTTTAGTAATAACTGACCTAACACAGGTTCTATGTCTCTCTGTGATAAGACGAGCCTAGGTCCTTCAGTTTGCTGTGTGTAAATAACTACAACAATAATAAAATTCTAATATATTTTTTCTTAAAGTAGCAGAATTTCCACATCATGACAGAAAAAAAACTAAATAAGTGGTGTATACTGTCTCAACATCATCATCAGCCTATTGCAGTCCACTGCTGGACGTAGCTAGACTGCCATGGGGATATTTGCCCAATGTAATGTAATGTAATCACCACGTTGGGCAGGCGGGTTGGTGACCGCAGTTTGTTTTTTGGACTATGTTGTAGGCGCTGCTGCCCACCTCCCGGAAACCCTTAATCGCCTCGTACAATACCCACGGGTAGACATGGGGTGGTACAAATTCTACTCTGCTGGCACCATGCGGTGCACCACTATAGCAGTCAAAACAATGGCATTATTTAGTATAAACAGCCAAAGGTTGTATTTTACCAAGTCGCGTCTGCAGCAGTCGCCCAAGCCCTCGAACTTGGAAGCCGCAGCTCAGAGTTAATATACATAACACCTTCTTGTTACTCTGTGGGAGGGCTGCCATTTTATCAGCAAACGATTTTCGGTACCCCATTTAATTTTACGGTACCCCAATTATATTAATTTGAAGTCAATTCAGCGAGTTTTTTTATATATTTGTAGGTATTAAATTTTCTTTGTAAAGATTAAGAATGCCGCATTAATTATGAATCAGTGACTATATCGTTAGTGAATTAACCTTTGCCTTTTTGCAGCTCGAAATATATATTTTTTATATTTTTGAATGAAAATATTGATACATATCGTTGATATGTTATTAAAAATGTTATTATTTTGGTTTAGCAATAAATGACTATGGAAAATATTGCCCGGACTACGCGCCTTATAATAAAATTAGGGAAATAAAATGTTTTCAATTATCTTTTTAACACATACTCGTAACTGTATTGCTGGGCAGAAAAACCTTTACTTTCTTGTTTTTATTCGACCGACCGACCTACATATAGAGCAGATTTGCTAGAACTTTTTGTATAAGTTCACTATGCATCTGTTCTATTTTTGACCTATAAACTTGCGATATACCCGTTCAGGCGATGTACAATCTAAAGCCAAACCTACAAAATCAATAGGAAAAGTAGCTCTATAGGAAATGAAAACCCACCCAGTAGGGAGTGGACGTGAACTCTTCGGTTAGGCCACGTCTAGATTAAAGCTACCTATTTACGTGAAATTTGCTTTATAGTTTTTATAATCAGATAAAAGCTTTTGCTATCGGCTGAAAATTATAAAGTATTAAAATCCACACATTTAGCTGTTAACTGTCATCTTCAGTGTTTAGGAATATTTAACTATACGCGGCTTTGTAATAGAACCGTCTATATCTGTATCTATTTCTCAAACTATTTATCTAGCAGATCAAATTCAGTTCTCAAAAAACGTGAGGTTGTTATAGATTTGACAGCATTGTCTATTTGTGTATCATAATTTATTTGTGTATATGTCTGTGGTATATTATTTCCTGGACTGATGAACCTATTTGAAAGGGTTATATTACCAGCTAGAGCTTGCATAAGGATTGACAGATTTCTTCGGAAATGCCAGTGTAAAATGTGTCTATGGTAATTCAATTTCAATAGTTAACCATATTACGTAAATATATATCAGTGGTTATACTATATCTTAGAAAGGGATGAACCGGTAAGGCAGGTCCAAGTTGGGACTGTAAGTTATTCATGAAGTTTGCGAAACACTTTGAAGCAGAACTTGTGAACAGATGCAAGTTTAGCCGTAGTTTGGTAATATTGTTTATTTTAAACTCATTTTATATTTTTTAGCCTACCAGAACCAGAATAAGTTTTAAGTCATCGGTCGCTAAGTTTAGCCGCTAGTTTCTAAAAGCCATAGTCATTGCTAATATATATTCACCATATAATATACTATACACGCATAGCTCTGTTCCCGAAATGGGTTAGCCGGAAAGGCACGATTGTAGTGGAGATCCCAAAGGCAGCGGGGACAGATGTAAATGATCAGTGAGTTGCTCCCATTATCACATTTTTTTTTCTTTTTTTTTATTTATTAATGTAATATATATAATACATGAGAGAATGCCCGAGTGCCTTAGTCGTAACTTGCGACATGCTCTATAGGAGATGCAGCTAATATATTCTACCCTGTGTTGTAAGAAACAACATTTATGGCAAATTCATTACAGAAAAAGTCAGTCAACAGTTTGTATTTGAGAAATTGGGCATTCTTTCAGGCGATACACTAGCAACTCATCACGGATTATTTACATCAGTCCCCGCTATGCTAAACGTGACTTGGGGATCTCCTTTATGAACTTGGAACTGATCTTCTGGAACACAGCCGTGTGTATTATGTACTCGTATATGACGTATTTATAATAGTTTGAATAGTAACAATAAGTTTTCTTTATCGTACCCAGTTTATTACAATAGTCAGACCAGTTCACGTGTTAAGAGCTTGATTTAACATTACCAATGCTATAGGTACAGTTAAATCAAATAATACTAGTAATACGGGTAACGAAGAAGAACGACGGTTTACATTTGATTTAGCGTTTGAGATACCCAATGCCACTTTGCCCAGTTAAGAATAATAGACAGAAAAGTTAGCTGCAACCGCACACTGCAGAGCGAGACAGTGACATATTGGCGTAATACTGAAGCTGTCTCGTATACCTTACTACAAATAGAAAACATTGTTTACAGACTCGATAGGTACAAAGAAACGGATAATGTGCTCGTAACCCAACTGCACGTTTATAACCGTGTTTCTCTTTCTGAACAAACATTTATCGATGAATTATTTGGTTAGGTTATACTCGTAGATAAACAGTTATAAATATAATATATCTGTCTTTATTTCTGTTTAATTATTTATATTTGTCCATATGTTAACGATTTTTAGTACCTACATTTCTAAGCACAGACCTAAGAAAAGTATGTGCTTACTTAGGGTAAATTTCAAAAACCTGTACTTATTTCTCGACATTCCAAACTCTTCTTCTTCTTCTCTTCTTTTTCCAAGATTGTTGCCATTTTTTCTTAAACATACACCTACTGTTATCACAATATCAACTTGATTATATAAACTTATAAACAGCTGATATTAGAACAGTCAATAGCTACCAGTTATACCGATCCAGATTATAGATCCACCCATTCACCGCATAATCACTTGACCTGTATTGTGCTCGAAGCCACGTTGTCAGCTAATTCTGTGGATTAACATCGTAGTTAATGAGTTCCTAAATCCCGCTGTCCGTCTGTCTGTTCCTCCGAGAAGGCATAATTACATCTCTCAAGCCTCGTTAATCCACTTACCCGCACCACTGATGTGTATTAACACAGGTACACTGTATTTTCATGTTTGAACCTTTAAAATGTCGCTGATTCTTTGAGGTGACTAATGATGGTTTATTTATAGGGGAATTTACATTGCTTAAAACTATAGGATTCCATTAAGTAAATCGATTGGTTTGCTGGAAGAAACTAACACGCCTTTGTACGTTTTCTTTGTCAGAAACTTTATTTATGAAAACTTTACTGTGTACAATAAAGCATAGTAATAATAAGCCCGCAGGGCAGTTTGTGGCGAGCTGTTGGGAGGTAGCGTTCCCACGGACCTGAAGTGCTCCCGGGGGAAGAGCCTGTTCCTCATCTACGGAGCCACGCGGAGTGAGGTCTGACGAGGAACAGTTCCCCCACCTCTGCCTTGCCTTCGCCGGCCGGCCAGAGTGGAGTCGCGAGAGCTATGACAGCTCGAGGGTGGACGTGCCCGTCCGTAAGTGGTGAGTTGGCTTCAGTTTGAATTCCAGGGGCACCCCTCCACCCTAGCCGCTCACCAAATGTTGCCCCCTTTGTCACTGCGGCCGTTTCAGGGGGCCCATGAAATGAGTCGGCGAGTCGCCGCCTGCCACCTTTGCAATTTTGAGACTTGGTTGTAATGGCAGGCGTCCGTTAGTCTCCTTTAAATAGCCCGATTATCTAACTCCACCCAACAAGCACCCCCATAGTCCATGACCTTATTTTCCATCGTATCGCATCCATAGATCTGCACTCCAATAATCTTGCACATGGCGGGGAGCATAGCCTGGTGTATTATATTGTGCGCTCGGTGATGGTATCCGCCATGTGTATCCCACATCATATTAAATTTCTTTTAAGATGGCCTCTACATCTTGGCCACGGCCCGATGCACGCCTCTCAAAGGACCGGGACTCTGTAGTACCGAGAATTTTAAAAGAGATAATAATAATAATAAATCTATAAAAGGACCGAATCTGGTAATTCTAAACTGTAAATCATATTCAGAATTGTTAGAAAAATAGCTTGCATAAAAGCAAAAAGTATTCTGTCAAGCTGCTCTCTTAATTATAAATAAAATGTATTCCTAGAATTAGTGGGAAAAGGTGGTAATACTTTTTTGCTTAAGAGAATTCTATCCAAATCGGAAGTTGATTGATTACCAGAATTGAAGTTAATACCGGTTAATTAATTCTAGAAATTAGAGGTAAATATAAATCTTTTAAATTTCATAGATTATAAAAAAAAAACAATTGTTTATCCAGTATATTTTTAGAGGTCAGTGACGCAAACGGAAACAATGAGATTTCCTCCTACGAACAGATTTGTGTAAAGTTTGATAAAGGAGATTAATCTTATATATATGGGAAAAGTTTGTTCATTTTCAGTAGAATGAATATTTTATCGAAGACTTATTAAAGATTGAGATCTACTCTTTTCGAATCCGGAATAACAGCACTTGTTTTTTTGGCCGGCTTAAATATCTTAGTGTGTTTTTAGGAGAGTGCTATAATAGTAGAAATGTGAAAATGTGTGTAAGATAATGGCTATTGAGTTGGTGTGGTAGGTATTCGATGCGCAACAATCAGCCAGGTAGGTACATTCCGTTTAGTGTAATTAATTACCTTTGTCATGTTATGCCAAAATGATAATTGAAGCTCGTCATTATTTAGCGAATGACATCTGTAATCCAATCAAATTGATCAAAGATGCTTTTTAACGACATTCAGTTCCTAGCTAGTATTTTTTGTCAGTCTTTTGCCTACCTACTGAAAATTTACAACCTTAAATAAAAAACGGAGAGCCGTTGTGAAATCCATCGTAAAATCAGAGAAAATATATGATTTGACCGGTATATTCTGTGTTATGTCGGCAGAGTAGAATAGCATCAACCGATGTCTACCCGTGGATATTGTAAGTGAGTAGCAGCGCCTCTCGTGTTGACGACATAGGCCAAAATAACATTGCGCCCGCCAACCCGCCTGTCTAGCGTGGTGACTATGCGCTAAAACGCCTATGGCCAGTAGCCTTGTGGCGTATCGTAGGGGATGCTTCTAGCAGTAGACTACAATAGGCTGATAAATATGTTTAACTGGAACATAACAAATAAAGGACATGACAGATCCAGAACACATAACGTTGGAATATCGGATGCACTATGAAAATATTACTTTATATTTCGGAAATAGTTCAAAAACATTGTATCATACAGGATACACCAATATTAGGGTATTTTCTATTTATTTATATTATAAAACAGACAAAAAGCAACGATTTTTTTATGTTTTTTGATTACTTAATACTTATTGAGTACTGACTTGTTACCTGCTTATAAAGGCATTTGAACGCAAAATGAAATTGGTCCCTCCATCCTGATGGTCACTATTAGACTACCTTTGGATGAAAACTGTACACATTACCCTATCTTCCGAATGTCGCCACCAAACTTGACAACAATTATATTATAAATAGAAGTGTCTGCACAAAATTATTGGCACAAATTCGTTATCAAGGCATGTTGGGTGCCAGAACTAAATATGTCACCAAAATATCTTGAATAACAATGTATATGTGATATTTTATTTAATTACTAACAATGTCAACAGTATGCCAATAACGATTATTTGATTGAAACCAAGCCAATTTGTAAATGTTCAACATCTGAGCAATCTTAAGCTAAAACTACAAAGCTCTATTATTGTAAGCGAACCATGTAATTAACCTGGCTACTTAAAATGTCCTTTAGTGCTAATATTTAAATGTAAGTATAATTCATTTTCTTAAAGTACCTATATGCAATTGATAAACTAATCGACTATTTATTTATATTTAAAATGGAGACGAATTTGCAAATATAAAATATATGTAAGTATTACACGCACTACTAAAAAACGTGGAAAACATATTCTTTATTGTCAACAGTTTTTTTATTTATTTATAGTTTTAGTTGGTTTCTGATTTATCCTTGGCAACTATCTCGCGAAAATAAAACGATAACACTAAAAACACAAATTGGTGCTAAGTTTCCTTAAAAACAAGCGTATTTCTTATGAATCACAATGCAAAAAATTAGGTGCTATAATGTGTTTTCGCTGTTCGTTTTGTTTAATTTTGTCTGCCTAATTATATTCATTTCTTATTAGAAATTTTATCTACGAAACATCACACATGCAATTCAGGCAAGGTACTCGTATAGATTCATTGACTGCAACAGCTGTGTGCCCGATAGCTATCAATGCATGCGCAAACAAAAAACTGTGTCAGTGCGAACAGTTGCGCGTACGCCACGATTATGCTATTCGTCGTAACACTACTACTAGGTTCAAGGGGATCCGGCCAGGCCTCTATTTATAGTTCTCCGCGTCTATTCTACCGAACGTGTTCAGTGCAGAAATGTCCGGAGTCGCGAACGACCAATATCACGCGCAAAGACTCTCTCAACGAGCGTCCCGGAAAAAAAGCGCTCGGGAGAGATTTATACGACAGCGGAGTCCACAAACCTAACACGCGATCCGGGAAAACAAATTGTGACCGCTCCATTTCACTTGCCACTTGTTGCGACCCATCTGCCAGTTATTATAGTGTAAACTCATTACAAGGTGTAATTGTGCGCAATCAACACGCACGCTAACCTTATGCAACAGTTTTCAACATCGGCCGACACTGCATTACAGCATTCAGTAGACATTTTACAGTGAATACTAGTGACCGTCTCCAATATCAATTATTAGACACATGGAAGTGTTTTCAGTGTTATTTATTTATAAGTGAAAAACAAAACTGACATTGTGTCTATTTGAGACTGAATGCCAGAGTAGTTGAGTTTGGCAAAATGCCAACTGACATGAACAGCTGATTGTAAACAAACAAATTAGCATTGAATGACAGGTTCTAGTTAAGTTTTTTATTTCGAATGCTGTAATGTGGGGAAGTAACAAATCATGACGGAGAAAGAAGATACCAACGACAGTGACGGCCCGATAATAGATGATAATATAATACGAATTCAGTTGCGGAAGCCGAGCCACAACAAATGGGAGCTTCGGACAAGAAATTTATCCCCAGGGGTCAAGTTTCCGACAGTACAGCTATTCGATTGCGATGGAAATCTTCTCGTCGAAACTAATGACGAAAACGTTTCTATAAAAAGTTCCGACTACGACGAACTTCCTTTGAAAACCACTCAATCGTTACGGGAAAAAGATTACAGGCATTTCATTCACAAAAAAGCTATTAAGAAATATAATACAATATCTGGCGGCAAAATATACACACGTGTCTATAGACCGTCGTCGTCTGCACAAGATAACAATGCTAAGCCTAAAGGCTATGTTATAAAAGATAGTACCGGGGTAACAAACATTCCATGTAAACTAACATTACCTAAGGATTCATCTCATTTGCAAGCAAGCAGCCTCGAGACTACGCCCTTTCAATCCGGGTTAAGTGAAACGAGTAGTTACAAAAGTTCAGACAATGAGATCTATGGATTTTCCAATCCTTTGAGAGACAGTCTATGTTTAGAAAGTGAGCTTGATATAAATGGCGTAAATTGTTCTGAAAGTTATGAATATTCATTAATCACCAGTGATACTTGTGAGACTAATCAATCAATCAACGTAACTTCACCCAAAAAAGAAAGCGATTCGGTACATACTGTCCATAAATCTAAATCGTATAATGACGTAACACTAAAAACCTCTTCTGACCACCCGAGTGATTCCTTGATTCGTTCCAAATCCACAGCTACTTACACTCCCCCAAACAATAAGGTATCTTTCCTAAATACTTACTTAAAAAGCTTACCATCCCAGCCTAACCGAGATCCGGCTTGGTTCGCTCGAGACCAGTCCAAAACAATTGAATCTGAAAAAAAATCACGGACGCCGGTAAAACGTCAAGAATTTCCTACATTATGTCCGGATAGAACGTGGCGCCCCTTCAGAATAGGGGATAATATGTCAGATACGGAATCCATTAATATTCCCACGGACGCCGCGGCCGATTGGGAAATGAGGAAGCGCCTAAAAATGTACAGACGCGGTTTATCTGAAATCGAGCCTCGGCAGCGCATGATGACCGTCCTAATGAGGAAACGAAGACATTCCGTGACCGATTTGATAAGGAGTGTCAACACTTCGTCGTCAGAAAGTGTGGATGAGGCGGACTTAGTGCTAAATCGATTAAAAAGGCGGATAAACAAGAACAAGCAACGTGAACGTAAACGGAGTATGGGAGCCAAGTTTATAATCAGTAAGTAATTAATGTAATATACCTACACCTACTAACTATTTGAGCCGGTATTACTATACTTATTATAAGGGTATCACACTATTCTCAGAGATCAGTGAGGTGGTTGATGCGTATGACGTCTATTGCTTTTCCATTTCATTAAAGAGTCAACTAAAATGACAAAGAGCATTAGCACTGTCCAAGTGCCCAACATATAGTCACGCCCATTATTCCCAAAGAGGTTGGCTCATCCCTTACCACGTGGGACTTAATAGGCTAACTGGTGAAAAGTGGGTGTGTTTTTTGCACACTTCTGCCCAACCAAGTGCCCAAGTGTCTGCTTAATATAATCCTTAAAAAGCGCTTCTTTTAGTGGATTGTCTCACATCCTCGCCCATTACAATGCTTTTCCGTAATATTCAAAAAGGTGTTTCGCATTTACACATATAAATCTCAACACTTTCAACTTTACGAACCCCATCTTAAGGAATACAATAATAGCGCGAGATAGTGAAGGGAAAAGTTATGGAAATGTGATGCTGTGCTGCATTATCTCTTGATTTATGTCTGGTAGTTTGTCCTAATGTCTGAAATAACTGGGTCTGTGTAGACCAATATTATATAACAGATGGGATCAACAAAACACATATTTCTAATATTCCTAGGGTTTCCTTCATGGTCTATTTTATTATTATAGTAAATGATAATACAGACAAAAAAAAAACATTTTTAATGCAGTTTATTTTGCAATATGTATATGAAAACCTGCTGCAATGAACATACTTAGTGTCATTCTATCATCGCATACGGGAAACAGCATCCTGTATAAGGCGACGCATGTTGCACGCATAGGTCACGGTCGATGACACACGGAGACAAAAGTCATACGCTCTCACAGAGATTTCCAGAGGAAAAGTATGTAAAGACCTCGTAATCGGAACAGAAAAATAATTACGCTGTTATTACAAAAGAATATATACTTACATTATATACTTAAGATAAACATAACCAAAATTTTACAGATGTTTCATACATTACGAGTATGCTGTCAAGTACCTATATTTTAGCAGTAACTTTAGACGCAGTTTTGTAATTTTTCAGTACCCATAGTATTGTGGTAGCATATAAGGCACAGACAATGAACAAATCACTACATATTATAAAACAAAGTCGCTTTCCGCTGACTGTCCCTATGTATGCTTAGATCTTTCAAACTAGGGAACAGATTAAGATGCGGTTTTTTTAAATAGAGAGACTGATTCACAAGAAAGGTTTATAATGCATAACTAGGGAACCGCCCCGGCTTCGCACGGGAGTAATGCGCGGCCGCTAGTATACAATAAGTAGGACATTATTAGCTGCAGATATAGCATTCTGTGGTCAGGCAGGACCAATAATATTTCATTGAAAGTGCGTTTCCATTTTAAATAAATACTGTATTAGGAAAGACATGGAAAATGTTTTCTAATAAAAGTAATAAATAATGTAAAACGATTTTTTTACTTAGTGTTTAAATATGAAATTTGGTTTTAGTGATTCAAGATGGTATATTTAATACAAAAGCATGTTGAAACTTCATTGTTACATAACCACGCGACGGTATTTCACTGCCATGACCATTTAGCAATTAATCAATAACTTAGTCTTAGTTTAACCCGCATCAAAACAACGGGTTGAAGCTTCTAACACGTCCGTCAGAGTTGTTTTATAAATAGGTTGGCGAGAGCAGTAAACGTCGGTTATCTGCCTGTAACTAGGGGGTATAAATTAAGTTTTTCACGGGGAATAACAAAAATCGATAAAAATATTGTTTACAAGATTTATCAAATTACTTATTATCCCACCAAAAATATTTAGGTTTTTTTTAATTTGGTTTTTTTACATGTCAAAGTTCAACAACTTTATACCACGCCATCTATACGCCGAGTAAATTAATACAATTACCTCTGCTCCACTGTGTAGCCTTGCTAGGAAAAGTGCACTTTACCGCCCTCTACCAAAACGACTGTAAATCAACGTAAGGCTTTTCGGGTACTTTTTGCTATGAACCAACCACAGCAAGGAGAACCATTTTTGTTGGAATTGTAAATATTATGACAAAAGTAAAATACCATAAATGGAACTGCGTCGGTAGACCAGCAAATGCTTCAATATCTTTAGATGAATTATTATTATAAATAGGTGACTTTAAAAAAATTAACTACAATTAAAATTTTGTTGCAAGGGGAGCTTAAATTATAAAAGTAATCAACCTGGTAGTTGGATACATTCAGTACATTCATCATCATGTACATTACATGATTTTAAAATCCTAATAAATAAAAAAGTAATTATATATTGAGATACCTATGAGTTATAGGGGAGGATGGGCATAATTCTTAGGAAGTTGATGTCGTCGTAATTTTTCTTCTGTGCATAATAAATTATCTATAAGTGTAAAGGCCATATTTATTAATTTTTACAATATTCTTTATAATCTAATTAATTATAAATACATACCCACGTACTGCACTAGTTACACCTAACTGTAAAGTTAAATAAAATCTTGCGTAAATAAACGTATCTATAATTCAGAACTATTTGAAAATTTCAGGATATAAATAAGTATCATGTAATATATTAAAATTTTCACCACACAAAAAGTACAGAGTAACCTAAAATTATATTTTTTTTACCAAGTTGCTCAACATATCATTTTCAGCCAGGATCAAAATGCCTAAGATCCATTTTCCTAGGTTTTTATTGCTATATTTTTTGCGCTCAATGCCATAAATCTAAGTAATGCTTCCTTACTGCCGTCGATGGCGAAAATCGACGAAAAAAGTGACATTCAGATGAAAGAGGAATGTTGGCGGGTAGCCAGCGCTGAAGTCTGCAACCAACATGTCTGAACGCTGCAGGGTGACTTGACTTTACTTAAGAAATAAAACATGAAAGTATGCGCATTATTATAGAAACAACAAATTAATTCTATAGCAGTAACTGCATTAGAAATCTTGGAAATTATACCTGGAATTCTTCACACTTTCACAAGTTTTAGTACGAAATTATAGACATTAATATTACTTTACCAGAGTTCACAAATAAAACATAAACCATTCCGGTTGTACTAGTTTCAGATTTGTCTAATTAATCACATTGAAGTTTTTGTTCATGTTTGTAAATAAAAATCATAACAGTACTAAAAATAGTAATCGCAGAATGAGTTGAGAGCCATCTTAATTCTCGTTGCGGCTACTTCGAAGGTCAAGGACAGTCAGCCGAGCGAGCGAAATGAGCACTCTTTCTGAACTCGCTTAGGTTTGGTATTACCTATTATAAGCTATGCGGTCTTAAATAATTATAGTTCCATCGGATTTATAGCAAAGTTTTGCAGTCATTTAAAGTAAAATAGTATATTTTTTACAAAAATATCATAAGATAATTGTTAAAAGTTTTATTTTTATTGTTTCATTTTGAGGCTTTAAGGTTTAATTTTATTGAATTCCATTTTTTTTAAATATCAATTATTTATTATCAACTTTAGTTCAATGTTGCGCAGCTTTTCCGAGCTTCTGCGTAAATACTGCCAACTTTTTTCCAATCAGATAAATATTCCATATTTCTAGCTTAGTTATATATTGTCTTTGGTTATATGTATAATTAGACCACCCTGTTCTCTAGTCCCTTTATTTCTGGCCTTGGGACAGTTGTTACGTGTTAGACACGTGTGCTCCAGCATGACTAACGAAGGGATGGCACCACGCCGCGCCTAAAGATAAAGCTTTACAAAAAGCAATACAAACCGGACACATGTTCCTGACACGACCAAAGACACAATACGCCACGAAGAATACAAAGTCACACCGTGCCAAGGAAAGATTTATTAGTGAATGAATAGTTTTAAAATAGTTTTAGCGTAAAATTGTTTTGTTCCCAGAATCCTTTCCAACCCTCCCTTCCCGAAACTCTCGTGTATAAATAATCCCGGCACCCATTCCTCAGCACAGTTCGATACCAACTTCGATTCCAAATCCAACTCCTAAAATCTTGTAAAAATAATATTAAATTAAAAGTATTAATAATTCAAAGTGTTTTCGCTACTCATCACATAAAATTGGCGCAGTCGCTCCGGATAGCGTAAGGTGTGTGATAGATAATTGTACGCTGAAGTTACGCTCCTGGTCACACTTCTGCTGTGGTAAGTGGTTAAAAACGCTTTGCTCAATTCTTTACCATTCCTATCACTTATTTCCTGCTATTTATTATTCTTTTATCTAAACTGTCATACATAATATTCATAATGCCTAAAACTACGTCTCAATCTCTTTCTCTCGAAACTCTTATTAAACTAATCCCAGAGTTCGATACTGCCCAAAACTCTCAGGTGTACAGATTTGTAAGATCTTGTACTGCTGCGTTTCAATTAGCGACACCAACGGATCAACATATTTTGCTCATATATACTCTTAATAAAATTAATGGCCCTTTTGCTGCAGACGTACATGCAAGGCAATTTGATTCATGGAATACGTTGCAGTCATACCTTATTGAGAAATTTTCTAATGTTAAAACCATACCTCACCTATGCTTAGAACTTCAGTCTATGTTCCAAAAGGAACGAGAGTCCATTACTGAATATTTTCATAGAGTCGACTTGCTTAGAAGCAGAATAATCGAAAAATTAACTGCAGAAGTGACAGACGAATAACTTCAGGGCAGAAAACTTGGTGTGGAAGAAACCGCGCTGAGTGTATTCGTTAACGGTTTAGCTAGCGACATCGGGTCTATGCTTCGAACTAAAGAGTTCAAAATACTTTCGGATGCAGGAAAGTTCGCCATTCAGGAAGAGAAAGTCCGTGCTATGAATAATACTAGGCAACAGCTAATTCGAACCAGCCAGCCAAGACAATCGAACCCTCGTCCGCTTAATTCTATTGTCCAAAACCCAAATAGGTTTTTTAGGCCGACACACCCGGTACATATTAGACCGCCATACCCGCAGCTCACGTCGTTTAATACTAAATTTTGCAACTACTGCAAAAATCCCGGTCACATAATTACAGAATGTCGAAAAAGGGCATACAATAATAATAAAAATAACGAAAATTCATCAAAACCTGTTCAAGTCAATCATTTAAACTCGCAAGCGGCCATCGAAAAGGGCGATTCGATGGAAACCGCTTTAGCCCATTATCAGTCGATTCAGTCGAACCAGACTCAGAGCAACGAATTGGAATATACCTCAGGCCTCGAAGGGCTCCAATTAGAATAAATGTATCAAATTCCCGGAAAACGACATGCGAGGCGTCTACGCAGGTTAACGCAGTCTATCGCAGACAAACCCGTGATGCCTCCACGCAAACTCCATCAGCCTACGAACAGGGTAACCAGCCCCAAACTCTTGGCTGTCGCACTACTACTAAATTCACCGAATCTTCCGCATACACTGAATCTAAGCTTAAATCTAAATCGAAATCGAAACCTAAATCTAAATCAAAGTCCAAATCTTATTACAAATGTAAGTCTAAACAAAATTCTGAACCAAAACTCGTACAGATGTCATTTCTCAACGTCCCTCCTGAAGAATTATTGTACTGTAAATTTCATATTGATGGTCAGCCTGTAACGCTATTAATTGATACAGGAGCTCCTATTTCCGTACTTTGCAAGGATAAAATAGGCAGTAATCCGTTAGATATATCGAATATCGTGTCAATTGTAGGCGTTTCTGGTAAAGAAAATCCAATTAGAAGTCATGGTACAGCAGAACTATCACTTGACGATTTCCAAAAACATACTTTCCATATAGCAGACTTGCATATTGAAGCCGATGGTATTCTTGGTCTAGACTTTATGTTTAAGTCAGGTGTCAGTATTTACCTCGCCTCGAAAACGATGTGCATTGCTACTAGGAACTATAGACTTTTTCACTTTGGAGACGAATATAAAATAAAGGATGATAGTAAGCATTTTGTAGGGCAACGTTCAGAAACAGTTATTACTTGCTTCACTAGAGATATTGAGTCAGGCCAAGCACTGGTAGAAAAACAAACGATAGAAAACGGTATCGTAATTCCACACGCTCTAGTAAGTATAATCAATCACACTTTCGTGACCACTTGTGTTAATACAACCAACGAAAACAAAGTTATTTCAATTCCTGAAATTCATGTAAGCAGGTTTGAGGAACAGTCAGTTAAAGACGAAGTACACAAGATACATTCTGTGGCTACAACATTGACCGACAGACGAGATCAGGTCTACAAATTAACTCGGCGAGAGCACTTGAATGAAGAGGAAAATAATTCTTTACATAAAATTATCAGTCAGTTTAGTGATATATTTTATTTAGAAGGGGACCCTCTTACGTTCACAAGCCACTCTAAACACAAAATTCAGACCACTTCTGAAACTCCAATTCACTCCAAAACTTACAGACTCCCTCATGTGCATGAGCAAGAAGTAAAATCCCAGGTTCAAAAGCTCTTAGATCAAAATATAATTAGACCTAGTATTTCACCCTGGACAAGTCCCATATGGATTGTCCCTAAGAAATTAGATGCCTCTGGCAAACGCAAATGGCGCATGGTAGTTGATTATAGGAAACTGAACGAAGTCACTATCGGCGATAGCTATCCACTGCCAAATATAAACGATATTCTAGATAAGTTAGGACATTCTAAGTATTTTAGTACGTTAGATTTGGCTTCAGGTTTTCATCAAATTGAAGTAGATCCAAAAGATATTTCTAAAACCGCATTCAACACTCCATTTGGCCACTACGAATTTCTCAGGATGCCATTTGGCCTCAAAAATGCTCCAGCGACATTTCAACGCACCATGGACAGCATTCTTTATGGGCTACAAGGCGAAAGATGCTTTGTTTATTTAGACGACATTGTAGTCTTTGCCTAGCATTGAAGAACATGAACAGAAGCTCACTGAAGTCTTCAAACGTCTGAAACAATACGGTCTGAAAATCCAGCCTGATAAATGTGAGTTCATGCGAAAAGAGGTTGCTTACTTAGGACATATTATAACTTCCGACGGTGTCAAACCAAATCCCGACAAAGTTAAGGCTGTATTAGATTTTCCAACTCCAAATTCGTGCAAAGACATTAAGTCCTTTCTAGGCCTGGCAGGCTATTATCGCCGCTTTATTCCAAATTTCAGTAAAATAACAAAGCCTATGACGAGCCTATTGAAAAAAGACATTAATTTCATATGGGGCGCCGAGCAGCAAGACGCTTTTGACTCTTGTAAGAATATTCTCACAAAAGCTCCAATATTACAATACCCTGATTTTAGTAAGGAGTTTATTCTCACTACAGATGCTTCAATTCACGCGATAGGCGCGATTCTTTCGCAAGGCGAGATAGGTTCAGATCTTCCAATTGGATACGCTTCCCGTACATTGAATCAAGCAGAATCCAACTATTCTACAATAGAGCGCGAGTTACTTGCAATAGTATGGGCAGTAAAACATTTCCGCCCTTATCTATTCGGCCAGAAATTCAAGATAGTTACTGATCATAAACCTCTCACATGGTTGTTTTCAGTGAAAGATCCAGGTAGTCGCCTTGTTCGATGGAGGTTAAGGCTCGAAGAGTTTGACTACGAAATAGTGTACAAAACAGGGAAAACTAATACGAATGCCGACGCACTTTCTCGCCCTCCTGTAATTAATACTGCAACAGTCGAAATAAACCACAACTCGGATTCAGAAAATGAGTATCTACAACTTAATTATGAACATTTTCTTCAAACTCCTTTGGAAGGATTTAACACTCCGAATCTTAAAATTTCAGTCGATAACCTATTAGACTATCGTCACAAAAATATTCTGATTCCCACTTCAGCACAGTTTTCAGATAAGAACAACATGTTTCACGAAGCGATTAGCACTTGTTCACAAGTTGAACCATATATTGAGAAACCCAAATCACTTTACCAGACAGATTTATTAGTTTCAGATAAAAAACAAAACATAATTTTTGGTATCACTCGACCCACTCACTTTGACCCGTGGGATTCAGAAAGTTATTTCAAGATCCTCTTATCCTGTTTACACAATTTTAAGCTTACATCACTTTGTGTCCCTGAACTCAAAAACGATATCACTTGTAAGATGGTAGGAAACCAGCAAGCGCTAATAACGGCATACTTAGCAGATGCGTACGAGTGTGAAATTACAATCTGTCAGAGTAAAGTCAAGTATCCTTGTCGAGATGAAATCCCAAACATTTTGAAAACATTTCACGACGAACCGCTTTCAGGACATAGGGGAATAGTAGAAACTACACGTAAAATCCGTGAAAATTATTTTTGGAAGGGCATGTCAGATGAAATTAAAACCTATGTTGAAAACTGTCTAATATGCCAACGGAATAAGATTCAAAGAAAAACTTATAAGGCACCGATGGTCGTTACATCTATGTCTATAGAGCCTTTTGAGCGTGTAACTATTGACTTAGTGTCATATTCCGACATCACAGGTGATTCTAATAAGTATGTTCTTACTTTACAAGATGATCTTACTAGATTCGTGCAGGCTTACCCCATTCCAGATAAACAAGCAATCACGGTAGCCAAGTCTCTAATGATTTTCTGTCAACACTTTGGTATACCTAAACGTTTTCATTCCGACCAAGGCGGTGAATTTGTAAACAGCGTCATTAAGCAACTCATGAAACTTCTAGGGACTAAACATACTTTCAGTACAGCTTATCATCCTGAAACAAACGGTTCCTTAGAACGATTCCACGCTGTTCTTCGCGATCACGTCAGAATGTATCACCAGCGAAACAAAAGCAACTGGGATCAAATTATCCCGGTTGCAATCATGTGTCATAATACCTCTTTGAATCAGAGTACAGGTTATACGCCTCATGAACTTTTATTCGGTTACAAACCCCGTCTTCTCTATGCAGCTAAAGACAGTAGCGAAGACTATACCACTCACGATTATTTACGCGACCTAAATGAAAGACTGAAAATTGCTCGCGAAATTGCATCTAACAATGTAAAGTCAATGAAGGAAAAGGCTAAGGAACGTTATGACCAACAAATAAAAAATATCGCCGATTTTAGTGTAGGAGATAAAGTAATGATGCGTATTCCAAACCCGAATAATTTAGACAGTAAATGGGAAGGTCCTTACGACATAATTAGGAAAGGTTTTAACGAAAACTATATGATTAAGAAAGGTGCGAAAACTCAATTGGTGCAAGGAAATCGCTTACGTCCATTGCACGCAACATCATACGAGTATGATGCCCTTCAATCTGTAAATAATTAAGAAAAATAAACAATTAAAATAAGTTAGGTTATTCAGTTACTAGCCATCTTAGGTTTAATTATTATTTATATTAGAATTATGTATATTAATTCCTAGTAATAAAATTTTGTCTAAATCGATCTCAGTGTGAATATGCATATATCTTCCGGGATACCTTCGCTGACACTATCTCTAATCAACCTCTATCAAATAATAATATGTCTAAATTACAAGTATTCGATACTAATAAGCAAAATCCATAATATTATAGTTTTGTTAGCTCTATTGTTACGTTTCTTTTATATAGTATGCTATCAAATATATACACATAAGCTATTAATAAGGTATTACAAAAGCGTAGGAATAATTAAAACGTTTATAGACAATTTGTAACATTTCAGGTGCGCCGCAACCGTGGTTGCCGGTGAACTAGCTCTTTCATTAAGTTAAACTTGCTTCTTATAACTCTAAATCTAGATCCAAACGAGAAGTTTCGATAGCCTAGGCTCTGTCTTGAATTAGCTCGTTGGTTGGTAAATAGAATAAAATTGAAATACTTAAATTCAATGAATATTTTAGATTATATTTTCATATTTCTATTAAAAATTTTTAGAATCGGTGGGGCTCTCGAACCCGAACTAGATGATATTCTAAGCTCTATTCTCTTGATCAAATTAGGGTCTGCTCACCCTTCAATAATTACAATTGAAAGATTATTTCAAGACTCCTCCTTTCATCCAGTCATATGCGCACTGATATTTTAGTCCTCCTAGTCCCCCATGTCTAACATACACAAAATATTAGATCCTGCTACTCTAGCTTCTTATATCTATATGAACAGGCTACCTACTCACTAGGCTAGGTACTTAATTTCCCCTTGGTCAAGAATGATAAAAACACCTTATTCCGACTGTACTCAATCTCAATACCTCATCCCAAATCCTCCCTTTACTCCACTATCCTCCCTGAGCATACGTATTTGGCCACAAATTCCACAAGGCAGATCTTCATCGTCACGACGAGCTGTAAGAACATCGACACACAATGCTGGGTCTGCAGTCTGCCTGTCTACAACTACTACTACTACTACTTCCAAGCACGACCAACCTACGAGATGAATCCTGCGTTGCTACAACCTTTCCTGCGCAAAGAAATACTTTCCTGAAAAAAAAAGGATAATCAAGACGGAATTGCCAACCGTCCAGAAGCACATCATCGAGACACATCCATCGAAGCTATATAGCGATTCCTATGTCCACCGTCACCGAGGACGAGTCTGACGACGACGACACTGCAGCCGTAGTCGCCCGCGCCGCTTCCCCACAAACATTGGGCGCCGCCCAATCTTTGTTCTAAGGGGGGAGGTGTTACGTGTTAGACACGTGTGCTCCAGCATGACTAACGAAGGGATGGCACCACGCCGCGCCTAAAGATAAAGCTTTACAAAAAGCAATACAAACCGGACACATGTTCCTGACACGACCAAAGACACAATACGCCACGAAGAATACAAAGTCACACCGTGCCAAGGAAAGATTTATTAGTGAATGAATAGTTTTAAAATAGTTTTAGCGTAAAATTGTTTTGTTCCCAGAATCCTTTCCAACCCTCCCTTCCCGAAACTCTCGTGTATAAATAATCCCGGCACCCATTCCTCAGCACAGTTCGATACCAACTTCGATTCCAAATCCAACTCCTAAAATCTTGTAAAAATAATATTAAATTAAAAGTATTAATAATTCAAAGTGTTTTCGCTACTCATCACATAAAACAGTGTCGTTTTGATAATTCCCTTTTGCGGTATTATTTTGAGGTTGAAAACAGTAACACATGGTTCGGTACATGCGCAGTCGCGGCGTCGCGAGTCAATATCCTCCCACCCCAGCGCCGCCATGACGCGATTCCATTCGAGTTAGTGACGGAAGCGAATACATCCGTTTATGGCATTTTTTTAACACTCTATTGAGTTATAATAATAAAAATATTCTTGAAAGAAATAAAAAATATACTTTTTAAACTATGTTTCAGATAAGAATGATTGTAAATATACTTATTAAAAGATTGATTTTTATAAAAAAAATAACATAACGAATCATATTTAAATATTATAAAATTAAATATCCAATATAGCACAATAAACTTTACTTACACAAAACTCAACTAAACTGTGCCCTCAAAACTTGAAATTAATAACTTACATCCTTTGTCGCGCAGCCGCGGTTACGAGCTTCGTCCGCTAGAGGGTCTGAGTTCTGACCAGCTGGTTTGACAGTAGCACGGGCAAGCACCGGCCCGGCGGCGCGCGACCGGCGCATTCCTTGCTCACGTGTAAACCCTTGCTTGCATTACCTGCCAAACTAAGACAACCTAAAAAAATACAATGCAACCTTAAAAAACTGTGTGAACAGCAAATTTTTGTGCATTTGCAAGTTGCGCTAGTCCTGTGAAGTTCATTTTGTGGTAGTTATAATAGTTTAGTTCCGTTTTATGTTGTGAGAAAAGTAATCGTATTGTGTACGTACGAGAACTGTTCTTTATGGTTTTGTGATTTTTTTGTTTCTTAAATTGGTTCTGTTTTTTTTTATTGTTCTTAGCGATCGGACTACGATTGCCGTAAGTACAATTTTAATCCTAATTATGATATTTGCTTGCTTGTCTTAGCACTTTAGCACTTAAGAATTGAATTTATAGGCACCAGTTGAAAGATTTATTAATTATGTATATTCATGTTGAAAAATTTTCAAAATAAATGACGCATGTTACATTTTGGCCCCACTTCCCCTCAAAAAATAATGTCAATAACTATTTCTTCCTTTTTATATAGTCTTGTCTTGTAGTAATTTTGAAATTAGCAAATTCTTATTATTACAGAACACGGACTAAAACTGGTTTAATTTTGATTTAGGTTTATTCCCTAATTGTGTTTTAATGATTTTATTAAACTGTAGTCGTATGCTTATTGAAATGTTTATATAATTAGCGATTTTGAACAACTTGATCTTAACAGGTCATATTGTTTAGTTACGTAGGTACTAAGATTTTTAGAATTATCTAGTAATTACCTACTTACTTGAAAAATCTCTATAAAATATAAGGTCGCCATCGTGCTATAAATTTTATAAAATTAACTTCAACTCTTTTTTTACATAAAATAAAGAGAATTCATCGAGAGTAAAACCGACATTTATTTTTTGCAATTAAACTTATATGAGTCTAGCTGTAAGCAATTAATGCTAGCGGAATTAAAACTACGTTTAGATAATTGGTGTTAGCCCGCTTTGGCATGTTTTGTACCACATTCAGCTCAATTTGTTCTAGAAAACTTTTAGCACTTAATCTGTCACGGAATTCTAGACGACTAATTAAACTACATATCTTAAATTGGTAGGTATCATATACACGGCTGAGTTCCTAAGATGGGGTAGTCAGAACTATCATTTATTTATTTATTTATTGTTTTTTAGGAGGACTAACAGCGAAATTTATAGTAACAAATAAATATGACTTAAAACTATGCTAATAATAAAGGGATCATAAAGGGTATCCCACAGCCTCGTTTAGCATAGCAGGGACATTTTGGGTATCATTTGGCTGCGTAAATACCGTGAGTTGTCACATTGGTGAATCATCAGTTAAGATTGATGTCAAAATCAGGCTAAGTAGGTTAGGTGGGTCTTACTAAAAATTATAAAGTCTGAGTTAACTTAACAAAATGTTATGATGGTATGATTTAATATCAAGCGTAACTTTCATACTTCACATTGTATTAAAATACTTTAACACGTCTTGATTGGTCCCCAGGATTTACTATGCTTTAATTGTGTTTCTCCGGTCGCCTCTAATGATTATGGCTCAGAAGAGTTTCAAAAGCGGAAATGAGTGGAAGGCCAATCCATATGAATTTATTTACTGATTTATTCCTTAGTCAAGCCCGTAAAATGAATATCAGGCACACGTCTGCAAATGACATATTCACATTTCACTTTCTTCATTAATTGTATCTAATTATAAGGTCTTCCTTTTTTTTGAATGCGATTAAAAACTATCCGGTTTCAAACCTAACTGTCAAAAAGCTAATTACAAAACAAGGACAAATAATTTCAAAGCAACTAACGGAATTACAAGCCCGACAGGTTTGTGAGGAACAGCAAGGACCCTTTTACAAATGAATATCGTCTAGAGTGTGTTGGAGGATCAGAGTGGGCGCGATCCCTCCGTGACCCGCTAAGCCGTCTTACTGCTGGCGGACCTTTACTTAAGCCCTGGTATACTCCTATTTAACTTTCTTAAAAGATAGACTCTACCTTATACGTAACTATTCAAATACTAATACTACTAAATGCTCGATAAATGTCCCGAGTTTCATTAAGCTGAGCTTGTATTGAGTATGAATAGGTTCATCATCATTGGTTTTATATCTGACAATTACTTCATTAAATAATTATTAATTTATCTATTTAATTATCAATCAATTAGCAAATCAAATTTTTTTAATAAATAAAACTATTGCTTGAGACCTTAGGTTTAGTATCAGCGCTAAAAATATAGCACGACAAATATATCTTTAAGCTGAAATGTAATACATACGGTTTAAGTTTATAAATTTTGTCTAAAATAGTTATGTTTATATAGGTTCACTTGTACCCCTTTTATATAACTGTGGTAATTATGTATATGATATACAATTTGCAAGAAGTCTTATCAAAATTTAAACCTGAAATTACAAAAGGTTGTAAAATTTTCTAAAAAAGCATTGTGGAAATTGAAAAGTGAATTTTAGACATTTTTAATCGAGGTCGAGCAGAACATTTCCTCTTTCATTTCCTTTTACAGGAAATGTCCAATCTATCGAATTTCATCGGAAGAGCGTTGTGTACTTGAAAAGCGTAATCCTCGGTTTGGGTTTAAAAAATGTATCTTGGCTTTGTCGAAAAGGTGGCATATAAGTCCTGTACTGATGCGGGGTTTCATTAGAACACCTACATCAACTGCATTTCCTTCCGTACAAGTCGAAAGAGTCGACTAAGGATCTCAATGGCTTTCTCTCAGCTAGCAACTGGTCAGTGGTGTTTTAGATAAAGTTCCCAAAAAAATGTATCTTGGCTTAGTCCAAAAAGTTTGCATTAAAGTCCCGTGCATCTCCTTCCGTGCTTGTTATAAGAATCTACTAAGGAAGGAACTCAATGCTGCTAGCTTGCTTTCTCTCTCTCAGCTAGCAACTTGTATGTGGTGTTTTACATAATACGGCCCCGCTGTGCTGAGCGCTGTGGCTGTAGGAGCTCCCTCATGATCCTGCAACTCAGGCTATCCTGTTTTGGTAACACATTCTATGAGTTTCACACATTTCTATCGTGAGTTAGCGTTCGTTGACAAGCTTCGGTAATTACGTGGCTTAAAATATTACCGGAGCCAATTTTTCTCGGATTTCCTTAACTTTGGGGAGTAAATAATCAATAACTAACACAAATCTAACTCTTTTGTACATGTTGTGGTCATCTTTCTAGCTCTTTAAAATAAGTAGATCATTAAATAGCTTCTCATCTACGAACATCTCGTACACTTGAATCCAAACTTGATTCCAAAATAAGTTTTAAATATTTCCGAAGTAGAACCGGTCCGTCTCCCATCCCAGGTAACTCTTTTGGATGTTCTAACTTTTATATAGGTACTTGTATATCTTTTGGCGGAATATATCCGTACCAGGGTGTGTCAGAAGGGAGTGTACCACCCCGTAATGGCACAGCATTGAAAAAGAAGCTTTACTAAAGGCAAACTTACTAAGCATTTAGTACAAATATTTGAAATAACTGCTCTTAATGTGCTGCAAAATAATAATTGTGTCTTACAAGTCAAAAAATAGTTAGTTAATTAACCTTTCCTATAACTAAGTTTGAGAATGGATAGTTTTAACATTTATTTGATGTAAAGAACTCCTTAAGTATTTTAGATTTGTATTAAAGTGGATCTAATAAAACTTAGTGCAAGTTGCAAGCTTAGTTCAACTAATTTGTGAAAAAAATATTAATATCTACTGCTATTTCAGACACTTGTACTTAAGTGAAAATAACAAATAAATATAATAACATACTGATCAAACTTTCCTAACAATGCGTTATTATGAGAACAATCGATATGAAATTTCTCTTGTATTTACGTTTAAAGGTAGGTACGAATTATAATCGTGCAGAACAATTGGAAAAGCGAGTAAGTATTTAACTATTCAATTCTATTTAAAATGTTTATTTCATACTTTACAATCCATATGGGTTACTGAAGGTTACAAACATCTTACTATATCTATGTTAGTATGCGGAATTTTTTTAGTTTGAACAAGTCAGGTAACTCAGTCAATAAGTAGATGCTCAAAACTCGCATCATGTTTAAGGCTTGCTTAAGGCCATGCAATTCAGCGCATGCGTGAATTTGATGGATAGTATGAAAGGCCACAGCATACAAAAATCAGTAATTCCACATTACCACATCAGTAGAAGAATGGGAGTTTGTTTTGTATTATTGAGTTGAGTATTATTTTCAAGATCTATAGTTAATTGTAAATACCAAAACAATTTGTTCTAGCGAAAGGTATTTTTCGCTTGTACACTAGTACCTCGCCTTAATAAACTTACACGTACGCTGTTTTTACCACAAAATAAGGAATTAAGTAGCTAGCTTTTACTTTTTACATAATTAATTACAAACAAAATTATTTAACTACATTCAAATTAACAGAACGAAATGAGAGAAAAAGAGTCGTGTTTACAAATTAGAAAAGTTTGTTTTTACAACTCCCCTACTTTTTTCTCAATGTTTAACGAAAAAATATAAGCTTCCGCATTCTTTGTTATAAAACTCTTTATTCTTTTAACGAGTCCTCTTATAAACCTGATACATACATACATATACACATGGCTGTGTTTCCGAAATGGGGTTGCCAGAAATACAGGGTTATAAACCGGGATTGCGTCACCACTCATTCCCGCCTCTGCAACTCCTGTACACCAGGATTAACAGAGGCGACCAGAAAAATGCAAACAAAGCATATAAAATCAAGCGACTAAAAATCATTAAGACAGGTTCCCACGGTGCGTGATATTACGGACGGGCGCGCACCAGCCCGCACCACGGATCGTGGGAAACGAAGCGTCCGTGGTAATATAGACGCGTCCGCATCTGTCCGCGAAATCACGCACCCTTACTCTTCAAGAAAATATAAGTACGTAGGTACATTAGTGAAAAAATCCCCTTGTAAGCGATTTTGTCTTACCTACCTACATTGCAAGTACACGAGTACAATAATAGCAGTGTTTGTATAGATGTAGGCGTGCGGAATGCCAAGTGTGCGCACCTGTCAGCCGGTAATTAAGGTGAGTAAAGACCTCTGTTGCTGGTATTAATTTGACAGCTGTCTATAAATATTGCCAATTCATCAAGGTAAATACACATTATGATGCTTTGGCTATAGGAAGAATGGAGAAGATCGAGGCATCTTCGGTTGTGTTCTGTTGGTAACATTTTTTTTCTTTCCTACAAATATTTTTGTTTACTAGAATACCTACATCAGCTGCATTTCCTTCCGTTCATGTCGATGGCTAGACTTAAGAACTTAAAGGATAAGAATAGGTTAGCAACGTGTTACTCTGCTATGCTACATGTGACTCTGGTATCTCCTTTATGATCCGGCGGTTCCGGTCTTTTGGGGTGTATTCTGTGTATTTATGTACCTATATTTTTCCCTTCTACCACATTTCTTTTGTAGGATGTTCATTTGGTTTATCAGAATTAGACTAAAGGCTTGATTCGTCAGTTTCACAGGCCAGTTTTCTATAATGTGAAGTGAAAATGTGTCAAATATGACACCGTCAGTAACTACTGTTTTGTAGAGCTTGATTATTAATTACTAGAGTCATAAATGTGATAGATCTTGGATGGATCTTCTCATTCCCCATCCTCCTCATTAAATTACAAGAGTTAGAAAATACTGAATACTATAACCATCTAAAACCTGATTCTTTCTTACATTATTGTATTTCTGCGACATGATAATTGCATTTGCATGTGTGATATTTGAATTTTTTCTAAGAAAAACTATTAGCATGTCATGAGTTAGTTTTTTTTCGTTAGTTAATTACATTACAACTAACAAAATACTATAACAGGAGGTAATTGATAAATACATCATTAAGATTGTATGATGCTTAAAAACTAATTAGTTCATCTCTAGCATGATCTTCGCCTATGTCGTTACTTCACACCTGCAGCCACGACAAAATTTTGTCACTATTGTTTATTACTATCCAAATACTTATTACTCTAAAATTATTAATAAAGAAAATGGAAAAAAATTCTTCACCCGAGTGGGAATCGAACCCACGACCACTGCAAACCTTGCCAGCCGCTATAACCACTAATCCACCGGGTCAATTATTACTCTACTTGTCGACCGTAAACAAAATTGTGCAAAGACATTCTTATCATTTCGTACAAGTGAGAAAGTGTTTGTTAAAATGTCTATCTAAGCGTTACACAGTAATTAATTGAGGCAGTGTCTAAACAGTGAACCGGTGCCTTATAATTTCATGCTTATCGGCCACTGGCCTGTTAAGCCAGCAAGCTTGTTGACATAGCATAAAGTACTAGTATAGTATTATTATCTATGATACGAAAATAATGCTTTTATGGACGTGCTTTAACAACTTAGGCATAGGTAATACGAATTTGAAAAATAAACATGTGATTTCGAATCTCAAATTTTCTATGTCATTTTGTTTACACCCTATGTACCTAATTATACTAATTATGTTTAATTGATGATATTTATGTTTTTTTTTTCTATTCGTGAAAATCTCTTTTCTGGGAATAAATGTAGTAAGTAGTTGTTGTTTTTTCTTGTACTCCACCTCAGGAGAGTATTTTGTGCCTAAGTCACAAACCTTCAGCTAAACTGGGCCAACATTTTCATACTCTGGTTTAAAATTGTAACTATCAGATGGTATAATGAAAGCTAAATTTCACGACCCGAAACGTCATCGCCATGATGCCGTGCGAATTGACCTTTATCGAATTCTGTTTTCGACTAGCCTGAATAATGAACTTGACAGTGGAGACCGTTGCTCCGGCTAGAGGTGGGCGAGGAATTCCTCACTATAAATACCTATCTACACTCAAACGAGACACAAACACCCCTCAAATAGCCCCATCCCACTCTCACTACGACGAACGTTCCAAATTAAATCTTCGACCATAGAGAGAACGATGTATTTTAGCCTTTGCTTAAGCAGCTAAGTTTAGAAACAATATCAATATCAATCGAAAATGTAGCTGTGTGTTTGATTGTTGAGGATATTTATGAAGAAGTGGGTGGAATGGTCTATTTGTGGGACTAATGCCTATATTAGTAAACTTTAGCCAGTTTATGCTTATGTTACGTGTTTATACCACAATTCCACTTGTAAACACAACTCTATCAACAAACTTGCGATCGTTAAACATATTGGCTGTCTCGCGGAAAAATTACTATTTTCAGTTATGTACTGATGATAATTTTATTTCTTTCATGTCTTATAATCTTAAAAATATACTTAAATCCACTTGCAGCTAATGTATTAATCGAAATATAAGTTAGGTAAATCAAAAATAAGAGTTAAAAATTTGTTTTTTATTACATAAACAGAAAGAGCCATGAGTTCTTTTCTCGATTTAACTTAAATACAAGTGGGCCTATGTTACAATAGTTTTTGTAAATACAAGGAAATCATAAAAACGCAAGCAGTGTCGGTTGACTGTCAATATCCACAAGTACGTCGGCTCTCTCGGCGAATGGGACTAAATTGCGACGTTTGGACCTTTATCAATCAATACAATCAGAGCTCATGGGACCCTGGTACTTTTGCTTGGCTTTTATCGAGATGAATACAGATGGGAATAAGGACATATTTTCTTATAGGTAGGACATAGTAGCAATAATGTTGTTATTGTTTTCTGTGTAAGTTTTGACAAAAAATAATTTTCAAAAAAGAATAAGATTTTCAAAGTTCGAATGTACAAAATTGAATTTTCTTGTATAGTTATTTTCACTACTTTGTGGTAATTTGCTTAAATGCCTAGTAAAAATTAAAAATTGAATTTTCTTGTCGATAAAAGCAAAACCGCATGTGTGTTATTTTCACTACTGTCTGTATATGGAAGATATATGAGAAAAAATATTATAGAAGACCTTTATCAACACAATAGTACCCAAAATAATGTTTTTCTGAACCGATTTCGATGCAGTTTTCAGGAATAATTAAGGTCCCACTTAACACACTATCCCGGGAAAATGTTTTATCTCGACATTTTGTTTTTTCTGTACTCCACGCGTACGGAGTCGCGGGGGTCCACTAGTCTACACTAATATTATCGAATAGGCTCAAAAAAAGCAAAACCGCATGAACATAGGCTATGAATTTCCCGATATTCCCACGGGAAGGCGACAAACGGGAATTCTATATTTTTTACGAAAACCACTATACATATGAAGCTGAAATCGGGCATATATGTTCATTGGGGAGAGCAAGGGAGGACTAAAAACGGATTTCTCCCACGGGAAGGGGACAAACGGGAATTCATAATTTTTACGAAAACCGCTATACATATTAAGCTGAAATTGGGCATAGATGTTCATTAGGGACTGCAAGTAAGCACTAAGGACGAATTTCCCGAAATTCCCACGGGAAGGGGGCCAACGGGGATCATATGAATCTTGTCTGTTTATTTGGGACCCCGAGGAAGCATAGGAACGGATTTCTCGAAATGGAAGATACATATGAATTCGAAATTAGACCTGTACGTTCATTAGGGACTGCGAGGGATAAGAACGAATTTCCCGAAATTCCCACGGGAAGGGGACTAACGGGAATTCATTTTTTTACAAAAACCGCTGTACATGTGAAGCTAAAATCGGAGACTGCGGGGAAGCACTAAGAATTGATTTCCCGAAATTCCCACGGGAAGGGACTGTCTGTGCGTTTGTGCACGCTAATCTCAGGAACGGCTTAACCGATTTCGGTGCAGTTTTCAGGAATATATTGTGACAGGTCCCACTTAACATATAGGCTACTTTTTATCCCGGGAAAATGTTTTTATCCCGGATAATTTCGACATTTTTTTTTCTGTAGTCCACGCGGACGGAGTCGCGGGCGTCCACTAGTAATTAATATAAGTCGTATGGAATAATGTGTTCAATGTAGATAATACTTCTGTCGCAATTAGAATCCAAGACCCACACTCTTAAACTTTCCCAATATCAAGTTATCCACACATTACATTATATTGTAAAAGGTTCTTTGTTAGCAACACGGTCGACAAACTCTTCAACAAATATTGATACAAGATAAAGAGAGACGGGGGACAATGTAAACATAATAACATAAATGGAATTAATCTGCGGTTATTTTTACACTATACTTGATAGGTATTACACGAAGGAAGAATAAAAATGAGATGTTATCATGAAGAACTTCTCCATGGATGCTGTATTCAAATTGACGGCCGATTAGTAGTTGGTAGTGCCCCTGACTGCGACGCCATAGGTCCTAGGTTCGAATCCCGGTAGGTGCTAACATTGATATGATGAATATCGATCTTTGTTTTCGAGTCATAGATGTTTCTATACTTATCTATGTATTTATATACCGTTGCTTAGTATCCACGACACAAGACCTTCGGGATCTTAATGTGGGTTTAAGTTAATGTGTTGTGAAGTGTGTGAATATTTATTTATTTAAACAACCGCAAATTTAGAGTACACAACATACTTGTACCAATTACTCGACATTTGCTTCGTACTCTAGTCTAGCCATCAGCCTGTTACAACGGCGAAACAATGCTTCACGATAAAACTAGCTTATGCCCACTACTTTGTCCACGTGACAGTGAATTATGGCATTATAATAATAAACGTGTCTGTAAGATTATCACCCTGCAGTTCTGGCCAATACTTTTCGGAAACAGAGCAGTATATGTAGTTATCTGTGTTGTATTATTTTAATTATCTTTAATGTGTTGATCTGATCTATGAGCTAACTTTCAAGTTTAATCTAAATCAAGTGTATAATAACATAGCATCTTTTTACAAACTTTCACATTTATATGATACTAGTGTTAGCCCGCAACTTCGTCCGCGTGGACTGCAGAAAAAACAAAATGTTGAAGTTATCCGGAAAATAAATATTTTCCCGGAATAAAAAGTAGCCTATGTGTTGATCCAAGGTCAGCTAACTCCATACCAAATTTTATTAAAATCGCTTCAGCCATTTTCACGTGAAAGAGTAACAAAATCCATCCATCCATCCATCCATCCATCCATCCATCCATACTTACAAACTGTCTCGTGTATAATATTAATTAGGATTTCAAGTTTAATCTAAATCAAGTGTATAAATAACATAGAGTCTTTATCACAAACTTTCACATTTAAATAATATTTCTAGAAGTAAAGCCACCTCCTATTTATCCCTCGTTCGTCGATTTAATTGTGTCGACTACTTCAGTAATGCCGATAACAATGTGTATCTCTGTTATATTAATAGAATACGTAGGTGGTTAGGTACATACATTTTATATTGTCTACACTTTTTGCAAACGTGTAATAAAACGCTAATCACGATGTGAACTTTGGCCGTAAAGTCATTGTTTATTATAACTTACAAAATTTTTTTTTAACTAGTACTATATATCTGTTTTAGAGTTTTTAAGGTTATATAGGTACTTATTAGGTTTTATTAGTCCGTCCGCGTGGACTGCAGAAAAAACAAAATGTCGAAATTATCCGGGATAAAAGTAGCATATGTTAAGTGGGATCTGTCACAATATATTCCTGAAAACTGTATCGAAATCGGTTCAGCCGTTTCTGAGATTAGCGTGCACAAACGCACAGACAAACAGACAAAAATTCCAAAAATTATCGTTTTGGGTCCTATTGCGTTGATAAAGGTCTCCTATAATATTTTTATTCATATATCTTCTCCGATCCGTTACATTTTTATTATATGTATAGAATAGATTTTAGAATTTCGTACCCAAAGGGTAAAACGGGACTATTTACTAAAAGCTAAATTTAAGTTAGATCGGACACAAGACGCCATGCTATCTTTCTTTTCTTGACGTTAAATGAAAGAGCTATCATGAGTGCTAATTCTCGATTTACCTAAAATAAGATTTGCAAAACTACTAGTGGGGCTTAACATATTGCCATTTATATTCATATAGATTCTGTTAATGCAAACGTAAACCACAAAACCCAATTACCAGTGAACCTAACTCATTCAACACATCGATTCAACTGTACCACCTAAATCATAGATCATCGTAAAATATAATATTTATACAACCTAGTTCGTGGTTTCGACACGATCCGGCGTTGATGTTAAATAGGCGCCTCGAGAGCCCTTGTGTGGAGTTTCGACGCTCTTCGAATCAAATGGACCATTTTCAGCTCATGTGCAGTCCAATTTCGGTCTGAATGCGCTTTGTAATCTAATATTTATAGACTATAAAAAGCTATAATATGCTTATGGTACATTATTTCAGATATCTAGGTATTAATAAGTAAGTCCAAAACGTCATACGTATTATAGCAAATCACGGCTTTGCAGCCATTACCCCAACATTTAATTGTGCCCCGGAGATTTGTATATCCCGCGGAGATTTGATTGTGCTGCGGAGATTTACACTTTTCAGTTATGAAATCTTAGGACATAGGCGCTAGTGTCTACGTAACTCTAACACTGTTGCTTTTATTTTAGTTGATTCCATGAAAATTTGGAGAACTTCGTTATTGAAATGGACATTAAATTGTCCCGCAATGTCTGATGGTTACTTCCGTAGAGTCAAAGAGGCCTTCACTTTGTCATTTTATTGTGAAAGGCTTTTTGTAAATCTTAGATTAGTTAAGGAATTATTGGATTACTTTCGGGTCATTTTCAGTCGGTCCACAAAAGCATATTTTTGTTCTATACCGAAATACACATGGAGCTCACAAAACTTAACTTTTTACTAATAGGGAATATGCATGTGATTCAAATAACGGTAATTATTTTTAAATGTAATCTCTATTCATTGAGATTCGTACATACTAATATTATTATTTTATTTTGCATTTTTTATAAGAAAATAATTATTGAAAGTGCATTAAATAGGAGGGAAATTCAAATCACTTGAAACGCAACGCTATTGGTCGAAATAATCATGAATGAAATGTGACGTTAAAGTCTGTGTTTACCAAACAATATTTATCTCTTGTCAAATCGGTCAAACTAATAAATATTATATAGCCTGTGCCAGTAAGGTTCAATCAAAAGACAAACTGTCAACACACCGCATTACACACAGTTACACACGTGGATCGCGTGTTAACAGTGTGTCGTGACCATTTTCTGTGTATTTTTTTAGAAATGCTTTTAAAACAAAATGTTCGTTCAATTGATAAAATGAGTACCTACATATACAGAATAAAACCGGCCCGATTTACAGGAGCTTCAATCTCCAATCCACTTTTTTTATATACCTAGCCTACTGCACGATGTCGACGGGTTAAATGCGAAATTGGATCGTGAGTAGCCAGCTTTACTTACTTGGTGGATGTTTGATCACGGTGTTTGACTGTACAGACTTTGAGGTCACGAAAAGCGCGCCTAAATGGAAGTTGTTTAAAAACCTGTTTTTAGTTCACTATTTTAAAACAATTAATTTTACACTAAATATTGTATTTATGGTGCCGATATTTTTTTGCACATTTGTTATAATTTAAATAATCATTTAAAATTATAAAAAAATATGTGCATATTCCCTATTACTAAGTTTACCTTTACCTATTTTAGAACTAAAGTCATAACATTTTAAAACCAATAGATTGTTCTAATTTTAACTATAGCCAATTTAAAAGTATTACAACATTACTTCTAACAAAACATGTGTAATAAGAGCACAAATGCAACATAAGCATAACTATTGTGTAACCCTAGCAATAAACGTAAGGCAGGGACATCATTCTAGCATGACGACCACGATGTTATGCTTCACTTGTAACCTAACGCCAAGCCTTGAGTTTGTTATCTTATAGTCTTAAGTCCGCATAGACTACGTAATTTATCCTTATCCACAAGATGGGCTGAGTAAAGCGTAAAGAGGTAACAAACAAACAAACTTACTTTCATATTATAATATTCGATGGATAATCTATGCATGAAAAACTAGAAGCTTCACTTAAAATATATCCCAATCCCACTAAGTCTGACTAAGTCCAAACTGGACTAAGTCTAATATACTGCACGGAAGAGTTCCAAACACTCGGTGAATTTTTTTTAAATATTTATTTAAGTCTAATCTACACTATATTATGGAAAACTGAATAGTCAAAAACTACTACTGGACCGATTTCAAAAAGTTCTTTATAGAATCCTTATTGGACCTGGATGAACATAGGCTATAAGAATTTCCCGATATTCCCACGGGAAGGCGACCAGTTGGTAGAGCGATATATGTTCATTGGGGACAGCGAGAGGACTAAAACGATTTCCCGAATTCCCACGGAAGGGGACAAACGGGAATTCAATGCTATACATCTGAAATCGGGCATATATGTTCATTGGGGACAGCGAGGGAGGACTAAAAACGGATTTCCCGAAATTCCCACACAAACGGGAATTCATGTTTTTACGAAAACCGCTATACATATGAAATTGGGCTGAAATGCATATATGTTCATTAGGACTGCGAGGAAACACTAGAACACTCGGAATTATTTATTTTTACGAAAACGGTTAAACATGTGAATCTGAATCTAAGTTGAGAATTTTTGGGACCCCGAGGAAGCACTTTTCCCGAAATCCCACGGATGGGACAAAAATTAATTTAACACAACCGCGATAACATATAGTCTTTTTACACTTAACATATAGGCTAATAGTCCACGTCGGAGTCGCGGGCGTCCAATATGTAATAAAGAAAGGGATCACACCATTTAACTATACCTACCAGATGTACGAGTATATAATCTTTTGTTTTTGATTTTTGATAGAAGTAAAGTTAATGCGGTAAACTTGCAAATATATAGATATAAGAAAGAAAGAAAGAATTATAAGAAATTATACCATAATATAGCTAGCTAAAAATCTTTAGAAATATTTTTACGAAAAAAGCTCGGATCACTTCGAACTACTTATATCAACTTCTTATTACTTGTTCAACTTTTAATTTTTCTACCGGGACCAACAGAAATTTAACTTTCCCTTTATAAAAAATATTCCAGGGGAATGTTTTATGAATTTCTTTGGAAACTGTCGAGATATACGTTTTAGTACGTGCAGTATTTCACTTTGATCCCTCACAAAGCATTGTTAACAAGAGCGTGAGAGAATCGGTAAACAAACGTAGGTAGGTAAGTACGTGGATATCCGAAACGATCTTTCAGTATACCTTGCAATGAAAAATATTCGCTGGATAGGTCTATTATATAGGTGTCATGTGATCGTGACGAATCCAGGTGCTTAGACCATGTAACATCTTTTGGCATCGACGTACGTTATTAATACACCAATAGCGGTGACTTCATCACGTGACTTGACGAACGCGTGAAACTGAAGGCTTTCTATTGGCTGTAAACGTGTCGATGACGAATCGTCCGCAGGGAGTACCTCTCAGGTTCATGATTTATTAAACTAATTTTAGGAATTTAATATTATAATATTCAATGAATTAATTTAATTTAATATAATTAGTAATTTGAATGTAATTTAAATCTACTAACCATTTTATTTTACTGTCACTTAACTAACCCATGAATCTTTGTTGTCCGAAATAAAGAATTTGAATCTCTCTCTATCTATGCGATCGAGATAATATCAGGCTTACTTTTCTTAGAAGCCTTCAAATTTGCGCCTAATGGTAAAAATTTATAAATTTGCTCATAAAATTGTTAATTTGCTGTCGCTCATAAAATTGTTACATTATCTAAGCTTACTATACTCACGGCAGAAGTGTCAAAATTAAAAAGTATATTCAACGTCTCTGATTTTCAAGTAATAACGTTATGAAAAGTTATGAAAGCTAAAAATTGCACTGTCACACAATCTTGCTAACTTGCGATTTCGAAAGTTGCAATATTGATCTTTCAAAAAGAGTGCATGGTTGAAAATTAACGCGATACTCGTACGAGTATCTATCTACATGGCTTTGATTGTCCCCGACTCTATCCATGTGAACTATGTTGAGAAAATCTAAAATTAGTAGATAATAACTGCCAATTTTGACACTAATGATCACGATCAATCTAATTTGGTATGAAAACAATTGGAGATATGGAAATATCTCTTCAGATAACCTGGCTATTGGCTGTTATTATATCTGACTGCTTTAATTAGTTTATTAGATAGAGAGATAAATAGATAATTGTAAATTTTAGACTAAATTTTTTAAACGCGTAATAGAAGATACCTACTTTGTAATAAACTGACTTTGATATTTTACAACGTTAGTTTTATTCCTAGCAGGTAGCAGATCTCGTCGTGCTAGTTTTACAATAAAAAACCCTTGCCTACCTGGTTGTTTGTCTGGAAAAAATAAAGATCGACATCGGAAGTGCCCATTGTACGGAGTTGCACCACGCATTGTGCAAGTTGTATTGTTTGTAATGCTACAATATAGTGCGACAAGAACGTAAATCGTACGTTAAAACGGAACGGGGACTTAATGAGAAAAAATATTGTTACTGTTATCACAGCAATTTATATCACCATAGTTGGTTACTACCATGATCGACATAGTTGGCCGTTTAATATCGTTGATTAATAATATACAGAGAGGTTTCAATGAAGTACCAAAGCTGGTTCTTTGACCTAAATGGTCAATAAATTTTAATGACCTCTGGTATTATGCCATATTGTGAGTTCATATTACACTACTTAATTTGCTTGCATGGTTTCAGAAGCCACTTACTCTATTGCCTCTTTTAACTGACGATATAAATCTAATAGAATAGAACAATCTTCACTAGTAATACAAAAAATTTGCCTTTTCTCTCTCATAGGCCACTTGTTTTCTTAGTGCTACAGCTCTTTCAAGTTGCTGACATTATCATGCTGTGATATAATCACGTGTAATATACCTACCAACATCTCTAGTCCGTTTCGCATTAAAAAAAGCCGTGTTTAAATAATTATACATTTTTATTTCACCTTGCTTGGGGTGTGTAGTACCCATGCCATTGCAATTTAATACTTTGTATAATGGCGTAAAGTAAGTATTATATTTGTAAATTTTGCTATCATCTGGATATTATTTATTTCATCAAAGTATTCTTACAAGCGTCTCCATTCAAACAGGTAATTTACAAGAAGTCCGCTTCATTTCTCAGTCGTTCAATTCTACGTTCCTAACCTCTTTTCGATCTTGACTTGTTAATAAAAATTGAAGCGTTACACTTCCTCCATTCTGGATTTATTTCATATGTATGTCCGTCCATACTTGCAGCCAATGTATTCGATTGGTTACTCAAGCACGTAGCTAATCTCTTACCGTGGAATCTTGAGCATGTGCCAATAATACACCCGGTTTATAGGTGCTTTACTTTTATTGAAAACTTTTATTACTTTAATTCAATGTACGCTAGTTATTGTGTGCCGAAAATAGATATTTCATTGTAGAATACGTAAATATTTTACCCGAATACGGTATATCCAAAAGTAATTTATTCATTTTATTTTGGTGTCCTATGCTGATGCGGGGCTTCACTAGAATAAATCAACTGCTCTCCTTTCGTGCATTTCGTAAGAGTCGAGTAAGGTATACGGCCATTCTCTAAGGTGATGAGCAAGCAACTTGTGATCTTCTATATTTAGCCTCGCTGTGCTAAACGTGACTGCAGGTTTTCCTTCGTAAACCTGCAGTTCTGGCTACCATATTATAAATATACATAGGTAGTTAATTTATGTATGTATGCCAATCAACCAAAGCGGTTAAACTACTCATCCGATTTTGAATGAGGGAGTGGTCAATCGATTTGTTATTGTTGTCCGGGTGATAGGTAGGTATAGACTACCTTGTCCTATAGACGATATACTTCCAGATTCTTTCTTAACTTTTGCTATAACTGGTTAGATTTTATGTTGTTCCTTTTTAGTATGTAATCCAAAGGTTAATGCAATAAGTGCGGTTGGAATCTGTCGTGTAAACAATCTTAAAGTAAATTTTGGTTTACAAACCTTGTTAAATAATTATGTTGAAACCGGAAAATAAGTGCTAAACAATATAATTTATGAAGACTGACGTCCGCGATATATCTATGCTTTTCTTTCGAAAATCATAATATATAACTGAAGATAAGCATCTTTTTAATGTTATGGTAAATAACATCATTAAGCCATAATTTAAAACTACTTTGAATGCTCCGTAGCTCTAGTCATTAGTGATTCCGTACTCATTAAAATATTCGGAAGTAGAAGCGCAGTAGCGTGCACCCAATATTTAACTCCAAACGTATTATAATTTGAAGTCTTTATTTATCTTTGTACTCGTATGAATCTATAAGGTTTGAATTCAGATTTAATTAGATTCTATTTCTAGTCTAAGGAACGTGTTATTAATGCCATTCGTGCAAAATTTCTTTGTCGATAATGGACTGTAATTAACTGCTAAAAGGAGAAGACAATGCCAAAAAGGTTTGCGTCTCCCGATTTTTATATATGTTCAGAACCTTTTTCTTAATCTGTAGGTTTGAAATGAAATGAAATGAAATGAAATGATATTTGAAATTGTTTATGAGTTATCCTTTACATACGTTTCTTTCTTAAAACGGACTACGTCCATCAAATGAAAAATACGTTCTAAGAAATATTGATGACTACAGACGCGAATTATCATCCTCCCAGAAAAGGTTGTGGGAGCATCCCCAAAAATTTGACCAAGTCTGAGTCGATATATAAATTTCCTTATGTTCCATATTGCATTTATATGTATATTAAGCGCCAGATTACATAATACTCGTAGTTACTACACTAGGCTAAGTCATACTGGAATATGTTATTCCTCTATGGCTACTAGTCACGCCCATTATCACCCATAGAGATTAGGCAGAAGTGTGCGAACTACACACCAATTTTTTACCAGCCTATAAAGTCCCACGTGGTGAGGTGTCAGCCTACCACCGCTTTTCGGGCACAAATACAACAAATGTTCTCTCCCACAGGCCCCACGCCGCCGAGCAGCCGCAGAGCGAAGTCGGAGTCACCAGAATCGTGTCACAATGTGGGCGGCGGGGCCCACCTGAGGTCCCGCCTCGCTATGGGCTCCAACATCAGCCAGCACTCCTCCAAGGGCCTCAAAGGCCGCAGAGCCCGCTCCAGTGGCGACCTCTGCAATGGTGACTCGAAAAGCAACACGGAATCTTCGGTTTGCGGCTCCGTAGCCGGTGATGCGGCTTGGAACAGATCTTTGCCCAATCATTTGGATGGAAACCGGCATTTAGCTGATTATAGTAGAGTTAACAACAACTATGCTGAGTTTGGGACATATAGAAATCACCCGAAACCTGGAAGGGGACTGCGGTATCGAGTTTCTAAGTCTGGTGAGTTTACTTTATCTAGCTACGAGTATAAGACTAGGTATTCATTACAATAGTCCAGGAAATTCTTGGAATTTAATTTACGAAATAATAATTAATTTTACGTTTAGTCCCAAACGAGATACCTAATTACCTTTATTTTCTAACTATAACTCAAAGACCTTTAATGGTTACTGAAACCACTCCTTAGAAATGATATCGAAGTTCATGGTCCATTTTATTGTGATATGGAATATTACGTGTTAATTTACAAACTTAATGATAATAGCTAAAACCATTTGAATAAATAAATCAAAGGATAATTAGTTACTTAAATACGTTTGGACAATGTTAAAGTATCTTTCTGAATATTCTGTAATCCGTCAGTTTAATAAACATGCAGAGGTAAGGCCCAGTCTTGAAGGCGTTACGAATTTTAATAAAACACCCGGTAAGAAAATTTTATAAAACGCATTAACTAGGGCGGGGTGTGAAACACTAATAGCGTGCCTCTTTAAGACGGTAGAAAGGTGTAAATTACTAAGGTAGGTAAGTAATATTTTATGCTGTTAGGTAAACGAGTTATATTTTACTTTAATAAAGCTTTGAGCCGCAGTGAGTTTCAACTCTCGCAATTCTTTTAAATCCTAATTTCGGCGTCGGGAAAATAGATTTTCAAAAGCCTTGATTATTTTCTGCGTATAGATTGCTAGGTCATTGTGCGCGACCGATAACGCATACAAAATATCAAAATTACATAGTCTCTAGGGTTTTTTTTACATTTTCAGCTAAGCTGTACCGCAATCAACAAATTATTCAGTTATTATCAAAAACATTTTACGCTTCCATTATCGTTCATAACAATTAAACTTTTAAAGTTTAATAAAAGATTATTTCACAACTTTTCGGTTTCAGGAGCGGTTCAGCGATTAATTTCCATTCTTACACAATTAGCCCTTGGTAGGGCAGCCCCCTTTCTTCGCCTCGAAGGCCCTTCTCTTTCAGATAAATCTTAGATATAGCATAATATAGAGTCGATCAATATGCTGACCAAGACTCCATTATATTTTTCTGTGTAAAAATGTTTTATTCTTTATTGCACACAAATTATGTTTTCTTATATAACATAATAGAACTGAACCTATATTCAAGTTTATAATAAGGTCTTCTAGTAAAATCTTGAGGGACCACTTGTACCAATCATGGATAATTTGCTATCTCTGACTGACATGCAAGTTAATGTAAAGTACGGTGAACACACAATCAAAACACGAAATATATGATGATAGAACACAAGATCACCAACAAAATAAGTACATCAAATAAATCACAACAAATAAAAGTTTTTCATGAGAAATAACTAAAAAATATTTGCATAGAATACTTACGCTCGTAGAGAAATCCACGACAGCTTGCTGTTCTAACATCGTCAAACTCTATGGACCGTCCCTTTAAGATAAAAACCTTTAATGCGGGTTAGGGGCCATCGATCATCTCACCTCACCCGGGCTCTGCGGATATTGTTATTCCGTAAGATAAATAAATGATCTTGCTTAAATCTGATCGTTTTATACTTACACAATCTATAGACATCTCTGGATTTACGCGAAAAGGAGAAGTCAGCTTGGATATCTCATTTTAAGTAACTGTTTTGATCTCAGCAGCATTTTTACGGGTCCATTTTCCAATAGTCAGATATAGTTTTGATATAGTCTATATCTGAAGGATAACAGCTTCAAATTTATCTCTCAGATAGGCTATCTGACCTTTGGAAAAATTGGTCCTAAATGTTATTAGGCTGAATTTTATAGTTAAAGTTGAATAAGCCCATCACTGTTATTTCGCCGTTGAGTTGGTCAATCAAACGCTTCTGTATAACGCCCTTTACTCGTCCCGGACCGAATTACAGAAATATTGTGAGCTTCACACTGGCGCTTTGTCAACCGGATCCGTACATTTTGCTATTGGATATCCGCCTCCGGATGTTCGGGGACCGTGGCGTGTGAAAGGGCTCTTGAGAAGGTGATAATGTAATATTTCAATATTAACTTTCAATATAACTCAAGTGCCATTTTGTTTGGCCCAGAATATGAAAATGAACAATTTTCTAGGGTTATTATTTTGAGAGTAGTGTAAATATATCTGTGCATAGGTCGGTAGTCTACTAATGAATAGTATAAGAAATACTAGTTGAGAACTAAAGGAAACATAGCACGTAGTAGGTAACTATGAAATAAGAATAAACATAATAAACCACAATAAAGATAGAGCTCCGGGATACGGAGAAGGATATAGACATTATGTAGTCTACGCAGACGACGTGAAACTTTTTGACGATTCGTACGTAATATTAGGTGTTGCCCGCGACGTCGTCTGCGTAGACTTCCAACGTTAAAAGAATAGAGTCGTCAACATTTACATCCAACGCGACGTCAACCGGTAGATGTGAATCATAACATAGTATAAAAGAAAGTCGCTTTCTGTTGTCTATCTATACTTAGATCTTTTTTTTTTACACTTCACAGCACATTAACCTAGTCCCACACTAAGATTGTCTACCGGGATCTATGCTTAGATCTTTAAATTACACAACGGATTCTGATGCGGTGTTTTAAATAGATAGAGTGATCCAAGAGGAACATTTATATGTATAAGCAGTGCACCATTGCGAAGCCGGGGCGGGTCACTAGTAAGAGTATAATCTGTATTTTTGTCGTGCGGTATAGAGTATAGACATAGAGGGTGGGGCGGTGACGTCACGCGGTGCGCCTTAAATATCTTCGGGTCAAGGGCGGGGGAGTGAGAGCTTGCGGGCAGCGCGTGGAGGTGTATGTTACGGGTAAAAACCTAAATGCGGTTAACTGGGACATGATCCCTAACAGCCATACTGGAAATTGTCATAACTTTTGTTTATAATCCCCGACGACAAAGCCTCAGCTAGGTAGCGTAGGTTTTAATATTTTTGGATAGATAGGTAGTTCCGGCTACCATCATTGTTAAAAAAATCCGGTAAAAGTAAAATTGTCTAGAGATATTAAAAATGAGTTGTGTCATTTTGTGGGGAATCAATCTTTAATTTAATCTTTAGATTAGTATTAATCTCAGGTCAGTGGAGAAGAATTATTTTACCAAGATAGTTTTTATTTTGTGCATTTAGTGATGTTTCTTTTTACTATTTCTCGTTACCCTATTAAAACCATTCATCAAAAAAGTTATTAGCGATTTTGTACCGGGTTTTAACATTTACTCAGGACATGAGTTGATTCCAACAGAAATTGTAATGAAAAGAAATTGAAGGACTAACAGCTTATAAAAAATAGCTTAAATTGCATTAACCTATTACATTAATCTCTTTTATAATAAATAACTTATACTTTAGTTGCAATAACAACAAAAATGTAGTGGAATGGGTCTTTAAAGTTTGCTTAAATTTCAAACTTGTGTATTAAGATTAGCAAGTTCAGCAGAACCGTGGTTAATATTCCGGAAGCATCGCATACTAGGTATAGAATACTAACTATTAGGTAGTGTAGCTTAAAGTTGATATTTTAAGTAACTATCTTATATAACCCGAATATAGTCGGTGTTATTACAAATCTGCGTATAAAGTTAGACATTTGACAGCAAAATGTATGGAATATATGTCAAATTTTGGCAATTTTAGCTTGTAAGTAAACAATGTTTAAATTCTTTTACATATTAAACCTGCTACGAACATAACAAAGTTAATAATAAATTAACGATGATAACCAAATGTATGACACGTATTTCCTCATTTCTAATAAAGATTATTTTTCAGTTATTAGTTGCTATTTTCTTCATTTTGGGGCATTTTCATACACTAGGTAACTTCACACTAGGCTGAAAGCTCCTGTATTTTGGGTTATGGCCGTTTACTTCCTGCGCCAAGTATTCATCATGATCAGCCTATTGCAGTCCATTGCTGGACGTAGGCCTCCCCCAGGGCACGCCACAAGACTGCCATGGGGGATATTTGCCCATAGTCACCACACTGGGCAGGCGGGTTGATGACCGCAGTTTGTATTTAGGACTATGTTGTCAACACGGGAGGCGCTGCTGGCCACCTCCCGGAAACCCTTAAGCGCCTCGTACGATACCCACGGGCAGATATGGGCTGGTACGAATTCTACCCTGCCGGCACCACGCGGCCAAGTATTATGATTCATTTATTTTGACTGCAGTATCTAAATTATTTGGGTGCAGTTAAATAACGAGCAGACCATAGTTTTATTACCGGCTTAGTTATTTAGTAAACATAATACACATGCTATCTACCTTTTTAGAAATCGATAGAGACGTTATATGTAATAGGGTACGAGAACCTACTTGTTGCCAATTTGATCCTTAAAAAGAGGGAACCTGTCTTCTTATTCCTCTATGCCTGTACTAATGTCGGGCTTCACTAGAATACATCAGCTGCATCTCCTTCCATGTAAGTACGAGTATGTCGTAAGAGTCGATTAACTCGGGCATCTCTCAGGCATAGAGGAATAAGATGTAGACATAGAGTGCTAACGTCATACTAACAGTTTCGATGCACCATTAGACTTTTCGGTGCCTCACAATTCCAGTCCTTGACACTTAGATTGCATTACTATACGTTACAATACATTAGTAATGTAGTACATTACTATACATTACACTGATAGAATCTAAGTGTCACGGACTGGAATTGTAAGGCACCGAAAAGTCTAATGGTACATCGAAACAGTTAGTATGACATTAGCACTCTATGACATCTTATTCCTCTATGTCTCAGGCGAAAAGCTAGCGACTTGTCAGTGATCATTTACATCGCCCCTAACTATACAAAATATAGATCTTCTTTATGATCCTGTAGTTCTGGCAACCCCGTTTCGAAAACACAGCTGTGTGTGTGTGGTATGTACGTAAAAGAGAGATAACAACAAGTTTGGATGATGGGACTAGCGAATAAACACCCCTAAAGAGATTGAACCGCGTATCCGAAGGTTGTCGAGTTTTAGATATTTAGTCATCATAAGCCTAGATACACCTGATCTAGCATCTAGGTCAACTAATTCTAAACCTAGCACCCGATAAGCTTCCAAGTTAAAGGGGATTGACTATTTAATGTTTGCGCCTCGGGTAAGAGAATTTCCAATAATTAATATCCGAGGTACTTACCTATTTATTTACGTAGAAAATCAGTGCTAATAATAAACTTGCAATTACGCAAATAATATTCTACAAATTGTTTGATTTATTTTAAAAATTATTAATAAAGAAATGGAAAAAATTCCTCACCCGGGTGGGTGATTTATTTTATTTGTAGAACGACTAGAAAGAACAAGTTCTCTACCTGTCAAAATTAACTTATAATAAAACCCATGGTAAAGTTGAAATATAATTGAAATGTATATGTACCTTTAATTTTACACAATTATCTCGGCTGCGCATGTAGTATTTGTTGCTTTTAATTAATTTTAACAAACATATATGTCCAAAGCATTACTTACCGCAAAACACAACGCTTTATACAGGCCACAGCCAGGAAATAATCATTATTAAAACAAAACCACTACATATGAATTCATCAAGTTCGTTTACGTATTTTATGTATAAGCTACTAGTGGACGCCCTCGACTCCGCCTGCGTATGAAACAAAATGTAACATTCCGGAAAAAAAATTGTCGACAGACTGACGACAGAGTTACTTTCGTATTTATCACGTAAAAATTTATATACCGCTTTCGTTTTATAAATTCTTATTTTTAACGGTTCATTCGCTACATTCTCATAGAAATAGTAAAAATATAAAAATACTTCATCAAACTATTCTCTAGCGTCTTCATTTTGAGCAAAATAACAATGTAATTTTTGTATGCCGGAGAAAAATGGTCGAGCTGTGAGACGGAATAAAATCGTCCTTTCATAACACCTCGAAGCTCTTGAATCTAGGTCTTGGAGACTGACTTCTATGGCACGAATTTAATATTGTCATTTCTAAAGAAATCCTATGTTGATACCTATTTAAATAAAAATGACTGAAATAACGGAGAGTTCTAGTAATTAGAAAAATTCCATCTACCAAGGAATTGTATTTGACCTCAAAAAGTGAGAAATAGGTCCCCTGATTACGTAATAGCAATAGCAAAGCCGAAGCAAAGCGATTGCAAAAATTATACAATATTCGCCTTAAAATGTCAAAGTTCCTTTGAAATTCGTTTTACGTAATACGAATTTGACAAGCAATCAACGATTTTTGTACAATTTTCACTATCCCTTTGCTTTTGCTAGTTAGGTAATAAGGGGAGGGGTCAGTTTATCCCAATCTTCGGCCAAATAGGATAATATATTACTAAAACCGTAATATCTCTGCAAGGATATATGACCGAAGTTGGACCTTACTTTATAATGCACTAGTGGACGCCCGCGACTTCGTCCGCGTGGACTATACAAAAAAAACAAAATTTCGAAATTATCCGGGATAAAAAGTAGTCTATGTGTTAATCCAGGGTGTCAGCTAACTCCATAACAAATTTTATTAAAATGGCTCTAGCCGTTTTTACGTGAAAGAGTAACAAACATCCATCCATCCATCCATACTCACAAACTTTCGCGTTTATAATATTAGTAAGATAGATATAAACACGGTTCCCGAAATGGGATAGCCAGAACCGCAAGATCACGAAAAAGATCTCACAGACACGTTTAGCACAGCGGGGACAGATGAAATTCTTTTCTTTCCTTCCTTCTTTCCATTTATTATGTAAGCGTAATTTCCTTACACTTCCACACACCTAGGTACGTCAAAATGACGTGATTGATGAAAAATAAAACTCTCTAAGTAAGTTCTCACTAACTTTTTACATTTATCATACAATGCTGTGATAAGAACTTGAATGACCGTGATAAATAGCTTAGAACTTTACAGAGAACTACTATTTTAGTACCTACATAATGTATGGGATCTAGTAAATAACATAGTCCGAAAATAAAAAAATACTTGTAGACGCTCGTGACTCTGGGATAAAAATATTGTCGGGATGTCTGTTTCAGGCTCATTTCAATCGGTTCAGTTAGACGAACAGACAAAGTAACTTTTACATTAATAATATTAGTAGATAAGGATAGTTGCCCGTGACTTCGTCCGCGTTGGCTACAGAATGTAGCCTATGTCCTTCTCCGTACTCCTATGCATACGAATGTGTATGCAAAACTTTAGTAAAAGATTTTATTGACTGACTAAATAAAGCATGAAGAGGTAACTAACAAAAATTGATATTATAAGTTTAGATTTGTAATATTAGTAGGTATGGATTCGTTAAAAGTGTCACACCCGAATGTAAAAAAGTAGGGAATTAAAGAAACACATTTTTATTATCCATAATATCAAGTAGTTAACAGTAAAATCCTTTTAGTCATTTTCCTTAACAAGTTAGGTAACTACTATTTCACTGAATCGGTTCCAGTATTTGGCTGTGATTTGCGTGCAGACTGTGTGGCGTCGGCGCCATTTTTAGTCTTGTCACGAATCATGAGAAATAACAAACCAAATTCGAATACAGCTAGACATGGCTGTCTTAATTTACTTTTTAAATTGTATTATTCTATTTATAGTTTTACTTTGGTATGTGAGTGAATTTTCCAGCGAGTAACTTTATGGCATTAACCATCAAAAAATAACTCTCACCCTTCAAGGAAAGAAAGTGCCGCAGAAAAATACTAATTTATAAGTACTTATGTAGGTACTAACAATAGGTAGTTTTATACTTAGTAAATTAATAATCTACATAAATATAGGTTATAAAAATAGATGCTTTAAAAATTGCTTTATAAAACCTGTTCCAAAATATATGAAAATTTAAGTAAAATGCTCGTTGAAAGGAATATACACAAGGTATGGCTGACACGAACATAGGTTCATAGCACAATATTTACAAACTTCCTGACTCAAAACATTCAGGCCATATTTCACCCTTTATATCAGGTTTAATTACTATTTACTCGTGGCCCTGCACAGTGTCCTCGCCCGTTTAGTTATTATTCAACGTTCTGTAAAAGCTGAACAGGTGTAAATCGAAAATTGAACCAACATTTTGTTTGGAATACTATCGAGCCCATCGAGCCTAGTGTTTTAGGGTTCCTTTTTAAAAAATCCAACAACCCGAGTGCTTAAAAAAGAACCAAATAATGTACATAAAATATTTTCTAATGATCGTAACATAACAACTGAACAGCCAGGATCCATTGAAATATTATAAGCTTGGCTGTCGGATAATGGATCCCGACTGTTCAGTTGTTATGTTACGATCATTGGAAAATATTTTATCTTCTTCAATAGTATTAATTCCAAAATAATTCTAGACCACCGGACATCTAAGTGCTTGTTTTTTTTCTTTTCAGTTTTTTTTATTATATACATTATTTGGTTCTTTTTTAAGCAGTCGGGTTTTTGGAGTTTTATATTATGTTTTATACTTTTTTATTATGAGTACCTAGCTACTAATAGATACGCTTCAAAAAACATGCTCAACATGCTCGGCAGCAAGAAGTTTTCGTCTTGCTGCTGTCTTAAAACTTATAGGTATGTGAGATAGGTTGTTACGCAACTTTTAATCTATATAGATCCTAAACGGTTAGTCCAATCGAAAAATGTTGAGAGAAACCTAAAAATTATTTTTAAATACCTATTCAACGATACCCCACTCGATATAGTTTGTCGACTTTAATTTTTTTCATTTTCACAAAATGGCGTCCAGTAGTCGCCATATTGGATTTTTACTAACGTCATGTCTTTAGTGACACCAGGGATTTGGTATCTCCTCTTAGGATGGATTCCAAGCTCTGAACAAGAAATTGAAACATGAAAAAATGACAGCCTCCCCCCCTTGTTTTCCCACAAGGGATCCCTTACACAGAAAAAAAATACCCTATAATGTAAGTAAAGACGTTGAAAAAGGCATAAATATAATATTATCATGAAAAACTTGGGTTCGTTTTGAAAATGTTTAACATATTTAATAGAGTAATGAAATATATTTAATGTAATTTGTAATATAAATAAAGTGTACATAATATAGTAAAACAAACCTTCGCGGTAGCAAAAATTCCGTATTTTAAGGAATGTTCTGTTGCTATGTAATGGTATCCCTGGGTAGCACATGACAATTTTGTCAAATCACGTCAAGTCGATTTGTTTGAATCGCTTCGCATATTTGTGTGGACTAAATAAGATATTTTGGTGGTATTGATATAAATATAGTAGTGAAATGTATTGTTCGTGGTTGCAGAAGCGAGTGGCATCCAGGATCCTACTTATTATATCACTCGTAAGTACAAAATTTAGTTTCCAAACTATGGCCCTAGGCAAAAACTCAAACGGAAAATTTTAGTAATATTTTAGGCAATATTCACTCTTGATTTTTTAAATATTTGTCACAAAACGTTATTTAGTTAGTTGATTATCCTCATAATCCTAATATTTGGTTCTGAAGTGACTTTTAAAACATTTTCTGTGTATTGTGTATTTTTGAGTAGGGTGCACATACTTTTCCATAACAAAACGTTCCGACCCTACAATGAGTTTATTTTAAAATGTTATACGAATAGCTATTGTGATATGGATAACATTATAAATGTGAAAGTATGTGTATATGTGATAATTTTCTCTGCGTATCTTTGAATGGACCCAGAAAAGGTTTAAACACCTAGCTTGGTGGCGCCTTTCACTGTATCACTGTCACATTCTGTAATCACTAGTTAGCATAGGTATTATAAAATTATTAAAATTTCAGATAATCAATCAAGAAAATCAAGGAAACCCGTGTATGGATTATAGTAACGTTACAGTTACCGAAATATTATATCACTGGATCAATTACTGGCAGATAGAGCAGAAAATATTTGTCGTTCACTACAAAAACATTTATCGTTCTTATGCTCAGCTTCAAAGGGCGATGGAAAAACTTGAGCAAATAAAATAAAAGATATTTTAATGATTATTTAGTTGTTAAATCCTTTAATCTAAATAAAACACTAAAGTAAAGTTCTGTTTAACAGAACTCAGTTGACCTTCAAAAATGCAAGCATTACATTGATTCACTTTTATGCTACTCAGCAATACTAAGCATTTATTTACTAGTTAAAAGCGCTATTAAATAATGAAGGGCACTAAAAACAGCTCAAAGCTGTATTACTTGTACGTCCTGTATTAGTTAGTCCAAAGCGGAATTACGGTGCATTAGAATAGCACAAGTTTATGCTATTATGCAGCATTAGGCATTATCTTACTATTTAAAAATGCTATTGTAGACCCTTAGACATCAAAAACAGATGGATTTAAACATGGCGGATTTACATTACATTATAATGGTTTATGTTTATACTGCTAAATAGCATTGAGCATTTATATCCTACAGCTGCTTTGTGTATTGATGCAATAAAACTACAGGCATTACAAAATCATTTTGATATGCCATTATCCACCCCTTATACAGTGTAAAGCATCATAATGGTTTCAAAATGCTCATATAAAGCATCAAGATGCTCGGTGAACTCATATAAGAGTTTCTACGAACCTTAAGTTCTACATAAGTTAATTATCCGTTTGTTAAAATGCTTCCTGTGTTACTTGGGTTGTTCATGGTAGAAATGTAATTAAATGAACAAATGTCCATTAAAATTTCATTGTGAGTACACTCTACTTTTTTTTCCGTCTAGTTTTTCAAGGTCAAATCGGTCAAATTTTCGGGAGGCAGTTTTTAGTAAGAAGCGCTGTTTCCAGCTTGTATACATTTCTATGAGTGACACTCACCGGACTAAGAGGAATCTATTAACGTATGAATCATAAAATCGGCCGAGGCGTTTGGTCTGTGTAGTGCTTCAAAGGAACATACAAACATACATAGGCTGTTAAACACAATACCACTCCTTTGCGTCGCACAGTCGGGTAAAAAATAAATAAGCGATCCCTTGTAAAACCTGCTTTATAAGGAAAGCGAAGAGATATTATCAAAATGGTTTTAGAACGCGCGTTCATACGTGAAAACCTATACATAGACATGGCTGTGTTCCCCTAATAGGGAAGCCCAGAACTGTAGGATCATAAGGGATATCACACAACCACGTTTAGCATAGTGAGGACAAATTGTAAAGCTAACAACTTGAGGGGTTAGTGCGAGTTTTCACTTCGAACTCGATCGCGTTAACGTAAACTGTATAACCAATCACGTAGTGAGAACCACTTATGTATGATACATCACGTGATCACACCTTAATGTGATTGGTTAGCTGCTTTACGTTAACTTGATCGAGTTCGAAGTGAAAACTCACACTAACCCCTCAAGTTGTTAGCTTACCTATAGCCTGAGAGAATGCACGAGTTCCATGGACGATTCTTACGACATGCACGGAAGAAGAGGCAGCTGATGTATTAAATAATATGTCAGAATCGTCGGTACGCGAGTCCAACTCACACTTGGCCGGTTTTACTCGTATTATAAAAGGTGTGCTTGTAGTCGTACGTCGACTATTATGACCCAAAAGGGGTGATAAAATAAAGCCACCTGTGCTTGCTAATATTGCTACCTACTCGTGCTGTTTTACTCGTTTGTTGTATATAATAATTTTAGGCGTTTATTAATACTAGCTCAACAGTTATATACATACATATATATTGTTTAGTTTATCCTGAAGGCAAGGCAAGGGGAAACTAAGCCCATGCAGCCTTTGTCTTTAGTAAATGATTTCTGATAATTATGATAGATGATAATACATATATGATGATGATGAAAGGAAACGTCAAGAAAATCCTCAAGAATAAATTTAAAATTAGACTAAATAAAAAATAAATGCAGAAACAACTTACATGAGCCCATGAAGACATCGTATTCCGACTAAAGTTTCAGCTTACCTGCGTCACTCATATTATAAAACAAAGTCTGTCCATCTCTATGTATGCTGAGATCTTTCAAACTAGGGAACGGATTTGGATGCGGTTTTTTTTAATAGATACAGTGATTCACGAGGAAGGTGCATAATGTATAACTAGGGACCCGCCCGGCTTCGCACGGGAGTAATGCACACTCACGCGGGCGAAGTCGTGGGCGACCACTAGTATCACATCACAAGTAAACAAAATATAACTTATCTACCAACAAACATCCCTACGGACACATGCAAGCCATTTACAAATAAATTTTGATTTTCACAAGAAAGTTCTTCCAGCTTTTCCCGCCGAATCCTCTCAACAGTTTTTATTCTCTACTTCTCTACACAATGGACAACTATAGCATAGTATCTGTACAATAGGTACTAAGTGGGAAAAATAAAGCAATTTGTAAATAATATATTTCTCAAACCGAACCCCAATACAAGTCAACCCTTTGTATAGCAACTAAGTAAAATTTATTACATGTTTAGGTACAATACCGGAATAAATAAATCAATCAGCAGTAATCCGGATAAACTCGGATATACGACCGTTTCATCCCAAAAAGACAAGGGAGTTACACTACCTCCATACTATTCCACAAAGTTAGAATATCTAAATTAAAATCGGAGGTTGACTACGTAAATATTTCGCATAGTAAAATAAGACGCAGTTTATTAGTACCTAGGTTCGGATCAAGAAACAAATATAGGTACAATACTAGAGTAAAGTTAATGGAAATCTGTAGCTCAACTTGCCACTGTTATAGTGGCAGGAAGGTGAGAAAGACATAATTATCTCACATTTAAACGTCAAATCCACACACATACGCGAATGGAAAAATTTGCTTAAAAAAATTATTTTGTGAAAAATATCGCCATACTCGTGCGAGTGATAGGCGAGAGCCAAGGATTTGGTATCTCCTCTTGCGAGAGCTTAGGCTTATACCTACGTTCATATAGGTATGCTACTATAAATCTCTTATTGTACATTTCGAACTTTCTAGGCAATTTAAGTTCGGACTTGCATGCGGTTGTTTCCGAGTGGTTTATTCTACTGGCAGGTAATTTACATGTTTCGCTAGCTCTTCGGGCTATTACCCGTAGGGTGGGTATTGTAAATCAATGCTAGCAGGCAGTATTCTGGCCGCCCTAAGTAACGGAACTCACGCGAGCACGAGCCAGCAACATCGAGTAGATATAAGAGGAGCTGCTATTATCAAATAATGTAGCCTACGTATGGTGCACCAATCAATAAATGACATATTTAGCTTACTCCATCCATCGTCCAAAAAGGCGACACTAGTTTTTACCAGTAATGTGTTCATAGGTAATTCGAGTTGGAACCTATAAAGCTTTCATTTCCTAAGATAGAGATACGGTCAATTGGGGCGTTTTCTGTGTAAACAACGGTATGAATTACCGGTCTCTAGCAAATCGCAACTTTAATTAGAAAGATAATTTCATCGCTGTATTACAGCCGCTATCCTAATAAACCTTAGCTTAATGAAGCTCAGGCGGTAAAAGCTTAAAGGACCTATTTGAAATTACTGTGAAATATTTCTCATAAGTTGCCGATCGGAAAACTAAAGGGAGACAGCCCTCGTATCGGCTATCTTTTTGAGAGTCCATAGTGATATCACTCATTGAAACTTAATAAATGGAGTAATGCCTGATCTGAAGAAAAATTTTATGAAACACACAGACACACACACAGACAACTCGCTTCCCGATTACGAAGTTTTAATTATCACTTTAAAACAGTCGTTCCCAAAGTCACCCAGGGGTCCACAAGAGACTCGATGGGGGTCTACGTTGGCGTGAAAAAATGGGGGTTTATAACTAATTTGTGTGTGGTGTAGGCCTGTAGGGGGTCCACCAGGACCAGTTAAATTTTAAAAGGGGTCTATGAGTAAAAAAAGTTTGGGAACCCCTGCTTTAATCTGTCAAAAAAGATAGCCAATATGTTTGCAGAACACTTCCTCTTAATATCTGCTACATAGATAGCACGATACGTTTTAGTGTGATGGTATGTTTATAGATGTTTACGGCTACAACGATTACAAGTTTTACATACGTTTTGCTATAAACTTTCGCCAGTAATCTTTTATTACTCCATTTGCAATTTCACGTGAATATGTGACGTTCTATACTAAAATAAGCCACTGCAATACGAAGATTAGAAGAAATAATAACTTTTACACAGAACTGTAATCTTAGACCTGGAACATGGTATTGTAGGTATATGTATGACGTAGCCATCCGAAATTCTTACAGATACGGGAGAGACGGTAATTCTGTATCTCATAATCTATATTTGTAGGTACAATATATGTATTAAAACACATAGCTTATGGTATTCGGACAAAATGTAGAGCAATTTGTGCGTCTACGTACATTTTATTTATTTATTTAAAAAATAACAAACTGTTTATAAATCAAAACCATAATGTTTCTATACATATAGGCATCTAGGTAGAATGAATTAGAAGGGAGGAGGGAGGACTTACTTTTAACTACAGAATCCTATATTGCTCGTTCGCATTGCACTTGGCCGATAGAACCGAGGCAAAGTAGAGATGTAAAACCGAAACATACTAAGTACAGAAATTCAACTCACCGCCTCAGTTATGTTATCTTAGGAAATTAAACTTACATTCTCAGTCATGTTCAGTAAATATTATCTAAGCATTTTCCACCTTTTCTTGAACAAATAAAATTCCGTTTATAAAATGTTTACCGTTTTCAATGCAAAAAAAATCTCATTAGCAACCGTAAAAAGGAACCCAGTATGGGGCGAGAACGAGGGTAATGGCTGCTACTTGAAATTATTGTTTATTTTTTCATTTTATTTTCTTAAATGCTAAGTGGTCGTAACTTGAATATGTAATTAGATTAATGTTAAGATTTTTTCGTGACTTTTAATAGATTCGAGAGAGTTCTAAGATATTGGTTAAGGCTAATAACAATAGAAAAAAAATGGTTGTGCTGGTTCTTATCTTGTACAGTCCCCCATAAGGTTTCTAACTGAAGTGAAGTATTTACTGTTTCAGAACCTGCCCCATGAATCAGAATATCTGTTTTCTTTGTGAATAATGTTCTGAATACTTTAGAATAAAATAATGTTATATAAATATGGTATTGTTTCAGAATACATTGTTTAAATAACGACCGAAAATTATAGATGTTCCATCGTGTCAATAACATCTTTAATATTCGAATAAGTAATAAAATTTTGTTGCCTTTTACAGATATTTAAAATAGCAGATTTTTAATTTTCTTTATACATATAATTTTCTTTATATTCACTTACTTCATAACACATTAACCTAATTCCACACTAAGATTCCTAAAGTCTTGTGTTATGGGTACTAAGCAACGTTATATAAATACATACATAGATAATAAATAACAATACTAACCTCAGAACACTACTTATAAGTTCTAATATACTAACTAACGAATTAATATCACACCATCTAACACAATCACACAATCTACCTAACAAGGCGGACTTTCAAATTAAATAAATCTTCATGAAGTGTGTAGCTATGTGTAGTATTTTTTGAGGATTCATCATAACTCCTGGCTTAACTATTTCTAAAACAAGCACTACACACGAAAATCTTAACTATGTCTGTTTATACAGATTATCTCCTCCTGTTTACGGTACCTATCCGCATTTGCCTCAACAATCCAGTAACTCCCTCTATCTCTTTCCCAGGATCAGATGCCGAACCCGTGTGGAAGCTCCAAGACCCTGGCTTCGACCAGGGGTATGCCTCAGAGAGGTCCCCGGAGGATGACTACGTGCCTCCAATAATGCCGGCAGTCTCCCTCGAGCAGTACGAAGCAGAACTTCGGACTGTCTACCCATTCATAAATGATGGTGAGTGATGTTTTTATTTTGGTATTCATAGTTGTACACTCAAATTCCAGTCGTCCTCATCCATTTAAAACTTAAGCGAAGGACACAAAGTAGTACCTATGTCTACTAGACTACGTCGAGTAAAAATGGTCTCGTGGTAATAAATAGATTACGAATACCAGTATAAGTTTATACACACAATAAAAATAGGGTACCTAGGTATATCTTAATTCCGATATTTTATTGTCCATTCAAATCACTATAAAATCTAAATTAATTATATACCTATGATTGGGCCAATTATTTCTAAAACATGCACCTGAAAAGCTTAAAACTGTCTAAATAGATTCTCAATTCATTCGATCTTTATTAAAACACTTACCACTTAAAGAAAGTTTCCAGTCAATATCACCGCGCAGCTGACATAAACTGCTTACTATTTAATAAAATACTACTGAAAGTGTCGACTCCTTCAAAGAGAACTTCGAGATTCAATTCAAAAGCAATTCCTGCAGTTTCATCTCTACGTTCATAGCGAGGTTTCTAGTTATTTACTCGATTTTTCATAGAGTTAATAGCTACAATAATGACAGAACAGCAACTTTAGTTGTGAAATAGGATAGAGAAGTTTTTAGTTTGAAAATTACACGTACATAGAAAAAGTTAAAATTATAGATAACAGAAACGGATAAGACAAACTAGGAACTATATAAAAAGATTAACTAAAATAAATAATATTTTAGAAAGGAAACGTTTAGTAAACTATTCTTTCTAAAAACTACAATAACGGTATCCGAAACATTATGTTCGAAAAGAAACTATTTTGATATTACCTCCTTTAAACTGTAGGTACGTAAATATCGAAATATCCACAATCAGAAAAAACCTTTACAGAAAAAAAATACTCATTTCAATGGAAGTTCAAAAAATACAGACCTGTAATAATGAAATTCTCGTGAAAAAGAATGGGGAAGCCTCCCAGTGCCTCATTGCTCATTCAGGGGGATGCATCGCTCACAGGTGAAGTTGCTATGAGGCCAATGAAAGTGGTTTATGATCTTCTCACAGTATAAAAAAATCATTTCTTTTATAACTAAATCTGTACATTACAAAATAAATCAATGTTGTTACGGTTATTTTTGTTTGCATATTGGAATAAAAAAGATAGACATACTTAAACTTTACATTCTCCTCGACAGCTAAAAACTAAAGCTGTGTTTAAAAGATATAAATGTCGATTATCCTTACAGAACACAATTTGATAGGAAATTATTAAAATAATAGTAGGTAATATTGTAATTTTAACGCTATTAAACTTTACCATATTAATTATCTACGTACGTCTACACTGTAGCCATGCAGCGGGTCTCTATGCAATTTCAGTCTCGCTTGACTTTGTGGTGTGAATAGAACTTTATTCTCCTTTACAGAGCTATTTCCGATTCCAGTTCTTTATGTGAGATCCAGGTTTTAGTATATGTGAAAGAATTTACGTTTGTAAGTAATATTACTTAATGTACCTTTTGTGCCTGTTTTTTATGGACGCAATATCGGATTGTTATGTTAGCCGTTGTACAAACGAGATGTGCCTGGGGTTCTATAAACTTTATGTTTTATTTTCAGAAGTAAGCATACATTATACTCGTAGGTATACCATGGCAAAAATCGTTTTTTTTTTTGTTTTGGATACATTTTGTTCACTTTTATAAGATTGATTACAATATGAATTTCAGAATATCAAATAAAAAATCATCAACGTAATCTGAACGAATCGAATGTCTGAAATGTAAAAGTAAATCTGATTTTACATTTCAGACATTCGATTCGTTCAGAATATTTCTATAAGGGCCGATTAAGTTGGTGCTGTCTTTTCCTAAAACTTGATCAGTGTAATGACAGCATTAACTTTATCTTTCAGATAGGCTATCTGACCATTAAAAAACTCGCCCTTTAGATGAATTATAAAATAAACCTAAACCATAAACCCTCATAGATGCAACACATACACTATCACGCTCGTATGTCATACCCGTCGAACGAAAATCCGTTCGTTTCGCTAACTGGACATCCGACCCATTTATTTTATCTGTCGAATTTCACCAATATTTCACTCACAATGAGTGCTCAATGCTTTCTGGTTTACCCCTAATGGTCGTAATGTATAGGCAGTAAATAGGCTATGTCATTAGAAATCTATTTAGAATGAAGTTTATTGGAGTTTTCCAATACATAACAATTCCAAAAATTCTGCAGAATCGCAGAGATTAATATTAATAATCTTATACATTAGTTGTCATAAAACACCTTAAAATCTGCTAACCGAGCGATTACATTAATCGAACGTTGATATACACAGGCCTTAATCTACTGAAACTTTAGTACTAGAAGGCTTGTAATATTACTACAATGAATGACAATAATATTCGTCGTATAAAGTTTCATGTCCTACGGTTAAATTTCTCGCTATGTTCAAGCAGTGATCCATAATGTCAGGGTACACTTAATGTTGTTCAATTAGAGCTCGAATTAATTAATCAATCCCCGATAGTGACATTGCCGTCAATAATTAACATTGTCGTCAATAATGGACGTCTGACGCTATTTAATTAGCGGATACTACAGCCTTTATTATATTTAGGTATACGTTCCTACCTATATACGATGTGCATTTTTTTTATAACTATTTATTTATTTCTACACAACTCACAATAGTTCGTGCCAACAGTGTTTACATAAACCATTACTCTTCAAGCACATTACATTAGAATGATTATAACAATATAGTGTTGTTTGTCTATTAAATTGTCAGTAATAAATACACACAGTAATAAAATATATACACAATAGAATAGGCAAAAATAAAAATATTTATCGAAAATACAATTTGCATAACAAGATTAAAACTGCTTATACGAAAATTGCATATAAAAAATCTAATGTTACCATAAATGTGAATATATTACCTACGGACATTTATAATTAATTTTTACACCCCAAGGGACTCCGGGGTGCTCCGGTTTTTACTGCTTATCGATATACGCTTGTTAAATTGATTACGCCATTTCGATGTCTCTCTAGATCATTTGGAAAACACTTTTCGCAAATTGGAAGAGTCTGAAAGCAAGTATGTAATTTCATAAAAATGAAAGCTTTTACATTTTACCTTCTGACCTGAAAATATTAATTTGTAGGTCATGCTAATGTGGGGCTTCACTAGAATACATCAGCTTCCGTGCATGTCGTAGGAGTCGACTAAGAAACTCCGGAACGTTATTCAGGCGAGGAGCTACGAAATATGATACTGATTTATTTAATTTGGTCCTGTTATGTTAAAAGTGATTGTATGATCTCCTTGTTGATTCTACATGTAGTCTGCCCCAATTACGGAACACAACCACGTGTAAATTTGTAGGTATATTTATTTTTATTTTATTTTATTTTACAATATTGGGCGACGTTTAATATTTTTAACGAATGAATACTGCTATACATATTTTCAGTATCTTGAGCTGAACCACAAATAGCGTAGATTTTTAAAAACCTCAACCGCACTCTTGTAGCCTCCCTGTTTACATAGTAAAGTTTCAAGAAAGTTGAACTAGAGTACTTGGTCACAGGCGCACTTTGTAACAGAATTTAAAACTAGACTGAGGGCAGTTGAACTAACACGATGTCTGTCGAAAACTTTTTGCTTAGTTGTAAGATTTCCCTGACGCCCCCTTGCTTTTTTAAGGCTGCAGAACTACCGCATTTTGTAACAATGACTATCCTTGCGACCGGGTGGATACTTATTTCACGTATTTTCATTTTATAACTTTTGAAAAAAATAAGGTAGCTGTTAGAAATTTATTTAAATATTGCTTATGCTAAACATTGGACAGATATTTAATACATTTTACTATCTCATTTTGTATCTAACTTAAGACGCTGTTATGTAATAACACCCTTATTATGTATTTATATTTATTTATTACAGATTGTTACAAAAGGGGTATATTGAGCGAGATGCTATGAAAATAGCCAACTATAATGAACCTCAACTAATGATTGGGAATTGAAATCAAAAAAAGATATGATTATATTCCAAGGTTGTATGAACATTTTCTGAGTTGTTTAGTAACTCTCCATACTATTTAGAAAAATAACTACCTACTAAAAGTTATTACTTAAACATAGCCTAATACTAATAATACTTTTACTCGTGACCTCGTGGCATATACCGCTGGTTTATCATACTACGCTCATGTTTGAACTTTAAAGCCTATTTTTGTTAGCCTAGTCTATTTATATCTTTCCCTACCTCATTTACATTGAGTTTGTGAAACCAAGCGACTTCATTTTCAGCAGCAATTTATATGCAGGCCTACAACTCCCCTGGCTCTCCCCAGGTAGAGCTATATTGCTCTACCTATTTGCAAACGCGTATTGTATTTATTTTAAAATCCACACCGACCAAATTTCCCACGATAATTATGATAATTCAGACGTTATTTATCCTATAGTTGCACCTAAAGTTTTTAATTTTATAGAATTTTTTTTACATATTCATTATACTTAAGTAGGTACTTAGTTAAACAATAGGTACCTACATAGTATGTATGTATACAGGGAGTTTGTGACAGCCAGGAAAATATTGATACCGTGACTTCAGACCACGATTCTGAGAAGGAAAAGACTGAAAATTTTCGCAGGAAAATTCCAAAAATTTTCCCCATTTTCTTCATATTTTTGAGAAAAAAATAATTTAGCTCGTTTAATTACTTACGCCTTTAATAATGGCTTCAAAATAAAATTTTAACCATTTTAAAATGAGATTTTCAAAAAAAAAAGTTGCCCCATATTAGTTCAAATAACCCTAATCGACCGTCACAAGTGATCCAAAAAACAGAAATGTATCACACAAAAACCAATAAGCCCATTTAATTACTCACATGATCGCCCGATACAAATTGGCGCGAAGAGCAAAGATTACTGATAATCAAATCAAAAATACATTTCCTGCGAGTAATATTTGCTCAAATAATGTTTTAATAATATGTGATATTTATGTTGGCAAAGCCTTATTCAAAATAAATAAAATAAATAATAACTCTGTCGTATAACTCAACACAATGGCACTTGTTCAGCATTTCAGTATTAGTCAATTTAATTAATCTCAATTTAATACTTATTCTTCTGTCTAATATATTCTTAACGAAACCTACACAAACAATATGAAATACTTATATTAAAGGTATTGTTTAATATTCCCTACATTTTTTTCTTATATTTCCTTCATTCATGGTCGTGAATAATAAATATGCTACATGAAAGAAAAGCTTTGTTAAATGTCTGTGTAAATATGTACAGAAGTTTTCTTACATCTGTTTATTTTATTGCCATAAAATTATTTTTGAGAATTCTGAATTATTGCTACAAAATAATATTATTAGTTCACTTATAAAAGCATGCAACATCGTTCGCATTTACGTTACATGGTAACTGCCTAGTTTAATCAACATTAGTTTAGCGGTATTTGCATAAAAAAAATATCTAATAATAAATAAGACAGAGCACTAGCAGAAAAAGAAGTACTTCGACTCAAATAATTACTTATGTAAGTGATGATATTTTCTATGGTTAAAGATATTTTTAGGAAACTACTAAGTTCTAAGTAATTTGTTAAGTAATTACTTGTTTTATGTGTAAATACTTTGTAAGTTAAAAAAAAAATCTCGCAGAAAATAATTTGAAATTACTTCTTAGCTAATGAAAGCGACATCGTCTTGATGTCTTCTTAAAAATGGTCATACCCTTACAACGACTTAGTAGAGATTTGTCGACGTAATAAATATCGGTACCCCTGTCACGGGTGGACTATATTCAACCATTTTGGCTGTATTAGTTGCAGAAATAATGGTCAATAAATAGGAAGTTTTTTTTACTTAATTTCCTACATAAGCTAGAGTTCATCGCTAGAAGAATAAAAACTGTAAACAAAAAAGCTTGACTTTAAAAAACCTGTTTTAAAAACGGGATTTTTTTATTTTTTTAATAAAATTAACTGATTGAATCAAACGAGACCAAACTCGGTTAGGTTGCGTCGTTTAATTACGGAGTTACTATGGCTACCTTCCAGCTCCATCATCAGATCAGCTCTATATCATAATAATATTACATTGATATCCGATTTATTCATGCATGCAAAATTTCGGCTCAATCGGAAACCGGGAAGTGGATCAAATTTAACTTGCAAGATTTAGTTACAGTCAGCGGGACAGGTGAAACTAAATAAAAGCTTGTAATAAAAATTACTTGATTTGTTTCAGTTACTATACCAAGAATATACTTAGGAATGTTTTTAATAATTCATGTTAGATAAGAACAAGGTAAGAAGCAAGTAGGTAATTTGCAGATTTCTGCTAATTTATTTTGGGCTTGACTAGGTATATTACATGTTTAAGTTACATAGTGAGAATATTAATTTAAATAAGGTTAATATGACTTGTATGGAAATAATATTTTATTATTTTACTGTGAACGTGACGAATTATTCGATTTCCGTTACTAAAGCTGGTACAGTGTTTAACGATTTGATATCCTTTGGCGAGATGCAAATGTTTTACGCAAAATACCTATAGTTACATATTTTGATACATATAATTGGCAAACCGCTAGTTTATATTATACTTCGGGTGTCAACCGAAGACGATTACATATTTACTTGCAGCAGTACGTGAGTAGATGCCATCTTTGTCACACATTCAGAGCATTTTATACAAAATGTCCTAGAAAATGAGAAACATATCTCCTGTCTCACTCGTCGCGCTCGACCATCCGCTTCCCATCGGTCTGTTTCATTACGTGTTTTTGTGTCGTCAAAGTCGCACACAAAATCTCACGGAACATTTTTATTTTTCGCGTTCACTATGCCTAAAAGGAAGAGATCTAGATCAAAAGATAATGATTATGATAGTATCCTCAAGAAAGTGAAGAAATTACAACGTAAATTGAAGAAAAAAAGAAGAGAACATTCTCCGTCATATTTTTCAAATTCTTCAAGTTCGGATCATGAACAGAACTATCCAGGTACTTACTTATTTATCTAATTATATATATACCAATACGTATATGCAATGAGTACCAGACTACTATGCTCACATCTAAATCGTAATAGATCTTAGAATTATTGAAATATATTTTCGACCTACCCACAAAAAAAAAAAAAAAAAAAAAAGTCTATAAATTATTCTACTACTGCACGGGTACCTCCCTTGGTCCCACTTAAGTGCATGGGTACCTATCTTGGACCCACTAATTACTTGGGTACCTATCTTGGACCCATTATAATGAGTCTTATCTTAGACTCAACATTCTATGAATTCTCGTGTCGATCCTATCTTGGATCTATAGCAATATCTTTCTTATATCTATATCTATTTTCTCTATTATAAATACCTATTAACAGGCATTTTTCGTACTGTTTAGATGAGGATATATCCGAACAAATCATAAACTTAGACAATGAAACGAGTAATCAAGAATATCTTGCCCAGCCCCCAGCGCCGCTGTCGCCACCGGTGGCGCCGGCGCCGGCGCCGCATGAATCTGCGGCATTACTCGTATCGTCCGATATCCTACCTGAATCTCATGAAGCCGACACATTGGATAGTGAAATATTAAACCTTTTAGGAGAAGATCCTTCTATTACAAAAAGTAACGGCGTAAATTTACATAAAGATATTGCCCCACGGTGGACACATATCCTCACTAATGGTCTAACAAAAGATACTCAGGCTGGATTAATAAAACAATACTTACCACCTGAAAATTGCTCCAACACGTCGGCACCAAAACTAAACCCTGAAATAAAAGCGGCGCTTTCCGAGTTAAATGTAAAACAGGATCAATATAATCAGGGTAAGCAGCATCAACTCGGAAGTGGTCTCGCAGCTCTCGGGCAAGTGTTAAATTGGGCACTGACATCTAAAAACGTCGTCCCTCCAGATATAATTAAAGCCTTAAGTGATGCCGGCCGGCTATTCTGCGACAATCATTATAGGGAGTCATTATCACGCAGATATGCAATTTCCAATGCTCTTAATAGAAACATTAGAGATACTGTCAAAAATACAAAGATCGATGAAAACCTTTTTGGCTCTAATTTATCCGACCATATAAAGTCATCAAAGGCAATAACGAAAACTGCCTCGGAAATGAAGACTGCATCACGTACACCGTACCAGACGCAGTCCACTATTCAGCCTCAAAGAGGGGCTTTAAACTCGAGGGGGCATCCGCGCGCTGCGGCGTTCGAGGCGCGGGCTGTCCCAACACCCCGTCGTCGACCGCCACTGCCACCGCCGCTGTCAACAGCAGCGCCGCGGGATTACCGGCAAATGCCTGCCACGCGGGGCCGTCAACGAGCCACAGGCTACTCGAGACATCAGAGGAGGCGCTAGAAGAACCACAGGTACCTATTGCCGGACGTTTAAAATACTTTTATAATAAATGGGCTGAAATTACTAACGATCATACTATCTTGGATTGGGTCCAAGGATACCAGATACCATTTATAGAGGAGCCTGTCCAAACAATGCAACCGAAAAATACGTCGTGCAACTCTCGATCTCAAATTACTATTATAGATAATTGCATTTCACAATTTTTAACATCCGAAGTTATCTCACCTTGCACACCTTGCAAAGGTCAATTTATTTCTCCCATATTTACTGTACCTAAGCCGAACGGGAAACACAGATTCATCTTAAACTTAAAAATGCTTAATAAATTCATTTATATAGACCATTTTAAAATGGAGGATTATAGGACTGCAATCAAACTATTACAATACAATTACCACATGAGTACCATTGATTTACAGGATGCTTATTTTTTTATTTCAATTAATGAACATGACAGAAAAAAGTTACGATTTGTATGGAAACTACAAACATATCAATTTAATGTGCTCCCGTTCGGCCTAGCAACTGCACCATATGTTTTTACTAAACTGTTAAAACCAGTTTTACAATACCTACGTAAGTTGGGATTATTATCGGTTGCTTATCTTGATGATTTGTTATGTATGGGTCAATCGTTTGAGGAATGTTTAAAAAATACTTTCACCACCAAAAATCTATTAGAATCATTAGGTTTTATAATTAATATTAAGAAGAGTGTTTTAATACCAAGTAAAACTTGTAGGTTCTTAGGTTTTATTTTGAATACAGAACATATGATAATTACCCTCCCGGAAGATAAAAAAGCTCGTATTAAGAATAAGGCTTTAGATTTGATGAGAACAAGCAATTGCTCGGTTAGACACTTTGCCGAATTTATAGGCCTATTGACTTCAGCATGCCCAGCCGTAGCTTACGGCTGGATGTACACTAAGTTATTCGAAAGAGAAAAATTTCTAGCATTGAATTATAGTGATAATTATAATAAACATATGAAAATAAATTCTCTTCTCAAAAACGATTTTTTGTGGTGGATAGAAAAAATTGACTCATCTTTTTGCCCTATTAGAAAACATAATTATTGTATGGAAATATTTAGTGATGCCTCCAGTACTGGCTGGGGTATAGCATGTGGTAATCAAAGCGCCAATGGAAACTGGTCTAATGATGATTTACTTCTCCACATAAATACATTAGAATTAAAAGCAGCTTACTATGGACTTAAAATATTTACTAAAAATAAGCGAGACTGTGAAATTCTAATGAGAATCGATAATACCACTGCCATTAGCTACATAAACAGAATGGGAGGTGTACAATACACTCATTTAAATGATTTAGCTCGAAAAATATGGCAGTGGTGCGAAAATAGAAATATATATATATTTGCCTCTTATATAAAATCGTGTGATAATACTATTGCTGATAGGGAGTCCCGCCAAATAAATGTTGACACAGAATGGGAACTCAGTGAACCAGTTTTCTCGCAAATAACCATGTTATTGGGTAGACCTCATTTTGACCTCTTCGCAAGTGCGCAAAATAATAAATGCTCTAGGTACGCTTCATGGAAACTCGACCCATTTTCCGAAATAGTTGACTCATTTACCTTTAATTGGCACGATATAAATTTTTATGCATTCCCTCCTTTCAGCCTAATTCCTAGGGTCATACAAAAAATTATTACGGATCGAGCAGAAGGCATTTTAATTGTACCAGACTGGCCTTCACAGCCTTGGTACCCACTGTGGCTAAGACTTGTTATATCAAAAAAGTACTATTTTGGACCTGACAAGTTTTTATTGGTTTCTCCTTACAGACCCTGTCATCCACTTCACGCGGATCTTGTTCTGGTGGCAGCCAAGTTATCAGGGACTCTATGATAAAACGAGGTGTACCAAAAGAATCTTTAGATATAGTTATGTCATCATTTGCACCAAATACATTAAAACAATATAATAGTACATTAACTTCTTGGATATCATATTGTTCAAACAACGCCGTGAACATCTTAGAAGCTGATAGTAATGCTGTAATATCTTTTCTTACTCAAAAATTTAACGAGGGTGCTAGTTATAGTTGCTTAAATACTCATAGATCAGCCTTATCAGTTATTTTAGGTTCTAGTATTACATTAAATGATTGTATTAATCGATTTATGAAGGGCGTTTATAGGCTTAATCCGCCCCAACCCAGATATAACTCAACATGGGACACCAACCAAGTGCTAAACTTTCTTTCTAATATGTACCCAAATGAGAATATTTCGCTACCTAATCTGACATATAAAACATGTACTCTTTTATGTATAGCATCTGCTCAACGGGTGCAAACTATTAGCTTAATTAAATTGCAAAATATAATATTTCAAGATGATGCAATCGTTATAAAAATCACAGATTTGATTAAGACGTCAAAGCCTGGAGCTTGCCAACCACTAATCAGATTACCCTTTATTAGTGAAAACCCAAACATTTGTCCAGCATTAGCACTAAAAACATATATAGAAAAAACTAAACAACTAAGACAAAATTCACAAGATGGACACTTATTCATAGGAATACGTAAACCACATAATAAAGTCGGAACACAAACCATAGCCCGGTGGGTAAAAAAGATCTTACAGGATAGTGGTATCGATATATCTATATTTGGTGCTCATAGCACCAGGTCGGCGTCAACATCAGCCGCACATAGATCTGGGGTAAATCTGGAGGTGGTTCGCAAGGCTGCAGGCTGGAGCGACACTTCGAATGTATTCGTTAAGTACTACTGTCGAGAAATTGTAAAAACAAATCAAGACGATTTTTTCAATGCTATATTTAATTAAAATTTAAGTTCTAAGTCTAGGCGCATCTGCATTTATATATATTAACATAAAGTTAAGCGAACGATAAATGTACAATGACCGTTATAGTTTATTTAATTAGGCATTCCTACTTATTCCTCTATGCATTAAAATTAAATTTATCTTTAGTTTCAACATTATATTTAATTACATATATACATACCTTTCAGGACAGTTTTTATTTAATCTGGATTTCCAATTACGAATCTCTAAACATCTACAAGTAAATATGTAATCGTCTTCGGTTGACACCCGAAGTATAATTAAGTGTCGCGACACATCTGCGGAACGTACGGCGCCGAACGTTCGGCTAAATACGCTCGCAGTGTATTTCAAGTTCTCTATGACACATCAGCCGAAATTACGCCGCGTTCGACGTAGTGCCTAACCTTCCTTCGGGCGATTTTTTCAGCTAAAACGCATTTAATGTATTTTGCATAGCAAACGACACATCACGCGACGCGTTGCGCGACCGAAAGTTCGGCGGGCGGCAGACGTACCTGAACGTTCGGCGTGTGTTGTGCATCGCGCTCGTGGCGGTAGCAAAGAGTACATTTTTTAAAAATATCGATACTAGTGAGAAATAGCATATCATCAAAAGATTGAATTGACATCCGGAAAAAAAAAAAAAAAAAAAAAAAAAACTTATCAGGATAGGATCTGTACTTTGAATATTTTTGAAATTGACCTTCTTTATTTTTTTATTTATTTATTTATTACTAAGACACACCAACAGTATACACATATAAATTAATTCTTCTTGGATTCTCATTGTATTTAGCGGATGCACCCAAAAGTGTTTCTTATTTACTTTTTCTTCTTGTAAGCCTTCTATAATAGCTAATATTCTAATTAAATCCATTTTTCTGGGCAGTTCAGGTACGTCACAACAACCGCACACCATAAAGTGTCGACACAGACTGACGACGACGCCGCGTAACTTTCCGTCGCGTAGCGCGCTGAACAAGACGCCGCGTTTTGACCGTTTGGTTTGTCATAACAACTGAATATTTCGACTGACACTTCAGCCGCTGAACTTTCGGCGCCGTACGTCCCGCAGATGTGTTGCGACCCTAAGAATCAAACGAACTTACCTTGTGATGTTTGATTCCAATTATGCGAGGGTGTCAACCGAAGACGATTACATATTTACTTGCAGCAGTACGTGAGTAGATGCCATCTTTGTCACACATTCAGAGCATTTTATACAAAATGTCCTAGAAAATGAGAAACATATCTCCTGTCTCACTCGTCGCGCTCGACCATCCGCTTCCCATCGGTCTGTTTCATTATTTCAGAGGAAGAAGTTTAACTACATTATATTGTAATTATATATTTGTTGGGTTTTGGGAGGGTTGGGATGTTGTAATCGTCTTCGGTTGACACCCTCGCATAATTGGAATCAAACATCACAAGGTAAGTTCGTTTGATTCTTAATTATAACTTATTTATTTACCTAATAGATCACCTAAAATATCCAGCCACTTTTAAAAGTGGATACTTACCTACTTAGTTTATACAAATAGTAGGTATGACGCTTAACAATATTGGCAAAACTACCTTAAACTTTTGTATATAATATTCCCACTCGGGTGAGGATTTTTTTCCATTTCTTTACTAATAATGTAGGTAAATCAAGATATGTAGGTACCTACACTTATTACAATGGTCAGAACATTAGAAGAGAAGAACTTCAAAAAAATTAATATAACTGCTCCGAACCAAAAGAACCTAAATCCTGTTATAGAATTTTATACTCAAACGTAACCGGTAGCAAAAATATCAATCTACTTATAGCACGGCAGCTACGAACGAAACTAATATACCTTTACTTATATAGATAGTTACCTTGGTAGAGTTCACAGAATAGTTCCTGCGCGCGATTTACTAAATTTTTTTGTATGCAGTTGAGATCAGAGATCAAATTGTCAATCACTGAGCAACTAGCGCTACCGTTCGGAGGAACTATTTGGTATTCTCACAGGATGTGTAACAAAAAGGAAAACACTGATATAGTATAGTTTATAGGTTAAACTATAGGTAGGTTGTTATTGTTACTGAGTAGAACTTCTGTCTCATGATTAATTAAAAAGTAAGTTTTGTCAGAATATATTAAATTTGAGCTTTCATATTAAGTTCAAATAAAAAATTCATGAAATGGTAAATTAACTGATATTCGCTAATTTAATTAAATTTACGTATAGGTACATACAGTACATATTTATTATTACCATCATAGTATACGTGAAGTGTACGAATAACTACATAAATCATTCATTGAAAATTTTGTTACCTATACACCTATTGGTTAGCCTTATTATGAAATGCATCATTTATCTGTACCTGGACCCTAACATCTTACTGTCCAAAGATCTCGCACGGCGTCTTTAGCTTCTATGTCTAACGTCTATAGTCTACATAATCTAGATCCAAAAACACCAAACGAACGCTACAAGAAAGCCATCTCTCCTCGAGAAAAACCCCTACCCCATCTCTCACATATCGTAAATACTTCAATTCAGTCCACCGTGCGTTCAATATCTGCTGAAATTAAAACATTCCTCCTCAACAAATTATTGGATTTTCTTTACGAGAGAGCCCTCGGGATATAACGAGTTCTCACTTCAGAACATAAAGGAAGGAGACAGAAGAGATGGGATAAAATCTATCTTTTATTCTACCGCTGCCAGTATAGGTACGAGTATACTACGAAGTGCAGTCACTCACAGCATATTACCTCCTACAATCATCACCCGCGTAATCCATGCAATGAATTTATTTGTGATGAACAAAAGTTGCAAGGCCACTTCCACGTATGCTTCCGTCATGTTTCAGAACCCCTCATACTCTACGAATAAATAGCATTTGGTGCCAATATTCACAGAGATGGGACTGGTTATGTTTTCCAATAACAATTTCTCCTTTTCACCCGCTGTCAACCGTTTTACGAAGTGTCACTTTAAATTTACACTAATTTTCCTCGTGCTGATTCAGAAATATCTGCAAAATATTCATAAAATGCTTGTGTATATATTTAGGAGCATGTTTAGAAGCAAATGGCTTAAATTGAAGCTAAATATAGCACCGACAAAGGCAATATCGTCTTATACCTACTTATATTTTTCAACCCCAATAATTTTCATACAAATTATGTTATTCACATGAACGACCTTATCTACACGAGGCAAGTCTAGCTATTTAATTCAGGGCGTTATTAAAAGCTAAATCGTGCCCCGATTCACCTGTATACTCTCTTGTGTTGGGATACAACCTCTTCCGTAGCAATTAGATGTCATTTAACAAATGTATTTAAATGAATCCGGATGACGAGGTGGAGATTATGTATGAGGACATAAGTACAGCCATACATATGTACCTCTAAAACTCATTTCTGTGTTGTTATGGGGGACTTCAATGCGAAACTGGGCAAGCGGGGTGAGAATGAGTTGAAAGTGGGACAATTTGGATCCGGCGACAGGAACCCCAGGGGCCAGAGGCTGGCCGATTTTCTAGAGATGGAGGGACTCTTTATGATGAACTCCTTCTTCAAGAAGCCGCCTCATAGGAAATGGACCTGGCTCCATCCCAACAAGCACACGAGGAACGAGATAGACTTTATATTGACCACCGATAGACGGATATTCAATGATGTCTCAGTGATCAACAGGGTGAAAACCGGTAGTGATCACCGAATGGTTCGAGGCACATTGAATATTAATGTCAAACGGGAGAGATCACGACTAGTGAAGTCTACACTCCGACCCTCATCCGTGCACATTCAAAACCCCGAGAGCTTTCAACTCGAGCTGACAAACCGCTTTGCTTGCCTAGAGGATTGCATGTCAGTAGACGATATAAATAACAGGCTGGTAGAAACTGTCCACACGGTGGGGTCTAAATTCTTTAGACCTAACCGTCGAAATAGACCCCAGAAACTAACTGGTCATACCCTCAACCTCATGGCGGAAAGGCGCGCAATGTCCTTAAACAACTCAAAAACAACAAAGCGCTGGGCGATGATGAAATTACATCAGAGCTTCTAAGAGCGGGTGGAACTCCGGTACTGAAGGTCCCCCAAAGGCTCTTCAATTCCGTCCTGCTCGAAGGCGTGACGCCGGAGGCATGGAACAGAAGTGTGGTGGTGCTGTTCTTTAAAAAAGGCGATAAAGCCTTGCTGAAGAACTATAGACCCATCTCGCTTCTGAGCCATGTCTACAAGTTGTTTTCAAGGGTAATCACGAATCGTCTTGCTCGCAGGTTTGATGACTTCCAGCCTCCCGAACAAGCCGGTTTCCGAAAAGGGTTTAGTACCATAGATCATATCCACACGCTACGGCAGATTATACAAAAAACGGAAGAGTATAATCGGCCACTATGCCTAGCATTCGTGGACTATGAGAAGGCCTTTGATTCGATCGAGACATGGGCAGTGTTGCGGTCTCTCCAGCGATGCCATATTGACCATCGATATATCGAAGTGCTGAAGTGTTTATACAGCAATGCCACCATGTCGGTACGAGTACAGGAGCGGAGCACTGAGCCGATTTCTTTGCAGAGGGGAGTGAGACAAGGAGATGTTATTTCTCCGAAGCTCTTCACCAATGCAGTGGAAGACGCCTTTAAGCTTCTCGAATGGAAAGGACTCGGCATCAATATCAATGGCGAATACATCACTCACCTTCGGTTCGCAGACGACATCGTGGTCATGGCAGAATCGCTGAAGGATCTAAGCACAATGCTCGATGGCCTCAATCGAGTCTCCCAACAGGTGGGCCTGAAGATGAACATGGACAAGACGAAGATCATGTCGAACGTCCATGTGCCGCCCACTCCTGTACTGGTTGGGAGCTCGATGCTTGAAGTTGTTGACGAGTATGTTTACCTGGGACAGACGGTCAAACTAGGTAAGTCCAACTTTGAGAAGGAGGTAACTCGGCGAATCCAACTCGGCTGGGCAGCGTTCGGGAAACTACGAAGCTTATTTGTGTCCAAGATACCCCAGTCCTTAAAGACGAAGGTATTCAACCAGTGCGTGCTGCCGGTGATGACCTACGGTGCCGAGACGTGGTCTCTAACTATGTGCCTCATAAAAAAGCTCAGGATCGCACAGCGAGCGATGGAGAGAGCTATGTTTGGGATCTCTCTGCGTAATCGAATCAGAAATGAGGAGATCCGCAGACGTACAAAGATCACCGACATAGCTGAACGGTCCAGCAAGCTGAAGTGGCAATGGGCAGGGCACATAGCTCGAAGAACTGATGGCCGATGGAGTCGGAAAGTTCTAGAGTGGATACCACGTATCGGCAAGCGCAGCGTGGGAAGGCCACCCGCGAGGTGGACGGATGACCTGGCCAAGGTTGCGGGCGTCGGTTGGATGCAGGCTGCTTCCGACCGGTCGCAGTGGAGGTTGTTGGGGGAGGCCTATGTCCAACAGTGGACTTCTCAGGGCTGTAAATGATGATGATGATTTAAATGAATGGTTCCTGGAGGAAATATAATATTGTATTGTAGAAGCTATAATATTGGGAATTTCCGCATGAAAATTTCACAGTATATTCTTAAGATACTATACTTTCGAAATATCGAAAAAAAAATATCGATTTTTTTAAATTTCTAGACCACCGGGTCCCCTTAACGAACTTCTCTATCGCTCGTCAAATTGTTACACTGAAGCCCCAAGATCCTACATCATTTGTTTCGCAGACAACATCGACAGACCCCTAAGACATAACTTACTTGACCCCAACCGCTGCATCGACCATCGACAGATGAATTTGTCTCTTCGACAGGATCGACAGTCGATCTGTCAGTCGAGATTGATCGACGCATCCCTCTCATTTCTCACTTATCCGCTACATTCAGGTCATTTTTTTCCTTTACTGGTTTTTTTGATATTTTGGCAATATAGGCCATGTTTTTATATTATTCTTGATCTTTAAAAGAATATCTCTCAATTAAGTTATTATTTTCAACACATCAGGGAAATTGATATTAATCACGTGAAAATTATTTTTACATTTCCAGGAAAGATAGCACATAGAAAATAGAAGCATTGAATTCCTATTAGGCATTTGTGTTTAAAGATTAACGATCCTAACCGCTGCCATTCAATCATAGCAACCCCTCATTAATCAAGGCTATATCCTTATTTCTTATGATAGCCACTCAATGCTATTAGCTCTACTATGATGAAGTGCGTTTTAATATTTTTCCGTCCAATGACGTTAATAAAAGATTTATCCCACAATTTCAGTAATCTTACTATTTCATATATAGGTACTTCCAGAAATTGGGTAGCCAGAACTGCAGGATTGCAAAGAAGATCTCGCAGCCACGTTTAGCATAGCAGGGACAGATGTTATTGAGCAATGACAAGTTACTAGATCATCGCCTGAGAGAACGCTCCTAAATTCCTTAGTCGACTCTAAAGAGATGCAGCTAATATATTCTAGTGAAGCCCCGCATCACCACAGGCAGGCGAGCCTGTTTAGATGTTAGTTTAAATATTTATCGCAAAAACTAACCAAATAGATATTAGTGAAATGTGTCAGAATATACATCAGAAATGCACGCTCTAATTTAGAGTCATGCGACCAAACTTAAGGAAGTTACGTGGTCAATGTTATTTCAGATACTTAGAAACAATTTGCAATATCTTTTTTTTAATATTTTACCATCCTAATCTGAGTCTCTTCCTTTGTGAAATTAAAGCATCATGCCAACAACGGTATAACTTAACATTTTGCAATAACCAAGCATTGCAAATATCGTACACAATTTCCATTCAGAACAAGAACTTGCAAAACGCAACAAAAAAATGTGGATTCAATTGAAATTCCTCCATTGTAAATCACTGATGCAGTATTGATAGCATTCTGAAAACCTATTAGAAGTTTTTGTGAAGTTTGGAGAGCGTATGCATGTGAGGTCATCAGGGGGTGCCCGGTGATCTGGAACACGCTATTAAGCCCACAGAAACAGCTATTTCATTTTATGGTCGCCTAGTACTTGTGGTCTTATTTGGGTTAGACATAGACGGTTGTGTTCTTGAAATGGGATAGCCAGAACCTTAGATGAAAACAAAATTTTCATCTAAGGCCAGAACTACATGATCATTAGGGAGATCACACAGATATTTTTTTCAATTAAAAATATACTCGTATTTGCGTTAGTTTTATTCAAATTCAATACATATCATCATTTTTTAAATATCAACCTAATTATATCATTTCTCTAATGTTGAAAGTATAGAAGCAAAGTCTAATAAATCTGAGATATCATTATAATGATTTGTTTTTATTAAGCTTTGTTTAGTTGAGTCGTGCATGTCATAAAAGTTGGCTAGGGAGCTCGAAGCGATGCTCAGGCGATGAGTTTTATGAGAACTTTTCACTGATTATTCAATTACATCTGGTCCTGCTTTACTAAGGGTGGCTGTAGGGTCTTATTTATGGTCCTGCAGTTTTGGTTACACCAATCTGGGAACACAGCTTTCTGTATATGTATGTACTATGTAATCTTTTTTCGACCTATCATCGCCAATAAAACGAGTTCCATCATTCTAATTAAAAGAAACTAAAAATACCAGACAGTGCATTAATTCATCTAAAGAATTTTGTTTGCATGACTAATCATGAAGCTATGTTGTACTGTTGTTAATATTTGTTTACAGTTCTTACGAATGCCATAATCATGTCTGCTCGTAGATAAATACTTGAGAGAATTTATTGTTCTTGGCAACAGATTTTTACATGAAAAACAATATTTAAAAATTAACAATACTTAACTTGGACAGAAATTTGCATTTTAAATGTGCTACCACTCTTACTTAGTCGGCAAATGAAAAATATCAGTTACAAGAAGTCTGTAATTGCCTATTTACATAAGCCTTAAGAACAGGCTTTAGTAGTCCAGGAGCTAATCTGAGGGAAGACGAGAAAATAATGGACCAGACCAATTAGCATCTACGCGCGTCGACTACTTAAATAAGTACCATTATTGGACCTCTTTTATCTCTGATGATGTTCCTTTAAACAGCCTTTCCCAAAGTGGGCGATAACGCCCCCTTATGGGCACTGCAGGCCTAAAGGGGGGGGGGGGTCGGTAAGAGACCCAGAAAAAAAATTGGGGTGTTGTGTAGAGGCTTGGGCAGTTATAGTAGTTTTTAAGTACGTGATAAAATGGGGGCGCTAAAAAATAATTTATTCTCAAAGTGGGCAGTAGCAAAAATAAGTTTGGTAACCCCTGCTTTAAAAAATAACAAAGAAAATGCAATGGTTTTAGAACGAAATGAAATTCCAAAGATGCATAAAGTTAGGCAAACTCTAGGTATCTACTCGTAAAAGACGAGAGTTCATATCCAGAAAAGCATAATAATAAGAATGTTTTCTTATCTAACATTTAAATAATTATTTATGAGTTTATTTATACCGTTATACGATTATTAAATAAACAAAAACAGCGCACAACGTAGTGAAAACAATTCGTTGTCAAAAAGCCTGAATAACAGCTTGACTGCAGTATAAAGTGGGACCAACAATGCGGTGCGGCTGGAATGGGACCAACCTCGGGACAGCATTTATCACTTTGTTCACAGCTCTTTTAGATGCTCTTTTCGCAACAAAAAAAAGTTTAAACAATCTGTTGTTGGACATCTTAAAAATGCCAGTTATTATCAAAAAGTTCATTTACGTCGAAATGTTATTCTTGGTAAGTTAATTTAATTAGACCCAAACACCTATAGCTCTACTTTAAAAAACTAATACTCGTACTTATCTAACTATTGAATACTATCTATCCGTCTCTATTAATTTCAGAACTGATTTTAAATGCTTAGGAGCCTATATACTCCTTACTCATATACTACAATCCATCAAAGGACTAACTGAATCAAGGGCTGCTTACGCATTATGTTATGAATCAATAACAGTGTACCTGTTCATAGTGTACAAGAGTGGAATAGCATTACATTATGTTTGCTCATGGTTATCGTAAGAGGCGATCAAAGGTTTCCGTAAGATGAAGCAGCGCCTCCCGTTTTGACAACATAGTCCGAAAATCACACTGCGGTGACCAAACAATCCACCTACTCAGTGTATTGAGTATGCGGAAAACCTATTGCAGTAGCCTTATGGCGTGTCGGGGAGGCCTACATCCAGCAGTGAACAATAGGCTGATGTATGTGTCTGTAATCAATAAAAGTATATACTGCAGCACCAAGCTCTCTCTATTCTATTTTATTTTCATGTCAGCATTAATAAAGTTAAGCGACTGTAAAGCTAAGTGTTGAATGTAAACAGTCCAACGAGTCGGCAGTACGTGCAGACAGCAAAACTTATATGTCGTGCTGTCGCTTTATTTTATTTTAACATTGCAACATTTTGTACCTTTGAATTCATGAGATGCTCGTAGTTTATCAAATTATTTATCAAAGTTATACCTGGACATAAGTTTGATAAATGATTGTCAATTTGTGTAATTGATATTTAATCTTTTTCAGATTTTAAAAGTTAAAATGTATTCTATTGATTTGTTTCAAGCTTATCCAAAACATGTTCTTCGTTAAACCCGATGATTAATATTAATAACAGCAAAATACAACAACAAATTAAACTGGGCATAGTCGAACTAGTTCGTGACTGAACTTCGCCAATATCGTCGTCAGCTGTTCCCCTTTCAAGAACTAGACAATAGCTTTGTAATACTAGCGAAAATACCGCGCCTTTGTTTATAGTTCGCGATATGATATGTGAGAGTTGGGTGATATTGCTCTTTTTCTGTTAAGCTAAATGACTGATGGATTTCTTTCTATTTATGATTTTCTGGGATATAAGGGTTTATTTATACATGTTATATTTTATAACAGAATGGGTGGATCTTTTCTGTCTGGTTACATTTGGAAGATAACTTATGTTTAGTTGTTGGATGTCCAGCAAACTTTCCAAAGTAAACGCGCTTTTTTTGAATGAATTAATCAAAACTAAACCATAACTAAAAACGTTATGTCAAGATATCGTGTTATATGTATCGTGCTAAATTTTGACAATATTTAAAACCAAAAGGGAGACGTTGAAAATATCTAAAACTTTGTTGAATGAACAGTCAAACCAGAACCATAAGTAAAAACGTTCCGTTCTAAATATGTTGTATTATCATCCTGTCTAGGAGAGGTGGAAAAAAGTGCATGAAATTGATGTAGTAAATTAATACAACTTAATATTTTAACTCTTCGAAGCTATCCAACAAAAACTAAAAGAATATAGCGCAAATTAAAATCGTTTAACATTTAGCCAGTACAAATACGAATAACACTTCATATAAATTGTAACAAAAGTGCAACCCTTCGAAAAAGAACAAAGAGAACAAGATTAAACCATTCTGCTCCAATTCGCCGGCATATTGGACAAAATCGGTGGAAAAATATAATTCCATTGGTAGCTCATCTAATGTTTAATTCATGTCCGTCCGACGGGAGAGACAAGCGACCGAGAACTAACATTGTATATACCTTCCATTTGTAATATTGTAACCTGATATTTTATAATATGTAGTAGCTACTATGTTGGTTAGAACTACTGCTACAATTTATTCGCGAAGGAAGAAATATCCTTTTATCACAGTCTACCTACCGTTCCCCTAGACACTTAAGCGTTTATGTTTACTTTTGCCAATGTTGGAACATTCATAATTTTAACCTTTTTATGTTACCAACTAGGTTTTCCCCACTTCCTAGGGACCTACCTTCCGGAAAACCTTTAATCACCTCTTATGATACCTACGGGCTAACATTTTGTGATGATATTCGAATCTGCACACACCAATATAAGGCGGAATAAACAACGGACGGAGTGTTGTCACTGCACAGATTGAAACACCGTAATGGCGGCACCTTTTGCATGTGTGCGTATTGTCTGGTAGTCGTCGAGCCTACTATAGTTTGTATGTGTGAGTGGATAACCTGTGAATATACATCTCTCCCCTATCCATCAGCTTACTATGAATGCTTCAATCTGAGTGACACCATTCCGTTTGTTTTTTTTTCTAATAGGTTCACGGTACATTATAGATAAATCGTAACTGAGAAACATGCTAAATACGGCTGGATAATATAATATACTGAGAATCAAACGAATAATACATTTGATGACTTACGACAATACGATCGATCTGATTCCAACTACAAACATAGCCTTTGCAGACATCTAATCATGAATCTGGTTTATACATACATATTAGTAGGTGTATAGTACACGCGGACGAAGTCACTGTCTGTTAGTTCAATATAATTATAATAATACATACATACATATAATCACGCCTTTATCCCTTACGGGGTAGGCAGAGCATCAAGGGCCGATAGAACCAAATGGTGCCACTTCTGACCAATTTTGAGGGTATAGTTGAGATGTAAAAGTTCGGTTAGTAGTGACAGATGGTCAGCCCATCGCCTACAAAACACCAAGACCCTCTTGTCCCTCTACTGACTTGTACAGTATGGCCGGGAAAAGAAGCAGCTGTAGTATTATACTTATTTTTTACTCCCAGAGCAGCATAGAAGATCAATAATAGTTCAATATAATCATTATAATTTTACAATATAGTATATGAAAATACATTACCTATGTGATACGAGCGAGCATGAATCGTGACTGGGATTTAATCTACTACATCGATCTACTAAAAGGCGAACTATCCCTATCATATTACATGCATATAAATACTTAAACATAAACTTAAAATTAGTTATGTCGCTTTCTCCCCCTTCTTAATGTAACTGGCCGAGAAAGAAAGGGGTCAGCTAGAACTTTTAAGTTTACGATTAAGTGTGACGGTCAGAATCGTCCACAGTACTAATACTATTCAGCTAGCAATCTACAATTAGGTAATTAATACCCATCCATCCCTATACAGGGTGTAACAAAAAGGGTATGTTAAGCGAAAAGCTATGAAAATAGTCCACTATAGAATGTCAATACAATCTTGAAAAATAAACATGTGATTTCGAGTCTAAAATTTTTGGGGATAGGTTTTCTACAATGGGCTATTGAGCGGGACAGCCTGGTTGATGTATCGTGTCTCACCAAGATGTCGATTTAGTGGACTGTATATTGTATTGAATAGGGCGCACTTGGTATAATATATGTAAGAAAGTCAAGAAAAACACAATATTAGAACTTCACTTGTATTGTGCACACACAACTAATAGAAATATAGGAAAATACAGAAATTAAAGCTTGTGTCGTAATGTGTCCTTATACGAAGCTAAGCTAGGAGTTACTAGAAGGCGCAGTTAAAAAAGGAACATTAACTTTTTAAATGTAATTTTATACGTATTACATACCATAATCATACAGCCGCGTGGTGGCGGCAGAGTAGAATTCGTGCCACCCCATGTCTGCCCGTGGCGATTAAGGGTTTCCGGGAGGTGGGCAGCAGCGCCTCCCGTGCTGACAACATAGTCCAAAATACAAACTGCGGTCACCAACCCGCCTGCCCAGCGTGGTGACTATGGGCAAATACCCCCATGGCAGTCTTGTGGCGTGCCCTGGGGGAGGCCTACGTCCAGCAGTGGATTGCAATAGGCTGATGATGATGATGATGATGATGATTACATACCTACATACACATACATAAAGACATAGCGGTTTTCTAAAATTGTGATAATCAGAACTGCAGGATCGAAAAGGAGAACCCTTAGCCACGTTTAAAGTTAAAACAGTAAAATATATTTATGTATAACGTAGTAAAATAAACTAACCGCATAGTGTGTCTACTTCATAAGAGGATGTAACCGCACCTGCTGTTCGTTCAGATATTAGGGAGCTTTATTTGCTTTAAGGATATAAATTATTCACAACAATAATAAACTAAATTCTATGCACAGAACGGGCACGAACTGAACGAATTTTGGCAGACATTTTGCTCTATTGAGGGATCGCCCGCCACCGGGCCCTATACCCTCCGCTGAGGATATAACACTACAGTATTAGCACAACCAATATATGCACCAATTAAAATAATCGACATATGCCACACCCGTGGCAACGGGCACGAACTAAACGAATTTTGGCAGACATTTTGCTCATTAGTTTGCGTAAGAGTTTATGCTTATAGATTTTTTTATAATTTACGGTATTACCTCTAGTAAGGAAGGAACATCTACCTTTTTTACCTCGCATTTATAAAAAATTGAAAGGCAGAGAATGGAATAAAATTTACCTGAGAATTAATTCAAAATGCCTTTGAGTCAGCTTGGCATTATAAAATTATTGATTTCATTTTGTTATTTACACGAGAAGTAAATAAAATTTGCATTTTTTTAAATTTTCGGAGAAGTATTTTCGAATCATTTGCTTAAAAAGTAAGAGTGGCATAATGGATGATAATAGCACATATTGCTAAAAGCATTTCAAATTTTTTAATCCGTAGAAAAGTCGAAACAAGCAAGAAAACCATTTCGCGTTGCTTTCCTGAAAAATGCTCGTATACGCCAATAATCTACGAACTGACAGTATTTCGCAGTGTTATACTTTTTCTTACTATAGTGCTTCTCACCAAATAGTTCCTTTAGGTAAATGACAGTGCTTGTTATTATGTGACTCGGGGATTTGATATCTCCTATGGTATGACTACATTATCGGTGATTTTCATAGAAAAAATATTAGTTCCGAAATAAGGCATAAAAAGAACTCTACATTATCCTATCTACATCGATCAGTGTCTGTCAATTTGCGTTCGCTTGTAGTTTAGCATTGTATTTAGTTCATTGGACGAGGTATAATTGTCTATCATTTATTTATTTATAATTTACATTGTGGGGTGGATAATAATCTATACATATTATAAAAATGTAACGGATTGCTGTCTGTACATGGAAGATATACGAGAAAAAATATTATAGGAGTCCTTTATCAACGCAATAGTACACAAAAGAATGATTTTTGAAAATTTTGTCTGTTTGTGTGTTATCTGTGCGTTTGTGCGTTTGTGCACGCTAATCTCAGAAACGGCTGAACCGATTTCAATGCAGTTTTCAGTAATATATTGTGACAGGTCCCACTTAACATATAGGCTACTTTTTATCCCGGGAAAATGTTTTTATCTCGGATAATTTCAACATTTTGTTTTTTCTGTAGTCCACGCACACGGAGTCGCGGGCGTCCACTAGTACAAAATAAAAAGCTTAAATCTAGGACATTTTTACAAATAGAAGACTGCCTGCAACTCCTCCACCGCTAGCAACGTGGCCTAAAGGCTGGCCGCATTGCCCCACTGAATGGCGAGGCTAATCCTTTGACCAAAGTACTGGCCAGCCCTTCGGTCATGGGATGCCTCGACCAGTCTTTTAGAGATGCCCTTAAAAAGGACATGGGCTCCCGAGCCCCATGGCCCCATGGTTTCAACCCCAAATGGCTCAAATATGTAGTCTCCACTAAGGTTTGCATATTTGCGCCGTTTGAGGTTTTCCGCTGAGGCGGCCGCAGAGCCACTTCTTATGGCTGTGCTTGGGATATGGGATGCCGTCAGAGTATCGACGCATGTAGCGTCCCATACTAGGGAGCGCCCATCTCCCAGGGCACGAGGGTCACGCCGTCCGGTCTCTTGCCATCGTCACGCGCCAATCCGTCGGGTTCTAAAACAGATGGTGCCCCGACGGTGGCAAGGGCCCGACGGATGATATTGTTGATATTGGCATGACGTAGGATGTGACCGGCACTCCTAGCACATGAGAGGCCATGGTGTCCGTCCGAGTTGATTGACGGCATCGCCACATCGGCATCGGTGGGGGACATTGCACGACGCCCCAAGGCGTAGGCGTGTGGCAATGCAGAAAGTGGTTCGGTCCAAATGTGTGCCGACGTTGGCTGACGGCAGTGTTAGATATAACAGAATTAACGACTCTATCTCGACAAATAAACATATTTCGAGTCTCAAATCATCAAAAAACCTAGTCATTACACCATTGCTTCTTTGTCCACAGATAACACATTCACAGTAGTCGTGGAGAAAGACGGGCGAGGTCTCGGCATGTCGGTCTGCGGCGGCGGAGGCCTGGTGAGGATCCGGCGCCTCTATCCTCCGCAGCCGGCGTGGAGGACCGGCCAGCTTGCGCAGAAAGACCTCCTGTTATCAGCGAACGGTGTGCCTTTAGCTGGACTTAGCACTTATGTGAGTATTTAAAAATATTTTGGGGTTATCCTTAGTTACTTTACAAACATAGATATTCAACACAGCTTTGTTTCCGAAAATGGGGAGCTAAAACTGCAGCATCGCGTAATCTACCTACCTACCTATGTTTAGCATAGCGAGGTCAGCCCCCCTAGCATGACCACGCATCGTGGATATCGTATCGTACGATATCGTATCGTCTCTATACAAAATTCAACATGGCGGCTATATTTATCGTATTTTTACAGGCAAAATGTCGATAATCGGTTTATCATATCGTGTTTCGCAGATCATGTTAGGCTTGCAGGTATGAAAGAAGAAATAGTATACTTGCTAGCTCTTTGCCAGAAGAGAACCCCAATTCTAAGTATAAATGTGAAAATTTGTGAGAATCGATATTTGGCTGTTTGTTACTCTTTTATATACGTCAATACTACGGGATTTCCATGAAACTTTGCAGTTATATAAGTACATATAGAACACGTATAATATAGTTCACTATTAGAAAATTTCATCGTTATCTTCCGCTGTCAGCAATGAGCGAGCATACTACTACAGTGATTCGTTATTTTATGGAAAAATTTTACTTATCTCAGAAACTTTGAGCTTGTTTTCGAAAACAAAGCCATGCTGACTGGGACAGTCGCTGACTTGTAACAACGTTAGTACGTTGGACATATAAACTTAAGTAGTTCGATTTCGAGTGCTACTAAATCTAGTTATTTTGTAGACTTATAGTAGATGCTACTACTTCTTCAAAATAAGATGACAATGAATAAATACCAACCTGCGATTTAGCACACAAAATATGACCTCATGAGGTTAAGTGCAGAAAATGCACAGTTAAACTAACTGACTAGGTACTATCCCTTTATTAAGTGACTTACGGCTAATTTTAATACTCGAGATCAAAAAGAATCTCGGGTGTTATTTACAATTTTAAAATTTTGTTTAAATACAATCGGAGATTTAATCTGATATTAACAAAAACCACTCAATATCAGCTATTGCATTTAACTGTTAATTAGTATTAGATTGAGGATTGTAGGTTAAGACACCTATATTGTTTTGTGGTCATTATCGAATGATTGATGGTAATTTGAACATTATGAATCGCAATATATGTGTGACAGTGTTGACATTGCAGTCATACCAGCCAAGCTGACAATAAATGCGATATATAAATTTGCGTAATCTGCGCCAAAGTGCCGAAAATCGAATGGCTAATCAAATAGGTAATTCCAAATAGGCAGTCCAGTGTAATTGTATTAATAAAGGTCAGTGGTAAGTTTATTACGTAGAATAGAGTGCGCTCTGTTTCTAAGCAAAACTTTCTGCTAAATGAATTGACGTAGTTTAAAGTTAACCTTTATTATATTCTTAACTAGCGACTGAACTGGGTTTGCTTAGATTGTAGATAAAGTGTTCTGTGGGTTTATAATAAGAGGCGTAATCTTTAAACTAAAATCTTCTAACTAACTAATATTATTAATGAAAAAGTAAGTTTATTAAACATCAGAAAACATATAAAATGTGATATTAGATCGCCATTATAAGAATATCAAACATTTTTTTGACAAAAAATACAAACTTTTACCCTCTTTAAATCCCGTTTCCCCAAAAAAGAGATTTCTTTATTAAAAAGGTTTATTTCTGATGAATATATTTTTTGCCTTTCTACAAAGCAGACCCTGTTCATTACGCAGAACAGGGATGAAACTGTTAATGTAATTGAGAAAGGTTTCCCCAAACTTGTGGCACAAAGCTGAACAGCAAACAATCGTGTCGTCTCTTTCTCCTGACATGCAAACTTCTGTAGAGTGAGTTAGACAGACATAGCTACTCAATACCGTATCGGTGATCCGAAAACTTTACAATTGTGATTAATGTTTTAATGTCTTTTCCCGGTAATTTTGCTTTTAAACTTTTAATTATTTGGGCAATTTAGTTAATTTTCTTTCTAACAATATGTAACGCGTGTATCTAAGTATAATAATAAAAGTAAAATGGAATTTTATATTTCCGTAATTTCCGATATCTTTCATTTGTTCAATTAAAGCGGTAGTCCAGTATAATAACCCTTTAATACAACTTCATTAGCTTTCTTTATCATTAGTAATAATGCTTTAAATAAGTAGATAAATATAACAAATTACAAAACTGTAGGTAGCAAAATCATTGACACTATTATTGTAGTTAGCACATCATCATCATCATATTTTTAGCTTTCATAAATCTGCAATACAAAAAATATCACACCAACAAAGGTACTAACTAAAACATTCCTCTCTCGACACTCAAAAAGACAATAAAACACCGTTACCTAAATAAACATTGAATCATCCTAAAAACGCTAAAAAACGAAATAAAATGTCGCGGCGAAACGCGAGCTTGCTCGTAAAAAGTTTTATGAAACTGCCAGAGCCGCTGACGTCATAAACGCTGAAATGCCTCTAGGTACCGTCCAGCAGATTTGTACGGGAATCGGGGCTTCCACGCATAAACACGATACGACGTCGCATAGTACCACGATGCCGCGTCGTTTCCCGATGCGACTTCGTGAAACTACGACACTCTACCAAGCGACATCGTAACGTGCGACGATTACTCGTCGATGCAGGGTGACGTCACATTAAAACAACTTATAGCAGTGGCGTCTCGTTTCCACAATAGAAACAATCCTGCTATAAGTGGTTATATAGTAGTGCTTCTACACAGTGCTTCTACTAAGTAAGCTTCCATATAAAATTTTCATGTTGGAAGAGTGTACTCATTTTGTATATACAAAAATTCTTACTCAACTCGTAATGATCAAAGAATTCAAAGACCCAAATAATTACAAAAATTTTATCATAACCTGCTCCATTTAACCAAGTTATTTAAACGGTAAAGTTCTTGTAAAAGCGTCGGCTGTACCCGAACTCAGATATTACAGAGTAAAGTATCCGTTTGTGACAGTTGTGAAAACATTGTTCATATACTTTAGAAAATATTCGAAAATTCGAAAGAACGAATATTTTAGGGACACACTCTTCGATCTATAGGATTGATGTGACATTAGGCATTGTGAAATTTCTCGTAAAACTCCTTCCACCAAAATTGAAGGGCAACATGGTTTAATTTTTAAATTTAATAATGATACCTAATGTACTATTATTAAGGCATAAAACTAGGTAAAAACGTTTAACACAATGCCCAAAATTTTACACTTTCTGACTTACATTAAGGACTTTTGCAAGTCATTCTGAACAACGCGAACGGTAGGTTTGACCTAGAAATAAAGCTATTATGATAGTATCCCAAAGGATTAACCTTCGTTTTCCCATATCTCAACTTTATGACTACCATGAAACTATGAATATATTCATTCTATAGTAATGAATCAAAATCGAATTCATTTGCTGCGGTTCAAAGAAAATTATTGAAACGTGTGAATTACCTTTCTTTTAAATTTAACAATCCCAAATTGAATGTAAGTATGATAAGTACTTACATTATAGGTTCATCAAATACATTATGTTTCAATAACCGATAGGTATAGATTTTTGCATAATTACATTCAAGCTTCAATTGTTTTCATACATAATTGCGGAATAAAAAAATCCGAGATTCTTTTTGATTTGGTAGTATTGAAATTGGCAGTAAGACCTAACGCCCTTAGTACCCAAAAACTTAGAAAAAAACTCAGAGAAGTTAAAGTGGGAGTGGCTGGAAGAAATCTCTTAAAGAGAGAAGCTCGCCTTTACACACTCTCTGTTTTACTATGTTTAGTCACTAAATTGTCTAATGTTTGTGTGCATAATAAAGAATACAAGAGTTTTCTTTTCCCTTTTGGAAACATATCTATTTTTTCCTTTCATTTCGATGATCACGTACCTATACAGGATGTAACAAAAAGGGTATGTTAAGAGAAAAGCTATGTAAATAGCCCACTGTAGAAAACCTATCCACAAAATTTGAGACCCGAAATTACATGTTTATTTTTCCCGATAGTATGGAGAATTTTTAAATATCTCAGGAATTTTCATACAACATTGAAAAATAAAAATGTGATTTCGAGTCTTAAATTTTGGAAATAGATTCTCTATAGTGGGCTATTTACATAGCTTTTCGCTTAACATACCCTTTCTGTTACACCCTGTATAATACACTCAAGAGTAGCGGAAATTACTCATCATAAGCTCTTATGGATAAAAGGACTCATTCCAACGAGACTGTGAACGGATTTAAGCTCACATTAACTCGCTCTCTGTATAAGTAAGTTACTTTCGCATTGTGAGTTTATTTGATTAATAGATATAGTTCATTCCGTCAAGCTTTTCCGCTATAAGCATAAGTTATCTTCATGGTCTAGAATTTTGAAGGATTGTATTATCTGTCCTGTGCTGATGCGAATCTTCACTAGAATACATCAGCTGCATCTTAACGTAACAGTCGACTAAGATACTTTATACATGTGGGCACCGTAGAGGGGGCATGGTTTCGAGTTTGTACGGCATTTACATTTTCATAATTGATTTTACCCGATATAATTATTTACCTGCACAACTAACGATTTTTCAAATACCTACGAGTATTTTGCTGTAATAAAACTTACAAGACTCATTACACTAATGGCCTTTCTAAAGACCAATGGTATAGAGTTACCTATTGAACCTTAAGTATTTAGGTCACAGTAGAATAATAAGAGTAGAGCAAGTATGATTAAAGTCTGGCTTGGAATTTGTTTCACCTAAGTATACATTATGACAAACTGTTTTAAATTTTCATGTTGCATATACCATTTCGCCCTGTGAAATTCTAACGTAGATGAAAAGATGAATGAAAATGTATTCCAGCCCATATCTATAGTTAATTTAAGTTTTTTCTTAAACGTATCGCCCATATAACGTATCCTTGGAATAGCTAGTAAAACAACTCCTGAAAGTAACAGTATAAAGTTAATAATAATTATATTAACTATTGGTTTTAAAACATGAAGAACCGTTTCTTTATTCTGTGGTAAGTTTTTGAAGGCGATGACCGATAATCCCAGCTTAATCCCTGTTTAACGAAGCGTTATAGCTGCTTGTGTATCCCGCTCAGTGTGGGCGGTAATCTGTCTAGATATATTGCCTTTTCATTAGTTTTTAAATTACTTAAATGATTAGTGCATAGATTAACGAGTCCGCAGAAGGAGTGATCAATGACAAAATTGTAGGAATATTCCGGGCAATAAACGAGGTGAAAATCCGGCATCTTCCGCTCTTCTAAGTCACGGATTCTTGTAAAATCGAGAAAGATTAGGTTGTTGTTAAAATAGAGCAAATATGACCCATAAAGGAGACAAATAAAAATCTTTTCGGGTATGTAATTTGACTGAAAAAGATGTTTTCCACATTTTTGTGGAAAACTGCAGTTCTGAAGAACTTATAATATTATCTAGAATGGAAGTTGTAAAAACCGCGTTGGTAAAAAATTCAAACCCGGCATAGCTTTCAATCAATACTCCCGTATATCGCTTGAATGTACTCTGCCGGTGATGTACCATGCTATGACGATCCCTCTATCCTAGGTAGCCAGCTAGCTTTACAACTTTTTGGTAGAACGTGATGTCGCCATTGCACGACATGTATCATGAGAGGGAAAAACTATGATGAAAAACAAATACAATGCAACTCTACATTGACTTTCGCAAGTTCCTCATTCTCCTACCATCATGATGAGCACAGACCATGCCAAGTCTAACAGCATTGACCTTAGCACTTGAGCCACTGGTAATGATACCTAACTTAACCAGTAACTATTTGTTACAGGAAGCGTTAGAGGTCCTCCGTACTGCAGCCGCCAGAGTGGAATTGAGAGTCTGCAGGCCTCCACCAGAGGTCCTGGAGAGCGTAACTCCTCCAGACCCTCCTACCCCTCCGACTAGGACACCACACCCACCACATCCGCCATTGGATCCACTGAACTGCCATCCTATGCACGCCAGGTAATGTTTTTGGTTAAGCATATTTGATTGGTTGTTTAGGCATAATTGGGATAGGTACTCCTGTACCTTCAAATTTAATGATTGAACGGAATTAAAAATGATTTTCTATGGCAATAACAACATTGCAGGCAAGCTAAATATATTCTTAACTCTGGGGGTAAATAAAGGTTCTTGTTGGAACAACTACAGTAATTTGTAGCGTAAAGTATATAAGTACTTTACTTTTTTATCGTAATACCTTAAAAGTAAGTAGCTTAGATATATCCTTGTCCATTAAATTCTAATAATATGCAGAAAGCATTAGTTTATTTTATCAGTTTCTTATTCCGTGTGCAGGCTATCCCAAACCACCAGCAGTGCAACCACCTCATCCTCGGAAGGTCGGGGCCGAAGGGACGCCAGCCCGGAGGCTGATCGACGAGACCTGCGACTTCCAGACCTTGATCGACCGTTGCCTGTCTACGATATACAATATGGGGTAAGTTCTATACCACGAGCCTGTCTTTAACATACCTACAACCGATGTCATGAGACTTTTACCTTTATAAAACAATATCATTAATTATTTCTCGCGACAAAATCTTGGTACGCGTGACTATGTGCATTTATGCAGAAAAACGCAGTCTATTTACTCAACTTTGGACCCTAATATCTTGGGAACCAGACACTTCCCAGGTATGCTTCCATGGTGAAAAATTATCGTGATGATGAGGAGTTTCCGTAGTTTTCGGAAACGTTGACGACCAAAAATCTCTCTGTATTATACAGATTAATAATCACGGTATATTATACTTACCATTAATGCCATTTGTCGTTCGATTCACATGTGAATTGAGTTGATAAATTTTAATTATAATTAATAATGAAAAATACTCACCTTAACCCAACCTCTTTCAGTATCTAATATTTAAATGTACGATACACCTCATAAGTATACCTATAAGTATACATTATATACACATAATTCGCGTTCATAAGCATTCGCTTGGATTAAATTAATACCCACAAAATTAATTTAAAATGAAAACGGATCTATTAATGCCATGTAACAAATTTACACACCCAACTCTGTTACAAAATGAGTTCCTACCCTGTATCCCAGCTTAAAAGCTTTATAAAATTATTTCATCAAATATATCTCATCAAATGCAGAGATATCTCGTCAAATACATATTAAACCTCAAATAACATGAAAACCACAGGGCAGAGATATTCGACTGCGAAATATTTCGTCAATATTACTATTTCGTAGGTCCAAAGCTTCATGAACAGAGCCATGAAGGTACTGGATTAATTAATAAAAACTTAAGTCCTAACAGGTACATTTATGTTATTATATTTAGTTATATGGGTAGTATACAGGGTGTAACAAAAATGGTATGTTAAGCAAAAAGCTATGTAAATAGCCCACTGTAGAGAACCTATCTACAAAATTTGAGACTCGAAATCTCATTTTCATTCATCTCATCAAACATGTGATTTCGGGTCTCAAATTTTGTGGGTAGGTTCTCTATAGTGAGCTATTTACATAGCTTTTCGCTTAACATACCCTTTTTGTTACACCATGTATACATATTTAGTTATTGTAATGTATCGTAACGACCGGTTTCTCGAAGGTGTGTCACCGCTAATTCACAAAAACAATGTATCAAGCATGTGTCAAGTCAATTCTAAAGTAAGTTACTAGTAAAATGACAGTTAAATCGATAGTCAGTGGTTTGGCCACTTGGTTAGCGTTCGAGAAACTGGTGGTTAATATCACATCCCAGCTAATAAATGCGAAATTAAGTTCGTTTATTCGTTTGTTACCTCTTCGCGCCTTATTTAGTCAACCTATCTTCTTGGAATTTTTCATACATTATACTTGAAAGTACGGGGAAAGACATAGGCTACATTGTATTCCATACGGCCGAAGTGTTAATAAAATAAAGAAAATCGTCCTTTTATTCTCTTTTCCCTTAAAATACTTAATGCCATGAATATTTTTTATACACGCTAATCAGGAAGATGGATCGCTGGTAAGTAAATTAGATACCCTAGAGAATTCATTTTCAATAAAAAATATTGAGATTTTTCCTATGCATTTTTCTTTGTTTACTTTTTTATTAGTAGTGATTTTTTATTTTCATCGTTTACTAAGTATTATAATTAACAGTTTTAATGGCTTTAAGAAAGATATATTAGGTATATAAAATAAAGTATCATGGCATACACATAATTTTATTATTACTCTGTAATGTTTCCCACTGCTATGCAAAGGCCTCCTGACCTCAGATCATACCTTGCGGCTATACTATCATAGGGGGCGGATAGTTAGAGCTGGACTATAGGCCAATGCGGTTATGTAGCCTTTTCGCCAGAGCCTCGTTAAATTACATATGAATATTTCTTGCAGGAGTTCGACATAATAATGACGAAGGTGAACGGTTCTCTCGGGTTCACTCTACGTAAGGAAGACCACAGCGCTCTGGGACACTACGTCAGAGCGCTGGTGAGGGAGCCGGCGTTGAGCGACGGCAGAATACAGCCTGGAGACAGGATTGTTGCTGTAAGTTGATCAATAAAAAGATGGTAAAATTCGTCATCCGAGTAATTGACCCGGTGGCTTAGTGGTTATAGCGGCTGGCACGGTGTGCAGTGGTCTTGGGTTCGATTCCCACTCGGCTGAAGAATTTTTTCCATTTTCTTTATTAATAATTTTATAATAAAAAGATTATAGGTACTTACATTATCTTGAAGAGATAAGCACGCCATTGTACATTTCTTCTGTACCTGTTCAATTTATTTATAAAAATATTTTTTTAATTTGTGTGCAATAAAGTATAAGTATAAAGTACATTAGGGTTGCCATCTCAAAACTTAGAAAACCTGGATTAGAAAAAGAAATACCAGAACATTTCGATTAAAGCCTACATGTGCGAACCCAGTGACAATACGATTGAAAAGAGTTAGTGGCGTGCGAATTTCAAAACATAGGTCTTTAACACATTCAGTGCCGGCGACTACGTATTTGCTTCTTTTAGGCATTCTAGAGGCGCTAATGAGAGATTCTAATGATACTAGGCGTTGACCCGATGTCGGCGCCCTTATAAAATTTGCCGACAGTGAATGTGTCAGGTCTCTAAAACTCAGGACGATGCTTAAAAACTAGCCAGAACAGCTCAGGACACCCCAAAAAGCAGGATGTCCTGGGAAAACAGGACGGTTGGCAACCCTAACTTACATCGGTATTTCTTCGTCCCTTTGATATAAACTGAGAGATTTCCAGTAAAGCTGGTATAGAAAAATCACTGAACAACTCAGGAATGTTTACAATCTTAAAAAATAAACAAATGCGGTGTTATTTCGAAGCCGCGTCTAAAGATAGGCACTGTTTAAAAACTACAGCATATGGAAGTATATGGAATATCCACCATATTCACGCAATTTTTAGCTTAAACAATATTTTAATTCATCTGTAATCACACAGTGAGAGACTCAAAAGAGTCTTTCTCTCTATAGTGGGCTACTTTCATAGTATTTCGGTTAGCATGGCACATTTGTTATACCCTGTATGTTTGTATTGTTTTACACCATACATTTCTAAACGTACGACGTTATGTATAGTACACATGTTCTACCGAATAAAATACCAAAATTACAACTTATTTCGTCTAACGCATAGATTAAAAGTCTACATATATACCTATATTTAATGACCGATACAAGTAAAATATTTTCTTTACAAATTATTTGGATGCTCATTACTAAAGTAGGTAATAAGCAATTCATAACGCAAGCATCGTGAAAAATTGCCATTGACCTACAACTGAGCAATCATGAACCTTTGCAGTAAAATATACATGCATATACAATCTTCAGTATTGTTTCAAATAGTGCCAAGTTCACATCTGCGCTGCTTGTACAAAATGGACGTAAGTTATTAAAACAAATTATTATTCTTTCATATTCCATATGCCATAAATCCATATTAGTTATTTCATATATTGCAGTCCACGGCTGGACGTAGAAGGCTAGTGCCAGCCATATAGGGGTTTTTAAACGGTAAGCATATTGAATAACACATAGTATTACAAAACCCGCTAGGCATTTTGAAAATTATAAAAGAAAAATACCCTAGGTACCTATTACTTGTATAATTTATGAGTCGTGCATAACTTATCTGTTTTACTATACATACAATGCCTAGTGGTTTTGATAGCAAGTCGTGTTTTTCAATATGCCTCCAGATATATACCATTCTAAGAACACTCCGCAAAATTCAAAGGCATCGTGATAATCATTTTCACGCTAGAAAAACGTTTTTCTTCTTTTGAAACAACCGAATAATATTACAATATTTTTCCATTTTTGAAACTCGGCACAAATTCAGGGACCTTCATGTTACCTTAGTTCCAACTCAATAAACTTCGAAGTTACTTCGCTAACTTTAAAAAAGTCTTATTTTATGGCTTACGAAGTGGATCGTATTTTGTCGTCCACAAAGAAAATACACGAGGAGATGGCCTAGAGTGCATTTCACCAAATAATTCTTAAGCGATGCTGGTGTCGTAAGAGTCGACTAAGGAATTCGGGAGCGTTCTCTTAGGCGATGAGCTAACAAGTCGTTTTTAATCTTTTGCTCCGCTATGGTTAAGGCCATAAGATCTACTTCCGTGATTCTGCAATTCTGGATACCCCATTTGGCGAACACAGCCCTTGTATATATGTATGAAAATATGTAGAAATTCATATTGCTCCACCGTAAATAGAAACAAGGCAGGATGATGATGATGAACTACCCTACAGGTAAACGACACGTCAATGTCAACGATGTCGCACGCAGAAGCTGTAGCGTATCTGCGCGCGTGCGGGTCGGAGGTGCGCCTGCGCCTTTACCGCGACCACGCTGCCACGCCACTCTCTCCAATGTCGCCTAAAGAGGAAGGGCCCACGGATTCGGATACACCGATAAATAAACCGAAGCCACCTCTAAGGTATTTTGTATGCTACATTTTCTATTCTTGGAAGAGGCGCAATGATGAGCAGTGGCATTCTCATGGCTGAAATGTTGATTGTACAGTTACAAGTCCAGTAGCAATTCTACTTAACTATCGATTACGTGCGCTATTATAAAAGTTAAGGTGGTACTGCACTTATGAACCTTTACTGAACCTTTTCACTGGTTATTCCTACATACAGCTGAATTACATTGGTTTGACTTGACTTAATTTTAGTTGTTCGAACTTCGGAACTATTTAATTTTGTTCTAGCTTCTTTTATCTAGGTACTAGTAATTATGTAGGTATTTAGTCTACAAATAGTTAAGATTGTGGAGCAGTGTGTAGGTACTCTGCTAATGCAATAATGAACTTATGAAGAATGTATACAAATCAAAACAACTATTTACGAAAGATGAACAACATTTCAGGGCTGAAGCAGTTTCCATGTTATGTGATCTGGCGGCAAGAAGACTTACTCCCGACGCTCCCGACGGCTCTCGCTCTCCTTGTCTCTCACCACGGAAGTTTCGCAAGCTAACAAAGGACAACAATCATTACGAACAGCCTCATGGTATGTACAAATCACTTACAATTTTATTCTCCCATAATTGGCATTCGGTGCAATTCAGTAGCTGAACCATCCATTGAAAACCGTCATATAAATGTGATTAGCACCATGGATGTATAAAGAACAACGGACGGAGCGTTGTCCCTACATAGATTGAAAAATGCATTTAATTGATAGGTTCTTTATAATAGACTATTTTCATAGCATTTCTCTTAACATGCCCCTTTTCTTACACCCTGTATACAGGGTGTAACAAAAAGGGTATGTTAAGCGAAAAGCTACGTAAAAAGTCCACTGTCGAGAACTTATCCACAAAATTTTCAGAGTCGAAATCACATGTTTTTTTTTAAGATTGTATGAAAATTCCTGAGACATTTAAAAATTTTCCATACTATCGGGACAAATAAACATGTGATTTCGAGTCTCAAATTTTGTGGATAGGTCCTCTACAGTGGGCTATGTACGTAGCTTTTCGCTTAACATACCCTTTTTGTTACATCCTGTATAAGAAGACTAATATGTATTCGAGTAAGTGGCGATGTGTAGCGTAAATCAATTTCTAATAATATTTACTAACATCGCCAAACATAACAACACATCCGTTCTCTAAATTAAAGGAAAACATCCTATTTGCTCCGGCAAATGCCATTATCAAAACAATGCGGAATATATCACGAATACCCAGCGATATATTGGAGGATTCTATTAAATTAAGCATTATTAGTAATATAGGCAAGACGTTGTCTGTTCAAATTATGTACGCTCGTACAAGTACCAAGTAAAATGGCGAGTAACAAGTAAGTTTCAGCTCATTTTCTAGTATTATTATTTATTATACACGTTGGTACGTTATCTAACTATACTGTACTCATATATACAGGCTTTACAGGTGTAGATAAGAATGGAATACGCATGATTGTAGAATTGTACAATGTACCTACATACCTAGTGACAATACTTGCACAAACCAACTGAAACATATTTGTTAAAATTCTATGATGCAAAATTATTCGGTGGTTCATTACAAAACAATATAAATCCGAAATACACGAGGCTAGGATTTCAAGCAAGGTTAGCTAGCTGGTGTTATTAAGCTAGAAAACTCGGAACTAACTCTACTATTATATTGTATTACTGTACTAGAAAAGAAGCTAGTTTTGTGATGTGTAAACGCGAAGTCAGAGTTACTAGCTTACTATCACTTTAACTATTTAATTTTAAATACCCGAGTTCATTTTTGAACCTAGCTTCAAAAATGAACTCGGATATTTAAAATTCCAATTATTAAGTTATGAAATGACCTGGTAAAAAGATGTCACTGAGTGAGAGGCTAACCTTATTGTACCTTCCTTCGGCATCCATTCCTATCTGCATCTGTGTAGTCTCAATTAATTCCAGTCCTAATTACTAGACTGCATAGAACTAACATAGTAGTCAGAATTTGGGAATAGAATGTGCGACACTAATTTTGTGCCTAACTACTAAGTCTATGAACCTACTTCGACCCTGATAATTTAATAGTCGTAGTATTTATCATCTGCTCAATTTTTAGCTGCAGAAACATTTTACAGTAGGTACCTACACATATCGTATTTGTAAATAATATTTGCAAAGCAATACTTATTTTCATCCACGTAAACACATTGCTCTAAGCGACACAGTTGTCCGCACAGATACAACAGCAGTAGAGTCGATTATGCGAACGGAAACTGCGGGACAGAGGTCGCCACGATCGCACACCAGTCCCACCGCTTCGCCAACTAATAGAAACAAAAAACTTAGTCTGACAGGTGAGACACTGTCAGCAAAACCTTAGGCCCTACTGTGAGTTCGTCTGCATTCTCTGATCCCTTAGAGAATATTATTATATTTATCTCAACCTTTTACATAGCTGGTACAAGGACTGGCAGGTATATTTTAGTGGTCACGTTACAAGTATGTTCAACTAAGGAAATATGACATAGCTCTGCCACGCTACTAACATTTCCATTGAAGCTATGGATCAGAAACAGTTCGACGTTTTGACATGAATCAGACAATATTTGAAAAGAAAATTTTCATACTTTTACAGAAAAGGATATATGGCGAAGTGTTATTAGTATATGGCACCTTTGGCTATATATCCGACGAAAGTCAATTTCAGCATCTGTTATCGCAGTCTAAAACCTTAACAACAAAGTTGATTAACCTACAGGCGAACTCATAGTCTTTGGGCTCTAAGAATCAAACTCTTCGCATTTACCTTCCGCTTCGCATCCGAAACAGTAAGCTGACAGACTGCCGGATTACCTGTAGACTAAAGTCACAGGTCTTTTACACATCTCAGCCTATGAAGTGACAGACCCATTGTAGGCTACACTAACTCACTTTGGTTGCGTATATACGCGTGAAAGTAACCTGCATGATTAGGTCTATTTCATAATCTTGGTTGATGATAAAAGATTTTTTTGAAATAGGTGAGAAGTCGTGTTCATGCAAAGTTAGTGGAACCGTGTATACGCAACATTATTTGTTCACATCGATAGCGTGCACACGTAAACTGATAGCGCCATTACCTGGCATGGAATTTTTCAAATAACTAGTTATAAATTCCTATCCAATGAATATTTCAAGTACCTATGCACAGCTTTAGCCTTTGACTAACGAGCTAACCTATCTATTTCACTGTGCCTACATTGCGAAAAAACTTAACAAAGAAGTGCAGTGTTTATTTTTTCCTCTATGTACATACTCTATATTTTATTGAATATTTTATTTACAGTCCCCCCTCACGGCTACGAGCTAAACAACCTAGATAACGAAACATTAGATGCACCAAACGTATATCAGGAGGATATAAGCAGACAGAGGCATCCTCCAGCGTTCCCGGTGGACTCTGATGAGCCAGTCTCAATGCCTGCCGAGTTGTCAAGCGATGAGGCGTGCTTCAAGCATTCGAATCCAGCGTATTCTAGCGCTGTACTACATACGAGTGACGCCAGCGATGCTTATAGAGATGAGAGTAAGTTTCCGTCCACTTTTTTGTTACATTTTATAGGGTGCTTATGTGATAGATAATTTGATCCTTACATTAGTGCTATATCTTTCTATTTTTAAAAAATCCTCTGCATTGTTTTAAAATTACGCAGCATATTAGCGAAATCGGTTCAGCTGTTCTCGAGATTTGCGCTTAGCAACCCATTCAGCGATTCATTTGTATATGATGGATTATTTTTGCTTATTTCTTTTACAGATAAATTTAAAAAATGGAAGGGCGTTGCGCTGTCCCCCGAGAACGAGCGTAAAGTCAAGCCCGCACCATCACCTCAACCCAAACCCTTGCCACTTCCCAAGCCGAAAGAAAAAGAATCCGTCCAAAAAGAAAACATCAAGCCCGAACCACCAAAAAGCGATACGAACAATGAACCTACGGTAAGTCTTAACGCGTTTACTTCTTTTATTTACCGAGATTACATGCTGACTTACCTATGAGTCATTTACAGTCACTTGAAATGTAAACCTTAGACTGATTTTCTGCAGTTTAGTCATGAGGACATCAGATCTACGAGTAGACTAAGGTAGTAAAGTTGGTTGACTACATTTTTGGGAAATAGAATTTTTAGATGAAAATATGAATGAACAGTTTTTAGTTTCTCCCAACTTTTATCATATTTATACCAAATGTGAATCAAAAGCAAAAATTTTACTGAAACTTTTTTTGACCTTTCAGATAGTGACAGTAGAATTAAATCGGGGCTGGAACAGTCGGCTTGGGTTCAGCGTACAGAGCCATCCGGAGTCAGGACAAAGCTATATCTCCGCCGTGTATAATGACAGTGTGGCTGCCAGGGACGGCCGACTGAGACGTGGTGACGTTATTCTTCAGGTAAATTTCTATGTAGACTACATTTACTAGAGCAACTTTCATGGTGTGGCTGCCGAAGACGTGTGGGGGTGATGAAAAGGGAAGCGCTTCCGGCCCCAGTGGATGTCATCTTCACTGATAAAGGGTACAGTAAACCCAAACCCAAAGCCAGTCATAGTTAAATCTCCGTAGTGTGCTTACTAGGGACGGCTCCCTGAGGCGTGGTGATATCATTCTTTAGGTACATTTCCATCTGGTGGAAACCAGACTAGCAGGTTCAGTAGAGCTACATAGGATTCGGACAGAGCTACATTTTATAATGTGGCTGCCAATGACGCTTGGCTGACGTCATCCTTGGTAGGTACACTGATACAGAGTTCAGCAAAGCCACCTGGAATTTACGAGTAAACATAGTTACATATACGCCATGTAGGTATAGTGACAGTGTGGCTGCTACGGACGGCCGACTGAGGCGTGGTGACGTCATTGTACAGGTACACTTTCTAATATATATGGTACCAGCGTTAGTGTGATCCTTGTGGTCAGAAGTTGTAAACCCTTTACTCAAACGGAAGTGACTTTCGGGAAAATCATAATATATTTCCTACATTCACTTCTTTACAGGTGAATGACGAGAACGTGACGTCGATGAAGACTCCAGAAGTCATTGATCTCCTGCGGATATTGCGCGGTTCCATTTGCATTACCGTTCTTCGACCGCCGAGCCCATAATTACTGAAACAAAAGAAGCAATGTACTTTATAGTGATTTGACAGAAATGCTCTCAAAACAAATTTCTCTGCTGTGAGAAATTAAAGGATTTTTGAGGGGATACAATATGGGTAGGAAGATTATAGCTAGTTCTATAAAGGTAAAGGGTGATAATGAATGTCAATGAAATAAACTAAAAATTCATCATTTAGTAAAATTGATAATTGTTTAACAACTCTATACAACTATATTAATGTTTAAAATGAGGCTGCATAATGGCTATTCTTAACCTAACCAACAATTTTATTGAACCTGTAAAATAATTCGCGGGAAACACAGACTTTGCCAGTTTAAATTAAATTAAATAAGTAAACGATTCTCTTGCCGACCAATACTCGGTATAAATATCTTTGGTAAGAAACCATACAGGTCTCTGAGGTCTTAGGAAGAATAAATAGCATAAATAGCAACGCATGGACGGACTTCATCAATACTACTTATAAAATGGATCTTTAGGTAATAATACGATTAAAATCAAATCATAATAACACATTAATGGTTAAGTAAAATGTATATATTGGAAATAAAGGGAGAAACAGAATAAAATATAATATTCTTTTTCATACTACTGTAATAACTAAGTATTTTTAAAAGTTCCTAATGAGTGACATTATCATCGGATCCGGGGTTTTTACGGCAAATGGGAGTTTTTTTTGGATTGCTATTAAATATTAAATGCTTACTTGTGGTTTATTGACTTAGTAGAGGGCGCTTGCCAGACAAAATTGTTAAATTAAGTATTATATTCAATGTTATTTCAATACATAGGATTTTTTATATAGGTACATATAAGAGCGTGCTTACCTCTATTTACCTATGTTTAAACGGTTTTAAAAATATGATATAATTTGACATTAGTATTTAATCAGTCGTCGAGTATTTTTTGAACTACTTATATATTTTCTTCATTTTATTAATAGCGGGATGTCTCTCATTTTAACAAACGACCTTTATACAATTAGCAAAATCGATTATACTAAATTAGGTTTTTGTAATTATTATTGGAATGACATAAAGGGAATACTATTTTTATTTTTTGATCTCGTTAGAAATCTCTGAGAATAGTTAGATAAATTTAATAATAAAGTTAGAAATATAAATTTTTGAAAATATTATAAAACTACTTACACACAATACCCGACCACAAATTACGCAACGAAATAAAGATTATAACAAATAATAATTAATAAAATACAAAATATTTTAATCAATATGTAAAATCATTTCAATTTTAATGATCATTAAAAATAAATACGTTGCAAATGAAAATATTATTCAAGTTCCCAACTATTGATAGAAATTTTTCGTAAGAACATATTAAATTAAATATAAAAATATATCTAGGAAAAATAACATTTTAGATAAAATGTTAATTATAAGCAACATGAAGTATAGCATTCCACATATAGATTTGTAAAAATTATAAGAAGACACTTTATCGATGTATAAACACCGTAACATAAGTTAGCCACTAAACAAATTCACAAAGAAAAATCAGAACCACACCTTAGGGCCTATACTTACTCTACTATAGTAAAATTCAACATAATTAATAATAATTTTCTCAGAGCAATTTTGTAACTAATAATCTCGTTTGATTGGTTTGCTTGATTTGAGTGCATATTAAGATCATTATTGATTTCATGAAAATAATAAACGATATACATACTTATTTGAATTTATATTAGCTATTTCCAAAAATATTTGAATAGACCATAGACCCTATCTTAACCGAAAAAAGTGGCTATACCGAAAGTATTTAAATATCGCACCAGTAGGTTGATAACACCATAATTTTAACAATAAATGTTTACAACTTAAGTCTTTGTCACTAATAAGATTTTTATTAATAAAGATATGTTTATTATTAAAAGATAAAGAAAGATCGGATTTGTAAAGCAAGGTTTTTAAAATCGACAGAATACTCTTTGAAACATCGATATATAACAAAAATAATATAACATGTTACTTCCTAGCTCATCACCGAGCTGGTGGAATCGAGAATGTACCATAATATAGGCTATTTGTGTAATATCTTAACTGACTAAGTACATAGTCTATTAGACTTACATATACTATTAAAATAGTCTATTACATTCACCTACCATATAATTATAGACAAATATGCTATACTTCTGTGTAGGTACTAAATAATAATTCTAGTCAAATCTAAATTTAATGGAGAAAATCTTGATTTAAATAGTAAATTTTCGCTAAATACAGATATTATTAGTATGTATTTTTAATTAATTGTGCTATTCTATAAAACAAAGATTTTACTTCATGTTTCCTAATCGCTATAAATATGTTGTGAAATTAAAAGATTTTATCGACAAATCGTTTCTAAGATCTATTTTATTATTATCGGAATATATTATAGGAGTAAGATTATTTAGTCAAAGTTAAGGGTTGTACACATTGTAGGAATTAATTTCTTAAATAGGTCTCATTTATTTTCAACGTATGTCTCTAGAGAAGGCTATGTTCATAACATTTTGCTTAACATACTCCTTTTGTTACACCCTGTATAAGGATTTTTCAATGTGTGCAACCCAACATTAAGATCCTACACATAAATACAGAACTCGGCGATAAATAGGTAATGCGTATCGATATCCACTTCTGCAATTACAAAGTCGGTTAATTTCGGCACAAGAGGTCGTTTTATCATACGCACAAGCACTATGAGCTTTCAGAAAAAAATTGCATAGGTAAATTAAACTAAAGTAGTTTCCTTCTTAAAAGTCGATATGCAATGTATACCGCCGGGTATTGTAAAGTAATATGAACGAATCAAAAAACTGATATTCTAAAATAATTGTGATGGATTTGTGTTTAGTAATATAAAATATATGTACCTAATGAAATACTAGAATATATATATATATAGTTATTTTGGTCCGAAATTGGATTGTTCTTAGTGAATGTGTAATATATCAACTTGGATGGAACTATTGAATAAGTAGTAGAAGCTTGTTAATAAAAGATCTGTTCGTAGAGGTAAAATAGCATTTTCGTTAATTTTACCAATTCTTAGTCACATTTGTGTACATCAGATGCAAATTTTTTCACCAATATCGTTAATGTGGGTTACATCCTTTTGCGTGTTTTATCCAAGTCGTTGTACCAAAACATATAATAATACTGTACTCCTTGTATGAGTTTTATTTGTAGGTACTTGGTATTTTTCCCGAGTCTACACACTATAGCCAGCTCTAGTCCATCGACAGTTGAGAAATTTTCGAGTCAAAGAGTTAAGATCATACTTAGTTGCACAATAAATGATGGACAAAGTTGGTTTAAAATTTCGATACTACAAATCGAATGTATCGTGACGAATATTTCTGTTAAGTCTATAAACACAAAATATATACGATATTATATTACCATAGATAACAATTAAATGTTACTGTTATGTTCGTTGGTAAATGTAGAACGAAATGTTTTATTTTATGGTGCTCAATTTAATTATGGTAGATCGATTGCACACGCTTGCTAGTCGAAGGTTTTACATTAATTGTGGATATTCTATCAATGGCCAATTTTTTCAATAGCTTATTTTTGCCTTAATTGATGCCGTCTTTCTCTACAAATTGATCAAGATAGAGACAGCATCTATTTTATCTTATAGACTATCTGACAATTGAAAATAATGAAAAAACAAAATTCGTATGTTGAACTTTGTATGGACAAAAGTGTTCATAGGTAGAGTCTTATAAAACGTCTCCAAACTTAAATAGTTTACTGTCAAAGTTAAAAAGAATTATGATCATAATGTTCAAACTAAGAACAATGGTTGCTGTGTGGATTTTTATTTCAATGTTAGCGCGTTCTGTGCCACAGATGTCCATGCTCATTTGTCAAGCTTTGACAAAATGTCCACAATCAGTGTAAAACCCCCTTAAAGCCTTACGATGTCAGTTAGTATTTTAGTGACATACTTAGGTAAAGAACTACAGATTTATTTTTGTGCGTAAATGTCAGTCATAGGAATATTAATGGAATGTACGATATAATTAATTACGGTACTATGAAAGATAATAAAATTAAATATGATTTAAGAAAGTATGAAACTTTTATTTTCTTAGTGTAAGTTATTGGTCTCATATGTAAACCGAGCCGAAAAACCTTATATTCAGACAAGTATAATCCTACTAATATTATAAAGGCGAAAGTTTGTAAGTATGGATGGATGGATGTTGTTACTCTTTCACGTAAAAACGGCTGGAGCGATTTGAATAAAATTTGGTATGGTTAGCTGACATTCTGGATTAACACATAGGCTACTTTTTATACCGGGAAAATATTTTTATCCCGGATAATTTCGACATTTTATTTTTTCTGCAATCCACGCGGACGAAGTCGCGGGCTTCCACTAGTAATTCATATTTGCGATTTTTCTTTCTACATATTCCACTGAATTCTTATTCCTATTCGCTTTAGGTCGAAGTCGCGTTCGTATCGAATTAAATCAATCTCACATAATGTAAATTGATACAAGCTCGCCCTTGTACATAATGTTTTTGTAGTACAATAAAGAATTTTATCTATCTATAAATATATTCTTCTATGCTGCTCTGGGAGTGAAAAAAAAAGTATAATACTGCAGCTGCTTCTCTTCCCGGGCATACTGTACAAGTCAGTAGAGGGACAAGAGGGTCTTGGTGTTTTGTAGGCGATGGGCTGACCACCTGTCACTACTAACTGAACATGTACATCCCAACTATACCCTCAAAATTGATCAGAAGTGTCACCATGTGGTTCTATCGGCCCTTGGTGCTCTGCTTACCCCGTAAGGGATAAAGGCGTGATTATATATATACCTATATATATGTATTATGTATAAATATATTCGTAGTATCTATAAAGTCTTTTCTAATAAATTATGTTGACTAAGAAGTAGGGCGCACTTTTATAAAGACTTGTTAATTTAGGCAACATTTTTAATATGAAAAATATTTGTGTAGGCATTTCGCATACACACGCCTGTATTTCGGAAATGAGGTAGCCGGAATTACAGGATCACAAACGACATCCCACAGTCACGTTTAGTATAGCGGGGCTAGATGGAAATTATATATCAGTGATAAGTTGCTAGATCATCGCCTGACAAAACGCCCCTAAATTCCCTAGTCGACATTACGACATGCTCGGAAGAAGATGCAGCTGATGTATTCTAGTGAAGTCCCGCATCAGCCTCTCGACATTTCCGATGATAACAAAACGCACTAGAACTTGCTAACGTTATTTAATGAAGGGGTTAGTGGGCAGTGGCACGATAAGCGAGTGTATGGCCGGTCACGTTCAGCAGAGCCGAGCGTCCACCCAGGAGCGTTTTGCTTCGATACCTCCTAACCGTACCTGCGTGCCTGGTACTTTGGTGACACGTTACTGCTAACATTTTATTTACATACAGAAATGCTAAAGAAAAAAAACTGTTTACCTACTTTAAACTTCCGTATGGACATATATAAAATGTATAAAATACATAGTAGGTACTTTGAGATTTTGGCCAGGAAATGTATGTAGTCTATGTGATTTTTCTTTAAGTAATTTCTGTATCTCTCTGTATCATAGATATGTAGTAGTGTGTTTAGCAAATCAAAGTTTCGTTTCGTTTCTTCTTTGTTTTCACATGAATAGTGGTCTAATCAGGATCGCTCCATCGACGAAATATATTTTACCTACATATGACTATTAGGTACTGGCAACAATAGTAAATTCATTAATATAATCCGTTAGGATATGGTTGATCGTTTCATCTTTAAACATTGTGCTGAGGGATTCAGCTTTGTTTGCCGAGATTTGGCTAGTGTATAGCTATCGGGATGAAAAATAACGTTGCCAATATGTAATTTAGAAAAAAAGAGATGGTAAAATTCGTCATCCGAGTAATTGACCCGGTGGCTCAGTGGTTAGAGCACTGACACGCGGAATGCAGAGGTCGTGGGTTCGATTCCCACCCGGGTGAGGAATTTTTTCCATTTCTTTATTAATAATTTTTTAATAGTAAATGTTCAAAAGCTCGATAAAACGTCTAATTTCTACACTTTGCATTTAGTTTTTTCTGATACAAGCAAATGCTCTACAAACAATTACTTATAACATAAGTTATCTACAAAGTAAAATCCTGTACCTAGTAAGTATCCGTCACAACTGTACCCACCACAAACTGTACGGGTAAATACAGGTGTTATACAAACTAGGGGATGTGGTGTACTAGTACGATAGTACCTGGCTTCCAGTCACAGCCAAACCGCGCTTGCCGACGCACCTGCGAACGGTTTTCCATGCGACAGTACAGGAAGTGCAGTGAGTGAACTAACATTCGATCTCGTTCGAAATTCGAGAGTTTTTGATCGGCGTTTTCCGTCTGGCGGTCAAGGACGATTGCTGATTATTTTGAGGTAATTTGCATGGGATTTTTTTTCATTCATTACATTTACTGGATCTACCTTGAAGCTATGGCATAAAATTTTTTAACAACTTGTATTTTTATAATAGTTTTGCAAAATTGTAAAAGTTACATCGAATGTGTATCTTTTATATATGTATTAAATTCAGAACTAAAATCCTACTTAACCGCAATATCATACATAAATAGATCTAAAGAAGAGCCATTTTTACCTATTCACATAAAAATACCTACATAATTTTATTATTTAAGAACTCCCTTACTTTATTCAATTTACATACCAAGTAGAGCATTTAGTAGGCTTTTACATAGTAAAAAGCGTAAACTTAATTTTAGTCTCGATGAACTTGAGAAAATTTGTAAAAAGAAAGCCGAAATTACAATAAAACTTAGACTAGTTGATACCTGTTCCGTGAAATATTAACGAATTTAAATAGACGGTAACATGAAGTTCGAGCGAAGTAAACAAGTCCGGGGAAGTAGATCGTGACAGATCCATGTAAATTTTTGGGTCAACTGTAGCAAATTTGACTAAATTGTTGATATCATTAGACTACGTTGGGCCCTTGTGAACTTGAAAAGAGTCTTGTGCCACGCGGGATTCAGGATATCTAACTCTTGGTAGAGGAATTAATAATAGGAATAAGATATCTTATTGTTATTACTCTATGCTCTTCATAAATGCTAATGGACAAAATCCGAAACAAGACTTTTCGGCTGAAGACCAAAAGAAGAAGAAGAAAAGTGTCATAGTCTCGAAGTGTAGCAAAAGTGGCAGTGGGCTGCCACATCACATCTGTCGTAGATCCGATGGACAAGGAGTAAGCTGGTTTTCGAATGGAGACCACGCCTTGGAAAACGTAGCGTTGGATATCCTCCGGCTAGATGGACTATATAATGACATAAAAAGGGCGGCTGATAGTGGATGAGAGATCGACTATGTGGCGTACCCTTGAGGAGGCCAACGTCCAACAGTGGACTGCAATAGGCTGAAGTATTTATCTTGGTTGGCTCTTGATAACAAAAAAGATCCATCTCAAAATATGCGTAAACTTAATTATTGCCGCGTGATGTTATGGTTAATATGGCCACGTTAGGAGATGGGTTTTGATTTTGCGATGATTTTTTCGCATTAACTGACCTTGTATACTCTTCATGATGATACAAACTCTTCTCTCCACCTGAAATGGAAATGTCATCAGTTTGAAGACGATGATCACTGGCATTTCAATCACGTTCGGTTCGTTCCAAAACCAACTTTATATAAAAAGGAGGCATGCGATTTCGTCCGTATGACTTTATAGCCAATGTGTCAGTACTTATAAGCTGTAGTTGACTGCAGAAAAATGCAAAATGTCGTAATCCGTGATACAGTATTTTTCCGTGATAAAAGTAGCCTAGATCTATCCTTCCTTTGTACCAAATTTCATTTAAATCGGGTCAGTGGTTTTGGCGTCGACAGCTACAAACAAACTTTCTCATTCACTTATAATAGTTGAATTATTGAAGGAATTACATCTATTATTGCAGCTTACCATTAGCTAGCGCAATATATTATGTAAAAGTAATTATCGTTTTCACGAGAAATCATTCAAAACTTATCAGCGTGTACAACATTGCGTAGATTCTTCAAATTTCAATTTCTCAAGCAGAATCATAACTTGATCACACTGATAAGATGCATTAAAAACGAAAGTATTTTTATCCGCATTTATTTAGAAGTTTTTTCTCACAATTATGGCCTTACATTGTTATACAAAATGCTATTCAAGAACAAAACCATTTTATCTGAATAATGGTAGGTAAATTGATTACATGTACTCTGTGAATTTCACCAAAGTAAATCATCTTGCATTTTGAATAAAGCCATTTGAGCTCTTTTGAAGGCTCGAGGCGTGGGTCGGGACTACGAGTCTTACCAATCTCACAGAGTCCTGCCAAAAACCTTGAGCCTTCATTAAAAGAAGTCGAACCCGCCTAGAATGCTGTACAGGGACTATTTTAACAATAGCCGTCATAATTGATGGAAGGTTAGATATCATATCTGAAACATGCCAATTCATTCAGTCATCACGGATTCGGCGGGAAAATCTGGAAGGGTGCAGGTGTAATTTTCTTGTGAAAATCAAAAATTATTTGTAAATGGCTTGCATTTTCTGGTATATAAGTTATATTTTGATTACTTGTGATGTGAATCTAGTGCGTGTATATGGTTTTATACGCAGGTAAGCTGAGTAAAACTTTAGCCGGAATACGATCTCTTCATGGGCCCATGTAAGTTGTTTCTGCAATTATATTTCATTTTGACTAACTTTACACTTGTTCTTGAGGATTTTCCCGACGTTTCCATTCATCATCATCATTATCATCCATCATAAATCATTTACCAAAGACAATGGCTGTATGGGCTTAGTTCCCCTTGCCTTTGCTTCGGGATAAACTAAACAAAAAAAAATCATTCAGTCATCACATTCTCGTATTTTTCGACGCATCCTAAGCTATCCTGGGTAATTGAGTGCACGGAAAAACTGCATGGCTCAGATCATAAGTAGTCTATGGCTCTGATGGCTTTGGATCGCATAGATTTCATTGCCATGCAGTTTTTATGGCACGGGAAACCGTGAGAACAGCAGACAATATGGTGTCGTATGATCATCTCATTGGAAATCACAGCCACAATACTGACGATAACAATAACGTGCAATTAAATAATAAATTAACCGATGTTGTGATAAGTATTCTGTTATGTGTGTGAACTTATAATTGATGACTTAAATATATGATCATGTTTTTTATACAAGCGTGCGATATCTTGTCATTTCGGATGATGTTTTTCAACATTATTTATCAATATACTATGCAATGTTAATTAATGCATTTGAGTACTATCTAGCTATCCAAAAATTAATAGATCACTGCAATATGTTTCCGATCCAATACCCAACATTACTGTTTTATAACTTCCGCTCGGGAAATATCTGGAAACATTTGCTACCTATCTCATTAGTGTCATTTTACTTCTAATTACAAAATATTATAGTTACTGTGTAAAGTAAGTATAACTTAAAATGAATACGAATTTCTAAGACCAGTTTTGGCTTCAACCGATTAATGATAATTACAAAATTGACTATTTACCAATCTCTATTCCAAAAAAAAAAGATTAATGAAGGTGAAAGAAAGAAGTAGGAAGCTATTTTTCATAAAAAGAAAATTCCAAGTCGATCCAACTATGTCTTTTCAATTTGTGATACGTGCATTAAAAATTGATCGTCCCATGATTGAACAATGAAAAGGAACTTGTTTACCTTTTGTGAAAGTACACGTCTTGTTTTAATAATTTTAACTGTTATAGAAACTTTCAATCTATTCAAATTATACACTGTAAAGGGCTTAACGAGCTCCGCTTGGTTAATCTTGCCCACCCAGAGGTTTAGAAACTTTTGGTGTTGGATGCTATTGGATCAGGAGTTAAGCTCAAGAAACCATTGTTTGACTGATATATTTTATCAAAAACAGGTAACAATGTTAGTTACTGATTAATAACAAAACTCCTTGGTAATAAAATTAAAAAGAGATATGTAGGTTCAATAAGCGCTACTGCTAATCATGTAACACAGCTTGGTCGAAACCTACTCCCAAAAGCTACATTTGGACGCATAAAAACTAAATAAGGATAACTACTTACCCTGTTAATACAAACAATTTGAACATTGTTCAAATTAAACATTGCCTTTACAGATTTTCTATACATTTTGCTGTCAAATGTTATTTTCAAACTGTAGACGCGGTTTAGTAATAGCACCGTCAAAGTTTAAAAATTGTAGATAAGTACTTTACACATGTCTACGATTAGTTTAAACTATACTTTAGTTATCTTCTAGTTCTTTAGTTTCTTCTATGCTGCTCTGGGAGTAAAAAACCGTATAATATACTACAGCTGCTTCTCTTCCCGGGCATACTGTACAAGTTAGTAGAGGGACAAGAGAGTCTTGGTGTTTTGTAGGCGATGGGCTGACCACCTGTCACTACTAACCGAACTTGTACATCTTCAACTACGAGTATACCCTCAAAATTGGTCAGAAGTGGCACCATGTGATTCTATCGGCCCTTGGTGCTCTGCCTGCCCCGTAAGGGATAAAGGCGTGATTATATGTATGTATACTTTAGTTAAAGTAAACATCCTGTACAATTTACTTGATATTCATAGAAAAACTTAAAATAAAACCAGACAGAGACAACTTTTTGTCCATTTTGAATCGCTTCGAGGAAACAATAAAAAATAAAAAACTAAATTAAAAAGTAGTCTATCGGAAATATAGCTCGGTGATCTATTAGATAACATAACGAAATCGAAAGTATTACTCTAAAGTAGTTTATTATATTAATTTGGCCTCGTTATTCTGTTGGTAAAATGGTAATAACATACATACATAGGGTATATACCCTATTTATATAAACGTGAATATTATTCTAGCAGATAAAGGTACTTACATTAGAAATACCTAATACACACCTAATCAAAGTGTTATGTAGGTACTTACTTTACTTAACGTAGTACTCGTATAGGAAGGAGACATCTCATCATAGAGCTTAGAATTACCTACTATCTACCACATAAAAAAAAACTTATCAAAAGTAAATAAAGGTTTTCCTAGTAATTCAAATGTTACTACTCTGATTATAGTAGATCCTAGTCTATTTTGTAGTACGAGTACCTACTAAAGTAAGGTACCTGTAGCAGTACGCTAGGGAATAGTGCGCTATAGTATAGGAATAGTCGACCGCGACGCACTATAAATTGTAATTGTACAATATTGAAGTAAATTGTGTGTGCGCGCAGAAATATGAAATTTGTACATCTTACATTGACTTTTTGGAATACGTACGTTGTTTAGTTTAGGTGATTGTATTATAGTATCTTTGCTATTAATGAAAATATAGCTATCGCAAATAACATTATACTTGTCATTGCGAAAGTTAGTTTATTTGTTTGTTACCTCAATGCTATATTCATGAAATTTTGCATACCTATACCTATAAAAGTTGGGAATACAGGGAAGGACAGAGACTAGTAGAATTAGTAGAAAATATAGAAAAAAAGGCCCTCTCTCTGCTCCACTGAATTGCAAAAAGTTACTAATCCAGCCGCGACTAATACGATTAGCTATGAAGAACTACCTACCTATATATATATAAAGAACTAATCTAAGTACAAATTATATTATTAATGGGATGCATTTAAATAATAGTTACCTAATAGCGGTTGCCGTGTCGACAGTGTAGAATGCTATTCTACCCATGTCTGCCCGTGGGTATCGTAAAAGGTGATTAAGGGTTTCCGAGAGGTGGGCAGCAGCGAGATGCGGGATTTGGACAGCATAGACCGAAAATCACACAGGGTCCACCAACCCGCCGGTTTAGTGTAGCGACTACGTGCAAAAACCCCCATATGGCAGTAGCCTGGTGGGTGAGACCTGTTTCCAGCAATAGACTGCAATAGGCTGATGCATTTAATAACGGTTGCCGCTGCTTAAGAGACAATAATATATGGATAGATAGAATCATAAGCACTAGATCATTATCACTAGAACTTACAATCTTTATACAGGCTGATTTTTGGTCGTCAACGTTCTCGAAAACTACGGAATCTCCTCGTCATCACGATCATTTTTCTCCATGGAAGCATACCTGGGAAGTGTGTGGTTCCCAAGATTAGGATCCAAAGTTGAGTAAATAGACTGCGTTTTTCTGCATAAATGCACATAGACGTGCGTTGCAAGATTTTTTCACGTGAAATAATTAATATCTGTCTATGAAAAAACTAGCATAAACACTGGACACTATAAATTTCGCTCGATCAAGTAATTTAATTTTTGCTTTTTTTTTTGCATTATCTTACTTTACGTACCCTTCGTTAAGGGTGGCAACGAAAAAACATACTGTACATTTACTACAATCTTAAAAACTCCTTTATAACATAAATAGATATTTAAATCAACGACACATTTAGTTTTAAAAGTAACATTATTACATGTATAGCACAATATTCTCGGCTCAGCGCAATAAATAAAAAAGCTGTCCGACTCTCACTATCACAAGTTCGATTCCCGGGGGAGGCACGCTCGGGCGCGCGTCACGCTCACTGCCCCGCTCACCTGCACTTTGGGAATGGGTAAATGCCCCCATAATATTGCACGCATATGTAGCTTAGGATGAGTCACTTGTTCGTGGTCGGCTGTTGGACCATCTGACAGTGCTATCTCGATCCCTCAGCTTCAAAAAGCGTATGCTTGGTTCTATTGTTCTAAATTTTTTGCTGATATTGTTTCGGAGCTGAGGCTGTTGGATCCCCTTTACTATCCTGCATTTCTAGCTACCGGAATTTCCTACATTTCGGGCATGTAGCCAGGTATACAGGGTATTTTTTGGTGACCACCCTTAACGAAGGGTACGTACTCTATACATCAAATAAAGTAAGTTTATGCCAAAAAAAAATTTTTTTTATCCTTGATCGGGCAAAATTTATAATGTCCAGTTTTTATGCTAGTTTTTTCATAAACAAACAAAACGCAGTCTATATTTACTCAACTTTGGACCCTAATATTTTGGAAACCAGACACTTCCCAGGTATGCTTTCATGGAGAAAAATGATCGTGATGACGAGGGGATTCCGTAGTTTTCGGTAACGTTGACGACCAAAAATCATCCTGTATGTCTGAGAGCATTGGCTATATCCTAACCGAAAACGTCTCACCCGAGACTTTTTAATTAGACTAAGCGCATGATGATATACAGGTACGGTGACTAATCTAGTCAGTGTGTAGAGTCCGTTTCAATTAATAACTTGTATGCCTGATCTCGGAATGAACATTATTTGTAGCTATAATTCAGTCATACATATAGTAGCATTTTTAAGAAGAGACTTAAGGAGCACTACTTGTCTCTCTGAAGTTATATATATATTATATTCACACACTACACAACACATTAACTTAGTCCCACATTAAGATCCATAAGGTCTTGTGTCGTGGGTACTAAGCAACGGTATATAAATACACAGATAAGTATAGAAACATCCATGACTCGGAAACAAACATCAATATTCATCATATCAATGTTTGCACCTACCGGGATTCGAACCCAGGACCTATGGCGCTGCAGGCAGGGCCTCTACCTACTACACCAATCGGCCGTCTTATGATTATTATGTTAGTAGGTTATTATGGAATATGTATGAAAATTGGTTAATGAGCTTACTGAACGTCAGTCAACTCCAAACTACGCAGGTGATACCATGGATGTTTATTGTACGTACACGAATATGCAATAAGAGATACCAGAAAAATATAAATAATTCCAATCTATGATTAAATTCATCGTGGGATAAATTAATGTCCCCATAAATAACTATGTATAAAAGTAAAAGAAGAATCTGCATCTCCATGCATGTCTTAAAAGTCGACTAAAGAACTCATGCATTCCCTGAGGCGATGAACTTATCACTGTTTACATTACATCTGTTCCATCCTGCCACTAAACGTGCCTGTGGAATCACGCTTATGATCCTGCAGTTCTAGCTACCCCATTTCGGGAGCATAGCCGTGTGTACCTACATATATGTATGTATACATGGTGTGGGCGACAGCCAGGCAAATACTGAAATGCTGAAAAAGTACCATTGTGTTGAGTTATACGACAGTGTTATCACTCGCAGGAAATGCATTTTTGATTTGATTATCAGTAATCTTTGCTCTCCGCGCCAATTGTATTGGGTTATTTTGTGACACATTGCTGTTTTTTGGATCATTTGAAACTCTCCATTTAAGTTATTTGAACTTTTTTGAAAGCAAATTTTTTAAAATCATAATTTACTTAAAATTTTATTTTTAAGTCATTATCTAAGTCCTAATTAAACAAACTAAACTATTTTTTTCCTTAAAATATGAAAAAAACGTCGGAAAATTTTGGAATTTTCCTGCGAAAATATTCAGTGATTTCCGCCTCAGAATCATGATCTGAAGTCTTGGTATCAATATTTGCCTGGCTGTCACAAACATCCTGTATAATTAAAGTTAATGACATCGTGAACAACCATGACAATGATTATTTAGATAGGCGTAACTACTTACATAAGGACAGGAAAATGTTGTTCATAGAGGGATTTATTTTTCTGTTTTATCCTTGAAAATAACTATCTAGGTATTTTAGCACAATACACGCTTTTCATGGATGTATCAAATTATTATACGACTATATCTATGGCTTCCGGTTAAAAGCTAACCTAAAAATTATGTTTATCCAGAGGCTCTGACACTAAATACGAGTACCTATTTAGAATAGCACGTTAACATTTCCTATTGGATTCGTTACCGGTCGCTAGATTATCTATTTATGCCCGAAAAGCGGGGGGATAATGGGCGTGACCATATGTACTTATGTATTTAACCAGAGGTTAAATGCCGTCTGGTGGTGGTAGAAAAGAATAGCACCACGCCATGTCTGCCCGTAGGTATCGTAATAGGCAATTAGGGTTTCTGGGAGGTGAGCATCATCACCTCCAGTGTTGACAACATAGTCCGAAATTAAAACTGCGGTCATCAATCCGCCTGCCCAGCGTGGTGACTCTGGGAAAAACTCTCCTATTATAGTAGTATAACCTTGTGGCATGCCCTGGGGAAGATACGGTTCGGTATGTTAATGACTATTTTAGCAATTATCAATGATTTTTCTTTGTAACCATAATTTAGTCTAACCATATTAACCTGCAATATCAAGTTGTGATTAACCTCAATTTAAAATGCACCTGATGATTTTTACAGTGTGTTTGGAGATACACTAGGTACTTTGGAAAATGCTTTGTTTGTGTTAACCTAAACTTTTCGAGGTAGGTATGAAGTAAATTGGACTAAAGAATCGTGTTATCCCATACAAAGTTAGCCCTCCTTTGTCACCCCCCTGGGTGGAATTTTGGAATATCTTTCTTATTGGATGCATATGAGATACGAACACCCTGTCCAAAGCAATATACGAGTATAGGAAGGAATGTAAAGAGCGTTGGGTTTGTATGTACCTAAAATAGATGTAAACAAGTACTTACATTTTTATCTGAATGTCAAACGTAGCCAACCCTAGGCGTGAACCAGAGATTATTTCCACGTAAGACCCACATGGCACGATATCTATACCAGTATCTATGTATACGAGGCGACAATACTATCGTCAACTATTTTTACTCGTATTAATCTTAATATTTAAATAATCCAAGATAAAATTTCAATTAAGCTGATTGAAAAATATCTTGTATTGTAATCGCGTATTGTTATTTGTAACGAAGGTAAAATTATAGAAGTATATCATAAAATTGTTAATCACCTAAATTTCCAGAAACATAGAATTAGTTTTTTCTTCGCGTACATCGTGTACTTTATCGCCAACAATAATAATGTTTCTATTACTTTGTCCGCGTGGACTACAGAATCATAGAGGAATAAGATGTAGACATAGAGTACTAATATCATACTAACAGTTTCGATGCACCATTAGACTTTTCGGCGCCTCATAATTCCAGTCCTTGACACTTAGATTGCATTACTACACGTTACAATACATTAGTAATGTAGTACATTACTATACATTACACTAATAAAATCTAAGTGTCAAGGACTGGAATTGTGAAGCACCGAAAAATCTATGCACCATTAGAAACTGTTAGTATGACATTAGCACTGTATGTCTACATCTTATTCCTCTACAAGTATGACATAATGTAACCTATGGCCTTCTCCGTACACCCAACTAAAGCGTGAAGAAGTAAACAGATAAATTAACTTTCGTGTTTGTAATTTTAAGTGGTTTGTATTATTGTATTATACCTATATATATAATATCAGTTAGTATAGGCGTATGGCTATATGGCTAATGCTACAGGGCTAATTGGAATACCATTCCAATGAGAATATACAATTTGACAAATTATTAAATGGTTTTGAAACAAAATTTCTAATTTGGAATAAAAATATTCTACAGACCTCAATGGTCAACACAAAAAGACATCCATACACTTGTTTTATATTAACAAGAAAAGCAATAACTATTATCCATATGCTTACTCTTAGTTTATTATTATATGGAACCCTGCTATATTTTTATTATGACAATAAAATAAAAAAAACCGGCCAAGTGTGACAACCTTTTTTTGGTTTTTGTATGGGAAGGGAGGCCACTTAAATATTTAAATAATTTTCGTTTTATTACTAACTTCGTATTTTGTAAAACTTTCAACTTACTATTTTGTGAATATTTTAAAAATAATTATGTTAAGCAAAAAAGGGCAAAAAAATCGCGTTTGTTGTATGGGAACCCCTCTGTTTATTTATTTTTAGTATTTTTTGTTATAGCGGCAACAGAAATACATAATTTGTGAAAATTTCAACTGTCTAGCAATCGCGGTTCTTGAGATACAGCCTGGTGATTGACAGACTGATGGACGGACGGACGGAGAGACAGACAGCGAAGCATGTGAAGTCTTAGTAATAGGGTCCCGTTTTTACCCTTTGGGTACGGAACCCTAAAAACAAATTACAATTACGTAAATACTTATTACACCTTGTTATCATTATGATACGAGTAATAAAATTTCCTACCAAAATTCCATTGTAGGTACCTAGTGGGGTAATAGTGTAATGCTCATATTTCAAAGAAATTATTATTACCTATAGATATCATATCGCATTGTCACCCTATTACCCCTTCTTGCAGGAGTCCACTGCTGGACATACTTTCTAATTAAGTACGACTTTGAAAAAAATTACTCTTAAAAGTACTAAGCTTTATTTTAAATACCCTAGACTACTTACCTTTTATAATCAACTGTTTACTTTCTATAGGTATGATTTGAACCATATTACTTTAGTAAAATTTAAAAAAACTTCTTACTGTAGTGCTCTTTCTATCCGCAACCGTAGTGTAATGAATCTATAATGACATTGCCATAATCTAGCTTCTTACTCCGTTAGGTTTACAAACAGAAAGGTATTCAAGCAAAACTCGATGTTTTTACCGTATATAATAAGCAATTATAGAAATTCCAATAAGTACCTGTCACATCTGGTGTTAATATCGCCGAGGTAAAATATTTACTTAATATTCTTGTTTGCTTGCAAACCATTGTTTCGGTGCATTGCTAGTAAATATGTGATATACATGTACATAAATAGAAATATATACATGTTTTGATTGGCTTATTAACAACTCTATGCGAGGAAAGTGAAATGGGTCATTAGTGCACGTGAATCTAACGTTGAAGATAAAGATAAGGGCATAGAGCTCCTGTTTAGCGATTATTTATATTTATATCCCAACATAAATAAACATATCTGATTCTATAGTACGTATCTATTTTTGTTATTCATATCCAATATACACGCGGAAAACTGGTAGTACTTATACATCGACCCAGGTGGAAGGTAGACGTGTTGCGCTGCGGGCGCAAACAACGAATCTATCTGAGCTGTGACGTTACTTGATCGGATACAATGCCTTGTAAAAATCAAAGAAATTGCAGAAAGTGAACGTGAATCACTAGGGGATTGAATCGTTTCAAGTGAATTTTTTTCTTATTTCTCATAAATCTGAAGCAAGATGACTTTGAGCCCACAGTCCGTAGTGCTAAACGTCGTCGACAAGCCTGATGCTGCTCAAAACAAGCCGGAACCTCAACCGAAGAACAATGCTCCTCCAAATCATGTGGTAGTATGGTGTGCCACGAACTGGAAAGCTATCCTCGCCGAATTGGTATCAACTACATTGCTCATCACATTTGGCTGCTTGAGTTGCATACCTGTAAATGGTCAGCCAGTACCAACCATGTACGCTCCATTTGGCTTCGGCTTGGCAGTCCTGTTCAATATTCAAACCTTCGGACACATATCTGGCGCTCACATGAACCCGGCGGTTACTCTGTCTGCTATCGTTTGGGGTAACAAGACTATTGTTCTTGGAATTGCGTACATCGTGGCTCAGTTCATCGGAAGTATAATAGGCTATGGTATTGTAGTGGGACTTTCGCCAACGGACCTGGCGGAAGACGCTATATGTGTCACACTACCGCATTTGGATTTAACATTATTGCAAGCCATAGGAGTGGAAGTTGTTTTGACGGCGGCTCTATGTTTTATGAACTGCGCAATTTGGGATCCAGCTAATGGAATTAACCTCGAATCTTTAGCGACTAAATTCGGTCTCACTGTAGCCGGGCTATCATTGGCTGGAGGTCCTTTGACAGGAGCAAGCATGAACCCAGCCAGATCTTTAGGTCCGGCCCTGTGGACGGGAGTGTGGCGCGCACATTGGGTGTATTATGTTGGACCTATTATTGGTGGTCTTGGTTCGACTCTGTTCTATAAATACCTTCTTTACCGACACACTGAAGATCAAAATGGGTAACTAAATTAATGTAAATAAGAAATTAAATTAATGTAAAAAACGATGTTTATAATAACCAAAGGCAAGAAATAATGTTACCTGAATGTTATTAACCTGGTACAGACCTGTCACTTTTTGCATTATAAATTTGTCGAAAGACTACCACATTTAGTAAAAATATTAGCCAAAGACTTATTTGTACCTATAGTTTTAGCTATACCTAATACTCATTATAGGCATATTCCAATATTTTGTGATCTCGAGTGTTTTAATGGAACATAAATTCTGAAAAGAGCGAGAGCTTTTGGCTCCGTGTGTGCAATGAAAATGCTTACCATTCTTTGAAAATAATAGCTATGGTCTGTGTATGCCAACACCACGAAATCCCTCAGAGTATTGCAGAGTATTGTTCAATAGCCTAAATAATTATATCTAATATTATATAATTGTTAAGTAGAATCATTAAAGGAGTTAAATGAATAGAGGAATAAGATGTCTACATCTTATTCCTCTATGCCTTAGGTGAAGTTTGATCGGAAGGATTTCTAGGTAGTAGATGTAATAGTTTTAGTGAAACAGGGGAAACGTGGCACTTGCAACATGGTATTTTCTATTTAGTGTGACCCATTTCCCTTGGTCTACTTAATACAAAAACCACTTTCGAACTAAATAGATATATTTAGGTACTTTGCTATGTTATAATAAATTTAATATTTATGTTACTAATTTTGAAGTTTTTATTTGAGTTACCTGGTAGGTATTCTTATATTCAGCCAAGGAAATAAGCTACGTTTACAGCAATTTTTTCCAGATAGTATGGAGAAATTACTAACTCAGCAATGTTCGTACAATCTTGAATAATGAATATTTGATTTCAAGTCTCAAGTTTTGTGGATAGATTACACATCACTAGGTCTATAAGACCCTTAATTATTACTGCTCCTTTTTTACATCCTGTATAAGAAGAGAATAAGGTTAAGTTGTCTCTCAAGTCGCACGTAAAAAAAAACATTAGGTATACATAAATATTTTGTTTCGTTTCGTTCCGTTCCATTTCGTTCCATTCCATTTCATCCCATTTCATTCCATTTAATTCCATTTCATTTCATTTCAAGATTGTATGAGCATTCTTAAGTTGTTTAGGAATTCTCCATACTAACTGGAAAAATAAACATTTGATTTCAAGTCTCAAATTTTGGAAATATGTTCTCAGTAGTGGGCTATTTTCGCTTAACATACCCCTTTTGTTACACCCTGTATATAGCTTCGCACCGCGTTTCGTTAACGGTTCGTTAGTGGTTGCGTTTCGGTTCAAATATTTTCAAGAATTGCCCCCTGACCGTTTTCACTTTGTCCATCTGGCTCTTAGATGAATCTGGCTTGTAAAATAAATATATTTGTAGCTAATCTACACTGATGTTATAAAAAATAAAATTTTAATATTCGAAGGTATTGGGAATTTTGAAGTTTACGCAGCCTATATATATTTCAATATTATCATTCATAGTTTGCTTTGCTATATTTTGTTAACGTATGTAATTGGATTTGACGGTTTATCTTTAGTTATTATTTATATTAAGATAAATCTTTATCTTAATTTGAAAGATAACTGATTTACTACTTACAAATTATATTCAACAACAACGAAAAACGCAGTCTATTTACTCAACTGTGGACCCTAATATCTTGGGAACCAGACACTTCCCAGGTATGCTTCCATGGAGAAAAATGATCGTGATGATGAGGAGATTCCGTAGTTTTCGGGAACGTTGACGACCAAAAATAGATTATATTAGTAATATACGAAGCGCAAATAAGAGAAATGTCACCGATAATTACTCGTTGGCGCAGCAGTATATTCAGGATGCGGAGTCAAACATCGTAGTTGCTATGTAGAACTATTTATTTATCACTTATACAGTTAAAGCTGCTTCAGGCGATATAACATTCGGGGAAAGAAGCAGCAAGAAACCCGATTCGCCGTAAATAGATTATATCGTTGCAATGTTTTTAAATAGAACAGAGATCGAGCAGAGTAACGTCTTACAAACTCAACAGTCAAGAATAAAGTGCCACCATTTAGTTCTACCCTGCTATTTATACAACCATCGCAACCTCCCAGAACAATATTGCAGGAGTCATAATAGCTACTTTTATAAAATATAGCCTTTAATCAATTGACTTTATATAATAATAATAATTAATATTATAAGGTACGCTATATATTCATATGTATGTATGATGTGGTGCTGACTGTAAACTGTAACACTCGGCCATCCTGCATAAGCCGTGTCCCACGGCGCTCACTCTTAGTGGGTTGGACGAGGATCTGTAAAATAAAATTCACGCAGATTTCAGCTGTTCCCAATAAGTATAATATCACACAAAAAAAAGAACATTAAATCACATAGACAGTGCCACATAGACAGTGTCATATAGACAGCGTCACATAGACAGTGTCACATAGACAGCGTCACATAGACAGGGTCACATAGACAGCGTCACATAGACAGCGTCACATAGACAGCGTCACATAGACAGCGTCACATAGACAGCGTCACATAGACAGCGTCACATAGACAGCGAGCGTCACATAGACAGGGTCACATAGACAGCGTCACATAGACAACGTTATAATAATTATGGAAGCACACTGTCGTTATAATGGCAGACCTGACAGTAAACTGCATTATTCTTTGTCTTCATCTTTTGCAAACGGGTAGGTATGCGATTCTTTCGTTTTGAATCGGGTACTTAAGTCTTATTTCATTTTTAACTGTGTGTACTAAAAGTATTTATTTATCTACTTATTTGTAGAGTCAATTATTATAATCATGCATTCTAAGTAGAGAAGTAGTAGCTGATCAATTATAGTGGGCGAACGAATCGCTTAAGTTTGGAGGGTTCACATAGTACTTTTTTTTTTTGGACAGAAGTTGGCTAACTATTTGGGGCTTATAAGTTCATTGTAATTAACTTTCTGAAGCTTGTTAAAGTACCTATGTATAATATTTAAGTTATTATCCTACACTGAAATTATTTTATTGTTTTTTAAATATCATCGGTAAGCGTAGCGTTGCACGCGCTCCAGCCAGATAGACTGATGACTTAAAGAATGGGGCTGGCAGTGATTTGATGACAAAATGGGAGATCAAGTAGTGTGACGTGCTCTGGTGGAGGCGTACATCCCGCAGTGGACTGCAATTAGCTGAAAACGATGACGATTCCCCCTTTTTGTACCTAACTAGAAGTATAATAATTGCAATAAATAGGTAGATAATTCATTCCTTTTTTCTATGGATAATTCAGACACAACATCGTCATATAGATCATACGTCACAAAGACACTTAATATTATTATTTTCGGTACAAGCATAGAGGAGAATAGCTGGAACAAGGTCGAAAACTCTAAGGTGTTTCCATTTCTTAAGTAGGAGTAGATTCTTGTTTAGGAGACATAGATTGAATACATCACAATGTGGGTTATGTCACAGAGACTAAGTCACATATACAACATCAAGACAAGTTCTACAGGTTTCAGTTAAAGCTCAGTGATAGACTATACTTAGTTCTAGGCACTATTCATATCATTGTGTAATATACTTTCCTCAAACATAGCCTTAAACCAATAAGTTTTAACATTCCCCGTAATTTTTCCTAATTATTTTATAATTTTTACTAGCTTCACATTGAACTAATATTAGAAATCTAGAACTCAATTGAATAACCTTAATAAAAAATTTCTTACTAGCAGTATCTACGACTTGTTAACACCATGAACCGTAGGTACCTACTTCTCATATGGTACGTTATTATTCTAAGTGATCTACATTAATCGAACTGGTTTATTTTATTGAAACTGCATCAGACTTTTGCAGAGGCACATTAAATTTGCTAAATATTTTCATGTTTTATTTATATATATTATGCTATTATGTTAGCATTATTATGTTAACTTCCTGTTGTATTATATCTATCATCGCAAAGTATTTCTATACTGTAATATGAATATTAATTAAACTACTAAGTTACAGTTCAGGTCTACACTGTTACATTTCATTGTAAAATTTGGATTATTAAACCATATTACTAAACTGTATTTATTGCTAACCGTTGTGATTCAAACATATTCTTAAACTGCCTGGCTCATCTGGATTGTTTAACTGATTTTGTGAACTTGTATTCATAAACTTGTATTCAAAATTGGTCAGAAGTGGCACCATGTGGTTCTAACGGCCCTTGGTGCTCTGCCTACCCCGTAAGGGATAAAGGCGTGATTATATGTATGTATTCATAAACTTTCTATACATTGCTGGGTTTTATTAGTATTGCTAACCTGTCTATAGGTTGCTAGGTTGCTTTTCTAAACAGTATTCCTAATCTGTAAACTTTAAATGCATTGCATTGTTTAACAGCATTGCTAACTACTTTGTATTTCTAAGGAACATCGCTTAATTGTATTTCTGAACTGCACCACTAAGTTACAGTGCTACACTTTATTTTATTTATTTTATATCTTTTCATTTTATATTTATTTATTTTATATTTATTTTATTTAAATTTTGTATTTAAATTTATTTATTTATTTAAGTTTATTATAAATTTATTTATTTACTTAAATTTATTTAAAGTTCATTTATTTAAATTTATTTATATGTTTAAATTTATTTATTTAAATTTATTTTAAATAATTTATTTAAAGTTATTTATTTATTAAAATTTACTTATTAAAGTTTATTTATTAAAATTTATTTATTTAAATTTATTTATTTAGATTCATTTATTTAAATTCATTTATTTAAATTTATTTATTTATTTAAATTTATTTTAAATGATTTATTTATTGATTTATTCTTCAAACTCAATTGTTTAAACTGTACAGTTATCTGCATCTTATACTGTATAGTTAAGTTCACCTGCATCTCTAGACTGTTTTGTTAACTGTATCCTCAAACTATGTACTTAATTGCATCCTTAAACTGTATAGTTAACTGCATTTTCAAACTATGGTTAAAGCATCTCTAACTTGTATAGTTAACTGCAACTCTAAATTATAATTAACTAGTGGACGCTCGCGACTCCGTCCGCGTGGACTACAGAAAAAACAAAATGTCGAAATTATCCGGGATAAAAACATTTTCCCGGGATAAAAAGTAGCCTATATGTTAAGTGGGACCTGTCATGACGTGATATTTGACGAACTTGCATACTAACTTTCAACCCTTATTTCACCCCTTAGCTGGTCGAAATTTCAAAAATGCTAGAACAAATGTTTAATGATTTCTTATCAAGTGCTTAAATATAAAGTTTCATGGTTTTATCTTTTAAAATTAAGAAATCCCATACAAACTTTCAACCTCTATTTCAACCCCTTCATCCCTTTTTTTCGAAATAAAAAGTAGCCTATGTTCTGTCTCAGGGTCTAAAGATTGTCTGTACCAAATTTCATCAAAATCGGTTGCGAGGTTTAAGCGGGAAAGCGTAACAGACAGACAGACAGACAGACAGAGTTACTTTCGCATTTATAATATTAGTTGGGATTGGGATTGTATGTCTAAACTATATAGTTAAGTGCATCTCTAAACGGTATAGTTACTTGCATCTCTAAACTGTATAGTTAACTGTGTAGTTAACTGTATCTCTAAACTATATAAATAACTGCAACTTTGAACTCTATAATTAACTGCAAGTCTAAACTGTGTAGATAACTGCATCTCTAAACTGTAAAGTTAACTGCAACTCCAAACTGTATAGTTACTACAACCCTAAAATGTATAGTTAACTGCAACTCTAAAATGTATAGTTAACTGCAACTCTAAGCTGTATAGGTATAGTTAGCTGTAACTCTAAGCTGTACCTATATAGTTAACTGCAACTCTAAAATGTATAGTTAACTGCATGTTTGGTTAACTGCATCTCTAAAATGTATAGTTAACTGCAACTCTAAAATGTATAGTTAACTGCAACTCTAAAATGTATAGTTAACTGCAACTCTAAAATGTATAGTTAACTGCAACTCTAAAATGTATAGTTAACTGCAACTCTAAAATGTATAGTTAACTGCAACTCTAAGCTGTACCTATATAGTTAACTGCAACTCTAAAATGTATAGTTAACTGCAACTCTGAAATGTATAGTTAACTGCAACTCTAAGCTGTATAGTTAGCTGTAACTCTAAGCTGTATAGTTAACTGCAACTCTAAACTGTATAGTTAACTGCTACTTTAAACCTAATCTGTATAATCAACTGCAACTTTAAACTGTATAGTCAGCTGCAACTCTAAACTGTATATTTAACTGAAACTCTAAACTGTATTGTTAGTATAACTCTTAACTGTATAGTTAACTAAAACTTTTACTATATTAGTTAACTGCACTTCTAATCGTAGTTAACCGCACCTCTAACTATAGTTAATTGTACTTCTAACTGTATCTTTATAGGTATATTGTTTAGTCAACTGCATTTCTAACCTAAAGAGTGAACTGCATCTCTAGATAGTTTTACCAAACTTTATACCGTATTATAACCGCATTGCTCAATTGCATAGCTAACTACACTGCTATTTGCATTGTTAAACTGCACTCAAAAATTTAATAGGAAAACTGCATATCTAAACTAATAATTTCTAACCAACACTGTTGTGAACTTCAGAAACTCTAATGTTTTAACGCATTGTTAAAGTGCATTATGAAACTGCATCGTTAAATTGTATCCTAAAATTGCACTAGCAAACTGTATTACCAAGATGCATGGCATTATTACGAGTGTACTACCTAATTTATCTATATACCTACTATAGGAACTAGGGTATCGTATTGCTATGCCGCATTTACCTTCCATTTCCTATTTATCACGATTGCTAATAACGGCATACCCGCTAAATATATAAGGATCAAATAATTATATTGTAGTTGCAATGAATACTAAATAATACTTTCGTGTGTCAGTACACATACTCAATATCATATTGTTTCTCAAAAGTCTCTTATCACCTTCCCAAATACTAAGCATGGCGTAGCAAGAAGATGCCAACAATCAAGCCCAGAAACATAAAGCCCAGACAAAAGTCTCGCATTTATGCTACTACACCCCATGGTTTGAATCTATTGTAAGGTGAATATTATTCGTATCATATCTACACATAATATAATAAAACGGGTCGTAACTTATTATGATAACGGCATGGATACACGAAAGCCGTATCTTGAAAAACTGTCATAAACTATTAGATTAAAGTTGCAAAATTCACACAGCATATTAAACAAATTACATGTTTCGATCTTACCCAGAATAAGCAGCTCCTGATACGCCAGGTGCTCTTCTGTACGGCCCACAGATTACCCCCGTACGGCCCCAAGCGGTGGCGACGGTCTCCGGAAAAATAACCATGAACACCGATGCATGTTAGATCATGAAACAAGAGAACATAATTTAGAACCAAATTATCTTAACGATAATTACCCTAGTGTGGGTAGATTTCAAAGTACCTATATTTTAAATAGCATGTAAGTAAATTACTACAAAACTCCACGTAATAAAAACGTGTTTGCTGGTTTGCTGACAAAAATCTTCATTTTCCAACAGAACAAACCACCAATACAATCTACTTATGCATTTCGGCTGTCCCAAAATAAAACACTGAATATGCCATTTTGTGAAAATACTGTTTATCCCAATTTTGGATGTTCTGTGTTAATATCTTCCGTTTATGGCGTATTCTGTGTTTTTGGACCTTGGTATCTTTGCCATTTTAACCATTTTCAAAAAACGGATTTTTGATTTAGGTACGGTTGCACACAGAACATCCAAAATTGGGATAAACAGTATTTTCACAAAAATGGCATATTCAGTGTTTTATTTTGGGACAGCCGATTTATAGTTTACATATTTTAGTATAACAATATTACCGATTATGGACTGACATTATTGTTTAAATTTAACTAAATAAATCTTGCTAGTCAAACATACCTGCAGTGGTAATTAAAACTTAATAACGGAACATTATTTGAAATACTTAGGTACCCCCAATAAAGTCAAACGCATAATAGATACATTTTGTGCACCGAGATTTTTGTAAAAATTGATACGAATATTCTTTACGTACTGTTTGTGCAACTAACATAGTTTTTCTTTCTGGTAGGTACGACATTTACGTACAGTAACCTACGCTAACCGTAAACTACACTAAAACAAAAATCACGTACCAACGGTACGGTATGAAGCAAGGATTTTGGTATAAGTACCCACATAAGCAGAGCTAACAAACAAATATATCTAACCTTTAAGTTGTGATGCGGAATCGGCTCCCACTGCAGATGGACATTAAAAGATCTTGACACTGGCGCTCTTAACAGCAACAGCATGGAATTTAGGTAGTACAGCAGCATCATTGATTGGGTTCTAGTAATTACATTGTCTTCATCTTCTTGTTTCTCCAGTTTGTTTCATGTTGAATATATTCCAGTTGTCCATAAAAAAAAAATCTCCATCTTTTTGTGTACATTCTTCACCGATTTTGCCATGTTTCGCAAATCTTTTCTTGCAGTCGTCACCCGTGGGCAGGGCGGGTTTATTTTCCGGCATCCCACTTCTGAAGTGTCACCGATAATTACTCGTTGGCGCAGCAGTATATTCAGGATGCGGAGTCAAACATCGTAGTTGCTATGTAGAACTATTTATTTATCACTTATACAGTTAAAGCTGCTTCAGGCGATATAACATTCGGGGAAAGAAGCAGCAAGAAACCCGATTCGCCGTAAATAGATTATATCGTTGCAATGTTTTTAAATAGAACAGAGATCGAGCAGAGTAACGTCTTACAAACTCAACAGTCAAGAATAAAGTGCCACCATTTAGTTCTACCCTGCTATTTATACAACCATCGCAACCTCCCAGAACAATATTGCAGGAGTCATAATAGCTACTTTTATAAAATATAGCCTTTAATCAATTGACTTTATATAATAATAATAATTAATATTATAAGGTACGCTATATATTCATATGTATGATGTGGTGCTGACTGTAAACTGTAACAGAAACCTTAATCAGGCAATCCTACTAATATAATAAACGTAAGTAAAGTTTTTAAGAATGAATGTCTCAATATTTGTTACTTTTCCCGCAAAAACTACGAGTATGTACCGAACAAATTTTAATGAAACTTGGCAGTATGTAATGTAGCTTACATATCAGAACCAATTCTCTCTTTAATTCACGCGTATGAAGTAGTGGGTGAATTTCAACAACCTCGATTTTTTACTAATTACGCTGACGAAATTTTATATCCACTTTCTATATTCCAAGTAATAACCAAAAATAATAATATTCAGTCATATGGTACACATTTTTAAAAACGTATTATTTCTTGAGATATCTGCATTTAAAAATTTCAATCGTCACCGATATTATTATCAAACCACCGAAATTGTAAATCTCTCTACTGAAATTGATTAAAACCAGCGGAATCATAAATACAGGAGAACATCATATGAATTACCTACTTATTTATTTTATAAGAACTTGAAAACTTTAGATTATCTTCGTTTATTAGTTGGTAATAATGTTTATCATCATGATTATAGCTTAGAAACTCTTATAACAAATTTAAGAAACACGTTCACAGTTAGATAAATATTTAATTACATACTTTAAAAAGCTTCCTAGTGAGTTTTTTTTAGAATAAAACGTAGTGGCCATGGTATCTCCTTTAATATCTCGCAGTTCTGACTACACCATTTCGAGAACCTAGCCATATTTATTTATATGTATGTAAAAATCTTCAAAAACAAGAAATACTGATCATTTCTTTCCACATGTGAAAGTGCACCTCGTTAGCTACTTTTATATATCAGGAACACCCCATCCAAAAATTCATGGTGTCGGAGATATGACAATTTTATGATTTTTTTAAAAATCTCCGTTTAGAGGAGTAGAAAAGCATATAAGAAATAAATTTTATACTTTGACCTCCCAAAAATCTATCAACATGGAATGGTCAAGCAAAATTTGTTAAACGTTTTTGCCAACTAAGCCCCTACTCTTTGAAAATAATATACTGCATCATGCGTACCCTTTATGAAACTAAATTACTTATTTAATAAGCAACTCAAAAAGGTGTAACTTATTAAGAGAAAGCTTACCAGCAGCTGACCAATAAAGGTTTTGAAAAATACATCTCGTGGCGCTACAGCCTATAGTAGTGTTATATTGAGGCAAGTAGAATGTAGAACTCTTCTGTTAGCATCAGGCGTACTTTATTCAAGTTCTTTACTCGGGTTTATTGCAAAGTTACTCGGGTTTATTCGTAACTGTTCATATAGTAGCAATTTTGGGTGGTTTCCTTGAGGCCAAGTCAGACTAGGTCTAGACAGATCACAACAAAAACCACAGACATCAACTTGGCATAGTCAAAGTAGACACCCATTAAGATAAATTAAAATGGGGTGTACTTTTACATCTCAATAGAAATAATACCCGTTTTTCCAGTCATTCTGTATACAAAAAGATAAAATATCAATTACGCTGACATTATTCAATTATGATGGCCCTCTTTTTTGCCACCGGAGCCACTGGAGTTGCGACATCGTACTTAGAATTAACTAACAAATTTTAAATTATAACGGATACTAAGTATTATTTTAATTGTAATAATTCGTTTGCAATTACATCGATATATGTAATATTTAATAACCTGTACGATTTCTTTTTAAACAGCCTTTTCGTTTTACAAATACAAATGACACCGTTATATGAAAAATTTGTATTCCTGCACCACCGCAGGTTATTAACCTAAAGGTTTTTGGCGGGAAAACTGTTCAGTGTATCAAACATATTTGTACTTGGTATGCGATGGCTTGACAGAGCAGTATGGGGAAAGATAGCTTGGTATCTATGTCATTCATTATGATGAAATAGTGTAATGTTCAAAATGCGCCAGCGTTATTGACTTTTTCCACGGGACATTTTTAAAAAGCTGTTACCGGATTAAGTTACTGCTCATGGTTTAAATAATAGTGTCATTTAATGTATTTTTAAAATATGTATGTATTCTGTTAAATTAATTCACCCGAAAATTGAAATAGCCAAATTTATTTTTGCAAATGAAGTGGGGACATAGCACCGCAATTAGATTTAGAGCCTTTGATAACTTTTTAAATGCTTAAATAAATAGATTTTGGTCTTAAGTTTTAAACGTTAGTCTAGATCACTGTCTAAACTTTATGATGAAAAATAAATGTGCATTTTGCACTTTCCACTACGATTTTCATCCTCGCCGCGCTAAAAATGTACCTGGGAAATTCAGCCTAGTCTACTACCAAGGAGGTAACTTACGTCTATCGCACGTTGCTTGCACGTTGGACACAAATCCCAGATAAGTTAACACAGATATACGTCACATGGATGGCGCGAACTTCTTGAAATTAGAACCAGGAGCTACCATGATTCATAGGGCTACTTCGCGTTAGAAGCAGTTTAACGACAGTGCGACAGCTTAAATACTTTGTAAATAATTCATCCTTTAGTATGAAATCCCGCGTCGCAGCTGACTGTCGCACTGCTTACGATCTAATGTGAGGGTAGGTAAAGCAGAATAGTAGAAACAATCCTGATTGAATCAAAATACATCGCGCTTCCACCAGCAGTGGTCTGCCTGCGTAACCTGATATAAGAGTTCATAACCCCGATGGTTAACAATAAAATCAATGAGACCTACTACTAAACACTAAAATGGTTGAGAGAAAATGGATACTCATTATTTTAAAAGTCGGTCTTCGTACTTTATTTTCTCGTAATATATATATATGTATAGGTAATATGATCCAAGACCATTCACGGAAAATTTAAACTTTTAAAATATCATGTCCCAGAAAATGTACCAACAAATTCTTGTTCATTTTAACGCAGAGCACTCCATTATTTCTATATCACGCATCTCGGTAACTGAATAAGGAAGCTGCCCTATAATTAAACGTAATAGCACGGCCACGGGTGGCACAGATACTTTCTTATAAAAACTAGTCCACCTGCTTTGTCTTCTTCGGATCTGTCCTCATTGGGAAGTATACAGTAAGTATAAATAAATAATAAGTACTTACTTGAGTTTGAGTTGAATTAGAATGCGTTTAGAGATTTATTTACATAGCTATAAACAATCGTAACTGAGATGTCAGTCACGTTGTACTTGTCAGTTAACAGTTTCGCTCCATGGGGCTACATCAGTTGCATCTGCAATGCACCTCAATTTTAGCGGCAATTAAGTGGATGCTGGTGGATTTAATAACGATTTTTGATATTGCTTTGAACGTAGGTAATAGTTTGGTGACGAAAACACCATATTTGTCATGGTTACGTCGAACCATTTGTCAAATCGCCTGTCGATCTAACCGTGATACAATCACTCATTTAATAACCGAGTATTAAAAATACCTGTCTACAGGCGAAGCCAAACAAATGAAAGTGCTCTCAATGATATGATGCGCTTAGATGATAATTAGTGAAAAGTTTCATTAGTTTTCATCTCTTGATACAGCTAAATTACATGTAATAATATAACGATCCCATTCGTCATTACTAACAGATTTGTGATGGGCTCGAAAGTTCGAAAGGAATGATGTAACGTAAACAATAATTTCTATTATTTCTCGTTACACTTGTTGTTACCTCTGCTTCTGTTTTCATGTTGCTTATTTGTAGACTGCTTGATGGTTGACGATATTAAGTAGCCTATCAAATAAGCGAAACGGAGTGCTTCCAAATAGTTTTACGAGTAGACTTCTCGTGAGCAGAACACTTCCTTGGTTATAAAGAAAATACTTTAAATCTTGTAATTGTATCACGTGTTTATTTTGATGGCGAAAGTTCCTAATCAACTGAGAAATGTTCGTACAATCTTGAAAAATAAACAGTGGGCTAATAGTCAAAGCATTTATTTCGTCTTTTTTATATTCTGCATGTATTATGTATTGGTTACCTTGGTAAAAGTTAGGTAAGTACTTTTTCCTTATGTTAAATGTACGAATCTATCATCGTATGTAAAGTACCTGTTCAAGGATGTAGGTATGTATCTGCTTGGTAAATGTTGTATACCGTCACACACTTACCGGTTACTTACATACAAACAACTATGTAATTATTAATTAATGTCTACGATACGATCTAAGGTTGCCTCTCACGTAAATCCACTTACCTAAATATTGCATTCGTGAGAATGATCTCCGTGAAATATTCTTTAAAATGTTCCGTAACAAAATGTCGTAGTTTCTGTGCCAACAACATTATTTTGTACGTAACAAACTACATAGTTGTAAGCAATTCCAACTGCTGTAAATTTTAATGTTATCTGTGCCATATATGTAGTAATAGGTTTGTATGAAAAAATTGATATTGTATAAGATCTTAACTCACTAGTACAAAATAAAAATAGTTTAGGTATATGTTTTATTTATGTTTGTTACGGATGAAACAAAATAATGTCTTGTACCTACCGTAATAATGTCTTATGTGGGTGTACCTACCTATAAGTACTTACCTATAATTTACCGTAGGTATATAATGGACCTTATCTAGTAATAACATTCAAATTGATATTCCAATATCTTAGGGCGAAACACAAAACCGCGGCGCGACGCGACGCCGCAACGCGACGCGAATTCCAGCGTTGTGACGCCATACTTGGTGACAATGATTCACTAAATTTTAAAAAACTCTTAATTTAAAGAAAATGTTGGAAACCCGATGGCCTTAATGTATACCAAGAATATACTTACTCTCTAACGAGAGATGTATACATATGTAAGATAATATGTATTTCATCATGATGTTAAATTCAAAGTAGTGTATAGAACCGGGAAATCCCGGTACCGAAATACCCGGGAATCCCCGGGACGATATCTGAGCTTGAACTTACACCCGCATAACACCTCGGTGGCAACAAATTAAAAAATCTGGGGCTCATCATATATGGCTCTTTACCAGCAAAAAATGCGTCGAAGAAATAAAACGTAAGCTGTATGAATTCGGAGTATCCCTAGAGGCAGACATCGTAGCTGAGACGACAAATGGATGCAGCATGATGACGAAATTTGGAAAATTTCTAGCTTCATACCACCAGAAATGCATTGCGCATGTTCTTCAACTTGTCATTGCGGACGTATTTACAAGAAGAGTGACACGGAAGACGAAAAACTTATCACATCACATGCGGTAAATGAAGTAGAAGACGATGACGACGTACCCTTATCTGCCTTAGTTAGACAACCTCATCAAAGGAACAGAGAAAATTCCGCTTCGGATAATGATTCGGACGATGATTTTTAAAGTTGTGAAACTGCATCGTCAAAGCTTTGATTGATATCAAAGTCTAAATATTTTTTTCAGAAAATGACTCGAAAGATCTTGAACAGTTACATGAAACTCTTGACATAGTGAAAACTGTCTTAGAAGCCTTGTGTCGTAGACATGCTACATTACTCACAGTGGATGTGGCCATCAAATTCGCACTGAACAAGTTATCTAATATTAAAACATATCTCAGCAGAAATATGATATCAGCTTTGAAAACACGATATACAGAACGGCGGTTAATAGAAGCACCTATATTTTATTACTTGCAGAACCCAGAGACATATTTTTAGAATATAAACGATGAGAATTTAACTGTATTTTCCCGCCCAAATAGTAACGAAATGTGCAATAATAGTATTACTACTAAAACGCATAAATCCCCCGCCATCAACAACAACCCAACATTCACACGCTCATCAGGTTATTAAAATAGAAGAGAACTCCAAATTCGCAGTAGAAAGAAGTAATATTACGAAGAGCGACGAACTAAATGCAGAACTCCAGAAGATTATGAAGGAACGTGTTAGATCAACGCAGAATGACGATCTTGAAACAAATATAAGAGTCGAGGTGGCCCTTTTCGAGAATGGAGGTGATCGTGAGCGACATTTATCACAAGCTTATGACCATCTTATGAGTACAAGTATTCCACCCACCAATGTTGAGCCTGAAAGAATTTTTTCTTCGGCTGGCCTGCTGTGCAATAAAATTAGATCGCGTTTAGGTGATGTAACTTTGGACGCGTTGATCTTTTTGAGAACATATTACAACGAAAAAAATCTTTCAAAAACACCAAATAGTTCCACTTTATCTGTGAAGGCGTAGATTTTATTTGATTGTTATCTATTTGAATTCAATTTATTGTAGCCTAAGGTATACCCTCTCCTGTTAGAAATACTCTTTTGGTATTTAAAACTATATGTCCGTGTCAGGTTGAAGTTGACGATGTCTTGTCTCTCGTCGAGTCTTGGTTGTGTGTATTTCGAAAATAAATCTATTTTAAACTAAACTCTAGCTTTTGGATAGACTCTAAATTCATCAGGTTATGGGCACAGAAACGTAGCTTTACCCTGTTTAGTGTTTATTTTTGCGAAATATAGTTTACTTAAAATAAATTCAAGTAACGTATATTTACACAAGAACCAACTATGGCCGCTGCAATAACCGGTGTTCAGGTAGAAAAGTTGCGAGGTCTGGAAGACTATAACAACTGGAAATTTCTGATGCGGATGGTGCTCATGCATGAAAATTTATATGAGTGCATAGAATCAGAAAATGGTTGTAAAGATGAGAAGAAGCAACAAAAGGCGTTAGCAAAGATTTGTCTTTCTGTCAGTTCGTCGGCGTTATCCCACGTTCGGAACGCGAAAACTGCATACGAAGCCTGGAGAAAATTACAGAGCGCATATGAAGACAAAGGCCTAAGCCGGAGGTTAGGATTGCTTAGATCACTTTTCAATATGAAATTGAAGGAAAGCGATACTATGGAAAGTTATCTAACCAGAATAACAGAGCTTTCACAACAGCTTAAGGATATAGAGTCACCTTTGGATGATGAGTTTGTGGCTATCATCATGCTGAGCGGTTTGACAAATGATTATGATCCGATGATCATGGCGCTCGAGAACTCTAGTGTGAAGCTTACCAGTGAGACTGTGAAGAGTAAGTTACTTCAGGAACAACATCGACGTGATGAGAAAACTGAGAATCCCGAGATGAACGCATTAGTAATGAAGAAACCTTTCAAATGCTACAGATGCAAGAAAACTGGACATTTGAAGAAGGATTGTCCATTGAACTATGCGAACAAGAACTCTGGGACTGATAGTAGATGCTCAACCAGTAAAACAAAGAAAGATGCAATGCTGACTGCATTGTCTGTCAACTTACAGAGTAAAGTATGGTATGTAGATTCAGGTGCCACAAATCACATGTGCAACAACAAGGAAGTTATGTATGATTTTCAGGAGTCAAATGCTTTAGAAGTCAATATTGCTAATGGTGATAAAGTGTTAACAGGTGGACATGGTAAAGTGAATTTACAATTGAAGAAGTATGGTTTAAAGACTGTAAGTAATGTATATTATGTACGTAAACTTTCTGCAAATTTATTATCAGTAAGTGAGCTTATTAGAAAAGGTTATAGTGTAATTTTTGATGCTAATAGGTGTAAGATTCTTCGTGATAATGAGATCATAGCTACTGCTACCCTTCACAATGGAGTCTATGAACTTGACATTGTGAGGATAGAGCCAAGTTATAAGGTCAGGTCAGAGAATGCCATGAACTCAGTGTGCGAGCAGCAAGCGATAACTCAGTCATCTACTGGAGGTAAGGCGAGTGTATCACTGTCTGTGGAAGGCGTATCACAGGAAGTTTGGCATAGGAGGCTTGGTCATACCAACTTGAGGAGTATGAATCTTATGAAGAATGGATTAGTTACAGGTATGAATTTTCAAACTACTAATTTCAAACCCTGTGTAGCTTGCATAGAAGGAAAGCAAACTAGATTGCCATTTCCTAATAAAAGTGTCAGTAGGTCTAAGGAAATATTAGGTCTGGTTCACACTGACGTATGTGGTCCTATGCAGTCAAAGTCACTCAGTGGAAAAAGGTATTATGTCACCTTCATTGACGATTTTAGTAGGAAAACTTTTATTTATTTCTTAGAGGCAAAAAGTGAGGTTTTTGAAAAATTTAAATCATTTAAGGCCTTGGTTGAGAATGAAACAAATAAAAGAATCAAAGTTTTACGTAGCGACAATGGCGGGGAATATATTAATCATGCGTTTCAAACATATTTAGAGAAGTGTGGGATTAGACACCAAACTACAATCCCGTACTGCAGTGAACAGAATGGTGTTGCGGAGAGAGCAAACCGCACCATCATGGACAAAGTTCGCTGTATGCTCCAGGATGCTGGATTGGAACAACAATTCTGGGCTGAAGCGGCAAATACAGCCGTTTACCTGAAGAATCGTACTCCATCGAAAGCAGTAATGGGGGCAACTCCAGAAGAGAAGTGGACATCGCAGAAGATAAATGTAAGTCATTTACGTATATTCGGATGTATAGCATACGCTAAAGAACAAAAATCTAGAAAGCTGGATGCTAGAAGTAGGAAATATATTTTTGTAGGATATTGCGAGAACAGCAAAGGCTATAGACTTATAGATCCTGCGAATTCTAAAAAGTGTGTGATGGCGCGACATGTAATCTTTCTAGAAAATGAATTCTTTAAATGGAATGTATCACGTGGTAATGAACACACAAGCTCGATAATGTTTTTAGACAGCAACGACTGTACTACTGAAAATGCAACTCCTGTTCGTAGGGTATCATCTTCAACGTCAGATTCTGTAACGGAAGATTCTGGAGAGATAGATGATTCTGCGGACGTTACATATTCTCCAGGTAGTAGTAGTCTTGACTCTGAAGACTCAAACCTGTCATCCTTCGAAGATGCGGAAGCTATATCTGAGTTTGCCGGGATGGTCGAGTTGAATGAGGAGGACGTACCTAGGACGATGAAGGAAGCTATGCAGAGTAGTGAATCTAAACATTGGAAGGAAGCTGTGCAAGATGAGTATAATTCTTGTATAAGTAATAATTGCTGGACATTAGCTGATTTACCCAAAGGACAGAAGGCGGTACAGTGCAAGTGGGTATTCACGAAGAAGAGAGGGCTCAATGGGGAACTACTCAAGTACAAAGCTCGTCTCGTAGCAAAGGGGTATACACAGAAATATGGTGTAGACTACAAGGAAACATTCGCACCAGTTGTTAGATATACATCGATAAGAGTTTTGTTAGCTCTCGCAGCTCAATATGAGATGGTAATTCAACAGCTCGATGTGAAAACAGCATTTTTGAATGGAAATCTTGTAGAGACTGTCTACATGAAACAGCCTGAAGGCTTTATTGAACCAAATAATGAGAATAAAGTTCTAAAGCTGAACAAAGCCATTTATGGTTTAAAACAAGCGGCAAAAGCATGGAATGAGAGAATTAATCATGTTTTAACCCATACATTAAAGTTTAAGAGGTTATCTTCGGAACCTTGTGTATATGTGTATAATTATGAAGGAGAATTGATGATAATAGCTCTATATGTTGATGATATCATGCTCTTTTCGAAACCGAATTCTCAGAAAAAGGACGTTATCATGAATCAACTTAGGAGTGAGTTCGAAATAAAGGATTTAGGTCCTGCTAACCATATTTTAGGTATGAAAATTACCAGAACTAATGATGGAAAGTTCACCCTAGATCAGTCTAGTTATATCAGGAAGATATTAGACAAATTTGGAATGTCAGACTGTAAACCAAGCAAGACTCCTATGGAACTTGGACTTAAGTTACAGAAAGAAGACGGTTCACAATGTGAATATGATTATAGGAGTTTGATAGGTTATTTAATGTATTTATCAGTTTGTTCCAGGCCCGATATTTCATACAGCGTGAGTTATTTAAGCCAGTTTAATAACTGTTATGCTGATAGTCACTGGAAGGCTGCTAAAAGAGTACTGCGGTATCTGAAAGGTACACAGGACTATTGTCTGTCATTTAAAAAAGGTAACATGGAAATAGCAGGTTTTGCTGATGCTGATTGGGGAGCAGATCAGGTAGATCGCCGGTCGCATACTGGGTATGTATTTAAACTAGGAAAGTCTATAGTATCCTGGGAAAGTCGCAAGCAACGCACTGTGGCGCTTTCTAGTACGGAAGCGGAGTACATGGCAATCTCTGACTCCTGCAAGGAGGCATTATTCCTGCAAACTCTTGTAAATGAATGTACAGGTTGTTTATGTAAAATTAATGTGTTTAATGATAACCAATCTGCACAAAATATATCAAGGAATTCTGTTTGTCATTCAAGGACAAAACACATAGATATACGACACCATTTCGTTAGAGAATTAGTTGATAGAAAATGTATAAATATTGATTATGTTTCAACTGAAGAAATGTTAGCTGACATCCTGACAAAAGCTTTAGGACGGGCTAAACATGATTGTTTTGTATCTGGTTTGTTAAATACTAAATAGTGTTGAAGGTAACTTATGATAAATTGGATTATTTATGTTACATAAGTTAAGGGGTAGTGTTAGAAATACTCTTTTGGTATTTAAAACTATATGTCCGTGTCAGGTTGAAGTTGACGATGTCTTGTCTCTCGTCGAGTCTTGGTTGTGTGTATTTCGAAAATAAATCTATTTTAAACTAAACTCTAGCTTTTGGATAGACTCTAAATTCATCATCTCCCACCTCTTATGGTGGATTGTTATTAATCTTACTGCGTTAATTACGAGTAATTTCAATTATAGTCTGATTTTAACTAGATTTTAATTAATATTAAGTTTGATTGTCATTAATCTCATTTAAAAAAAATATTTTGTTGGTTATCTTTTAGAATTTAATTTTATTTGGAATAAGTTAATAATTGTAGCTAATGTTGATGCCCGATGATGATGATTGATCTCATTCAATGACATACTGATTTTATCTAGATTTTAAGTATTGTATTAACATTAAGTTTGGCTGTAGCTATAAGCTGATTACTACTCAAATACAACATTCTTTTGTGATTTTTATTTGTAGTTTTATTCTTGAGACCGTCACAATTTTAATTTATCAATTAGCATCATATTATGTATGGTTGAAAAAAAACCGAAAGTACCGAAAATCCCGGGAATTCCCGGTTCCAGCATGGTCCGGTACCGAAAATCCCGGTTCCTTGAAACATATCCGGTTCTCTATACCCTAATTCAAAAAGATTGCTCTGGCAAACAACACGCGTCAACCCGGAAGCAGTTTTAAAATCAAAATGTCTGACGTTGATGTCTAATATATAATATCTTTGATTCAAGAACGCTTGCTTGTGGGATTCTAGTGACAAAACTTATAAAACAAATTTATAAGGGGCATGGAAAAGCATTTGTGAAATCATTTATGATAATCAATCATCAAACAATTATCTTTACAAAGGCAAAGAGACGTCTATCCACGCTCAAAAATCATGGTTACCCTACCGTACAACAATAAAACGCTAATTTTCGCGGCGCCATAACGCCGCAACGCAAACTGCCGATAACGCGGTCATGTGTTTCGGCCCTTAGCGCGGATAAAACTTCACGCGCGGTTTATTAGTAGTGCGATTTATATTCGGGTTAGCAGTTAGGGTGACAAGATGGTATCTACAGGTAAAATATCTTTATTGTTTAATATTTATTAACCTGCATTATGTAATTTAACTAAGAGTATATATGCCATACACGACCGTAAAGGTTAGTAGGTGCCTACTGTATGTATGTAGTAGACGTTAGAGTACTCGTAAGTACTTAATACCCTAAGACCATCATAATAGGTAAGTATGTAGTTTTAAAACCTTATTAATGCACTAATGATGTAATTGAGACATTTATTAGTCAGCATTAAGGTTCAGTTAAGCTTAACATCTTTTACTAATAGGCTTAACCTTAATAGAGTTATTTAAAACAGAGGCTTAACGTTACTTAATTGACCGCAAGTAATTATGTGTGACATGAATTAGATAGAAATATGTTGGTGTAATAGTTTAATTAGCTAAATACTTGGTTTATTGCATGCGGTTTAGACATTTTTTAAGTGAAAATCTAAGGCAAACTACATTTGTTTAATGTATGTGTGTAAAGGTACGATTCTTTCCTTTCTATCTATGCAATTTGATAGCCGATTTTAGAAACACGAAGATTGTACTTTTTGTATTGTAACATTAACATGGGTCTTTGAGTGGGTAGTCTTTCACAAAAAAAAACACAAGAAACCATTATGTACCTATTACGTGATTCATAATTCATTTATTCAGGTTCATGTGATTTCAACATAAAAATAGGTACAAGTAAATTTATAAAAACTTTAAACAATCACAAACATACGCAAATCAATTCTATAATGCCAGTTATATCAAAAATAACACAAACATACTAGGTATGCTATGTTTGTAATCTTATGTCGCAGGCATCTGATAGTATCATAAAATATTAATAACACTAGACATTGGCGGAATTTTTGGCAAAACATATCTCTGATCTAATCTATAGGTACATCTACCTATATACATATAATAAAAATGTACCTAACGGATTGCTGTCCTTATCTAGATCAGTCCTAGACCTTAATCAACGCAATAGTACCCAAAAGAATGATTTTTGGATTTTTGTCTGTTTGTCGATTTATCTGTGCGTTTGTGAACGCTAATCTCAGAAACAGCTGAACCGATTTCTATGCAGTTTTCAGTAATATATTGTGACAGGTACCACTTAACATATAGGCTACTTTTTATCTAGGGAAAATGTTTTTATCCCGGATAATTTCGACATTTTTTTTTACTGTAGTCCACGCGGACAGAGTCGCGGGCGTCCACTAGTAATGTAATAATAACTTTGCTATACCACTAGTGGACGCCTGCAACTTCGTCCGCGTGGACTGCAGAAAAACCTAATATGTGGAAATTATCCGGCATAAAAATATTTTCCCGGGCATTCCCGCCCCCTGATTACCTAATTTGCAATAGCAAAGCCGAAGCGATGCGATAGCGAAAATTGTACAATATTCGCCTCGAACTGTCAAAGTTCCTTTGAAATTCATTTTACGTAATACCATGGAGGATTTTTTTTCCTCTATTGTAATACGAATTTGACAAGCAATCAGCGATTTTTGTACAATTTTCGCTATCGCTTTGCTTTTGCTAGCTAGGTAATATAAATAAGGGGCCGGGATAAAAAGTAGCCTGTGTTAATCCAGGGTGTCGGCTAACTCCATACCAAATTTTATTAAAAATCGCTCCAGCCGTTTTTACGTGAAAGAGTAACAAACATACATCCATCCATCCATCCGTACTCACAAACTTTCGCGTTTATACAGGATGTTTTTTTGTGGCCACCTTTAACGAAGGGTACGTACTCTATACATGAAATAAAGTAAGTTTATGCCAAAAAAAATGCTGGGTTTTTTTTTTTTTTTTAATTTTAAATTCCTTGGTCGTGCGAAATTTATAGTGTCTAGTGTTTATGTTAGTTTTTTTATAGACAGATATTAATTATTTTTCGTGAAAAAATCCTGCTACGCGCGTCTATGTGCATTTATGCAGAAAAACGCAGTCTATTTACTCAACTTTGGACCCTAATATTTTGGAAACTAGACACTTCCCAGGTATGCTTCCATGGAGAAAAATGATCGTGATGATGAGGAGATTCCGTAGTTTTCGGGAACGTTGACGACCAAAAATCATCCTGTATATGAGACGTTTAGATAATCATTTTCAATTACATGTCGTTAGTGTAAGTAGTTTTCCTCCTATCAAGTAGGTATTTACAAATTTGAATATCTAAGTGTCAATTATAACAAATTCTCGTGTTTACCAGAGGGTGGAGGCTTTCTCTTATTCGGAGTTCGTTCTCCTTTTGGGTAAAAATGAACAGCTAGGTATATGAGTAGTATTGTTACACTTCACGGTTAAAGCACACGTTTATTTGCACTATAGTGTTAAATATTGAATGTAGGCAGGTACTATAGAGAAATTTATTTCATATGCTTAACTCATGCTAATTCGTATGCGAAAATAATTCGTATCTGTTTTTACGGTTAAACGGAGCTTTGCGCATCGTATACGTACAGTAAGAAGAATAGGTACCTACGTACCTATTCAAATAAGAAATTATTTAATACACATGGCTGTGTTCCGGAAATGATATAATACTGTGCTCAAGAACTGCAGGATTGCACCGGAAATCCCACAGCCAAGTTAGCATATCGGGTAGAGATGGAAATTATTTACACTACAAATTACACCGGAGAACCGGGAGATCCTTTACCTGAAAAAAATAATACTATTGAACATAGATTTCTTACTTTATGTGTGATACATAGAGACAAGCGTTGCAAAAAATAACAAATTTTTTGGTACAGAAGCACAAATTTACTACCATTGATGACCACTTTCCAAAATAAAGGTCAATCCTCGATATGATTCGTCATACAATAGTCATTGGCCTTCGCACCCGTTGCGGTGGTTGACTCTTTTGTTTCAACTCATGCGCCCGCGCAACGTAGGATACTAGTTGAGTTAGGGCTGTCCTGATTTCCCGTATAGGCTAGTTTGGAAGACGGCTGCAGAAGTACATGTCTTTAGTACCTAGTACAGCTAGAGGATTATCGTATTATAGAGATAGGTACTGCCTTTGAAATCACTTGTTCTATTATCGATCTTTGTTTGCGAGTCATGGATGTTTCTGTAGGTACTTATCTAACTTATATACCGTTGCTTAGTACCCACGACACAAGACCTTAGGGATCTTAGTGTGGGACTAGGAGTGTGTGAATATTTATTTATTTATTAAAAAAGAATCAATTTAAAAAGATATTATTAGCCAAATCTCGCTCGACTATAATGATAAGTTCAAGTGTAGGTAGGTACTGTAGACAGGTACGTGCGTGCTTAGTTGATAAGCAAACTAAGAAATTTTCATCTCTATGGTAAAATACCTCTTAGCTTTGCAACTTTTACGGGAAAAAAGTTAAAACCCATATCGTAGCAGCCCTATCTACCGCCAAAATACGGATTAATATTGAACCTTGACATGTTGGTTTAAAGTTCAATATGAAGATCATAATCTAGCGTCAACGACACCTGATCTAAATGTTATTGGTTACACACATCCGCCAGGGGGCGCGAGGTCATATTTTAATTGTTTTTTACGTAATTATCTTATTGTATTGTTTTAATAACGCTTTTTGCCGCCGAAACGTGTGAATGAACCTCATTACGGTGAACACTTTTTATTTTGTAAGTTTTATGTAACAGTTTTGCTTTGTTAATTGGATTGGCGAATCAACAACTATGGATAAACTTTTTGAGATTGCACTTTATATAGATTTTTACATTCATTACAATATTATGTCCTGTGCTTATACGGGGCTTTACTAGAATACATAGTGCTTCTCCTTCCGTGCATGTCGTGAGAGTCGACTATGGAACTGGGGCATCCTCTCAGGCGATAAGCCAGCATCTTGTCACTGATCATTGACATCTGTTCCCGCAATGCGAAACGTGGCTGTGGGGTCTCCTGTGTGATACTGCAGTTCTGGAACCCCATTTGGTGAACACATCCGTGTGTATATGCATGTATTTTATATAAATCTAACCTAGCTAGAGATGAGAAATACAGAAATAAGACAAGTTGTGAAAAGAATAATTTTAATTTGGCGCGCGCCAGCGATGTTCGCCAAGTAATTGATACATTTTCTCCTGTAGCTGTATGACTAACTTCATCGTGTCGTTTAAAGAAAACTTCTTATTGGAGGAAATGTTTTAATAAATGCGAACTTCACTATCGCTCGTAAAATTGTACATTGTCTAAGCTCTCTGGGTTCCTCGCGAGTACCTACGATTCTCTGTCAGTGAGATATTTTTTTTTACAATTGGCTAGGCAAACATTTGACCGCCATCGTGCCTGATGTTAAGCAAGATGCGGCCTAGGGTGGTACATGTTTGCCTAGAAAATGCCTATTCATTCTAGCTTTGAAGAGATCAATGTTGTAGTGCTCTGGAAATACATCGGCAGGAAGTGCATTCCACTCCTTAGCCGTTCGCATTACAAACGAGTTAGCATAACATTTGGTGCGGATGGGTGGGATATCAACAACATAAGGGTGATACGCTAGTCTGCGTCTAGTATCCCGATGGTGAAAAGGGGCTGGTGGAACTGTATTGTGAAGTTCCCACGCACACTCTCCAAAGTGTATCCTGTAAAACACTGACAAGGCAGCAATTTTACGGCGGTGGGTCAGGTCCTGGAATTTAGAATTTGCTACGGTTTCATCTCCAATAAGTTTTATTGCCCGTTTTTCAACCGAATCCAGTGCGGCTAGCTGATATTTAGCTGATCCATACCAATAATTATAGCAAGTATACTTACATAAGGAACTAATATTTTCATGGAAAGAAAATTAGCTTGCTCGGATATCCTACTTTCCGTACTGCAGCCACGTCGTCAATAACCATTAAAACTTCATACATAAATAAGAATTTACATAGTTGGGTTAATAATAGTATACGAAATAAAAAGATTAAAATCTAGAACATATTTACAATATTGTAGAATAGGAATATTGCCTGCAACCTCCTGCAACTCCTCGCCGGCAACGTGTCCAAAAGACCAATATGTATTTACATTCGTATTTAAAATTACTTACCTACTCTACTCTACAGGGTGTAACAGAAAGGGTATGTTAAGCGAAAAGCTATGTAAACAGCCCACTATAGGGAACCTATTTCCAAACTTACAAACTCGACATCACATGTTTATTTTTCAAGATTGTATGAACATTCCTGAGTTGTTTAGGAATCCTCCATACTACCTGGAAAAATAAACATGTGATTTCGAGTCTGAAATTTTGTGGATAGGTTCCTTTTAGTCGGCTATTTAGATAGCTATTCGCTTAACATACCCCTTTTGTTACACCCTGTATATGGATAGACCAAGACAACCTTTAGTGTGTAATAATTTTACACGAACAAAATAGTTCGCTTACATTTTAAATTATTAGCAGTATACATAATTAATATTACACTGTTGTAAAAATATTTACATATTAACTGTTATTTTTAATAATATCGTCAGCTTAATATTTTGAATGATTTTCATGAAATACTTAAGACTACATGGTTCTACCAAAAATTTACTTGATACCTCTTCCCTTCCAGTGCAATATGCAATAAAATAGCCCAGTAATAAAGATGTTATAAAATATTATGTTAACAAAGACAAAACAAAAATATTTAATTAATATGGAATAAGTCAAATTTATAATCTGTACCTAGTTCAATCAAAGAAAGTTGTGCAAAGACTTTTCAAGTTTAACTTTACAATATCCTATTCTACTTTTGCTAATGAAATAGTCAATGAATCTTAGACCTACCTGCGTCTAAACAATGGTAGTTACTTGATAATGCTCAGACACGCGCTAGTTCTCGTGAACAGGTAACCTACTTACCCCGGGGTTCTGCCTTACATCATCATTATCGGCACATCTTTACACCCATAAGCTATCACTTTCCTAGGCTTTTGAATGGTCGTTGGTTAAGAGTTCGAAGTTTTAAATTGCCACAACAGAAAAAATCCAATAGATGGATTCGAATTTGTGTGTTGGTAGTTGAATGGAAGAGCTAGTTGGTGGTTTTGAACGGAGGGCCTTTAGTCAGGATCGCGGGTGTTTGCTGCATGCTGGTTGCTTCCAACTGGTCGCAGTAGAGGTCATTAGGGAAGGCCTATGTTCAGCAGGGGGTTATTGGAAGCACATCAGTGAAGTCCAAAAAAAATATGTTAAGAACCTGTTACTTTACTAAATAGCTGCATAAGGTAGGTACTTTTAAGATACCGACCGTATCTTGCTACGTGCTTGTTTCTACCATTGAGTATCTGTGACGGGTATGTACCTATATTTCTTGGAACAAATTAAGCGTATAGAGAAAATTTCTCAATAACTCTAAGTAGGTATGCTTAGGCACTTACTTAGTATCTACTCATTAAACACTATAATTTTACTTGTTACACCTCTCATGTAATAAGTATCAAAACAGGGTTCACTTTCAAAATAATTTGCATTACCTACTCTATGCTTACGAAGTTTCTTTCTGCGTGTGTAATTTTAATAATATGGTCGTGTAACTTATGCCGAGATATCTTGTTAAATAGCACCTGTAGTCTGTAGTCTTATTAGTACTTAAAGGTTTTTATAAATCTGTACATTTCTCTTATTTTTATGGCCCTATACTATAAGTAATTGATAATTTTGATATGTAGGAGCAAAAGATTAACATGGAATGCCAAGTCATGCCTTATTTTTTGGCAAAATATGGTCTCTTGATCTAATGAATGTACCAACCCAATAATAAATTTAGTCCCATGTTTTAAGCGAATAAATACCTACTGTGTTAGTTAGAAAAGTTGTTTTCTGATATTCTTTATTGTACCTACATAGGTACAAACAATGGACAATAAACTTTACTTTCATTTAGTTTAGGACAGGACTTTATAAACTGTGATTTGACATAAAATATTTAAAAAACTTACAAAAAAGTGTTACAAAATCTCAACAGCGAGAAAATTACGTAAAATTTCGCCAAAACAATAAAACACCTACCTATCTCTTTGCAGATATCCGCGAGCATCGTCACGTAGACAGATCAAACGGAGCAGCAGTGCGAGGTGACAAGTTGACACTTTCTCCAATACGGCACCGCGTTTCCCACGATGCAGTGAAACCGTGCGAAGAAAAGAAAATGCTCGGCACACACAAATGCAGGTGATCCAGAATGACTGCGGGGATGCGTTCCTGGTGCTGTCCGAAGCATGTCCGGCTCAAACTGGTGGTGGCGGCCATTTTGTTTTTGCTGGGCGTCAGTGCGAACAGACCGCCGAGGTTCCTCATAGATGGACAGTCAGAAATAGTTGTAAGATTAAAGGAAGGGCCGGATACTCCGATAGGTGAGCAGATACAGTAGTCAATAAGTAAATAAATAACATTATTTAAGTAACCTAAGTAATTTAACTGCAATAGGTATGTGATGTACCTATGAGAAAGCTGTCCCAGTCCCTATCTTCCAAATCAATTTTGTAACAGGACATGTTTTCTCATATACCTAGTCAATTCCTTTTTAATAGAATCTACCTACTTCATAAAAATGTTACAGTATGTAGGTAGAGCCATCATAAAGTACCTAAGGTCGTCAGTACTGAGGCCTTAGACAAAGTAACATTATTTCTAGATTAAATCGATAGAGGTTCGTCGCGAGACATTTGCTCCAAACGGAAGCTATCATTTTCGCGCACTCATCCTTTCAAGTAAAAAAATTGCAACCGCTATTGGTGGGAGTTATTTCACAACGAACATCGCTGAAAAGATGTTACATGGTCTAAGCACCCCGATTCGAAATCGTGACTGACATGTCATGAAACCTCCGAGTCGTGTGGCTTGGTGTCGTGCATGGCATCGCGTTAAACTTCACAAACTTTGTACCCGTGTGCAATCCAAAACCAAAAACGACTGACAGCAGGAAATTGCAAGTAAGGGTAACCAAGACAACAGACACTCAACATAGGGAAGCCTTATGTAATCGCCCCCTAGTCGTTAATCGTACGAATGCACGAGGGTACTGCGATTAGTCACCGGTAATGGCACTAAATGACTTTCGGCTTTAGTATTTTCATAAAAAAAATATACATTAATTTGATGCAACAAACACAAACAATCGATAAATTTTCGTCCATCCTGTATTCCTATTTGAGCCTACGCATTACAATTGTCAAGAAGTGATAACTAGAATAATATTTAGAACGGTTGAATTTATTGTTTATCCAACTATCATTCCATACTAGAAACTATCAATCCATTATGGTTAGGGCACCAATAGATACCTAGGTATGTCCTACCGAAATCGCCTTAAATGTGGGAAGGTTGAAGATTTATCTTTGAGACTTATCTTATACCAAGACTCTACAGGTAATTCAAAAGTAATTTACCATTAGGCTGCTCTAGTAAATCCATGAAGAAATTACCACAATTGAATAGCATTGAACCATCCAATCTTAGAAAATATTTATTACTACCGTATAAAACCGTTCCACATTATACTTTTGTGTTGTAGTTATTTCAAGTCCAAGTTCAAGTTTTATACAGTTAATTTATATTATTGCTATTCAGCCTAGCGGCTAACTGCCAATTTTTACACGTTTATTAGGGTTAGCTACGTTGCTAGCTATCTACTACTAGCTAAGTAAGCTCATTAGGTAGAGTACGTCAAGGTACCTAATTAATTGTCTTACTAGAATTCCTTTATGTACCTTTCTTCTTATTTTTTATTTCAAAAAAAGTGTTTGCGTCATGGTTCTGTGTCTGTAGGTACCATGTAATGCATGTCTCTACTTTTTACAGACTTAAATTACTTACTGTGAATGACCGTTCAATTTAAATTTTACTGACTCACGTTACTACCTAAAATTACCCTTACCTACATTTTAATTTCAGGCAGCCTAATATACCGCCTGCGAGGCGTTGACCCCGATGGAGACACCTTGAAATTCGGAATCAGAGACCAAATTGGTAGTGATATTTTAAGATTAGAAGCCATTTCAACCAACGAAGCTAATATTTATTTAGTTAAGGAATTAGATAGAGAGGTAAGTTTGTAATTTTAAGAGTCAGCAGATTACCTAATTACCTTGCAAGAAATTAGGAGACTCGTACCAAAAGTAGATAGATCAAGCTATGTTTTATAGGTAACTTTAATAATAAGAGTCCATGCTTTGGACCGTATTTGCTTGCTTACCTCTCATGTCCCTAGCTGAGATAGGAGGTAGGTATAGGTAAATCTTCTGACACTGCACCCATGGGTCCCTACTAGGTTGACCTCAGAGTTCTGTACCAGGGAAAATTCTTCATTAGTAATACCAAATTATTTTACAGGTTCGCGATGAATATTCCTTTGTCCTTACATTAACTGATGGGCATTTGGGAGAAGGGAACTTCATTACGCAGAGCTTTCTATTATTAGTTGAGGATGTAAATGACAACGAACCAATTTTCAAGCCATATCCTCAAGCAGTCACAGTAAAAGAGGATGCGACTCCTGGAGTTATAGCTACAGTGGAAGCTACAGATCTTGATGAAGGAGCATATGGACAAGTAAGATTTTTATATTTTGTAGTAATGTACTAGGTACATCTCGCTTACTACTTGGATGTATAATAATAATTTATTTACCTTTTCTTCTAGCCATCTTTAAAAAAACAAATATGTCAATCAAAATCAGCTGTTTTTATTTTGTTTTCTTTGAAGTGATTCCGTTTTCGCGAGAGTTGGTAAACACACGTGTTAGCGAGATTCTTTTGGTTTTTAGGTTATAACACTTATTTAATACCGATATTGTATTTTTAATAGTGATTGTAATTTGTGGCGTCCATTGGTAAGTAGTTTATTATCTAATACTTTCCTCCATTCTACATCTGAGTAGATAATGGATATCCCGCCGAAACCCCCGGATCCTCAGAACGACCCCCTTAAGACCCCCGAAAATTGCTTGTCCCCTCCCTTTTTCTCTTTAGAGTCTCGTAAAAGACTTAGCGATGTCGAGCTCCCTAATCCTGCTAAGAAAACGATTATTGACCCATCTCAAAACAGTCAGCCTTCATCTCAAAATGATAACATTTACATCCATCCTAGCCTATCTCAGGGTGTAAGGGAATATACGAATGACGACAAGGGCCCATATATCATTCACGTCTCCCGACAAGAAGAGGAAAGTACTACTGGTACCAACTTACGTCCTATTAAATTTGGCCAATTTTTGGTTACAAATAAAATAAAAAACATTGTTTGTGACGGTGTCAAAGGTGTTGGACGCAATAGTATATCAGTTCAATTCTCAAATGCCATATCCGCCAATGAATTTCTTTGCAACAAAATACTGGGTATGCATAAATACACTGCCACAATACCTACATATAATATTACTCGCATGGGCATAGTAAAAAGTGTCCCAATTGATATGTCAATGGAGGAACTAGTTGACTCATTGGTGCTGCCATCAGGTTGTGGAATTGTTCTAAAGGCTCGCCGATTAATAGAAAGACTGTAAATGAGGGTTCAATTGCATGGGTCCCAACCCAAACAGTTGTTTTAACATTTAAAGGCCAGGTACTTCCGTCCAGGGTATTCTGCTACCATACCTCTCTGCCCGTTGATATGTACCAGTTGCCAACAATTCAATGTATGAATTGTTGTCGATTTGGTCATGTCAAGGCACAGTGCAGGTCTAAACCTAGATGCTTTAAATGTGCTCAGCCCCATTCTGGGGAAACTTGTTCTGTATCTGACATAAATATTACTTGCTTATATTGCTCAGGCCAACACTCCGCCTTGAGTCGGTCTTGCCCGGAGCAATCTAGGCAAAAATCCATCAAGTATACTATGTCCCAAGACTGTGTATCTTATGCCGAAGCATCTTCCCAATTTCCTTCTGTACGCCGCTCATACGCAGAAATGACAGCTGTAGCCCCCTCCTATCCTGCAATATCCTCATCTCAGACCTCTCCTTCACAATCCAAATCTTATAAGAAAACCGTGTTCCTCCACCCTCGTCAACATCCTCAAATGGGTAAGGGCTACGATAAGACTGCTCATCAGTCTATTGTTAGCACCCCCTCATACTCTCTCCCTAATGGTTCTGCCATTCCCAGCAACCCCAATCCGTTCCCTGTGACTCTCAACGTTAACCTAGTTCAACACTTACTATCCTCTATCCTAGATTTTTTGAACAGTTACAAAGAATCCTTACCGTCCCACGTTGCCTCACAACTTCTCCAAATAGCTAACATAACTAAAAATGCATCCATACAAGATCCTGCAATGGAATGCTAGAAGCATTCGACGAAAAAGTTATGATCTGACCCTTCTCGTCCAAAGACACAATCCCGACGTCATTGCCATCTCCGAGTCCTGGTTGTTTCCTGGAGCCCGTTTTCGGTTTCCAGGCTACGCCTGCTTAAGGGATGACAGAGACGACGGGTACGGAGGTAGTGTCCTCCTAATAAAACACAACACCTCCTTTTCCCAAATCCCACTTCCCCCCCACAGTCAGGATATAAATGCCGTAGCTGTGAAAACTCTCGGCATTTCTATTGTGTCTGTGTATATCCCTAGTCCTTCTCCTTCGCTCGCTCCTGAACTATCTTCTATTCTGTCTACCCTTCCTTCTCCTTCCCTAGTTATGGGGGACTTTAACACCCATCACACTATGTGGGGATCCCACTCATGCGATCCATTTTCTTCTCACCTGTTAGACATCTTTGACGATATCAATGTTGTCATTATGAACGATGGATCACCAACGCGTAGGGTTAATGCCCAAATCCAAAATCCTCACACAGCAGTGGACCTTACTGCCTGTTCCCCATCCCTCCTTTCCCTTCTATCATGGGACCGCCTTCCTTTCACCACCGGTTCCGATCATTACCCTATTCTTATTTGCATGTCCACTTCCTCGCCTGCTCCCTTAGACCACATCCCACTTTTAAAATATAAATTGGACGCAGCTGATTGGGGCTCTTTCCAACTTGCTGTTGACTCCAAAATAAGCACGATTCCCCCAACGACCAGTTCAAATTCCCTGGATAATTACTCTCTTTTCACCGAAGCCCTTATTTCTTCAGCCGACTCCCACATCCCAGCTAAAAATTTCTCCCATCGCAAATACTCCTCCCCTCCATGGTGGGATCATGAATGCACCGAGATGGTAAAACAACGCCGCCAAGCAGAATCCAATTACGACGCGTCCATGACCCTGGAAAATTTTCTTTTCTATAAAAAGATTGCAGCTCAAACAAGAAAACTTTTGACCAAAAAGAAAAGAGAAGGTTGGACACGCTTCTGTAAAGATCTGTCTCCTAGGACTCCACCAAGCATCGTTTGGAAGCAGATCAAAAGGTTCCGCTGCTCAGTCTCGGCTGCATCCAACTTATCGTCTAGCGATCCTTCACTGTGGCTCGACGAATTTACCGACAGGCTTGCTCCTCCATTTGTTCCTCCTGCAGACTCCATCCCTCTCCCTCTCTCCACCATTTCATCTACTGATGAAATGGACCAGCCTTTTACAATTGACGAGCTTAAACGAGCGCTTAAGGGCCTCGTGGACTCAACCCCTGGTGTTGATGGCATTCCTTACTCCTTCCTTCAAAAATGCAGCCATCAAGCACATATCCTTTATTTAGATTTAGTTAATTCCTTCTTCCTTTCTGGTGTTCTACCTGACTCCTGGAAATCCCAAATTATTATCCCCATCCTTAAACCTGGAAAGGAACCTTCGACATCCTCATCCTATAGACCTATAGCTTTGTCCTCAGTGTTGCTTAAGGTGATGGAACATCTCATCAAGGCTCGCTTGGAATGGATTGTGGAGAATAGGAAAATTCTACCCAAATCTCAATTTGGTTTTCGTAAGGGTATGGGTACTCTGGACAGCCTTGCTACCTTAATATCTGATATCCGCTTAGCCTATTCACGGAGGGAAACCTTAATAGCAACATTTTTAGATATTTCATCTGCTTATGATAATGTGCTTCTTCCAGTGCTCAGGCAGAAAATGCTACATCTGAGTTTACCTGTGAGGTTGACCCATATTATTTGCAATATTCTAATGGCTAGGTCCCTCACTGTCCGCTCCAGGGTATCTGATTCTCCCACTAGAACAGTTTGGAGAGGCCTTCCACAGGGCTCTGTTCTAAGCCCGCTTCTGTATAATATCTATACCCATGATCTTGATCGATCTGTGAATAGCTTTTGCAATATATTACAGTATGCTGACGATCTAGCTCTGTATATATCTCTAGACTCAACTGAAGAGGCATCATCACGACTCAACTCTGCTTTACATTATCTAAACGCTTGGTTAATAGACCATGGCCTTTCGCTATCTCCTTCTAAAAGTTCAGTAGTAATTTTTACAAAAAAACGGACAATCCCTTCTGTCAACATCTCCATCCAGGGTTATTCTATTCCGGTTCACGGAACGGTCAAGTTCTTGGGTGTGGTATTGGATAATAGACTCTCGGGTGAACATCACCTTAGGTACATTGCGGATAAATGCGAAAAGGGAGTAAACGTGCTCAGGGCCTTATCAGGCGTTTGGTGGGGATCCCACCCATTCACACAAAAGATACTGTACAACGCAATCGTACGCAGTCACATGGACTATGGCACTTTTCTATTGATTCCATGCAATAAAGCTCCTCTGTTAAAATTAGATAAAATCCAATCCAAATGTATGCGAATAATACTGGGTGCCATGAAATCATCACCAATTAATGCCATGCAGGTTGAATGCGTAGAGCCTCCTTTAGGTTTGCGTAGACAGTATCTTTCGGATAGATTCATATTCAAAATTTTTCAAAATTCTTCCCATCCTCTCCTTCCTAAGCTCCAGAGTCTTTCGGGACTCGGTCTGACTGTAAATAAATCGCCTCTCTTCCTTAACAGTTCCGATTATTGTTCCCAACTTCCTCATCCTATCTATCATTCTGACGTACACCCCCTCTTTGCCCAAAAATTCCAATCCCTCATTTATGAATCCTCCATCGTCCTAAACCTGGGCATTTCAAAGTTAACTCCAGAGGCCAATAGCGTCTTTAAAGAGATAATGACAGATAATTGGCAGGAATATTTACCAATTTATACAGATGCCTCCAGGCTCTCCGAAAGGGGAAATGTCGGATCTGCGGTCTGGATTCCAAGATTTAAAATTGCCCTCTGCTTTAAATGCCCATCCCATTCTTCCGTTTTTACCGGCGAGGCTATTGCTATATTGGAAGCCATTAAATTCTCCCTGTCCCATAAGAAACAATCTATTATCCTCTCTGATTCCCTAAGCACCCTACAATCCATCCTATCCAATCCCTTTAAGTGTAATGCTAATTATCCCATCATCTTTAACATCAGAGACGCTCTGTATAGTTGCCACGTACAAAATATTCACATTGTTTTGGCCTGGATACCTAGTCACAGAGGTATTGCGGGAAATGAATTTGTCGATTCTCTAGCTAAGTCTGCTACTCGGATAGGAGTACCTGACCATAGCCTTATATTTAGTCACGACCTTTTGGAACAATCTAAACACCGTTTGACATCAGCATGGCAGAGCTCATGGGATAGTAGTAGACTTCTCAAGGGCAGACACTACGGTGACATCCAGGACGTTATCCCATGTAAACCCTGGTTTTTTAAATATAAAAAGGCGAACAAGAGAGTCTCCTCTACAATTTGTCGTCTTCGACTGGGCCACTCCTGTACTCCCGTTCACCTGACCAAAATAAGAGTTAGAGACAACTCCCTTTGTGAATGTGGCTTAGCGGAGGGTACTCTAGACCACATTCTCTTTAACTGTCCCAATATATCCCCTTCCCTCTATCAGTTCCTTCCTCCTAACATTCCCCTTCCTACTAACTCTAAATGTATATTATCCTTAGCTCACACTCCTTTTATCAAAGTCTTGGTTCATTTCCTTAAAATTAATAATATTAAATTATAAAATGTATTTAGGTTTATTGTATTCCATCCCCTATGTATCGATTTATTTATTTTATAGTATGTTATGTTATATAAGTATGTTCATACTATTAAATGTCTTGTTTACCTGTTTTGTGCACGTCTGTATGTAAAATAAGTGTGGTGTTTCTTTTTTGTTTTAGGTACAATATGGTACAAAAATAAGGTTTCGATTACATTTTTTTCCTTCTCTTACTGTCAAAATTTTTTTTTTTTTTAAAACCATCTCCTGCGTGATTTCTCATCTCTACGTGACATTGGCGGAATCATTGTGCCCGACACAATTGTGGCCATTAACAAAAATTGAATTGAAATTGAATTCTTTGAAGTTGAAAAACCAAAACAAGTTTTTCTTTTACATTATTGCATTTCCTAATTACAGGTGCTATATTACCTGCAAGAACTAGATGGAGACGCAGATAATTTCGCAGTGCAAACTGTGAACGGAAAAGGTGTAGTCCGTTTAGTCAACCATTTAGATTACGAGTGGAAATCTTTGTACCAACTTCGCGTGCTTGCGGTGGATCGGGCGAACCAGGGGCGAGTGAATACCGGTACTGCTGCTATTCTGGTGAAAGTCCAGGATGTTGAGGACCAGCCCCCTGAGTTTGTAGTTGCTAGTCCTGTGACGAGGATTAGCGAAGATGCTCCTATTGGCACTTCAGTTTTACAAGGTAAAATTATGAATAAAAGATCCCGCTAAACTAAATTTCACTTTTCATACTGCTAAGCACGTATTAAAATACTACTTGCGTTCAATTAATAATGCTATAGGCCTATTGAGTCTCTTATAGCCTAATTCTTTTTAATAGATCTTTCTCCCTTTGCAGTGCGTGCTATTGACGGTGACCGGGGCATCAACAATCGTATCTCATACAGCATCATATCAGGTGGTGAAGAGCACTTTGATATTGACAGCAGCTCAGGCACGGTTTACACCATCAACAAGCTTAATAGAGAGGACCCTAACAACAGCAATGGAGCTTATATACTGGAAATATTGGTAAATATTCTAAAAGTCACATATAACAGACATAAGAACCCTATTAAAGTTTAATTTTAATTGTAGCTGTATGTTATGAATGGTTTATGTCTGTGTAAGAACCCAACCATACTATTAATCAACTTATCAATATTTACAGGAGCTTTAGTATAAGTGAAAACTCATATCACATGAGGAATTATTATAATTTACTATTAGCCAACATCTGCAGCTTTTTCCATCTAACCTTTACAATTCCCATTCCTGTGGGAATTTCTTATTGGATGCCTATGCCATACAAAGAACTCACCCTCCATGTTTCTTAGATCAGCAGTTAAAGCTGTGTGTTGATCCATCAGTCACTGACTGACGATCAACACTCAGCTAGTCAGTCATTCAGGACAAAGCATTTTATATGTATAGATGATCTTAGAAGAAGCTGGGTTTTGCATTTTTTAGTATACCCTACTAGTACTATTTACTTAAAAGAATATAATACAAAATTTTCTACTGAGTAGTAATAGTCAGTAGAGAGACAAGAGGGTCTTGGTGTTTTATTTATTTTATCATCTTCCTGCCCTGTTCCCATTTATTTGGGGTTGGTGCAATATTTACTTTTCTTCCATTCATCCCTATTATCTGTCATCTCATTGCTCACTCCCAGTACATGCATATCCTCTCTCACACGTTCCATCCAACATTTCTTTGGTCTACCTCTTCCTTTATATCCATCCACATTCATACACAACACTCTCTGTAAAATATGCCTTTCATCCAGTCGCTTTACATGCCCGTACCAAGACAGACGGTAACTTGTCTGTGATCGGCGCAACTTTCAGACTTCCTCTTTTCTTATTTTATCCATTCTTGTAACTCCACACATCCATCTCAACATCGGTGTTTTATTTATTTATTTAATATACATTAAAAATATATATATAAAAATACCTATAAATAAATAATAATATTCACACACTTCACAACACATTAACTTAGTCCCACATTAAGATCCATAAGGTCTTGTGTTGTGGGTACTAAGCAACCTGAAAAGAACAGAATAGCAGATCAAGCTGCTACTTACTGCATTTGAGCTTATCACATTTCTACAAATTGGCTTAAATATCTTTACAGGCGACAGAAGAATCACACACCATTTCACCCATGCCCAGTGTGACAACAGAAGTGACTGTCATTGTGACAGATGTAAACGATGAAACACCCAAATTTAGAAGCGAGAGATACATTGGAGAGGTTCTAGAGAATGCTCAGCAGAACACACCAATAACCTTCTTGCAAGATGTCATACCGGAGGTCTATGATTATGATCAGGTATGGGTTTATACATTGTTTCCCATACATAGTGAAGCTAGTGAGCTATTTATCTGAATATAGTGAACTGGGATTTTGTGTGGGCCAGATGCTAAATAAATTCATTTCATACTTTACTTTATTAGGGACGAACAACAGACAAAAACTTATGGTGTATACTTCTCTTGTTTGTTTACCTTCTGTGTACTTTATAGGACTACCTTTTAACAGCTATTGTTCAAATAACTACTGCAAAGAACGAAGACCGCTACTGTACATGTATGATGGCATGAAAGCTCCAACTAGTTTCTCATATAGCAAAATATGCTTGTCATTCAAATATATATATTTTACAGGGTAAAAATGGTACATTTGAATTGTATCTCGTGGGAGACAATGGTGTATTCGATGTGACGCCATTCAAGGGTATCAATGAAGCATCATTCCTGATCAGGGTGAATGATCCCTCACGATTGGACTATGAGAAGGTCACAGTTATGAATTTTACTCTAGTCGCCAAAGAAGTTGTAGCCAAAGATCCTAAAATGAGGTACTTATTAGTTATACCTACTTGATTGATAACTGTGCTAACAGTAAATGAAATTGTATTGCGTTAGAATTCGGAAGTTCAAACATTCACTATGGGTGCGCCCACCACCGGGCCCTACACCCTCCACTGACCCTCGGATCTGATAAGTCATAACTGCGAAAACAAGCATTCGCACTACCTACAATCGCCACAAGAATCGCTAACAATAACAATAGTCTTGTTGTGTCATTTCACATGAGATCGTAATTCGTAACCATTGCTTGTTGGCTTACAAAATTTAAATACCTTCCATGATATGCTTGAGTACTCAAGGTCCTTAAGCTGATCTTGATTAGAATACATCTCTATTGAGGGATCGCCCACCACCGGGCCCTATACCCTCCGCTGACCCTCGGATCTGCCTACTCATGATCACGAACCCAAGACACTACAGTCGCAACGAGAAGCCAGATCCAAGCACCTAGCATGCAACCATAAATACATAGCTGCTAATCCGAAAACCAATTAATTTTTTTAATCGACATATGTTTCGCCAACACCCGTGGCATCATCAGGATTAGTTTTCCACATTAGTTCTATCTACCGAACCAACTAACTAACAACTCATACATCAGCTGCATCTCTTTCCGTGCATGTCGTAAGAGTCTAAGGAACTAAGAAACTACCCGGGGTTCTTAGTTCCTTCAGGAGATAAGTTAGCAACTTGCCACGGATCATTTACATCTGAACGCCATTCTGAATATGGTACAGTTCTGACTACCCCATATGTATATAGTATGCTTGAGGACCGCTAACATTTTACAGAGAGACGCTCACCTTAGACCAGCGTTATACATATAAGTGATAGACTTATAACAAAAATTTGTTGTAAATTTTCGTATGTTATTTCTTTTCGATAAAATTATATAATTTGTTATTTATTCACAAAGCACCATTGATAAAGGCTTTATCTACTAACTGAAAGGTTCTAAAACCTATTTGTTTTACAGCGTAGTACCAATAATGGTGCACATAAAGGACGAGAACGATAACTTCCCGGAATTCACCGAGACATTGTACACAGTCTCTATTCCTGAGAACTGTGGGGTTGGCACCACTGTCGCGTGGGTTCAGGCTTTAGACCAGGTTAGTATACTCATCAGCATCATTTTCAGCTACTGCTGAACACATTGCGCTAAAATATCCACTTTCCACTTACTCCTACTGTTATTTATATTATACAGGATGTTTTTTTGTGGCCACCTTTAACGAAGGGTACGTATTCTAAACATGAAATAAAGTAAGTTTATGCCAAAAAAATGCAGGGAAAAAAAATATTTTTTTTTATTTTTTTTTTTAAATTCCTTGATCGTGCGAAATTTATAGTGTCTAGTGTTTATGTTAGTTTTTTTATAGACAGATATTAATTATTTTTCGTGAAAAAATCCTGCTAGTGCATTTATGCAGAAAAACGCAGTCTATTTACTCAACTTTGGACCCTAATATTTTGGAATCCAGACACTTCCCAGGTATGCTTCCATGGAGAAAAATGATCGTGATGATGAGGAGATTCCGTAGTTTTCGGGAACGTTGACGACCAAAAATCACTCTGTATAGGTACACTGAAATTGTATCTATTTATTCTCTTAGCTTTTCCTATGATTTTAATTCTTTCATTTACTCTCTGAGCTTTTCCAAGGTTCTCACTTGTACTTATTTACTAGTTTTTCCTATTATTTTAAATGGTAACTAAGGTTAGATAGCAAATGGTTAGATAATTAAAGGAAAAATCTCTGTTGTCTATAACTGTGTTAGCCTAGTATAGACACAGAAGGACATCCTAAACCTGTAGACCTCTAACTAAAATAATTTTTAATGTCTGTAAGTAGGAACAATAATGCTACTTGGTGAATAAAATTTATTATTTATTTAAATGACTCTTCCTTAGAAAGAAGAATCTTAGGCGTTTTTTATTTGGTCAGCCAGGTATTGTATTACCAATGAAAGGTGTTTTTAATTTTTTCAGGATTCAGATAACTACGGTACTAGAGGGATCAGGTACACCAGTTTAGGAGGCAGTATTGCCAATTTGTAAGTACATACCTTCATTTCATTCATAATTTGATTAATCATGTTTTTGTATTTCTATGATAAAATGGCAACTTGTATATTCAATATCAAAACAGTTGATTTACCATATAAAAATAAATATACTATATTTAAAATAAATATAAATATAGACTTTATTTATTACAGTCTTTCTCTAAAACTTGATTAAGACAGACAGCATCAATTTTATCCTTCAGATAGGCTATCTCACTATGGAAAAATCGGCTCTTAGTTATCGAAAACATTTATTATCGAAAACTTGTTATGTGCAAGGCAAGGTATGACAACATAACATGTCATTTCCATTACTTTGATCCAAAAAAACAGTTCACATAGCCGCCCACATGTCGTGAGGGGGCGTTGTACCCGTGCGAAGCCGGGCAGGTTGTTGTATAGACTGTAGCCTTCCTTAAATGGGCTATCTAACACTGAAAGAATTTTTCAAATCAGAAGTACTGAGATTAGCGCGTTCAAACAAACAAACAAACAAACTCTTCAGCTTTATAATATTATTAGTACAGATAAATAGGCAAAGTATAGAAAACCAAACACTATATTAAAACAAAGATCGAACTACAACTTGCATATTGCCAGTATTGTGTACACGGGTCGTGAATGTCGGGCTCCATGCACAGTTCTCCTTGTTACTTTTGTGTCCATACCTATTTACCTACTCTTATCTATTGTATATTTCTCCCTATTTCTATTGTCTTGTTTTATGTTGTTGCTGTCCATGTATATGTAATTTTCAAATAAGGGGCCATCCATATATTACGTCACAGGTTAAGGGGTGGGAGGGGTCCTAAATTTAGTGACGTCACAGTTTCATTCAATAATATCTAAATATAAATTTGCAAAAAGCTAAATGTGATGTTACACTAGGGAAAGGGAGGGGCAAAAAATCATAAAATTCGTGTGACGTAATTTATGGATGATCCCTAAGTAATATTCTATTCCATGCTATTTGCTTCACAGACTAAACCTGAACCCTATATCCGGCGTAATAACGGTAAAGCAAGCAGGTGGCGACAGTTTCGATCGCGAACTAGTTTCCCGACATTACCTAACGGTGGAAGCACGAGACGACCTCGGTAAAGGCAACAGGAATACCGCACAACTGATCATTAACATCGAAGATGTGAATGATAATGCTCCGATGTTCTTGGCCAATAAGTATGAAGCTCGACTCATGGAGAATGAGCTGCAGTTTGAGAATATGCTGGTTTTGGAGGCTAGGGATATTGATTTGAATGGTGAGTGCGTGACTTAGTTAAAGGGGGGGCTATATTGTAGTTATGTCAATTGAAAGGGTACTGTCAGTGAATGATATGTTCGACATATAAAGTGTCTTTATACAGGTATTAGCGGCCGACCACGACTTCGTCCGCGTAAAAGGGCATTACAGCCGTGCGAAGCCGGGGCAGATCCCTAGTTATATACATATACATGTGTGAATATTTATTTATTTATATGTATGTTCCCGCTGACCCCATTAATGGGGACACAGCCAATGGGACCAGCGGGAATACACGGATATAATAATGTCATTTTATTTTAACAGGAACAAAAAACAGCCACATAGAGTATTCCATAGTGGGAGGTGATTATAAGGACAACTTCACAATCGACCCGAACTTAGGCATCATCACGCCGGCGGGCGGACTGGATTTTGAGCAGATTCCGGGAGACAACACTAACATACGACCTATTCATTTAACTGTAAGTGAAAACATCTGGCGCTTAGTGATAGACTTTTTGAACAGACAATATGGTCGATTCTGACTGACGGTCAGTTACTTAACTCTTTCCGTCACGCTTTTAGATTAAGAATATTTTTAACATATGTATGTAAGTTTTAGCATTATTAACAATAAAAAAATCATTATTAACAAGGTTTAAAAAAATCGAAAAATGAGGTGGTTAGTGCCACTAACCACCATGAGGTTTTCTATTGATACAAACTATTGACTATTGATACAAACTATTAATGATAATTACGCATTTCAATGTGAATACACTGCAAAAAACTTAAGAGTAGTAGTATTTCATGTAAATATATATTAAAACAGATAAATGAGAATAAAGTTAATAAAAAACATTGAAGATAAAAGCTAACTTACTTACCTGTTATTTTTTTTATAAAACACGCAATTAAAATTACGTAAGTGCAATATTCAATTCAACTAAATTGAGTTGTCATTCTTTCATTTGGCGGTATATTCGGTCGTATCTTGTCAAGCATGAATCGAACTTTCATGATAGTTCAACCGATTATAAGTAGATGGCATAGATTTTAATAAAAAAAATTCAGAAATAGGTGGTTAGTGACACTAACCACCAAGACTGAAAGAGTTAAAGATAAACTTAAACTTAGTCAAGTCGGTCCCTCTTCATTCTTAAAATAAATAGCTGAGAGAGAAAGGGACAAGTAGCACTAATTTTAAGTTGCAGTTTAAGTGTGTGATGGTCAGAATCGACCATGATAGCTAATGAAATACAGGGGCCACATATACATGGTGTAACAAAAGGGGTATGATAAGCAGAATGCTATGATTATAGACCATTATACAGGGTGTAACAAAAAGGGTATGTTAAGCTACGTAAATAGCCCACTGTAGAGAACCTATCCACAAAATTTGAGACTCGAAATCACATGTTTCTTTTTTCTGATAGTATGGAGAATTTTTAAATATCTCAGGAATTTTCATCCAATCTTGAAAAATAAACATGTGATTTCGAGTCTCAAATTTTTTGGATAGGTTCTCTACAGTGGGCTATTTACATAGCTTTTCGCTTAATATACCCTTTTTATTACACCCTGTAGAGAACAAAAATATGAGACTCGGGATCACATGTTTATTTTTCAAAATGGGCAAGTTAATTTTTGTTGAAGTTGTCGTCAAATTATTTCAGGCACTCCATCATCGTAAAGGAAGAGTTTAGAGTTACTGCTATTGTTTGTTTAATGTTTACTACCACCACTGTTTCTACTAAATTTGTAGCTTAAAAAAACGTGTCTTTATATACCTTTTTCGTTTGCAAAAGGTGCGAGCCCGAGATTTCGGCGTGCCTCCACTAACATCAACGGTGCCGGTTACAATCTACGTGCAGGATGTCAACGACCACGCGCCGCTGTTCCAGCAGATGTTGTACAAGCGATCCATTCCAGAGGACATGCCTGGAGGTACTAGTGTTATTGAGGTGAGGCGCAAGTTTTTTTTTCCAAATCATTGTATTGGCTAAAATCATTTTTAAGCCTTTATTTAGAGCCTAGTTAAACGAACTAAACGAGTTTTTTCCTGAAAAAACCGGCCAAGTGCGAGTCGGACTCGCGCACCAAGGAGGGTTCTGTACAAACCTGTTTTATTATATATGCCTGGCTGTCTTCTGACTTACACCTTGTATAAAATTTCATAAAAATCGGTTGACCATTTCGGAGCAGTTTGGTAATAAATACCGCGACATGAAAATTTTATATACCTATCTAAACATACATAATTAGATGTAGCTCCTATTTGTAGCCGGACAAAATAATATGTTGGGTGCGTGCAACAGAGATAACTCTCTGAATTGATCACATTACGAAATATGAGTATATTTCTTTCAATGGTACAGAGTAAGATATCAAGGCAGTGGTCCTACTTACTTTTTTAGATTTAGGTATGTATGTAGTGATGAGCTCCTCACTCGTGAGTCACCTCATTTGAGGTCCTCACCGCGGCAAAATTCGAGGGAGGCCTCGTTTTCATTTTACAACACCTCACACCTCATCCTCGTTTTACATACTTAGATACTTATCACGGTCGAAATAGCGCTCCTATTTGCATGCACCTGCAATCTCCTCACTCATTCTACAACTCACTTACCTCACTGAACGAACGAACAGAAACGAAACATACCCGCTCGCGAGTCGAGTCGTCGTCGAAGCTCTTTCACTCACTCACTCAATAATATCTGTCACGATTGTGTAAGTCTTATTACCGTGACATAGATTACATTTTAGTTTAACGAGGTGAACAGAACACCTCAAATGTGAGGTGTTAGGCGAGCGCGACTCGAGGTTCATTACCATTCACTCAATCAATATCCAGTCTTATTAGCCTTACATAGAGTTGCTTTTCGTTAAGTGAGGTGAACACCTCAAAATGAGATGTACCTCGCGAGGAGAATTCGAGGTTCATTACAATTCACGTAATCAATATCCAGTCTTATTACATTAGGTATAACTTATTAACCCTGCAAATTGCAGGGCATCAAAAATATGAAAGACTCATTTGAGTGTTCCCCTCCACGGAAATCTTTAGTAAAAGGCGAAAGATTTATACGTTTTGAAGGGAAACCAGAGTTAACGTTGCGTCGTATCGGGATTAGTCTAGTATCTTTCGCACAAAAATCTTGACATCGCGTTTTAGAAGTGACATGTAGAAATATGTAACGACATCTTGCGGTGAATATTCTGTCAACTTCAGCCTGGGGGAGCTATAAATTGGGGGGTAATCGAGACCATAGTAGAATGAGTGGGATGTAGGCTATCTCCAGCCCAATCCGTGACATAATTACCTACAATACTTGCCTGCCTCAGGGTTGTCACTTTTAGCTAAATATTAATTCAGTGGCTAGAAATTGGCCAGGGCCGGGAAGTTGTATTTTTTACTTGTGGTGTCTGGGTTCAGGGTTATTGAGATCGGTTTTACCTAAACAATTATGAAACTATTCACGATTAAAGAAAGAGCGACTGGTGATACCTATGTGGTTGCGGGGCCAGAGACAGGCGACGACGCGGGGTTGTGATGAGTACGAGTACCTGCGATAGTTTATTATCACATTGCGATTATCACACAATTTTCGTTTATTTATCGGTGCCGAAAAGACTTGTCGTGAGTGACGCGCGAACCTTGTGCGGTGTTAGCCCCGACTGGCGCACTGAGAAACGGGTCGAGATTTTGTTTGAGTGTGCGTGCGGCGACGCATAGATACTATGGCGCACACATACAAGCCGCGCGCGGTGCGTTTGTATGAAGATAACATACTTCCCACTCATTCTACTCTGTCGAGACGTTATTAAGTATATGGCGTACCTACTTACTATTGTTGTAGTTCTGACTGTATAACAACTTAGGTAGAAGTTATACGTGTAACCCTTTTGTAAGATTCCTTGTCCAATATTCAAACCTCTTATATTATTGTTTATTATAGACCTATGCACGAAGTAAATACCTGATACTCTGGAAATCTATCTATACATATAATAAAAGTGTAACGGATCGCTGTCTGTGCATGGGAAATACATAAGAAAAAATTAGGAGACCTTTATGAACGCAATAGTACCCAAAAGAATGACTTTTTGAATTTTTGTCTGTTTTTCGGTTTGTCTGTGCGTTTGTACACGCTAATCTCAGAAACGGCTGAACCGATTTCGATGCAGTTTTTAGGAATATATTGTGACAGGTCCCACTTAACATATAGGCTACTTTTTATCCCGGGAAAAATGTTTTTATACCGGATAATTTCGACATTTTGTTTTTTCTGTACGCGGACGGAGTCGCGGGCGTCCACTAGTTAATACATAAAATCAACTTAATCAATTCTAAATTTATTAATTTTTTAAATTAATTTCATATTTTTCACCTAATCAATTATTCCCCTTCTCTGGTTACCGTAAAATAGAAATTGCAAAAATGTTAAGAGTTCGACAACAAAACGAATAATTTTATCTTATTTTACCTTTTACTAAAGATTACCGGAATAATTGGGGAAAACCCATATTTTTGAGACCCTGCATTTGCAGGACTAAAGAACTTGTGAAAATACTCGTACACTCAGTAACTAGGTCCAATAAGAATTTATGCATAACTTGTGGACGCCCGCGACATCGTCCGCGTGGACTGCAGAAAAAACTAAATGTTGAAATTATCGGGGATAAAAATATTTACCCGGGATAAAATGTAGCCTATGTGTTAATCCAGGGTGTCAACTAACTCCATGCAAATTTTTATATATTTTATGATTATATTAATAGGCCTTCTAAAAAAAACAATTACATAGGTATTTATTTTTGTACCTGCCTAACAGTTAATAATACCCGTCCAGATCATTGCCCTCATATCTTGCTAAGTGTTCCCCCTCAAAAACATCTGTTGTACACAATGGAAACACAACCCATTGAATGTACCTATACTTGCTGTTAAATTTACCCTAACAAGGGTGACATAACAGTTTTGAAACTAGTTAAATAATAAGCCAATAGATGGCTCTACTAAAAATGAAAACTTAAGACGTACAACGCGATGACGAGATTTTTGTGCGATAGATACTGACTAGGCCTCGTTTAACGTTATGTCAGCTCTGGTTTCCCTTCAAAACGTATAAATCTTTCGCCTTTTACTAAAGATTTCCGTGGAGGGGAACACTCAAATGAGTCTTTCATATTTTTGACACCCTGCATTTTGTAGGGTTAACATTAAATAATTTGAGATTGATGTATAGTATGGGTCAATATTTTATTGATCTACCTAAATCAATAAATTATAACATCAATATTTTACTTCAGTGTCTTATGCGTTTCTTCGAGGTCGAAAAATCCCTTACTTTTAGATTAGATGAAATATTATTCTGAGTATGTATAGGTAAGATAGAGACAACATCAACTTTATCCTTCAGATAGGCTATTTGACCATTGAAAAAAACAGCCCTTAAATTTTTATAATCTTGTATAGGTAAAAGCGAGAGATGCGGACGGTTCGTCACCAAATAACAAGATAGTGTACCGTATCCAGCGAGGAGCGAGCGACAAGTTTGTGATCGACTCGCGAACGGGAGTCATTTCGGTCGCCAACGGGTCTTCTCTCGACCCCGACAAGACCAATCCGAAGATCAATCGATACACCCTTACTGTGGTAAGTAAAACGTTTTTGTATTTACGAAAGTTTTTTCTTGTCATGGCGGTCAATCTCAAGAGATTTGTAATTCCGTTACCGCTACGTGCCAGACACGTTCCTATTACGGTCATAGTTTGGTAGGATCAGTGGGCAGACTCCTCTAAATAAATAATAATAATAGTACAGACGGTTACCAACCCGCCTGCCCAACGTGGTGACTATGGGCATAAACCCCCCTATGGCTAGCCTTGTGGCGTGCCCTGGGGAAGGCTTACGTCCAGCAGTGGATTGAAATAGGCTGAAGAAGAAAAATACAGACATATTTCACAACACTTAACCTAGTCCCACATTAAGATCCGTGAGGCCTTGTGTCGTGGGTACTAAGCAACGGTATATAAATAAATAGATAAGTATAGAAACATCCATGACTCGGAAACTCGGGATATTCATCATATCAATATTTGCACCTTCCGGGATTCGAACCCAGGACCTATGGCGCCGAAAGCAGGTCCACTACCAACTACACCAATCGACTAAAGTATAGGTACTTTGCGGCAACACAATGGAAGCACTCCTGCTTAAGAATTCTATGGTCATACAATAGGTGGCATTGGACGGCGGTATAGGAGAACAACAGTTAAGCGCGGCCGTGATAGTCAACATCAGTATAGTCGATGTCAACAACAAGCCTCCCGTTTTCCTTGAGCCGGGGACTGTTACTGTCAAAGAAAATACTCAGGTATGAAGCCAAATTAAACAAGAAAATAAAATATACTGCTACTGGATATTATTTTAACCTTTTCATATACAGGATCAGTTTTATATTTATTTTACATTATTATGTACTTTCAAACATGAAGCTATTGATTAAATACTTGATGTCACTTGAATGTACGCCACTGTTAATTAGACTTATTTCTGCTTTTTACGAGCACCTTCTTAAGAGAATTTATATTGCTTTAATTCTATGGCAGAAAATAGAATCCTCCTTTAAATGTCCTGCCTACTGTTTATATGGCAAAGTTTGTTGTTATAATGGATATTTTATATTCTGCTTCTTAGTGTTTCACGTAAAAACTGCAAACTACTGATCTAATTTTAATGAAACTTGGCGATTTATTAGCTGATAATTCAAGTTACACGAAACGTATATTGAAATTGAATGCTAAAAAATTCACACGGACAAATTCCCGGAGGATATTTTCACACTATCCCGGGTAGTGTGAAAATAATATTTTACTGTCACATTTTTACTAGAGTTATTCCTCCCAGGTCAACTCAGTGATATTCGTCGCCAAATCCTACGATCCTGACGAGCAGTCGGTACTACGGTATAGTATAGAACGAGAGGGCAGCACAGCCCGGGACGAAGACGGGGCAGTTGTTCCAATAACTGACTGCGATTATCTGTCGCTATGGGACTGCAGTGCTGTTGATGGCACTATACGGGTTGTTAGGTGAGTGACTGCGAATATTTGTTGCTAAAAAAACTGTAATGTGAGTGATCGGTTTAGGTAGTGCAAAAAATGCGGGATTCCGCGACGAATGTTGAGCATAGTTATGCCAATTGCACAGGATTACAATGATGAAAGAATGATTATGATAATATTTCCGAAATATTAGAATATATCCTTAATGTTTGAGTTCGTTGACCCTAAATTGCACTACCTGATCCGATCATTGAATGTCACACACATTAATGACACTTACGACATGCACAGAAGGAGATGCAGCTGATATATATTCTAATGAAGCCTAGCAATACATAGCACAAAAAAAAATTGTAGACCTTTTACTGGCATCTGTATAATGTATTTTATACTTTTCCTAGGTATTCTATACAATACGGAGTTACACAGATTGCTGGATCTATTTTAATAAATTTCAGATTATTGGACCGTGAGAAAATCGAGACGGTAAAACTGGTTTTACGTGTAGAAGACATGGCGGCGATTAGCGGGCCTCCACCACAAACTGCCACCGCCACCCTCACTATAATCATAGAGGACGAAAACGATAACAACCCGAAGTTTAGGAAACCTATGTACAAGACATCTGTAACAGAAAACTCTAAGAATGGAGCGCATATTGCTAATGTTATTGCTGATGACGCTGATAAGAATCGGACTATTACGTACTCGTTTGAAGGTTGGTTGAAGTCATCCCACTCGGGTGAAGAATTTTTTCATTTCTTTATTAATAATTTTTATTAAATCATTTATTATAAAATTATTAATAAATTATTACTAAATTTTATATGTCTGATTTCGATAACATTTTTTGTATAGTGAAACAGATAATGTAGTCATGCACATGGTAAATAGCGTCATCCATCATCCAAAGAAACTATTTGGTTAAACGCACTCAAGTGGAAACCCACTACTCGAATTTATCCGGGATTTTTTTGGGATATAAAGTAGCCTATGTTTTAGGCTATAGACTGCCTGTGTACCAAATTTAATTTAAATCGGCTCAGTAGTTTTGGCACGACAGCGCAACAGACAAAGTTACTTTTGCATTTATAATATACAGTAACTATAAGAATTGTACATAGGAAATGCACATAAAAAATAGGACATACTTTTGTAGGTTCACCGTTCTAGACTTCCTATGTTCGTTAAATTTCGTTTAAATCGGTTAAGTAGTTTTGTGGGCAAAGCGCAACAGATAAAAGTAACTTTCGCATTTATACCTATAATATCAGTATCGATAGGCCCCCTGATTACGTAAAAGCAATAGCAAACCCGAAGCAAAGCGATAGCGAAAATTGTACAATATTCGCCTTTAAACGTCAAAGTTCCTTTGAAATCGGATATAGGTATACGTAATACGAATTTGACAAGCAATCAGCGATTTTTGTACAATTTTCGATATCGCTTTGCTTTTGCTAGTTAGATAATAAGGGGGATGAATTGTACATAGGAAATGCATCCTCTGTATATGCTAGTATATATTTCTGAATAGACATTCGTTTATACTATTTTTAGGTCCAGAAGAGCTGCTAAACCTAGTTCACATGGACAATTCGACCGGAGAAATCGTGGTTGCTAATAAGATAGACCACGAGTTACATCCGTGGATCAATCTCACGGTTAAAGCGATCGACAGCGGTGTACCGCCGCGGTATACTCACGTCGATATGTTTATACAAGTGAGTGAATTACGTGTAGTTTGTTTCATAGAATAAGTCGTACTTACGGCTCATTTAGGAACTAACATTTGTTGTATGCAAATGAGATCACACACATATTAACTAGCGCCATCATCCAGAGGACTATACGGTGAAACGCACTCTACCACTAAGTTTATTTCATAACGGTCATCTCATCATACATAACATAGTATAAAACAAAGTGGCTTCTCACTGTCTGTCTGTCCCTATGTATGCTTAGATCTTTCAAACTACTCAACGGATTTTGATGCGGTTTTTTTTAATAGAGAGAGTGATTCACGAGGAAGGTTTATACGTGCAGTATCAGTATTGGATCGCTAATTAGTAATAAGAAGTATATATTGTTACTCTTGTTGCATCTTATTGCTCATGGTCATGACTGTACAGATTTTAATGTTGTATTTTTTACTGTCACTTAGCTCTGTATATCCTTCCGTGCATATCGTAAGAGTCGACTAAGGAATTTAGGGCCGTTGTCTCAGGCGATGAGCTAGCAATTTGTCATTGATCTTAAATGTGTAACCAACAGTTTTACATAATACGCACGGCTGTGTTGCAAAGTAGGGTGGCCAGGAACCGCAAGATCACAAGGGATATCCTTACAGACACGTTTAGCGTAGCGGGGTTAGATGTAAAATATTGCTGATAAGTTGCTAACTCATCGCCTGAGGGAGCACCTCTGAATTTCTTACTTAAGCTACTGTTTCCAGGACCAAAACAACACGTTTTTCAACAGGTACTCGACGAAAACGACAACAACCCGGTATTCGAGTCGTCGGCATTCGAATACCGAATACGAGAGGACGTTGACCCCGGCACGGTCATCGCTAATATCATAGCGAAGGATGCCGACTCGGGAGAGTATGGGAAAATCACGTATCTACTCGATAGAATGGCTACTCGGGTGAGATTATATTCATTTTACAAAATTTGCAAACCAATTATTGGTTTCAAGTAGCAATCCCTATGACCAAAGAATCGATTTTTCTAACCCAAAAGAGGTCGTAGCAATATAGTCTCTCTCGAAACTCATATTAGCTAGGATTTGGCATTTGTTGTACAACTGCCTGTCTGACACCAACCCTTGGGTATAGGCGATTATCACACTGCCACGTACCATGCAGTGTAGCGCGTGAATGCGTTTTCTAACGTTGCTTGTAATTATCTCCGTTTGTATAGAAAACACGCACAGTCCAACACACAGAAAATGCATCCACTCGCAACATGCAGCGTGGTGCTATCGTGGTGGATAGCTAAGCTCTGACATAAGCCTACCATAGAGAACCTTGTTGAGACTCGAAGAAATTCTTCCTGTCTGGGAAAATATTTTGACGAGTATAATTTAGTGAATAAGTTTTTATAGTGGGCTATTTTCGTAAAATTTCGCTTAACATACTATCCCTTTTGTTATACCCTGTATTTAGGCGGGTTCTTTAAGTTAACTTTTGATCGGAAAATATTTTCTTTCTTATGTAGTTTACACAAGGGATAGCTACTAAGGCGGTGTATATTTTCAGGGTAAATTCCTAATAAACCCTGAGACGGGTGCTTTGACGGTAGCCGAACATTTGGATAGAGAGACACAGCCGGTTTTCACGCTGGTGGTGGAAGCGTGGGATAACTACCAGTTTGGTTACCTTAGCGGGGAAAGTAGGAACGCGTTTAAACAAATCATGTGAGTATGGAAATCTTATTCTTTAGTGTACACAAGACACTACAGCAAATATAGAGAAATTTACGAAAGAAATTCATACAATACAAAAAAAACTTGCTAATATTAACATGATTTAGCACCGCTTTTCTAATCGTCAGATAACTTATATAAAAATCAAGGTAGAGACAGCATTAAAGTTGATGATGATTTTTAAATAAAGACAGCATAAACTATATCCATCGGATAAGCTAGTCTGTCTAACCGGCTTTCATGCTAAAACTATTGAAACGATTTAAATGAAATTTAGCACAGAGATAGTTTGGGGACTGAGGACGAACATATTGGGATCAACATTTTGTTTTTTCTCCACGCGGACGGAGCACGGACGTCCACTAGTTTATAATATTAGTAAAAATAGTAAGTATACTTCTATGCTGTGGGAGTGAAAAAAAAAACGTAAAATACTACAGCTGCTTCTCTTCCCGGGCATACTGTACAAATCTGTAGAGGGACAAGAGGGTCTTGGTGTTTTGTGGGCGATGGACTGACCACCTGTCACTACTAACCGAACTTGTACATCTCAACTATACCCTCAAAATTGGTCGGAAGTGGCACCATGTGGTTCTATCGGCCCTTGATGCTCTGCCTACCCCGTAAGGGATAAAGGCGTGATTATATGTATGTATAGTAAGTATATGTCTCATTTACAGCGTATATCTAGAAGACGTAAACGACAACGCGCCGATACTAAACATACCGTCCGAGTGCAGCACTATCACCGAGTTCCACAACATTCGCGAGCCGATCGTATCGATATCGGCATTCGATGCGGACGACACTAGCTCGCCTAATGGACGCGTGCAGTTCCATTTGGTCGGCGGGAAAGGATACGGTAAGTGGGTATGAGGAAATCAGGAGACGTACAAACGTCAACGACATAGCCCAACGGTTTAGCAAGCTAAAGTAGCAGGGAACATAGCTCGAAGAACCAATGGCCGAATTAGCCGAAAGATTTCAGTACCCATTGTTGGCTAGTTCGTCCGTCCATTTCGCAATTGCCGATCTGCACCCGTATGATGAATTTGATGAGAGCGAGATGTCTCACTTTTAAACGTCAAATTCACAGAGCTATTAATAACTAGATAAACTAAGTGGATTACTTTGCATGTAAAAAATAGACTTAAGAATTAGAATAGACACTGGTTCTCGAGCCAGGACTAAAGGAATTAGGGCTGATAGAAGTAATTTGCAATCCCTTTTTACACACCAAGTAGAAACACTTGCCTTGTCTAGTTATTAAAATAAAATAAAAATAAATATTACTTAGCTCTGTGGATTTGACGTTTAAAAGTGAGACATTTCGCTCTCACCAAATTCATCATACCGGTGCAGATCGGCAATCGCGAAATGCACGGACGACCTAGCCAACAATGGGTACTACTCGTATATTATTATATTGTAAGGGGGCCTGGTAACCTGTAACACTGGTCTTCGAACCTACACAAGCACCAGTGTCCGTGAATAGCAACTGTCCACCAATTCATGCATCATGTACGTGCTGTGGAATCATCAATCCGCCTATGACTGTACCTAAACTATGCTAAAGCTGGTTTCCTAGGTTAGCAGTCATATAGCGGCCTTGAGGAAACATGAACATATCATAACGCCGTTCCAAAGATTTTTCCCGTATCATTATTCATTGAATCAAATAAGCACACTCAACCATCCATCTACCAACTGAGTGGGGCACTCAAGGCAAAGGTTACCACAAAAAATACGATCGTTAATTCTATTTACCTATATCTGTGTATTTAATTTATACACCTATTATTTCTTTAGTGTGGACTTACGACTTTGGGAGTAGGTTAATTTATTAATTATTGTATCATCTTATAATAATTATTTCCAGAACTATTCAGTTTCGCGCAAGTAGGCGGCGACGCGAATACAGGAAGGCTATTCGCTCGACAATCGCTCAAAGATCGCTTCGGCAACTATTCGCTATTGGTCGAAGCACGCGACCTAGGGACCCCTTCTAATATCGTACGGGGCGACCTGAAACTATGCGTGACGGATTATAACGACCATGCGCCGGTGTTTGTGCATCCCAAACAGAATGTTACTATTAAAGTTCCTGAGGTAAGATGTTACTTTCTTTAAATATAGTTTTATAGTGTAGATTATGTTATACGCCAGCCTTTTACCTTGATATTGGTTAGTCGACTGTTTAATGTTAGTTGATGTTGTCAATTTAAACGGTGCATCTTTTAGAGTCCCGTACTAATGTCGGGCTTTACTATAATACATCAGCTGCATCTCCTTCCGTGCATGTCGTAAGAGTCGACTAAGGAACTCGGGCACTCTCTCTCTCGATCATTAATATCTGCCACCGCTATGCTAAGCGTGGCTGGGGGATCTCCCATATGGTTCTTCAGTTCTGGCTCCCTCTTTTCGGGAACTCAGCTGTGTACATATGTATGTATGTACGTTTTGTAACAAGTATCATCCTTTGTATATTTGCCGTATCTATATTTATATGTAGGTACGCGTTATGTTTGTGTAATTTTAATATTCTAATTCAAAAATTAAGTAGGTAGACCTAGTTACTTGTAAGTGCCTTATTACTTATTTATCCATTATGCATATGTACGAGTATAATTTAATTTTCCAAACATCTTTTAGAACACAACAATAGGCTCCACAATCCTCGAAGTGAGAGCCATAGACGCGGACATAGGCCCTAACGGCGCCGTCAGATACCGAGTGAAGCGGGACGTTAGTGGCGCGTGGCGGGCCTTCACTGTACATGCTACCAGCGGGGCGCTACGGACTACTATACCTTTGGATAGGGATAAACAAACCACTTATCAGGTAAGGACTGTACCTTGGGACAGGGATAAACTGACCACTTATCACGTAAGGACTATACCTTTAGATAGGGATAAACAGACCACTTATCAGGTAAGGACTATACCTTGGGACAGGGATAAACTGACCACTTATCACGTAAGGACTATACCTTTAGATAGGGATAAACAGACCACTTATCAGGTAAGGACTATACCTTGGGACAGGGATAAACTGACCACTTATCACGTAAGGACTATACCTTTAGATAGGGATAAATAGACCAATTATCAGGTAAGAACTATACCTTGGAATGGGGATAAACTGACCACTTATCACGCAAGGACTATACCTTTAGATAGGGATAAATAGACCACTTATCAGGTAAAGACTATACCTTTAGATAGGGATAAATAGACCACTTATCAGGTAAGGACTATACCTTGGAATAGGGATAAACTGACCACTTATCACGCAAGGACTATACCTTTAGATAGGGATAAATAGACCACTTATCAGGTAAGGACTATACCTTGGAATAGGGATAAACTGACCACTTATCACGTAAAGACTATACCTTTAGATAGGGATAAATAGACCACTTATCAGGTAAAGACTATACCTTGGTATAGGGATAAACAGACCACTTATCAGGTAAGGACTATACCTTGGGATAGAGATAAACACACCACTTATCAGGTAAGAGAATAGAACATAGGGTTGATAACACCGGAATATTCTACCTCAGTTTGAAGCAGCGACAACATAGTCCGAAATTCTTACTGCGGTTACCAACCCGCCTGTCCAACGTGGTGGGGCATAAACCCCCTATGGCAGTAGCCTTGTGACGTACCCTGAGGAGGCCTACATCCAGCAATGGACTGAAATAAGCTGAGGTGTATTCTGATACAGATATGTAGTCAGATAGCTTGTTTGAAGGATAAAGTTCATACTATCTCCAGGGCCGGCCCGCCCATACGGCGAACGGAACAGTTGCTCCAGGCGCCAAATCCTAGAGGGCGCCTAAATGGTAAAGATATAGGTACGAGTATATATTATTATGAGCAAACAGGAGAGGCGCCATAATTAGATCTCGCTCCATTCTAAAATTTACTTCGAGCCGGCGCTGGCTATCTCTATAGATCAAGTTTAAAAGAAAGGCAGTATCTATCCTCCAGATAAGCTATCTGGCCGTTGGAAAAATCGGCCCTTAGCTTACTCATGTACTAGTTCAACCGTTTTCAGACAGTTTCAGTTCAGAGTTACCTATTTATTTCAAAATTACATTAGACCAGTTGTTTTATTAGTTCACCTTATGTAACAAGCTCTAATACTCCGCAATATTGTAAAATAGAAGTAGAATTTATAGCTATATAAATTGTACAATTTGTACAGTACATACTGTACTGATATTTTTATTTTCAGTTACGAATTGAAGCATATGACCTCGGCATGCCAACTCCACTCTCCTCTGACCTAGATCTCACTCTATACGTGCAAAATGTTGACAACTACCGACCTAGGTTCCCTAACAAGGAGTTTCATATTAACATCACGGAAAACTTGCCAGAATTTGGGGTGTATTTGCCCAGTGTGATAGAAAGAGATGAGATAGATAGAGGAGATGAGCCGGTGTTGCCAGTCTGCTATTTTATTGTGCGGGGTAACGATGAAGGCATTTTTGAGCTGCAGCAGAATACCCATCTGTAAGTTTGTTTTAGTTTTATGTGTAGTTACTTTTTGTTTTATTGTCTCACTTAGGTATATTTATTTTTTTATAATCTTCCCCCTACATTTTCGCGGGACCAGATGTAGGTTATCTCTCTGTGAAAAGATGCTAGATAGATCGCCGCCTAAGAGAATTTCCTAATGCCCTAGTTGACTCTTTCGACATACACGGAAGGAGATGCTGTTCTAGTGAAGTCCCGCATCAACATAGGACATTTTAAATATATTCGGCGTAAAAGTACGTTGTCTTATTTGTCTATAGTATTTTTAGCGCCCGCGATAGGCTCACCACTTACCACGTAGGACTTAATAGGTTAACTGGTGAAAAGTGTGCAATTTGCACTCTTCTGCCCAACCTCCTTGGGGGATAATGGGCGTGACTATATTATGTATTTTTTTAATCCTTACAGGCTATCAACAAGAACACCATTAGATCGCGAAAAAACATCCGAATACACGCTAACAATTCTAGCCACTGAAGATTGTGTGGGCCAACCTAACTATCAAGAGGACGTGGATTATATCAGCTCATTGAAAGTGATGGTGACGGTAGAAGACGTTAATGACAACCCGCCGAGGTTTACTAGGAGCATATTTACTGGGGGCGTCACTACTGAAGCTAATTTTGGTATTGAGTTTATGGAAGTTAAGGTAAGTTTTATCCTGACTTAAACATTTTATATTTAATGATAAAATGACTATATGTTATGTATCATAGAAAGCTGAACGCTGTGCATTTCTACTAGTTTCCACATTTGCTGTGTTTTTGTTAAAAAGAAAAGACCTATTCGGTAATTTTTACGTGAAAAATTAACAAACCAAACAATGTGAAGGCACATTGTAACAAACTTTCACCTTAGGTGGGATATGCTATAGATCAGCGGTGGCCAACCGGCCGATCGCGAGTTTTAGTCCTCTCGATTGTGGCAACTGGCAAGGCAAAAAATATAAGCACGTAGAACAGACTGAGCTACGTATTCACTAACTCCTGCACCTATCCAATGTGTAATGGTAAATCGCACAGCTGCCGTCAGAAAACTGTAGATCTTGGGTTTATACAAGTCGGCCAGCCCTGCTTCCATCTACAGTATTTTAAATAATTGATACAATTATTATATACAGGCTTTAGACGACGACGAAGGCGACAACGCGGTAATATCGTACTACCTCATAGGTGACGTGAAACAGACATTGACCGAAGGACTGGAAAACCTGGCTGTGTCCCCTTTTCTGGTCAACCGAGAGACCGGAGCTGTTATGCTCAACTTTGACCCGCAGAAAGGGATGAAGGGTTACTTCGATTTCAAGGTAAGCTAGCTAAAGCATTCTCTCACACGATGACCTAGCAACTTGTCACTGATCGTTACCGGAATATTTAGAAATGGTGTCCGGTGGGCTATGTTAAACCTGGCTCTTCTAGGATTCGTATATGAATACAACCATGGGCACCTAATACCTACCTATGTAAGTACCTAATATGCAAGGTTTTAGAATACCACAAACAGTGATTTTTCCAGTACCTATGCTCGAATAAAATATTATTTTGAAATATGTACATATTTAATGAAACGTACTTATTAAGTTTTTGAGGAAAATTTACTGTAAAGCGCTGCAAATAGAGCTTTGGACATTCTTCAAGCTTGGCATGCTCTTTTTAATCAATCTGTAGGCAATCCATCAAACATAATTTAATTCTAAAAGGTACCTACTTAGGTTAAATCTCCTTAAATTCTTTTAGGTTCTAGCAAACGACACCGGCGGTTTACAAGACGAGGCTCACGTATTTATCTACTTACTACGGGAGGACCAACGCGTGCGATTCGTGATACGTGCACACCCTTCGGAGATCAGAGACAGAATACACGTGTTTAGAGACCAATTGGCTCAAGTGGCGGCATCTGTGGTCAATATTGACGATTTGAGGGTACATGAGAATAAAGATGGTTCCGTAGATAACACTAAAACTGACCTGTATTTGCATTTGGTGAACGGTCAGGATCATTCTGTTCTGGAAGTCGGACAGGTGTTGAAGATTGTCGATAAGAATATTGAGCAGTTGGATGATTTGTTCAAGGTAGGTTAGATTACCAGGCGTAGTTAAAAAGGTTTATACAGGGTGTAACAAAAGGGGTATATTAAGCGAAAAGCTATGTAAATAGCTCACTTATACTCAACCTACCCACTAAATTTCAGACTCGTTTTTTTTCCAGATAGTATGGAGTATTTCTAAATAACTCAGGAGATGTTCATACAATCTTATAAATTAAAAATGTGATTTCGAGTCTCAAATTTTGGAAATAGGTTCTCTATAGCGGGCTTTTTAGTTACATAGCTTTTCGCTTAATATACCCTTTCTGTTACACCCTGTATATTCACTATGGGTGCGCCCACCACCGGGCCCTACACCCTCCACTGACCCTCGGATCTGATCTCATAACTGCGAAAACAGGCACTTGCACTAACTACAATCGCCACGAGAAACCAGACCCGAGCACCTAGCATGCAAGACAATACATTGCACTATTCCGAAATCAAAAACTAGATAAATAATCTACATATGTTTCGCCAACAACCGTGGCATCCTCAGGATTATAGAAATTAGTAAACCACTAATTATTATGAAACTCTAAAACCCAACACATTACCTACAATTTCATTTATTTACATCCTGTATAATTAGTACTAATGACTATTTAAACTATTTACGTACTTACCGTTATCCTCATTCGGCACATCCTGATGCGGGGCTTCACTAGAATACTTCAGCTGCATTTCCTTCCGTGCATGAATCGACAAAGGAACTCGGGCATTCTCTCAGGCGATAAGCAACTAACTTGTCACTAATCTTTAACATCACCCCCCCCCCCCCGCTATGTGGAATCTCCTTTATGATATCATGTCACACAACATAATGAAACTAATTAGTGATTCTGCGATCTTTAGGCACTTACGAGCTAACAAGTCCTAACCATTACGATGTTAATTCATAAAAATATTTATCCTTAATGTTCTCATAGTCAACTGAGCCAAAAGGTATTCCTCAAGCCCCAATGAATGACGTAACTTAAAAAAAATCTACTTCTCTAGGAATTCAACGTGCTAGACACCCAACCGGCAGAATACCAGCCGCTAATGGCGGAAACATTATCGACCAACCAGACGGTGTTCTGGTTGGTCTGGACATCGCTGTTCCTTGCTGTGTTGCTGGTACTGGCCATTATGGTGTGTCTCTCGCAACGCGCTGATTACGTCAGACGACTTAAAGCGGCTACCGCTACTGCCTATTGTAAGTATATATGGATACTAGTAGTACTCCGTCCGCGTGGCCTGCAGAAAAATTGTTCAAAAGCTTGTTCTAGTTGACCGAATTGTGAATCTAAACCATTCTCGAACCCACTTGAACACACACAAGAAACTTCATCAAAATCGGTCTAGCCGTTTAGAAGGAGTTCGATTACAAACGCACAAACAGAAGATTTATATAAAGACACCTACTATACTATTACTATACAAATATGGTTTGTGTGTGATGTCGGCAAAGTAGAATAGCACTGCCCCATGTCTGTTCGTGGGTATCGTACGAGGCGATTGAGGGTTTCCGGGAGGTGGAAAGCAGCGCCTCCCGTCTTGTCAACATAGTCCGAAAATTGGTGACTATAGCCTTGTGGCTATGCTGATGTATGTTTGTAACGTAAGATACTGAGTTACATTTAAAACACCTATAACCTCGAAGTACTAAAAATACAGGGTATAACAAGAAGAGGTATGGTACGCAAAGTGCTATATGTTAAATGTTACCTACCTACTGCGAAATAATATGTTCTTTCTAGGAAAATAACCCACTACAGAGAACCTATTTGTTACAGCCTGTATAACGTCTACCAACAATACTAACATACAGGGCATACAAGCTCTCTATAATGGATTATTTCACTATAGACATCCTGTCTTACACCCAGTTAATTATGCCTTCTATCTACTTTTGTTTCTCCCAGCGTCACCAACCCCCGGCGAGTCGGACATGACAATCCGCAGTTCCGGCGGCCGCGTGCCCAACACAAACAAACACAGCACAAAGGGCTCCAACCCAATATGGCTGCACGCCTACGAAAACGACTGGTACAAATCCGACGACCAAATTAGTCGTTCCGAACGAGATTCCCTAGACGAGAACGCGGTAGATCAAGACCTGTCGAATGAAAAGCCATATTTCATCACCACGGGTGCCTTCCCGTCCATAGAGTCCACGGAGACAGAAGTACAAACAGATCAATCGAAATATAATTTCTACCATCAAATCGAGCAGATGAAGAATGCTAAGAATATGGAAACCACTGAGTTATGAGTTTCTTTTCGATTTTTGGTAAACGACTGAGATATACAGGGTGTAACAAAAAGGGTATGTTAAGCGAAAAGCTATGTAAATAGCCCACTGTAGAGAACCTGTCCACTAAATTTGAGACCCGAAATCACATGTTTATTTTTGCCGATAGTATGGAGAATTTTTAAATATCTCAGGAATTTTCATACAATCTTGAAAAATTAAAATGTGATTTCGAGTCTCAAATTTTGGAAATAGATTCTCTATAGTAGGCTATTTACATAGCTTTTCGCTTAACATACCCTTTTTGTTACACCCTGTATATAGATTTATTTATAAGTATGTATTAATTTACCAACAAGGTAAAAATTATAAACCTTAAGGTTGCCTTCGCCAGTCTTATGTTACGTCAGTTAGCCTTTAACAGTAGGTACCGTATTCGAAAGCCGTAAAGTAGAATTTAGTATAACCTACGAGTATACCTATTTAAATGTATAATGAATGATGCATTGTATAAAGTTAGTTGAACAAAAAGTTAAGCCACTAGTAAGCACATACCTACCAGGAATAGTGGATCTATTTCTTCCTAATACCTATCACATTTTGAATAATATGTACAGTTTATGTTTTTTTATAGGTTTTTTCAAGCATTTGGCATGTCATCAACAAAGTACCATTTCAAAATGGACCGAGTAGACAGTAGCGACACGCTGAAAGCCGGCGGAGTATCGTGGAACTAAGTAAATCTTTGTAAAAAGTTATTAAAATTCATAGACACTAGCGACAATACATCGTTCATTTACAGCATAGATAACCAGATATTTATTATACAGCATTTGCATGAAATGTACGAAAGCCTAGAGTTGTTTGATTTCATCACACGAAATTCGAATAGATTTTTTTTTATATATCCTGCCATGCATGACAGTGTTGATAATTAAAATTATTATGTGTTGACTTGATGTTTGAGGTATATGGAACCGGATCAGGACGTGAAATTATAGTTTTAAAAAATCTAGCAGTCGCCCGAGTGAATTTTATAAGTGTAAGCTGCATAAGTTCCAAGTTTCATCAGAATCGGTTCGGTAGTCCCGTCCACGTCTTAATCCCGTCCCAAGTACGGCGCCCTTTATTGTGTGAAAGCATAGGTACAATACAAAGGAATGTGTGCTTTTTGTATGAACTGTATTATAATTAAATTAGCAAAGTGCAAACGAACGTAATTTAAAGTAATAAAGTGTTACATTAAATCTTATAATAGAATAAGTATAGACTTAATAAAAGGTGTTCAAATCTATAAGCTATCTTTATTTCTCCCTACATAGCGTACCTACATAAATTACAGAATATTTACAGTTCAATCTGAAAAAACAACACAATTCCGGAGCAGACTAACCCCGGCCTCAGGTAGGTAGCAAGTTCGATTTACTTATCTGGGTCAATCGAGGACATTGACCTATTTAACTTTGAAAGGTTATCCGTAGAAGTCACTAGATGTCGCTAACTTCGCCAAAATGTTAGTAATCGCATCGACATGTGTGTCGTTATATTTATGAGTTGTACGTATGTATGTATATAATCTATGTTCAAAATGCTAAGCTAAGGCGCAATTTATTAGCTTACTTATCCATCTTCGACACACGCCTACTACTTACGTATGTCAGCATACGCCCAGAATAAAATTGTCTGATCTACGATTTAAAATTTTATTATCCACGTCAAAGATGTGCACTAAGGTTTAGAGGTCCTATTAGCTAATTATTTAAAAACCGCATTTCAATCAGATCTCAATAACCGAGATGGCATTTGCAAAATGTATGGATTTATCTGTGAATGGAAATTTAGATTATTTAGCGTTAAACTTTTTGTTTTCTGTAATAAAAAAATTGAAATTTTTTTAGGACATTTTTTGCTAACCGTACACGCCACGCATAAATGAATGAGACGGGTACATAGCGGACGGACCTTATCAGTTCTCTTCAGTGATTAAATTAGACCTGCTACAGAGGTAAACAAGCACAACACTTACCAAATGCGAAAGACAGCAACCAAGGAAATTCACAAGGAATACTCGTATCTCTTCGTCACAGACTTTATCATCTACCTATCCGTATACCATTATTTATGGTTTCATTCCAAATAAGATATATTTTGTGTACCGGTCGACCCTATAGTCACCAATCCGCATTTTTTGTACCTAATTAATTTGTAAAACTTAAATCTACCAATTCACGTGGTCTCAGCAGTTCTCAAATTTCGATTGTAAACAATTATAAACATTGACGACTTCTTCTTTGTTTTAGTAATTTTAAGTGTTCAACTTATACATAATTCTAACTTAGCTAGTCATGAAAGTAATATGTATAAAATACCTCTAATATACGAATTAAACAAATAACATCGGAATGAGCTAGTTGCAACAATAAACTCACACATATATTGATGAAACTAAAAAAATATTTAAAGTAATGAAAGTGTGAGAGGGAACTATTCACATTCAAGAGTTCACCACTAGGGGTTTCCCTATAGATATTTCATTTCAATACATATAAACTACTTTCTCCATGTAAAATAGATTTTGATTCCACATCTTAGCTGAATGCTATTTCCAGACTTTTCTAAGTTTAACAACAAACAATTCTGAGAATCGTCTGTAATTCATATTTATTGCTCATAAAATGGATGAACGGTTTCAATGGTGTGCTTTATATTGAAATCTGACCACAGTCGGCCACAGAAAAATATATAGTGGGTAGCAGAAATACCGATATTTAAGACTTCCCGAAACGACCCATTAAGGAAATGTCGGCGAACTTTACATAAAAACAGTTGGTAATGAGTAGACACACCTACACAGAGTATTGCACTTCGTCCTACTCTCCTATGCCAGATTTCATGTTTTCAGCCATAATCTACCCAGGAAATTACCTAAATAAAGCTCGCCATGTTATTTACATACACAATAATTTATTGTTTCCTTACAATTTAGTGAAGCTAGAATACAAATTGTTGATTGATTACAATTGAATAGCTTTAATTTATCTCCCAGTGTGAAGTGAAAGCTTACTTGCAGCTGAAAACACACCATTTTGCCATCAAAACCGTGCGCGAATGATTTTGATCAAGTACTCCAGGATTTAAGGATAGGAAAGCTTTGGAAATCACAACGCAGGTATCCTTACAACCACAATATATATTAGATAAAATTATAATATAAAGATCGCCATATTGAAAAAAATCTAGATTAATCGTAACTTATCATCTTATGAGATACACTGTAATTTTATACTGAATGTTGTTACTATATAGGAGCGTTTTCACCATTTCAAAATATTGTGGATGAAAGAAAACTGACCACTTCACAATCATTGTCAGTCTGGTTTGTAGCACGCTACATTTACTAACTTAAAAAAGTGTTTTCTAGTAAAAAAAATTAACACTCACTCGACTCCTTTAACGAGCTCATTTTGTTATACCACTTACTTACATTACCCAAAATGTTCTTAACACTTATGAGCTTTACACTTATTTCATTGACAAATTCCTAAGAGAACAGGACAAGTTGTAAGCAAGGTACGCTCCGTTTCCTAGATACATGGCTATTGTACAGTTTCACAATGCAATTTAGATCTAGTTAAAGTACAAACTCTTTAGATTACATAAATTCAATGTTGTAAATTTAACTAATGTTAACCTAAATGAGTGTACGCAAAGACATCTACTGACACATCAATGATGAACAGAAATTAATTATACTCAAAGATTTAGAGGTAAACAGAAATATATGCAAATGTGTACTGTAATTACGTAGACATAATTGGGAATTACCAAAGAGAGATTAACCGGCATTCTATGGTGACTTGGAGGATATTTTACATATTACCCTTTAGGGGTGAACAGATGGGGACAGGAATGACAAATAAGGTATTATGGGAATAGGAGAGGGTGGGGGGAGGTTGAGCCCGGGCTGTGGCGATGTGTGTGTATGTTTGCTGATGTCACAATTGACTCATCACATGGCATACTTCCTTGTCCACTCGCGGGCTAGTTCATTGTACTTTTCTCTGTCAGTTTTATAGATCCTAGCAATTTCTGGCACCAAAGGGTCATCTGGGTTTGGATCGCATAGCAATGAGCAGATTGAGAGCAACACTGTAACAAAAAGAAATTGCATTAATTAATAACCAATGATGACTATTACAGTATCATTTATAGGTAAATCTATCTAGTGCAGTCTTTTCCAAAGTGGGCGATAACGCCCCCTCGTGAGCGTTGGAGGCCTAGAGAGGGGCAGGTAAGGCCCCAGAAATGCTATCGACATTTTTAAGGTGAAATAAAAATGGGGAGTGCTACTGATTTTCAAAGTGTGTGTTAGACGAAATAAGTTTGCAAACATCTGACCTAGTGTATTTGTATATAAATAATACATCTTGTTATAGATGTAATAAGTGCCAGAAATTCAGCATGCACAATGCCCATCTAATCAATTTATATCAAGTATATCTCCTAGCATAAATGTATGAAAACAGATGTATTCTTAAATCACTATGGCTAAAGCTTAGAGTATCATCTGTATATGCTGTTAAGTATTTAGTGACATGGAAAAAGGAAAGTAAAGGCTATAGATTCATTAGAACAGTCCATTGGCATCTTTGTCAGAAAAATCACTCATATTGGAATAGAATGAAATGTCTGTAAATCCATTATATGTTTAAAGTAATAGTACCAGTTAGTAAAGTAACATGACACTCTTATTATTATAGGATTATAGGGGAGCACTGAGTAAGGGTTTTCCAGAAATTCTCACAGAAGGAGAATTGTAATTTTTAAGAGGACAAAGTTGTCTTCTTACTAGTGTACTCATATACATAATTGTTATGCCAACATACCTTTAGATATGGTGAGTGCAGGTGACCACTGTGCACGTAGAATGTCCAGGCAAATGGAACCATTACTGTTTATGTTGGGATGATAAATACGTGTTGTGAATGCAACTTTGGGTGGTTTAAAAGGATAATCTGTGGGGAAATGTATGGTTAGGAAAAACACTCCTCCTTGGTAAGGACTGTCGACCTGAAAAACACAATAATGGTAATGTTAGAGTATGCTTATAATATAAAATACCAGGAAGTTACTTTCTAATTCTGAAGTTAATATTTTTAAACAATGAACACAAAAACTATTATGTTATCAGAATGAAGTAGGTTGGTTTAGAGTTCAGATTAATGAAGTTATAAACAAAACAAAAAAATACTTACTGGACCCATAATTGTGGCTTGCCAGTGGAATACTGAAATAAATAAATAACTAGAGTTAACAAAAACTTAGTTATGTACCACCTATTCTGTTAGGGCTGACAAACTAAACACAATCATGTTTTATCCATAAATCAAATTCAATTTATCTATGTTACATGTGGCTTCTTTTGGTTCTTTTGATTTTCTCAGACAAGTATCTATTTTTCTTATAAATGTTCATAACACAGAATATACATTTTCACATTTTCCTAACCTACAAAAACTGGAATGATCAATAAAGGCATCAGCTTACACCTGCTGATTGATGATAGCAAACTATTCACTGTTCATATTTATCCAACTACAATAAAAACATGAATGTAATGGTACTTTCCCATTGAAATGTATCTCAAGAGATTATTGTGCGACATAATGAGTCACAAAAAATAGGTAGGTGGGTAATCAATAGATGTAAACTTACGATCTTCTCCGTGTGGTCCTGCAGAACATTGTGCGGGTGGATCTCTGCCCAGATCTTGTAATTCCTGGCAAGTGAAACAATAGCTATACACAACAGTAATGGAAACAATACCTACTCCACTATGAGATGTCACATCATCACTTGCATAAACGGGCGTAGAATTAGCAACACAAAACAGCAAAGTTATGAGTTGTGTATTCTTTTTAGACTTTTATTCATACTGAATTCTGCTTCGTATAATATTTCCATGTCACAGGCATCACTCACGGTAAGAAAACCTCAAAATTGGCACATATTTCCGACATCTTAGGTTCGCCGTGTGCACAATATTGTCACCCAGATATCAGTAATGCACCGTTATTTCACACAAAACCGATATTACACAATAATAGTTCAAAATTTAGTTAAATTAATCACGTATTACAGATTCATCCAGAAGAAATTTCAATATTAGGTATCCACAATGACGAAACATTCACTGCGAAGACTGATACAAATTTTCCAACACACATTGTTCGATATTGCGATTGAAATAATGGATGACTATTAACAATACGTACCCTATTAATTCGTTTTAAAGCCATTTGATTATTTTATGTTGGATTAAACAGACTTCCAGCTAGACAACGAAATTGTGAGCCAAGGACCTTTGATTAGAGATTGCAAGATGGCTCCCGTCTAAATGCAAGAGTACCACTTTAGTCGTTTTATTCAATAATATCAAAATTGCAACGATTAAAAGTAAACTTTAAATACTTAAATAAAAAATAATAATAACTAATATTAAGAAATAATACGAATTAGAACAGAGCACTAATTCTGACAAAATTAGCACACTTCAGTGATGGAGAACAGCAAACAGGAAAATCGACCATTTTCTAAAGAGCGTTCAAAATAGTACATATTTTATTACAGAGGCGTTCACAAAAGCTCAAATTTTTTTCAATATATTAAGTGGTAACTTAATATATTAGACCCACTTTTGAAATCAAAGTGTATGGTTTTACTATATTGTATCATAAAACTACAATATTTACTTTATATACACTTAACAGAGAAAAAAATCTCTAATTTGAAACGTTTTTTATTTTTTTATTACATAAAAATTTTGTATCTAGCAACATTAGTTATTTTCTTTCGGAAATGACGTCATGGCCTTCAGAAATATTCTCGGCGCTATTTTTAGAAAAATATGAAAGGTATTTGTACGATCCTATCTATTTTCAACTTCATTTTTGCAACTTGAAACTTTTACAGGTATCCTCATGAAGAGTTATTCAGGTCATCGCTCCAATCATAAAATCGTATATCCAAATTCAATTGCATTAATTTACTTTCGAAGATAACTCGTATCCCTCAGCTGACAAGGCTCTATTTACCTACTTAGTTGGTTCCCGTACCCACGCAGGATTTTTTTGTATGCTGTAGTTATACTCTTGAGTCTCTAAACTACTGAAGCAACTAGCACTGCCGCCGTTCAGAGAAACTATTTGGTGAAAACAGCCCCTCAATACCTGCCTGTCTACAAACCTAATCAAACACCAAAACCTAAATCTATTTGACTACCTACCTTGGGTGAGGAATTTTTTCCATTTCTTTATTAATAATGTAACCTATTTAGACTCAATTTACAACGCCACGGAACGCTAGGAAGCGACTATTTGTACATAGCATACTTAATGAATTTAAGATACCACCAAGCACCAACCACCAGCGTCTTTTGCGGAAGTTGCTCGAGGACACATGACCAACTTCTTACGATGGGTTAGGCCAACATGAAATTAGGAATTTATTTTAAGCCTAAACTGATGATCTGATGTCCTCCACGACGTGTCCGTCGACGGCGACACCTAGTCAGGTGAGACCAGAAGACCAGAGTAGGGCAATCGAAACAGGCACTAAACTAATCAAGTAAGTACCTACCTATAAATTATAGTCACCCTATGAATGTGTAGCGGTGCCATCTATCGGAGGCAAACAGAACAGAACCAGAGTCCAACACAAAATACGTTATAATAAGCGCGATATCGAAGTTTATCACCTTGAATAGAGTTTATACAAGGTATAAAGTTCTATTATGTACCTAGTTATAATGTTCTATACCGAAGGGGAGTGGGGCCGGCCGGCAGGGTTATTTACGAACTTGCGACTGGTCGGCAACCGGTTGCCAAACGTCAAAAGCACTGACTTAATCCAGTAGGATAATCATAATCACAGAGGATAATACCGAATGTAATATTTGGCCCTTAGATTAATGTTAGGTCTTCGCTCCAAGATTTGGCCACTAAGTGTTTGTGTGGTTTGGCAGTAACTAGGTAAATAGCGATTGCGATCGTTTGCAATTTAGACTGCGGATGCGCTTTCCTTTTTACAATAAAATTACTCCTCTCCTCACAAATGCACGCACAGTACGAAATGATATCTCTTTGACCGTGCATTTTTGTAAGAGGGAGTGAGGACTGAAATATTTTAAGTAATAATAATAATGGAGGTCACCATTTTGCGATTAGGTACTAGTTGGAGCCACTGTAGCATAAGGTTCTCAAACAAGGCTGTTAAAGTTTGCTTTAAAAGACATGATAATTTTTAATACCAAGATATCTAACCGTACTCTGCAAACATGCCGAAAGTCGATGTTCGGAAAAAAATTGGAAATACCTATGTTTCCTAAGGAAAAAGCAGTTGTTATAGATTCGCAGGAACAACAGAACATTCACGACTTTGTAAAAAAGGACCCGAGTAGGTATTATGCAAAGAATTATTAAATTATAAATCATTATACACAGTGTTGCTAGTAAAAAAAAAATGCTATTATCAAAACTATTATTCTCAACATACTTAGAAAGAAAGAAAGAATGCACATGCAGTGGTTACAATTTAGTTTTTTCTACGTACCACTCTATGAAAGACCTCAAACTCGCGTACCCCTTATTGCAGGAACGATAAATAAATAAGAGATGAATCAGATGTATTTAGAATTTATTGCTATCAAAACACAATACAAGATGACAGAGAACCAGTGTTGCCACCTCGGCTTTTGAAAAAGGGCAGTCGGACAAGCAAAAATCCATAAACCCGACTGCTTAAAAAAGAATCAAATAATGTACATAATAAAAAAACTGAAAAGAAAAAACAAGCATTTATCTTCAAGCAACTATATTCTGCGGCCGAGGTGTGGTCCGTGGCAGAACCACAGACCTGATCTGCCACCGGGTACCAGTTACTTGGTACCCATGGCCTCCTATTAGCAGACTCGGTGGGAGTTTGCTACAGTACTAGTGGAGGCCGAGGAGGGAAGAGCACCTTACCATCTGGTGCGCCCATCGTAGAGGGCCTTCGGGCTTTCGCGATGGAGCCGCTTGCGGGCGGCTGCTGCCGGCGGGGTCGCGGATGTGTGCGAAAGCGTTCCCGTAACCCCGTCACAAGGCGGCGAGGAGGAAGATGGGGAGGGGTTTAGTGGGTATACCGTGGGTCTCATTAGCCTATACGGGATTCCCACATAACCACTCGGGTACCCCTTGCGCCCGGGTGGCATTTTCCCCCCCGAAACAAAAAAAAAAGAGTTCAACCACAGTGAAAAGTGCTAGATCTAGCCCGAAAAGGGCAAAGCTGGCAACACTGCAGAGAACCCTTGTTTTATTAATGTGACAGATGGGCACATTGCATAAATCTTTTTTTTTATAATTTTAGTAATTTTGTTTTTTTTTTGTACGCGCCGCGCTGCGTATCCCTTGATGCAACCTTGCGTATGCCCGGGGGGTATGTGTACCACTAATTGGGAACCACTGTTCTAGAATATTTTGCCTTTCGCTAACTTCGAGTGGTTGCGTTATAATTTTAAAATGTGATTTAATAATAAAGTTTAAAATCGCACATCTTATTTATTGGCTGAATGATGGCTGAATAGAATACCTTTGCTCAAACCCCATTGCCTTGTGCTGACGTTGACGTAAAAAAAACGAAGAATAAAAAAAAAAACAGTTTCAAATTGTTGCAGGTGGAGTGTGGTCGTCGTTTTGGTTGTTTTAAATTAATTTTCGAACTAAAGAATGTATTAAAACTAAAATATAAACACCGTTCACAATCACAAGCAATTTATTTAATTAAAAAATTGTGTACTCTACCTTGAGTAAGTAAACATGTAATAGTAGTGTTCAACTGATGTGAAAAAACTTTCTACTCAGATTTTTGGACTTCTTTTCTAACTGAACTTCGTATACTATTAAAATAATTAAATTTGGAGGTGCTAAAGTCGAAATGACTCTTACAATGACCAGAAAAGTTAGTGAATGCCAAGCCGAAACTGTTGAATTTTTATCACTGGAGAAAGTAAGTTTTGTGAATTATTTTTCTATTAAGATCCCAGTTTTCCTTTAGGTTTACCTACACATTTATTCGTTTCATAAATAAATTATTTTACATAATGTACATATGTACCGTGATTGTTACAAATAATCAGTGTTTTTTATTAGTTTCATAAAAAACAACATATTTATTGACTGAAGCTTGACACACAGTGCATTAAATTATTTTTAGATTTATTAGAAAATAATGTAAGCAGGTTAATCTTATTGTTTACTTCATTACGATATTCTAGGTGGAAAACGAATGCATAGTTGACAAGGAATACTGCAGCGGCCCTCTGTTAAGACCGGGAAAAAAGTTGGAAGATAACAACAACTTGACCAAGGAAGACATAGAATATATAAACTACAGGCAACTTCTAAAGTATGAGCAGGCTCCAGAATACTTGCAGCACAATCCATACATCAGGGATGGGTACAGGAAGTTATTGCCGACCAGACTTTGCTGGGAGAGGTAAGTACCTATTTAGTTTTAGTCACCATACATAATACATAAATAATACAAACCTGTGTAGTCAGAACTGCAGGTTCACATAGACAATCATTTAGTATAGATGGGCCTGATATAGAAGATCAGTGACAAGTTCCTAGTCCAGGGATGGCGAACCTTTAGTGACATACGTGCCATTTATTATGAAAAAAATAATATAGCTATGACGTGCCATTTAATAATTTAGGCTTACTGATATTATCAAACAAAAATAAAACTAGATGGTATTAAGTATCGGTAATATTAATATATAAAAAAATTGAGCGAGCTGTTGCAAATTGAATGCTAGGTATTCGATTTTTGTAACTAGTAGGTACCTACATAGATTCATCTGCGTGCCTGAACTATTTTGTTGCATGCCTGGGGTGGCACACGTGTCATTGGTTCGCCATCCCTGTCCTAGTCCATCATTTGAGGGAATGTCCCTAAATTCCTCATAAAATTTTAGTTGTTAAGTAAAAAAATATTAACGTAAGTATAACTCAACAACAATCAACTTTAAGTTAAACCGTTAAGTTAGGTAAAACGTTAAGTTTTACCCATAGTCACCACTCTAGGCAGGCGGGTTGGTGACCGCAGTGTGATTTCCAATTTATTGTTTGGATTAGATTATTGTATTGCAAGTCATAGATTAAACAGATCCTGTACCTTCAGTATACATACTTCACAAATTCCAAAGTCTACCTAGAGTAAGCCTTAAGTGACATTTACCACCTATGAGTAAATAAAGCATGGTATCCATGACTGTAGAATGATAGAAGATACTAGAAGATGATATCTCTATTTGGTGTAATTAGTTAAACATTTTTAAGGGCTTAAATCATTATAATTTCTAATCACCATTGTTATTACATCTTGCATAATGTCTAATTAGGTAGGATGGAAAGTAAATTAGATATTACAGTTTAATTACTGTAACCTTTTATGAAATAATAATTAGCTAATAAGTACAATTTAAATGGAAACTTTAAAATTTGTAATCTTTAAATAAATTTTTTGTAAGCTTATAAAAAACAATGAGCTTTAACATTGCAGATCAAGTTTGTAGAAGTCAGAAATTAGGCTTATAATAATATATGTATAACAAACTTAGTTACCTGAGGTAGGCAGCATATAAATCTACTCTTAGATGTGCGATATGGTAGTTAACATCTAGGTAATAATCATTAACTTCATGTCCTAATCCCATTAACTATGGGGTCGGTCATTAATAATTATTATTATATAGGTATATGTATGTATGTAAAGGGAGACAAAGAGTAAGATGGGAGGATGAAATGAGAAAGGTAGCGGGAGGTACTTGGAGGAGATGTGCCATGGACAGGAAGAAGTGGAGAATTCTGGGGGAGGCCTTTGCCAAAGGGCAAGCTGACAAAGAAGAGTAAATCATTAATTGTAAAATATATAAGTAAATTCATGTCAGAGGAAGGGCTAAAATAAATATGTATGTATATATTTTTTCCATGGCCGGCTACCTACCTGACGCCAACCCTCAGTTAAAAATTTCAGAATAGAATATGAGGATCCGTGCATAAAATAAATTCAGTGGGACAGGCCAGATCGAACCTACGCAGTCTGACTGGGAGGCATACCTACGCAACTTGTTATTCATATGGGCTACAGCTTTAATTTTGATAATAACAGAAAGAATTTTGTATGAGACCTAGAAGTTAACGATTCACCTTAAACACATTTCAAGAAGCCCATTCAAAACATATTCTCGTAACAAAGCGTGTGTTGGTTAAAACGTCAAAACACGGTCGACGCGCTACCGTTATCTACAGAACACTTTTCAATGGAAAAATGATTATCTATATCTATACATCTATACATATAATAAAAATGTTACGGATCGCTGTCTGTACATAGAATATATATGAGAAAAAATATTATAGATAACCTTTATTAACGCAATAGTACCCAAAAAAATATTTTTTGGAATTTTAGTCTGTTTGTCTGTGCGTTTGTGCACGCTAATCTCAGAAACGGCTGAACCGATTTCGATACAGTAATATATTGTGAGTCACAATTTGTGACAGGTCCCACTTAACATATAGGCTACTTTTTATCTCGGGAAAATGTTTTAATCCCGGGAAATTTCGACATTTTGTTTTTTCTGTAGTCCACGCGGACGGAGTCGCAGGCGTTCACTAGTCTAGAATAATTTCTAAGTAGGCACCAACCACGTAATTACATAATGCCGAGGAGGTAAACTTAATAGATTCATCATCATCATTAGCCTATTGCAGTCCACTGCTGGACGTAGGCCTCCCCCGGGGCACGCCACAAGGCTACTGCCACAGGGGGGTTTTGCCCATAGTCACCACGTTGCTTGGTCAGGCGGGTTGGTGACCGCAGTTTGTATTTTGGACTATGTTGTCAGCACGGGAGGCGCTGCTGCCCGCTTCCCGAAAACCCTTAATCGCCTCGTACGATACCCACGGGCAGACATGGAGTGGTAAGAATTCTACTCTGCCGGCACCACGCGGCCAACTTAATAGATTACCTACGTCGAAATTATACCTACTTTACTTGTAGAATTTACTGATTCTACCTACAGAGTTGGACAAGCTACACTTGCATCAACCCTTATATATATGACGTAGATGGGTCGAGTGGCGTGCCGTTAGGTGTGTCCGACATCTTCCAAAATCCGAAATAAAGAATGCGGCGTGTAGTAAACAAGCTTAATTAGGAATCTCAAACACTTTCACTGTATCTACGCACAAGATTACTAGGATTCTAGCGGATAACGTAGAAACGTGGTAAGTACAAGACAGAGGCTGATTAGCACCCGTGCTTCGCTCCAGACGCAACCAAAAGAACAGAATACCCTCCGGCTCAATTCAAACGACCCGGTGGTCGTTGTAAATCTACAGTGGCGCCCTCTCAGTACTCTGTCTTGTCTTTACCCAAGTGACAGCTGTCCTCAAGTCAGTGATAGCTGTCGACTTGACGTTTCTAACTTCAACGATTGAAAATAGATGGCGTTGGAGATCCGACTGTAGGATATGACATCTTGATCTCCGACACGGCCATTTTGACAACTCACGCGTCCTCGCGTGGGGTTTCTGGAAAGAAAGAGGATTTTGCAAAGTAACATGTATCACGCTCGGTCTTTCTGACCATTTTGACAGACTACCCGTCCTCAGGTAGAACCGATGAATCTGTGAACAAGATAACTCAAGGAAGTATCTGCGCTCGGCCATTCTGCCTTAACTTAAATTTAAAGACTTCTTATTACAATAGTTCATGAAATCACAAAAATCGCTCATCGACCGTCAAGTTCCCAAAATCTTTACGTAAAGACATAAAAAATAAAAGATAAGCAGACTCGCACATACGTTTAAATCAGTCAGACCTTTCCTTCGGTCAACATTACAGTAACAGTTAGTCATATAGCCAGTCCTTCGGCTATCTACTATGGAAACACAGTCCTTCGGTTTCCAACACACACATGTAGCACAGTCCATCGGCTACCTACTACGGAAACACGGTCCTTCGGTTTCCCACACACACACATGTAGCACTGTCCATCGGCTACAGCAGAAACTCGGTCCTTCGGTTCTGCCACAAATACATACTACTGTCTGTCAAGGGTTTGTCAAAGTCACAATTTAAAAAAACCGGTCAGTAACTTGTACATCGCATATGAAAATTCATTCATTTAGACTCTGAGGTCACATTAATTTCGATATCAAAATTACTAGGAACTTGATGGTCTGGCACCCTACGGACCCGATCGTGCGAATATTTGTAGGTTCGATTTGAAGACAAAGATTTTAGTCGGTATCTATCACCATCTAACAATTAAATTTTATACGGTCCTTAAAATTTAGGATCTAGTTTAACTTGATTACGTTTTTCATTCTTAATGAACACATCTAAGACACGTCGTAGACGTTCCAACCCCTGCTCTCCTGTAGAATACAATACCAGCAGGTCATCAATGTAAGAAACAATATAACTATGAGCTAATTCACCTAAAGCTTTTGCTATAGCCCGCTGATAAACTGAACTGGCGTTCTTTAAACCAAACGGCATGGCACACACAAGGTAAATAATTCCAAAACAAGGCTACAGTATACACAATCCATATGGAGTAACGTCAGTCAAGTAAGTCTAGTTGCCTCAATCTAGCAACTCTTGGAAACTTCCATCCAGCTTCCGTAAACCAGTCTAGTCACTTCCATCCAGTGACTCTTAGAAACTTCCATCCAGCTTCCGTATACCAGTCTAGTCACTTCCATCCAGTGACTCTTGAATACCTCTATCCGGTATCCGTAAACCACTCTCAATCAGTCAACTCAACATTAATTTGAACATGACGGTCCATCCCCGTCAAGTTCGCACAGATTATCATCACGGTCACATGTCAGCATGTCATTGGTAATGTCATTCGCAGGCATTCGCCTAAGTCTGTCATGTGCATACTTATAGGTTCTATTGGAATTAAGGGCTTTAAGAACATAACGATTACCTTCAAGTACCTCCGATACCCTAAAAGGACCTCTATACTTCGGATCAATTAATCGAATTTCGAGTTCACCTGTAGTTACACGAGTTTTTGGCAAACCTGTTGTAAAATAACTGGAATATTCACCTAAAATAGTTAAAAGATCTGACTTTTTACAAGAGGGTATATCTGTGTCAACATTACTAAAGTCGTTACTGATACTAGAATCGGTTAAAACGTCACAATTTAAAACTGTCAAATTATTTTGTTTTGAAATGCTAAAATTATTTGTTGACAAGTCAATAACGAAGCCTTGACTCAATATTTCACGACCTAGCATAATATCACTACGCATATACACATCGGGTAAAACATGTAATAAAAGTTCTAAACAATAATCATTAATTTCAACATTACACAGTATTTGCTGGGTGCTGAATACACTGGTTTGACCAATTCCCGTTAGAGAGACAGTTTTAGCAATTCTTTTACCATTGAAACTTGATGCAACGCTTTCTTTTATTAGTGAACACTCAGCACCCGAATCAAAATGAAAATCATAAAATCTACCTTGATTATTAAGAGCGCCGGTCGGTGGTAAAGCGGTAAGTGCAACTATCTTTCGTGGATTCAGACGAATTTGACCTCGGCGCACCTCGAAGCCTAGGTACTTGTAGTAAACTTTAGGAGAATAGAAATATATAGCTGGCAACACGGCGGATGTGGATACGCTCTCTTGCCACGGGTCTGTCAGATCCTTTAGTTAAGATTACAAAAATTAAAGTATTCTTTGTTACAACCTAATTTAACGTTGTTTAATTTAAAAGCTACAACAACTGGCGACGAGTATTTTCAGTATATAAGAACTCAAGTGCAAATAAAATTAATTCGACATAACCTAAAAAAAAAACGCATGGAGGAGTTGCTACTTAAAGTGAAAAGTGGAAAAACTTCGTGGATACAAGGAGTCCCAAAAGAGACATTGTGGCTTCTAGTTCAAGAACTTAATCTGGCAACAAACATCCGGGATCCAAACATTGAAGATCTACGCCAAATTATTAGGACTTATACAAAAAAATTTAATCAAGAAGAAAGTATGACCTCACAAACTATATTGCTGCCGATGCCGTCGAGTTTGGAAAACTTCAACGGTGGCAATTGGCATAGCTATCAAGAACAGTTAAATTGTTACATGTTATTACATGAGATACCCCAGGAAAAACAGGTACCATTGCTGTTGACAAAATTAACTGCGAATGTTTACGACAATTTGTCAGGGCTCTGTTCTCCGCTTTCGCCACTCAAATTTAGTTATGACAATCTTTGCTTAAAATTGGAAGATTTTTACCACCCTAAAACAAACCTAGCGGTTCACCGTGCGGTATTCAAAGACAGAAATCAAAGTGAAACAGAAAGCATTAAAGAATACTTACTAACTTTGCGTAAAATGACAAAAGATTGTCAGTTTAAAGATGTGGAAGAGCACCTAAAAGAAAGGCTGTTAAATGGAGTCCACAGTGATACCATCCGCTATGAGCTCTTGAAAATTGCGGATAAATCATTAACTGAACTGTCAACTGTAGCGGAAACAGCTGAAATGGCATTTAAAATGGCACATAAGAAATCAACTAAACAGATGGAAATGTTCTCATTTAGAACACAAACTAAAGGAAAACCATTTAAAGGAAGTGGTATGCAGAATAACGCCCAGCAGGATACTTGGGCCCCAAGACATGGGAACAAATGCTTTTGCTGTGGAAAGGAGGGTCACATGCGTGAACAGTGTACTTTAAAAACAAAATATTGTAGTGAATGTGGAAGACAAGGCCATATTTTCAAGACTTGTCCAAAGAAGAATGCAAGTTTGAAGACAGTAAAGGTAAACAGTGACATGGAACAAGAAAAACATGTCAATGAAAATATTTACAATAACGAGGAAAATGACCTGTATCAAGTATTAAATCTGGAATGTAAGTGTTTAAAAAGAATTGCATCTATGTTTATGAAAATTAAAATTGAAGGTATCCCATTTGATTTTGAAGTGGATACCGGCTCTGATATAACAACATTAAATGAAAGGGATAAAAATAAGTACTTTACAAAATTACCCATGAAATTAAGCAACCTTACTTTGATAAACTTTAATCAGTCCACTTCAAAACCAATTGGAATTTTAGAAAATTTAAGCGTAACCTATGGAAAAACTAGTCGTAATTTAACTATAATAATTGTCCCGGACAACTTTCCGAGAGTGGTGGGCAAAGATTGGTTATTACAATTAAATTTATGGCCATTAAAATTGGATCCAATAGTTAATGTTTGCTCATCATTAGCATTTCAGAAAGATACATACTTAGCAGAATTAAAAAAAGACTTCCCCATTGTTTTTCAACCAGGCTGGGGTAATTTCAAAAAAGCACAAATAACATTATAACTAAGAAAAGATTGCAAACCAAAATTTTTACCAGCACGAAGTGTCCCTTTTGCTTTAAAATCTAAGATAGACTCAGAAATTAATAGACTACTAGAAAATAGACGTATTGCTCCTATTGAATTTAGTGAGTGGGGAACACCGGTGGTGCCGGTAATGAAGGGTGATGGTACAGTGAGACTTTGTGGGGATTACAAATTGACATTAAACCCAAACTTAGAAATTGATCACTATCCTCTGCCCACAATAAATCAAATATTGGCTAATTTTGAAGGAAATAATTATTTTTGTGAATTAGACTTGAAAGAGGCATACTTGCAGGCACCACTGGATGAAGAGTCACAAAAATTAACTACCATAGTAACAGAAAAGGGGATATATAAGTATTTGTATTTACCATATGGGGTAAACACAGGTCCAGGATCATTTCAGCGTTTAATTGTACAATTATTAGCAGGACTTGAAGGAGTAAAAGCTTACATAGATAATGTTTTTATTGCAGGAAAAACTATTCAAGATGTAAATTCAAGGTTAAGGGCAGTACTAGAAAGGTTCTCTGAAGCTGAACTAAAATTAAAAATATCAAAATGTAAATTTTTTGTGCAGCAATTAACAGTCTTTGGATACCAGATTTCTAATGAAGGAGTTAGGGTAAATAAGGAAAACATTGAACCGCTCCTGAAAACACCCCAGCCTGAAAACATAAAGATGCTGCGCTCATTTTTGGGAAAAGTTAATTATTACAATAGATTTCTAAGAAACATGGCCTCTGTTTTGCAGCCATTATATAATTGTTTAAAAAGTGAAAGGTTAAATTGGACAGACAAATGTAACAATGCATTTGTAAAAATCAAAGAAGCATTAACAAAGACATCTATTTTAGTATATTACAGTAATGATTTACCAGTCATATTAAGTTGTGATGCATCAGATGGTGGGGTAGGGGCAGTTTTGTCAGTGAGAGATGGAGAGGGTGTAGTGAAACCAGTGGCATATGCCAGTAAAAAATTATCAGAAACCCAATTAAAATATCCAACAATAGAAAAGAAGCATTTGCAATCATATTTGGGGTTACAAAATTTTATGAATATGTGTTTGGTAGAAGGTTTGAATTGGAAACAGACAATGCTGCTTTGGTAAGCATTTTTGGACCAAAAAAAGGCATTCCAAAAATGGCCTGTAAAAGATTACAACACTGGGCAATATTTTTGTCAGGGTTTAACTACACTGTTCGCCACATAACAACAAATAAAAATCCTGCTGATTTCTTGTCCCGTAATCCATCAGACGACAATAGCAAATTTAATCATCCGTTACTGGCCAGTAGTGAAAATGGTGTAATAAATTTCATGTCATTATCAAATTTTGAACACTTAAATTGGAAAATTGTAGAAAAAGAAACAAAAATTGATAACTTATTAATTAAGGTGGCAAAATATTGCATGGAAGGGTGGCCAGATAAGAACTTGTTATCAGATAATCTCAAACCATTTCATAATAAAAGAAATGAGTTGAGTATAGATCAAGGCTGCTTATTGTGGGGAACAAGAGTAATTATACCACAAAGCTTACAAAATAATGTTATGAATGAATTACATGAAAGTCACTTTGGAGTAAGTAGAATGAAACAGATAGCACGTTCTTATTTCTGGTGGACAACAATGGATCAAGATATTATAGAAATACTAGTTCATGTAAGATTTGTTTAGAAAATAGAAATGCTCCAGAAAAAATTCCACTAACACCATGGCCATCTACACAGATGGTTTGGGAAAGAATTCATGCTGATTTTCTGGGACCTTTCTATGGAAAGATGTTTTTGGTAATTGTTGACAGTTTTTCAAAGTGGGCAGAGGCTTACGTTATGTCAAATATAACAGCAGCTAAGACTATTACTGTATTTAAAAATGTTTATGCTAGGTTTGGCTTTCCAAATCATTTGGTGGTGGACAATGGAACAACTTGGACTAGTATTGAATTTAAGGAATTTTGTAATATTACAGGTGTTAAATTAAGTTTCACTCCACCTTATTATCCTGCCACAAATGGGGCAGCGGAGCGTTTTGTCCAGACATTTAAAAATCACATTAAAAGAATAATGGACTCGGGAAATACACTAGAATATGCTATGAATCTTTTCTTGTTAGACTATCGTTCCAGTGTCCACCGTTCCACCGGAGTCAGTCCAGCCAAACTTATGTACCAGAGGGAGTTGAGAACCAGATTTTCACTGTTAAAGCCACAACCAAGGTCCATTGCCTCACAAGTGAATACTGGGAATCATAACCCTAATATAAATACAAATATGCCTTTTAAAGTGGGGGAAAAGTCATGGTTAGAGACTATAGAAATAAAAATAGGAAGTGGATTTTGGGGGAGGTAGAAGACTGTCTGACACCGGGTATAACATACAATGTTTGTGTAGAAGGAAAAATAGTCAAAAGGCATGCTAACCAAATTATAAAATGTAATTTAAGTTAAGTTTATGTTTATATATTCTAAGTTAATACTTTATTTTATTAAAAGTCTTATGTGTAGGGGAAGAGTGTAGTAAACTTTAGGAGAATAGAAATATATAGCTGGCAACACGGCGGATGTGGAATAATGTGGATACGCTCTCTTGCCACGGGTCTGTCAGATCCTTTAGTTAAGATTACAAAAATTAAAGTATTCTTTGTTACAACCTAATTTAACGTTGTTTAATTTAAAAGCTACAACAGTACTCTACTTTTTCTTTCAGGAATGAGCACTTTTTAGGATTTAACGAAAATCCCTTCCCAGAAAGAACTTCTAATACTACCTTTAGTCTATCGAAAGCTTCGTCGATGTTACTGGCCACAACTAGCACGTCATCCATGTACACTACAACGTACTTGTTCACGAGATCGCCTAGAGCATGTACGAGGCTATAGAAGTTTGTCCTATACCAGTCATAGAAACATTGTCATAAATTCGCTTACCACTAAATTTCAAAGCAATCGATTCTTTAACTAAGGAACACTCTGAACCTGAGTCGTAAGTAAATGGGAATGACTCACCAGAGTGACGCAGAGAACCCGAAGGCGCATTCACAATGCACACGTCTACTCGCTTTTCCTTAGCTGGACCAGTTCCAGTGCCGCCGCCGGTACCGTTGTTCCCCTCCTTGATTTTCCTCTTCGGGCAGTCGGATGCATAGTGGCCTTGTTCCCGGCAGTTGAAGCAGGTGATGCGATCGGTTCTCCCTGTAGGTTGGTTGGTCGAGTTATGGTCCCCGTGAAAGGACCTGTGTTTGGACCGGTCATCTTGCTTCTTCGAATTGGCTTTGTTGCGACATTGAAGAGATTTGTGGCCTAGTTGTCCACAATTAAAGCACTTGATGGTCACAGCAGATCCATTAGGTCGGTTTCTTTTTAGGTCGGGTCCATCACGATAAATACTTGATGAATAACTTCTCTTCAGGAACGAGACAGCCTTCAGTTCCTTTTGTAAATGGTTACGCGTCTTGATGTCAGTCGTTATAGCAATCCTCTGAACACGTGGCTCTTGTTTTGAAATATGAGCTAAGACAGTGGCTATTGCTATCTGTTCTGTAGTCAGTCCATTCCACCTTGCCATTAAGGATGTTATGAGGGTAGCGGCGTATGAGGCCAGGCACTCGTTATCTCTCGGTTTCTTGTCGTGCATACTGATGAGAAAGGAAGCAGCAGTTTCAGGACAGTCATACCTTGCTACGAAAAGCTCCTTAAAATCGGCCCACGTCATATTAGGAAACGATATTGAAGACAGCCAAGATGATGCTTCGCCCTTGAGTGCGTGGCTTAACGCGATCATCAGAGAAGATCCATGGCGATGTCGATCTGTGATACACATGTCCGCGGTCGATATCCAAGCTCGGGCGTCGATGTCTCTTTTCTCTGGGTCGAAATCAGGAAGGCGAATAGAGTCCGAAGATGCAGGTAGTTTTATTGCTTGCACCAACGCCAGAAAATTTTGATTTTGTTGCTCGAAAAGAAGACGCCATTTTTCTTCGCTCGAGTCACTATTTGAAGCACGTGTTTCATGTGGGTGATCCGGGTTGCATCCCACGCCTGATGACGTAGATGGGTCGAGTGGCGTGCCGTTAGGTGTGTCCGACATCTTCCAAAATCCGAAATAAAGAATGCGGCGTGTAGTAAACAAGCTTAATTAGGAATCTCAAACACTTTCACTGTATCTACGCACAAGATTACTAGGATTCTAGCGGATAACGTAGAAACGTGGTAAGTACAAGACAGAGGCTGATTAGCACCCGTGCTTCGCTCCAGACGCAACCAAAAGAACAGAATACCCTCCGGCTCAATTCAAACGACCCGGTGGTCGTTGTAAATCTACAGTGGCGCCCTCTCAGTACTCTGTCTTGTCTTTACCCAAGTGACAGCTGTCCTCAAGTCAGTGATAGCTGTCGACTTGACGTTTCTAACTTCAACGATTGAAAATAGATGGCGTTGGAGATCCGACTGTAGGATATGACATCTTGATCTCCGACATATACATATCCCAGGCTGTTTCCCAAATTGTGGTAGCCAAAACTGCAAGATCATGAAGGAGATCCTGGAGCCACGTATAGAATAACGGGGCCAAAATCGACATGCACGGAAGGAGATGCAGCTGATGCATTCTAGTAAAGCCGAGGATCAGCACAGGAAATCTCCTGATTATTATTATGACGTCTTTCACTGTTAAATAATATTATATTGGTACAGAGCATTCGTAAATGGACCGATGACTTAAAGAGGGCGGCTGGTAGTTACTGGCCTACGTCCAGCAGTTGTGATTCGTAAATGTCTGAATTGGTATGGCCAATGTCATTCACAGCTAGTCCCCTTAAAAGGTCAGCCACGGCCCTTTTCTTATTCTATCTTTACCTACTTGTTTGTTTGTTTCAGCGTATTCTGGTGGACGAACGAAACTATGAACATCTGGACGCACGTGTTTGGATTCTTCCTAATATTCTTTTTAACAATCAACGATCTCATTCTAATTAATATACACGCGACGGTTGCGGACAAAGTGGTCGCCGCCATTCTCTTTTCCTGTTTTATGGTAAGTTTTTTTTCTTTACTGAATAAATATATATGTGAGCATTGGCTAATATGTGGCCTTTATAAGCTTTAGCCCCGCTATGTTAAACGTAGGTGTAGTGCATGCACAGCACTTCTTTGTGTGATACCTACTGCAGTTCCTGCTGTGCTTTAGAACCAAGTTTTGATATCGGTGTTGCAAATCAAAATACAATACTTATTAAATAACCTAAACCTCGAGGAATTTTGGATGTTCACATTCTATCATGAACTATTCTGTAATTACTTTAAAAATATGTCCCATTCTCAAAGACATAAAGACGAAATCACGAAGTGCTTTCCTAATGCACATTACTGTATTCTATGCAATCATGTGTGGAAGTAAGTAGATAATTGACTTTAAGTTGCAGCCATGAGCGGTGAGCCATAGTTCGCAGTGCAGTATTATTGATGTGTGTATCCACTGCAATGCAAGGTCATTAGTATGTGTTACTGCTTTAACGTCTTTAATACGGGAATTGAGGACCAACTTAATATTCTCATGAGAAAGAAGCCCAGATCCCGTATCGGCTATCTTTTTTGACAGTTCATAGATCTTTAATTGAAACTTATTGAACTGGAAGTTTAGTGACATGTATGTGTGTGTTTCCAAAATTTTCTTGAGACAAGGCATTAATACCCATCGATTATACCAATTCCAGTTGTTAAGTTTCAGAAAGTGATTATCACTGAACTGTCAAAAAATATAGCCGATAGGGGGCTGGAGTCTTCCTCTAATCTGCGTCTGCGTAAACTTTATAATACTTATTATGTTTTTTCCTTTCCAATAAAATAAGTAATATTATTTTTCTCCTTAATGTATTTAATCATAGCATGAAGGGTATTGTTTTAAGGTTGGTTAGTAAGTAGTCTTAACTGTATAATACAGTGACCAGTTGCATAACTTATAATTGAATTAAAACTGATGACGGTTTGCTACTTGCTAGTAACACTACCTACGTTATGTGATACTTATAAGTTTTTTGTAAAACGACTTTATTTTATAATTACATATTAGTGATGCCGGTGGTAGATAAACCCTACTATACTCGAGATAGAGAAGTCTCTACATCGACGTGTGACGTATCTCACTATCTGTTAAAAAATGTAATAGTAATGTCAAATGAGTCTCCTCATTTGGGATCTAGCAGTTCTGGCTATACCATCTTTAGTAACACAGCCGTGTATATATGTTTGTATAAAAACCCATGCGTGCTAACTGAGGATAAACTTGTGGTAAATGAACCTAGATCTCATAAAATACGCGCCATTCATGAAGCAGATAGTAAAAGGAGATTCTCTATAATGATTGTATAGAAATTGTGCCGTCGTCGTTGCGTGGGTGAAGTTAGTTCAAAAGCATGTAAAAAAATTATAAAAATTATAAACACACATTAAAAAAGTTATGTATGGAATTATCCGTCAAAGTTAGACGGGCTTTGTTCAATTAATTAGGTATGTGATGTGATTAATTTATTAATTACATACAACAATTAAATCACACTTTATGAAATCAGAGACGACTAAATGTGTGAGACCGGTATACTCTTTTAATTAACATTTCACCAAATACATTTATTATACATACACTTTTCCATACCTATTCTAAAAATGACAAGAGGGCGGCTGATAGTGACTGAGGCGTACACTGAGGGAGACTTATGTCCAGCAGTGGACTGCAATAGGCTGATGAGACGAGAAATACTAAAAATGCAATAATATTCATTCTAAACAATGTTGCCAGTTTTTTGCAAGAACACGTATAGCAATACAGCTTAGGCTTAGCCTAGATCGCTTTAGTACATTATCAGAAGTCCACGTCATATTTGCTTTACGTTGGCGTCACATTTCCTGAGATGTATTACGAAATCCATCTCGAATACCATTGGTCAGAGCGTCAGAGCCGAGCGCCTCGAAAGCCGACGCCGATGTGCGACCCGATTTTCTTTGCTAGTGAAAGTATTCCGTTTTTTATATACAGATGAAATTATCGCGAAAGAAACTTTTGTGGTTTCGGATGCCTTAATAAGCTATGGTTTTATAGGATAGCGGTGCCGTCATTATTGCGGCCTTAAAGGAACATTTAACGTGTCGGCACCGTATAGAGGATGTATCCTTATAAATCAAAGCTAAGAGTTGAAGGATTAATGACTAGTAGAGACTAACACTGGCAGACGCACATAGTTGGTATAGTACAAAGTTGGTTACCATTCAAAAATACGAAGGTTCAACCTTTGAAAAATGAGAGAGAATGTCCCAAGTTCCTAGTCGACTCTTAAGATATGCAGGCATAGAGATTCTAGTCGTATTCTAGTAAAGCCCCGCATCAGTACAAGACTATCATCTATTCTATAAATATAAACACTTAAGAGTTATTTTAAAACTTGAGAGTATTTTTAGAGACAACTTTCACAATTTCAACAAAATACTCGTTTGATATAAACCAACAGAACTTAATTGAATATCCAGTTTTTAGCTAACTGCACTAAAAGGAAGGTTATGTTTTTCGAGTGTATTAATGTATGTATATTTTTCGGTACGGTACAGAGCCCATACGGCCTGTCGCATTAGAGAAGTATCATTAGATTCGTTTTAGTTGTGAATGTGATACTGGGTTAAAATTTTCATTCAAATTCAAAAACACATCCCACTCCCCGACGATACATTCTCCTCTTGGGAGCACATTTATAAGTATGTTCCATCAAAATTGGCTCGGCAGTTTTTGCGTAAGAGTAACAAACATCCATACTCATTCTCACAAACTTTCACGTGTATTACTCGTAATAGGATTTATTAATGAACTAATGGACATTAATCGATACATACCTACAGCACCGCGATATCGCCACAAGATCCACGCTTCATTTGCTCGATAATTTCATATAGATCGTATTTATCGGCATTGACACAGAATACATGCCCTTTCAACATTGATTTCTTAATGAGGTAGGTATGGTTGGAATTCTAATGGCGCTGTTATAGTTTTAGTAGGCGATTCTTATTGCGATGATAGTCGGTGAACACACAAGGACATTTTCCTGGCGTTGCTATAAAATATTAGAATTAGCCTTTATCCTGTTCTGTTCCATTTTACTCGGGGTCATCAAAGCGAATTATGAAAATAAGTTTTATAAGATAAACAGATAATCTGCAGATTAATCTGCTAACATTTCATTATGCTATCGCAGTGGTAGCAATGACCAAAGACGATGATTATGGTGATGGCCCAACAGTTTAGACGTGCGCCTTCCAGCGGACGGCTGGTTTCGATCCCAGTCACGGTCCTGTAACACTGAATTTATTTCATGTAATCCTTGGAAATAGAAACTGCGAAATTAATACGCCGACCCATAAATTATGAAATTGGGACACTACTATATCTATAAGGGATAAGGATAGGGGCAGGAAGATGTGTTTACTTACATTTTTTTTACACTTCACAACACATTGACCTAGTCCCACACTAAGATCCCTAAGGTCTTGTGTCGTGGGTACTAAGCAACGGTATATAAATACATAGATAAGTATATAAACATCCATGACTCGGAAACAAACATCGATATTCATCACATCAATGTTTGCACCTACCGGGAATCAAACCCAGGATCTATGGCGTCGCAGGCAGGGCCACTACCAACTACCTACACCAATCGGCCGTCAAATATATAGAGATATAGATTCTTACCTGTGAAGTTCAATACGACATTCATGGCCAGCGCCTTTCTCTTTCATTCGTACACTTACCTTTTCACCTGACTGTACCTTTAAGAGACGACTCTCAGGTCGACGACCTGTGATATTCTATATTCGACCTTTGGAGTGACCGTTTAAAATTTTTGCTAGTGCTCTCCTTGGTTCTCTACTTTTTGCTAATTACTCAATAAGTACTTTTACTATTACTAATTGTACCTTTCAAAAATTCTCTTGCCTTATACAAGAAAAGTCTGAAAGAGAGCATTACGTGTTTCAGGTTGTCTTTGACACTCATATAATATTGGTAAAATAGAAAAAGCATATAAAAGATATATTTAGAATGACTAGGTCATACGGAATTCGGCTTTAGGGTCTCTACAACTGCTGGAGAGAATGCAGATAGCTTTGGCTATAAATAAAAATGACCTTTACCTAGTACAAGTGTAAGTGTAGGTAAGTAGCCACATAGGAATCATGGACTGGTCCTACCAACCCAACGAACAAGCAGTCGTTATTGATGACCACTTTAATTTCACTGCTGGAACTTCGTTTTCGTTAACACAGATAACTTTAACCCTGCTTTTAATAAACCGCGCAATAAAATCTATAAATTAATGAAGTTAATTATCCTCCTAGTTCAATATTTGATCACGTTTCAGTTTTAGTCCTGTATTTTAAAAAACTTTACAAAGCACTTTTGAGCATACCTGTACCTGTACTATGAACAAAAATTAACATAGATTTTTTAATTATTCCACTGCGAATTCGCATAAAGTATTTACACTAACAGAGGCAGAATTTCACGCACAATTTATACATATAGCATTTATTAAAAGAAAAGTTCCCTTTCTATAAGAACTATTATGCGTACGCTGCCATAACGCCAGCTCCGAATGTAATTGAAAACTCTTGTTCAATATCTCTGTTCCTAGAGTTCATACAAGAGCAATCGTTATGAAATTTTGCATAGCGGGAGAAGTATTAGAGCACTATTTTTGTGTGTAAACTCTGTTGCTTTACGGCCATGTGTACGCTAGCTTGATCATGACGCCAGCATACACAGTAAAAATGTTGTTTATTTCCTAGACTAAAGAGGAGAGAGTTTTTTATTTTTAAACTAATTAGACAGTATTTACACAGAGTTTAATGGCATAGGAACTAACTCGATATAGCTCATGTGTACGCTACCATAACTGGCACCTTTTTATTAGTAAGGTCTTAAGAATAAAAGTGTTGGACTCTAATGATGTTTGTCTATAATGTTACCATGTTTTTGTTGCAGATATGTATGGCGCTATCGTCTCTATACCACACATTCTCGTGTCGATCGGAGCACGATTACAACACGTTCCTGATGTATGATTTGTTCGGCATTGCTCTATCTCTGCTCGCGATCTATACGTCCGGCGTTTACTATGCTTTCTGGTGCCATAGTGTAAGTAGAACTATTTTAATATATGTACACTGATTTCCTGACGGATTGGAGTATAACCAACCGCTGTGTATGGCTTTTGTGGACTACGAGAAAGCCTACGACTCCATCGAAACCTGGGCCGTTTTGAAATCCTTGCAGCGATGCCAAATCGACTGGCGATATGTGGAGGTGCTGAGAAATAGATATTAAAAGATACCAAATGGCAACCATGTCCGTTCAAGTCCAAACCCACCAAACAAGACCGATCCAATTACTCCGAGGTGTGAGACAGGGTGACGTAATATCCCATAAATTCTTACCAACGCGATGGAGGACGTCTTCAAGACGCTACAGTGGGATGGACTAGGCATTAACGTCAATAGTGAATATCTCACGCATCTCCGCTTTGCAGACGATATAGTTTTGATGGCTGAATCGCTGCAGGACCTACAAAAAATGCTGTCTAGTCTCAATGTTGCCTCGAGGCGTGTGGGACTCGGGATGAACCTGGACAAGACCAAGGTAATGTTCAATCGACACATCATCCCTGAGCCGATATCCGTCGAAGGTGTAGCCCTAGAAGTTTTTCAGAAGTATGTATACCTTGGGCAAATATTGCAGTTGGGTAAAGACAACTTCGAGGGAGAAATCACCAGAAGAGTGCAGCTTGGATGGGCAGCGTTTGGGAAGTTGCGTCATCCTTGCCACAATGCCTCAAGACCAAGGTGTTCGATCAGTGCGTTCTACCAGCCATGACTTACGGAGCCGAGACGAGGAACCTGACGGTGGGGCTGGCTCACTGATTACATGTCACTCAGAGAGCTATGGAAAGGTCAATGCTCGGAATTTCGCGAATGGACAAAGTCCGAAACGAGATTATCCGGCAGAAGACCAAAGTGACAGACATAGTCTCGAAATGTAGCAGACTGAAGTGGCAGTGGGCCGGCCACATCTGTCGTAGAACCGATGGACGGTGGAGTAAACGGGTTCTCGAATGGAGACCGCGCCTCGGCAAGCGTAGCGTTGGGCGCCCTCCGACCGATTACTTAAAGAGGACGGCTGGTAGTGACTGGATGGCAAAAACGGGAGATCGAGCCATGTGGCGTACACTGGGGGAGGCTACGTCCATCAGTGGACTGCAATAGGCTGACGATGACGATGACACTGATTATTCTACACATGAACTAGCCCACACTAAGATATCTAAGGTCTTGTGTCGTGGGTACTAAGCAACGGTATATAAATACATAGATGAGTATAGAAACGTCCATGGCTCGGAAATAAATATCGATATTTATCATAATCAATGTTTGCACCTACCGAAATTCGGACCCAGGACTTGTAGTTACTTGTTTCGTGGGTAAATATGCAGCGCCGGCCCGAAGTAAATTTTAAAATGGAGCGGGATCCAATTATGGCGCCTCTCCTGTTTGTTCCTAATAATATATGTATATAGGTATACCTATATCTTTACCATTTAGGTGCCCTCTAGGATTTGGCGCTTGGAGCGACTGCTCCATTCGCCGTATGCGCGAGCTGATCCTGTAAATATGCATGATAATTACAGAAACGTACATATACGGATACCTATTTTTGTCCAACAAGTTTCATGTTCTTTAAGCTTCGTTGTTTAAAAATAGTTAAATATCGCATTATGTAAGCACGTCCGTCCATACACGAATGTCACGGATTCAAATGAGACAAGACAACGCAATGTTACGTTTCGCAATGTTGTAGCCGTTTTAGTCTTAGTTTGATTGTTTAGGTTACATTGTGCTAGTAATTAATTGTATTTTCCTTGTGTATAGTTTAGGTGACATTATATTCCCGCTGGTTCCCATAAAGTATACAACATTCGGGAATAACATATTTTTTGTATAATTAAAATTGGATCTCAAATTAGGTCCGGCTGGACTATAATTATGCCTACAACGTCTTCAAATTAATGTGAATTAATGCAATAACAGATACACCAATATGCCTATAATACAAAATATCCATAAGTATAATAGGTACGGCTATTCGGCTATGCAATAAACATTTATATGCCCATGTCCATCCATGCGAGCTGTATTAATTAATTTTTAAATCTTTTTCTCACATAAGTTTGTACTTACATAATTTTAATTAAAAAATAGAAACAGTTCTATATCACATTATTATTTTACTACGTCATAAAGTGCTCGATTATTTTGTTATTTCTATGTATTTATTAGACAAACAGGTCTTAGTCTGATAATAATCGGTACTAATATAATAATTAAACATTAATTCGATGATAGATAAGAAGTACTAGCCTACTAGGAGCGTACACACACAATGTTTTGATTAAATTGTAATGTAACAATTTCACGAGCGACAGTGATGGATGTTTGCAAAGTTATCCATATGCAAAACTCTTGCATAAATAATGCATTTTCTTCACTTAAATATATTTATTAGTTTTATAAATTTATTTAACCCTACAAAATGCAGGGTGTCAAAAATATGAAAGACTCATTTGAGTGTCCCCCTCCACGGAAATCTTTAGTAAAAGGCGAAAGATTTATACGTTTTGAAGGGAAACCAGAGTTATTGAGAAACTGATACTGAGGCGCATTTACTACAAGCGAAAAAGATCTCTATATCGCGTTTTACAATTTTGATCTACGTCTTGCTAGCGACATCTATTGGCGTATCCGAAATCATTGTGCTGCCTGTGACAGCGCACGCGCATGGTGACACGCATCATTCGTATTTTGTCGTGCCATATAAATTAAGTAGTGCACTTCTTGTTTACTTATGAAGTTATCAACAAAGTACTGATCATTACATAACAAGATGATCATAACATAATATTAGAATAATTTAATAGTTCCTACAACCAAATAACTTTGATATGATTATTAAATTGTTTGTAACGCCTTAGTAGATGAAACATGATCTAATCGTAGAACTCTAAGAGTACAGAATATACATTTACGGAGGTGCAGCTGATATGCTGATATAGTGTATCATTAGCACAGGATTTTTGAATGTCAAATAGTGTATAGGGTAGGTTAGGGACTTCAAAAATAGGATGTTATCAATTTGATACGTATGTATGTAATATTATTGGAACTGCATAGAATCACATATGATATCGGCCATGAAAACGGTTGTTTTCGCCACGTTGGACAAATATTGAGGGACTGTCTGAAATTGTGTATCACTGTAGTCCCTCCCTTAGTCGCCTCTTACTTACAATCACCAGCGGGAAGGGAATGGGGCGTTTTCACTTAAGACTAAAAAGTATGTATGCAAACTTTCTTTATTCTTTATTGCACACACACAAAAAGAAATATGGCATACAACATTAAAGAAGAGATGTACAATGGCAAGCTTATCTCTACCAGAGATCTCTTCCAGCAAGCCAAGCAAGTAAAGAGAAATTGTTAACAACAGGGTAACATGTGCAATTAAACAAATTCTAAGAAACTACAAAATTACATTAAGAAAAAAAAGGAGAAAAAACAAATGACAGCATATTCATGTAATGGACAGGTAGTGATCCTTCAGCTTTTCCCTAAATGTGCCAACAGTGTGACAATCTCTAACCGTGTGGGGTAATTCATTCCAGAGCTTAACCGCCCGAACCGAGAAAGAATACCCAAAAGCCCCAGAATTAAATCGGGGAGTTTGTAGCAGTGATGCCGTATTGGATCGGAGAGGCCGATCTCTTGAAAAGAGATATTTAAAGCGCTCACTGAGATATAACGGAGAAAAACGATAATTTAAAATTTTAAAATGGAGTGTTAATAGATGAGTATTCCGGCGAAAACGAATCGGGAGCCATTTTAACTCTTTACGAAAGTGAGATACGTGATCAAATTTACGTAGTCCGTATATAAATCGGATACCTAAATTCTAAAAAAACTTGTTAAATTTACTACTTTATTTTCATATGTTAAGTAAAAAAACAACTGAAATGGCCTTTAATAATATAATATTTTTCAGACTCGATTGACTGGTTGTAGATGTAGCCTAAATAACGTTAAGGCCTAAGAGCTTCATAGGCTTTATAGCTCTATAGCTTTTTGAGCGTCTTATTTTATTAAATTAGTCTTAAAAAAAGGTTAGGCCTTTTTATTAAGGCCTTCAGGCTTATAACCAAAAGGCTTCAATAGACTTAATCCTTGCCTAGCCTCAAAAACTAAATGGCTTTTTAGGTTTTTAGCCCACTAGGCTTTCATTTAATAGGCTAGTCTTAAAAAAAGGCCTAAAAGCCTAAAGTCCTTTACAGCACCAATATAGGGCCAAATGGGCCAAACGTAACAAGAAGGGTTACATTTCCATTGTGAATACGAGATGTCGCTCTACAGTTCACGCTTAAAAGGAGTATCTTGCTTACTCAGTGGAAACAATATTGTTTTAAGAGTTCACAGAGACCCCTTTGGTCGTAATAGAAAATGAAACCCTAAAAATGTTAAATATTCTTAACACACTTAACTTAGGGCCATTTTTTCCAAAGGTCAATGCTGTCTTTCTCTAAAACTGGATCCAAGATAGAGACAGCATGAACTTTATTTTTTAGATAGGCTATCTGACCTTTGGAAAAATTTGCCTTTAACGAACTTAACTCAGGGCCGTTTTTCCAATGCTCTTGTGGGGGTGGTGAAAAGGGAAGCGCTTCCGGCCTCACCGGGCCGCTAGTTGTCGTTCGGCCCATGTACGAGTATATATTCCAATTATTCTGAGAAACTTCGATATCGCGTTCTAGGATTTGCATTCGATTGTGGTTCTCTCCTGCATCCGATAGGTGGCTCCACTACACTCTGATTAATCTGAAAGATAAATCTGATGCTGACTTTCTCTAGATAAAACTTGATCAAGATCAGTGGCGTAACTATACCATCTGGGGCCCGTCGCAAATTCCAAAATACTCAGCTACAATGTAAAAAAATATTTTTGAGCTCGCGGTCTCTTGGGCCGCGGCCATCTTGGGTCGGGGGCCCGTGGCATTTTGCCAGCCCTGCCACCCTATTGTTACGCCACTGATCAAGATAGACACAGCATCAACTTTATCTTTCCAATAGGCTATCTGACCATTGCGAAATTCGCCAAAATTGCCCTTAATAATTTTACTTCTCAATTTCCAGGAGCTCCGTCTATTCTACATGACAACGGTGACGGTGATATTCGTGGTGGCCATGCTGCTTCAGATCCCGAGTCTGAAGGTGCCGTATATGGTGAAGATGTGCGTGTTCATTGGCTGGGCGGCTTATGGCGTCCTGCCTACCTTCCACTGGACATATGCTATGGGCGGGCTTGGCAATCCATTGGTGCAGGTTGGTACACTATTTTATAATACACCTTTGTTAAACACGCCAATACCCCGTAAGATGGGTTTGGTAAATAAAGCCTGAAGAGGCAAAAAACCAACTTACCTTCGTATTTATTATATTTTTTATTTCACAAGAAATGTGGTACATAGCAAAGATCTTAAAGTAAATAGGTTTCGCACATTTCGCCACAGTCAGGCATACAATATTAGCTGGGATCGGGAATATATAGTTCTTCCCTAATAGCGCCACTAATCGCTAGTAGTGTAGATTTCTCTATTCTGTGTGATTTACCTTATATTCCAAGTACATTATTCATTAGCATGATTCGATAGCGTACCTATAACAATAATATTCTCATACTTGTGTTATTTGTGCCTTGTGATTCTTTTTAACATAATAGTCATGTTTATTTTTACATTTATTTCCAGCTGTTCCTGCCACGCATTGTGGGAATGTACTCAATCACAGGGTCAGCATTCGCGATATACGCCTTCAAGGTACGTATTACGTTTATTTAATAGTTGCGAGATTACTTTTTTGGTCTTCTTGAAACCGTATGCCTGAGTGTGTGGATTTCCTATTTAACTTCAAGAATAATAATAAAAAATTACGGGCCGAATTATTTAAATTAAATAAATGTTGCAACCAGAGTTACTTTTGCATTTATAACAATGTTAGTTAATAGTAAGGATCATGCCTTTGTGCAGTAGTGGTATACGTTGAGGCTGGTTAAAAAACTAGGTCCCAAATTAAAGGCATTGAAAGGCAACAACAAATCTATACATATAATAAAATTTTATTGTAACGGTTCGATGTTTGTGCACGCTAATCTCAGAAAATCTCAGAAAAATAATCGTCATCATCATCATTTACAGCCCTGAGAAGTCCACTGTTGGACATAGGCCTCCCCCAACAACATCCACTCCGACCGGTCGGAAGCAGCCTGCATCCAACCGACGCCCGCAACCTTGGCCAGGTCATCCGTCCACCTCGCGGGTGGCCTTCCCACGCTGCGCTTATATAATAATATCGACATTTAATTTTTTCTGCAGACTACGCGGACGGTCGTCCACTAGTTTTGAAATAAAACTTTGGTGGGTCAACCTGATAATGTGTAGTTTGCCTCTATTTCCTACCCATTGTTACAAAAAGAAAAGAAATTTACAATGTTGTTGTATTCTATTTTCAGATACCTGAACGCTGGTTTCCCGGTAAGGTTGACTATATCGGTCACTCGCACCAATGGTGGCACGTCTTAATTCTGGCATCGCTGTACTATTGGCACAACTCCGCCATGATCTACGTCCAGTATAGAATGAACCACGGCTGCGCCAATAGCATGAGAATATTCTAGACTTTGCCGAACTGGCTTATTATGGCCGCAAAATTGAGGTTTCTTGAGAGGAATACCTGTATATGTTCTGAGAGCGAATCTCGAATACAGATTGTATTTATATTAATTTAAGCAAGTATTAGTGGGCTCTCTTACTTAATAATTAAGTGCCTTTTTATAATTGGATGCCTTATTTGTGAGATTGGAAGTAATAAAGGGAATTTACGAGACTGGAAAACAATGTCGCACACACGTCAAAATTAAAGACTGCTAAAAATGTTCACACTACCTTTTGGTTTTGTAAACATTAACTGTGTTCTTACAAGAAAATTTTAACGTTTTTTAAGCTAATCATTGCCTAAATTTGACATAAATTATATTCCATACATTCCATAAATTTCCAATACGCGGTTTTGTAATAACACCGTCAGGAAATATTTCAAGTGCTACCAATTACTTAAAATAGTTTGAAAAAGGCTGAAACAGTGACTTATATATGTCACACCTTCGTTTTCTAATATACATAGTTACCTAACAAATAGAAAAATTAGCAATACTGTAAATGATAACGAAGGCCTTATATGTAGTAGTAAATAGGATTATATTGTGGTAGATTCTGACCGTCACATTTAAACAGAAACATTAAATTAGTTTAAAAATTGTAGAATTATTTATAGACAAACACAGCATGCACAATTTTGAACCATAATATCAATATATGGCTTATAATTTATGTACCTAGTTAAAACACGAAACAATATTAACCAAGACCAGCAACACTCAAGACCAACAGCCAACTTCGGATCTCAAGAGATCTTTTGTATATTTCAGATTAAATTGTTTCAATGTTTTAATCCGAGATTCTTTATGATCTCTAGTACTTATTGAAATCGCCCGCAAGACATTCCCGTGGCCTCACAGAGAGATCTACGAAATTTAACAATTGAATCAGCGTCTGTCCTTCTCCATTCTTAATGTAAATGGAAAGGGACAGGTAAAACAATTTTTTGTTTTAAGAGCAGTGTGGCGACATACTTCGTAAAATTAAGTTTAAGCAGCATTTATTTAATACTTTTTGATTAGCCAAGCAAATGAATTAAGCTATTAGTTTTATTGTAATAACTACTTATTAATTTTAGGAAATTATCAATATTTATCTAACTGGGTTATATTTAGAGTAGATATAGTACTAGATTTATGAAAGACCATAAAATCCATTTGCTCAATTTATTGTACTTAAATTATTCAACTTATAGTATACTTATTTATACATAAGTCTAATATTTTGTTGTTTATTTACTTTGTTTTGTTTGTTATTTATAGGGCAATTTATTTGTTTGTAGGTACCTTATTGTTTTTATTCTAAATTTTAAGTAGGTGCTCAATATAATAATGTGTGTGAATATTAATATTGATGGTATTTACATGATCTGTGATTACACATATAAATCTTTACTTATGATTTTTTAATTCCGTCTCATTGGAATGCCCGTTTTTATTGTTTTAATGTTTACTTTTACGGTCTGTTTGTATTTATAACACAATTTTACTATGGAATATAAACATGTTTTTGGTATACTTTTGACGTTTTATTTGTTAAGTTTTTTGCTTGCTGTTTTTATCCTTACACCCCATGTTACACCCTCAATCAGTAGTAGCAAGGATTAGGTACCTCTATGTTAATAATACATTTTTGAGCTTACTATGCTATCGTAGCATGTCATAGGTAATTTTTTCTGATTACTGACTATTTGGGAAGTTCCATACGAATTGAAAGGAATACTAGCGCCATCTTTTGTGGAGTAGATTAATCTATTTTCAATCCCATCCCATTACGCCGTTCGAGCAAGTTTATAAATTAGTGTCACTATTAGATAATAGATGTCAGCACATGTGTAAAATGATACAAATCTGCAGAGCTAAAATTTTATTATTATTATATTAATAATATTAGAATAACTAAGTACATAATAGCTCGAGTTGTCACTTTGATTCTAATTTGATCATAATAGTGTTATTTGCATATTTTTAATGTACATCTTCTATTTAATTATCCTTAAAGGATAGAGTTGTTTGCTCAAAAAAACCTAAATAATATTTTTTTTTTGTTTTTAGACCAAATTGGCACGTACATTCACATCAAATTTTTTAGGTAATAATTTATGTTTATAATAATAATATAATTTATGTAGGTAAGTTAACTTATACTTAATAAAAAAGAAATAAAAATGATACTAATCTCATTACTAGAAATAATAGGAGTAACTCGAAACATAAGTTTCAATAAGGGTCGTGGCACACGGAGCGTGTTATCGCCGTCACTGGCGCGGCACAGTCTCCCCGTGGGAATAGGCACGCGTTGCTCATGTAATCAATTTGCAGTCACTGGATTGGTTAATTTCTGTCAGTAAGTGTGTAGATTTGAAGAAATGAGCTTCTAAGATAAGGTAAATTATTTATTATAGTATGAATGAGTGGACAAGGAACTCGGGCATAGGTACTTACCTACTCTCAGGCGATAAGCTAGCAACTTGTCACTGAACATTTGCATTTGTCAGCGTAATGGTAAACGTGACTGTGGGTTCTCCTTTATGATCCTGCAGGTCGGCTACCCCAGTTCGGGAACGCAGCCGTGTATAGGTACCTACTTACATTACATGTAGGTAGATATTATTATTAGCCGTGTGGTGCCGGCAGCAGAGTAGAGTGGGTATCGTACGAGGCGATTAAGGGTTTCCGGGAGGTGGGCAGCGCCTCCCGTACTGACAACATAGTCCGAAAATCACACTACGGTCACCAACCCGCCTGCCCAGCGTGGTGACTACGGGCAAAACCCCCCTGTGGCAGTAGCCTTGTGGCGTGCCCTGGGGGAGGCCTACGTCCAGCAGTGGACTGCAATAGGCTGAAGAAGAAGAAGAATATATTATTATGTATATCGCTAGTGCATTTTGTATAAAAACGTTTCACGCACATCTCCACATTAAACTGAGTGTGACAAATTTTAAGTTCATCAGTTCGCGCAGTTTCTTTAAATAAGTGGTGAAAAGTGCTTATCCCACATATTAATTATAGCGGTCGCCCACGACTTCGTCCGCGAAAGGGGGCATTGCACCCGTGCGAAGCCGGGGCGGATTGCTATATACCCTATAGACTTCCTCGATAAACGGGCTATCTTACACTGAAAGAATTTTTCAAATCAGACCAGTAGTTCCTTAGCGCGTTCTCTTCAGCTTTATAATATTATTAGTATATATATTAGATAATAAAATGATAATAGTAAAAATATCCTGTATTTTTACTGAATCACAGAACAGAGACAATCACGTAGGGTGAGACAAAAAAAAAACGTCACTTTTTTCACTACAATGCATCAGCGGACATTCGGCGTTGCGAAATGAAAATACATATTGGCCATTTATCTCTATTCCATACCTTTTTTTAGGCCCAAAAGCTTTGAGTTAACTGTGTGCGAACGGGGCGAGCGCAAATTCATTTATTTTACCTACTAGGTAACATTTTTTACATTTAGTTTTTTCGATTTTAAACTATTTTATGTTGAATCTTAGAGCCAGCATACCCATTTCAAGTGTGTATTGCTATGAAACTTCTAACTGCCACATTATAATGAAGTAGGCACTGGAACACTTCTTTCTCTTCGCATTGTGCGACACGAACTTGACATTTATTTGTCTTTGTAGGCACTTAATAATAATATAATATGTGGGCATCTAAAAATTATATAGCTACCCATTTAAAAACTTAGGTACCTAAGTATTCTCTAAGTACGAAACTACCGGTAGGTACTTAGGTACTTACCGCATTTTCCGATAGGTACATACCTACGCACTCCCATAAAGTTACATGTAGGTACTGTACAGATAAAATAATGAATGTGGAAAAATGAATCCAGGAGCGTCGATATGTGAAATGACGATTTTGTGTCATTTCACTCATATCGCTTCCATAAATTGCACGAACGAAATGGATTTTTACACTCGACCAATTACAGTGAACAATTTATTGTTTTGTATGTTTGTGAAGCATGTTGTGAGTGGATGGCGATTGTTTCTTCCATTTATTGTATCGAATTTAAGCAGTTGAAAAGCATAATAAGAATACATCAATTTTAGATACTTACCTACTAAACATCTTCTTTCTTAATATATAAAAAATCCGTGTCACTGTGTATGTTCCGAATAAACTCAAAAACGAGTCAACTGATATTCATGAAAATTGGCATATATATGTAATTTGGTCCAACTTAGATGATAGGATAGTTATTATTTTAATTAATGGTCTTAATAACTAATAATTAATAAAAAACTGATCATCAACGTTGGTTGTTGTTATTAATCGTACGTTCCATAAGTCTGCAACAGATGGCGCCTTCGGAATTCTTCTGTCTTTTCTGCAGTCCACGCGGACGGAGTCGCGGGCGTCCGCTAGTCTTTTATATAAGGAAGAAAATGCTATTGGAAAAGCCCACAATAGTGAACCTATTTACAAGAGACTTGAAATCACATATTTATTTTTCTATACTTGTTTATGAATTCTCCATACTATCGGGAAAAATATAGTAGGTACTTACATGTTGCGTTTCGCTAAACCTTTTATAGGTACCCTGTATAACTATAACGTTAATTAATAGTGTAGTAAGTACAAACCTAGATCATCGACACACTAATTGCTAGATGTTTATTTCGTTTCTTCCACATTTATTTTTCAACACTAATATTCAAAAGTGGCACCATGTGGTTCTATCGGCCCTTGGTGCTCTGCCTACCCCGTAAGGGATAAAGGCGTGATTATATGTATGTATGTACTAATATTCAATCAATACCTACCCAGATAGGTCTAGTGTACTTAATACTATAATAGATTAATCAATCTATCATATAGAATAGAATATTTGATTGAATGCTTACCATCCAAGTTGGCGGGGTCAGTGAGAGATCTCGTCCCTGGGGCACGGCACTGACGGATTGTTCCGATATTGCCGTCGACGTGCGCCACGTCACTTCAACGTCATCGTGCGTCGTGGCAATATTGATCTGTCTAGGATTAACTTTATCGATTGAGAAGATTTCATCAACTTGAACCTTGCATACTCGTACATCGAGACCAAAATCTCAGATCATAGATCAAACCTTCTTATTGTTTTCTTACAAAATAGAAAGTGCAAATATAAAACTCGCGTGATTTTTTTTTCATTTCTTTACTAATATTTTTTTTTTATATATAATATCTTGACTAGGATAAATTGATAAGACACTTCTCCATAATATAATCCGCTAGGATATGGTTGATCGTTTCACCATTAAAACATTGTGCTGAGGGATTCAGCTTTGTTTACCGAAATTTGGCTAGTGTATAGCTACGAGTATCGGGATGAAAAAATAACGTTGCCAAAAACGTCATCCGAGTTAATTGACCCGATAGCTCAGTTGGTTAGAGCGAAAGCATGGTTTGCGAGAGGTCGTTAGTTTAAATCTCACTCGGGTGAATTTTTTTTTCATTTCTTTATTAACAATTTTTATAATAAAATATAAAGTAATCGGAATATAACCACATTATTATTTATAGAAAAAAACCCGACTTTGTTAAAATTTTGACCCAGTGTCACTCTCACAAACTCACGACTTAGACGAATCTAATGATCTCTCCAGCTCTAAGGCGACTAGCCGTTCAGGCTCTAGCTAGAGCATGCCAAAGAATATAAATAGTAAATACAAACATACACTCAAAAAACATAACCTCCGTACTTCTGGCGCAGTCAGGTAATAAAAAAAAATATAAAAGATTATACCTACAGTACAGCAATTGTCATTAGGTAGGTGCAGTTAAATGCAGTTGAAAATAATAAACAAAATCGGAAAATAATGATTATGAAAAATATGATAAATATTAATACCTAACTTGAAACCTTTCTTTTCTAACACAACCCACCAACAAAATACTTCTTTTAAATAATGATACCTACACAATTGATGAAAAAATAAATTATATGGAATCTAGCAGAATCTAGCATTAATATCTAACAAGTGTTGTTGCAAAATATTATAACATTAGGTACCTACAGCTTTAATCCTTCAGTTATCTTGATACCAAAGAAATTAACATAAAACTCATAAGTTTAAACTAAAACCCGCCCACTGTCACATGTCTGCTTTGTTACTATTTTATGCAAATTCTATGCAAATATAATTTTGCAAGTTTTTATGCATTATTTTTTCTGTTGCAAAAAAATTAGGGCACGCGATCATTGCGGCGCGCGCATAAAAAATAACAATTAAATAAGTAAGTTTTTTTATATTCATATAAAATAACTCCATTATCGTACATTTTTTATTAAGTTTATTGTATTACAGTCGGTAGTAATAATAATAATTGCAAATCTATTAATCACTAGTGGACGCCCGCGACTCCGTCCGCGTGGACTACAGAAAAAACGAAATGTCGAAATTATCCGGGATAAAAACATTTTCCCGGGATAAAAAGTAGCCTATATGTTAAGTGGGACCTATCACAATATATTCCTGAAAACTGCATCGAAATCGATTAAGCCGTTTCTGAGATTAGCGTGCACAAACGCACAGACAAACCGAAAAACAGACAAAAATTCCAAAAATCATCGTATTGGGTACTATTGTGTTGATAAAGGTCTTCTATAATATTTTTTCTCATTTATCTTCCATGTACAGACAGCGATCCGTTACATTTTTATTATATGAATAGATTATTGTATTGTACTTACTTAGATGCGGGGCTTCACTAGAATACATCAGCTGCATCTCCTTCCAGGCATATTATAAGAGTCCACTAAGGAAGTCGGTCATTATCTCAGGCGATAAGCTAGCAACTTGTCTCTGATCACTACACCTGTCTCGTCGCTATACTTAACGTGGCTCAAAAAAAGAAATACATTCGTAATATTATCTTGCATTTACCTGTAGAAGTCCTTACTAGCTAATAGAGGTATACAAATTAGAGGTCGCTATGCAAATGGGTTCTTCTTCTTATGTTAAAGTGGCTCAAAGAAAAAAAAGAAATACATTCGTAATATTATCTTGCGTTTACCTAGGTAGAAGAAGTCTTTACTAGCTAATAGAGGTATACAAATTAGAGGTATATAAACTATGGTTAAATATTTAACTATAAGTAGATGGACAAATGGGTTCTTCTTCTTATGTATCAAAACTTTTAGATAACTAATTTCCTAGAAGATCCTCTGCTAATAACATTTCTAATCGTCTCCAAGAAAATACTAATTTGGTCCTAAATAATTTAAAACGTGCGAAATTTCACAGTAGGCGTTCAAAGGTATAGCGTAGGGGTTGTAATAGGGGATGGTGGGCTAATGATTAATCACGCAACATGAATATGCAGGGGCTGTCAGGTGCTGCTGGGGTAGAAATATAACGAACCCAGTCAAAGTAGGTAATATACATAAAACATTATACGTTTAAATTTAAAATAAAGGCTGTTGTTGTTGCTAGACACATTTGATCATGTAGATTTTAGAAACAGTTAAGTATATAATATAATTAATTCAATGATTATGGTTAGGTATAATATTTTTTTAGAGCAAACCTACAGTTCGTTACCGAAATATTAATTGTAATAATGTTATGTTACAAAGGTACTTTATAAATTTAGAAGGAGTCTAATCTGTCTTTGTTTAATCATTGATCACCGCAGCAAAATGGAAATGTAGTAGTAGAATACAAAAGTGCATCAAAAATGGGAAGTCTAAACACAACGCCGCACGTCCGCGGCGCAAACAAAATTACACCCATTATTATTTCACCGCATTATCATCTAAATCGCATTTCGCGCCATTACGGTGTTTAGGTATTTGCGAACTATTGTTAGTGGCGTTGTGTATAAAATAAACATTTGTTTGGGAGGGAAGCGGGACAATATCGGCCGGCCGTATATCCGACATTACCATCAGAATGGGCCTGATGTATGGAGGCACGGAGCCGCGGGTATGCGTAAATAATATTGTATTACTTAGAAAGTCACTGGTTGTACTATGTGTTTTGGAAAATTATTAAAGTTACCGAGGAACCTTTATTTATTTTGCTTTAGCACCTAGTATTCTGAAAATATGTGTGTAATGTACACGTCTACTTACCTAGTTTGGTAGCGCAATAAGAGATTTTATAAAAAAAATGTGCAATATTTTGCTGGTTTATACTTTAAACAACCATTCGTCGCAGGACCTTATCATATTAAAAAGACAAAGTATTTTATACTTTTATACAAAGCCTGTCTTATTTAAGACAACATATAGAGCAGGAGCTGGTAAATGAAAAAAGCAATTATCGGTCTGTCATATCTAATATTTAACCCTGCAAAAAACGTCATGCTTAAAAATGTGTTCTAGAGTCTCTATTTAGCTTTCAAAATAATAATACAAATCACTAGAATAAAAGCTTAAATAAGTATAATTTCAATTTCCATTAATTTTCAAATATCCACCAACCATTTTAAAATAACAATACAGGACCGTACTCGAGCCAATTAAATAATAAATGCAATCTGGAAACGTGTTTGCTTTGTAAACGAGGTGCCGTTGTCTCACGAGGGGCGGACTCTGATGAAATCTAAACTGAATTTGCACGGGGCGTGGAGGGTAACTACAGAATAAATACTAGAATATACCTAATTCTATGGGCAGAAGCGCGCATGGCGCGTGCCCGACTCGTGCCAGGCGCGTGGCGAAAAGACTAACGTCCATGCCCTTCCCGCCTCGCAGCGTTATTTTGGCGCGAAACAAGGTCATTTATAATTCGAACAGGAAATATTGCACGCCAATTTTGTCACATTTTTGGGGAATAGATTGATTTTGTGTGGGATTAGGCTATTTACGGGTTAGGACGGTTGCCGGTAATGAATGACCGTTGTTTGACTTGCAATTTTGTTTAGTGTGTTTGGTTAACTTGTGGTTGGGGGTAATTTTACGCTTATGTTGCTACGAGTATTATAAATTGAAGACCAAAATAGATATAACCACACTTAACATAAAATGAGGTTTAGTAGATTTCGTAGCATCTGCTACGACGTAGTACTACGAACTACTACGAATAAGAATATCGATTGAGAAGTCATACAAAACTCTTCGTTGAGTACCTACAAACTATTATTATGTTCCTATAAGTCATTTTACTAAAGATTGTGTTTTTTTTTTGTATAGAATGACAATAGGTAATAATAAGTTAACAATTACATAACGCATAACATCCTACAAATTGAATTCTAACCGGATATTCAAAATAAAAATTTAAAAGCGCAAAAACAATTCCAAAAACAATTTAACAAATATAAAATGAGCAACAAAGAACTATCCCACTCTAACAGAGTAATAACAGTGGCAGTAAACCATAAATCGCATTGTAATTATATGTAGTGGAAGTAACTATCGTGATACGGTTTACGAGGCGTGTGATTGAGTTGCTCACTGCTTACTACTTACTCTGGGTACTGTCACTAATGATTAAATGCTTTAATTTCCCACGGCATTACTGTGAATCAAACTAAAGTAAATAAATATGTACCTACACATAGAATTAACTTATTTCATATTTTCCGAGTCGTTTTTACAGATATAACTTTTGCCGCTATGCGTCTCCCACAGAGTATATATCAAGATTCTTATAAACTGCCAGGCAATTATAAACATCTTATAAACAGCGACTTCGTCCGCGTGGACCGCAGAAAAAACTAAATTTTAAAATAATCCGGGATAAAAGTAGCCTGTGTGTTAATCCAGGGTGTCAGCTAACTCCATACCAAATTTTATTAAAATCGCTACAGCCGTTTTTACGTAAAATAGTAACAAACATCCATCCATCCATACTCACAAACTTTATAAAATAATAAAGTTAGTAGGATATTTAATGTGTGATTTTGAGTCTAAAATTTTGTGGATAGGTTCTCTATAGTGTGCGATTTTCTTGGCATTTCGCTTAACATACCCCTTTTATTACATTCTGTATACTAACAGACTGTAATTACGAATACGTTAGAGTAATAAACCGCCAGCTAGAGTGAACAAACGTTAGCTGGTAAATCTTTAGTTTAATGTTTGTTTGAGGACGGGTTCCGTATAAATATATCTGGAATAAGTAATTAGACAGAAGTGATTACGTAATTAAGCAACTGCAACTAAATAAAGTTTATGTAGGAGTACCGTCTTATTCTTAATCCAACTTGTAAGTAGGTATGTGAAATGTATCATTTCTTTAATTATTAGAAATTCAGCGGCTTATTATTATACTCAAAGATAACCTTTATGAGCATAATATTATAATTATATTCTCAAAATATTATAGCTAAATATTATATCAGTACATTCTCAAAATATTATAAGTAAGTACAGAAGATGAAAATTATATGGATCAATTTTATCAAAAGATTACTGAACCTATTATTGAAATTGAAATTCTAGTATAATTTATTATTGATAAGTGACTGTAAAACATGTTAATAGATAAATAACCTATTGTGTTCAATAGAATCTAATAAAATAAAAAAACTAAAAGGAAAAAAACAAGCACTTAGATGTCCGGTGGTCTAGAATTCTATAATATTATTATGGGATGAATACTATTGAAGAACATAAAATATTTTCTAATGATCGTAACATAACAACTGAACAGCCAGGATCCATTGTTTTTTTTCTTTTCAGTATTCATTCCATAATAATATTATAGAATTCTAGACCACCGGACATCTAAGTGTTTGTTTTTTCTTTTCAGTTTTTTTTTTATTATATACATTATTTGGTTCTATTTTAAGCAGTCGGGTTTTTGAATTTTTTTTTATTATGTACATTATTTGGTTCTTTTTTAAGCAGTCGGGTTTTTGGATTTTTTAAATTATGTTTTTTTCGTCGGTCAGTCGGGTAAAAACAGGTAACTCGTATTCAGATTCGAGCTTCAAAAGTGAGCTTTACAAAACCAGCCTACGAACTTTACCAAGAAGAGCAATCGAAACTTCTCAGAAAACATGTCACTTGCAAAATTAAAAGCCTAAATTAATAAACAAACCGGCCTTCTCTTAATAAATCAACAGAGTGTCGTCGAAACCGCTTTAAAAGATAAAATCACAATTTGCGAAGTTCCAAAGCGTTGGACTAAATTAATTTAGGTCTCGTTGTTGTTTGCTGATGCTTTTTCCTGGCTTAAGGCTTCGATTAATTGCTTGCGACGTTTTCTTTGGCATTACCTTGAGCATTTGATCGCTTAAAGTGTTTGCTTACATCGCGGCGAGCTTGGAACTGATGTGTGGGAAAACTTTTTATACGATTTACGGTTTCAGTGACTTTTGTTAACACGTGTTTAAGATTAATGTTGATTTTAATGGTTTTTAGCTGAATGTAAGGCAGCAATTTCTATTTTATAATTGTACCAAATAGAAATAAAAGGTAAAATTTGCTTGAAAAATAAACCTTCAATTGTTTTCATATAAAATTTTATTTATTTTTATATCTTTATATACTTATTTTATATTTATAGCTATTATTTCTCCTACATTTCAGATAGGTACGGTAAGTAAATAAATCAAAGTAGGTAACTAAATCAAAATCAGGTCACAATAAACGCGATATCAAAATTTGCGTAAAATATAAAACAAGTGCAAAAGTACTGGCCAATTTAAATGTATTCCGTGCGTTTGAATTTAATTACTGAATTTAATACTAACAAATAACAAACTGTTTATCTTAATAAAGAGGCCGTCGGTGAATGGGCACATTCCTTTTCCTGAATTATCATAAAGCCTTTATCTTAGACGGGATCCTTTTGGAAATCGCACCCTTTGTACGCCAAACTTCGAGTCTGCATAATTTTGCTTCATTAAAGTCCAGAAATGATTAATAATAGGGATTTCTCGGCCTACCATCGTAGGCAGTAGTGTGACCATGGGTTATCTATTTCGCTCTTGTGCTTGATACGGGGTTTTCACTGGAATACATCAGATGCATCTCGTTCCTTGCATGTCGTAAGGTCGACTAAGAAACTCGGGCATTCTCTCAGGCAAGCTAGCACTTGTCGATGATCATTCACATCTGTCCCCGCTAATATGCCGAACGTGGCTGAAGGATCTCCCTCATAGTCCTGCAGGTCTAGCTACCCCATTTTGGGAACATAGACATGTGTATTTGTAAATAGCAATCTTCCATGAACTGAGTTTGAGTTATATTAAGTAAGTAATATAAATTTATTATTCATCAAATAGTATGTTATTGGCTATAAACAAAAGCTTTACCCATTAATACAACCATTTTAATTCATTACTTTAAGGTAATAGCTAGAAACAAATATTAAGAATATCTACATAAAAGGAAATACAAGGATCTTTATTTATATAAAGGAACTGCAATTATTCTAGCGCTTCATGGTCACCCTCGTTGGGACGTTATAATTGGTCGAGATTTCAGCAAAATATCATCCTCCGCGTTCCCATTCCTAAATTAGAAAATTAAACGAGTATAATATTGAGGAGCCCGATTTGAATATTCAAATGGAATAAATTAATAGTAAGTACGACTGCTTTATAGAAAACAAAATTATACTTAGGTACTCAGGTCTGCTACAATGCCTCGCTTCGTTTCGGTATATATTGGAATGAGACCACAGTCAATTCACTCAGTTGAAGAATACTTGGTTGGTTTATAACACGTGACTCATACCAAAATATTCATACATAATAAAATAAAATCACAAGTAAATCTGAAATATGCAAAAAACTCTCAAGTTATTAAAATTGACTCTAAGCACTACGAGTACAATCCTACCACAATCAAACGTAGCTAACTAATATGTAAGCATATGATGATCTCCGACCGTATTTCGGCCAAGGCGACCAATATCTACGGAGATAGGCCAGGTACGTAGGAGATATTATAGTGCACAAGTGTGTGCGCAAACACAGATGCACTCTCTATTTCGTTACTCTTATAGTCCGATGGGACGGAAAGCCGACACGACCGGAGAGAGATCAGGCGCAGGACCAACAGTTTTACGTGCTTTCCGAGGCACGAGCTATGTGATAATTTTACAACATTAAAATCTGTACATGAAATAAATTCATTGGTACAGGCCCGTGACTGGGATCGAACTTACGCCTCCCGCTTGGAAGGTGCACGTCTTAACCACTGGGCTATCACCGCTTCTATATAATATATATGTGTTTAGAGTAAAAATGGCAGCAATAAAGATTGTCAATCAGTAAACACGCTGGCGTACACACAGACAGCGACACTGACCCATTATGAAAACAATTTGAAGATTAAATATGAGATATGCAAAAAAACTCTGAAGATCGGTTATTGAAATAGTCTGTACGTACCACAATCATCCGTAGCTAACTAATATTATAATCTCTGTCTAGAGTAAAAATGGTAGCAATAAAGATTGTCAATCAGTAAACACGCTGGCGTACACACGCAGACAGCGAGACTGGCCCACTCTCGGTCAAGTTCAGCTATGAGGCAGGATTATGTTCTTACCGCTAATCTGGTGAGCACCGACATGATGGCCCTCAGCTGTTGGATATGACATGATTAAATATAGCGATGTTGTAAAAATGTGACGGTGCCTCTATACTTTTGCTTTGCTTATTTCAGTAGGTAAGTAACAATAGCTTGACCCTCTACATCAATTAGTCATTCCTATCTGTCGTAGGGTGTTAGGTATAGGTACAAGTAGGGGTTGTCACAAAAAGGGTGTGTTACTGAAATGCCCTGAAAATAACCTACTGTAGAAAACCTACATAATATTAGAGATTCGAAACCACATGTTTAGTTTTCTAGATAGAATTTCAAAACAACTCAGGAATGTTCATCTGTTCTCTATAATAGTGAGCTAAGTCCATACCATTTTGCTTATCATACCCCTTTTGTTACAACCTCGTTTACAATATTAAATATTCACACACACTATATTCACACACTACACAACACATTAACCTAGTCCCACATTAAGATCCCTAAGGTCTTGTGTCGTGGGTACTAAGCAACGGTATATAAATACATAGATAGGTATAGAAACAGCAATGACTCGGAAACCAACATCGATTTTCATGTTTGCACCTACCGGGATTCGAACCCAGGACCTATGGCGTCGCAGGCAGAGTCACTACCTACTAGACCAATCGGCCGTCATACAACCTGTATATGGGCTATGAGAGTCTTGTTGCGACATGGTAGAGTTCCTTCATACATAACCCATGTTAGTAGGTAATATAATAAGTAACTGTGTCCTAAATTTATTGTCATAGTAGCAAGTAGATTGTTGAATGCGTTTCTCCGGATAGTTCCGTTGGATGATACGAGTAGCGGTAGTTACTATGTGTATGACGATATTATTATTGTCTGTGCCAAGGGTTACGAAAAATGTTAGAAACGAGTGAAATGGACAGCAACACTTAAAAATTATGATTTGCACTAGCGGATGCCCGCGACTACGTTCACGTAGACGTCTGTTCCATCTATGGTAGTGCAATATAGGAGTTTGGGGGACACTCTTAGAGATTAAACATGGGCTAGGTAAATAAAACACAAAATTGATCACATAAATCAGATAATTTATTTCTATAATGATTTAATATTCGAGTTTAAAATGTGATCTTAACTACCTATAAATATTTACAATTACTTCAATAACTCTTTTTTAAACAACTCGAGTTTTCAATAAGTCATCATCTCAAACTTTATCTCTTAGAATAAACATTTTACTGTAAGTAAATCTATTTTATAACCCAATTATGAAAATATCAACGTATTCAGCACCCCTATTCTAGTAATAAAATACAATGCAAAATACTGGTATAATGTAAACACTACCCATTAGACCTTGTACCATCGCATAAGTCCTATAGGCGAGGCGCCACTGTCTATACAATACCTATTATTATACCACAAGAAGCGTTAGCTCACGTTTTTACTGCGCGTCTGTGATGCCAGCGCCATCTAATGTGGGGTGGCCCCTCAATCATGGCGACATTTTATCGGCCTTATAAAACGGTATTTTATATCTGGCAACACATCTGCGTAGCTCGATTAATCGGACAAATCGGATGGCGATTTGATCTCGATTGACAAATTGTATTCGATGATCAGTGAATGCATCGTTATAATTTTTTAAACTTGGTTACATATAGATACAAACTATCCAGTCACTCACATATTATGTTTACAATACACCTACAAGTTTACAAAACACCAACTTTATAAAATATTTTACACATACTTACAGATCTTAGCTAGGTTATTCAAATGTTAAGACATGTTCAGTTCAAATAAGTTCTAACGTTATGGAAAAATAACGATAATTTAGTAGGTATACTCGTATACTCCGATTTTTAATTCATCATCATCATCAGCCTATTGCAGTCCACTGCTGGACGTAGCCACAAGGCTACTGCCAAAGGGGGGTTTTGCCCATAGTCACCACGCTGCGCAGGCGGGTTATGACCGCAGTTTGTATTTTGGACTATGTTGTCAACACGGGAGGCGCTGCTGCCCACATCCCGGAAACCCTTAATCGCCTCGTACGATACCCACGGGCAGGCAGGGTAGTACAAACTCTACTCTGCCGGCACCACGTGGCTATTTATAATTATGTAGACAAAATTGACATTTGGAGTTACCACTTTTGTTATGTTTACAACACTTTTGTTGTAGCTATTTATTATTAATAATTATGTTTTAAGAAATGGAAAAATTCGTCACCCGAGTATTGTAGCTATTTGTTTGAAATATTATCCAAGTGGTGGACAGTGAAGTTTTAGAAACATTTTACATATAATATCTAAGCTAGGTCCATCGACAATTCTTTTCTTTGGAATCATTTTGAAATTACATCTCCCTAAGTTAGGTTACTCGTAGGTACTTACCTACGTAATTTAGTCACGTCATGATAATATTATAATTTTTAAATAGGTAAATATAAATTCTTAAATACTGTCGTAATTATTTATTATCTAATTTGCCAAAATTCACAGTGTAGGTACTGTGATCAATCTGTTTAAAAAGATTACCTACTTACTTTATTTGTTATTTTAGAAAAAAAACCTAGCTTCAAAACAAAATTTCACAGCGAAATATTAGGTATGGAATAAAAGTAGAGTTTACTCGTAAGTCTGAGTTTAGGTAGGTAACTTACCTGCCTCATGAACGTATAAAGAACAATTATTCTTTATACGTTCATGACCTGCCTTAACAAAGTTTATAGGTTTTTGTATTACCTACTAACACGGTAGGTAAAGTGTTTTAAAACCGTAGGTATTATACAGGCTGTAACAAAAAGGGTATGTTAAGCGAAAAGCTACGTAAATAACCCACTGTAGAGAACCTATCCACAAAATTTGAGACTCGAAATCACATGTTTATTTTTCAAGGTTGTATGAAAATTCCTGAGATATTTAAAAATTCTCCATACTATCGGGAAAAATAAACATGATTTGATTTTGAGTCTCAAATTTTGTGGATAGGTTCTCTACAGTGGGCTATTTACGTAGCTTTTCGCTTAACATACCTTTTTGTTACATCCTGTATAAGGTCTTTTCAAAATTAGTGATTATCTTTTGACACGAAACTAGGTAGATAAAAAGAAACAACTTTCACTATGGAACCTACTCCGAAATAATGAAAAAAAATACAGCTGTTCAATACAATCTCGAATAATTACTGATGCACTGAAATGTATGGAACAGCTGATTTTTATCACTATTTCGGAGTAGATCCCATAGTGAAAGTTATTTTTTTTACTTACCTAGTTTCGTGTCAAAATATAATCACTAATTTTGAATAGACCTTATCATTATAATTAATTGACATAGAGCTTTCACAATAGGTAAGGTAATTTAGCTACAATATTTTTTTATCAAAAAGTAGGCGAGTAGGTATTAACAAGTTAATTTAATTATTTTACATGAATAATTAATCTTAAAAGTTTCTTGCGCTGTGTTTTCTATACGTAGGTAGGTAGTAGGTACCTACTCCTACCAACAAAATCTAGATTTTTTTCTAAATGGATGACAAGATAATTTTAATGAATTAATTACTGTATAGGTATATCATTTTAATGTAATTATGTACTTACATGGATATTTCATTTTTTTAATATGTGAATGGACTGTATACATATCTACCTATTTTTATTATACAGGATGTTTGTGATAGCGAGGCAAATATTGATACCATGACTTCAGACAATCATTCTTAGGCGGAAAACACTTAAAATTTTCTCCGGAAAATTTCAAAATTTTCAGATATTTTCTTCATATTTTCAGGAAAAAAAATAAGTTCATTTAATTTGGCCTTAGATAATTAATTTAATTTTTTTTACCAAAACATGATTTAAAAAAAAATGCCTATAAAAAAGTTCAAATAACTGATCAACCCTAATAGAGAGTAACGAGTGATCCAAAAACAGCAATGTGTCACACAATAACCAATAAGCCCATTTAATTAGTCACAGGATCGCCCGATACAATTAGCGCGGACAGCAAAGATCACTGATATTCAAATCAAAAATACATTTCCTGCGAGTAATGACACTGTAGAATAACTCAACACAATGGGACGTGTTCAGCATTTCAATATTTGCCTGGCTGTCACACACACCCTGTGTAATTATCATGGTACATTAAAGTTATTATTAGATTATGACTAACTTAAAAACTATGTGATATACATATGATATTTAATTATTTATCAAACAAATTTAATCTTTATCTCTATAAAAAATCTAAATTAAATCTAAATCAATGAAGCAGAATTAAACTAAGTTAACTAATGAATTGTCAATCCATCAATCAAGGAACTTAGTATGCAGTAATAAAACAAAGTAAGTACTAGTATATTTCGACTTGTAAATTAATCCTGTAAGTAGTACTTACCTAGTACCTAGGCACCTAGATAAGTAGGTAGGTAGAGTAGTAGGTACCTAGATAGATAGGTAAATATTTAGTTAGGTAGTTTAAAAAATGTAATGGACTTATTGTTGTTACAATTAGCTCTACATTCATAAAATCTTGATTACACAGGTACAAGGTACAGACTTTAATTTCAGTTTCCGTTTGCCGTCGGCCACTTGCCGTCGGCTCTTACACCGTTGTGGTAGTCGTCCGCCTCTAACCTTGCTACAATAGTTTACACCACACCATCTCAACTGCCACACACAATACTATGTCAAATCTAATTACCATCACACTACACTAGCAAACAACGCGTGAAAAACGGACCGATATCATTCCGACATGAAGCCGCGCAACGAACGCTTTCCCGCGCGCGCGGCCGCCATATTGTCCCACGCCCCGCCCCCCTCCCCGCGGCGCCTCCTCATTGGACCGAGCCAGCAGGCGGAGTCACACGATGTTGCCAGCTTTTTGAATAAATAATTTCAGTAATTTAAGTAATGAAGGCAATTATGGCGTTGTTTAGCTAAGTTTGCGCGGGAACTTTATATTTATACCGCTCTCTTTATATACGCGGTTAATGCGCCCGATCTGTTTACGTTGCGAGCATGCTTTATTTATTGCCGGCTGCACGCCGCCGGCGATTTAAACTGCAATTATTTGGACGCCACCGGAAAACATATTGCTCAATTTAAATATTTTGTAACTAAAGTAGTAACAACAAGAGAATTAAAATTATGTGTGCTGTAACGTTTTTCATACTTTAATTTAAAACTAAACATGGTTTCTCTACCTAATTATTTAAAAAAAAATTGATAGGTAACAGGTAGGCGCATTATCTTCACATAATGTCACTCTAGATCATTTCTGAGGGTAGGTAAAAATTTATATGGTCCAGTATGTGTCTGTCTATGTTGTTCTTGTCTACGTCATCAATTAAATTCTGTCTCTACCAAAAAAGTATTACTTCATAAATCATGCGCCTGTATTTGTAGCGTCATAAACCCTGTCAAAGATCACCGCATTCACATATTATTATCCGGAACAGGATAAACAGTGACGTCACGGAGCGTCATCGCCGGCCGATAAAAAGTCGATTTTATTCGCACAACTTCGGCCAGCTGACTGGGCCCCCCTCGCCTCGCATGCACTGAATTCTCACTGCGCCCAGATTTCAGGGCGACAGAGCGAGATATTCTAAACTAGAGGGTGTGAGAGCGAGATGGCTGTATGTTTGAGAACTGGTGTGTTTCGTTTCGGTGGGCGGGCAGTCCACGGATGATGTATAGAGTGGTGGAGTTAGGTTCAAATTGCGTCGGGAAGTGGCCGAGATTAGAGCCAACGCGGTTCGTACCGCGCCGCGAACGTAAGCCCACTTAAGACTGTTTTTAATACTAGTATTTTTTACGCGATCCCGACAGGATTTAGCGGATAAGCGACGTCGCCGCGATCGTGTGCTTTGATTTATCGGTTTCGGATTCGGTTTGTTTTCCGGTGTTTACGTTAGTGACGGCTGGCCGCGGACGGACATAATCCAGTGGCTTGTGCCAGATTATGACGGATCTTGTATACTAATACTGTGAAAAGCTTAGCGTGGATTCAACAAACTTGAGCAGCTAAACCAGAGGCCGTTTCTGAACCACGTACCTATCCCTGTTCATCGTCAACAGTAAGTACCGTTTTTTCTATGAGATAGAGCTAAGATGTTAGCACCTAGATAACTGAGAGTTTGAAGAAGCTTGAATTACCATGACCTAACGGGCTTCTAAATGACATTAGGGTATTTTCAGTTATCCGTGATTTTTTAAAGATACAAAATATCTAAAGGTAGTTAATAATTAGTAGGTAATATTTAGTTCATATAATATGGCCAAATATAAAACTCTACCTACTTAAACATTGGCCATGTTTCTTTAAATAAAAATCGTAATTTTAAATACCTACAATAAATTGGGAGGACGTTATAAGAACACTCTGTATAAGCTTTATCTCTCTCTATATAAGTAACTCCTCCGTCAAATTATCCATTAATTTTCTTAATAGTTTAGGTACATCTGCTAGACACATGATAAAAACGAAACGTTTGGTAGGTATAACTTAGAAAAAAATTGAGAAAATCAGAAGTTGGTATACGGAAATTATTCAGTCTATATCAGACCAGTACGTAGGTATAACAGTCTTAAAATACAATTGAAAGGATGTAGAGATATAAATCTAAAAACTGTTATTAACCCTTATTATTATTAGCCCTTTAGCCTGTATTTTCCCTTCCTGAAGGAAAGGTTCTTTATAAAGCCGTGCGGTACGGAATGGCGCGGGATAATTATCCGCCGGAAACTCTACTGAAATCTTTCCGGGAAACTATACCGCTATTGTTTATATATACCTACATCTATAAATGGCCGCTCTATATTATGTAGTTCAATAACAAAATAAGTTTATTCACAACATATTGAATGTTGTGAAATGGCCCCAGCTCACCATATGCAGGATGAAGCCTGTGCTGGTACATTGTGCTGAAGTTCTTTATTACTCACTTACTGAACTCCTTACTATCTATTAAATATTAAATGTAATAGCACTGTATAGGTATGTAGCTTGATCCCACTCATATTATAGCCTTTATCATATTTTCTTACTGTCCACTCCGCTCCATCCTGAACGTCTTGGATTTCAGGCACTCAATTTCTTATTTTCAAATTTGTGACCTTACCTACATAACGCTAGGTATCCCTCTAAATACAATTTTTTATTTTTCTTTATTGTATATCATTTTTATGCCCTAAGTTAGGTGGACAAAATCAAAGATATGATTTTTTATATTGTGATGATCTCCGACCGTATTTCGGTCAAGGCGACCAATCTCTACGGAGATTGGCCAGGTACGCAGGAGATATTATAATGCACAAGTGTGTGCGCAAACACAGATGCACTCTCTATTCCGTTACTCTCATAGTCCGATGGGACGGAAAGTCGACACGACCGGAGAGAGATCAGGCACAGGACCAACGGTTTTACGTGCTTTCCGAGGCACAAGCTAAGTGACATTAAAATCTGTACATGAAATAAATTCATTGGTACAGGCCCGTGACTGGGATCGAACTTATATAAATATTTCCGGATTCTTAATAAATTAAAGTAAGCGACTAAGCTGAGGAGACTGAGTTTTAAGTTATAGGTAGTCTACATATATATGCGTTTTCACCTATTCGGTAGTATAGCCATACGATTAAATATTCAATAAACAGTTTTACTGGAGAGCCACGGAGCCAATTGGCCGACCTGACCATTACCAATTTGAAGAATGGACAACTTGGCCAGTGGTCCTGATTACTCTGGTCCACTTGCCACCTAAGACTGCAAATTCCCACCCACTCTTCACCATTTATCCAAGCTACTAAGGGCCGATTTTTCCAATGGTCAGATATCTTACCCGAAGGATAAACTTGATGCTGTGTCTTGATCGAGTTTAAAAAAAAATTTACTCAGATAGGCTCAAACATAAATAATAGGTTATTCACCAAATCACTATGCTACACAGAAACATTTTCAAATTAAGTTTATGTGGCGTGTTCGTATCTGGTTGATAATTTTATCTGGTTGGTGATAAGAGGTAGATAAATACATATTACGCGACATACGGTGTAAGAGGCATGTTTTCATGTAGTTTGTTAATTAGGGTGAAGCATTGTGTTTCGGCTTAGTGAGGTGAGTTAGTGAGTCGTTTAATTTCAATGTAATGGTCATTTGACACGGGGCTATGAGATGACTAGAGGTTATTATACAGGTGATTTTAGGTCGTCGACGTTCCTGAAAACTACGGAATCTCCTCATCATCACGATCATTTTTCTACATGGAAGTATACCTGGGAAGTGTCTAGTCCAAGATAGTTGAGTCCAAAGTTGAGTAAATAGACTGCGTTTTTCTGCATAAATGCACATAGACGCGCGTAGCAAGATTTTTTCACAAGAAATAATTAATATCTGTCTATGAAAAAACTAGCTCAAACACTGGACACCATAAATTTTCTTCGATCAATAATTTAAAAAAAAATTTCATCGTTATTTTTTTTGGCATAAACATACTTTATTTGATATCTAGACTTCGTAGGTACCCTTCGTTAACAATGAAAAACATCCTGTATATTGGGTGATTTTCCACTAGACGACACGACAACGACACAACTACGACATTTCGTCATCTAGTATGGGGGGTCGTGTCGTAGTCGTGTCTAATAAAAAAACTAGGCATGCTATCAAATACATTTTTGGTTCCAAAAAAGCCGTGGTCGTGTCGTTGTCATGGTCGTGTCGTGGCCGTAGTGGAAAAACGCCCATTACATGGAAAATGTTCTATTTCATGCAGGGTATTTTTTAGATTTGTTTAGATATGTATAATTAAATATCTAGTACCATAGCAATCTGTATAAATTGCCTAAATTGTCTTCTTCAGCCTATTGCAGTCCACTGCTGGACGTAGGCCTCCTCCAGGGCACGCCACAAGGCTACTGCCACCGGGGGGTTTTGCCTTTGTACCTAATATACGTAGGTAATAAAACCTTATGGTATACTTATATATTACGGTAAAAAAGTGAGATGATACGTGAAATGTAGACGTACTTGTATGACTTCATAACCAATGAAAATATATATATACATACAGACGAATTGAGAACCTCCTCCTTTTTTTGAAGTCGTTTAAAAAGAGCCCAATTTAAGAGTTAAGATACAACTCTAAAATGAATTCGACCTGTATTTAGTAATTAAAATTACTAAGTTTTAGGTAGGCATTATACTAGAGAGAGTTTTTTTAAATGAATTAATAAAATTAAAGAAGGATGTTGATTCTGGATCTAGTATAAATCCCAACTCTCACTTTAGGGATTTCACTAAAAGCTAAACATATACCTACATAGATATACACATGGCTGTGTTCCTGAAATGTACCTACCCTAGTTCCTGAAAACAGCCTTGTCTATATGTACCTATATAATAATATGTAGCCAGAAGTGCAGGATCATAATAAAGATTTAACTGCCATTTTAAGCATAACAGATATAGATCTACCGAAATGATAACTGACAACTTGCTAGCTTATCGCCTGAGAGAATGATAATAGAATCGAAATTAGGTAGGTTCCTACTATGTATATATTTTGGACTGAAAACTAAAAACATAAAGAATTTAAAGGAATTTCTTTGTAATATTTTTTACTTCTAAAAAATAATCACAATAAACTATGCCACGGCAATTCTGTCTATCACTGACAATGCCATCACCTTATCTAGTGATAGTGACTCAAATATAACCGCTAACGTTACATCTTACGTTAGCTCCCAACGTAAGTCTTATCCTTTTGTCATAAGCACCGAAATCGCTTATTTTATAGTCATTAAAAAGAAAAGTTCGGTTACTGTATAAATATTAGCAGATATGTCGCTTGTCAAATCGTTACACATGTTTTACATGCATTTTGCGTGTTACTGATAATAAGTGTACTTGTGTTTCGTGTCTGATAGTACAATCACTATCAATGACCGATTTAGTAATAGTTGTAACGCTGACTAGGCTTGTAATAGAGAGGCCCCAGGTTTGATACCTGTTTGAGGCAAATAATTCTTTAATGGTTTCACTTTGGAATAAATCGTATCATTTAAGACGTTGCACACTCAAGAGCTTCTAGCACTTTCTTATCTCTGTCTTGCTGACTAGGTAGTCGAAGCGCCTAATAAAAATTTTGGTACAGAATATCCAAATCGGCAATCTCAACAATAAACTGAAAGTATTTTTAAATTAATTTTGCAACATAACACACCAAAGATTAATCAAAACATCAGAATGGACAACTTTACTTTTGAGCCCCTCTAAAATACCCACAAAAAAACACTCCTGATTTTACACCAAAATCGATACGTGAGGTTATTGAAACGTCCTGAAATAGCGATCGGAGACGCTGAAAGAAGTGAAATCCGAGCTTGATGGTGTTTTAATAGAGCTCGGCACTTTCGCCAACTTAAATCTTTGGGCTTAAAAAAGGCTTTGCATCGGTTCAAAGGGATAAAGAGGCTCTCGATTTCCAGCCATCGGCTTTGCCCAATTACTCAACGGTCAAGATTAAATGCTCCGACTGTACATGTTCGAGAAGTTTTTATCGACTTGTGCAGTTGACGGTTTTTTTGGAAGAGTTTGTTTTGCCTACATGCTAAAGTTTCTGGCCTTACATTAGAGAAATTTGAGTATATCTAACAATAAATAGTCGTGAAACGGGTTTATGTACCTATATATTTACGTATGAGAATATATTTTTATAGCGACATTCTCTGCATACACGTAAACTTTATATGGATCAATTATAAACATCATATACACACCATATCTGTAGTTCTCTGTAGGATCTGTAGTTGTCCGAAATAAAAGTTTTTTTATAATCAATTTAGCAGCAGAACAACCCATGGAATGAAAATTACCATTAGGTAAGACACGATGTCTTTGAAATAGTCCGAGTAGTAGCGGGCAGTTGGAGAGATAAGCTCTCATAGTTACTAGTACCTATCTAGAAACACTGATTAAATAATCTCATTTTACACGTTCTATAATCAAGATTTTATTTCACAAAAAGGGTATCATAAGTTCTTTACCGCTGAAAAGCAAAAAAAGCGATGCAGAACCGTATTCGGTTTGAATATTCAATTTCTGGGCGCGCCACGTTGGCACGGTAGGCAATTAAACACATAAATCACTTTACCTATCATATCCATATTTTTTTATTCTTTGCCGTTTGGCTTTTGTATGGTTTGTTTTACTGTAAAAGGTAAATGTTGAGATGATGGGGTTGAATAAAATTACTATTTGAGCCATTTTTGTCGTCTTTTTCATAGTGATTCACGTTACCTCTACCTATATAATCTATAACAATGTTTTCACTTCACATAGAAATATCGATTATTTCTTCTGAATTGCTATTTCTAAATAAGATACTAGATTTAACTTTAGTTTAGTACCCTGTAGTACTAATTGTAATCTCAATAAGGAATTTAAGGATTTTAGTTTTTAGATTTTTATAGAGAATTTTGGTAAGCTACACATAATGTAAAGGAAACGGGGTCTGATGATGGAGCCGCCGAAAAACAGACAGTGGTACTTTTTGGTAACAAAATCTCCCTATGGCAGGGGGAGGTCTACGTCCAGTAGTGGACTGCAATAGGCTTATGAAGATAATTGTATTAAATCGTGTAATTATATGTTGCGTTTAGCCGTGTCCGAAGTAAGATGATTATAGAGGAAGAGGTAGACATGAGAGTAACGAGATGACGAATAATAGCGATGACTGAAAGAAGCGTACCTACCTATTGCGTCGACTCCAAATTATTGGGAACAGGGCAAGAAGAAGGAGTGTAATTATATGTTGCTTATATTGTTAAACGTCAAATTTCGAAGCCTAGCCATTTCTCTCAGTGCCCTTTCGTCATTTGGCCGATTTAATAATTTGATGGCATATAAATCTGACAATATTATGTCTTCAAAACTTCGTACTAAAATTTTACTTTAGTAAGCTCGAGTTTTGGCTTAGGGAGTCGGTTTTTCGTTTAAAAAAAAATTTAAGTTCCGTGTTCTTTACGAAAATTCTGAATCTAAACTTATATATCCTCTTCTCGATATCAAAGTAGGTATCAACTCTATTTGAATTATGAAAGTTGTAAAGCCGTATCTCTATAGGTACGTTTTTATGACGTTATTGTATAAGCTCAAACATATTGTGTACTCGCCTTAAATCATATCAGACGCTCTGTTCAAGTAATTTATGTTGGTAAGATATTTCATGGGGAAAATTCGTGAAAATGTGTGGTAAAAAGTCTCTAAATTTTATTATTCTTCTCTTTTATACCTATACAGGATGTAACAAAAGGAGTATATTAAGCGAAATGCTATGATAACCAACCTCCCCACAAAATTTGAGACCCGAAATCACATTTTATGGAATTATAAAAGATAGTATAAAGAGTTCCTTAATAACTCAGAAATTTTTTATAGGTATTTTGTACACACATTTATCTACTATACAAGTAGATACTTAAAAAGCAACAGAGACAATGTTGAGAATTATTCCAGCATGTGCTATTTCGTGTCTATGATTGCCATAGTAGGTGAATAGATAGATATCTAATAATAAGCACATTGGTTTATTGTCATGAGACACGTCATAAACATACACTTTCAAATTCCTTGATAATCTCACCAAATGCATTACTTCCAGGTCCGGCCCAACCGCCAACTTGAGTCGCCAACTGCGACATATCACCAACGTTGCCCAACAGTCGCCAACATTCACCTCCGCGTGTACAAGGAGGCGCTGGCGGCCGGCATGGAGCCGCTGGGCGAGAACGGCCTGTGCTTGTCGGAGTTGGACCTGCACGGTGGCCACTTGCACGACTCGGTGGCCGCGTCAGTTGGCTCGGCTATATCAAGCCTGATGGCTCCGCTGCATCATGAGCCGCAGCATGCTCCGTTACATCATGCACCGCCTTTACATCATGAGCCGTTGGAGAAGCTGAAATGTGAGTATTGATTTTGATATGAGTAAAGTTAATGTGATTTGCCGCCAGATTTAGCACAGGTAGGTAATCTGCTAATAACCATCGATTGAAATTACTGTTTTTACTAGCGTTATTTATTATGGTGGTTCAGTATAGATATACCTTCAAGAAACTGGCGGGCAGTAAATATATTGATATTTATGTTGTCATACGATAATGCAAAAGATTATAATGAAAGACAATATTAAAAATATAATAGCTAAAGAGGAAGACGGAGTACAAAAAATGTGATGTGAGAAAAGTTACCCAAATAGAGTCTGTGAATCTTAAAGGATGATGGACAAAAATGTATGAGATCGTCAAAAATGTATGTGTATCGCATCTCCGGCTATGCAGAGCTCCACATCTCCACAGGGCATAGTGGCCATTACAAAATGCGGACTTACCCGGGAACTGGGTCTTCGTCACAGTTTTTACGCAACTAAAACCAAACTCATAATAAAACTGAATACATTTTCTCTATCAAAATATCTTCTCCCTCTACAGAGTTGGAAATGCAGAATGAAATGTGCATTCAATTTAGAACAGCTTTAAAAATAACCTAAGTATTACAGATCTATCTGATAGCGCGCCAGACAAATCTCTTTTGTATTGGCAAATAAATCCTATTTTAAACCGGGCGGGCTAGTAAATGAACTGGAGGAGGTCTTGGGGTAAATACAGAGTGGAGCTGTGTTAGTGTAGCTTTTATAGTTAACGTAGTATTAACTTCCTTTATTTCTTTATAATATGGTTTTTTTCGGTTGTGATTCATTAGGTATTACTAAAGATTTGGCCACCCTGCTCGACGCTGACTCACTGTTGGTTTTCTTTGGCTGTTGATAACAGGATGTGATAGGATTTGAACCCATGCCGTGTTACTGGATCACCTATCTAAAGACCTCTTTTTACGTACTAAACTATGAACCACTACCCATGATGTGGGGTTTTACTAGGTAGAATACATCACGTGCATCTCCTTTTCTGCATGTCTCGTAAGGGTTGACCAATAATTCGGCCCCCTTATTACCTAAATAGCAAAAGCAAAGCGATAGCGAAAATTGTACGAAAATTGCTGATTGCTTGTCAAATTCGTATAACGTAAAATTAATTTCAAAGGAACTTTGACATTTCAAGACGAATATTGTACAATTTTTGCTATTGCTTTGCTTCGGCTTCGCTGTTGCTTTTACGTGATCAGGGGGCGGGGCGTTCTCTTGTTTAGTTTAGACAATAAGCTAGCAACTTGTCACTGATCTTTTACATCTGCACGTGACTGCAGGTTTTCCTTTGTGACACTTCTTCTTGCTACCTCATCTTAGAGGGTGAGTTTACTATGAAAATGAATTGCTTTTTAATTTTTTGTGTACATTACATGAAAATGTGGAACGATAAATATACCTATATAGGTATTTATTTCACATGAACCATTGTATACAGAAAAAAAGAGCGTTGCATGTAGAACACCTCCTTTTGTTTCTATTCCATGAAGGGGACTTTTCTTGTTTCATTTCAAGGCGCATATGAGAGTCGTTCCTCTGGCCATTTTCGTTTCTTATAAAGATATGTAGCTCCTCAGCGATAGGTCGATGGGATTTCATCGGGTAAATAAATAAGGTTTTTTCTTTACCGATTCGCTGTTCTTATTGGATTCCGATACGCGTCCTAATGTTTGGTATAAAGGTTTAGAAACTTTTATTGGATAAAAAAAACGGTTTGTTTTGTAAGTCAAAATATCTATCTCATAGGACCTAGTCTTAATTGGCAATTTATATTTTAAATTGAGCGTGTGGTTTCAGCGACAATGTTTTTTCTGGAGGTGGGTAGCAGTGCCTCCCGTGTTGACACCATAGTCCGAAAATCATATTGCGGTCACCAACCCGCCTGCCCAGCGTGGTGGCTATGGGCAAAAAACCCCCTATGGCAGTAGCCTTGTGGTGTGCCTTTGGAGAGGCCTTGGTCTAGCAGTGGACTGCAATAGACTGATATGTATATGTGTCTCTAATTTGATATTTGATAACTAAGTACAATAAATTAAATCTCCATTAGACATAAATCAGTCGACTCTGCACATAGACTGTTGCATCCACAGATGTCCATATCACATTATGTACCTACAGACCAGGTTTTTGGTCGACTACCTATAGACGGATGATTAGTAACAGACTCGCGTCTGTCCCATAGATAACAAGTATCTACCACTGACTATTCTTCATTTGAAAATATAATAACATTGTCAAAATTTAGAGTATTTTATTCATTCATACACTTATAAAGCAGACCAATTTTTATCGAAAGCACGCACGTGTTACATCGATGACTTTATTTATTGAGGTTTCAAAAAATGGATGAAGTTTCGTCACGGGCAATCAAGCGAGAGAGGAGCGTGACCACGAAGCCAGTACAAAGGGGAGCTGTGATACTTATTTATATTTATTTATCTATGTGAAGACTTATTTATATCAAAATGTTGGAAATGTCAATTAAAATTCTATTTTTCCTTAGTATTTCGATTTATCAAACATTAAATTAATTTCATTATGACGCTCCGTTTAGTTTAAGTCACTCCAACTTTATTTTAGGTATCGGGCGACTCGGATCTCACGGACACGGACGGGTAGTTTTTCTTGAAGCAATAATTTTTTATTGATTGATAAAAAAAACATTTAAGAGATAAGTAAACATTGAGTTAACGACGTGATTTAAAAACACAGTGGGACATAAACAATGGATTTTTGTTTAAAATCACAAGTGGTCCGAGTCGCCTGATAAAATAAATAAATAAAAATGAATCAGTCAACTCGGACCGCGGTCCGTGATATGCAGCGGTCCGAGTCGTCCGATACCTCCTTTATTTAACAGCATTTATGTGTACCTAAGTTTGTATCAAAATTGCAATATTATTTCTACAGTTGGGAACCACTGAGACCAAATGATAGTTTTTTGTTTACGTTTCTCTGGTTTTCTATTAAATAAATGTATCTAATAAAGTATGTAGCAGTATACGATCCACTGGGTAACATTTGCCCTACGTCATAGTCTACTCTTCCACCATGGTTGAAACGGCGGCACCGCGGCTACACTATTTTTTATAAATCATAATTGGGTCTCATATCTGGCATTGACTTTATAGATACTTACTAAGATATTTTGCTTAGTTATTTAGGTACGGGACCACCCATTTTTTCTTAACTTTTTGTATAAATATAGCTATTTATTTCGCGTCAATTATACATATTTATATAGTATTTTTTCGTGATGTGATTAGGTGTCTGTACTAGTAGCATGTAATATATTTTATTATGTTATCTGTGTGTGTATTAATGAACTAACGTAGTTTGGTCGCCTCTTCATTATATTTGCTCAATGACCGTGACCATGTGGGCACAGTTTTGTCATTTGTAGGTATACAAAATTAGGGATTATTCACACATCCCTCCGTGACGTGCAATTTTCCTCTCTTCAAATAATTATGACAGGTTATTTTGATATAGTCTGATATAAAGGGGGTGTTGTTATATTCGAGACAACAATCATGATAAGTCTGTCTTGTTCTCTGTGTATTAACTACATACTATACATGTTACGGAGGTGACTTAAAGGGATAGATACGAGTTTTGGTATTGGTAGTATTGACAATTATATGCGGTCGGATATTTCAGAAGTAGGCTAGATCGGCCGAATCATAGAGTCACATGTAAACTACCAACAGAAAAAAATAACTCAAAAGAATTAAAAAATTAAGGCCTAAAGTAAAAAAAAATGTGCCTAGTTCTAGGTTGGCGTAATATACCTAACTATTTTGTAGGTATATCATAAGTTCGTGTATATCAATTTCGCGAAGAAAACTTATTGCGCCAATGCCAAATAATGATATAAATACAGTAGAGAAAAATTTGTCAATTCAATGTAAGTAGGTACCTAATATATATCTACAAATCTTGTTAATATCCAATCTACAAATCTTGAGCGATAATATCTTGAACAAATTACTAGCAAATAATACAGCGTAATCCTGTAATCGGATAGTTTTTACAAACAGATCAGCGTCGCGTCACCCCTGGACGTTTGTTATACAATTAGTCATGCGCACCCCTAGTGGAGATACTGGGACACGCTTGTGATGATGCTCTATTCCTTTTATTTATTTAATTTTATGCTGCACAGTTGTAGAGTATTTTTCTGCTTATATGCTCATAGATAGCTAACATATACCTATAGTTTTGTGACAAGCTTATCGCACATCCATAAAAAAAACTGGCACAAGACTAAAAATCGTGAATTCAAAAAATGAGCTTTAAAGTGTTTCTTTATAATAATATTACTATAATAGAGCCTATTATAATGATAATACAGGTTGTTTTTTGGTCGTCAACGTTCCCGACAACTACGGAGTCGTCCTCATCATCACGATCATTTTTCTCCATGGAAGCATTCCTGGGAATTGTCTGGTTCCCAAGATATTATATTCCAAAGTTGAGTAAATAGACTGTGTTTTTCTGCATAAATGCACATAGACGCGCGTAACAAGATTTTTTCACGAGAAATAATTAATATCTGTCTATGAAAAAACTAGCATAAACACCTGGACACTATAAATTTCGCCCGATCAAGTAATTAAATTTTTTTTAAAAACGTTTCCCAGCATTTTTTCTGGCATAAACTTACTTTATTTAATGTATAGAGTACGTACCCTTCGTTAAGGGTGGCTACGAAAAAACATCCTGTACCTATATTTTCTAGATATTTTATAAATTCAGCAAAGAAATTTATTTAAAAGTACAGGAAGGGTAGAAATTTCTATAACTAACTTAAAAACTACCTAGGGCTAGCGTGTATGCCCATATCGGTTCGGTCGAGATCGGTTGACCAGTTCCAGTTTTACAGGATGGTCAACCGGTCTCTGTTATCATCACGTAGCGTGCCCAAAATGCTGGCTGCGTTGCCGCGCTGGATAGCTATGCTGATTCTATACATTATAATGCATCCGTACAACCAAGTTCTCAATTCTGATTTATGTCTGATTGAATTTGTTTTAAATATACTTACTTCCGTAATCTTGCTGACCTATTTATTCTCTTAGAAATCAATATCATAAAATTTTAGTTTGCCACTAGGTTGTCTGCTTACAGTTTTGATGTCCAGTTAAAGAGGGCAAGTAGATTGAACTATCAGCAACAAATAAAATAGAAAAGTAAAAACAATGTGAAGCAGTATCTGTCTACAATTCGCAAAACCTAAAAGTGACGTAAACGCAATGATTCCCAATCCATCACCGGCGAACAAAAAAGGGCAGCGGAGGCAATCATTTAAAGTCAATTCGGATGAATCGCGCACAAAATATTGCACGTCCCTTTCTTTTACATCCTCTAGCGGATCTTACATCTCGTTCACTCCCTAAAAAACGTTCCCCTAAAATCGACGAGGCATTATATTGCAATGATTAGCCCTGCACTTGCCGCTATTGAATTTAAATGGGGGATTAAAATGCTTATTTTATTTGTTAAAGCGCTATTGTACTGGATCATTAGGCGATTGCTGTCGTCATAGCCTTTTGTTGCGTTTGAAGAATTAGCAGACGATTTTGCATAGTTTTACTTCATTTGGATAATCTGTCATTTGTTTCATTTCAAGCTGATTACTTCTTTGGTTAATTTAATGCGTTGTTTAAATTCCCTGACTTTGACACCTCAATTGTCAACCGATTTGAGTTTGATATTAAATTCTGCTCTGTGTAGATTAGTAAGGTCTTAGGAGTTAAAGGACTGAATTTTCTAATAGTCAGATCGACTATCTGAAGGAATTGGTTGATGCTGACTCTATGTTTATCAAGTTTTAGAGAATGATATATTTGGAAAAATTGGCCCTTAAGCACGTAAAAATACTATAGGTATTCAGTTGATTAAAAATATACCAGCTATGATAGATAATAGATTACCGGACCATATCCTAAGGTATTAATCCAGCGATTCCCCAGTTTGTGCCGACACTGCAGGGCATATCTTCCGGATCCAGCTTATCAGGCGAAGATTTTTCTATACGCGATTTTTATAAAACATGCGAAAAAACACGTTTCGTGGCTTTAATTTTAAATTGAGCTGGTTCTACAGAGTCTTCCTAAAGCCTTCTGTTCGATGATTTTGTCGTCGCCGCGTATATTTTTTTTCATCTCATCCAAGCTAAATCGGGCGAAAATCTCATTATTTTTGCTCAGAAAAATTGTGGGAAACTAATTATCTGGGATTTTTGTATGATTATTGGGGATTTTCAGCTTTCGATGCCGATTATGGGATGAAAGGTTTTATTAAAAGGGTTATCTAATGTGATCAGTATTCACATTATGTAATTTTATTTTCCTAATAACAAACCTTATACAGTTACACCTCAAGGAATGTGATGTGGGCGGAATTACCTTTTTATAAAATTTTTGTTAAATACTGAAAGTAAGGCTATTTGTAACATATGACGTACATTTGTAGGTTAGTAGTAAGTAGCTATATTTATTCTGATGTAAACTTGCATAGTGCGCCTCGAAGTAGTATATCCAAGTTAATATCTAAAATAAGTGCAAAGCTGCTGACGTCCACAAACATTAGACCCGCGCATGCCATGAGCAAGATGGAGCAAATATTAGCTTAGTGAGTGTTCGTTCTGAGATTACGGCATCCTCATCTATCTCGGGATCTGACCGGCATGTTTACCGGATCTCGAATCTTCTACACTGCACTGTGACTGAACTCGTATACATAACTATATATAAGATGTAAAAAATATGCTCTTTAGTTTTGTGCATTGATGTAATAGAAGCCTACGGCTTATTTATGGGTTCGGCGCAAAAGGGTTTCTCTCGAAACTCATATTGCTAAGATTTTGGCATTTACTTTTACGGCCGGCTGCCTGTCTGACGCCAACCCTCTTCGGGTTTTTTGAATATTAAAATCGGTAAGTAGATGAAAAAAATCAGTGGTACAGTCCCAATAAATATGCTCTTTAGTTTTGTGCATTGATTTATGGGTTCGGCGCAAAAGGGTTTCTCTCGAAACTCATATTGCTAAGATTTTGGCATTTGCTTTTACGGCCGGCTGCCTGTCTGACGCCAACCCTCCTCGGGTTTTTTGAATATTAAAATCGGTAAGTACATGAAAAAAAATCAGTGGTACAGGACCTTGACCAAGATCGAATCTACGCCCCGGTTTCAAATCTATGGAATGGCATCTAACTATTGGGCTATCACCATTTCAACATAGTTAGGGCTATATGATACCCAGGAGCAACTATATTTTACGCTATGCTATTACTACTAATTCTTTGACTAGAGTTTCGGATTTCATTAATCTACATTTATCATTCTAACTAAAAAGGCCGATTTAAAAACGATCTACAAATGCTAAGATTACATGGGTTCTGATATGACTTGCACGAACAAGCATCTATTTTATCAAACAGTAATAACAACCTTAAAGCCAATAAATCTAAATACAATCTAAAAATAAAGCACATGCACCTTGTCGGTAGGCGTGATTTACTAAACAAAAAAGTATGAAAAAACCCCGAACGGTGCCACACTGTCTACTGCCCGATACAAAGCTTAGCCGACATGGGGATGGCAATTTTTTACACCACAAAAAAATGGCACCCTCCTGTCATGAAATATGAAACTTGGGACCGATGCCTTTGATGCCGTACGATAAATAATTACCTTTTCAATAAATTTAATTTTTTGACACCACATGTGAATTTGCATATTTTTATAGCCCTGCACAATTCTGATGTCAAAGTTATGTAAATTACTAAATTATTAGTTGGATTAATTTTAAATAATTATTTCCTATTCTGCTTTACGTTTGGACTTATTCATGGTTAAAAATATTGCCAGTAATAATTTCATTTACAATATAACGTCACCTATATATATCAAATAAAACTATGTATTTACATGTAAGAATATAATAATAATAATTATTATTTTTATGGATGGATAGTTGCATTTTACTTAATATTGTCCTCTTTTAATAACATCCTTGCTGATGCAGCGCCTTGATGAGTTTAGATACTCCTGCTGTACGTTCAGAGGAAATTAATCATTTTGATTAACCTTTAGGACTCTACAGTAGTCTATAGGGTGTAACAAAAGGAGTGCCTATTACCTAGCACCTCGTATGTTAAGCGTAAAGCTTTATAAATTGTCCACTATATAAAGAAGCTATCCACAAAATTTTCGACTAAAACAACTCAGTATATAACATACATAATAATAATAAATTTAATTATTTGTCCATATCAAAAGTTAAAAGCTTCCTCATCGGTGTTCTGAAAAACGAAAGTTATAAAAGTCAATCAAATTTAAATAATTTCCACCAGAGTCAATCTTTTAAGTACTTAATAAAGATATAAAGCTTTCATAAAGCTTCTAATAGGCATTAAGTAAATATCATCCTAACCAACAAAAAAAGATGGACTCCCAAACTATTTTCATAAGAAACGATTAACATGTGCACGAGCTATTAAACTTTGTCATCGGCAATTAGTGAAGGCAGGACTGAACTAAATAAATTTCGTGGCACATACCTCGCGTGTACCCAGACATGTGACACCCATTCCGAACGCCTGTTAACAAATTAAACCAATTTGTTCTGTTATTCTAATAGCCGATATACCTTTCATCCTTTAAGTTCCCTCAACTGCGTTTCTATTCCAATGAGATATGAAACAAAATTGCTGGGTTCATAAGCAGGGTAACGATGAAGGATAAAACACCGATGGGAAGTGTTTTCGAGCATATTTTGACAAAATTTATTGGTACCACGCCTTCTTAACGCGTTTTTTGGGCCCTGTCGGAGGGCGGATGCGTGACATCTGTCGTTTTGAAAACGCGGTTACGCCCTTTCGCGAAAATTTCAGCTGTTAACGGTAAACTTTTTTTTTGGTCCTAGCGGCCAGTCAGCGGTATGAACATGTCTTTATCTTAACTATGAAAGTTCTACCAGCCTATGATTTAATCGCTTGTTTAGACATCTATTTGGCCTGCAGCTTTAACCTGGCATTTTTTTTATAATTTGTGTTATCTTGTAAATATTGTTTTGCTGAATAAATATTTTCTTATTCTTATTTCTAGTCTACAGTCTTTTAATGTCATTTGAGAAATAACTAGCTAAGTTACGCAACGGTGGATGAAAGATACATTGTCTCAGACTACAGAGTACAATATGTAGAGCAGAAAACCTATATTACAAAATCTAAAACGATTCATCCATTAAAAATAAAGGTAAAGCTAATTTGTCTCCCAGACATATTAGCAGACAAAAGCAATGATAAAGCACAGCATGGAATCGAGTATTGACAGACAATAAGTCAAAACGATGGCAAAACTGGCAAAGCACAATATTTACAGATCTGGTGATTGATGGTAACTGACAGATGTGGGGGTCAACCCTTGCTCTGCTGGTGCCATCTGTCATTTCGCAGCTTAATGGTCACTGAGATGGTTAACTGTTGGTCTCTTTCAAACTTCCCGTTAGGTTTGGTTTTTTTTTTTGAGGTTTAAGCAGGGAAAGTGTTGTCCAAGTTGGAATTTGGTAATACTTTTAAAATAATAGATAATAATGTTGGCAGAGACTGAAAATACTTGTTAACTACAAGAGCCACTATATAAGTTCTAGTGAAAAGTGGTAAAAGAGTTTTATTCAGATTGTCTGTGAATAGCGAATAGATTAGCAAATAATATTGTCTTGGAAGTAACAGTCCGAACAGAAGTACTAGTATTTATACTAGTCATTTTAGCGAAGATCTTAGGTCATAATATGATTGCAGTTGCTGTGATTTGCGATTTGTTTTGTTTAACCATCTAAAGAAAGCAAATTTTCATTAACTCTAACAGCGTCGTTGACGACACCATTACCAATCTTATACCGTGGTTATATCACCGAAGCTCATTCTGTTTGTAAATAATATTACCTTTCATTTTATTCCCAGCAATAAAAGGGAAGGAATAACGGTTGCTAAACAGCAGTACACATTGTACTTACATTTGAGATGGGACGATAAATCTTTTTATTTTATGACAAATTGTCTGACTTACCCTCGGAAAGGATGAAACAAATAGCTCCATAATGGCTTATGATAGCCAACATTGGGCATTGTATGTACACAATGACTACAATATTGGTTACAAAGTACACAAACTGTATTGTGTGGACTTTATTTATAATAGTAGAGCAAATATACACACAGTTGGGTTGGTAACGAAAAGGACAGTGTTTTGGGATCAAACTTAACAACAATAACAATAGTAGGAAATAAAAAAATATAGTACACGCAATGCACGCCAGTAGCAGAAGATGAAAAACAAGTCGGTAGATGCAATGCGCGAGGAAGACAATCTGATGACAGGCAAGACATTAAATAAGGTCGTTTTTTGACCACTTACACGAATGGCGGTTATACTTTATTTCGTCATCTAAGAAATACACTAAATGAAGACTTCCTACTCGTATTGAAGGAAATGGTTATTTTTTCTATAACTTTTTGAATTTCGCTGTGACACATAAAATTGTTACATTAACTAATTACTTATCGCTAGACAGTAGACAATGATGCATAGCAATATCCTACAGAAAGTAAACAAATATTGAAATGTTCTAATAAGTAGGTAAAGAAGTAGGTTAAGCTTGATTCTGAATCTTCTACTTTAAGAAAAACTATTACAGCGTCGTTAGGGGCAACAATACATTTATATCTATGTGTAGAATCATTAGTCTTCCTAAATTTTACAATTATTTGCGGAAATTCGCAAGCACATGTACAAAACGATGACGTATGACGTGAATTATGATGTTATCACAAAGGCGGATGACGTCGCGTTTTGTACCGTTAGTAAATTACACGACTGTTGTGACTTCACAGTATTCATTACTGCTCAAGCCCCAGGAGATATGTATTGCTCACAATTCTGCTTGCTCAGCGTTTCACCTATTAGATATCTAAAGATCTTTTTATAATGATAGTAACGGCTATTCGTGAAAACTTTATTTCATATGGTACATATTTCATTCTTATTCATAAGGTACAAAACTGCCAAGTTTTACCAAAATCCGATATTTAGTTTTTGCGTCAAAGAAAATCAAACATAATAATATAAACAAACATTTAAACATCTTTTCACATTTAAAATTTAATTAGAATCGCTGGAATTTGATTAGTATGAACAAAAATCTAAACAAAATATTTAATATCAGATACAACCTACAGGGAAAAAAATCTTATAAGGAATACCATAAAACATTATTACCAGCCAGAGCACACTACCAGCACCCTACAAAAGCTAACATTGTAATCACCATAAAATCTGTATCACCACTAATATATTTAATATATTTATGGCATTGAGTCTCTCACTAATGTTTATGCAAATTGAAAATGGACGAAATGGGATCGTTTCCCCTTAATCCCCATACTGCAGTGAGGACGGCATATGTTCAGTTTGTTCATTTTCATTGTCTAGTTTTTGATACCAACTGGTAGGTTATTGTTTATATTTTTTTCATTTTTGTGTTATTAATTTGTGATTTGTGGTAGATTTTCTTTTTAAGTTCTGGTAAGGAGAATGTTAGCGATCTCATTATTTTCTGAACCGACATTGACGCTACACCAAATAGAGACCTGAAATTCGAAATTTTATTTTATTTATTTATTTATTAAATTAGAAAGCCAACATAATACATAACAGTTCCGTTAAGATACAAGTTGGACAGGAGCACACGATAATATTATGTATCACAATTACAGGCTAGCACAACTTTTACAATAAATGAAGTAAAACTATTTAACCATTATTTAAGTAATGAAGCGTATTAAAACATAAGCATGGAGTAACTTGTATCGAAATATTAACATATTAACATATTCAGGTAGTATCAACGACTTGCTCCGCAGGAAAAAACATAGAACAACCTACAAAAACACCCCATAAAAATCCCATCACACACCTTCCATAATAACAAACAGATACGCTTTATCTCACATTACAATAAAGTTAATACCGCGTCAAATCCGAGACCCTTTGCCACTTGTCATCACTAATGGAACAGCCAATTACCAAGTCGCGCGGATTTTCATGAATCTAAATAAAATAAATGAAACAGTGTTAAGAGTTACAGTGAAACTAGCGCCATGTAGTAGGACTTTATAACAGACCGAAGTGCAGATACGAACCAAATAAATTATGTACAACTAGTAATTTTGGTCCATATGGGCTCGCTGATTGCCCGAGAGTCCCCTTCGACGTCTTTTGGCGGCCAGATTGGGGCCCAGCTCCCCAAATATCTTTAATATAAGAATGTTGTGGTTGGACATTTGTGACACTATTTATGCCCCAAAAAGGGTCAGATTTGGTCACCAAATTAGGTTTTGATTATTTTCTTTGTGTTTTTTTTTGTGGTTATACTCGTAACTGGCCTAAGTATTATGAACGTAATTATCGACATATTTTACTGATTTCAAATGATCATGTTGCTTTTATTAGAAAATCAATTATATTATAATTAAAATGTTGAGGAACATCTTATTTTAAAATCTGTCCGTATAAAGTACGCACACTCCAAATCGTACTTTACAAGTAGATAACCTATAGGTAAGTTACGTAAATCACTGGTATCAATTGGTATACAATACATAATATTCTAAGGCTACAAAATTATCGAAGGCTACCCATTTAAATTAAAAAAATAATAATCAAACTTCCCCAAACCAAAACAATACATCATAATCATTATTTAAGACATACCCCTCTCAAATCTGTCTCACTAATAGCAACTTGGTGGTTTTTTACAAGTCTCAGGTGGTGTATAATTTGCTTGCGGCAGAAGGGTTACTTGATTTATTCGCGGCATAACGCGCGCTTTGGGACTCTCCATCTATTCTCTATTAGTCCGGTGGTAATAGGAACGCAATGTATACACAAACTATTACATTACATACAGTGTAAATATGTGAGCCAAGTACGATAATATTTTTTTTGGCAGTTTTTCATGTAATTTTTTATTCGATTGCTTAGTTTTGTGTTATTTCATCTTTTGTAGGATTGATCAGACAGGTAATTCTCAACTCGTGGTATTAATAACCTGTTTAATTGACTCACGTTTAGACAGGTATATAGACTTTATAGAGCCTGAAAACTGAATATCAAAATAAAAAAACTCGAATACTTTCCTAATAACTTACATATAAGTAGACGAATTAAAAATCTCTCTTTTTTTAAGTCGCCTGGTTAAAAATCGCTTTAAAATCGGATACCACTTTGGTTTCTAGGGTCTCTATCCCAAACAATAAATATAACCTCACCAATACGTTGTTTAAAAATAAAACACCCGAAATCTTCTAAAATTTAGATTGATTATTCTAAATTCTTAGTTACCACAATATACCACCATCTGTACCGTAACAAAACGCTAACTATGCAGTGGCGCCAGTGTGTACATCACTGACCTTGAAACGATTGTCGTTCAGTAGCCAAACGAGCGTCGTGTGTACGTGCCACTATAACGAAACATGAAAAATTTCCAGACGTTCGCATCAGACTGATAAATGGCTTCCGAAAATCCAAAAGGAAGTTACAGCTTACTTGGGATTTGGTCTAGAACCTCTCACGTCCCATAACTGCTGCACTCCGCTTTATTACAATTACCATAAGCCTCAAAGTCCCGTACTGCTCCCGGCGATGCGGCAACCTCATCATTTTGAACCCACTTACAAGAGCGGTAAGACTGCTATTGGCTGTTTGAAATAGAAACAGCGTCTGGGGTGAAGTCTGCGAGTGGGATAGGGCAAGTTTGAGACTTATTTTGAGTGGTTTAAGATTGAGGGTGCAACGGTTATGTTTGGGTGTGCGAAAGTTATACGCTGTTCGTGCCTTTGGGACGGTCCACTCTTTACATTTATGTTATGTGTACGATATGTCGCCGGGCCATTTGGAATACTAATTGAGGATCTCCTCGGACTTCAAATGTCTATTTACTTTTGTTACAAACAATATGAGCTGCTGAACATTTTTATAGTTCATTTGGAAAATCTTCAGGATTTTATGATAGCTTTTGAGGATTTTTTGACTACTTTGTAATGTTGAATAGAGTGGTGTCAAGCTTTTTATGTATCTTTCTTAAGTAGTTGATTTTCTATGTGAGCTTGATGTATTTCATTCTTAACTTAACAAACGCAGCTATCTACAGGGTGATATTTGATCGTCAACGTTCCCGAAAACTACGGAATCTCCTCATCATCACGATCATTTTTCTCCATGGAAGCATACCTGAGAAGTGTCTGGTTTCCAAAATATTAGGGTCCAAAGTTGAGTAAATAGACTGCGTTTTTCTACATAAATGCACATTGACGCGTGTTGCAAGATTTTTTAAGGACAAATAATTAATATTTGTCTATGAAAAAAACTAGCATAAACACTGGACACTATAAATTTCGCCCGATCAAGTAATTAAACAAATATTTTCAAAAAAAATTACATCGTTTCCCAATTTTTTTTTTGGCATAGCTTACTTTATTTGATGTATAGAGTACGTACCCTTCGTTAAGGGTGGCAACGAAAAAACACCCTGTATATTAAGCTTAGGTGGATTGAAACTAAAAATATTTATGTACAATATTACACCATTCAGTTGTTAATAAGGCTCGTTAATTTATCAACCAGATAAAATGTAATAAATATGTTACCTATTCTGTTTCTGGTTAACCAAATCTGTTATATTCCCAGAATAATGTAGATTTGTAGTCGAGTCCTATTTTCTAGGAAAAAGAAATCCGAACCATAAGCTCTAAGCGTAATGTCATCTACATAAGTGAACTCTTTACCAGCCTATAGACCTTTGATATTCATACGTAGTGAATGAAAACCCAGTATTCCGCGAAATTATGATGAATCGCTTCGAAGAAAAGGGTCGTTAGAGCGAGGCGGGAACATAAGCCGCAGTCGAGCAAGAAAGGGAGAGGGCGTTCGGAAAACTGCCGGATGCTCCCGTGAATTTGTGTAGGTTTTCAATGAAGGTTCTTCACGGTAGGTAAAATAGGAATAAAATGGATCGAGGCCTAATCCGGCGGCCATTTATAATTTACAGTCCATTAATTTGAGTGATAATTCGGGAGGCGCGACGCGATTGGTCGGAGATATTAGTTACGTTGCCATACGGTAGCTGCTGGCTAATCAGGCGCTATGTTTCGTCATTTCGGTAGACTATCTTTTCTAATCTTATCGTTGGTTTTTAATTTGTAGTATTTCCGATTAGGATTACTTTCATGTTTTTAATGTATTAATTTTGATTTAAATATCGCCGTTTACAAACTTAAATAGATTTTGGTTGTACCTACTTATAAGTACAATTTATATTTAGGTGCAAAAAATAAATGATATTCCGTTAAAATAAGCCTAATATAAAAGACGTTTTCTCACTTCTTAGATACTGGATGTGTTTCATATAACTTGCCGCGATGCATGCACTCAAAATGGAAGATACGATAAAAAAAAATCTGTACTAAGTAAACGTGCATACCTGTGTCTATCTACTTAAAATTAATCATCGTTAATGAGTCATTTAGCAACTTCTCATCTTAATAGAGTTTCACTGTTGTCATTAGAGATGTAACTAACGTGTGCAGGAAACGGCCACTCACAGCTTCCGGCCGTTATCACGTCAGGATTATGTTATTAACGTCTTGCCGGTGTGGTCCAGATAGTCCTGGTACTTGTCTTAGATTAACGCAAGATATGTTTCTGATAGACTGGGTCCGGTTGTTTGGACAACGCCTGGTACTGAACAACGTATCATACCAACGTCTCTAATGCCTGATTTCACCAACGCCGGTAACGCATTTTAAGTATCAGTTTTGGTCCAGATAGTCCAGCTTGATCTCCTAAGATTACTTGTCTTAGATTAACGCAAGATATGTTTCTGATATGATAGTTTTCACGCTATTGACTGGACGTCCGGTTGTTTGGACAAAGTATTTAAAGCAAAGGTCTGTGTTGTATACGCCTCATTTTACATTTTTTGGCCGTAATTAATAAATGTATTGACAAAATTTATAAGAAATAAGGTTTTTGGTAAAACACATTGTACTGAACAATTTCCTTGTAGACAATTTTCAAATATGTTGTCAAACAAACAAACACACAGTTGTAAGAAGTCCGTACTTTTTGAGTCCCTATGTTGGTATTTAAGTTAGAAGTTGTAGGGGATGTCTTTCTCTAAAATCTTCATAAAAATATTCGTATTCTATTTCATTCTTATATCTACTGAACGTACCTAACTGAAGTTGAGATTTATTTTTAATTGACATTAGAACTATGGCTACTAGAGGAATTCACCTCTTCTTCTATATCTATACATATGAGTATAATAAAAATATAATGGATCGCTGTCTGTACATGGAAGATTTGTCTGTTTGTCGGTTTGTTTATTAGTAGGTGCGTTTGTGCACGCTAATCTTTGAAACGGTTGAACCGATTTCGATGCAGTTTTTTAGGAATATATTGTGACAGGTCCCACTTAACATATAGGCTACTTTTTATCCCGGGAAAATGTTTTCATCCCGCATAATTTCGACATTTTGTTTTTTCTGCAGTCCACGCGGACGGAATCGCGGACGTCCACTAGTTTATAATAAACTTGATGCATTGTCAGTAGATTAGTTGACATGCATTCGGGAAACTGGCAGTTAAAAGACCATACGAGTATCGATGAGCTCTCGAATTATCTCGGGGCTTTTCGGTGTACCTAAATATGTATGTAGGGCGATGATCGTCTCTAATCGTCTCTGCCTTAAATTAATAGCTAAACGTTTATTAAGCTATATTTAGAGCACAAATAATTATTTATTGGACAAAAGTATTAAACATAAGCCTCTAAGAATAATAGGTTCCGCGATAAACTATTGTTTGACAAGGCACAGTCACTACAATATAATGCTCGAAATGTTATATTGTATTATTTAAAGTTTGCTAAACCTGATACATTGTCGGGATGAAGAGATAGGTTATTGTTATTTTAATATACAGATATAGTACATAGTACAGATAATAAAATACTATGATAAGATCTGATTCTGCCATCTCGAACAAAATCTCTATTCTTCTATCTATACATATAATAAAAATGTAACGGATCGCTGTCTGTACATGGAAGATATATGAGAAAAAATATTATAGGAGACCTTTATCAACGCAATAGAACCCAAAACGATGATTTTTTGAAATTTTGTCTGTTTGTCGGTTTGTCTGTTTGTCTGTGCGTTTGTGCACGCTAATCTCAGAAACGGCTGAACCGATTTCGATGCAGTTTTCAGCAATATATTGTGACAGGTCCCACTTAACTTATAGGCCACTTTTTATCTCGGATAATTTAGACATTTTGTTTTTTCTGTAGTCCACGCGGACGGAGTCGCGGGCTCTACTATACTTAATATAAATAAGGGAATTCAATTCATCATTAAAAATATTCTATGAATATTTTCGTTCTTATAGACATCAGACCCCACATAGATTTCTTAATAGTTTATGTAGAAATAATGAAGCGAATTTATCAAAATTCATTCAGCCAGCTTTGAACAGCCAACAAGCAGAGCAGACAGACGAAGAAATAGGGTTATGTTCTTTAATACTTTTTTAAATATTGGTATTTCTCCTGTCACTAAACCTCGAACGCAACTGCCCTTGATAGATAAATAAATGACACAAAATATACGATTTACACCGCGAGTTGTAAATTACACCGCTATCTGTTAGCTCACAACTATCCGCGTTTAAATAAATAGGTACACCTCTGTTTGCGACAGTTTTAACACCTTTTTTATCCAAAATTCTGCTTCGATATTATATTTAGGTACTTAGAGATAAATAAACTTAATTTAGTTAAATTCATAATATATTATCAGGTATACTGTGGTTTATTGAGGCATCTATCCTAATTTAATTTGCATAAAACTTCAAAATTCACGCATCAAATTTTGACTTGCTCTTAGGCGCAAAGTTCTAGATTTTTTAAATCGAGTTATCGTATAACTTAGCTATATAGTATTTACCTTATTTATATTTGAAGAATGAGGCATAAAGGGAATATACGAGTACTACAGAAAATTAAAAAAAGACGTTTACCTAAAACGTATCAAGTAAGCTTTGCGATAGCACTTACGTGCATTTCATATGTCACGTTCATGAAATAAATAAATGCATTGATTAATCGCAAATCAATTTATCGTCTGTACACTGTTGTCCTCACGTAAATAGATACAGATAGAGCTTTGATTCAAAGTGATAAAAACTATAGGTAGTTCTAGTTACCTACTGTGTGTCATCTTTTGCCCGAGTAAAAATGACAAAATCGGTCATATCTCCGTGGGTACCTACGAGTAGGTTATTTATTATTATAGTATTAGTAAACCACTAATTATTATGAATCTCTAAAACCCAACACATTACTTACACAGAAATGTGTTGGGTTTTAGAGGTTCATAATAATTAGTGGTTTACTAATTTACTAATTTCTATAATCCTGAGGATGCCACGGTTGTTGGCGAAACATATGTAGATTATTTATCTAGTTTTTGATATCGGAATAGTGCAATGTATCGTCTTGCATGCTAGGTGCTCGGGTCTGGTTTCTCGTGGCGATTGTAGTTAGTGCAAGTGCCTGTTTTCGCAATTATGAGTTATCAGATCCGAGGGTCAGTGGAGGGTGTAGGGCCCGGAGGTGGGCGCACCCATAGTGAATGTTTGAACTTCCGAATTGTAACGCCTAATACAATTTCATTTATGGTTCAATTTTTCCTATGGTCAGAAGTCTTATCTCAGGATAAAGTTAATTTCTCTCTATCCTGATTTTTGTGTAAAAAAAAATATTTAATAAGTATTCTGAAATTATTGGATTCCATTTAAGATTCAAAGTCGTCGCATTCCTGGCTAAACTCAACATCGGTTGATGTAGATTGTAGACCCATTTACGTTCCGCTACATTATTATCCCGGAATAAAGCGGTCTTAGCTATAAAAGCTAGACAATGTCTAATAAATATTTCAAATCATAATAATTACATTTCTACGTGTACGTATAGATAATGTAAATAATGACTTATGCAAGGATATCATTACGACCGTCGTAAAATCTATAGACGTTCGTCAATTGCGGTAATGACATGGGCAGGTACAGCTGCGTACAATTTGCAAAATATAATAGCTAGTTGAGAATTTCACATGAAAATACCCAATTTTTAACAGAGTGAATAAACTTGATTTATTTTGGGTCATTGAGATGGACTTTAAGTCGTCGTCGCCTATTGCAGTCCACTGTTGGACGTAGGCCTCCCAAGTATTTTTAACGTATTTTGACTAATAGTAACTAAGCTTGATTTCTGACCAAACAATTTGCCCTCAGCCCTCTGAAAATAGCGCAAGCATGTTATGTAACTACATAGAATTCACTCATGCTTTGAAGTGTCTCCTTCAATCTTACCTGTTTCACTATTCAAGAGCTCCTCTCAACACGTGAAACATTTTCATATAAAAAAATAAATAAAAACAAACCACACGTGCCTGTACTCTTGAACTCGCGTATACCCGCGTAGAGAAGTGTTTTACGACGCCCAATAAAACAATGATGGTTATCAACGGTTATCACTATCAAAGTAAACTACAAAGTTTATTTGCTAACTCGCGATAACGTGCTCGTATCAATGCCCGTTACCTGAGCTATTTTGGTCCTTGCGCTGATGGGATACGAGCTACGTCACGGGAGTATTTAGTATGCTTGGCGTTCGTGGTACGTTTGTACTGATAAAGTTACTATTTGATTTGGTCCTATCGCTGGGTCGTGGTTTTTGTTTTAATTATGATTTCTAAGTATAGGGGTTTCTTTTTCGTGGATTAATTTACGGATTCAATAGCTTAATTGTTAGTAAGTTTTACAGACATACATGTATATGTATAGCCACGCCCATTAACCTCCAAAAGTTGGACAGAAATGTGCAAATTACACACCCACTTTTCACAAGTTAAGCCTATTAAGTCCCATGCCGCTTTTCGAGCACAAATAGAACAATCTTGTGACCGGTAACGAATCTAGTGGGATATTTATGTATGTTTCCGTGACTATCAGCTTTGGAGCCTCGTCCATTTAATAGCAGGGTGCACAACGGGCTAGTGAGCTTGACTTTGGGTCCTACCTAAGGTAACAATCGAACCCACTTACACCCTCTATTAGTAAGGCCCTATAACAGGCATATTCCATAAGGTAAAATTTTGTTTTTAAGTCATTATTTAAGGTCTACTTTAACAAATTCCTGAAAAAATAGTCGGAAAATTTTGGAATTTTCCTGCGAAAATTTTCACTGGTTTTCATCTCAGAAACCTGGTCTGAAGTCACCATATCAATATTTGCCTGGCTGTCACAAACATTCTGTATAGTGAAACGCACTCTACAGTGAGGAGATGAGGAGTATGATATGGACTTCTCGTGTGTGTGAGTTGTCAAAACTCTTTGAATGAATGAAATAATAAAATTATTTATTCGACATGAAAGTATACACAACTTATTTGTCGATTGTAATTTTTCTGTCAGGTAATTGGGGTTTCAGGCCACCAACGTGAAATTAATAATGTTTATGTGTGATCGTCTAAAGTCGAAATCTAGAAAAACTGCTAATGTCAGTACTCCTTTAAGAAATCAATTAATAATATGGATTAAGAAATCAATAATTATTATATGTATATATACCTTACATGTTTGTCCCTAAAATATTGGCCAATACAATTGTTTTTTAAATGGCACTCGTAAAGAACATTTCAGTTCATCAGTTGGAACAGATACGTGACTTTGGCCAAAACAAAAGACTCAGGCTCGTCAACGTGTAGACTCGACTTTATGTCAACAGTGGAAAACAATCACATTTATTTGCCGGGGAAACAATAAAAAAAGTTAAATAAATTCTTTTTAATTAGAGAAGAAATCTGTGACCCCAAATCCCTGGTGACGATGCATTTTGGGCTGTAAAAGATTTATATTTTGTCAACTTTAACTTCTAAATGAAAATAACTAAAACTGTCAGTAGATAAATAAGTTTTCACTTATCATGACATAAAACCAGCTTATAGGTAAATAAGAAAACAACTCCTATATAGAATCAGGAAAAGCGTAGGGATATCTTGGCTACTTTATATTCTGAGAAGATATCTGTTTTCTGGAATATCTTTGCAGATGGTGTTTTTCTATACTTACCTATTTTATGCGAAGGAGTCTACAGTTAGTTTTCTCTTACTTCGTTTATCATTGACTGAAAAAATCGATTTTTAAAATACAATAATTTTCAAAATTCATATCACGATGTTCGTTCACGTATTTTGCATACAAATACATATTTGGGGTTTTGTAAAATATTAACGACCATTTTCATTTTCAAAATACTATTGAAACAATTGACCTGTAACACTTACTTTTCTTCGATTCTCTATTCTTTCAAACTCCTTACATCCGCCGCCATTTTAAAAACAAACCGCCATCAATAAGGGCTCGCCCACATTCACGTCCCCGGTGACTAATTAGTGAACAAGTGCCAAGGGACACTTAATTATCGCTCAAGCAACGGGGTGTCATCTCCGTTTAACGAAAACGCTCCTCACTCGATGTAAATAATGCGCCTATTAACATGCGACTTTAATTTATTAGCGCGCCTGAACTTGAGTGCTTTAAGGCTTAAGCTTGCGTTTCTTTTGTGCTGGATTTAGATGATGGAATAAAAAATTATATGGTAAATATTATCTACAAATATTTTGCATTATGTACCTACTACGTACTAGCCGAATTCTGAATTTTTCACGATATTTACAATACATTGTGTGTTGGTAAAATTGAGCACCCCTTTGAACCATGATTCATCCTTTAATAATATTTAATATGCAATTGGATTAATAGATACTAAAACCATCATTAACGTTAATTTTTTTATTATCTTCAAAGTTCATTTAAATCAAAGATACCTATTACTTTACTTATAGATTCTTTCACCAATTTTGTTTCGTTTTAATAGCGTATTTAATATCTGTTCAAACTCTTTAAGGATAATGAACGTTATTAAAATAAGATATTCCAGAACTGCAGGATTATAAAAGAGATCTTACAGCAACGTTTAGTATATCGGGGTCAGATAAAGATGAACAGTGACAAGTTGCTAGCTTATCCTCTGAGAGAATGTCCGACTCTTACGACATGTATGGAAGCAGACACAGCTGATGTGTTCTAGTGAAGTCCCGCATCAGCCCAGGCATATGTATAGGTATATATGTAAATACCTACGTAATATAATATTATTATAACCCCCAATTCTATCTTGTTACAGTATGGACCGACTTAAACAGTACGTAGACTTGACAACGATACACAATGAGGTACAAAACAATAGAGATGTCAAGTAACAGGGATCATTTGTTACAGTGTGGGCGGAGACGGGCGAATTCAGGGACAGTGGCCATTCGTCCCTGACGTCCGGCGGGTCCGGAGTGGAACAGTCGTTGTATGCGCCACCACGACCGCGGAGAGATAGGAAACATACTGAAGACAGTGAGTACATTGATCCATTTGATAATAGATATACTTATGTGTAGTGTAATATAAAAATAACGCTAAGTATAGATAGATAGATAACTAGATGAAAAAAAGCACTTAAAGGACAATGCCCATTCATGACCTGTCAAATTGAAAAATGATCATGTTAGTCGTGACGACTAAAAATCATCCTGTATTGATGAGACATGTTCAGAAAAATACGTAATTTTTTGTTTATTACGAAATGAAAATCAAAATAAAAAAACTACAATGTAGAAAAAAAGTAAATATTTTGTGTGTTTCGATATATTTTACTTGAATTTAATCATTACAAACGCAGCCATTATGAACGTATCAATAAAGGAATGCATTGTCAACTTCATGTTCATATTGTCAGTTTCATAGAATGGTTCCGATGAAGGATGGCGCTAGTTAATATGTACATGCCCACATTTTCTTATTAGTTGGTTCGGTAGATAGAACTAACATGGAAAACTAATCCTGATGATGCCACGGGTGTTGGCGAGGCATATGTCGATTAAAATTTTAATTGGTTTTTGGATTAGCGGCTATGTATTTATGGTGGCATGCTAGGTGCTTGGATCTGGCTTCTCGTTGCGAATGTAGTGTCTTGTGTTCGTGATCATGAGTCGGCAGATGTCGAGGGTCAGCGGAGGGTATAGGGCCCGGTGGTTGGCGATCCCTCAATAGAGATTTGAACTTCCGAATAGTGACGCCTGATACAATTCGATATTTAACAAATACATTGTTCAAGTTCCTACCAGTTTTAGTTCAGTTAACACAAAGAAAACGTATTAGCAAATTGATCGTTAGAAAATAGATTACCTTTCATTAAAAAAATTAACGAGTAGGTAGTAAACGAAAAACACGAGCCTCAAAATACTGCATTACTATCTTAATAATACATATGTATGCATATCTACCTCCCTAGGTATGTATAGGTATTTGTTTAGTTATTTGCGAATTTGTGGCGCGCTTGATTAGCGCTGATAAACATTTTGTAGGTTTTTCGCTTTATTTTGATAGTGAATGTACAGCACTAAATTTATCATCATTGTTTTCCTGTCAGCATGTGAACTTTTTTGCTCGACTTACAGATACTACTATTTCAAAAATAGGTATACTAATAAATCAGAAAATGCATTGAAATTATGATTATTATTATGACAATACATATCTGGTGAAAAGGTAGCCTAAGTTTCTTTTTAGACCCGAAATCATAAAATTCTTAAATATGACGTATTTATTGGTTACTAGTGGATGTCCGTGACTTCGTCCGCGTGGACTGCAGAAAAAACAAAATGTCGAAATTATCCGGAATAAAAATATTTTCCCGGGATATAAAGTAGCCTATGTGTTAATCTAGGGTGTCAGCTAACTCCAAAATCATTTAAATCGATAAATGTAAAATTTATTAAAATCGCTCCAGCCGATTTTGCATGAAAGAGTAACAAACATCCATCCATCCATACTTACAAACTTTCACGTTTATAATATTAGTATTTATATTGATTATTAGACTACAGAAAAAATAAAAGCAGTAGCCTATATAAGTGTAAAAAGTGATGTCGTCAACGTTCCCGAATAAGTGCTTCCTCGGGGTCATGCTCAACTTCAGATTCACGATCATTCCCTGGGAATTTCGGGAATCCGTAGTGTTTCCTCGCAGTCCCTAATCGCTATGTATAGCGGTTTTCGTAAAACATGAAGCGTGAAGAAATCCGTTTTTAGACTCGCTGTCCCCAATGCACATAGATGCGATTTCAGGTAACGTAAAAAATTGAAAAAAAAAATAACATATATGCCCGATTTCAGCTTCATATGTATAGCGGAATTTTTTAAAAAATATAGAATTCCCGTTGGTTTTTGGGAATATCTTCTTATTATGTTCATCCAGGTCCAATAAGGATTCTACGGTGAAAGAATTTTTGAAATCGGTCCAGTAGTTTTTGAGCCTATTCATTACAACCAAACAAACAAAGTTTTCCTCTTTATAATATTAGTGTAGATGTAAATAAAAGCAACATATATAGAGTCAACCGTCATGTGTGTGTTAATTCGAGATAGAATAAAATGTAGGATAACGCGATTAATGCAAATGAGGCTATCTAAAAAACAAACCTCGTCAAGTCAGTAACTCTTTCACTCAAATTTTAAGTTCACATAAAACCCACATTTCAAAAAATATCTAGCGGACCACACAAAGTGACAAACGTAAAACTGAAAGCAAACTCCGGTAAGCGTCAGGAATCTCCTGCAAATACTGTGAGCGAGCATTAATACTTCGCCAAACACCGCTCGAATCGAACGTGGCCCATCTAAGGGAGATAGCCGTTATAGGTATAGCTATATATGTTTAGGCAAAAGGTGAAATTATATAGTTAACTTCCTTTTATTAAGTGACTATCGTGAATGTGTGGCCTACAGAATCTACCTATGTTCTTCTTTGTACCTACTCACAACTATCATCATCATCGTCAGCCTATTGCAGTCCACTGCTGGACGTAAGCCTCCCCCAGTGTACGCCACATGGCTCGATCTTCCGTTTTTGCCATCCAGTCACTACCAGCCGTCCTCTTTAAGTCATCGGTCCATCTGGCCGGAGGGCGCCCAACGCTACGCTTGCCGAGGCGCGGTCTCCATTCGAGGGTCTCCACTCACAACTATACGGAAGCAAAATTTCAATAAGATTGGTTGAGTAAATAAAGTGTGAAGAGGTAGCAAACAAAGAATACTTTCGAATTTATAATATTATTTGGGATCATTTACTTCAAGTTAATATTAACTTTCATAAATATTACACACTACATGAAATAAATTCTGCCGTACAAGCTCGTGACTGGGATTGATCGAAGCACCTACGCTGTGAAACCGAAAGCGCACGTGGTCAATGGTGAATTCGGAAGCCAACCCAATTGACATACTAGATCAAAAGTTACAAGTTAAGGACATGCATCCCGTAAAAGTCTTCAATCTAAAAATAGACAGATAACAGAATTAGTCGGCGATAAGTCTGATCTAGTCATAACATATGTAACTAGTAAGTGGTACTTTAAAGGAAGAGTGTTATCAAAATCGAGTGTCGCTTTGATATCTTGGACACATGTTAACTGCTGTTTACCTACGTCGTGTCGGCCGCAGCAAAGGTGCCGAGCGAATGATGGATGGGTCGGCGAACGCTCAAAGGCTGATAGGATATCAGACGAGCGATATCGACCCCTATCGATACGTAACGGCATGAATATGTGGTTCTGGTTCTAGGCAGGGAGCTAGGATATATAATATTTAGAAAAACAAACAAGGTCATGGTAACAAAACAGGATTTGTCATTACAAATAAAAAAGAGATTTCATGAACGCAAATAAATTTAGCAAAACTTATATTTAAGTTTAACACGTATTTCATTCAGATCGTAGTATAAATAGAATTTTGTTATACTTACTACGACTCATTAAAAACATTTAATCATAATCATAATCTTACTTAACTAACGTCAGTGCAGTTGCTTCTGTAAGTAGGTAGGCACAATGAAAATATGCGAATCATTTCCCAAAATGTCGTCTCAAGATGCAATAGCAACAGGAATAAGCTTTACATTTGAACATATTTTATCGTTGAAACTATGCAAAACATCACCAAAATAAACGCGTTCAGCTCCCGGACTATCTCGGCCTAAACTTTGAGACTATAATCCGGATTGTTCATTATACACCAATGAGATTGTCGTTCCGAACAGATTGATGGTTTTAATAATATGCCAGAGTTTACGTGACACATGATAATCTAAAATAAATGTTTTGATTACACTTCGGTGAATTAAACTTCACATTTCGCTTATTGATCGCATTTTGGATAATACAAACTTCTATTGAGGGATCGCCCGCCACCGGGCCCTATACCCTCCGCTGACCCTCGGATCTGCCTACTCATGATGATCACGAACACAAGACACTACAGTCGCAATGAGTAATGTAACCATAAATACATAGCTGGTAATCCGAAAACCAATTAAAATTTTAATCGACATATGTTTCGCCAACACCCGTGGCATCATCAGGATTAGTTTTCCATGTTAGTTCTATCTACCGAACCACTTTCAAATATCATTAGCTTCGAAAGTTATGTCTGAAAATACAGAGCTTTCGCGATTAATATTAGGTTCCAGGCGAGTGGGACCACATATAATCGAAACAGGGTCCCAGTCGCCTGAGTGTATTTTTGTTCATTACTTATTTAGGTATGTAGTAATATATAATGCATGTATGTAATGTAATCTTCATGTACAACAATAAGTGTTCAATCAAGATAGTGGATATCACCAATAAAATCGCAAACGGTAATCCGATATAAACTATAAATTACGTGTTTATAACTCTAGTTTACGTGTTTATATACTTATGTTGAATATATATACTTATGTAATGTAATGTTTTTAGAAATCTTTGATTTATTTTTCACAAACTCGATTTGCACCTCACTTCACTCTTTGCTTACATCTCGCCTAAGATCTAACCCATGGATCTAACTCCTGTACAGTGTCAATTCTCATTTTAGCCATAGAAGACAGAGGGACATTATTGCTTGCGAAAAAGTTGTCATAACTCAAAGTTTTGCATACATGAGTTTATACAGAGAGAATTAAAATTCCATTTTATTTTTTATAGAAACGTCGTATCTGTGAGTAAGTATGTAGTGTAATCTATGTAAAATGGGTATAGCATCTTTTTCAGAATCCCCATCCTGTATAAATTTCAAAACCGCTCTACCTAAGTATTGAAGTTTTTGGATTAGGTATCTTCTCTAACGTGATATTTTATTAACCTACCGTATTATGAGATGTCACGTTGTTCTTGTAAAAAGGCGTTATAATTATAACTATCGGGCTTACAGAATGACAGTCTGATTAACAAAAGTCAGTGAGTAATTTTAAAAGTAAACATTATAGTACAGTACCTACCTGCCACGTGGCTGGACAAGTCTCAGATGAATGATAAACAGGACAAGTAGATCTCAAAGTTAAAGATTAATGATTACTCGTACCTAAAATTATAACTGTTCCATGTTGCACTCTGTATTATGTAATGTCTCGTAATCTAAGTGGATTCGTGCATTTGTCAGTGTGTAAAATAATTACGTCATTTGCATACAGTTTTAAAATTTGCCGCTCCGCGCTTCGCGACTTTGGGCGGTGCAGTGTAATAATCACCAGCAGAACAAAAAGTAGAAAAAAGTTTTTGTTATTATAATATGTATACTTGACCGACTGCCGACTGGTCTAGTAGGTAGTGACCCTGCCTATGACGCTATAGGTCCTGGGTTCGAATCCCGGTAGGTGCAAACATTGATATGATGAATATCAATGTTTGTTTCCGAGTCATGGATGTTTTTATACTTATCTATGTATTTATATACCGTTCCTTAGTACCCACGACACAAGACCTTAGGGATCTTACTGTGGGACTAGGTTAATGTGTTGTGTAGTGTGTGAATATAGTTTATAGTTTAAATAGTTTAAATACTAATATAAGATATATTAGTAACCTAGGTACCTACGTGAACGATAACCGAGTGTGTCGAATAATGTCCGTGCACAACACAGGTGATAAATAAAATTATTAAAAAATATAAAGTTTAATAAACAAGTTTGTTGTCTATTTTAGTAGATAATTTTGTTACTATTAGGTGAGGTAGTATGTCAGTTTGAATCCATTATCAGTAAAGGATTGATCTGCCTAATATCGGCGTTTTACCTACCATTAAAACGCTTATTAAGCAATAACCTTATTTGAAGCCTAAATAAACACTATTTGAGAGAAGCGAACCTGATTTCCGGTATCGAGTCGGTATTTTTGCTCGAGTGTCTCCTCCATACTACGTCATATCCCGTACACCAGTACCAGTACGGCAGTTTTGCACCCAATTCTTTGATGCGACTGCAGATCTAATATTTCCAGGACTAGCCTTAATGCCATCCATCACAAGAGCCTTCTTTGCGATATTTATGCGTGATGCCGCTTTGTGTGGGTATACCACAAATAGAAAAAATACATTATTTGAGTGGCAAATAGATCGTCTAATACTAGATAAATCAATAACCCTACTGAGCCAATAATGAGGATCCAGAGCCTGGCAATCATTGTTCTTCAATATATATATAATTAACATTATCAGTTTTTAATCCGAATTGTGGCCATATTAAAAACTTTTACATTAATGGTTAACAACGTCAGATCATGAACTCTCCGCCCTGAACATAAAAGTAATAATGCTGTACACATTGAACACTCGTAAAAAATATTTATATTAGGAAAGTGGCTTTGTAACCAATTTGTTAATATATCCATATCCCAATTTTCTATTAGCACTTGTTATCCTAATAGCCTTCAATGCTTGTCTAACTCGTATATTGCTATCTATGTCCCCTTACTCGACACCGATTTTGAGCATCTACGTCATAGCATAGCTAGGTTTTACCATTCGATAATAAAATTATGTTGTTATTTTAATAGAATATATATGAAAGCCAACGTCATACAAAGAATGCTACCTTCGAAGTGTTTCATGCGGTTTAGGCCTCAGGTATAGACTGTGTTTTGATCTGTCAGTCATTCAGGACAAAGCTTTTAGAATAATTGTAGAGAAATCTTATCCTACTAATGAATAACTATTATTTATTATATTATATTTACACTAAAACAAAGTGACCGTAAGTATGAAGAGTAAGTAAGCTTTCTAGATACGAGTATGCTACAATAATTTTACAATTTATAACAATTCGTTCTTTACTCGATTATCACCAAAATAGAGTTGTTTTATAACTCGACTTAAAGCTATTATGTGACGTTTTCGTATCGAGTGAGTTTATTTATGGTTTTTATAGTGTTGTAAAAGTATTAGGCGGGGCTGAAGGTAATCCGTCGAGTACGGTAGCTACTAGACGTGTGATTGTAATAGATAACTTCTCTTTTATTTCAAGTTCATATTTTTAAAACTTATTCTAAATAATCAGCAAAAGGTAAGGCCAGCCCCCGTATGATGAATTTGGTGAGAGCGAGATGTCTCACTTTTAAACTTCAAATCCACAGAGCTAAGTAACAACTAGATAAGGCAAGCGTTCCTACTTGGTGTGTAAAAAGGGATTTCAAACCACTTCTATCAGCCCTAATTCATTCAGTCCTGGCTCGAGAACGAGTATCTATTCTAATTCTTAAGTCTATTTTTACATGCAAAGTACATACACTTCGTTTATCTAGTTATTAATAGCACTGTGAATTTGACGTTTAAAAGTGAGACATCTCGCCATCTCGCTCTCACCAAATTCATCATACGGGTGCAGATAAATAATTAATTTTTCAATAAAGATTCTCCTAGTGTTACATGATACGTACGAGTATATCTCTCTCTCGTATTGTCTCTATAAGTATAAGTGCGACAACTACTTTACTATACTCGTAGAATATTTTACTTTCAATATGGCCAATATGACAGTTTAGATGACGATAGAAAGCAAGCACTTATGATGATAGTAGTGGACTATCTTCATAGCATTTGACTTAAATTTTACATGTAACGTTACATTCTTATGTGTATACAGGAATGATTTTTGGTCGTCAACGTTTCCGAAAACTATGGAATCTCTTCATCATCACGATCATTTTTCTCTATGGAAGCATACCTGGGAAGTGTCTGGTTTCCAAAATATTAGGGTTCAAAGTTGAGTTAAATAGACTGCGTTTTCTGCATAAATGCACATAGACGCGCGTAGCAAGATTTTTTCACGGGAAATAATTAATATCTGTCCTATGATAAAACTAGCATAAACTGGACACTTTAAATTTCGCCCGAACAAGTAATTAAAAAAAAATCTTTAAAAAAATTACATTGTTTCCCAGCATTTTTTTTGGCATAAACTTACTTTATTTGATGTATACTAGAGTACGTACCCTTAGTTAAGGGTGGCAACGAAAAAACGTCCTGTATACGTTTACCTGCCTATTTGTGTAGTTGTGCATGACTAATAACTTTTTAGTACGTGTGGTGTCGGCAAAGTAGAATATCATCACCCCATGTCTGCTCATAAGCAGCATCTCCCAATTTGACAATATAGCCTGAAACTCTCTCACACTGCGCTCAGTCAACCTACCTGCCCAGGCACGTAGTGACTATGGGCAAAACCTTGTGGCGTACCCTGGGGGAGGCCTACATCCAGCAGTGGCCTGCAATAGGCTGATGACAATAACATTTCACGTTTCCTTTCAGACCGACCACTAACATCAGAGCCCACAATCAAAACGGAATCCACCACCCCAGGAGTGGGTCCCGACGAGCCACTCGACGACAAAGGAGACAAGAAGAACAAACGACAGCGGAGGCAGAGGACGCACTTCACCAGCCAAGCAGCTCCAGGAGTTAGAAGCCACCTTCGCGAGGAACCGGTACCCTGATATGTCGACGAGGGAAGAGATCGCGATGTGGACCAATCTTACTGAAGCTAGAGTTCGGGTGAGTAAATATAATAATAATATGTTATTATGACTGTGCAGTGTGCATAATATCATCATTTACAGCCCTGAGAAGTCCACTGTTGGACATAGGCCTCCCCCAACAACCTCCACTCCGACCGTTCGGAAGCAGCCTGCATCCAACCGCATAATATGTTGGGCGTCTAATACGAAATCGTGGTTAATGGAGTCTGTGTGAAAAGAACAATGCCCAGAGCTCCATATAAAAAATATTATCAATATGTTTTATAACAAAATTGAATGAAAATGCTCTTTCTATTTAGGTATAATCTCAATCAATCGTAGGTACTCTGAACAAATTCAATTACATTATGTACTTCCTTAGGCTAATCAAGTATGTATTATTATTATTATTAACAACTGGTCCCTTAATTGTTATGCTTATGATTATTATTATTCCGTATAACGACATATTTAAACATATATTTTGGATAATTCCTCAAAAAATATCAGAGTCTTTTCTAGATTAACATATTTTAAAGAATAAAAAATCCTAACAAAAAAGCTATAAAAACGCATCCGAACATCGACGTAGTACATGTTTAGACTAATCGTCGCATCCGGCGCGCCTTATGTATTTTTGTGCGCCGTCGGAACACGGTATCCCTTAATCCCTTAGGATTTGAACCGTCTATTTTGGTCTGCTCATAATCCGTGGCTTAAGTATGATCGCATCCACACTCACTGTCAATAGTTTTGGAAGGCCCTTAGATTCTGCGGTGCTGTACTATTCGGGGAATGCCCCTTTTTTCTGTTCGGTTGTTTTTCGGCGGCTTAATCTGTTCGTGATTGAATTTGGAATGTGGAAATCAAAATTTGTGTTCTATAAAACTGTTGTTTGTTTAGTTAACTAGTATTTAGTGTCTGTTGAATATTGTAGTAGCACCAGTAAAGTTTATATTACATTCCTTGTTAGGCTAAGTCTATGATTTTATGAACCTTCACGAAGTTTGTTTCTTTCTATGTTACCTAAATATACCAGTTGATGGCAGTTTATGATAATCGAGTGCTAAAAGTTAAAATTGTGTTCTAACTTTTATATTTATTTTAATTTAATATTTAAACTAAACTCGGATAAGTTGTTAACCAATAAACTTGCGACCTAGAATTACTTCTTAAGTAAAGATTGCGGCAGGCATAATGAATTATTATTATGAGTATCATAATGTTTAATTATACTTACAATATAACTTTTTGTAAGTCGATTAGTACACTTATCGATTACAATCGATAGGTATACATTCCGAGCGAGTTCAAGTGTTTGATATTAATTTCGGTTACAGTGAAACAGTCGTTCAATCGAACTGATTTGTACACTCATAGGGTTGTGCGATGTAGAGTTTTTTTGGTAACAAAACTTACGGTAATTCTGTAATCAATAATCATCGACGGCGTCTAAAGTCCTATTTATTATGCTCTGCTAAAGATAAGTAAATACAATATCAATATAAGTTTTCAATTCTAGGTTCGTTCGTTCGTTTTTTGTAATTCGGTGTTTGCCTTAGCTATGTTTGCATAAGGCAGAGGTGGACAGCTTTGGGGCCATTCATTATGCGTAAAAAAGCGGCTTCCTTACTGCACCGAATGCAAGGCAGCTTTCACAGTGTTCTGAGGACGATACCCAACATAGGGGATTGTCCGTTTGTCGCTCATTTATTAAAAACACAAATTCTCTCATAGATGATAAGTAAGTACTAACACAAGAAGATAAATAAATGTTCTAACAAAAATGGATCTTGTAGTCCGAAATCAATATTTTATTTATTAATAACCCCATAAAATTGCAATTACAATTTCGTAGTATTTAACACCATGAAATGTTCAGAAGAAATTATAATTTTTGAACACCGAAACATATTTATGGGGTTATTTATAGTTAATTTGGACAGCCCTGTAGTGGGATTAGCGCTGCTCGTCTTCCCATCCCGTCGCATAATAAATCTACGCGCGAACGCACCAATATATCTTATACATTATATTTTTGTTCCCAGTCATTAGGGTCATTGCCTGCTTATTGACTCAATTAGTGTAGGATATAGTATAAGAGCGTTTTGTACGCGTCCAGTATGCTGTGTCCACTTTTGTGTCCAATTTTATAAGATGAAACTATTTACTATAAAATTTTTAATAAAGAAAATGGAAAAAATTCTTCACCCGAGTGGGAATCGAACCCACGACCGCTGCAAACCGTGCCAGCCGCTATAACCACTAAGCCACCGGGTCAATTACTCGGATGACGAATTTTACCATCCCGATAGCTATACACTAGCCAAATCTCGGCAAACAAAGCTGAATCCCTCAGCATAATGTATAACGATGAAACGATCAACTATATCCTAACGGATTATATTAATGGAGAAGTGTTTTTTTTTTTTACTATTTATGCAATCCTACAACTTTTTTGCTAGATTATATTTACCGGCGGTTTATAATCCGTTAAAACTCCTGTAAAGTTGTAGAGATTCCTTCTAACATTGCTATAAAAGTTATATTTATGTTTTGGAAAAAACCCCAAGCTTTACCTCTGTCAAACGCTGGTGTGTCGAAGCCCTAAAAATCAAGCTCACATCTGAAACTACTTGCAAATCACAAGTGTCAACCCAAACAGTGTTAAATTATGTTATTTGTTATTACAACGTTCAAGATGGTACTGTTTGTATAACAATAACTTATTAACGTAAATGTGTTTTTGGCTGGAAATAATTGAAAGTGATGATATTTGGAGATATTTTATATGTAGGTATATTACTAGCTATTGCCCGCGGCTTCGCTCGCGTGGAATCGGTTATTACGTAGAAGGGGTATAGAAGAAAGAAGAAAGTTTACGACCTATTCTCTAACCTACTGAATGTTATTAGAATGTCATAAAAATCGGTCAAGCCATTTCGGAGGAGTTTAGCGTTAGAAAAACACCGCGTCACGAGATTTTTTTATATTAAATAGATTTTTATATTGATAAGAAATACCTAGCATTACCTCTTATTTCAATTGCTGATGACATTGACCAAGAAAATTAAACACGTAGCGGAATTTGTCACGTGGTGACGTCACGGTCCAGTAGAACGTAAATTTAGGTAACACATTGCCGGTGGCAGTGTCTGTCAAGTCTGTATCTTTTAGGTTATAACGGCACGATTGAATATTAAAGAAACATACTCGTTTTATAGTCTGTTGGATTTATACACATTGGAAAATAATTAGGACCATTCCAGAAGTGTACAGTGCCATACGAATAACACTACTTTCTCTTGATCTAAAGTGTGTATTACTGTTCTCTTTATCCAATTTAAAAATATATTAACCCCATATAAACATATTTAACCGAAAATCCATACTCGTAATATACCCATAGATAACAAGATTAAATAAGAATAATCCACAACATATAAATAAATATCATCATCATAATTTACAGCCCTGAGAAATCCTCTGTTGGACATAGGCCTCCCCCAACAACCTCCACTCCGCCCGGTCGGATGCAGCCTGCATCCAACCGACGCCCGCGACCTTGGCTAGGTCATCCGTCCACCTCGCGGGTGGCCTTCCCACACTGCGCTTGCCGATACGTGGTATCCACTCTAGAACTTTGCGACTCCATCGGCTATCAGTTCTTCGAGCTATGTGCCCTGCTCATTGCCACTTCAGAATGCTGGACCGTTGAGCTATGTCGGTGATCTTTGTACGTCAGGGGATCTACTCATTTCAAATAAATATGCCTAATCCTAAGTTTCATCTTTATCAATATGGTAATAACATTTCAGCAATTGCTTGCGAACGTAGCTCGTTCATTCATATAAATTCTTGGCTAAATCCGGTCGAAATCCGTTCGATCACAACATTAGTTACTAAAGAAGGACAAGCAGGAGATGGCATTAAAGTGTTTTAATGGGTAATTGACGAAAGAGTATAATATTGGGATGCAAAATTAGCCAGCGAATGATTCATATTACACTGCGTAAGCTAAATTGGCGGTTTGAAGTCTTATTCTTATTGAAATGTAAGCAATGTAAAGAAATAATCAAGATTGTCCCTAATTCTCATCACAAATAGTTTGATAGATGCACGGTTTAATTTTGGTGTATCCAAATTCATTAAACAATTTTATTTATAAATAAATTTGTTTCTATCATTTAACAACAATTTTGCCATTATGAATAAGGTGCAGTTTTGTTCATTTTACCCGGGAATCCATAGAATTAAGGTATATTATAATTATGACATTTCCTCCTTGTCCTTTCTTCATGATATAAGCTATCAAAATACAGAGGATAAGAGCTTAGCTTATGATCATAAATAAACTATTTGATACCCAAATATCCAGCCAAAGACTTGTTTAGCATAAATGCAGAATTTTGGCACTAGACGATAGAAATATATTACGTTTAGTTTCTTGCTAGGTCTAGTCTAGGTATACGCACTGCGACACAGTAAAGTTTCAAATGAGGTAGACACCGGGTACTGATCACCATTCTTACAAATAAAATAATATACATACTATTTTGATTCTCTGTGGCTGTGTTCTCGAAATGGGATAGCCATTACTGAATGAAATCACACAGGAGATCAGTGACAAGTTGCTAACCTACTAATACTAATGCCTACTCGTGTTACCTGTGTACAAAATACAGCGTGGAAATAGTCTATTTAACTCCTTTCCTCTAAAGCGCGTTAGAGTTTTTGCCTTTCCACTGTCGATTAATGTTTCCAAATGTTTATATTGGCGAAAAGCCAAAGATGATGTGACATTGTGGACTTTGTTAGTTGTGTAAACAAATGCTTTTTGTTAACGTTAACAGACAATTGGAAGATGGGTAGACTGTTATTAAACGAGACTCATTTCAAAATAAGCTTTTGGTGATATAAAACGTTACCGACACTGTGACAGACACTTAGTTGAAATACATTCATATTATATTTTATGAAAGAAAGTCATCAAGTTCCTAAAGTTATAGATTTGTGTATAAGTGGCGCCTATGTGTTACTCGTATGACCTTATCTGACTTTATCATCTTCCTGCCCTGTTCCCATTTATTATCCGTCATCTCATTGCTCACCCCCAGTACACGCATATCCTCCCTCACACAGTCCATCCAACACTTCGTTGGTCTACTTCTTCCTTTATATCCACACTCATGCACAACGCTCTCTGTAAAATATGCCATCCATCCCGTCGCTTTACATGCCCGTACCAAGACAGACGGTTACTTCGTAACTTGTCTGTGATCGGCGCAACTTTCAAACTTCCTCTTATATACTCATTTCTTATTTTATCTATTCTTGTAACTCCACACATTCATCTCAACATTCTCATCTCGCTTACATGCAGTTGATTTTCATCCTTCTTCTTTACGGCCCAGCATTCAGATCCATACAAGCCCTATCTGACTTAACCCAAATAAAAATTACCATGTTTTAATTTAACTAAAACGAAAGTGGTAGTGAGCCGAAAACATAGATTTCAGGTCGAAACTGAGTTTGATTCCTCGACCTTTATATTGCAAAACACGTAGATTATCATTGCTTCAATATTTATAAAAGCTTGACCTATAGTAAAGTTTTGTAAAAAAAGTAATTCAGTAGAGATGTTCAGAAACTGCTAATAGGTAATATAGGTCGTACACTACTATATGTGCATTAGTTTTACTTAGTTTTAGAGTTTGTTACATGTTACTTTTGTATTAATTACCTAAACGGTATTGTAATAAAGAGCATACCTACATAAGCACTAGGTAATCTACTAAAATTGAATGCGATAGTTTGCCGCTAAGCGTAATGTGAGCCATAATATTGAAGGATAATATTATTGTAATGTAATCCTACATATACTATTAATTATTATACTATATATCTATGATAATTAGATATAACCTGACTAGTATCGAAGCTGACATGGCTCTATGCATAATGTGACATGAACTCAAAGACATATAACAATCACCAAACCATAAAGATACTCGCTAAACTAACAGCCAAAAGCCTGAAGCTACGGTTTTCTAGGATAACGGTAACGTTATGGCGGCCGTACACAAAATCACGGATTCTTTACTATGTGAAAAGTTCCTTTACGGAAAAGTATCGCTATTCTAGAAAACCATATCTTAACTAAATATAAGTAGGTCATCATCATCATCATCATCATCAGCCTATTTCAGTCCACTGCTGGACGTAGGTCTTCCCCAAGACACGTCACAAGACTGCCATGGGGGGTATTTGCACATAGTCACCACGCTGGGCAGGCGGGTTGGTGACCGCAGTTTGTATTTTGGACTATGTTGTCAACACGGGAGGCGCTGCTGCCCACCTCCCGGAAACCCTTAATCGCCTCGTACGATACCCACGGGCAGACATGTGGTGGTACGAATTCTACTCTGCCGGCACCACGCGGCACAAATTAAGTCCGTTATTAAACTTACAAAACTCTACACATACTAAAGCTTTTTCCCATTTCCGTTTTTCATTTCCATCGAACTCAAACAAACTAGGAACTGCAAATATCAAACAAAGAAATCGCTTCAAACAAAATACACTAGCGCTTCAGTACACTATACCAACAGTGTGTAGAACGGAAGCAGCGCTAAACTGTTTGCATGTAGCGCTGGATTGCTAAATGTGCAAAAACCCGTGAGCCGGTACACGGGAGGGTTTTCACGTAAAATAAATAATGTTACGTGCTGTCGGCTGCCGTGCCGCGCCTGTCGCCAGATGAGTTTGATACATGCCCTTTTTTGTGCTAAAATGCTTCACTATTTTTATACTCAGCGCTTGGTGGCTGCGTAACAACGTAAGAGTCGACTAAAGAGCTTTAGGCATTCTCTCAGGCGATGAACTAGCAACTTATTGATCATTTACATCAGTCCCCGCTATGATAAATGTGCCTGTGGGGTCTTCTTTATGATCCTGCAATTTCGGCTACCTCATTTCGGTAACACAGCCGTGTGTATCAAAATCAAATCAAAATCATTTATTCGACATGAAACCATTAACAACATGTTTGTCGATGGTCTTTTTATATGTTACTTTCTATGTTCGCACCCCAAAATGAAACCGCTATCAAACAAAAAAAGGAGGTGAATTTAAACAACATAAAAAAATCGCAAAGCTTTTGCTTTGGCAACGGTCACCACCCCAAGGTGCGATTTGTTACGGTCTGTCAGACATATGTTGGTGATTCGGGGCTTAATTGCCACCAACGTGGAGCTAATAAGAGTTAAGGTCGCCTAAAGACGAAATCCAGGAGAACTGCTAGGCAGTTCTCCTTTATGGTAAAACCAACATTAGGTCTGACACACCGCATGATTCTACTATTACTGTTACACTATTTCAGTGAAGTGTCATTGCTTGGAAGAAGAAATAGCAAGAAAGCTCCCAGCGACACTGTCAAAACTAAGTAACATATTAACAAAAGAATCTTACATTGGGTTAGATATCAGATAATCATTGTAACACTTAACTCACTTCCATATACACATGTATTTATGATAGCAACGACCGATTGTTGTTGGTGCCGTAATGGTATACCCAGAAGATCATAATGGAGATTGCACAGCGACGTTTAGCATGGCGAGGACAGATATAAATGGTCAGTGATAAGTTGCTAGCTCATGCTAGACTCTTTCTTATTGGCTCTTTCGACATGCACGGAATGAGATGCTGCTAATGTTTTCTAGTGAAGCTACAACACGAAACACCTTCCAAAACGGAGAAAATCATCATAATTTTCATCTTAAACGACTATAATCCCTCCAATATCATATGGTTGTCAATAAATTAGCTACGCAATGCGAGAGTGGTGCCAAATGAAATGTGTCACGACCTCTTTCACGGACGATTGGCATTGACGAGACACCCCTAATAGACCCTTCTTCTAAGAACGATCGGTTTGGTTTTGATGGCTGTATTAAAAACGTTGCGTAGATGTGATGTGAGAAATAATGGGACTCTAAGAGAGTTTGTCACGCAATATGATTACTTAGAAGAATTGCATACAATATATTACTGAGTACTGATCATATCCCAATTAATATACCGGGTGTAACCAAAGGGGTATATAAAGCGAAATGAACATAGTAAGTTTATATAAACTATCCATTTGAGACTCGAAATTTCAAGATTGTATGACCATTCCTTAGTTGTTTACGGATAACATTTCACGCGTTAATTACTTATCCAATCGTCATGAAATTTTGCATTCATATAGTTGGGTGTAAGAAAAAGTTATAGGCTATTCTGTAGTCGTCCTGGCAGACTACAGAATGTAGCCTGCAGCCTGTAGCCTATAGGCTGCTTGCACTAGAGATGTGTGACGAACTACCTTAACTCTTAATTCTATGTTTGAAAGAATTAATTCTTCTTGCTTAACTCCAATAATGTCAGTTTAACTTTAATCCGATGACGTATCATCAGTGACGAAAAGTTTGCTCACCACAGGTGTCTTAATAATGCACCCTTGTTTTGGGGAGACATATCAGATTCGGCCAATAAAATTAAACAAAAACATGGGTATGCCTAGCATAGAGTAATAAAGGTACTAAACCACTTAATTTTTTTTAAAGAGAATATTTAAATCACTACAAATAACGTGAACTAGAAGTTATAACGTAAGAAATTGTTGGTAGAATAACAATATTAATATTACTTGAAATAATAGGTATTTAAAACTGTATACAATCATTTTATAAAAATATCAATGCTCATTTAAGCGTAGCGTACAAAATCACAACATTCGCAACACAAACGTCAAATAAATGAAGAACTACGACATTCTACGACTGCTACGGTTCGTAGCAGCGTAGTACCTACTTACGTACTCGTAGTATGAATTGCTACGCACAAAAAAGTGCTGTACGCAAAAAAACTAATGTTAAAAGTAACACGATAAACGTCTCCCGGTTATGTAATATCCACCTACACAGTACATACATAAATATACAGGGTGTAACAGAAGGGGTATGTTATGCAAAATCCTATGGAAATTAACCAGTTAACATAGGATAAAATAGGAAGTCTAACCACGAAATTTTAGACTCGAAATCACATGTTTTTTTTTCAAGATTTTGTCAATATTTCAAGCTTGGGATTTTAAACTTTCTTGGTTGTCAAGTAAAATCTCCATATTGTCTGAAAGGATAAGAATGCATTTCGAAGCTTAAATTTTGAAGATATTTCACTTAATTACCCCTTCTTTTACACGATGCAGACAAAGTAGCTTTGGTCACCTACTAAAATGCATTTGAATATTGAATTTCAAATATAATCTAACCTGTATTCTGTCACAGCTAATGCAGCTAGGATGACTGGACTTAGAGCTTTGAGGAGACAAATCTCATGGATCGACTCATTTTACTATAACTAGGATTTAGCTGAATAAGTCCAGTTTTGTTACTTGACTATTGCAAATGTGATAGTAGATGCGTTATTTTCGACAGTATTATTATAAACTTTATCCAGGATGTTTTTTGTTGCCACCCTTAACGAAGTGTACGTACTCTATACATCAAGTAAAGTAAGTTTATGCCAAAAAATGCTGGGAAACGATGTAAATATATTGAAAAAAAAATTTAATCGGGTCTATACGGTTAATAGTTTTTTGATAAACTGGTATTAATTATTTCTCGTAAAAAAAATCTTGCTACGCACGTCTATGTGCATTTATGCAGAAAAACGCAATCTATTTACTGAACTTTGGACCCTAATATCTTGGGAGCCAGACATTTCCCAGATATGCTTCCATGGAGAAAAATGATCGTGATGATGAGGAGATTACGTAATTTTTGGGAACGTTGACGACCAAAAAACTTCCTGTATAATACTAGCGACCTGCATCGGCTTCGCAGGGGTGCAATGTTGTTACTACACTTTATACAAATCTTCCTCTTGAATCATTCTATTTTCATAAAAAATTGCATCGAAATTCGTTGCGTAGTTGAAAAGATCTAAGCATACATAGGGACAAACAGAAAGCTGGAAGCAATTTTGTTTTACACTATGTTATGATTATAAATTAATATTTTGTGATGCTCTGTTATACAAAAATAATGTTATAATATACAAAATGTCTTAAATAATATCCAAACTACAGTTAATTAATAACATAATCTAACTGGATATTCGAATATGACAGTCACATTACTCTAAAATGACAGACCACACTTTTATTTTTTGACATGTTTGGTCCAAAATGACATGACACATTTATTTTCAGATAACTTATACTTTAGTTAATCTGAGAACGTCGAAAACCCATGACAGTATAATATTATACGACACGTGTTCATTCCAACTTTATATCCTTATTTATACGAGCGTATGTTTATTAGCCTTCGAAATATAGCTCCTGTACTATACTCATAGATCACACAACTTTATATTCTATTCCAAACCGTGCAAGGTTTAGTTCCCTTTGTGCCGAAGCGGCGACCATTTGATTGATGACTCTAATAAAACTGTGATTCTGGTTTAATTTAAATTTAAGGCAATTTACGGACCCTTTAGGAGCTGACCGTAAAATAGTTTGGTTCGTTTATTAAAGGTCGATTTAGGTTATTAACGTTTACTGCGAATATGTTGGCAAGAGTGGATTTGTGATTTTTAGGTTGCAGACTGTGTTTCATTGTTTTTGCTTCTGATATATTAGGTGATAAATGAGGTGATACTAAGGTAGATCCTTGGCAATATGAATTTCGAAAGAAATATGGGTGGTTTCTTTCGAAATTCATATTGCCAAGGATCTACATATTGGGATAAGATGATGATGTAAAGAAACGTACGACGGCCAAATTAACGTCCATTGATTAACTGACATAAAATTCCTCTTTCCATGAGGTTCCTCATCTACATTTTATCTAGACATTTCGAAATAGTTTTTACTCCTGAGATTGAACTGAGATGGCAAGAAACCATAAATCTTGTTTGTTAAAAGTACCCTTAAGAAGCTTATATATAAATATATAGCTTAGGAAAGCAACAATAGAAATACATTTCGATATACAAGTTTGAAAAATATTTTTAAAACGTCTGTCTGTACCTAATTCAAAGACAAATTACAACATAATACCGAATCATCTCGGCATAAATTACCGCTTTGAATAAAAATTAACCTCGCGAATATCGATTTGGGAAACATTAAAAATTGCCGGGAGGGTTCCGCAGAGGGCGCGGCAGGGACCTTCCTGCAATAATATATTTAAAGGATTAGGCCGTCGCAATATCGCGGCCCTCGCCGGCGACGCCAGCGCCCTCCCGCGGCGCTGCCCGCTATTCAAATAATGGAAATTATTTCCACATATGTGCGCCTAAATAAATATCATTCTGTTATCATTACCGAGCGGTGGGCTGTGAGCGTTTGAGCACCCCAACGGCTGTACAGTTATTTTCACCCGCGTGTTCGCGGTTTTGGAAGCACCGTATTGTGCGATCTACTGTCCGGTTATGATTTAGGTATTTACATACATACATACATATAATCACGCCTTTATCCCTTACAGGTAGGTAGAGCACCAAGGGCCGATAGAATCACATGGTGCCACTTCAAACCAATTTTGAATTTAGGTGCTTATTTATTTACTAACCAGAATGTAGTGTTTTGACAAATCTTTGTTATTTACGTCGCCGGCAGTAGGCCCACCTGTTCAAAACATGCTTCGCGCGAATTTATCTTTTGAAAAATAAACGATTGTATATGGGGTGGAAACGACCGTTTATGTTCACTTAACCGAGGAAAGAGGGTATTATTTACCGTTTCGGCTGGGTGAACCCGCCACAGTGAGTGAGACAAATACCGCCCGCGGCACAATATTTATTGCAGTCGCTACGTGGATTGCGCAATTTATCGTGGAGGTGTCGTCGGGCGATCGATCGCCGGGTGACGGACGCGAGCCATACATCAGCGCGCGCGTTATCTGTACTCACGGCGACTTATCGCACTCCGCCTCCGCTAAATAACAACATCGATTCGAAGCCTCGGCGTGCGAGCTGCCCGCGTCCGTTGCGGCCGGCAGCGTCCCGCCCTATAGCGACGCTCGTTTATCTTCATTCCGTGGCTACAATTAGACGGGTCGTTGGCTGCGGGGCGGCCCGAGCCACCGCGAGCTACGTGGCTCGAATACACCGCCGCGTCTCTCTGTCAACTTTGTAATGAGTAAAGTTAATAGCTACGCAACGCAGGCCGTTTCCTCTAACTTCTCTCGTTAAAACTTGCGGACAGCTAGGTCAGTGTAATTACTATTAGGTACACGGACCTTTTTACATGAAATTTTTCTTTTGTTACAGGTGTGGTTTAAGAATCGGAGAGCGAAATGGCGGAAACGCGAGCGAAATGCCATGAACGCCGCGGCAGCCGCGGCCGTCGACTTTAAGAACGGCTTCAGCACACAGTTTAACGGGTTAATGCAGCCCTTCCCTGACACTGACGCGCTATACTCCTCGTACCCGTATAATAACTGGGCGGCGAAGGTACCAAGTCCGCTGGGTACGAAAAGCTTTCCGTGGCCCGTCAACCCCCTAGGATCGGTGGTGCCGGCGAGCCATCACCAGGGTTCGGTGAACTGCTTCAACACTGCGTCGTCGATGGGTGGCGTGGGCAGCAGCGGCATGGGCGGCGTCGGCGGGTCCGGCGGCGTCGGCGGCGGAGTGGCGCCGTGTCCGTACACCGCGCCTCCGAATCCGTACGGCATGTACCGCGCCGAGCCGTGCCCGGCGATGTCATCGTCGATAGCGTCGCTGCGGCTGAAGGCGAAGCAGCACGCGTCGGGCTTCGGCGGCGGCTATGGATCGGTGTCGCCGGTGTCGCGCGCGGGCTCGGCGCCACTGTCCGCCTGCCAGTACGCGGCGGCGGCGGGCGCGGACCGCGTGCTCTGAGACGAGGCGCGCGGCCGCGACGAGGCCCGCTCGCCCGCGCCGCTTCTCGCGCGCGTCTCCTAGTCCCCGCCGCCGCCGCACGCGTCTGCCCTCTACCGGCATATGTGGGAGTGGTTCGATTGACTTTAGTGACGATCAAAGGTTGACGGTTGAATATAAAAGAAATGTAGTTTAAGGTTGCGTTTACAGGGACACTGTCGTAGTCTAACTTTTATGTAAAAATCTTGACAACGTGAAAAAATTGTGAACTTTTTTACTTTCTGTAACGGAAACGTGAGATATTTTCGTTTCTTTGGTAATCCGGGTTCTCATAACCCTTCCCAATATAAATTGGAAGTACCTTTTTTCTTGTTTCTGTAAATATGCGGCTGTCAATTCTTTTTTCATAATAAAATAGAAAAAGACTATATTAAATCGACAAGTATAACATCGATTTTGTATAATTATATTAAATTAAAGGTTTGTCGACGAAACTTCGGGCAATAAAACATAACGATTCGTATTAGATAACTGTATATATGTAGCTATATTATGTACGTACGTATACCAAAGCGATGTGTGCAATTTTTACAAGCTTGATAGTGTAATTAGTTTATATACTTAAATAAATAAATGTTTAGTTCGATGTAAATATGGCGATAGGTAATTTATTTTGAGTGAATAACTGATTTATATGAATTGTGAATAGTTAGTTATTGGTAATTTTAATGTTTTATTTTGTAATGTTGTACAAATACAATATGTTGATTTATTTTTAATAGAGTTGAAAAATAATTGTTTCTCCACATCGATACCTATAAACTCCGTTTAAAAGAACGGTTGACTAAATTTTAGTTAATATTTGATCATGTCCCTTCCTAATATTTTTGGTATTAAGGCCCACTTCTATCAAAGAGTTTAATCCTAGCTTACATTGTAAGTATTAGTTAGTAAACCTCTATTTTTAATACCTACTTATGTAATAAAAATAAAGGAACGTTTGCCATTCAAAAAATTAATTTAAACTAGAATTAAACACCTGGTATAAGTGAGCCTAAAATTTGTCACTGTCGGAGTTTTAAAATCCTAAAATACATTTTCTAACAGTGGACCTGCATTTATTATGTTGTTATTACGAATCATACAGCTACGAGTATATCAAAGTCTCAAGATGCAGTACTTACTATATGAAATTACGCATTTCATCTTTTTTATCGAAAGATTTATTTATTATCACTAGTACTTAAGAGAAACTTTAGAGAAAGCCGCCTAAGTTCACTCTACGTTTCTATTATGCAAGTGCCTTGCATCTAAATATGTTGCATTCAACTTTAAAACAAAATATGTAAAAATATCACAAACATTTTATTGTCAGCCGCTATAATTATTTAAACTGAGGTTAAGGCTCATTTACACAAATTACTTAAACTCCAATTTGATAAGGGACCGATTTAAAAAAAATTCAAACTGAAGGATAAAATTGATACAGTCTCTATCTTGACATTATTTATCAAAAAGGTCATCTGACCATTTGAAAAATCGGCCCTTAATTGACAGGTGCTAAAAAACATAACTTTCGTAGATCCGATGGACGGTGGAATAAACGGGTTGTCGAATGGAGACCGCGTGTCGGCAAACGTAGTGTTGGGCGCCCTCCGGCCAGATGGACCGATGACTTAAAGAGGACGGCTGGTAGTGTCTGGATGGCAAAAACGGGAGATCGAGCCATGTGGCGTACACTGGAGGAGGCCTACGTCCAGCAGTGGTTGACGACGAAACATGGCTTATATAGATGCCCGGGGCCAATTCTCTAAAAGTCTCGAGTTGGAAAAAAAGCCGAAACGGAACCGTTGTAGACGCTCAGAACAAAGCAATAATTACTTTATGGTGACATAATTAGACACATTTTAGCACGAGACAGATATTTGTTTTTATTATATCATACTCGCGACCGATGCGTGCTAAAATGCACCTTATTACTCAAGCGGGTAAGTAAGCACCGCGTTTCGTTAGCGGTTCGTTAGTGGTTGTATTTCGGCTCAAAATTTTTCAAGAATTGCCCTCTATACCTACATGCATTCATTATCGGATCAAGTAATTTGTGCCAGTGGTTCTAAAACATAATGACTGTTCTGAATTTTAATATTTCGATATGCAAAGGTGCCCTAGCATAAGGACTAATAATTATCCTAATGGTCAGAGCCATAAAGATAATATTATCATTCTCTAAAACTTAAACAAGATAGATACAGCAACAACTTTAACGTATAGGTTATTTATCTAACCATTCGAAAATCATAATGCAATAAACAAAATAATTAATTAGTGGTTATAGCGGCTGGCACGGTTTGCAGCGGTCGTGGGTTCGATTCCCACTCGGGTGAAGAATTTTTTCCATTTTCTTTATTAATAATTTTGCAATAAACAGAAATAAGGTCAATATTGTAACTAAGTAGAAACTTGGAAACATGTTATAAGTAAAAATAATAATTTATGATCTACTATTTTCAAATAAAAAATATTTGGTACTGTATTCGGATTAGCCTTAATGAGATTATAGCAACCGAGATCTCATTATTTATTTAAATATTTATTGTAACTGAAAATTTAAATGTAAATAAAATGTGATCCTATTGGTTTCATTATGAATATGTCACTGAGATTGGCTATAAGATGTCATTGATAAAATAAACCAAGTTGAATTGAACATTCGCATGTACGAGTACATACTCGTAATGTAACGAATAATACAGAATAGAACATTACACCAGTAAGGTATAGAAACAAATCTTTACGTTAAAAGTAAAAACGTATTTAATTCCAAAAATACACAACATACTAACAATTGAAAATGTTTACTGCGAATCCTATATCACGTGCTTTACGAGTAGCAGGTACTTAGCTTAAATATTTTTATCGGTTCCTGTAACATTGTGGATTTAATGAAATTATCTACTTCTATTATGGTAAAATAAAATCCGAATATTACATTTACATTAATTACATCACAGTAATGTGATATTAAGTCAAGTTACTATAACATTTTTTAAAGGTTCCTGTAACATTGGATTTGATCTATTCCGTTCCGATACCAGCAAGTGATCCCGAAAAGGATCCGTTTTATTTCATTTTATAATTTTATTCCTATCCGATCCCATCGCGTGATCAGATGAATATTTCATTTATTTTGTATTCCGTTCTGATCCCTGTCCTATGTCTTCTCAATTATTTTTTAGTACTGTTAGCAAGTAAAACAGTAGACACATACAATATTGTTTTTCGAATTATTGTTGATTTTTACTAAGAGATCGAGACTATTTTACTAATTCTTATTTAATTTTTCTTAATTTTGTCGTTCTTCAATAAAAACAACTTGTACAATTTTCATTCTATTATTTCCTATTTCATTTTCCGACCTTAGACATAAAAAAAAACTCTACGGGATCAGACCGGAATCTAAAAAATGTTTTTGGTATCAGACCGGAATTTGTTGTGGATTTAAAGTAAAAAGGGATTAGTTTAAGGGATCGGACCGGAATAGTTCGTCGATTTAATAAAATTGTCTACTTCTATTATGGTCAAATAGAATCCGAATGTTACGTTACATTACAGTTTCAATCACAGAATTGTATCATAATTTTCCAATTTGAAAAACTTATAGCCAATTAGACCAGACATAATCTTCTATGAATGCAGTATACACAACACAAGTATTAAAAATATACGAGTTTGAGTTGATGTAAATAAATGATTCTAAATATATAAATGAGGTTTTAATTTTATACATATCAAAACGAAATATCTACGAGCCAGTGCCGTTTGTTGTATTATTTTGTAAATGTACTTAATCGTTAAGGGAATATCAAATTGTTTTGTAATTTAAAAAACCTCTAGTCATAATAAAAAATATCGCAGAGTAAACTTTGTGTCTGATTTTTTATCCATTGTGCTCTTCCCTGACTAGCTGGTAAATGATCCTTCGATACGCAAAATGCTCATAGAAAAAATTATCTATTGAACAAATGGATGGAATGTATAGTACGAGTATAGGTAAAACTTTAGACTCCTACGCTAGAACCCGAAGTGAATGCTTGGAAATCAGATATTGCTTTTTACACTATACAGGGTGAAACAAAAGGGGATATTAAGTAAAAAGCTATAAATATAGCTCACTTTAAAGAAGTCAAAGGATTTTACCTGCCCACTTATTACCTAACTAGCAAAAGCAAAGCGATAGCGAAAATTGTACAAAAATCGGTGATTGCTTGTCAAATCGTATTACGTAAAATGAATTTCAATGGAACTTTGAGATTTCAAGGCCAATATTGTACAATTTTCGCTATCGCTTTGCTTCGGCTTTGCTATTGCTTTTACATAATCAGGGGGCTGATTTTTTTAGACATTCCACGGTACGGCAAATTGGCTGTGACAGACCGACACAGCCGAACAGACAGACAGACGTACAAGTGAGCACATAAGGAGAATATTAAGGGTTATTAAAATAATGCTATCGAGGAATAGCTACACGCAAGGTAATCGTGATTAGATACATCATATTCACTGCTCCAAACCTGAAAGGACAGCTTCAGAAAGCTACCGTACGACGTGCATTAAATTGAATTGAAATGTATTTCGCATTAGATGCAGGGCATCAAGACTAGGTACGTGGACGTTAGTAGAACTCATTCAAGGAATGATTGAGTATTCACATACCTACCTAAGCTACCTTTCGCAGTAAGTACTTTAATTATTATAAAAAAGCGCTTAAATAAACAGAAACAGCTGAAACTAGTAATAAGAAGCTAATAACTAGATAGATTTTATTAAAGCTCATTCTCCTAATGGGCAATTTATATCTCAGAATTGAATTCCCACGTGAGTAGATAACCTACTTACTTAAACCTATTTTAACTAAGCCAAACATTGTCTCATTCATTTTCCAATTTTTCCATGATCTGGAAATGATAGTAATAATAAAAAATAGTAGATGCTCTACTATTACCGTTGTACTATGCTCGAGCTACTGACAGGGGAGATAGATTATGTTACCATGCCAACGGTACTTGAAATTGAAAATTTAATTTTGGGATCAGCTATTTGGTACTTGGTAGGTACTGTCAGTACAGGTTGAAGACTATTTTGTTCACCGTTAGCGTGTGTAAGCACAAAAGCACCGGTGAATACACACATTAGCCCATTGCATTCTGCTGGCGTAGGCCTCCACCAGGGCACGTCGGAAGGCTACTGATATAGGAGGGTTTTTGCGCAGGATCACCACCCCAGGGCAGACGGGTTGGAGGCGCAGTGCCATTTTCAGACTATGTAGTCAACACGAGGGAGAGGCCAGCTTGTTCAGCTTGGGGGAGGCCTATGTTCAGCTTGGGGGAGGCCTATTGAAAATTAAAAATCATTTATTCAACATAAAAGCATTAACAACTTGTTTGTCGATGGACTTTTTATATGTTACTTTCTATGTTCAGCATAGTGAACTTCTAAAGGCTGAAAATGATGATGATGATGAGTCAACACGAAAGGCGGGCATGCCCCACCTCTAGAAAGCCCTTAATCGCCTATTACGATATCCATGGGCAGACTGGGAGTGATGATATTCTATCCTGCCGTGCTAGTCTACTCTGCCTAACAAGGGTATTCGTAAGTAGGTAATAGTTTTATAGGTAGTTAATATCAATAGTATCCGCAACAGACAAGTAGGTATTAGAAAGACATTGGTAAATGTCGACATGGCGAAAGAGGCAGGCTTACAGTCCAAGTAGTCCCCGGTTTATTCAAGAATAAAATGGGTGGAAAAATTGTTAAAGAGTTTGTTGGACTGCGTTCAAAGCTGTATTGTGTTAAAACGATAAACACAACTCATTAAAAAAGCTAAAGGTACTAAAAAGTGTGTAATAAAACAATTAAGTATGTCAGACTTAGGTACTAAATAGAAAGTGCTATTTTATCACTGTAAGTAATGACTGTTAATATGTGCAAATCACATATTCAATTCTCTTGCCTACATAATTAAATGTAATAACAAAAACAAACCAAAACTTTTAAGGTATACTTACAAAACTTACATTACCATTAAAATAATTAAGAATATCGAAAAAAAGGATCGATTAATCATAAATACCAATACCCCAAACCCGGGTATCAATCGTAATCTCAAAATCCTTAACAAAAGAAGTTAACACTCGAAAATTCCCAACACCAATAAATTACCAACAATTGATTCGCGAGTATCTCTGTCATTAGGCAAAAGTACATAGTAATCCGACAAATGATTATCAGTCGAGCGAGTTTCAGGTGGATTCAGATCCCAGCGCTTTAAGGATTTAGCCGTGGATTCGGTTTCAATAATAGCTTAGCCGGCGGCCAGCCCCGCGCAGCCTTTTTTTTATTATTTTGTCGCATCGTTTGGGCTCTAAATGGAATCATTCTGCCATCTACATTTTTATTTTTCAATTGCCCCGCGATTAGTGGGATTAGTCGGTATCGCTTTCCGATTCTTTGCCGCTCTTGGCGGTCGTTTTAGCGGACTAACGCGCGCATTCGCTCTAATTACAATTAACTGAGAGCTGAAATGGTTTTGGTTACGTCGTGGTATTTGGTTCGAAACTGTGTATCAACTGTCAACTAAAGTTTTGGTGTCCTAGCATAGTGATGAAGTTGTCATATTACGTGTATAGCTATGGCCCAATCATTATAATTTTATTTAAACTCATGGTAGATCGCAGTAAGGTTATATTTATGGAGAACTTTTAACCACTTCATTAAATAGATATCTATGTATGTATGAATTTATAACAGGCGATTTCGTTTCATCTAATTTTCATCATAAAGTTAGTAACTTCTTGAAGTTATATTACTTTATTGACAATTCTGACGTCAGACGTATACCTAGTAATTTATAACTTTGTCAGTTAATACAAATAAAACATTCACGTCACGTTATACACGTAAATGTACGCAAGATATTAAAGATTTTTATTTAATGACGTCCACAATATAGTAAATATTATGTCTTTAAAAAGAGGTAGCTTTTTACGTAAGTACGAGTAGGTAACTAGTAAACACTAATTTATTTACTTATTTATATACTTAATTTTAATACTGCGGGTGGTTTAAAATATTAAATTTATGTACGTATGAAGAAGTAGGTTGCTCCTCACAATATTTTTTTTGGTTCCGTAGATGCTGTAAGATTTAAGAAATCACTTTATGCAAGTTTTTTATATAATAAAGATATGGTTTCCTAGGATAGCGATGCTATCTGATAGCGAAGTTCGAAAGGTAAAAGATGCTTTTTATAGTGTCGACATATGAAAAATCCTTCACGGCCACTACACTTAACTTCGACCAAAGCTTAAACCTTACTTTAACCAAATACATAACCCTAGACATAATTTTATTTACGTATTCACATACTACTACATGTAAGAGACATTACTAACTTGTACCATGCATTAACTTGTGGCTAAATTAAAAAAAAACAAATGTACGGATTATCATAATAAGTAATTATTCGGAAACCATGAAACTTGCCGAAGGGAGGTTAAAAAAGAGTATTTGCCATGTAATTAGAGGTATTTATTTACGTTTACGGTTGATTTACTTACATAAACAAGCACGTGTGCGGTGGTCGACTGGAGCGTCATGAACCTTATCTTTATGGTAGCAAACACTAGGGTATTTTTTCAACTTACACATTTAGGACGAAGAAAGTTACATACATACATATAATCACTCCTTTATCCGTTACGAGGTAGGCAGAGCACCAAGGACCGATAGAACCACATGGTGCCCACTTCAGACCAATTTTGAGGATATAGTTGAGATGTACAATGAAGAAAGTTAATTAGTATTAAACTGGTTTTAAAAGATATTACTATACTAGTGCTCTTCTTTTTAATTATTTCCCTCAGCAGATAATTTGTAGATGTAGGCTATCAGTAGCTTTGCTTGCTCGATCCTGAAATACTAGTAACACCGCCAGCGATTATGAATTTGAACTTTCCATTGCCCATAATATGTACGGTACAAAGTACATATTAAACGTGTTATATTTAAATAATTTTGGAGGTAATTAGTGTTTTTAAATGGTATATTTTATTTTAGTATTGTTTAGTCCAACTGTGCAAAGGATGTAGAAAAAGCTGTTATAATGTTATTATAACTTAATAGAAATAATGACAATGGCCCAAGTCAGTATAGCATGCTCTACAAAATGAAGAATTTCGGCTAGCAAGGCTTGCCTTACGTCTGTGTATTCGAGAGATAGCATATCATCCCAACGACATTTATTTGCCCACAGCCAACAAGGTGCCATGCTTGCTTATACCATGTCTACAAAGTTCCACATTGTTGCTTAGAGCTTTTGATCTATAAAGGTCACCATTTTTTGTGCTACCCGGTCAAAAATAATGGGATATGTATCTATAGGACAGTTATATACGAGTATACGAGGGACCTAAAGAATCTTTGACAGAATTAATATTCTTAAATACAGGACAAGTAAATATTCATTGGATCATCATTTCTTACAGTATAAATTAAACTATTAGGGCCTTACTAATAAAAAGCTTTAAACTAGATGTAAGCTATTCCTAGTTTCATTTGAAAGATATTCCATATAATTTGCTGTCAAAAAAGTTATAGTATAAACCTGTAATATGGTAGGTACTTTTGACTTGAAAATTCACAAAGAATTTTCAACGTCAAGATCAAACGCAATCTTACTCCAGACTACACATTACCTCAATAACCAAACCAGCCAAAGAGAATAATGAAGTAAACAAAGGAGGGTGAACGCATCTAAAACCCATAACTAGTCAAAAAGGAGACAGGTACACGCATGTCAATAGTTAACTCAGGGGCTGCGTTTGGGTGGCGAGGCTCAACAAGGATTAGGCGAACGACAACCAATCAAGGCAAACTGGACTGTTATACCTACACAAAATAAATGCGGCACATAAAACTCGACGCCACCCAATCTAAAAGCAACCTTAAGATCGCATGGGAAACCTCGGTTTTGTGCGAGGGAAAAGTTTATTGATGTTTTGTTTGGTAGAGAGGGTAGATGGATGAGGGGAAGCTGCAGCCTCCAGACAATCTTAGAGTTAATTGTGTTCCGTGCTCGGAGTCTGACTGTGGAATAATATGAGATGAGATAACATGAGATGTTCGTGCAATGAGTGTTGGTTTGTCTTCTCTACCCTCATGCTAAGCAGGAATAGAGAGATCTCGTTTTAAATTTAAGAGCATACTTAGAGGACTATGGTTTTAAGTTTTTAACATGGAATTGAATATTGATTGTAACTATAGTTTACATACTAGTGGACGCCCGCGACTCCGTCCGCGTGGACTACAGAAAAAAAAGCAAAATATCGAATTTATCCGGGATAAAAACATTTTCCCGGAATAAAAAGTAGCCTATATGTTAAGCGGGACCTGTCACAATATATTCCTGAAAACTGCATCGAAATCGGTTCAGCCGTTTCTGAGACAAACAGACAAAAATTCAAAAAATCATTGTTTTTGGTACTATTGCGTTGATAAAGGTCTCCTATAATATTTTTTCTCATATATCTTCCATGTACAGACAGGTGTCCGTTACATTTTTATTATATGTATAGATTACGGCTGTGTTACCAAATTGGAGTAGTCAGAGCTGCATGATCACGAAGAACATATTTACAGCCACGTTTAGCATAGCGGGCCAGATGTTCCTAGCTCATAGTCTAGAGCAGTATTTAGCATAGCGGGCCAGATGTTCCTAGCTCATAGTCTAAAGCAGTATTTAGCATAGCGGGCCAGATGTTCCTAGCTCATAGTCTAAAGCAGTATTTAGCATAGCGGGCCAGATGTTCCTAGCTCATAGTCTAGAGCAGTATTTAGCATAGCGGGCCAGATGTTCCTAGCTCATAGTCTAGAGCAGTATTTCCCAAAGTGGGCGATAACGCCCTCTCGTGGGCGTTGGAGGCCTAGAGAGGAGCAGTTAAGGCCCCAGAAAAAAATAGCGCGACTAATATGCCATTGGCATTTTTAAGGTGAAATAAAAATGGGGGGCGCTGCGGGCGCTACTGTTTTTCAAAGTGGGCGTTAGACGAAATAGGTTTGCAAACTTCTGGTCCGAAGGAACACCCCTGAGTTCCTTAGTTAACTGTGCATGGAAGGTGATGCTGCTAATGCATTACAGTAAAGCCCCGCATCGAGCATATAGTTTTCATTAAATATATTACTACAAAAATGTCTAGAGTCGATACTTTAATACAAACAGATGTTAGAGCTTTTATCATCTAAATATGGTGATGTAAGGTAGAATTTAATTAGTAAACAGAATTTGCTTTATAAATTCAATGATTTTAACAAAAACATCACACACAAAGGCATCTCGTAACTCTACATAGACCTATTATGTTAAGATCCACGAGCGCTCCCACATTATATTTCCATCAAGACAGTAACATTATTAAACATACAATGCATATTCATATAACCAGCCTTTCAACATACACCTAATTATATATATTACTCGCTTTCATCTCAAGTTAACCTTATTCTAAATGCTATATGAAGGAAAATCGCTTGGTTCTGGGCAAAATAAGGGTTATTACAGTCTGACTGCTTACAATTATGTAACTAGAAATTCGTTGTGACTAAAACTGAGAAACTGAACATTATAAAAATAATTATTTTTATACTGGCTGCCTTAATCTAAGTAAAAACATCTAAGGTTGAATACTTGTGTCTTATTTCTTTTCATAATTATTTTTATCAAAGCCGACTTACAGTGTGCTTCATAAAAGATTGTTCGTTAGTTACTTACAGCTATCAACAACTGCAGTTTTCTAATCGCTGACAAGAAGTGTGGCAGATTAGATATATCCGCCTATTTTAATTTTTGTCATAGTAAATATGTAAAAAGTTCGGCCCCTCAAACATTAGCCGTAACCTCCGTGTCCTAAGGCCGAAAATTTTAGTCACCTTGCGAGAAAATTCGCAAGAGTCGTCCGTATATGCCTCCCCTAAGGCTGTAGCACACTATAGTACACCAACGGGGGGCTTCTGGGGTGGCAGGGGTGTAGTAAATAAATATACAGTGGCTGGGATTTATTGCAAACACTACTATGGCCATGCAGATACATTTCTTAAAATGAAACGCTTTAAGCTGTCTTCGAGATTGCTTTTCTGTGTTTATATTTGAATCTTGGAGTGAATGCACGAGTAATTGATTTGCAGGAGATTTTTAAAAGGTCTTTGTATATTAGATCTTAAATGTTAGTTAAAGTTTGTTTTAGAATTCTAGGTACGGGATTGCGTTGTCACGCGCTTTCGCTAATATATATAATAGATTGGTGATACGGAAATTATAATGTAGTACTATGAAGGAAGGCTTCGTTAATGGAATTTGCAAACTTTTTCTCTTGCAAGCTACGATAAAAGACGGAGCATAAAGTTACAGGGGACAGTGACATATTCTAGGCAGATGATTTGTATATGTTACAGTCAAAACTCTTAACCAGTCAAAAGTACTTTTAACTAGCAAAATCAGTCAAAATTAGTTTTGACCGAACAGGTTGGTCAAAAGAGATATTGACTGAAATCTAAAAATGTAATAAATATGTCTCTTGGAGAAAAAAGAAACACACACAAAGTGTACGCTTATCCCATAATTACTAGCACATCATGATCGACGAAGGTTCGAGTGGTATCCTGAAATCAAGAGAGCGAGAGGGGAAAGGGGAATGAAGATTTACGAGCGAAGCATAACGAGCGGGCGATGAGGCGTCATGAAGCCCAATTCGCCTTATTATACCCTATCTACAAATAGCTATAGGTACGCTCATGAATTGCTGGTAAAAGTTTAAAGAAAATTAGTTTGAACATATGATATGTGATCAGTGCTGGCCGAAGTAATATTTGGGTCTTTAGGTAACTAAACTTTTTAAATTCAAAATTAGAATACAAGTACTGCAAATAGATTAAAGGTATGACAGGTGCTAACCTTAGATTAACTTAACATCAATTTAGCAAGCTACGAATATAGAGTGCGCTTTACAATTTATATGATACGTAGTCACAGGATTTGAACAGGTAATAAGTACCTGCCAAAACTGAGATTGACAATCAGTAGAAAAAAATATATCTGATTACGCGATTACGATGCTGGGCACAATAGAACAATGTGATACCGGCGCTCTATAGCTTATGTATATTTTATGGTACCAAACAAATAGAGAGTGTTACTCCGTCCTTTGCTAGGTATGACAAAAAGATATATTGAGCTAGAGCAAAAAGTAGATCGATTCTTTCTCATATAGATTAAAGTTTATATAAGACTTTACCTTGGCTGTACCTGAAAAACAGCTAACGTCACAAGAAAACAGAGATAAATGTAATTACTTCTTGTAGTAAATAGTTAGAAGAAAATAGTCTATTCCTAAGCCTTAGTCAACTGACTATAGATCTTTTAAATAAGAAGGTTTACCTTGTAATAAATTAAAAAGGTAATAAATTAAGTGATAACTAAGACTTTTACCCACTTTTCAGTGAGCTTGTAACAATAAAGGTTTGATAAAAAATAGGTACGTTTTAAGCGTGATTTATTGCATTTAAAAATCAGTAATGTTTTTGTGAGACTGATGTCTTTTATAACGGTATCATATAATAAGTAAATAGCAAAACATGTTAGTACATATAGACATGGCTGTGTCCCGAAATGAGGTAGCCAGAACTGCAGGATCATAAAGGAGATCTCACAGCCACGTTTAGTATAGTGGGGACAGGGGTAAATGATCAGTGACAAGTCGGCTCTTACGACGCGCCCGGAAGGAGATGCAGCTGATGTCTGGATGTGAAGCCCAAATTCCTCCAAGGACCTATCTTAGATCCCACGAGACCCAAGCCATCTTCACCGTCGTGCACCCTGCAGAACAACGAATGAGAATATGGCCACCAGCCAAACCCGCACTGGACCAGATGGGTTACGCTCCGTGTATTTTAATTTGCTGAATGCAGGCCGCTTCCAACCGGTCGCAGTGGTAGTCAATGGGGGAAGCCTATGTTCAGCAGCGGTCTTCTCATGATGATGATCGCGGGTATCTGTTGGATGTAGGACGCTTTCAACCGGTCGCAGAGGAGATCATAGGGGGGAAGCCTATGTTCAGTAGACTTCTTAAGTTGTGAAATATTGTGGTTTCATGTCTTCAAACAAAATCACAATAACAAAAACTATTGACTGAAGTTTGAACTGGTAGTGCAACTTGGTTCAAAATACCACCTATATTGGTACCTACAAGTTTATATACCTACATATACCTTGCCATATGTAGTAAATATAGTATCTCCTTCACATTATAAACAAGCGTGATATTCGAAGGTTAGATTGTAATTTTCGTTACCTACAATATGAAACATGGGCCAAGGGTCCCGGCGGGGTGCGGACGCAGGGGGTTGAACTAATTTCAGGATTAACTACATTTGCAAAATGTAATTTATATTCATTAAACCGTTGCTATGTTACGTACGTGTTGGATTTTTAAATTGTTTCCCTTTTACATTACAGGAAAATAAATAGTAAATGGGGTTTCGGGAATTACAATCACGCAGATTTTTGTTGGTGAAAATTGGTGATCTAAGGCATGCGCAATGTATGGGTAAGATCTCCTTCATGATCCTGCAGTTCTGGCTACACCATTTTTGAGAACACAGCCATGTGTGTATGCGCAATATAATATATAACATATCCAGCAGTAACTAGGGTGTAAAGATAAAAGAAACGCTCAAAAAATTCCGATCTATCAAACATAGAGCTTTTGATTAGCTTTTGTTTATAAGGGTCGGTTCAAATCTGACGGAACATGCATCGCATATTATCGGTCGCGTAACACCAGAACAGACAAAATGTATAGAAAAACACTCGACCATTCACACTCAACCGATGATTAGTTAGTGCATCGAGCGTACGTTTGCCTGTACCTGGAGATACGCTCGACGTATCTTCCGTACGATATGAACCGACCCTAAAGCGGTAATTAATTTACATTTATTTACAGAGTCAATCTATCTTACTGTTACTAATAAGAACCCTTATATTAGCGCCAAATCATATCCAATTGATCGTGTAAAGACCTTATCAAGCTCGTTTTTTGCGAAAAACACTAACTTCCACATTGAACCCAACATCGCAAAGCCGTCGTCACTCGCGCCACTTTATTGTCCTGTCGCTCAAAACCGACAGAACGTAATAGAATTAAATTGGAACAGGCGCCTGCTCTGTTATGTGGAAAATAATAACAGCGCAATGTCTGAGTTTTCACGCGCCGCTAGCAGGGGTCCAAGAGACTAATGGAATACCCGGCCAATGATAATCTGTTTTCTACGCCATTAATCCTTATCTAAGTCTTGAGTACAATCTGTGGCATCTACGAAGCAGTATAGAGTTTTATGCCCTCGTTAGGGTCCGCAATTTGTGGAGTCAGGCTGTTAAGAGACGCCCCCAAATCCTGATTCTGGTGGACTTCTTAATCTTAGTGTGTCGGGCTCAAGGTAATTGTTTCAAAATTGTAGCTCTGGGTGATCGCGTGGAAGGAAGCCATTACGTACGGTGCGTTTGGTTTTGTTAATGTATTGAGGCTGGGGTAATTGGAATGGCTTGGTTTGATTGTTTCTTATCTGTACCTACAGGTAGAATGGTTATTTTTAACATGTTATTTAATGGGTCTAAATTCATGTTATCAATATTTTATTTTCAATGTGCCTGCGCTTCCCATTTATGTTTATCAATTAGTTTTATTTGTAAAACGTTATAAAACAAATTTTTAAGTACAGTAATGTTCTATCGAACAAAGAAAGCTATCGAAGCTTTTTCTTTTGAATCAACTTCATTGTGTACACATCGCCACTTCTACATATAAGACACGGGCAAGTTAATAAAACTTAGATGTACAAATAGCACGAGAAGACCGAAGGAACGAATATAAAACTCCTTGATTAATACCACGAAATACAATTGAATGTGGATAAGAACGTACTTAAGTTAAAATTTGCATGCTATATCTAAACTTGAAACATTTGAGCATCCTCTCATTTCTTAACAAACACATTCATCCTCTTTACTACCAAAGTTATCCTACTAATAACCATAAGAGGTCCACTAAAGTCACAGAGGCGCATAATAAAAAAGGAAGCAATCATGCAAATTGGCAGAGAAGGAAAGTTGAATTAAAAAGCTCGGTGTTTGGGGGGTTTGGGGGTGACAAGGGTAGGGGGCGGGGGTGTAATGTGTCTTAATGACCGCAATGGATGAGCCCCTAATCCGCCCTCCAGCGCGCAACCTTTTGCTCTACGTTAAATTATGTACTCCGCTGTATGTACCTATGTGTGTGTGCGTAAATGTTTGTTTAAATAAATTTAGGGTTGGATTGGTTTTATTTCATAAGAAGGTTAAGAGTTCTGTAGGCTCTGCTGGTCTAAACCTCCCTCCTGACCCCGTATCGGCTATCTTTTTTGACAGACTTTTTTGACATGACTATGAAAGTCATGATCACTCATTGAAACTTATTGAACTGGTATGTGTGTTGCCAAAAATTTCTTTAGATAAGTCATTAGGCTCAATTTACACCGCCACGGAATGGAACGGAAGCGAATTTATGCAACGAAATCGTATATAGCATAATGAACTTTATATCATCAGCGTCAATTTCCAAATTCCGTTACGTCAAATCATTGGAGAGTTCTCGAGAATGCTATTTTTAGGCTCGTAGTTAGTTTGTTTATTATACACTTGACGCGATGTACAAAAACATCCATTCCGTTCCATTCCGCGGCGGTGTAAATTGAGCCTTATGCCACTTCCAGTTGTTAAGTTTCAATAATTGAGTAATGACCACTATGAACTGTAAAAAAATATAGCCAATAGGCTTGCTAGACTCCTTTTAAAGATAAGACGTGTGGAAAACTATCTATCTATGTTTTAATATAAAGACGCGTTAGCATACGCAAATACTCGTTTATTATAAGTACCTAGTCAGTCGATTCTGTCTTCTAATTTACTAATTCAAAATTATTGTGACATCTTTTAATACTTTGAAAATGAGTTATGACGAGTCTTTCATCTTACTCTTAGACGGGATTGAAGAAGCGTCATACTAACTAAAAAGCCTAACAACTTTTCTAGCTATTGAAATTAGATACTAACCAAGTTTGTATTACTTATTCAATGATGATCGGTTAATTTGTAATAGAATAGAATAGAATAGTTGGTTCTATGCCAACAAACCTGACTTTTACCTATGACTACATTATTTCAACATTAATCACGAAATGGCCGTTACCAATATTGCGCAAGGATTAGCGAAGCTTTGACTAAGAATCAGCCTATAAAGTAAACCTACAGTTAAACAAACCTCATACCACGTATAAAACAATAAGTCCACCAATAGGCGCCACAATGACTCCGACACAGTTCACGGCCTCCAGCGACATGACATCATCAAATCAGCATTTGCAGATTCGCGAGGCTTTCTCCGTAAGATTTAGAGGTGGAAGGAAAATAAAAAAGTTCGTACAGGAATCCCTACTGATCCCTGTTGCCTTTATGGTAATGCCGGGATGCGTGTATTCGACTATTCAATTTATTTTTTCTCTTCGCCTTATTCCTTTTCCGAAATTATCTATCCTTCGAAATTCGTTTCGCACTGTATTGTATACAGGGCTCGATGTTTGTGAAAATATAGCGGGATAACCGCGGATTGGCTTTGTTTGCGACTTCAAAGAAGTTTTCTTTTCCATATACTTATTATGTGTATGAAATCGGTCGGTTGTCGGGAGTTTCGAATTTTATTTGTGCTTGTTTTTTGTTTATTGTTGACGGAGTGATGCTATGAAATTTGATTATTTTAGCTGTAAGTAAATTTGAGTTTTATTGTAGGTGTATGTTTATTCTGATAATAATGTTCGTGTTTTCATTCCAAATGTATAAAGTCAAGGGTTTCTAGATAGATACAGGTTTAATTCGGAAAAAACTCGTTTTTTTAGAAGAAAAATGTTATTGGTTAAAATAAATAGGAAAATATAGTTATCTAACGCGTTTTGGTAAGATCGTTTCGAATTAATGCATTTTTAACATTTACAGTCGTAAGATTGATAAATTTTAGAGGATTTCTTGTGGTTTAGGCGAGTGTTTACCTCTCTCGATCATCCATCACATACTTTCATTTGATATAGTTTTATTTCACGTGCCTAAGGTAAAATATGAGAAGATTGTTGACAAGAACAGACTTATCCTAGTTCACGAGAATCTTCGATATACACTTTAATAATAGATGAACAAGACCTAACGAAATATTTATGGTTCTCTTATATAAGCGAACTATTTAACAACAATTTAATAAGTTGTTAAATCCTTCGGAATATCTACTAAAACAAGGGGGTAGCAAGCATGTTCAAATTTAGCGTTCCGCTGCCTCATGCATATTTCATATGAAGTAAGCAGGCCTTGCCGTTGTAATTCTACATAATACATTAAAACAGTACAGATTGCCTCGTACCTACTTTCATAATATTTTAATGGGTATTAATATGTAGAGAAAATTTAACATTAGTACCTAAATGATATATTTATAGTCTTAGAAAATGTAAACATGCCCACAGGTTACTGGGAAAAAAAACTGTATTACAAATTGCAGCTTCTAATTTGTTTTCTTAGATATGAAAGAAATGATAAATAAAGATCAGTGACGAGTTTTCATTGAAGACGTAATAGTATCTAATATTAGCTAAATTCATGTTTCGCCAAAAATATGACATGCAAATGGTACATACTAGGTAGGTTTATATTTTATTTAATATTTGGTAGGTACCTACTGATTTTCTTTTACAAATATGATTGCAAATTCCTAAATTCAATACGCGCTAGAAGTCCTACAGGAAGATATCTTCTACAGTAATAGCTCTACCTACATATAAGGAGTGATGAATAGTCTTTGGTTCTAGAAGCCGAAGTCTGTAAGTTATTCTTACTAAGTATTTAATACTAGTGGATGCCCGCGACTCCGTCCGCGTGGACTACAGAAAAAAAACGAAATTATCCGGGATAAAAACATTTTCCCGGGATAAAAAGTAGCCTATATGTTAAGTGGGACCTGTCACAATATATTCCTGAAAACTGCATCGAAATCGGTTCAGCCGTTGCTGAGATTAGCGTGTACAAACCGACAAACAGACAAAAATTCCAAAAATCATCGTTTTGGGAAAGGTCTCATCTCTCTCATCATAATATTTTTTCTCATATATCCTCCATGTACAGACAGCGATTCGTTACATTTTTATTACCTATATATGTATAGAAGATAGATAATTGATAGCTAAATAGACTTAATGTTCTCCTTCAGTGTATGTCTTACAACTCAGAAGAACTCAAAGAACTCCGAGGCATTTTCACGAGTATTTGTATTCAGTGGCCCTGCTATGCTAGCAAATGTGGCTGCAAGTTCAAGATACCCCAATTTTTGGAAACACATCCGCATTTAAGTATACCTTATGTTAGTATGTAATAAGGTAAGTAAATAGACTTAGCTGCCAATTCAGAACATAAACAGAAAGTGTTATTATTACTAACCTAACCTTCCCCAACATCGCCAAAAGACCATTGCACTTATTTAGACAAGGCTGTTCCGAAATGGGGTAGCCGGACCTGCATATCATAAAGGAGATCCAACCGCCACGTTTAGCATAGAAGGGACAGATGTAAATGGTCAGTGACTAGTTGCTAGCTCATCGCCTGAGAGAACGCATTTACTCATAAATTCCTTAGTTGAGTTTTACGACATGCACGGAAGGGGATGCAGCTGATGAATTCTAGTGAAGCCCCGCATCAGCACAGGACTTAGTCTTACTTTCACATTTACCTCAATATGAAGTTCACTTAGCTACAACCAGTCCGCGCAGGTAGCGTATGCCTAATCTTGAATAATATGCACCATCTCTCCACGTCCGCTGAACGCTGCGTTCACGCTGCGGTAATTTACCGACGGTAACATGGAGATAATACAGACAGGAGGCATTGTACTAAACGCAGAGACTCATGCGATAAGTTGAAGTTATTTCGTGATCACGTCGGGAATGATAATACTGTTTACATATGTATATACAAATTAGCCGCGTGGTGCCGGCAGATTAGAGTTTGTACCACCCCATGCCTACCCGTGCTGACAACAAAGTCCAAAATCAGACTGCGGGCACCAACCCGCCTGCCCAGCGTGGTGACTATGGGCAAAAACCCCCCTATGGCAGTAGCGTTGTGGCGTGCCCTGGGGGAGGCCTACGTCCAGCAGTAGATTGCTTATAGGCTGAAGAAGGTATTCACCTAATGGTCGTGTTCGTTGCCTTACGTAATGAAGGGTTTTTTGTGCACATTCTTAGAACCGGTAACGAATCTATTGGAAAATGTTTCCATGTACCTAATCTACACATGAGAATCAACGTCTGGCAGACCTGAAACTTGAAGAGTACGTTTTTCATATGAGGTAATACGAGTAGGCATCCAAAAAGAAGGGATTTTCCGAAATTTTCACGGGATCGGAAATTAACGAGATTTCTAAAGTTTACGCGGACTAAATCGCAGTGGCCCACTTGCTCTAAATAAGTATTTTAAGCTGTTGATTAATAAAGTTTTTAGTAAATAGTGACTTTAGTCCTGGGAGGCGAAAGTTATCTATTTGGAGTCAAAAACTAACCAGTTATTGCTACTGCGTATGCGATATTAGTGATGATGATGTTGATGATCACGTTAAATGTCACATCTCCACATTGAATGTGCTTCATGGACGGTACCGGACCGTGAAATATGTGCACGGCCTTAATTTGCGCACAACCTTACTTCTGTACCCATTTGTTTGTTTAATTGTCGGCAGTTGTACTTTTCTGCTTAGCTAATGTGGTTTGTTATAATTATTATAAATACTCCACCATACCATAGAGGAATAAAATCTTATTCCTCTATGACCATACTAAGTTGAAAAGGTTAAAACATGCATACATAGGTAAACACACAAATGGCTTCGTTCCCGAAATAAGGTGGCCAGAACTGCTGGATCGTAAAGAAGATACTACAGCCTCGGTCAGCATAGAGGGGATAGATGTTAATAATCAGTAACAAGTTGCTAGCCTGTCGCCTGAAAGAATGCCCGAGTTTAGCCGACTCTTTATGACATGCACGGCAGGAGATGCAGCTAATGTATTCCAGTGACGTCCCGTATCAGCACAGGAAAAAGCTGAAAACTACCTTTTATTGTTTGTTTTTAAACAGTATTTGCCCTTTCCTCAATATCTAGAGATACCATTGGGGATAGGAGGAACCGAAGAAGAAGAGAGGCCTTTTTATATTCTGTGATGGTAGCAAAATCAGCTTTTTTTCTGTAGTATAAGTGATGGTGTGATTCCATCACGGACACCACAAGGACACCTTATGTATTATTTCAGTTACCTCACGTTACTTTCTCGCTAGAAGTTCGTGCTTGAGCCACTGAAAAAAGAAAACTTTCAAATTCAATATTACAAAATCGCTGTAAAGAATGTCATAAACATTACTAGAATCTAAAAACGTCTCCATTTTAAAACAACACACACTAAATAGTTACAAGATCTTTCCCGTGTAGTGATTCAAAGAACCTTTTAAATATATCGAGTATTTCAGTGCAATACAGGCGGGTTGTTTACAGGGGTGGGGTGGTTCAAAGATGGCGGCCGTCGTCAAGGCAACGCTGCACTCTTCCTTGATCGACCCCAGCCTCCCCCAGCCTCTCATTTATGTATTGTGTTGCACTTAAACGACTTCTATGTTTTATGACCGTCTGGTAGTGCTTTGGACTTTCAGTAGCTTTTAGATTTTGGTAACATTTGTTTTAGTTGGTTTTTGTAATGTGAAGGTTTGGTGTAAGCTTTTCAAGTTTAAATGTGTTTTCCTTTAAATAGATAAGTAGCGAAGTATGCATGAATACCTTCCCATGAAATTAAATATATATAGACACAAAAGACAGAATATCTTTATTAAGTACCAGTAGGTTTGTATGTTTGAACTGAACTCTACCAACTTACCTACTATCTTTCATTATAACCATTATGTTTATTATGTTTGTTTTGTTTGTTTAGTATATCCCGAAGGAAAGGCAAGGGGAACAAAGCCCATACAGCCATTGTATGATGTATGATTGGATGATAATGATGAATGGAAACGTCGGGAAAATCCTCAAGAACAAGTGTAAAGTTAGTCAAAATGAAAAATAATTGCAGAAACAACTTACCTGGGCCCATGAAGAGATCGTATTCCGGCTAAAGTTTTACTCAGCTTACCTGCGTATAAAACCATGCACACGAACTAGATTCACATCACAAGTAATCAAAATATAACTTATCTACCAGAAAACATTACTTTACGGACACATGCAAGCCATTTACAAATATTTTTTGATTTTCACAAGAAAATTACACCCGCTCCCTTCCAGCTTTTCCCGCCCGTCCACTATGTTTATTATGCTTAAATAAAACCTAGTGTATTTCCGATTCACGCATATGGGGCGCATTCACGCATTATTATGTTGTCTGTTGATTGTCTAAGACAAGTGCCTGTAGTCAAACTTTTTCATTTCCTTAAACAAATTATTTACCTAAGTATGTAAACAGAAGAGAGCGTGAACATAAAAGGCCGGCCCGTTGAAAGTTAATATTATTAAAATAAAGTTAAGATGTTTAAAGTAGCTTAAAAAGTAGCGTAAAATTATGATTATATATAATTAATTATGACCACGGGGAATCCCTGCTAATACTCAACCAAGGTATACCTACATTAAATCACTCCTCGCGCTACGCCAAACGCCTACGAAAAAACCTAAGAAAGATACCAATCCGAACGATGCCCTCTAAATAATGATTGCAGTCGAGAGTCTTTACGTCTACGATCAGTTAGGTCAACCAGTAATCCAGTGGCCGCTGCAGTGAGGCAATAAAAAAGAGTTATAGTTCAGAGAAAAGGAAAGTCGTCTAGGAGACGCTCTCCGTTAGTTAGGGATCAAGAGCTCAGGTCGCGGCGGGCGATAATCATAATTTTTACTTACGAGAACAAGTATACGGTATTAGGTCGGCAGTACTCGTATACGGTTGCTGCGTGGAGCGGGCGACAAATCTTCGCTAACTGCCGGCCAACTTTGTGACTGCTCTACCTTTAGCTACCTCTTTGTTTGGGACTCTTTGCTGAGTTTTGTTTGGATAAATCGATAGGAGTTGGGAAGTTTATGATTTGTTGCTCTGGTTGCCGTTTAAAAGTTGTACATAGATATTACTTCAATGCAGTATTTGCGATTATGAATTCTGTTTTTATATTAGGTTTTGAACAAAGCATATTTTCATATCTAGATAGGCTTACGTTTTTAACTACGTATTTAAAAAGGTTAGGTTTGAAAAAGTATCTCAGTCGCAGTGGCGGGTATCTTAGTAAACTACCTTTTAATAAAAAGTTAGAAAAACGTTACAATAGACTTTTTTCCTATTGACAAAATGGAAAACAATAAAAATATTGGCTTACTATCACAGATGTCAAACGTAAGAATATTCTTAACAATGATTTTTATGCCCTGTCCTGTTGTTTAGGGTTTCTCAAGACAAAGGCTCATTTTATGTAACTTTTTTAAAAATTATTGATACAATGCATATACGGGAAGCGCTGCTGCCTACCTCCCGGAAACCTTTAATCGCCTCGTACGATACCCACGGGCAGGCAGGGGTGGTACAAACTCTACTCTGCCAGCACTACGCCGTTTATCAAATGTTTTATTAAAAAAACTGAAAAGATGAAAACAAGCACTTAGATGTCCGGTGGTCTAGAATTCTATAATATTATTATGGAATGAATACTAGGTATTGAAGAAAATAAAATATTTTCTAATGATGTAACATAACAACTAAACAGTCGGGATCCATTATCCGACGACCAAGCTAATATTTCAATGGATCTTGGCTGTTCAGTTGTTATGTTACATCATTAGAAAATATTTTATTTTCTTAAATACCTAGTATTCATTCCATAATAATATTATAGAATTCTAGACCACCGGACATCTAAGTGCTTGTTTTCATCTTTTCAGTTTTTTTTATTATTACCTACGAGTACATAGTTTAGTTCTTTTTTAAGCAGACGGGTTTTTGGATTTTTTATTTTATTCTCGCTTTGAAGTAATGCATTTTTGAGCATGAGGCCCCTTGTACCGCGAAGCTGTAGGCGGTGGCCCACGTCGCCCACGCCTTACGCCGCCTCTGGCCAGTCAGTCATATCTGGTAGCCATATAATGCTATATGAGAAGAAAAAGTGAATTTACTGAACAAAAAGAAGCATTAGTCAGTGATAAAATGATTCTACACATGAGCGGATGCATTTAAAGATGTCAAGTCCGTAGATATGTAGATAATATACCTACAGTATGTGATGGAAGGTAGTACAGGGCGGCTATGACATGTAGGTATAACACGTCCAGCAACGATAGGTAACGTCCCATAGAATACCACGTTAGAAGACCATGTTACCTCGTTTACTCATCTGCGGATTCATCCGTCAAAGATGGCATAAGACTGATGTTTCCGGGAACGATTCATGAATTTGGGAAACCAAAGCTCACTATTCCACTACACTCAAGCTTTCCATAAGGACCGCAGTGTAAGAGCTATGTATGTATACCACTAATGATACCACAAAGTTGCATACTTACCTAGTCAAGAGCCAACCCGTAAGTACCTTCAAGTTTAAAAAGAGTCAGAATATTGAAGACAATAATATTTAAAGACTGTAGAGTCGATGTTATTAAGTAAATATTATTTACAAGATAATAAGTAGGTATATTTATTTCATTAGGTAATTGTGCTTTACGTTAAGGTTTTAAAGTTTCGAAGATTTTCTACGAAAAGTTTAGATAATAATAATAATAAGCCCGCAGGGCAGCTTGTGTCGAGCTGTTGGGAGGTAGCGTTCCCACGGACCTGAAGTACTTCCGGGGGAAGACCCTGTTCCTCATCTCCGGCGCCGGAGTGAGGTCTGACGAGGAACAGTTCCCCCACCTCTACCTTGCCTTCGCCGGCCGGGCAGAGTGGAGTCGCGAGAGCTATGACAGCTCGAGGGTGGACGTGCCCGTCAGTAAGTGGCAACTTGGCTTCGGTTTAAAGTCCAGGGGCACCCCTCCATCCTAGCCACTCACCAAATGTTGCCCCCTTTGTCGCTCCGTGCGTGCGGCCGTTTCAGGGGGCCCATGAAATGAGTCGGCGAGTCACTGCCTGCCACCAAACAATTATGAGACTTGGTTGTAATGGTAGGCATCCGTTAGTCTCCTTCAATAGCCCAGTTACCCAACTCCACCCAACATTCAGCCCCATAGCCCATGACCTTTGTTTCCATCGCATGACATAGATCTGCACTCCAATAGTCTTGCACATGGCGGGGACCATCGCCGGGTGTATCATATTGTGCGGTCAGCGATGGTATCCATGTGTATCCCACACTATATTAAAGTTCTCTAAAAAGGGCCTCTACATCTTGGCCACGGCCCGATGCATGCCTCTCAAAGGACCGGGACTCTGTAGTTCCGTGAATTTCGAAAGAGATATAATAATAAAGCCTTTATTTAACAATCTTATAAAATATATATACAATTCTTTGAAATAGACATCAGTTTCGCAAAGATTGTCTTGCTATTCAGCATAGGCCTCCCCTAAAGCATGCCATAAAGTGCGATCATGTGTCTTCCTTGTCCATGTGGCTCCTGCTATTCTTTTTATCCTTTTTATTCTTTATGTCCTCCCATCTTCGACACTGTCTCCCTTTTTTTCTTTTGTGTTGTCTTGGACACCATTCGGTCACATCCTTAGTCCACTTGTCATTTTTATTTCTCATCATATGTCCTGTCCATCTCCATTTTAGCTTCTTGACACAATATGTCATATCTGTAACTGTAGTTTGCTGCCGGATTGTTTCCAGTTTTATTTTGTTTCTTAGTTTAATATTGAGCATACTTCTTTCCATACCATGTTGACAGGTCTCTAATGCGCGTATATTTTGTTTTGTTAGGCTCCATGTTTAACATCCATACATCATAACGGGCAGAATGCATGAATCGAATACTTTTTTCTTGTATTTCAATGGTATCTCTGGGTTTTTCTACGATTTCTTTTAAGGACCAGTATCTTCTCCGGGATAGATTAATTCTGTTGTTAATTTCTTTATTTGTCAGGTCTTTTGGAGATATAATTTGTCCCAGATACGTGTATTCATTTACATATTCCATCTGTGTATCATCAACTTTTATAGGGACTTTTTCTACATTTGTCATTAGTTTCGTTTTTGAGGTGTTAATTGTCAAACCAACCTTCCTACTTTGTGATGTAAGTTGTTCGAGCATTTTCTGTAGGCTTCCCGCGTCGCCTGTGATAAGTATCAGGTCGTCTGCAAATCTCAGATGGTTCAATTGTGTTCCGTTGATATTTAGTCCATAGTTGTCCCATTCGAGCCGTCTAAATACGAATTCAAGAACTGCTGAGAAAAGCTTGGGTGACAGCGGGTCGCCTTGTCTAACACCTCTTTGTATAGTGAAAGCTTCGCGTACGCTTTCCGTTCGTACTTTAGCCGTCATGTTCTGGTAGATATTGCTAATGAGCCGTATATATTTTTTGTCTACTCCCTGTCTTTCTAGCGCCTCCCAAATTTTTGCGTGTTTAAGTGAATCGAACGCTTTGTTGTAATCTACGAAGGCTACGTAGTAGTCGATACCATATTCGTTACTTTTTTGTATGACTTGTTTTATGGTGTGAATGTGATCAAGCGTTGAGAAGTCACTCCGACATCCTTTCTGTTCTTTTGGTTGATTTTCGTCCAGTATCTTTTTTACGCGGCTTAGTAGTATTTTGGAGAAAATTTTATATATGTTGGACGTGAGGCTAATAAGTCTATAATTTGTTGTCATTTTTTATTTTTATTATTATTATTATTATACCACTTAATCCCTATGTGGCAGTAGCCTTATAACGTGCGCTGGGGGAGCCTACGTCCAGCAGTGGACTGCAATAGGCTGAAGACGAAGACGATACCATGATGATGCTGGGCTTACTTGCATCAGCTGTACATATCTCCTTCTGTGCATGATGTCGCAAGAGTCGACTAAGGAACTTAGGCATTCTCACAGACGATAAACTAGCAACTTATCACTCATAATTTATTTCTGTCAAGCTATGCTATCGTGGATTTTCTTTTTGATGCTGCAATCCTGGCTACCCTCGAGAAAGCTCAAATTTATGTCATACAAAATGACACACCTTGAACTAAAGTATGGTATGCATTTTTTTGCAAAATTATCTGTATTTAGTGTAGTTTTTTGTGTAATTATGTAATGAAGAATAAGATATCCTTAACTTAAATTATTTATAGTGTGAAATCGACTCCACAACCGTCTATACCCTCGTTCGATGGTCGCGAGCGGATTTGTTCTACGGCACGGACTGGCTGGGCGTCTCCTTTAATTTTATTACGAGCAACCCCAGGGAAAACTCCTAATTGAGTCCGACAGTACCTGAAATGCGCGGGAAAATACCTGTTTTATTTCCTTTTAACCGTCTTTCAACAGAGAAACATAAAGGTAGATTACGGTCAACTTGTTCCAAACTAATATTTTTATGTAGAAAGTTACCTGCCTGCCTAGCGTGGTGACCTTTGGTGGTGACTAAGGAACGCGGGCATTCCCTCAGTCGAGGAGCTAACAAAGTATTTACCTAGGTAGCTAGGTAGGTACATCTGTCCCTGCTATGCTAAACGTTCCTGTGAAATCGGTTGAAAATAAAAAACTGTAAGTAAAGACTTTACTGAGGTAGAGATACCTACCTTACGATTACCTACATACTAACGGTAAATGTGTTTGATCTCTGTCTCAGCTCAGCTGTCTTTTGATTATTGAAATAATGAATAAGTAGGTATGGGTGTAACTTTATAGGAAACAATCAGATGATTCCAGACTCGGCAGTGTAGGTATTTAACGCACTGTCTGCATGGCTTATACATATAATCACGCCTTTATCCCTTACGGGGTAGGCAGAGCACCAAGGGCCGATAAAACCACATGGTGCCACTTCTGACCAATTTTGAGGGTATAGTTGAGATGTACAAGTTCGGTTAATATATAGATAGTTCGGTTAATAGGTTTCGAGTAATATACAGGATGTTTTTTTGTGGCCACCTTTAACGAAGGGTACGTATTCTATACATGAAATAAAGTAATTTTATTCAAAAAAAAAAATGCTAAGATTTTTTTTTTTAATATTTTTTTAAATTCCTTGATCGTGCGAAATTTATAGTGTCTAGTGTTTATGTTAGTTTTTTTATAGACAGATATTAATTATTTTTGAAAAAATAAAAGAAATAAAAGAAAAATGATCGTGATGATGAGGAGATTCCGTAGTTTTCGGGAACGTTGACGACCAAAAATCATCCTGTATACATATCTTAAGCCAATGTTTCATAGAGTTGAGATCGGCTATAAATTAGAAAAACCCTAGAACTAATTTGGCAATCTAAAATATTCACGACCTCAACATTCAACTCGGTAATATTTGAGACATAGGTGTTATTCTATGAAACGGACTCTAGTATATTTTTTAGATACCTACCTACGTAATGAAATTACCGTGACTGTAGTGCCATCTAATGTCTAGTAGGTACATAGTAAAAATTGAGGTAAATATAGCTCTCTGTGCGATTTGCGCCATCTAGTAGCGAGTAGAACCATCACTAGATAGTTTAAAAATATATAGATGGCGCTAACACTTGTCCCTCGATTTATTTTCTAGATTGTTAATGTTATGGACCAAGTGATAAATGGGTCATTATACATTAATAAACATTATGAAAAATTATCAATATGGGGAGGCAATTTGATAAAATCTATTCAAATAATTAAATTGTCCGGGCATTATTAATGTCCTGACTGGGCAGAGTAATAAAGAACGTGTCTAACTACTATTATCTTTATTTTTCCATTCAATCTTAATTGAAAACGGACTTAAAACTTAATAACAGTCAAGTTAAAAATATAAGTAGGTAAAACATAAAATTTAAAACAAAAATTCCACAACAGTTCTTTATAGAAGCTTTGACCTATGATAATAAAACTTAAAGTAAACTAAAGTTTAAACTATTTGGATAATCAGACTCATTATTTGGCAAGAGCTTCTACATTTAGAAATCTTAGAATCCACTAGTTTAGCACTTGAAACTAAATAAAAGTTAAATTGAAAATATAAGTAACACAAAACATAAAATTGGAAACAAATTATACAAAAAAAAAAACAAATTAAACAGATTTATTTATTAGAACAGCTGCCACTATGATGGCATTTTGAGGTACACAGCTTTTTATCCTTTGCGACAACTACATTTATCGGATTTACAGCCACCTTTACAACTACATCTACTATAACCTTGCCCTCCGCATTTAGACAACATTCTACAACACTCTCAGCGAAATCTCTATCTCCGGAACATCTTCAGGTGAAAGAAATCTTTCTTTGCACACTGTAAATTGGTTTCTTGAATATAGTTGATTTAAAACACCTTGTTTTATTCCCAGTTTATAATATATTACTTCAATACGGTAGCAAGTATATTTCTTCCATCACTGAGAGCTAGACCAACATCTGGAACTCGGACTCTGACAGTGTCACCAATTGCAGCCATGGGATATTTTGCATTTGATACATTTAACATTTTATTAGCTTGTTTCTGCAAATTACTTAAAGCCAATTTCCTAACTGTCATAACATTTTGTTTTGTGCTCAAGGTTTTCGTTTGTGGGTATTGGGTTTGAATCTGTATCGACGATTTGTCATCCTCACCTAAGGTAAAAGTTGCCGAAAGTTGGCTTGGGCTAGCTGAAAATAGACTTATGTCATTTTGGGTGGGCTCCACATGTTCAGTTTCGATGGGCTCCAGTTGATCATTTATGGTGGAATCTACTTTTCATTATTTTCGGTAGAATCCACTAGATTCTTTTCAGTCCGTTTTCAGTGCTCTCAGTAGATAATAGTTTTTCCAAATCTTCTTCTGAATTAATATCAAACAGAGCCTCATGTGGTATAGAAGAACTTTTAAGTCCTACTTTCAACTTCGTTCCGAACATGGCTTCATAAGGAGTACAGTTAATGCCTGTGTGATGGGCTCTATTTTTCATTAATTGTACAAAACGTAATCCTTCCGACCACATCTTAGTGTTGTTATCTTCCAACCACGTACTTAGCATATTCTCTATGTCTTGGCTTGCTCTCTCTACTGACCCCTGGCTTTGTGAGTGTCTCGGTTTGCCATGTACAATTTTCAATTCAGGCCACATTGCACAAGCTTCCTGAACAATTTTATTAGAAAACTCTCTACCATTATCGCTTTGAAGTATACTTGGTGCACCGAATATTGTAAAAATATCAAGTAATACATATGCTACTTCTTCAGCAGTTTTGGTCTTGAGCGGACGGAGCTGCACAAATTTTGTGAGATGATCTTGGTATACAAGTATAAATTTATACTGATTATCTCCTTGTGACTGCATGTCAATTAAGTCCACTTGACACCTTGTATTCATTTCGCCGCTAAGAATATTGTGCCCGACACAATTGTGGCCATGAACAAAAATTGAATTGAATTGAGGTTTCACCACTAATCCTTTTTTTGGAATGCTGCGTTTCTTTTTGCAGCTGTCACATAGGTTTAAATAAAGGACAATCATTTCCCTCGTAATATTTTTATAGCGTAAATTTAACTCTTTCTCCATCCGGTTTCTTCCACCATGCCCAACCGTCAGGTGGGTATCATGCAAAATCTGAAATATTTCGTTGTTTCTCACGTAGTATCTAATTATGTTATCTTTGACTGGAACAATCAATTTTTCTGTTTCTCCAACAATCATGACGTCGAATCTTCGCAAACGCTGATAATCTTCTGGTTTTTTATGCGACTTTTTTGACTTTAAAGATTTAACTTTTTCAATCATCTCAGTATAGCTTTCGTTAGTGAAAAACTGAGTATTTTGCCCTTTAAGCGACATTAATTCATTTAATCTTTCATCAAATCGGCGATTCATGTCATTTAATTTTGATATGTCCATGATGAATTACATAAACACACATAAACAACTATTTCACTATAGTTCGACACTGAATTATGAAAATAAAACTAGTCGTCTTCGTTCACATTCGCTTTCAATGTAAAACTAAACAAAACAATGAGCATTTGTTGAAGTCCGCACGCAGCCATTCCAGTCTCTGATTGGACAAAGCGTGTCACGCGATTGATTATCTCCCCGCACTTCGTCCAATTTGTTTTATTATCAAATTGCCCAATGGTCAGGTAGCAATATTCATAATGTACAAACAAGGTGATAAACTCAGAGTAAAGAAACAGAGTAGTAAAAGGAGTAAAAGTCTATGAATAAAAAAGACTATGGATCTATACTCTACGGTAAAAGTATATACATAGCTCACTGGTGATGATATCTAATGATGTGTAGATAATATTTAATCACGTGGTCCGCCATTATTCATAATGCATTTATATTATGTGTCGCATATTGGCACATCATGCTGTTTGTTGACAAATAAAATTATATTAATAAAATTTTAAAATATATGCCACTTGCAGTTTACTAAAATTTGGCTGTATGACTCAATTCAACATTAGCATTTTTTTTTACTTATAAAAAAAAAACATACTTCATTTCACGCCAACGTGAGAAAAAGAAAAATAAAATTATGATATCGTGGAATTAAATCGATTGTCCAGATTGACCATATTATCGTCACATTGATATATTATATCTATCTATCTATTACATAAATTGGATCTTATTGCTTTGTCAAGATTTATCTTGATTGAGCCAGGGAAAAACATTTAAATGCGGCATCATGGAAAATGATCCAAGTTGGTTTGAAGTAAAGTATTTAAATTGTTTTTTTTTTTTTTTAGTTTATCCCAAAGGAAAGGCAAGGGGAACTAAGCCCATACAGCCTAATCATTGTTTAGTAAAATGTATTCTGAATTTATGATGGATGACAATGATGATGAGTGGAAACGTCAGGAAAATCCTCAAGAGCGAGTTTAAAATTAGTAAAAATCAAAAATAATTGCAGAAACAACTTACATGAGCCCATGAAGAGATCGTATTCCGACTAAAGTTTTACTCAGCTTAGCTGCATATAAAACCATGCACACGCACTAGATTCACATAATAAGTAAACAAAATATTACTTATCTACCAAAAAACATCACTTTACGGACACATGCAAGTCATTTACAAATAAATTTTGATTTTCACAAGAATATTACACTCGCTCCCTTCCAGCTTTTCCCGCCCATTTAAATTGACAACAGCTGTCAAGCGATTCGGCGGGAAAAGCTGGAAGGGTGCAGGTGTAATTTTCTTGTGAAAATGAAAAATTATTTGTAAATGGCTTGCATGTGTCCGAAAAGTGATGTTTTCTGGTAGATAAGTTATATTTTGATTACTTGTGATGTGAATCTAGTGCGTGTGCATGGTTTTATATGCAGGTAAGCCGAGTAAAACTTTAGCTGGATTACGATTTCTTCATGGGCGCATGTAAGTTGTTTCTGCAATAATTTTCCATTTTGACTAACTTTACACTTGTTCTTGAGGATTTTCCCGACGTTTCATCATCATCATTATCATCCATCATAAATTCAGAAATCATTTTACTAGACAATGATTAGGCTGTATGGGCTTAGTTCCCCTTGCCTTTCCTTCGGGATAAACTAAAAAAAAAAAAAAAAAAAAAAAAAAACAGCTGTCAAGCAGACGGGTGGGGGGGATCAGATGTTTTTAGAGATGTAAAAGTAACGAATAAAAGCATACCCGTATGTATTCGTTACTTTGCCCATAAGTACTCGTTACTATCGTATCGTTACCGAACTCGTTACTTCTGATATCGCATAAGGTATAGTAACTATAGTATGTAGTATGGTAACACGTCGAATCTACGTGAACTGTCGACGTAATATACCAAATTTGCAATGGATTTACTACATATTTAGAAAATTTTAACTACAAACTTAAATTATATTACAAAAAATAGTACAAAACAGTAAAAAACTTTGACGATAAAAAAAAAATTATAAGTACTTTAAACAAACCTAATCACCGTTCTTTGAAATAATTGGTAGAACATACGATCAAAAACAAACGTATTAATACACCACTTGCGATCCAAAACAGTGTATTATACGAAAAATATCCATGATACGAAACATGCGAGTAACGAGACGAATTCCTGGGTAACGTTTCGTTACTCGGTACTTGATGCAGTACCCGTTACTCAGTAACGAATACATACGGTTTGATACAGCTTTAGATGTTTTCATTTTGTACGGGAAACTTGACACTTGTTTATCAATTCAATCAATACGCAATAACTTCTAAACAAAGTGAAATTGTAGGGTATTTTTTTTAGTCTTTATTACGCAGAGAGCAAAGACGGATCTATCCAGATACATCGCGGCTCGTAAAAATGACAAACACATCTGCTGTTTGTCTGGTGGCTTTGGCATTCTTTTGCTGTACATGTAAGTAAAACTGTTTTGAATGCGTAGTTTTTACGATTAATGTAATTAAATGTGACCTTGTACTGGCTAAGTTTCAATTTAAATATATGCTGTCGATGAGTTTTATTGTTTAATCAGCAGCGGCGAGTTCGATACACATGTGTGGTCTTACTTGTACCTATGTGTGCTCACCTATTTACTTTAAAATATTGTAGTATACAAGCGCTACCTTGCATGAGACAGTAACCAGGTCGACTGAACAGTTTCGCATGAATGTACAAGAGTTACTTCACCAAATATTCTTCTAGTGAATAGCAATTAAGCATTTTTGATTACATACATAGGTACTTATTTCGGCTAAAAAAATATTTTTTAAATATTTACTTAACTTTTGTCATGAACTTTTAAGAGTTTTAAGTTGTTCAACCCTACTTTACAAAGAGTTTTTTCTAAATACCTACATCTATCCAACAGTCCAATTAAGAAAAGCTAAAAGTAGTGAGGAGAGATAATAAGTTACTTAATATGACCATATAAATGAACCTTTCCTGTACAATAACACATGAATCATGCAAATATTAGTCACACGTTTATAAACATTGGATTGTATTTCCTGTTTTAAATTGACTATATGAGGGGAATATTTAGTAATTGGTGACATCCAATCTGCTTCCATTTAGGTGCTACTTACTGTTTGTTATGTTGAAATCCATTAGCTATCTGTGTGCATGTTATATTTATAACATGTCAGCCCAAGTAGCATGACCTGCGAAACAATATAATAAACAGATTTATCAACATTTTGCCTGTCAAAATACGATAAATATAGCCGCCATGTTAAATTTTGCATAGAGATGATACAATATTGTACGATATGATATCCACGATGCGTGGTCATGCTAGAGGGGGGTGGTTATATTACATACCTACCCACCTAATGATATAACTTTATATTTTTCATGTATCAATTTATGTATATATAAAATTTACTTAAAACATAAATATATATTCCATATTCCATACTTTGTGAAAGAAGAATCAGGTGTTGGTAGAAAAGATACCAACTATTATAATATTATATTTATAAAGACAGTTCTCTAGTAGACATTTATTAAGATAAAGTTTTACAAAAGCTTGTAGTTAAAGAAACCATATATACTATTTCATATAGTTAGTGCAACAATTAGGTTCAAACAGCAGTTAAATAAGACACATTGCACTATGTTGAAAAACATTAGCTTCCTGACATTGTCAATGGTGGATAAGCAATAAGCAGACTCTTGTGGCTTAGGTTTTGCACTAATGTGTACTTTTAATGTTACTGTTGACATGACTGACTCTAAAAAAGGATTAATTCTGATCAGTTTTGACCTTCTAAGGGGACAGATTGAAAAAAATGGAAATTACATAGATTTCAGTTTACTTTTTGAAGTTAGAGAATTAAATTTTCTGACCATGAGGTGAGATGACTCAACTACTCTGCTGGACTGTTCTAGAAACTTATCTCAATATAACTCAATACTTTTATAATAATCAGTAAAACTTAAAGTTTCATATTTCAGATTTTATGTCTGCACAATAATAGATTTATTTTCTGACTTCATATGTAAATGTAACTAACTGTACATACCTATTTTAATTTTTTCTTAAATTCATTGCATATAGTATTCTAAAATTGGTTGTAGAAACAATCTGTGCTGATTTATTATAAGGATCTGTTTCCATAGATTTATTTATATGGAATCTAGTTCTATGTTGACTTCAGTGTCATTATTTTTATCCCAGAGCAATGTACTATAATAAATAGGTGCAGAATAATTGGCACACTGTTAAGATAAAATATTGATCTCTGACTTCTCTGGTGATAATACAATAATATTTTTATTATTATACTAATGAAATAATAGCTTATTGTGGAATGTAATTAGGAATAACATTAATAACCCTTTTGGTCTTAGTCTAATATCATCATCATCATCATCAGCCTATTGCAGTCCACTGCTGGACATAGGCCTCCACCAGGGCATGTCACAAAACTGCCATGGGGGGTATTAGTCTAATATACTACTTATTTAAAACAACACCATTGATCCATTCAGAAGTCTGTCTATCTGATATTCTTATGAGTGAGTACCTTACCTATATTCATTTATAGAAACTGGTTAGGTGGTATGAAATGGAATAAAAATAAACTAGAAGGATTAGGTACCCTGTATAGAAAAATAAATATTTCTGCGACAAAACTACTGAGCTAAGTAATAACTAGCCAACATAAATGTTTATATTTGGCGTGTAAAAAGAGATTTGCTAACCACTTCTATCAACGCAATTTCATTCAGACCTGGCCCGAGAATGAGTGTATAATCTATAGGGCCCGGTGACGGACGATCCCTCAATAGATATAATCTAATTCCCAAGTCTATTTTTTACATGCAAAGTAGGTACACTTAGTTTGTTTAGTTATTAATAGCTCTGTGAATTTGACGTTTAAATGTGAAATATCCCGCTCTCATCAATATCATCCTTGATCGGGCGCTGATCATCATTGCTCGTTGGACCACCTCCAAAGTGTAAAAAAAAACGGAGATTCCTCCTCCGTTACGATTACGAATTAATGGCGTACAATCTTCGATCAAATATAATTACATAATAATGTTATTTTGTCTAAGATCTGATCATCTAATAATGATTTTATCTTCTGCAAGTTGAGTTAGAATAGTGTATAGGTATAGCTACTTGTATGATGGTACTTACTTACCTTTATGGATCTAATAATGTGGTATTCATTAAACATATTTGTTTAAAAAGGCAATCATCATGTACTTTGTTCTATGTATGTTATTGTGTTGTTCACAGACTCGACGACAGCGCGACAAGTACCAAAGGAATGTTCCAAAGGACCGGAAGTATGGTGTAAAACCTTGAAGTAAGTATAAAATCAAACATAGCTTAAGTCAATTGAAAAAGAATCTGTGATATTCTGGCACTAGGTATTTTATGCTATGCACTTCTTCAGCATAACAACAAAAACAAAAAAAATTGTACAGACATATTCCGCGACGTGACGACGACGTACTTATTTTGCCATTTCTTCTCCTTTCCATTCGTTAATAAAACAATTGTCTGTTTTTTTCCTTCATTTTTCAAGAAGCCTTTCAGCTCCTGAACTTCTGTGTAGCCTATTATTCAAGGTTTTCCTCTTATTATAAATCAATTTATTAACAATAAAATATATCTTATATAAAATCACTACTACATGAACATGATATAAATGTTTTCATTTTTTTTTAATTATGAAAAGTTTGTACGTTACATCCTGTATTTATAAATTAGTAACCGTTGACTCAAACAGTCGAGAATCGTATGTTCTGTTGCCACATTTAGACTAGTTAATTAATTGGCATTATCTCGCATGTATGTTTATATATTTATAACTTCAGTTTATTATGTCCTAGCAACCTGCCCTCGCTCGCCCCGTGCAGGTATCATTTAGCATTAAGGAAACTTATTGCAGGCTTTATACTGTATACTGTAGATTTATACATACTGTCCTGTGCTGATATGGGCCTTCACTAGAATACATCAGCTGCATGTTCTTCCTTCCATGCATGTCGTAAGAGTCGACCTAAGAACTCGGGGCATTCTCTAAGCTCCAACGAAAGGATGTAGGATAGGAACTACTTAATGCTTCTACACAGCGCCGGCCCGAAGTAAATTTTAGAATGGAGCGAGATCCAATTATGGCGCCTCTCCTGTTTGCTCCTAATAATATATACCTATATCTTTACCATTTAGACGCACTGTAGGATTTGGCGCCTGGAGCGACTGTTCGGTTCGCCGTATAGGCGGGCCGGCCCTGCTTCTGCAGTTCCGACTGCCTCATTTCTGAAATACAGTCGTGTGATTAATTGTATAATATACAATGTAGTAGACACACATATATTGTGTGTCTGTCTACTACTAAATACATAGGTACGTATTGTCACGCACGTTTCAGAAATGTTGATGTAGTGTTAAATTAAAAAATAATATCTAAAATATCACAAGTACTTTAATGGCCAATTCTAATACGAAATATCTTAGATGAATTATAACTAGATTCAGTGACAGCGCTCAAAAAATGACACGACAAATAGCTGCTCAATTGTATGGCTGGGCATCTATTGTCATAAATACATAAGATTCAAGTTTTAAAATCTAATCTAATGCAGTTATTACGTTTACATAGATTTACTGGTGCCACTTTTTATAAAGATTTCATTATGAAACTCCGCGTCTACCTATAAATACGTCACTGCGAAAGATCAAAAGAATCTCGGATTTTTAAAATTCTTAATTTGAAATTTTGTATGAAAACAATTAATGATTAAATCTGAGATATGCAAAAAATCTCTCAAGATCAGTTATAGAAATTGGCTGTAAAACTCTCAGAATTAGCTTGTTATGGCGAGAGGTAAAGGCTATTATGTAGAATAGGGACAGTTGACATTGTGGTCGATTGTGTCTAAAAATTGATCCTTTCTGTCTCAGTCCTTTACAAGAATATAGAGGAACATAGGTACATAACTAATCTTAATGTTAGAATTAAGATGGCGGTCAGAATTGACCACATTATTCTATTTGTAACGACGAGTGATATTTGGAGTGACCTGTTATAAAGTATTTAGTTGAAACGTTACGTTAGCGGTAACAACTACCTAAATGTCGAATTATGCAATTCATTACGTGCATACTGACTGACTGAGGTACCTACAACGCTTAATTTGATATCGAGCTGAATTTCATGAATTATCTGAAATTACCTCTCTATTAAATTAGATTGAAGTGACGAATCATTCAGCTAATTTAAAGCAAAATTCCGTAAAATTGTGTGTTCTGTCATATTATTATATTAAAATATTTACCAAAATTTGAGAAGGACTTTTAAAAATGTCAGAAATCATATCACATCATATCACTGCTGGATGTAGCCTCCCCCCCATAATGCTACTGTCATAGGAATACCCACGGCACTACTGGCTAGTAGTGCAGAAGGGACAAAGCATTCTCCGCGACGCTACCGGTAGTGTGGTCTGGTAGTGTCATGGGTCAGAAAGGAACACGGGAGGCGCAGCAGCCCACTTGACAGGGACTTAATCACCTTTTACGATACCCACAGGCAGACTAGGTGGTGCTAGGTACTATATAATATTCTACTCTACCGATAACACGTGGTTTAAACATTTCACGTGTTCAATAATACATAATGAGTGTTCAAAACAATTGAAGTACCTAATTCTCTTTACGTAATAATTTCCAAGAAATTAAACTGCCCTTTTATTGGGTATTTCGTTTTTGATAATAGCTATAATAATTACAACAAAACTACTACTTGCTGTGCCATTGAGTATGTAGTTATGTACGAGTATTTCCTATTTTTATGTAATTACATATCACACGATTGTATTCCTAAAATGGGGAAGCCACGTCATGAAAGTGATCCCACAGTCACGTTTAGTATAGTGGGGCCAGATGTAAAAAGTCACTGACAATTAGCTCATCACCTGAGAGCACCCCTGAGTTCTTCAGTCGACTCCTGTTATATGCACGGAAGGAGATGCAGCTGATGTATTCTAGTGAAGCCCCGCATGTCCATAGGAATATTTCTGTTTACCTACAACTGATATTATCCTATACTCCTGTCTTGTTACTTAACGGAACGGTTATGTATTATGTTGGCTTTCTTCTATATACATAATTCTAATAAAAATATAACGGATCGCTGTCTGTAAATGGAATATATATGAGAAAAAATATTATAGGAGACCTTTATCAACGCAATAAAAAAATGATTTTTGGAATTTTTGTCTTGTTGTCGGATTGTCTGTGCGTTTGTGCACGCTAATCTCGAAAACGGCTAAACCGATTTCGATGCGGTTTTCAGTAATATATTGTGACAGGTCCCATTTAACATATAGGCTACTTTTTATCCCGGATAATTTCGACATTTTGTTCTTTCTGCAGTCCACGCGGGCGTCCACTAGTATTTAATAAATAAACTCAATTTGTTTATTAGGTCCGGCGCCGAATGCGGTGCGGTCGGTCACTGCATTGGCACGGTATGGGAACTGCAAGCCGACACCATCCGAACGAACGACATCTCGAATCAATTCGTGCAGGTCTTCAAGGAACTGAAGGAGATACGGGAATTTATCAACGAGGTTAGTCATTTTGCCGTTAAAAACTAATTAGGTGATAAATAGGTAACATGGAGAAGATGTACTGTGGAGGTATTCTAACAATGTCAATGTGGGTTCATGGAAAGTACTGTCGCCTTCGTTGCGGGGCAAGAATATGCTGTAGGTACCACTGTTGGGTAGGTAGACAAGGATTAGAGTAAAGATCGACATAAAATAAAAGAGAGAAGATCGACGGAAAAGGAACCAGTCAATCTTTTCAAATGACAGAAATTATTTATTTTTCGTTTCTTTGGTATATACGAGTATATCAGTATTATCACATCTGTGGTATAACTTTCTCTCTATGTTTATTTTTCAAGTGATAATTCCTGAATTGTTTATCTGGAAAAATAGAAACGTGATGTCGAGTCTCATATTTTAGGTACATATAGGGTCTCTATGGTGGACAATATTCGTATCCCCCTTGCGTTACACCCTATATACCTACATAGGTACCGGCTTAGTACGTGCGATACACCTACGACATTAGGTATCTCGTTGGACTAGGTTATCACCTGTAAACTTTATGATCTTTTGTATTTATAGAACTATCTCGGTGTGCGTCTGCGTTCGGCCTGCCGTAACGTGCCCCACGCGGCCATCGCCCAGCAATGCAAGACCAACACGGCGCACTACGAGAACTACCTGTACAGGGTGCTAATGTCCAATACCACCCCGGAAACGATGTGCCAGATTGTCGGCATGTGCAATAATGAGAAGCTCGACAGTTTTGTTGCTAGCGTGAGTATTACTACAGTTTTTTAGGTACATATTTTGCATACCTGCGGGGTTATTACGTAACTTGCAGCAGCAAAGCCGAAGCAATGCGACAGCAAAAATTGAGAGTTTGTGAGTGCGCAGGGTGAAGTGCAGAGCGCGGGATGGTGCCTCGCGCTCGTTCCGCGTTCTCGCATACTCACAATCTTTGCTGTCGCATTGCTTCGGCTTTGCTATTGCAAATTAGGTAATAGCCCTGCTGGAGCAGACAAACATGTGTGAAGAATTTAATGAATGTGGACGAAGCAGCGATCATTTAGCCACGGTTGGCATAGCGGTACCAGATGGAAAAGGTTACTGACAAGTTGCTAGCATACGATAATCGCCTGGGTACGCCCCTGACTCTTACGATGAAATGCACGGAACGAGATGCAACTGATACGATATTTGATTGTGATGGGTACTTTATTGAATCTCACTCGGTGATATAATTTTGTATTCTGTTTTCAATAATACTTGTGTGATCCATGTTTCGGAAATATATTTTATTTCAGAAAGTCAAAGCGACTACCCCTGCCCCCCATGTGCACAAAGGTAAGAGAGATTAAATACTACATCAATATATTACTTATTTTTCTTTGTAATACTTATTAGTGTAAATAATGCCATAAATAAGTAGATACAATAAGAATATAAAATCTAGGTAGGTATATGTGCGCGTGTGTGTGTAACCGTCTAAATGCATTTCCCCTTTTATCTTGGCTACTCCACGATAACTGTATGAAGCGTGGGTGATCATGATGTTAGCAGCAATATACAAATAAAATAAACTATACAAAAGTTCGAATCGACCACTGGTGTTCGACCACCACCGGATCTTAATGTCTCAACACGGCTGCATCCTGTGATCCCAATCATGAGTCGTAAATTTCGAGCGTCTACAAAGAGTGTAGGGTTAGGATGATCTCCTCATCATCACGATCATATTTTTCCAAGGAAGCATACCTGGGTAGTGTATAGTTCCCAAGATATTAGGGTCCAAAGTTGAGTAAATAGACTGCGTTTTTCTGCATAAATGCACATAGACGCGCGTAGCAAGATAATTCACGAGTAATAATGGATATCTGCCTATGAAAAAACTAGCATAAACACTGAATGAACACTATAAATTTCGCTCGATCAAGTAATAAAAATAAAAAAATTATGTCGTTCCCCAGCATTTTTTTTTGGCATAAACTTACTTTATTTAATGTATAGAGTACGTACCCTTCGTTAAGGGTGGCAACGAAAAAAAACTCCTGTATACTCACGGCTGTGTGAAAAATGAGGTAGCCAGAAGATTGCTAATGAGATCTTACAGTTGCGTTTAATGTACAGAATCAGATGTAAAAGATTTGTAAATTAATGCTAGCTCCTTAGTCGACTCTTACGATATGCACGGAAGGAGATGCAGCTGATGTATTGTAAGTGAAGCCCCGCATCAGCAAAAGATAAACAACCAACCAGTAATAAACCGGTGATTAATATAGACTTTGGTTTTTCAGAGTTGGTAGGAGCTTCGCAATGCACTTGGGGTCCGTCTTACTGGTGCAGCAACTTCAGGTATACTCTACTATATTCACAGTATTATTCTGTCTATTTTACCAGAACACCAATAACTCGAAGGGCTTATCTACAAAGAATGCCTCACACATGAGCCTATTGCAGTCTACTGTTGGACATAGGCTTCTCCCAGTGTATGCCACAAGAGTAACTGCCATAGAGGGGTTTTTGCCCATGGTCTCCACGCTGAGCAGTTTGTGACCGCAATGTGATTTTCGGACTATATTGTTAACACGGAAGGCGCTGCTGCACTCTACTCTACCGTATCATTGATTTTATCTCATCCGTGTATTAGAACTAGAACATTTATGCTATCTTGCTTTTTTGACATACCATACCTAAACAAACGAGGTCGTGTGAATCGTGTGATAGATGACGTCATTTTAAATCAATTGGCAGATTAAGACAAGAGAAGCTAGAGAGGCTTCTTGCAGTAAATGCTGTTTAACTGCTAAATAGTCCTTCCTGTAATAACTATGCCAACTCAGATCTTTTTTAAGTTGTTTAGTCGTTATGTCATGAAAATGCAAGAAAAGGGTCAGATATTTATTTTTTTATACATTTGTCTATGTAGGTACTTACTATAACTATAGCTACCACGCACGTCCGCGTGGATTAATGATAAAATAAAATGACGAAATTATCCGGGATAAAAAATTTTTCGCGTGATAAAAAAGTAGCCTAAATCCGTCCTCAGGCCCTAAAATATCTCTGTACCATTTTTTTTTTTACAATTAGCTAGACAAACATTTGACCGCCATCGTGCCTGATGTTAAGCAAGATGCGGCCTAGGGTGGTACATGTTTGCCTAGAAAGTGCCTATTCACTCTAGCTTTGAAGAGACCAATGTTGTAGTGCTCGGGAAATACATCGGCAGGAAGTGCATTCCACTCCTTAGCCGTTCGCATTACAAACGAGTTGAGATTTAAATCGGTTCAGTGGTTTTAGCGTGAATGCCGAACAGGCAGACAGATTGACAGAGTTACTTTCGCATTTATGATATTAGTAAGGATACAAGCCAATCCCAGATATAATTTTAGGGTAAAGAGACAAAGAAACATTAAAATCCTTTGTATTTCTATTAGGCATTTGAGGTCAATTTGCTAATAAAATAATACGGGCTTATTCAATAATCTAATATGATTCATAATGCGTCCAATTTGTTTTATTACACTAATAATAATCGTCATAAATGATTAACTATTGTACCTATTGTAGTTATATAGGCTGTTACGATAACGAAGTCACATGGAATTTTACAGAATAAAATAAAATATATGGAATTGTATTAGAATTACATAGACATTAGCGCTTTTGTCAGAGGACTTCATTACTGAAACGATGTTCAATTTTATGTTAGTGGATGTCTAAATATGAAGTATTCAATGCGTGTTGTACTAGGAGACTCTTAAATTAACAGGTATTACTTAAATTAATGTCATGGGTAGCAAAAAGTATTACAATGGAAGGAAGAAGTAACGGATGCGTAATTTATAATTACATTAATTAATTATGTACTTGTTTTGATTGATTATATTAGTGGTGGTCACCTCGTCGTCGAAAGAGTATTTTCTCATATAAATATTTTCATTTTGTATAAAAAATTGCTTTATCTACTTTTTCGCTTTATTAACACATTCAGTGCGACTACGTATTTGCGTCTTCTAGGGCTTTTAGAGATGCCGGCGACGCTTATTTGCGTCATTGCACTAGGCGTTGACTTGATGTCGGCATGCTTAGAAAAACTACCGGCAACGAATGTGTCGGGCGAAAATGGAAGCGCTTGTGTCCCCATTGGGCCACTAGTTATTGTTTGTCCTTAGCATACTACACTCCAATTATTTCCAATTATTGTGTGAAACTTGCTTATCACGTTTTAGGATTTGTATTGGACTTTAATTCCTGTATGAGTCTGATAGATAGCTCTAATTCTAGTACGTTCGTTTTACTATGCCATTAGCTAGGTCAGTCAGTAACCTAGGTTCTAATCGTTAGGTAAGCCGCCTGCCAGTCCGTCGTAACGTTAAACATTGAACTTTAATAATGTTCTGTCTGGAACAATGACCTGCGTTTGCGCAAACCATGTCCAACTGATTTCGAACGCTATAGCAATAGTAACTAAGTATGACCTACATAAACTATATCGCCGTTTAGTTTCCTTGTAATCATATTTGTAGTTTCTTTTGCGAATTTTATGATTCGGAACAGCTTGATAAAAGTTATCGCCTTTCTTATACGAATTATAAACAGATAGAGTATGTAATTAATTATAGTAGATAGAATGAAAATAATGTAAAATTTATTATTATTACATAGTGAAGTAATTTTTGTAGCTTACCACATATACATTGATAGCCCTAAAACTTTATTATCTCCTTTTTAATAAACATTGTAATATTTATACTTCGACGATATGAAAATACTGGCAGTAATCTTTTCCTCTGTTACATTGGTCAAATCCATGAATGGATTAGATTCCGCCCCCTGATTACCTAATTTGTAATACTCGTAGTAAAGCCGAAGCAGCGCGATAGCAAAATGTACAATATTCGCGTTAAAATGTAAAAATTCCTTTGATATTCATTTTACGTAATACGAACTTGACAAGCAATCAGCGAATTTTTTACAATTTACGCTATCGCTTTGATTTTGCTAGATAGGTATTAAGGGGGCCGCTTTTAAGTACACTCTAATCCCCTCCTATAAAACTGACTGGAGACAGGATTACAGTGGAATGTTTTTGGTGTTTACTACTTTTATTTTTAAATATGTAGGAAGCAATTTGTTTTAATTATACAATGATGTTTTTAGTACCGGCCGACAATGCAAGGCCACCCACCACTGCATTGAGCGCGTCTGGTCGAAGCTAGAAGTGGCCGACGATACAGACGATGTCTGCAAAATCTGCACGGACATGGTGAAGCAAGCGCGCGATCAGCTGCAGAGCAATGAGACACAGGTATTGTCTGCTAAAATGGAGATGGACATTTAATGTGGCAGACTATGTATATATGCTTTTGGAGCGTTTTTTTTTTGTAATGAACGCCGCGTCGTGCCGGCAGAGTACAATTTGTTAACTAATTTTATACCCAGTTGTATCATGTTTGGTTTGCTTAATAAATAAAAAAAATAAAAAAAACTGCAATACACCATAATATCGGAGCTTACAATTAAATAAACGTGAAAATGTTTGTTGGATCATCAGTACATATTTGGGTTTCATTCATATAAAAAATATACATTTCTAATCAGTTTCTTCTATGCTGCTCTGGGAGTGAAAAAAAAAACATATAATACTACAGCTGCTTCTCTTCCCGGGCATACTGTACGTACAAGTCAGAAGAGGGACAAGAGGGTCTTGGTGTTTTGTAGGCGATGGACTGACCACCTGTCACTACTAACCGAACTTGTACATCTCAACCCTACCCTCAAAATTGGTCAGAAGTGGCACCATGTGGTTCTATCGGCCCTTGGTGCTCTGCCTACCCCGGAAGGGATAAAGGCGTGATTATATGTATGTATGTATTTCTAATCAGTGTTTAAACAAACACATTTTTCTAATCACAGGAGGAACTAAAAGAAGTGTTCGAAGGTTCCTGCAAACTGATTCCCATAAAGATAGTGGCCAAGGAGTGCATAAAGCTGGCAGATGACTTCGTTCCCGAGTTGGTGGAGACTTTGGCGTCGCAAATGAACCCGCAACAAGTGTGCTCTGTGGCTGGACTGTGCAACAATGTCAGGATTGATGACATGCTTGATAGATACGTGAGTTTAATTTACTACTTCAGATATATATTACCTATGTATGTATGTATTGTGTTAGTAATTTTGTTTTAGTTACATAGTTCGAGCTAGGGAATGAAAAAACCGCCCAAATTCAAACCCGGTTTTTTTTTCGGTTTTTAATTTTTAAAACCCGGTTTTCGGTGAAACCGGTTTGAAAATATGTTTGCTCTGCGTTCATCTTTTTTTTTATAAAATAGGAATTAATAGGTACAGTAGGACTTTCAAATACCATAAAGTAAGGTACAACTCAAAATAATACTTTATTAGATCAAAAATTTTATTACAATTTGTATTTAAATTATCATATTCATTTATTCATATTAAGCTATGTATTTAGGTAGGTTAGTTAGGGATAATGATAGGTAAATCCCGCATAATATTAATAAAATATTAAGTAAATGGTTCTAGGTTCTATCTTTATATAAACATTAATAAAATTACTTATTGAGTGTTAATACAATTATTCAGACTTTTTAGCAAGATAATGAGATCTTAAGAATAGTAATGCGTCCAAAGTAGAATCATTGAGACGAGATCTCAACTTGCTACAAAAATAACCTGCCGTCGAAAAGGCACGCTCAGACTCCACACTTGTAGGCTTGATCGTGATTAAGGCTTCGTATGCCATCGTTAAAAATTTTCCTCGACCACCGCCATTTTCATGTAATGCCATTTCACATAGCACCATTTTTTCCGCGTCTAAATTTGTTGTTGGTGGAGCAAGTGGAATACTACAACTCTTGGTCGGTTTTAATACATGTAAAAGCTCATCCTTAAAACTTTTGAAAATAGGAGTTTGAGAAGCAGTGTTCGAGCTCTGATAGGCTGCCAAAGGGATTCTACAGTCATCGCTGTCAGTAACCATCTTTGTCACGATAGATTTTATAAAATTTGAAGTTGGTTTTTCAAATATAGATAGATTTTCATTGTCTTGGAAAAACTCTTGAGCATTGTTTAAATATTTCAAAACACCTTGTATTAAAAGGTATCGTTCAGCAATTCTCTTTCGCAGAGCTGTTTGCAGTTCAAAACTTAGGATGCCGTAAATGCTTGACAATTTGTTGAACATGCATTTCAACACAGTGTCGGCTGTGAGAAGAGTTGCATCTTCCAAACACAAGACTTCAACAACTCCTTTTATTATTTCAAGAACTTCTTTCAGTTCTTTTAGAGAAATCATTTCGTCGTTTGTGAAACTGATATCCGATTTAAGATCTAACAACGCTTTCTGTATACACTCATAGACTGCTAAAAATCTGTCCAGCATATCGCATAACGAACTCCATCTTGTTCTGCAATCCAGGATTAGACACAGATCGTGGCCAAACTTCTCTCTAACATACTTTTGTAGCAGGTCATCATTTTTAGTAGGGGACTTTCTGAAAATTTTAACAACATTTCTGACTTTCTGGATCAAGTCCTTATAATGTTGGTTCGTGATAGTGGCTCTTTGCCAATTTTCTGTATCAACATTAACGCCATCTTCTTCATCGTCACTCTCACTATCAGAGTCAGACAAATTAACTAGTTCAACGGCTGGTTCGTTACTTTTTTTGTACAGTACATCAAGTACTGCCAATTGTAGGCAATGGGCGTAACACAGCTGATGATATATGGGTAAACATTTCCCCATTTTCACCATTACGGAAGCTCCATCAGTAGTAAGGCCAGCGATATCGTCTTCGAGAGACAAATCAAATTCAAGCAACCGCATCTTTAAAACATGGGCGCACTTCAGAGCCGTCGCTGATCCTTCCAGTCGAGCAAGTCCCAAGCTGATGTGATTTTTGCTATTGAGGTCAGGTAAATGCAAATTGATGTTCATGTAGCGCCGGTTGCGACACGATGTCCATTCATCTGCACTAAGGGAAAAATTCCGACCGTTCTTTTTTAATCTAGAAATTATTTGTTTTACCTCTTCCTTCGCATTTTGGCTGCATTGCATAACAATATTTTTTATAGTATTAGCTGTAGTTGGAAGCTCATAGTTAGCTTTTTTAAATAATCTCCTCAAGTCCACAGAGTTCGCAAACACCCTAAATGCAATACCATCAAGAGTAACCATTCTTGAGACTGTCAGTTCCAGAGAATCCGTAGTTTTAAGGTACTTCGTGATTTTATTTGGTCTTTTAGATGTCGATGGTCCCGTCTCGTCATTTTCTGGTTGCCCAGGCCCAGGGACTACCTTTATAGAATCCAACGATATAATATGCTTCTTTTTGAGATGACTTCTTAGTGACGAAGTTGAGCCTCCAGAACACAATAGTACTCTATTGCAATACTTGCATTTAGCTTCTGGTTTAGTTTTTGACTTTAAGAAGTGACCCCAAACGCTGCTTTTATCTTCCATATTTCTGGTGTTTTCTATGAAGTCTGCCATATTTGTCTGAAAGCGGCTGAAAGCAAATCGAAATATGTTTATTATCCATCACCGCCCGCACCACCGCTACCAAAAAAATAACAGCGTTGGTAAATCCCGAGTAATGGCTTCATTCATCTAAATAATGATACCAAAATTACGCAGATAGGTACCATAGTTTCAGAGCTATAAGCTTTGGCGTCATAACATATTTCGTTACACCTGGTTTTCGCTACGGAGCCTTTTTAAAAAACATGTCATGTCAAAATGTATGGATGGCGATTGGCGACTGATATATACCGACGTGATAAAAGTAGTGCATGTAACAAATAACAATTACAAAATAGAATGTAGATATATAATGTATGTTCATATCCAAACAGTTCAAAACAGTAACATAATATAATAACACATACCTAACCTAAAAAAATATATCGTGATCGCTGAATACTTACGATAATAACTGCTGTAATGTGCAGCAAATTCACTGGCGAAATACTAATATAATAAAACGCTTCTTGTCACAGCTACAGAGTATTAAAAAGTTTGTAAAGTATCGAATTATTCCGAGATAAACGTAATCGTATCAACCAAAAATTTTTTTACAATCAATGACGGCGTCAAATAAATTTAAATGGCCGAAATGCCTGTGTTGCCATTTGAATAACATAAAAAAAACCGAAAAATTCATAAAAACCGCGAATGTAACCCGGTTTTTTTTTAAATTCTAAAATACTCGAAAACCCGGTTTTTTTGAGTATCGAATAACCCGGGTTTCATTCCCTAGTTCGAGCCATCCACAAAGATGTGGACTATTCCGATCTGTCATTCTATTTGTCCCCTGAGGGCAATAGATTGGAAAAAATGGTCTTGCAAATATCATCATCATCATCAGCCTATTGCAGTCCACTGCTGGACGTAGGCCTCCCCCAGGGCACGCCACAAGGCTACTGCCACAGGGGGGTTTTGTCCATAGTCACCACGCTGGGCAGGCGGGTTGGTGACCGCAGTGTGATTTTCGGACTATGTTGTCAGTACGGGAGGCGCTGCTGCCCACCTCCCGGAAACCCTTAATCGCCTCGTACGATACCCACGGGCAGACAGGGGTGGGACAAACTTTACTCTGCCGGCACCACGCGGCAAATGGTTATATTATGGGGTCGGCGCAATATGGTTTCTTTTGAAAGTCATATTACCAAGGATTTTAATTTGTTTATACACGCTTGAATTCGTATAATCTTGGTTGGTACCAAACCGCAAATATATAGGTAGTTCGTACACATTCTGTTGCACGATAAATTCGATTTGCTATACATTTCATGAACATTGACCCAATGTCAATGTTTTATTGCTACAAATACAGATAACACTGTATTCGCCTTTGAAAATAATAAACATCTGTGCAAACTTGCGAAAACTAGATAATGTAACCTTAGAAAATGTAACATTATACTCAATTGATTCGATAGATCATCAACAACACGTTTGCTTTTATGTCCGTCTCCGTATTCCTAACTATATGCAAAATAAAACAAGATAGATTGATCAATTAAAGCCTGAAGATATAACACAAACATTCCGTACCATTCTAAATAGGTATTAAACGCTTTTAAGAATCAGAGGCTCGTCCGTTAAATAGCAGCGTGCACCACGGGTAGGTGAGGTTGACTTTGAGTCCTAAGGTATTCGTCGAACGCACTTCACCCCTATCACCAACCCCACTAAAGCACCGGATTAGTTCAGGATGGATGAAATGGCGACAGGTCACGAGAGTTACGTGCGATGCCCGGATGCCGTTAAAGCTAAAGGGTAAGGTGTACAAGACCGTAATTCGACCTGTCGTCTTGTATGGATCTGAATGCTGGGCCGTAAAGAAAAAGGGTGAAAATCGACTGCATGTAAGCGAGATGAGAATGTTGAGATGGATATGTGGAGTTACAAGAATGGATAAAATAAGAAATGAGTTAATTAGGGGAAGTCTGTTACAGACAAGTTACGAACTAATCGTCTGTCTTGGTACGGGCATGTAAAGCGACGGGATGAAAGGTATATTTTATAGAGAGCGTTGTACATGAATGTGGATGGATATAACGGAAGAGGTAGACCAAAGAAATGTTGGATGGACTGTGTGAGAGAGGATATGCGAATACTGGGTGTGAGCAATGAGATGACAGATAATAGGGATGAATGGAAGAAAAATACATTATAAAATTATTAATAAAGAAATGGAAAAAATTCTTCACCCGAGTGGAAATCGAACCCACGACCTCTGCATTCCGTGCCAGAAAAGTACATATTGCGCCGACCCCAAATGAATGGGAACAGGGTAGGAAGATGATGATGATATCACTTTTACAGGAGAACCAGTTGCAACAGCGTGAAGAATGCAGCAACTGCCGTAAGACCGTCACCGTCATTCGTAAGAGGTTCGACGCCACCAGTTATGAAGACTTCCTTGTTGGCTTGCTAACGGTGGGTATCCTGCTTTCTTATTCATATTCTTAACATTAGAATAATCTAAGGACTTATTAATTTAATGACAAGGTGACATATCTGCCGAGTTTCATCGAAATATGTTCGGTGGTTTTTGCGTGAAAGAGTAACAAACATGTGCACATCCTATTCGTCAAAATTATTCGATAACAAAATTAGTTTGTACATTTACTTTTTACCCGACTGCGCCAGAATGTGGGTTATACTTATGAGTGTATGTACCTGTGTTTCTTTGGCACGCTCTAGAGCAGATCTTTGCAAACTTATTTCGTCTAACGCCCACTTTGATAATGATTAGCGCCCCCCATTTTTATTTCACCTTAAAACTGTCAATAGCATATTAGTTGCGCTATTTTTTTCTGGGGTCTTAACTGCCCCTCTCCAGGCTTCCAACGCCCACGAGGGGGCGTTATCGCTCACTTTGGGAAAGACTGCTCTAGACCCTAAACAGATTGTCGCATTTCGGCTTGATTAGATTTGTCTTAGTTGTGAGAGTGACACTGGGTCAACATTTTTAAGCAGTCGGGTTTTTTCTTTAAGCAAATCAAGCAACAGTTAACATCGATTTATTTATCTATCGCAGACGTGTGGCAAAATGTCGTCTCTCTCAGACGCATGCTCGGCTCTCGTATTTAAGTACTACGAGAGTATCCTATCCGCCGCACGCGCTGATCTAACGCCACGTGCGGTTTGTCACGTGTCTGCGATGTGTCAACACACCTTCCATCAACACGACGATTTTGTCTTCCCCAATGAGAATCTAGACGCTTTGAGGGCCACCGAGTAAGTATATATGAAATAAGAAATTAAGATAACAACTAAAGACCTTGCATTACGACCAATAAACTAGAGAGGGAAAAATACCTAATTATACAATATAATTGACGATTGCGTAAGACAGAAAGAGTTAGAAAGACAAGGCCTGCACGACAAGTTTCTTTTGTATTATACCCCAATAAAATTATACCTATACACAGCAATATAACTTTTCTTAATCTATTTCGTGCTGACCAATTAAACACGGATCTTTTAAATTCTTGATGATGTATTGTATTGAATGATTTGGTGAGAGCGAGATGTCTCACTTTTAAACGTCAAATGCACAGAGCCAAGTAATAACTAGACAAGACAAATGTTTCTACTTGGTGTGTAAAAAGTGATTGCAAACCACTTCTATCAGCCCTAATTCATTCAGGCCTGGCTCGAGAACGAGTGTCTATTCTAATTCTTAAGTCTATATTTACATGCAAAGTACATACACTTAGTTTATCTAGTTATTAATAGCTCTGTAAAGTGAGACATCTCGCTCTCACCAAATTCATCATACGGGTGCAGATGGTCGAAGCTAGTAGTGATTTCTGTCGATACAAATTCTCTATAAGCCTTGTTTTCCCAGTGACGTGCCGTGCGAGTTCTGTGAGAAGGTAGTCAACCACCTGCGGGATACGCTCATCGCCAACACCACCGAAACTGAGTTCCGGAGGGTTCTTGTCGGTATGATAATATTATAAAGGGCTTTTGTATCCAGTGGTAGGTACTTACTTACTTTTACATATGTAGTAATAGGCCCAGCTAGCAACTTGTCACTAATCACTAGCATTTGGCCCGGCTATGCTGGCTGGGCGTGGTAAGAATCTCCTTCGCAATTTGCACCTCTTGTTACCCTATTTTCGGAATATAGCCGTGTGAAGATGTATGCATGAATAGGTCTATCGAAAATTTGTGATTATCTTTTGGCAAGAAACTAGGTAGATAAAAAGAAGCAACTTTCACCATGGGACCAACTGCGAAATATTGAAAAAAAAAAATCAATATAAAATATTAAATATAAGAGCTATCGAAACACATAGTGCGATGGGGGTCACCGTTTTTGCGATCACTAGTTGACGCCACTATAGTGAGGTTTTTATAAACATAGCTATCCAAGTTTGTTTAGATACACATTACACACACACGTGATAATTGTTAATACCTTAAAAACATATAACCGTACTGTTAAAATAATAACAATCATGCCACAGTGTTGATTTTATCGTCCATCAAAAATTGAGAATTCATTCTACTAAAGACAATGGCTGTATGGACATTGTTTCCCTTTCCTTCCGGATATAAATAAAAAAACTTACTAGAGCCTCTGGCGGATAAATCTCTCGCGGAGGACCCCATTTACTTGGAACCATAGATATAGGAGAAGGTCCTTGCTTTAAACACAACCTGTCTTTTCTTATTCTTTATTGCACACACACACAAAAAACATAAGTTACAGGATAAAAGAAGAGATGTATTATTCATTGTCCCCCAGGTCTGTGCAAGCAAACCGGTCGTTTCAAAGACGAATGCCTAAACATCGTCGACCAATATTACGACCTGATCTACTCATACCTCACACACGATATGAAACCCGCTGCCATTTGCACCATGATGGGAATTTGTGGCAACACCACGCAAGGACCGGTCAGTCCGCTTGTGCCGAAAGAGTTGGCAGTAAAAGTGGTCACACCGGCGGATAAGCTGATTGGAACTGATGAGGATAACAGCTATAAAAATGACCAGGTCTGTTAATACTTTTCTAGGATGTGAATTGATTACTTTTTTGCTCAAAATGTTGTTTAATGGTTTTTACTACATCAGCTGCATCTCCTTTCGTGCATGTCGTACGTGTCGTCAGAGACTTTCTCAGGCGGTAAGCTAGAAAATTATTATCATTGATATCATAAATCTGGTCCCGCTGTGAAACGCTATTCGTGATTCCACAGTTCTGGATATGTATGTGACAATGACATATTTATTATTGTGTCGCCCAATAAATATGGCATTCAGAGCTATTTTACTTATCTATACTTTTGATGACCAGAATCTCGCAGGTTGGTGTATTTTTGTTTTATTTCACTATGGCAAAAAGGCACATCCCTTACCTAAACTAAGTAAATTTCATCAATTTTACAACCCCATATTTACCTATATACAATGTAATAGGAATGTTTACAATGGTTGAAATTTAATGACATTTTATGCTTATCAGAATAAATAATCAAAATCATACCTATCGGTAAAATTACAATTTGATTATGAGTTCAAATGAGGTAGTAATAAGCCTTCAAAGTTAAGTGGGCAAGTCCATTTTTCAAATGTGAAATTAATTGAAAATTACCACATCACATGCCCACCTGCATCATTTACAGCAACTTTTGTTTAGTGACTATACCCTCAAAATTGGTCAGAAGTGGCACCATGTGGTTTTATCGGCCCTTGGTGCTCTGCCTACCCCGTAAGGGATAAAGGCGTGATTATATTAATTTTTTTTTTTGTTTAGTGACCATATTTGTAAACGCAACGTTTAATATAGCTGTAGAACAAAAGTTCTTTTACGCGCGTACAAGTTACTGATAGAGTGACGTCATAATTGTGATAGCTGTTTGTATGGAGCGTTTTTTGGCAAATCTAAAATTGTGATTTTGAAATTATTATATCCCGGAAAGTTATCACGCTAGCGAAGTTATTCTTTCGCAAATGTTTATTTTACTTTATGATCTTTCGACATATATAATACAAATAAAAAAAATCTGTAAACATCCCTATTATCAATCCAGACCGCGCACCTACCAGTGGCATCAAAGAAGACAAACGTGGTAGTAATGTCACCCACAATCCCTCCGCTGCCTATCGAGAGAATGTTCGTAGGAGGACCCCCGCAGAGCAAGCCGGCCTGCTCCTTCTGCCAATACTTCCTACATTACCTGCAGGTCGAACTCAGCGATGTCAATAATGAGGTAAGAATAAAACACTACTAATACCCTATCCTAGGCCGCGTGGTGCCGGCAGAGTAGAATTCGTACCACCCCATGTCTGCCCGTGGGTATCGTACGAGGCGATTAAGGGTTTCCGGGAGATGGGCAGCAGCGCCTCCCGTGTTGACGACATATTCCAAAATACAAACTGCGGTCACTAACCCGTCTGCCCAGCGTGGTGAGGTGACTGTGGGCAAATATCCCCCATGACAGTCTTGTGTCGTGCCCTGGGGGAGGCCTACGTCCAGCAGTGGACTGCAATAGGCTGATGATGATGATGATCATGAATATCCTATACTACTAAGTGTTACCAAACTCCGCTGTAACGGATTGACCGATTTTTATAACATGTATATTCTATTTTTTATACCTTTTCCACGCAATAAGCGACATCCATGCGAGGGGAGCAACAGGCAACAGCTATATTATAAAATGTTATTGTACTTAGGTTGTTGGATGTTGAAACTATAACGATTTTGATGGAACTTGAAATAATAGTTTTATGGCCACACGGCCGGGTATGTTTTTATAAATAGTGTCTAATACATTAAGTGGTTTTAGGGTGTTTTAAGCTTAAAATTTTGAACAGCTAAGTAATTTCTTTACTAGAAACTTCCTGGGAGATATTCTATAGGTACTTTAAAAAATTAATTTGCTTGGCGTGTTACTATTGCGTTCAGTTAAAAATAGGCGCTTTAACATAATAAGTAAAGTTAGTAATAAACAAAACCGACATTAGCCTTTAGTGTGTAGGTAAGTTTGGTCATACTCGATTGTTTTTTGTCTCCTAAATGATTTAGCTAAACATAGGAAATCCAAATTCATATGTGACTGTATAACGTTAGAAAATTAGAATACACTACTTATGTACATAGTTCCGGTAGTACATTATCGAGTTCAAGGTTAGTCAAGTTCATTATACTTGTTTAATATTATTGTAGCGGTGTATTTTATGATGATTTTACGGTTATGAATACTTAAGAATAAAGTCGGTCGCAAATATCACGTATCTTAATATGTTTCAAATATGTTTCAAAGTTTCGTTGCATATCATCATGGCTCGTTGGTCTAGGGGTATGATTCTCGCTTTGGGTGCGAGAGGTCCCGGGTTCAAATCCCGGACGAGCCCTGCTTTTTGCATTTTTCTTTTTTACTGTGCATTTTATTATTTTGAGAGTAACAATAATAATTATACAGAATTCATTAAGTTGTTGTTTATGTTAAAATAACATCGAGATATGCGATGACATCATTGAATTGGCGCGTTCGACATTACGTTGTGTGTGACTTGATTGTGGAGCGCGAGTGCCTTTCACTTTTGATAAAACTGGTATAGGTATAGGTTGACGGTATATTTCGCCACTTCTATCAGTTGGCTCGTTGGTCTAGGGGTATGATTTTCGCTTAGGGTGCGAGAGGTCCCGGGTTCAAATCCCGGACGAGCCCAAGTTTCTTTTGCTCTTTTCTATTACTTTTTTGAACATTAACTTAATACGAAATCTTCTACTCTTATGACTTTTTGTCAATTGGATTGCTTCTGGCCTGGAATGTGTGAGGCAATCGCATAGTAAGTAGCTAAACAGCAAAGCGGTTCTGAATGGAAAGCGCACAACAGATATTATCATACCTTACAATGTAATAACTATTAGTTTGGTACTAGCTGTAAGTTGTTAGTACACATCTGTTACCCTCATACTTTGCTTCTGTTTTCGTCACTTTTGCTTGGTTTCCTCGAAAAAATCTCTTGAAGAGATAAGCACGCACGCCATTGTACATTTCTCTTGTATACTAATTACTTGTATCACCTCTTTCATTTGTGTACAATAAAGAATGAGAATAATCTTACATATAACGTGTTTATATTTGCAGGACAAGATCAAGGAGGTGGTAGCCCACGCGTGCGACAAACTGCCGCAGTCCGTGAACGGAGAATGCAAGCAGTTCGTCACCGAATACGGACCCATGGTCATCGCGCTGTTAGTGCAAGAGATTGACCCAGCCAGTGTAAGTATACATCTAATGTAGGTGAACTGTACAGTACACCTATAGTACACAGTGTACAGTGATCATAACATAATATATAGGTATAAAACAAATTCGCTTCCCGTTGTCTGTCTGTCCCTATGTATGCTTAGATCTTTCAAACTACGCAAGGGATTTCAATACGGATCCCAAGATATTGAGGTCTATCTCAGATCTACACAACAAATCCAGTCTTTTGACGTTTAGCGGCCGGTTATCGACTACAGTGCGTTTCACCAAACAGTGCTTTTAAATGATGGCGCCAGTTGCTCTGTGTATGACTACATTTATCTGTGTGACTGCATACAAAAAATGTTCGTTCCGAAAGCAAGCACGTGTGTTATTCTGTGAACCGGAGTCTAGTCACAAGTTACAAGGGCCTTCAGTGGGCTAATTACCTAGCATACCTAACATACTCCTTCTGTTACACAGCCATGATTATATCTCTAATAACATATTACCAGGTATGCCCCGCCATTGGCCTGTGTCCGCAAGTACAGGAAGTCCGCAAAGTGTCGGTTAACGCGGACAAGTCTAACTGCCCGCTTTGTTTGTTCGCCGTCGAGGAACTAGAGACCATTATCAAGAACAACCGCACTGAGGTAAGAGAGGATATGTCTTAAATGGGCACGAAATTAAAAAACAAAGTCGTCCCGCTGTATCTGTCTGTCCCTATATATGCTTAGATCTTAAAAACTCCGCAACGGATTTTGATGCGGTTTTACTAATAGATAGAGTGATTTAAGGAAGGCTTATACAGGGTGTTTTTTTGTGGCCACCTTTAACGAAGGGTACGTATTCTATACATGAAATAAAGTAAGTTTATGCCAAAAAAAATGCTGGGAAAAAAATTTATTTTTTTTGATTTTTTTTTTTAAATTCCTTGATCGTGCGAAATTTATAGTGTCTAGTGTTTATGTTAGTTTTTTTATAGACAGATATTAATTATTTTTCGTGAAAAAATCCTGCTACGCGCGTCTATGTGCATTTATGCAGAAAAACGCAGTCTATTTACTCAACTTTGGACCCTAATATTTTGGAAACCAGACACTTCCCAGGTATGCTTCCATGGAGAAAAATGATCGTGATGATGAGGAGATTCCGTAGTTTTCGGAAACGTTGACGACCAAAAATCACCCTGTATGTATAGTATCAGCCGGTGCTGATTACGTACATAGCCGGAGCGGGCCGCTAGTTTAATCTAAATAATAAAATTCGGGGTTAGTTACATTATGTTATTTACCTATATTTCGTGATTTTATAATCGGACTTTTTATAACACCTTGTGCATATTATAAAATTATATCCAATATCAAAGTACCCACTAAACAATTTTTCTTTGACAGTCAAGCATCAAAACCGCACTAGACGGTCTCTGCAACCATCTATCACAAAAGCTGCGCACACAATGCGTGGACTTTGTCGACCAATATACCGAACAACTAGTATCCATGTTGGTTGCAAACCTAAATGCGCAACAGATCTGCGTTTACCTCAAACTGTGTAAGGACGAGGTTGCAGATCCCCTAAAGATCACTCATTCTGGTATTGACAAGTTCCATGAAGCCCCGCAATTGAGAGCCGACAGGAACAACGTTAGAGGCAAGTCACTGTTGCCCAAACATATGCTGGAGAATGGAGACATTGGTGAGTGATTTTCTTTACTGTAGTCACTTTTACTTTTTTTGTTGTCACAACATATTACAAAACAAAGTCGCTTTCCGCTGTCTGCCCCTATGTATGCTTAGATATTTAAAACTACGCACCGGATATTGATTGAAAACTCTTTAAAATCAATCTGTAGGATATTGCTTATGTATTACTAACATCTACAAAATGTGCACGTCATTATAAACTTGACGCCAGTAAAAAACATTCTTTCAGGCTATAAGTTAGCTTGTCAGTGATCATTTTCATCTGTCCCCGATCTGCTAAACGTGACTGTGGGAACTCCTTTATGATCCTGCCGTTCTGGCTAAGCCATTTCGAGAACACATGCCGTGTGCTTTATGTACATACGAGTATGTATGTTCTTGTATAAGTTGTTATTATGGGAAATGGACATTTTGGGAATTTTTAATTATCATATTCGTAACATACTATAAAGATGCTTCCTGCTGTCTGTCTGTCACTATGTATGCTTAGATCTTTTAAACTACGCAACGGATTTTGATGCGGTTTTTTTTAAATTAATAGAGTAATTCAAGAGGACGGTTTATATTATTGTATCAGCCGTGCGAAGCCGGGGCGGGTCGCTTGTTATTCTATATGGTATACTTGGCTAGATTGGCTATATGTAACTAAATGTTAATAAATATTGCAGAAACCAACGAGATCCCAGACAACACAGTTAACGGTCGCCCGGTGAAGCCCGAAACATCGCAGAAGACCATCTGTGTTATCTGCGAGTTCGTTCTCAAGGAGATCGATGATCAGATCAAGGACAAACATAATGAGGTACGTCGGTAAATACTGCAGATATGATAATGTAAAATCTAAAACTTCGGTCAAACCTTCGTTAATAATAAATGAATGTATTACGCTGGTGCCTGGTATTCAAGGTAAATTACTAATAGAGAAAATATATAAAATCCTGAAAAAAAAAAGGTTTACTGCCACCCATTACAAAATGCTATACGATAAGTTCTTATCAATCACATATGTGCAAAAGAAGTTATGTAATTTATATACCTTTAAAAAACCTTTTAGTTAGGCTAGGTTAATGTTTTGTGTAGTAGACAGTAGTGGCCGTAATGCTGGCCATGCACCATACTTCCAATCGTCCAATAGGCGTGACGCTATCGATTAGTTAGAACTACGGGGCAAGCACGAACCCATGGATAGTCCATAACTGTCGGCGACGAAGACATGAAACCTACCCAAATTAAATGATTCGATGTTATGTACATATAGATAAGGTTAATATTTGAATAAAGAGTTTGCAATACATGTTAGGTATAGCGCTAACATTAAGTTTGTACTAGGTAGGGTTGTTTTGTGTCTGACTTATTTCTTATCCCTTTGAGTTTTATTAGGTGTAGGTAGCTATTCTGAGCACATTAAGAGTATTTTTAAGTAGATTGAATAATTACTTTAGTAGATATTTGCGATTTCATAGTTTATTAAGATTTTGAACTTGTGCTCACAGTAGCTTCGAGACTATTCCAACTAGAATGAATCTGATTATTTCTTATTAGAGTTCAGTTTATGCCCTTTCTAGTGATATATAATTCATGTATATAGATTGTATAAATTAGTTTTTATTAAGGGCTAAACTTAGCAAGTCGGTAAAATTGGTAAGATTTTTGACTTTTCTCCTTTGACAACTTTTTATTGTTTAAACTTAAAAATAAGATTCTTATATAATTAGATAGAGCTAATTAAGACCTTTTTAACAATGTATAACACATGTATGTAATGTTTATTTTGAAATAAATATAGGGCGCAAAAGAGGTCAGTCAAGGGACAAACTAGATAAAATGTTAGAAGAAATCGTAGAGAATTTCTACCGCGTTCGTCACCCCGGGGATCCTTTCCCCGGCCGGACCCGCTGAAACGGGAGCTGGCCGCAACAGATGGTCCTTCGAGCCGGATCCTTCGGACAAGAGAAGATATCAGCGCAGAAGATGCCGGTCACCAGATCGCAACACGGAAGGTCTTCGGCACAAGAAGAGGATAGAACATCATCAGAGATGACTTCGGGAACGACTTCTTCTGAAGCGACTTCGGGCACCACAGGAACGTCGACTATGGATTCCGCCGGGACGAAGACGACAGGCTCTGGCACGATGGCCAGTGCCGCTGGTACAGAAGAACACCCGAAGAAGAAGAGCTCTTCAGCACTCACCTTGGTTCCAGTGAAGGCACCCTCGCTCGCCAAGTCGAAGCGCTCCCGGAAGAAGGAGCTTGAGGCGCGTGAGGAACTGGCACGTCTAAAGTTAATGAAGATAGAGGCTGAAGCAAAATTGGCAGAAGCAAGACTGGCTCGTATCCAATATGAAGATGAAGAGGACGAGTCCAGATCAGAAGACGAGGAGCCTGAAGACAGAACGGCGCACGTACAAGAATGGGTCCGAGCGACGATGGACGTTGAAGAAAAGGAGGGGGAGCCGATGAAGGAAGCTCTTCCAGCCATCGACGCGAGGCCGCACGAGTCTTCAGGGTACCGAGTCAGCGAGTTGGCTGGAGCTATCAAGATGGCGATGGAGTCCAGTCCAGTGAGAAGTCCAGCACCGCCACCCAGTTATATGCACGAGTTACCTGCCTTCGAGGGAAACAGCGCGGAATGGCTGGCCTTCAAGAGAGTATATGAAGATACTGCACCACTCTTCTCAAGCACTCAGAATATGGCGCGGCTGAGAAGAGCGCTGAAGGGGGCAGCAAGAGAGGCGATCAAGAATATTTTGTATTCTGATTCTGCACCTGAAGAAATCATCGATGCGTTACGTAGAAGATTTGGAAGACCAGATGCTTTGGTGATGCACGAACTGGAAAGAATGAAGGCATTACCGAAGATCATGGATACTGCGAGGGATGTATGCTTATTCGCCAGCATCGTCAGTAATGGGGTTGCGACGATCAAGAATCTGAAGAAGATACATTTCCTGTATTCGCCAGAGATGAAGAAGGCCATCGAAGAGAAGATGGGTCCTATCATGAAGTTTAGATGGTACGACTTCGCCGCTGAACATGAAGACAGTGAAGAGCCGGACCTGGTGTTGATGTCCAGGTTCCTAGACCGAGAAGCTGATAGATGTGGAGCATATGCAGCACCTGAAACGCCGAGAAGATTTGGCCTGAAGCAACACTTCACGCATCAGACTACGGAGAAGCCAAGGCCGCCGGAGCAACGAGTAGAACCAACGCGGGCTGAGAAGATGGAGTGTCCAGCTTGCCGAGGGGAGCACCGGCTGTATGAATGTCGACGCTTCAAGGAGTCTTCGGTGCAAGAGAGATGGGATATTGTGAAGAAGTCCAGGCTATGCTTCAAGTGTCTGCATAGTCCTCATCGGAAGGAAACCTGCAAGAGACCTCCATGCAAGATCTGCAAGCGTCTTCATCATCAACTGCTGCACAATACAGAGAAGAGACAGCAGCAGCCGGAGAAAGAAGAAGAAGAAGACGTCCAAGAGGTCTCCAATCACGTCATGCTGCCGGTCAACACTGCGAGTACAGCAAGAGCCTTCCTGAAGATAATTCCTGTGGAGTTGTATGGTCCCAGGGGTTCGGAGAAGGTCCTGGCGCTACTGGATGAAGGGTCTACCGTATCACTGTTAGACTCAGCAGTGGCAGAGAAGATTGGAGCGTCAGGACCGGAAGAGACTTTGGCGATATCCACTGTCGGCGGGAAGATTATTATGAAGAAGAACTCTCAAAGGCTGTCTATGGAGATACGAGGAGTTCATCAAGAGGGCAAGAAGAGATTGAACGAGGTTCGAACAATTGACAAGATGGACCTCGCGCCTCAATACGTCAAGAAGTCTAGGATAGAAGAATGCTCACATCTGAAGAAGATGGCAGACCAGCTGCACTACAATGAAGATCCACCACAGTTGTTGATTGGGCAAGACAACTGGCACCTCATCGTGTCAAGAGCCATCAGGAGGGGAAAGAAGAACCAACCCATCGCCTCCCTCACTGAGTTAGGTTGGGTACTGCATGGCACCGATGGAGGAGAGTCGAAGCCAGTGCACTTCATCAACTGTGCGCAGCTGGCTGGAGAAGAAGATGACCACATGGAGAAGATTATCAAGGAGCATTTCAGTATTGAGTCGCTGGGGATACAGCCTCGCCGCCCGAGTCTGGATATTGAAGCTAAGGCCCTGCAGACACTGGAGAAGACAAGTCGTCGCATTGAAGGAGGTCGCTTCGAAACAGGACTTCTATGGAAGACAGAAGATGAAAGGATGCCTGCTAGCTACAAATCAGCTGAGAACAGATGGAAGAATATTGAGAAGAAGCTAGACAAGGACATCGACATGAAGAAAGAATATGAGCGGCAAATCAATCATCTTCTCGAGAATGACTACGCGGAAGAAGCACCAGAAGAATGTACATCGGATAGAGAATGGTATCTCCCGCACTTCGCCGTAACGCATCCGACGAAGAAGAAGATGAGGATTGTCTTTGATGCTGCCGCCAAGGTCCAAGGAAAGAGTCTCAACGATGCACTGCTGCCGGGACCAGACTTGTTGCAGTCACTGTTTGGAGTTCTTTTGAGGTTTCGGCAGAGTCACATCGCAGTAGTAGCAGACATCAAGGAAATGTTCCTGCAAATAAGAATACGAGATGAAGATCGAGATAGCTTGAGATTCCTGTGGAGGGGCCAAGGACAAGAGGGATCTCCGAAGAAATATAGAATGAAGTCAGTCATCTTTGGTGCGGCGTCCTCTCCCAGTACGGCTATCTATATTAAGAATCGGAATGCAGCAGAACATAAAGAAGAGTATCCTGAGGCAGCAAGAGCGATCGTGCGAAATCATTATATGGATGACTACTTGCAGAGTTTCGCCACGGTTGAAGACGCAAAGAAGATTGCCAAAGAAGTGGATACCGTTCATCTGAAGGCTGGGTTTGAACTGCGAGGTTGGGCTTCAAACCATCCAGAAGTTCTTGCTGACATGAAGACCGAAGAAATGAAGACTGAAATCACGCTGGGTCATGAAGAGAAGACTCTGGGACTTCGTTGGTTCATCAAAGAAGATGCATTGGGGTTTAGAACGAGTCTGCGGAACACTCCAGAAGATGTTATTAACGAGGCCAGAACTCCGACGAAGAGAGAAATCACCAGCGCGATCATGTCAACATTCGACCCCATGGGATTAGTCTCTCCAGTACTGATACAAGGGAAGAAACTGATGCAAGATGTCTGGAGAAGCGGGGTTGGATGGGATGAAGAGATAACTGAAGAAGCCTGTGAAACCTGGAAGAAGTATATGAAGAACCTACAGCTGCTGCGAGATCTGCATATTCCAAGATGCATATCTCCGACCAACACTGAGGGAGAGCTGCACGTCTTCACAGATGCCAGCGAGACAGCATACGCTGCCGCCGTGTATTGGCGTACGAAGAATGAAGATGGCAAGATACTGGTGTCTCTGTTGGCTGGAAAGGCGAGGGTGACGCCGCTGAAGCCGATATCGATTCCTCGGCTGGAGCTGCAGGCGGCGTTACTGGGAAGCAGATTGGCTTACTCAGTCGAGAAGGAGTTGGACCTGAAGACGAAGAGGAAGACCTTCTGGACCGACTCCAGCACTGTACTGTCCTGGATTAAGTCGGACCCCAGGACATTCAAGCCTTACGTCGCACATCGCCTGGCGGAAATAGAAGAGACAACGAAGCCTCAAGAGTGGCGTTGGATTCCCACGGCACAAAATCCGGCAGATGATGCGACGCGAGAGATTCCTGAGAACTTCAACCAGGCGCACAGATGGTTCACAGGCCCCGAGTTTCTTCAGAGAAAAGAAGAAGAATGGCCAGCTCCCAGATCCTTCAAGACGAAGCCTACTGGGGAAGAAAGGAATACAGTAGTTGCTGCAATCGCTGGCCCGAAGATGATGACTCCTGATCCACTGAGGTTCTCCAGCTGGACAAGATTATGGAGAGCAACTGCCAGAGTTTTGCAGTTCATTGACATGTGCAGAAAGAAGAATCGAGTCCACGCTGCGAGGAAGAGAGAAAAAGACGACACCTCGTGGAAAGTCAACAGGAAGAAGAAGAATGTCCCTGCAAGACCAGTTACCGTGAAGAAGAGCAAAGAAGTACGTCGCTTTATACCTCTAGAAGCCACGTACTTAGAGCAAGCAGAAAAGCTTCTACTACAAAGAAGCCAGAGAGATTGTTTTGAAGAGGAGATGACCTGCCTGCGAAGATCGAAACCTCTAGACAGAAGTAGTAAATTGAAGAAGTTGGATGTCATAGAAGAGAATGGTCTACTACATCTACGAGGAAGAATCGACGCGGCACAGAACATTGATCGCAACTTCAAAAGACCAGTTGTATTGGATGGGAAGAATTACGTCACGAAGTTGCTGATCCAGCACTACCACGAGAGGTTCAACCATGGGAACCACGCGACGGTCATCAACGAGTTAAGACAGCGGTACTGGATTCTGGGACTACGATCTGCGGTTAAATGGACTCTGCATCACTGTCAATGGTGCAGGGTCAAGAAGACGATACCACAACCGGTGCCGACGGGAGATCTGCCAGAAGAACGACTGCGACATGGAGCACACCCCTTTACGTGTGCTGCGGTGGACTACTTCGGCCCAATGATTGTGACGATCGGAAGAAGACATGAGAAGAGGTGGGGGGCTCTATTCACATGCCTCACCACAAGAGCGGTACACATTGAGTTGGCTACCTCTCTATCAACCGACTCAATGATACTGGCTCTCCGACGAATGGCTGCACGAAGAGGAATGCCCAGCGTGTTGTTTAGCGACAACGGGACCAACTTCGTCGGGGCGAAGAGAGAACTGCAAGAGGCCATAGAGGAATTGAAGAAAGAAGACACTCTAGCGACCGAAGCAGAGAAGATTGGCGTCCGGTGGAAATTCATACCACCAGGCGCACCGAACATGGGCGGAGCCTGGGAAAGAATGGTCCGTTCCGTGAAAACAGCCCTTGCAGCGACCCTGAACGAGAAGACCCCGAGAGAAGAAGTACTACACACGCTGCTGGTAGAAGCAGAACATATCGTCAACTCAAGACCCTTGACAGACTTGGACGAGAACGCCAGTGAAGAAGCTCTCACTCCCAATCATTTCCTGATTGGGAGATCCTGCGGAGCGCCTAGGGTGGGCGCCTTCACCGATCAAGATATGGCAGGACGGAGCACATGGAAGAGCACACAACGCATGGTCGACCACTTCTGGAGCAGATGGATCAAGGAGTACCTGCCGACGTTGCTGCCCAGAAAGATTGATGGACGAGCAGCAACAAGGGACCTGCGTTGTGGAGACATCGTGCTGGTGGTGGATCACACACTACCACGCTGCACCTGGCCGAGAGGAAGAATCACCCAAGTCTACCCTGGACCTGATGGGAGAACGAGAGTCGTCGATGTCGCGACGCCCGGAGGAGTACTGCGTCGCCCGCATTCAAAAATCATCCTGGTGGTGCCGGTGGAGTCGTCGCCGGAGCCGGGAGTTGGTGCTCTGCACGAGGGGGAGAATGTCGGCGACGAAGACATGAAACCTACCCAAATTAAATGATTCGATGTTATGTACATATAGATAAGGTTAATATTTGAATAAAGAGTTTGCAATACATGTTAGGTATAGCGCTAACATTAAGTTTGTACTAGGTAGGGTTGTTTTGTGTCTGACTTATTTCTTATCCCTTTGAGTTTTATTAGGTGTAGGTAGCTATTCTGAGCACATTAAGAGTATTTTTAAGTAGATTGAATAATTACTTTAGTAGATATTTGCGATTTCATAGTTTATTAAGATTTTGAACTTGTGCTCACAGTAGCTTCGAGACTATTCCAACTAGAATGAATCTGATTATTTCTTATTAGAGTTCAGTTTATGCCCTTTCTAGTGATATATAATTCATGTATATAGATTGTATAAATTAGTTTTTATTAAGGGCTAAACTTAGCAAGTCGGTAAAATTGGTAAGATTTTTGACTTTTCTCCTTTGACAACTTTTTATTGTTTAAACTTAAAAATAAGATTCTTATATAATTAGATAGAGCTAATTAAGACCTTTTTAACAATGTATAACACATGTATGTAATGTTTATTTTGAAATAAATATAGGGCGCAAAAGAGGTCAGTCAAGGGACAAACTAGATAAAATGTTAGAAGAAATCGTAGAGAATTTCTACCGCGTTCGTCACCCCGGGGATCCTTTCCCCGGCCGGACCCGCTGAAACGGGAGCTGGCCGCAACAATAACGCTATCATTGCGGCGGCGCGTATATAGGTTCATGCTTACCGACTGACCGTGTGCGGTTGTTGTAGACACGCACAAACTGTCAGTTCTAACAAATCCTATCGATAGCGACACCGATTAGATCAGGGGTTCCCAAAGTGGTCCACAGGAGACTCGATGGAGTTCTACGCTGGCGTGAAAAAATTGAGGTTCACTATTAAGTCGTATGTGGTGTAGGCCTGTAGTGGGTCTACCAGAACTAGTTAACTTTTGAAAGGGGCCTATTAGAAAAAAAAAAGTTTGAGAATCCCTGGATTAGACGATAGAAAGAATAGTGTATAAACCAGCATTACATAACCTCAACACGGCATTCCCAGGATGAGATCAAGAAGATAGTCCACAACGTGTGCACGCGCATGCCCAAGTCGGTCCGCTCGGAGTGTGACCAGTTTGTACAGAAGTACGCAGACCTGGTCATCAGTCTGCTGGCCCAGGAGTTGGAGCCGGACCAGGTCTGCCAGGAACTGAAGCTGTGCTCGCCCACCGGGCTTAATGCGGTTAAAGGTAAGCTTGTAGTTTTTAAATTAAATGAGTAATTCCTCGTGCGTCACCCTACCCATCTAAGCCCTGTGCTGAAAATCAGGTTTAAAAAACTTGTTTGTAGCAAATTTTGAGCGTAATATGACTTCTATGTCCACGTACGCGACAGCGTTTCACATCTCATAAATTTACTTATGTACTTTCAATTTCCTATATATGTATCTATTTTACTGTGTAATGTTGTTGGTGTACTGTGTTACAGAATAAATTTCTTTTATCTTTATCTTATGTTATTCGACAGAGCCATAGAATTATAAGTTCTCCAGAAACCGTGATTCTTAGGTATATGGTACACAACTTTTTTGCTGATTATCATCTGCTTCTAATCTTCTAATATATAAAATTCTCGTGTCACGGTGTTAGAAGTTAAACTCCTCCGAAACGGCTCGACCGATTTTCGTTAATCTTAGCATGCATATCGGTTAGGGTGGAGAATAGGACATCTATTTTTCATCCCCCTAAATGTAAAGGTGGTCCACCCCTAAATATTTTTTTTTTTTTGAATTTTTTTTTTGTTTTTATTTTTTTATGATACAGCATACAAAAATACATACAATCATGAATTTTCACCCCTCTAGGATCAACCCCTTTTACATGGCAAAACAACGTTTGCCGGGTCAGCTAGTTTTTATATATATTTGTTACGGTCTGTCAAGAGATTTTGCTCGAAAGCAATGTGAAATGTGGCGTTTGTAAATATGGCAACGTAAAATAAAGTTGCTCTAAAATTATATATTGCAAGTAATCGGGTGGTGTTGACAACTAAGTTTTAAATTAATTTTAATAATAGACTTGCCCACACAACTTTGAAAGCCTATTTCTACCTGATTTAGACAAGGTTTGATTTTAATAATCAATGAGGGATTTTTTGACAAGTTTAACTGTCAAAAATAGATGGCGTTACCTGCATCTCCTACCTAGCTCCCCCTCCTCCTTCATCTCCATGCAGAATTTTGGGATGGTGATGCGCTCACGCCATCTATCCAGGCGATTTGTACTAGTTTTTTTACTTTTAATAGTTGTCAGAAAATCATGCCCCATTCTGGTAGGCACAAAATAATATTTAAAATCAAACACAGTTATCATGCCTATTGCACCTTACTATCGGTCTAAGTACCTATTCCATGCCATTTTCTTCACCTAGTGTCCATAATCAGTGTTTGACTTATAAAAAGACATTATAAAGACTAGTAACTGTTGTTTTAGCAGCCGAGATTCTCGACTGTGCGGTTTGCGAGACCGTAGTAATGGCCGTCAAGAAGGTCCTGAACAACGACCGCGTTGACCACAACATTGTGCATATCGTCGAGAAATCCTGCGCATTGCTGCCTGCTAAGTACTCTGATAGGGTAAGTGGCAGTGTCTACGAGATATATGTACCTATATGTATAGGTACAGAAGCAATAGGGATGATTATATTTATATTGAAAGATCATAAAATAAAAGAAACATTTGCGAAAGAAAAATTCGCTAGCATGAAAACTTTCAGAGTTATAACAATTTTTAAATCACAATTTTAGACTTGCCCAAAAATGCTTCCATACAAACGGCGATTGTATTTATAACGTCACGCCTAAGTAACTTATATGCTTGTTAAAGAACTTTGGTCCGACAGCTATATTAAATGTTGCGTTTATAAATATGGTCACAAAACAAAAGTTGCTGTAAATTATGCAGGTGGTCATGTGATGTTGTAATTTTAAATTAATTTCACATTTTAAACATGGACTTGCCCGCCCACCTTTGAAGGCCTATTGCTACCACATTTGGACACTAAATCAAACTGTAATTTTACAGTTAAGTATGATTTTTTTGATGATTTTGATGGTTAATTCTGATAGCATTAAATGTCAACTAAAATTCAACCGTTATCATTATCCCAATTTTACAAAACTATCGCAAGTCACACACTTTTTAAAATGACATTCGACAGCAAAATGTATGTATTCGTAGTTGGTATTGACATATAAGACCTGGGTTCGAATCCCGATAGGTGCTAATCTTGATAATGATGAATATCTTTGCTTGCGAGTCATCGATGTTTCTAAATATATCTATCTATGTATCTATTTATATATAGGTACCGTTGCTTAGCACCTACGACAAGATCTTAGCATGGACTGTGTGACTAGGTAAATGTGCTGTTTAGTTTGTGGATATTTATTTATCTGTCTTTAGGCAACATTTAACTTGAACAAATTGTTTTGTTAATAAAAAGGGTTATATCTAAAACGATGATGATGAGTTTTCTATGCCAGTGCCACACAATGATGGAGATCTACGGAGACAGTGTGATCCATCTAGTGGAGAACTACGGCGCTAAGCAGGTGTGCGGCAAGATAGGAATGTGTGCCGACAGCCACGCCGCCTATGTGCGTATGTACGACGACGGGAACTGATGCGTACGTACGAGTATGTTACTAATGCTGCCCCCGTTATTATAATTACAGTAAGTCGAGTTGCTGTTGGTATGACTTTTTTCACTGCAGCGTGATCTACAGATGTCTATTTGTTACTTGTTTATAGCCCTAATATTAACAAAAATACGGTTCGCTTAATCGGTAAGTGTGATACATCAATATTAAAGAATTGACACAAAATAGCTATTTCCCACACTTCAAAGTTTTCGACTTACTGTAAATGTAATTAAGGGGGCAGAATGAGTCATGGATGTTTCTATACTCATCTATGTATTTATATACCGTTATTTAAGACCTTAGGGATCTTTGTGTGGGACTAGGTCAATGTGTTATGGAGTGTTCGAATATTCATTATTGAACTATGTACTAGCGGCTGACCGAGACTTCTTCCGAGTGAACTTTATAGCCTATGTGTTATTATGATGTTTAAACTATGTACCTGATAAATTTCACCAAAATCTGTTCAGTGGTTTTTGTGTGAAGTAACAAACATACGCCCTCACAAACTTTTGCATTTGTAATATTAGAAGGATGGATCATAGAGTTGTTAAAGTGTGGCCCTTTGATTCTCTATGCTGAAAAATTGCTATCTTTATTATTTTATCCATATTAATATGTGCTGTGCATGCACTTCAAACTGCATAAATTATTTATTTATTTATTAAGACACACCAACAGTATACACATACAGGTGATTTTTGGTCGTCAACGTTTCCGGAAACTACGGAATCTCCTCATCATCACGATCATTTTTCTCCATGGAAGCATACCTGGGAAGTATCTGCTTCCCAAGATATTAGGGTCCAAACTTGAGTAAGTTGAGACTGCGTTCTTCTGCATAAATGCACATGCGTCTATGTGCATTTATGCAGAAGAACGCAGTCTATTTACTCAACTTTGGAACCTAATACTCGTATTTTGGAAACCAGACACTTCCCAGGTATGCTTCCATGGAGAAAAATGATCGTGATGATGAGGAGATTCCGTAGTTTTCGGGAACGTTGACGACCAAAAATCAGCCTGTTTAATACCAATTTATTTGTTCTTTGTTTCAGACGCTTCAGTAAGCGCCATCATGTTGTAACGTAATCTCCATTAGTGTTAAGTCATGAAATACCAAAACTAATTACTGAATAATTAGGGCTTGATCTGCAAAAATATTGTGACTAATTTTTTTATTATTAAAATTGTTTTCGCGATTTTTTAAGCGTAACTTTGCAAACTAAGAAAATTAATTAAGCTTTATTATAATTATTTTCTGAATTTAAGCTTATGGAAAGTGTACTTATTATTGTTTCAAAGTTTTGTTTAGTGTACGTACATCTTAAGTTTTAAGGTTGGGATGGGATAGTATGAGTTCAATTTCTACTATTGTATCTTATTGTAATAACTTTGAAGTGCAAAAAAATTGTTACCTTAAATAAATTGATAACAAGAGAGTGACAGTCAAAGTTATTTTTTTGTGATTTTTAACTCTCTCATAATACGTTTTCTTACGTACGATATTTCTTCCTACATTACGAATTATTCTTGTATAAAATTTAAGTTCCTTAGACAGTTTAACGAATAAAGTACTATGTTGAACTCTTACCTATCCCATATTTAGGTTTTATTTTGCCGTTGTATCTAAAATATGTGTGTAACATAATGATAGTATACAATAAGTAAAGGTTCATTTTATTTCTCTATTAATTTTGTCTTAATCGTTTTTTTTTTTTATCTCTCATAATGATACACTCGAGTTGTCGCAGCATTTCAAGATAATGCAATAGTTACTCACGCCTGCCTGTGATAACTACATTGTAATCTATTTCTTATAAATAAATAAAAAAAATGTATAGTTTAGTTTTATTTTTAACAAATTAGAATACAGCTTGTAACTGACTAATAAAACAAAACTAACGTACTTATAGGTCAAAAAAGACTTTTAGGAATGCCAAAAGGAACCAATCTACACAATGACAAAACTGTGTCAAAATTTTCACATAATTTTGATCTTTACCCGGCCGATATATCGCGATAGTGGACTCATTTTAATACGTCCTTATTTTAATTTAGGCGTATGTAGATTGGTTCCTTTTTGCATAAATGGGTCCAATAATCGTCTTCAAATAAATTAAATCATTCATTGTACCTATACAGTAACATTTCAATTTTGTATATAGTAAACGAGCAATGATTCACCATGATGTCACCAACAAAAATCGTTAGACATTGTTCGAGCTAAACATAGTCTAACTAACAGATGTTACATTTAACTGTCACCTTAAACGATAAAAGGTGTTAACTTTACACGCTGTTTTTTAATAATACCGTAAATCATTTTGCGATCAAACTAAGGGCCAATTCCCTAAAAGTCTCGAGCTGGAACGAAGTCGAAACGGAACTGTTGTAGAAGCTCGGTGAGAGGCAATAATTACTTTACGGTGACGTAATTAGACACATTTCAGCACTATATTTCGCGGAATTGCCTCCTGGTCATCTTCAACCGTGTTTAGTTTTAAACGTTAGACGCTGTTTTGTGAAAAAACCGCATTTTTTTTTCTATCAAACGGATATTTCAGAAGGCTGCGGCGTTTGACACTTCTGTTCCTCAGCGCTATCCGCGGGCTGTGACGTCACTTCGGGCTCGTTCGGGTTGTGTAGTCGGAGCCACTCGGCTAACCACAGGATCGGCTCGGCTGGCCGCTCCAAAGCTAGGGTTGTCAGCGCCGGTTGGAGAATTTCTGCTAGATGCTTTTGGATGTAGTCCGTAACTTGCCATTTACGAGGGAGGGGGCCGACTATCACTGTAATTAAGGTGTGTATGTATATTGGTTAGGTATTGCGTAATAGGAGACCAAATTTAGATAGATTTTAGGGGGGTTACGCAAGCAAAATCTATGAGCTTTGACAATGTGGCGATAAAGGCTCCTAGAAAAAAGTTCTGAGGCTAAGCGGCAAAGAAATGCTGGAATACGATAATATCTAAATCCTATAATCCAATCTGAGGTAGGTACTAGGTACCTAAGTAGGTACTTACTTTGATTGGTAGTAGGTACTTAAGAATAAAACAAATCAGTTCCACAGGATTCTACCATAGAGGATCTATGATTCTACTTACTGTTCGGAAAGAAAAAATGGATCTCTCTTAGCGACTCGCTATGGTTCTGACTGCCGTGAATAGCATTAAAGTAATTCCCGTACTTCGCGCGGCGACCGTAACAAGCGCGGAGACTGTCTGGCCAGTATGCTTGCGCTTCCACCACCCTGGAATGGTCATGAGTTTCCGAGTCATTCTAAATAGGTATTGTAAGCTATAGCGTCAGAGTCTCGTCCGTTAAATAGCAGGGTGCACCACGGGCTGGTTGACCTTTTTGAGGTTGACTTTGGGTACTATGGTATAAATTGAACCACAGAACAGGTAATATAGGCTGTTCTGTGAGTCAAACACAATAGCTATAGGTACATGGACTGACCTAGCAAAAAAAATTACAGTAACCCCGTTGCTATGAAATATTCCTTTGCAATTGACATATAATAGATAAAACGTTCCAATTTCATTTTCCTGAAAATTTTAGGTTTGTAACTCTTGTGCTGCGGGGCTTCACTACAACACAATACGTCAGCTGCGTCACCTTCCGTGTATGTCGTAAGAGTCGACTAAGGAATTTAGGAGTATTTTTACAGGCGATGAACTAGCAACTTGTCACTGACAGTGATTAACGTGACTGCAGGATCTCATTCGCGATCTTGCAGTTCTGGCAAATTCTTTTTGGGAATACGATGTGTAAAGATAGTAAACTTCTAGACCTTAGAAACCTTAAAAGGATTCTTACATGAAGCATAGACAAAGGGGAGGTGAGATAATGCAGTATGAACCAATCACCAACTAGTATTTGCCTCCTACAAAGACCTTTTGGCTGTCAACAGCGCAACACCGTAGTTAGTAAACCTTACTATCCTTCGTTTTACCAACCTAGCCGGCCCCATGAGAGTGCGCCACCGATTGATACAGTTCTTCCCAGCGATGACCAGCACCACAATCGGGCCGCTCGACATGTGAGCCACCAGGTGAGGGAAGTGCTGCTTGCCGTAGTGGCCGCGGTAGAACTCTGCCGCTTGCTCTGGGGTCAGACGGACTCGACGTTTCTGAAGTGAAACAGACTAGCTTAGGCCTTAACCCCAAAGATGTGCCGTTTCAGGTCATAATGACAACTTTTTAAAAAGTCTCTTTCTCAGAACGTCAACTTTTTGAAATGTCAAAGTTGTCTTAAAAAGACAACTTCTCAATATGTCGATTTCTCATGCTCTGTTGCTACGTAATGCGTATGATAAGTATCCACCAATCATACTCATTGGGCCAGGACACAATGAATTTAGTTGGTTGATATAAAATGCATCCATAGCAACGTAATAGTTCCCGTGCTGATGCGAGGCTTCACTAGAATCCATCAGGTGCATCTCCTTCCGTCCATGTCGCAAGGGTCGACTAAGGAACTCGGGCATTCTCTTAGGTCTTAGGCTATCAGCTAGCAACTTGTCACTGATCATTAACATCACTATCGTCTCCGCTATGCTAAACTTGGCTGTGACATCTCCCTTATGATCCTGCAGTTCGAGCTACCAACCATTTCGGAAACACAGCCGTGTCTATATGTATCTCATTATACCCAGTCTTATGTTAAAATTAAGGAACGTAGACTTAGATATACGAGTATAATAATTAAATAGCACCCTATATAGAACTATTTTAGCAAACAGAAACTCTCATTAACCAACCTGTCGACACAAAATATAAGACGGCATCTATGGAACTCCATAGAAGGTTGTGGAAGTTATGGAAGTGAAAGGTTTATTTAATTAGCAAAAAAGTTTAGCACCAAAGTCACTTTAAACGTCAAGCGAATGTGTTATGGATGTTATTATAGTTTATGTTATCTGCAGATAACAGCAGTGACCGCCCGCCGACGGCGACGAGGGGTTGCTTGCTACAAGATAGAGCTCCCAAGGGCTGCCACTACCTACATAGTTCACCTAGCAGGTCGCCATTTTTTCGAGTCCATCAAAACCCATTTAAAGATAGATACATAAATAATTTTAACCAAATCGGTTCAGCCGTTTAGCACGAGTATGGTGAGTCTAAATACTTATAACAGGGACAATATGGAACCATGGAGTGCTTTATTCCACATTATTTTCAATATCTACTCATTCCAACAGATCAATGTCGTTTTCGTAAAAGTTTAAGAAAATTATAAAATAGTATCGTTATAGTGTCAACCCTGCCCTAACAAGGGTTGCATCTGACGTGGAATAATGAAAGCGCACCCCTCGCAAACTCAAGCAATACCTACATGAGTTTTGCATACGCAACCCTTGCTCTATCCTGTGGGCATCGGATATGAAATCACCCTCCACCATGTAGTAAGACACGATGAGGAGTTGCGAGAATCAATATACAAATATTGATACCATGACTTCAGTTCAGACATAATTCTGTGGCGGAAAACACAGAAAATTTTCGCAAGAAAATTCTAAAATTTTTACTAATTCTTAAATTAGTATCTACGTTTAATATAGATAATTACTTGAGAATAAAATTTTAAACAAAAGATGCTTTTCATAATAAGTTCAAATAACTGATCAACCCTAATGGAGAGTCACAAATGATTCAAAAAACAGCAATGTGTCACACAATAACCAAAGAGAGCAAAGATTACTGATAATCAGATAAAAAATACATTTCCTGCGAGTAATAACACTGTCGCATAACTCAACAGAATGGTACTTGTTCAGCATTTCAGTCTTTGCCTGGCTGTCACTCACACCCTGTATATACATTATACACAGAACCACGGTCTTCAAGAACGAAAATTCATTCGGCCGCCGTAATACGTATCTAGTAAATTAAAGCAATGATAACATCCGTTGATCGCTTATAAAATTCGTATTACGTAAAACCAATCGCAATCAGCGTAATCAGCTTATCAAGAGTTATTCGATTGACGATTAAAAATAAACAGATCCTATGTTTTTTATTACTTACCATTCCACATCATTCTGACCAACCTCACCAATCTGCACTAATTTGTTTTTATTTTACTTTAAATATGAAAATCGCATTTGGACTATGTATGTATTTCCCCTAACTGTATCAAATGAGGTATACCTTCTAGTATTTATACACATAGTATTGTTCTCTCTGTGACAAAACAGACAAAACTAATCACTGGTCTTGCGATCTTCCCTTACAGAATCATGACAGTTTTTTCTATCCACAAACATAGCTTTGTCACCTCTTCTACGTTTTCCCTTCATGTTTTCCGCCCCTCATTGATTGGTACTCTATCCGGCGTAATGAGAGAAACTGGACGATATTACCATGTGAAAATATATTATTGATTTTCTTTTATGCTTTAGGGTAGATTTTTTCGATGGTCAGATGGAATGTCTGAAGGCTTTTGTTGCTAAATGGCATAAACCCTTTCCTAAGTACTTACTTACTAAATAGGCACATAACTTCTTGTGACAAAAGAATGGCAAATCGTTTTTAGATATAGGCATCGGCATGCTATATAAGAAGGGATCTAGTATATACCCTATATATTCGGACAAATTTTTAATGTCATTGAATCATACTATCGTCCAGATAAGATATCTTACCTCGGGGCAAAAGTTATTGCTCAGTTATCTTATCAAACATAACTAGATAACATTATTAGAGTAAGGTTCAGTAGGCACTAATATTATAAAGCTAATAAATATTTTTAATACGATAAAAATCATAGAGCTACACAAACTCAACCTACCCTAATACTGTAGGTACCTACATACTACAGTAACCTAAGAAAGCAGGTTTTCCCACAGTCATGGTATTAAAGTAGGCACCTATTTAAAACGAACCACATACTTACTGTTGCTAAATATCTAATTTATCTTTATAGTTTAAATGCCTTCCTCCTAGTGAACATTTATATACAATCAGTGTCACTATCCTATCCTACTGATCCTTACACTAACTAAGCCCGCCGTTTTTTTTATTTTTTTAAATTTTTATTGACAAGCACAACAGGTAACTACCAACGCAACATTTCTATTGATACATTAATGTGGTAGTTTGATTAAATGGCTGTTATAATAATGAACCTACTACTAAGTAAGTTAGTGGATGTGTGTCGGCGAAACGCTCCATCGGCGAATAATATACAGGGTGTAACAGAAAGGGTATGTTAAGCGAAAAGCTATGTAAATAGCCCACTATAGAGAACCTATTTCCAAAATTTGAGACTCGAAATCACATTTTTATTTTTCAAGATTGTATGAAAATTCCTGAGATATTTAAAAATTCGTCTTCAGCCTATTGCAATCCACTGCTGTACGTAAGCCTCCCCAGGGCACAAGGCTACTGCCACAGGGAGATTTGGCCATAGTCACCACGCTGGGCAGGCGGGTTGGTTACCGCAGTGTAATTTTCGGACTATGTTGTCAGCACGGGAGGCGCTGCTGCCCACCACCCGGAAACCCTTAATCGCCTCGTACGATACCCACGGGCAGGCATGGGGTGGTACGAACTCTACTCTTCGGCACCACGCGGCGAACATAATACTCGTACAAAGGTACCTACTTATATTCGGCAAACCAACAGTCGATAAAAAGTGCCTTCGGCGAACCGTTCTATCGACAAAGAGTATTTCGGCAAATAGTTGCAAGCTCATGGAAGTTTGTTATTCTTACTCGCAAAAATCATCGTACGGATGTTAATATAACTTGGTTGGTATAAAGGCTGTTTAGACAGCCAGGCAAATATTGAAAATATATACCACTGAAAATATTCGCAGGAAAATTCTTATTCTTATTCTGCACATACACAAAAAGAAATATGCCAAACAATATAAAAGAAGATATGCATGTACAATGGTAAGCTTTCAAAATTTTCAACCTTTTTTTTTTCATTTTTCCATGAAAAAAATTGTGCAGTTTGTTTAAGTAGGCTTCAGATAATGAATTAAAAAACAAAATTTTAACCTATTTAGGTTTTTTAAAAAAAGTAGGTCCCAAAAAGTTCTAAATATTAATCTACCCCAATGGAGTCACAAGTGATCTAAAAAACAGCAATGTATCACACAATAAGCCAATTTAACTAGTCACAGGATCACCCAATACAATAGGTGCGGAAAGCAAACATTGCGAATAATCATATTAAAAATGCATTTCCTGCGAGTAATAATACTGTCGTATAACTCAAAACAAAGGTACTTGTTCAGTATTTGCCTGGCTGTCAGTCTGTGAGCCAGGCAATATATACAGGAAGTTTTTTTGTCGTCAACGTTCCCGGTGGCAATGAAAAAACATCCTGTATAATAAAGATCATACGAAGTCGCGAGCGTCCGCAGATACATGAACGAATTTTTCACTAACGGCAAGTATTTGAAACCCATTATCCCTGATATGGTTCTGTATGTCTGCAGCATCCTCGTAAGCTTCCGGCTTGATGATGGCCAGGGTCCTCTCGGAGTAGGAGTATGTTTCGACATCTGAATCGGTTGAAGGGCTCAGCATTTTCTGATGGAATTTATTTAAACTGTTATTTAGGCCCAAGTAAGTATATATGAAAGTTTTTCCGATTTTTCTGATAGATAAATATCAAAGAATATAAATATAATTTGACATGATACGAGTATAACTTAGCAATGACAATATGACAATACTTTGTCATTGGCATTGGGATTTTTTAAATTATTTTTTGACAAAATCTGGGAAAAATTCATACAAAATCTTTATTATTGAAACAATGAATATGAACTTAATTACATTTTTTTCCTCCGAGCTTTTACAAAACGAAATAGCATGTAGGTGTGCTAAACGGCGAACAAAATCCAATAGGTACCTGTATTTACTATAGATACATACATATAATCACGCCTTTATCCCTTACGGGGTAGGCAGAGCACCAAGGGCCGATAGAACCACATGGTGCCACTTCTGACCAATTTTGAGGGTATAGTTGAGATGTACAAGTATTTACTATAAATGCTTATATTTTAGGCACTTGGTGCCATAATGGACCCAATTGTCGTACTGTATACTTATACCGAAATTTACATACCACATCATATTATTACAATAATGTTTATTTCTTTCTAATGTACAAAAATAGCGAAGCCAACTCGAGTGGTAAGTAAATCAATGGGGACAAAGAAATTGCATATTGACGGGACGATAGCCGCGATCCGCGCTAAGTGGGGAAAACTGTGCTTGCCATAGATGTGGAGTGCGGTAGAGTAGCGATCGGACAGGTGAAGCCGTAACCAGATGGGGCTGGATGGGTATTTTAATTGAAATATGCCTAAGAACCTTCTAAATTGTGAATAACTAAGATTAAAATTAATTGTGATTAGTAGTTAGGTCAGGAGTTCCCAAACTTATTTAGTCTACTGCCCACTTTGAGAATAAATTATTTTTAGCGCCCTCATTTTTTCACCTACAGGCTATAAAAAAAAAGTTATTCTCAGAAATGGAGATGTAAACCCATAAAGTAATTTTCTATTTTCAAAAATAATAATAAATAATAGTATGAGAAAGTACCTTTAGTACAACAGCAAAGCATGGGATAAAGCTCTGTAGCTTTCAACCCTACTCTATCCAAACCCATTTCAACGCGGAAAACTCTTGTTTCCCCCTTCCCCCTAACGGCAGTGGACTGGGGGGCTGCGTGCGCTAGGGCCGGGGGGGCGGGGGCCCGCCGCGGGGGGCAGGGGGTCGGCCCGCCAGTGCCCCCCGGACGCAGCGGCGGCGAGACGCCTCGCTCCCTACTGCACCCGCGCGACATGCGTTGACCTTACACCCACGGACAGAAACCGCCATCAATGGACAACTCTTGCCTCCTTGACCTCCTCATCAGGTGCTTCGCTATGACCGAGCCGGAGGACCTGAATTTCACCGCGTTCACCGACCTCTGTCGGCTGTGCTCGCTCAAGTCCGGCCCGCGGCTGCATATCTTTGATAAGGAGGCGGAGCAGAGGCAGATTTTGTTCAAGTTAAGAACTTGTCTGCCTACTATGGTAAGTCTATACGATCTTTTCCATCATTTCTCACCCTCTAGTATTTCATACATATTCTGCGGTATAACAAATATAGATCATACTGTACGGAGAGCAGCCATAAACCAGTGTTTCAGTTACCTTGATCGGCGTGAAAAGCCTTGAGTGACCGCGTAGCCGCTCGTAGTCCGTAGCACGTAGACGCCTGCGCGCTACGGGGCTCTACGACTCGGATAACATACTCCTACATAACATACTTATTATTGCATGTTGTTATACTTACTTTTATAATATATTCAAGGCTTTCTGCGTGTAAAATTGGATTTTAACACTTGTTGATAGTAATACTTTTTTTAAATTTCATATATCAGTATCCCAGAACCCGAATACCATTTAACTTTCAATTTCCAGCCAATTTTTTTCCACATATTTAATTTTACCAAAAAAATGAAAACCACTTGTCGTGTAATAGGTACAATGTGTACTAAGGCTAACGAGCAATGATGTCACAATTTCATCCGACATGATGAATTAATATGCAGTAAGGCTTTTTACCTATACCTAATTTATGTAGAGCAATCTGAAAGCTCTCGATAAAAACAGCAAAAATGAAGGACAAAGAGTTTCCAAGTACATAACATATTGACATGCGACAGGCGGAAATTAAAAGATACGGACACCGATAGATATAGAATCAGAATATTCAAACCAAATACCTAATTAGAAATATGTCGGTAATATGTTATGACATGCATACGAGCCATACTCGTACTTATACAATCACTTTTCTTTACAAATTCAACTCTTGATAGTTAATGAGTTTACATAGAAAATAGCTTTAGCCTGGTATAGATCTATTTTCCTAAATCCAGTTTTCCAAATCGTTGGTTAGACTTAGGGTCCATTTTTTCTAATGGTCAGATAGCCTAACTAAAGGATAAAGTTAACGCTGTCTCTATCTCTATATATCTTAATCAAGTTTTAGACAAAAACATCATGAAGATATTAAAGCATTTGCTCGCTCATGTAAAAGTTATCTATTTTGTGTAGATTAGAAACAAAGTAGAATAAAAGCCAGCGCTTTTATTGTACGGAAATAATGACTTTTTAATGTATCTCGTTGAATAAATTGTGTGTCATAAATTATTATCTATTTACATATTTATGAACACTCAAATATAATATGACCACGCGGTTTTTAGCCGCCGCCTTAAAAAACAATCGAAATACTGCTGCTAGAGTAAAAAGGAGCGAATTGGTCAAGCATAAAAATGGCTATTGCTGCATGTACTACGAGTACTACTACTGTAGGATAGATCCCCAGAATTAGATCATATTCCAAAGATGTACGAAAACCATAGAAGATACCCCCGTATCATTAGTACTTCAAACACACTCAACCCTTAAAAAACCACTCATCTACGAGTTCACTCCAAAGATACCACTAATACTTTGTTAATCTACAATAAATCTGCAAGTACTTGAAATACCAGGTTGCCATGAACCTTTAGGTGCAGTCTAGTCGCTCGGCAGACAGAATCCAGAATGCACCGCACCTACTGAGGGCGTTGACTCTAGCCACGCATTATGTAGGTCAGCATAGGGATTACTGGCAAATGTATATGGGGAGGGTTTTTCTGAGAAACATTTATCTTCCTCATTCTTACATAGTAAAAAGACTTATGTATTTTTAAATGAAAATGGTAGGCAATGTAGACAGTTGTTATACTCTTACTACCCCCTTACGTCAAGTAAAAGGTTGTATGTGGCATATGGCACATAATGGTTATATTTCTGATATGTTTCTTATTATTCGGCGTAGAATAAGAATTACCGGTTGGCTTACCTCAAATACCAACTTATTTTACCACTAAACGATTTCACTTATAGCCGCTTGCTTGACCATTTAAATTTTTGCGCCTGGAATCTTGACTATTAATAACAATTCGATAACCAGTCGTGTATTTCCAGCAGATCTCCAAAGACGACTTCCTTCCGAAGAAGATCTGCGAGCGCTGCATCAACCGCCTCGAGCAGCTGTACGAGTGGAGGCAGAGCTGCATGTCCACTGACTCCGTGCTCAGGAACTATGCGGAGTCCATGAGGATCGTCACTTCTACTATCAACTTTCAGGTAAGACCTCTTTTTATTACCTACATACCTAGTACTTATTTAGCTACTGAGGTGATGATTTTACTTGCTATGCCGTAAATGGTCGTACATTTTTCGATTCTAAGAGCTATAATTTTATTTAATAAAAATATATCTGTAAAAAATTGGATATTTGTATAAATGCAAGACCTTATAATTATTAGCAAGGTCGTTCTTGGCTTCTAGTTATACTCGTAGGTGTAGAATTATATAAGGTACCGGTGGCAATTAAGGCCCACCTAAAAGAATATTGCTTTAAATCTGAGTATAATGCGTATAGGATGTCAAGAACAAATTGTTTACATAGCTTGTACATATTGCTGTAATAAATGGTGTAAAATGATTAAGAAAAGCATATTTTTTAATAATAAAATACAATTTTTAAAAACCCTTCTCAGGGGCCTTATTATACTACGGTAGTATATAAAAGCCCATATAAAAATTTGCATTATTTTTACAGTAAATCGCCCTAAATTTACCTAGAAATAAGTTAAAATAAAAGTAAATTGTTGTTTTTTAGTTATTTAATCATTTTCCTTCATTTATTAAACGTGGGCCTCATTGCCCTCTTAATATTAATCGTAGACAATTTAGTTTCAAGGAACTAGTGGTCTTAATTAAGGTACTTAGTACAATCACAACATGTTCTGTAACTTTGAAAACTTAAATAATCAGTTCTTTTCTTATTAAACAAAACAATATAATTACTTTTATATTAATTTTTAAGACTTAAAATCAGACGTTTATTAAAGGTACCTAACTCAGTTCTTTAATATCACAATCATATTCTAAAAATCAAAAGATAGACTCTCAAAACAAACAAAAAATATCTTCTGCAAGCAAAATAAAAATAAAAACAATTAACAAACAAATTATTTATACTGAGACGGTAAAATATAGTTAAGCATTTTATTTAATCACAATCACAGCAATAAAACATATCTTTATCTTCAGTTGTGAGTCCGACACACTCTTCGTGGTACCATTTAAAACATTGGACACATTTCCGCATGTCCGAAACACGTCCTTCTTTGCAAGCATGGCAGAACCATTCAGATTCAATTATTTTTATACCTTATTGCTATCTTTGCCAGACTTATTCTTACGATCTTTAGTTTTCTGATTGGCTTTTTTTGATTTTCTCACCTTTATCATCTCATTTTCTTTTAGCTCTTCTCGTTTCTTAAAAAGGTCCCTAGTAATCCTTTGACCTCTATAATTGATAGCCTTTCTTCTTGGTTTGTCTTTGATTACAGCATAGTTTGGAGTTGGCATAAGTTCTTGAAACGGGGATTTAGTTTCCTTTGTTTTAAGACTGGCTAGCGGAGTATCACCGTCTGAGTCTTCTTCGGAGGTATATATATTGATTCTCGTGTGATCATTTCTATTCAACATCTTCTGTACAGCATCAGGCTCAATATCAGTCTCTGAGTCTGAACTTAGAATAAGAGGACGTTTTGTCACAATACCAGATGTTGATGGTTTTGGCGATGGAGTTGAAGCATTGCAATTTGTATGTTTGCTTTGTGGTACTTTCACAGGAAAGGTTGATGTAGCAATATCAGTTAAAGCCCTTACACCAATTTGCTTTTCTGGGGTAACAATGTCAGTAATAGTACATTCTTCGTTGTTAAGTATTGACGGTGAAACAGTGTCTGTACGTGATGTTACTTCAGGGTACTCTATGTTTGCCTCAATAATAGTTGAAGTTTGTGGAGGAGGATGTTCGGTCAAGATCGCTGGTACAAATGGAAATAATCCAGTAGCTTTGAATCCATTTATTATATTTTCATGAGTCAATGCCCTTGACCAAGCTTTTGAGAATATTTTGTTGAAGTTCGATTTTGTCAAGCGTCTGTCAGGATTTTGATACATATATGTCATAGCTTCTTGATCCCAGTGATGCTCAAAAGACTTATTGACGGATTTATTGAGGGGTTGAAGTTCATGGGTTGTGTTACTAGGCAAACAATAAAGAACAATATCATGCTTGTCTGCTTCTTCAACAATTGTATAATCCAGGTGCGAGGACGCTCCATCAAAGATTAACAAGACTTTCCCCTGCGTTTTATACTTTACCAGATGCTTGATGAATTCTATAAATAACTCCGTGGTCATACTTCCTTTTGGAGCCATCTTTACGAGAGATCCAGCTGGTAAGTTATCACTATATTCTGGTTTTTGTCTTTGGCCTTTTAAGATGATCATTGGTGGGATAGAGGTACAGTTTAAATTTGACATGGACCTGTACTTACTTTGTGTAAGTGGGTATGTAATTTATATGAATTTATATTAATTATGTTATGATAATTGAATATACACACTAAATGAGTTAAGTGTTACTATCTGATATCTTATCCAATGTAAGATTCTTTTATTAATATGTTACTTAGTTTTGACTGTGTCGCTGGGAGTTTTCTTGCTATTTCTTCTTCCAAGCAGTGACACTTCACTGAGATAGTGTAACAGTAATAGTAGAATCATGCGGTGTGTTAGACCTAATGTTGGTTTTGCCATAAAGGAGAACTGTATAGCAGCTCTTCTGGATTTCGTCTTTAGGCGACCTTAACTCTTATTCTCCACGTTGGTGGCTATTAAGCCCCGAATCGCTAACTTATGCCTGACAGACCGTAACAAATCGCACCTTGGGGTGGTGACCGTTGCCAAAGCAAAAGCTTTGCGATTTATTTATTTTTGGGTTGTTTAAATTCACCTCCTTTTTTGTTTGGTAGCGGTTTCATTTTTGGGGTGCGAACATAGAAAGTAACATATAATTAGACAATCGACAAACAAGTGTTAATGCTTTCATGTCGAATAAATGATTTTGAATTTGAATTTGTACCAACAGCATTAACACACATTGCTATGGTAACATTTTCGGCGTGCTCAGGTGCAATTAAATGGACTCGACGAGCTCATTTTTGCGCCAAAACAGTTTGTTGATGATTAATAGTGAGTCTACACCCCTTTTCATCCATATTATAGAGTCGTTGCGGGTTCTGTAGAATATCTAATTCCTCATATAGGTCTTTCACTTCTTGGAAATGCTGAGCAACAATAGGACGGTTTAATTTTTAAGAATATTGCTTTAAATCTGAGTATAATGCGTATAGGATGTCAAGAACAAATTGTTTACATAGCTTGTACATATTGCTGTAATAAATGGTGTAAAATGATTAAGAAAAGCATATTTTTTAATAATAAAATACAATTTTTAAAAACCCTTCTCAGGGGCCTTATTATACTACGGTAGTATATAAAAGCCCATATAAAAATTTGCATTATTTTTACAGTAAATCGCCCTAAATTTACCTAGAAATAAGTTAAAATAAAAGTAAATTGTTGTTTTTTAGTTATTTAATCATTTTCCTTCATTTATTAAACGTGGGCCTCATTGCCCTCTTAATATTAATCGTAGACAATTTAGTTTCAAGGAACTAGTGGTCTTAATTAAGGTACTTAGTACAATCACAACATGTTCTGTAACTTTGAAAACTTAAATAATCAGTTCTTTTGATTTGTTTTTTATATTTGTTCTTTAAATAATCACCACCTTGGGGTGGTGACCGTTGCCAAAGCAAAAGCTTTGCGATTTATTTATTTTTGGGTTGTTTAAATTCACCTCCTTTTTTGTTTGGTAGCGGTTTCATTTTTGGGGTGCGAACATAGAAAGTAACATATAATTAGACAATCGACAAACAAGTGTTAATGCTTTCATTAAACCCAAAGTTAAATTATGTAATAAATAACATCCTTGATACAAATCATTGTCCAGGAAATACATTTATCAAAGGCCGAATATAGCAAGATATGGAAAACTATGGTACTTGTACGATGCGATTCTCGCCCCTCCATCGATCGCGAGCCCCCGGCCGTATCGACCATCGCCCACCCACACTTCACTACCAAATCTCGACCTTACTGCCCACACAATGTAGCTTATATCCCCAACAATGTACTCGCATCGCTTCCGTACACACAATTCCGAACTCAATAAGGAACCAGACATGAAACATTTCCGAACGATGCCTTTCAACTAGCAATTTTCCTTCCGAAATATCGTGAGCTCGCCAGAGTCGCCACTCTCTTTGTAATGCTGCTGTTTTAGTTGCACTTTCCCGAGTTTGTTTCTCTTATTGTAGATCTAGTTATTTTGGGCAAGTTGATCAAAAGCAATGAATTTTCCGCTCTAATATGTTAACTTTAAGGCTATCAACAACATACGACGCTTTTGTATTTGGCTTTGATCTACGCATGTCCGAAGACGTTAATATCCTATCTATATGATAGAGCACTAGCCCGATCAAGCAATAAATTAAATTCCCAGCCTGGAATGGCACAGAGCGTGAAATATTTCAGCTTTATTACCTTTAAATGATCCATTACTTGCATACTTTATACGTTATCACTGAAACCCTCACTGTAAAGGTCCCAAAAATATCGCCCTAAAACAAACCTTTGAAAAAAAAATTCTACAAATTCAAAAATAGAATACGCATAAAACCTTTCCTCGACCCATATGACACCTTTGGATCCAAGGTCGGAGCAGCTCGGGGGTACAGCTAACCCTGACCTACCGGGCGAAGGATATTCCCACTACGCCCCCCGCAGGGGGCACGCCATCACTTGCACACACCCAATGGTTCCCCACTCGTCAAACGTCATGGAAGCCTGGTAGCTGCTAAGCTAGTCGAGGGTTTGGGTGGGTGAGGAGTAGACAGCTAATGGTTTTAATTTTATTGCTAGCTGGCAGAATCGTTGAAGGCACTCTACATATTTAACCAACCAACAGGTTGACTATTCTAATTCTGATTACGACCAATTTTATTTTAAACTAATCACATACCAATTTCTGTGTGTGTAGTCAATATATTGTGTAGATCATAACTGCATCATTTTAACGACATTTTGAGAATTCTCAATGTGAATTTTATCACGACGACGTTGTACTAAACATTTCGCAAACGTACTGAAGTGTTTTACCACCCTTAACGAAATTACTGGCATTTGGGTAAGCCCTTCATCATCATTAAAAAAAAAAATAAGTACCTTTATTATTTTTTTAATATTGCAAAGGCATTTTATTATGATCTGTGATAGGCATGCTGTTATTTACATAAATACCTGGGTGCAGACACACCCCCTTATAATAGCGTACCTATTACAACCCCTGAGGGTGGAGGGGGTTCGTTGGCTGCATTCACCCTGAACTGAACCTCCAGAACAAAGCCTATGCTCCCCTCTAGTCAAAACGTTGTCGTTCGCGTTAACTATGACAAAAGTATAGCTGGTTTTTACAAATACCAAAACATTTTGTGATCCATTATACGTTCATTTAGTGCAACAATTCGACACAACTGCAAAAATATTGCAATAAGTACTGTAGATCTGCGTATTTTCTACGATAGGAGTGTGGGTAGCTTTTTGTGCAATTTAGTCAGTTTTAGATTTTTTTAAGTTGTGTAATTGTTGCACCAAATGAGTGAATTAATCTTATTTTTAAATACAGATTCTTTGATATTGTCTAAGACGTTATTATTCGGAAGTTTACAACTGGGGTTCACCCACCACCGGCTCTACACTTTCCCTCGAAACAACTTATAATTGTGATCACAGGGTCTCGTATCTTGGGGCTTAGGTGTAATAACATTATTTCTCGCTCGAATCGATAGATATTCGTCATCCATACGTTTGCTCCATGAAGAAGGTTCTCCATGGTTTGCTCCAATAGGAAGGCTTCAAGTCACAAATAATTAAAATCTAACCGCTGTTAGCAAGCAAATTATTTATTGAACTGAATTATTAATACTTCTGCTAAATGGAATTTGCTTAATAACTAAGTTTTCTACAGAACAAGATCAAGTCATGCCATTTGTTAGTAGCAATTATACACTATTGGCGAGGTCGATATGTCGTAGAATTAAACACACAGAGTGAAATTGGAAATTTATTTCAATCGAATGAAAATATTGTTATTAAACGTTACAAAGTAAGTCTTCATAAAACCAGACTCGGCTAGACGTCGCACTTGAATAATTCCAGTAATCACCACAATTCAGAAAACCGCCGTCTAGAAGAAAGTCGATCGATGTCGAGGTTTTCCTGCACTTATTGCATAGGTACGACGGAGGGCAGCCGTGCCCTCTGAGACTAGTCGCCCTTAACTCCTACCACGTCATGCGATCCTAGTACTTTGAATGGGAGTTACTGTAGTTTTTGTCCGTTTAAATTTTTTTGCCAGTATGTGATACTTAGTGATTTTTAGTAACTTTTTTACCTTTCTCGGTTTAGTTTGTAAGATGAGAATCAAGCACAGTATGGATTTTGTACAATATTGGGATTTTGATGTAAGTTGAATTAAATCTTATACATATGTACTTTTATTGAGACGTGCACTGATGGGTCAATTTGTATGGCCGTCAGCGCTGAGCAGTCCAGCGCGACTCAAAAATGCGGGTTAAAAATGCTACCTGTGACTACATACAAATTGACCCCAGCGCGACAGGAAAGCCTGCCTTATTACCTAAGTGTGGCTTGCTTCGAACATAAAATAATTAATTTTGCGGTCACATTAATTATTTGCTATTTATTGAACATGATACAGTAATATAAAAAACACACATCAGCATATTACAGTCCACTGCTGATAGGCTCACCTCAGGCCACAAGGCTACTGCCATAGGGGGGAATTTTTGCCTATAGTCACCACTCTGGACAGGTGGGTTGGCGACTGCAGTGATTTCCGCACTTTGTTGTCAACACGGGAGGCGCTGTACGCGCTGCCTGCCCACCTCTCGGAAACCCTTGATCGCCTCTTACGGGCAACTCTGCCGACACCACACAGAACCTAACAAAAAAGTAATATTTTCCTAAATATACTACGCCAATAAGCAAAAATAACTCTAATCTTACACACCCTTCCAATCCTGCTTTTATTATCTATGCACCACACTCGCGACACACTCATCATCCCGCACTTGTTTCCCTATCCGAACCCCACGAGAACCGAACGATAGGTAAGTTTGTTTTTAATTAATCAGCGATAAGGGGACACGCTAGCGCATTCTCTAGGGGACTGTGTTTATAATTTATGATTAGACATTCAAATCGGCTAAAAGGTACTATGTTTGGCAATAAATATTCATTCGTTTATTTGGCTCTACATGAGCTATAACAAGGAATATGTGTTTTAGAAGAATTATTTGTTGAATCAGGATTTACCAAATTTCATCGATACCACGCACAAATTATCAATCAATCCTTAGATGAAAACAAAATAGCGGAAGATAGGGCACGTCCTTAAAATTGTCAACAAGAAATTAGGCATGCTACACAACTACACGCACGAACACACAAACAGCTGTAATTGTATTTAACGTTGTACACTACTGAGCGATAGAGACAAACCTATTTATTTCGAAAGTAGCGCGAGCGAGACAAGCGCGTTTCAATGGAGCATCATCGGAATAATTTTGGGTTGAGTCGTGTCAGCTCGTGTCCCAGACAATAACTATGGTAAGAAGCTACTGCAAAAATGAAAGACAGCGGGCGCATTCGCACACACGGCACGTGTTTGCTTGTTTAACTTGTCGCACATAGATGTATCATATTTTTATCTCGCTCTGCAAAATGGCGATCAAAACAATAAGTGAATTTACAATTATTAACCTAAGAATTTAAAGTTTTCGTGTACTTATGCGTGAAAAGTGATTCCATGTGATTTTTTTTTTTTTTTTGTGATTAGTACAAGGCATTTTGATAACTTTTACCCCGCTTAAAATAAAAAAAGAATTTCTTCCGTCACACGAGCGCGCTATTGCTACTCTCAACTGCAAATGAGTAAAATCAGGCGACGTTGGCCTAATTTAAGCGGTCCACGCGCTGGAGACGAGTCACTATCTTCTATTTTGTTTTCATCTAAGATTCAATCTCAACTTGTTCAATAGTACCTATATTATACCAAGTTATTTTAATGTTTAATTTGTATTTATCTTCAAAAAGTTTTTCTCTGATACAAGCAATAGACTTCTTTCACTAAATGTATATGACTGAACTGTGCCTACTCACAAATAAAGTACCAATCACATAAATGAAGATCGAGAGACCATTGACCCCGGAATCTAAGAAATCACGTCGTAAGGTCGATGAACCTAGGAATTTGGGCAATTAAGCATAGGGTGAAACACACCCTATGTTACGGAATGAAAGTAGGGGCCGTTCTCACTTTCTGTGGGGAGTGCATCGGGGGACGCCACCCTACCTTCCCAGCCCTCCGACCGCATCAAAGACACTCATTGAAGGCAACATCCCTTACCTAGGACTTTTTCTCACCCGCGAAACCTTTGTGACGAAAACCAGACTTTTTCTAGTTTCGGTTGTCATTTTACAAATCTCGTATTCGTTATGTCCAAAGGTAAATAGAGATGCCACATTAAAAAATAACAGAACTTGCATTTATTCTAAACACTAGTTGCTCTCAACTTTATCTATCGCGCCATACCCAAATTATCGCGTAACCAAGAGAAACAAATGTTCATATTCCTAAAAACCATTTTCTATAAATGATATTTATAGATAGAATATGCTTTGGTTGACTTTTTTGATACGGGTGGGTATAAAAATGTATCTACCTCACTCTAGACATCACTTGTACTGTACCTATGACTGCTTGTATATAACATGATGTTTTATTATTCAGAATAAGTAAATCTGCGAGAATTCAACTAACTGTATTCCAGGACGGTACTGTTAACATGGACAAGATGACGGAGGCACAGAAAACGGCATATCTGGAGGCACACGTGGCCGTCCAGCAGCATATGGCTCAAGCGGCTTCAGCTGCTAGGAGAGAACAGCAGCAGCAGCAACAACAGCAACAACAACAGCAGCAGCAACAACAACAAGTATGTTATGTAAATTTTGATTATATGCAATTTTCGTTCCTTATAATGTTTAAAGTAGGTACTTTTAGATTCAAGTTGTCCTATCGCATTTCTTAATAGGGTCGTTTACTATATATAGGGTTATATATATCAAAAGATCATAAAATAAAAGAAACATTTGCGAAAGAAAAACTTCGCTAGCGTGAAAATTTTCCGAGATATAACGATTTCAAAATTACAATTATAAACTTGCCAAAAACACTCCATACAAACAGCTACCACAATTATGACGTCACTCTTTCAGTAACTTGTATGCGGTAAAAGAACTTTTGTTCTGCGGCTATTTAAAATTTTGCTTTTATTAACATCATCATCAAGCAAAAATTTCTGTAAATGATGCAGATGGACCTGTGATGTTGTAATTTTCAATTAATTTTACATTTGAAAAATGGACTTGCCCACTTAACTTTGAAGGCTTATTACTACCTCATTTGGACACCTAATCAAATTGTAATTTTACAGATTTTGATGATTTATTCTGATAAGCATAAAATGTCATTAAAATTCAACCATAGTAAACACCCCTATTGTATTAGCAATTAACAATAAAAAAATATAGCAAAATAGTGTAGACACATATGAACAATATGTATACATCGTAATCCATTTTATAGCAACAACAACAACAGCAGCAACAACAACAACAGCAACAGCAGCAACAACAGCAGCAGCAGCAGGTTCAACAACAACAACAGGTGACAAGTGATATTAAAAAATACTATCAGCTCTTTGCTGTGAATAAATATTTTGTATTCTGTCTTGCTATCGTTCCCTTACAACATATACAGATTTGATAATACCTACTGTTCCGGATTGGAACCTCAAAATAAGGAAGTCTTGCTTGCTTGAAAGACGTTTATTGAAGATTACGAAATATTTATATCGTTATCGTTATTGAAGCCCGGGGGCCGTGGGGCGGGCGGGAATGACAGCAGCAGTGCCTGCCCCTCACCTCGCAGCAGCCAACTCACGCATCACATGCGTGAACACCTACTAATACTCTATCAAGCATACTTCCATCAGGACGTGAATATACCAACAATATTTTTTCATGAAACAACAGCAACAACAACAACAGCAGCAGCAGGTCCAACAACAACAGCAACAGCAGCAACAACAGCATCAACAACAGCAGCAACAACAACAGCAACAAAACAACACAAACAGCTCTTCAAGACATCACCAGGAGTTGCAAGTAAGTTACAATAAGTTATTGTTTATTATTTCAATACATAATGTCGGATTCAACATGCTTTTCTGTTGGCTGCCCATAAACACTTGTTGAGCACGATTATTATCATTGAACAACAGAGATGTCTCTCAACACTACATAGAGCGGTGTCTCGCTTACACAATAGAAACAGTCCTGCTTTATGTTTAGCAACATGATCTACATGTATTCAATAACTCTAAAACTATCTACGGTGACAGCTTCATCAAAAATCAAAATGACATAACCTACTTTATCGCATGATTTGAAGTCCACGACCATCTGGATACTTATGAAATTTTCACAGTTTATTAAAAATATGTTAAGTTTAGATTAGTTTAGGGATTGTAACACGTCATTGGTAATGAAAGTAATGGTCAGGTATTCTTACAGCAAGCGCAGAACAGCGCTCACCCTGGACATCCATCACCTCCTACCGTCAGCTCCACGCAACATCATTATGCTACTATCAACTCTCCTATTAAGGTAAACGATCTGACGTAACTCTAAGATAAAAAACAAATATAATAGAATAAAATATGAGCTATTTATTTTATTAGTACAGAGCTTGCCCAACATGTCACATTCGCACGTGTGTAATTACACATTGGATCTAGTGCGAATTTAGAATTCAGGAAATTGTAGGAAATCCTTTCTTGCTCCTTTACAAAACGAGCATGCTCAACTTAAGCCTTCTACGGCCAGAAAATACCAGCAGTATTTTCGATTGCATATTGTTGGTCAGTCCGTAATGGAAGATTTTATATTATTTAATATTTATATATGTACTTACAAAAACTGGTCTGTACCCAAAGGTACCGCAAGTGAGCTCGAGTACTGGCGGGCCGGACAGCACGTTCACCGTACCAGATGACGTCGGTATGGGCTTCGAAGGGGGCGTCAGGGTGCTGCAGAGTCTTGGCAATTGGTGATTATTACCTACTTCTTATAACATAACAGACGAGCCATCATCATCTCTCTGCCCATATCACAAAATAGCTTTCGAACAGGCAAATATTTTATTATAAAATTATTAATAAAGAAATGGAAAAAATTCTTCACCCGAGTGGTCAAAGATATAGAGTGAGAGTATTATTATGTCACCAATTTTCTGTAGGTAAGTCACTGGTACAGAATACCTCTCCTGTCTCTCCGATGATGATGTCTCAATTATTTAATCAGGTCTAATCCCAACTATTTATGACATGCATGGTCTTGGGATTACTAACTTCTGTAAGGCTGCCTTTCCTCCACACGTTGCTACAAATTAGTCCATGATGTAAATGAATTCGATTGGTATATAAACATTAAAACGTAGCTACCTAGGGACTAGGCGGGGCAGTGCACCTGACCTTAAGCTCAGGGGGCCCTCGAATCCTTACCGTGAAAATTCCTGGGTAGAGCTTGAATTTTCAAAAAGTAATACACATTTTACTTGAGGTTATGTGGTAAGTACGAGCAAAAATTTCGCGCTCGCGCATCTATTATGCTTCTTTCAGTTTTCAATTATGGGGCACGTAAACTCTAAAAGTTCTTGGTAATGTCTATCCGATTGTAACCTATCTTATGTTTTATTTAGCAATGGTCAGAAATCCTCGGTAGAGCTTGAATTTTCAAGAAGTAATAAACAAGTTACATGGTGAATACGAGAAAAAAATTCGCGCTCACTACGCTCGCGCATGTATTATCATAAGCAGTCTTTCAATTATGGGACTCGTAAACTTCAAAATTCTTTCACTTCAAATGTCTAGTCGAAACTAGTCCTAACAATTGCTCAAAATCGATAGTTGAGATAGCAGTGGGGCCCCATTTTTTAATTTGCCCCAGGGCCCCTAGTTACCTTGCTACGCCACTGTATATAAAACGAATTCATTGCAACGTAGCATTAGCATATATCTCTGTTAGAAAAGTAGCCTAATTTAATAGTTCTAGCCGTGTCTTATCTAATTTCCCATTTCTTTCCCAAAGGTCTCCCGAAGTAACGAACACAATACCTAGGCCGAACCTGATTCCATTCACGGAGCCGTATGCCGAGGGAGGGTCGATGCACCCCGGGACCAGATTGAAAGCATTGCAAGGCACCGTAGCAGTACGAAAACACCCTGCTATAAAGCCTACCAGCTCTACCAACGAAGGTAATTTTATTCTATTATTAGCTAGCTAACAATTAACCTAAAGGTCATCTTCAAACTGTTTATTGTTTAACTTCTGAACGGTGTAAATCCAAATGAGTAACCCTTGTATTTTTACATACAGCTTTGTTTACAAATTGTAAAGTTTTTCAAATAAAATCAAATAGAAAACAGCAATTTATTTATCAATAACAGTCTACAAATTAGGTTTTAGTAACATTCCGTAACACTTGACTAATGCTTCTGCTAACATTCCGATAGGTCAGTATTTTGGCTCTACGTTGCTCTGGATATTTCAACGGTGGACCATGTGTTGTCAAGTCTTTTACTTTCATTTCCATTTGGACAGGGTCAGAGAAGTTGGCATTGAACACTACTACCACCTGGTTTCGCCGTTGTGTTAACTCTGTAGGCAGTAATAGGTATTTTGTGTACCAATACGCCGAAAAGGCTAGGAGAGCTGTTATGAATAAGCTGGAAAAAATAAGGGTTTTTGTCACTTACTGTTTACTAAGTCTACGAAGCTTAAGCTGCATGAACAGTGTCTGTAAAATACCACCGGTTCCTCGAATGCTAACCAACTTTTGATCGTCGAATTAACTGTCGAGAGTAAGTATATTCTTTGTAATAGTTGATTTGACACATCAATTTTGTGGATATACCTATAGTTGACATGCTTTCAAGAAACCGGCGCGGCGGCGATGAAACTAGTACAGACGAAAACTAAGCTTTATATTCACACTCTAGAATTAGATAGGTTTAAATATTGCATGTTTACTGCGATAATACAAAAAAGGGTTAAAAATGCAAATCTATAAAAAACTAATTAAACTATGTAATACTTACAAACCAAAAGCCATTTGACTAGATCTCACTGAATTCACTTTTTGTATAAAACAACCTTTCCGTCGTGTTCTTTCACTATGAATGACCGCTTGAACGCTCAATAAAGTAATGTTTACTTAGCGAAGGCATGTATTGTGTCACTGAGGCTACGTTTACACTAGAGAATAAAAATATACTGCAATTGTGGAATATATATACATATAAAATACCTACTTTGTCCTGAATGACCGATGGATCTACACCTTACGATTGACCGCCGATCTTATAGAGCTGAAACTTTTAAGGGTGTGTGCTCTTTGTATGATATAGGCATTCGATAAGAAAGAATTTCCAGTAATTCCCATGAGAATGGGAAATTACAGGGATTCTTTACGTGGACCTTTGCACAACACGATTATGATGTATCCGCCAGATTAACAGAATACTTGTGTTTTGGGATTGCTAGAACTAAGACACTATATTATCCAATTTTTGTGTGTACAATAAAGAATACCTACAACAATACTTAGCGGTGTAGGGTTAGGTTTACGATAGGTACGAACTTAGGAGAGTAAGCTTAAACGAAAACTTTCCAAATGCAAATGTTATCCATTCTCAATTCATGTAGATTTTTTTCTATTATTACATTTGAAAAGAGCAGAAAGATAATGCTTCTTCCTTATAAAACAAGCAATGAACTCTATGGGTAGCAAGTAAGCTTTTTCGAATCGACTTCGGAGTCCCCGTAATTTCTTTGTGTGAATGTTTCTTATCTTGTTTACTTATTATATTATGCTTGTTTCTCTCGTTATGTACTTGTTATGTATAAATTATATCAAGTTCACATTCATTTCACGTAAATTTTCCGTATGCTCACTTAGTTTTATAAGAACAATAAGTGTTGTTCGTAATATTGATCAAACAATCAATAAAAGAATATTGTGAAATCTGAATCAGATCCTCTCTGGGTTTGAACTGAGGTTCCCATGTGTATTCAATAGCAATTCTAGGAAACAGTGGTAAATATTACACGAGAAAACAGCACCCAAAATGGGATGGAATTAGGAAAGTCGACACGATCGTAAATAGAATAGCAATTATTAGGAACGCAAAAAGAAAATGAATCCACCGAGTTAATTCCAAAATAATATGATAGAAATAGGTATACCTAATTCTAATTATATTGTTCTTAATTTTCAGGAAGCAAAGCTTTTGAATGCACAATTTGTGGCAAAGGTTTGGCGAGGAAAGACAAGTTGACCATACACATGAGGATACATACAGGTATGTCAGGACCTTGGTTCAACAGTCAACTGGTTTTCCACTATTCTCAATATTACTGGTTCCCCAACAAATACTCTTTGGGGATTTTTGTACCCAAAGTGTGAAGCTATGATTAATAATGCTTATATGATAAGCATGGATAAAATCTTCGTTTTTCTATACAGGAGAAAAACCGTACGTTTGCGAGGTGTGTAACAAAGCCTTTGCCCGCCGCGACAAGCTGGTGCTTCATATGAACAAATTGAAACACATCACGCCTTCTAACATCGCGCCGCTTGGGAAAAGGTCCATATCCATACCACGTAAGTTTTGTTGTTGTAAATATATTTTTTTGTCTACATTTTGGAGACAAGTTTTTCCCTAGTTAGCCAGGAGGGAGGCCTTTGCTCAGAAGTGAGATGCCTTCATTCATAGGATATCACACTCTGGAAACTGTGGGAACTCTACTCTACTGTAGTTATCATGCTATCAGTAATTTATAGGTATATAGGAGTAGTGGAGGGAGATTATTTCACGCAGCTACCTCATCACATCAGCCATTACGTCTACTGCTGAACATAGGCCTCCCCCAACAACCTCTACTACGACTTTTTGGAAGCGGGCTGCATCCACACTAGGTTGACTACGTCTATATTTTAGGGATTACACTAGAAAGTTTCTAATTGATGAAAGTTTTAATTCCAGCATTAAAACTGGACGATGTCAAGCCGCAATTAACAAAACAAGAAGACACGAAGCCGAGCCAAGCGGAGATAGCAGCAGCAGCGCAGCAGCAGCATTCACATCAACAATCCATACAAGTGTGCCAGGTACCGGGCCACAACTTTACGGTAAATACCGCACTTGTGGTACGATGTTGTCGCATGCACTTCGTGGTTATGTTATATTAGGTCTGTTGTAGTCACGCCGCTTAGTTTTCATCATCATATTGCATAGAAAGGGTTTAACTGTATTTGAGGGAAGTGGCTTCAACGCTATGCAACGCTGAATTTGCACCTTTTTGAATCAATGCGAGTTGCGCTATTTATTTGAGTTTTTTACACGACAACTTTAGAAAAAAATCTAGAATTCAGCTCACTCATATAACGCATGTTTTAATGTTTCCTTTTAACTCCTTTAATGCTCTTGCAGATAAATTATCATATAAGTGACTGAGTGCAAGAATATCTAAACCTGAATAGTGTCTGTTTTGGATATTAACAATCATGTAACATTATGCATTACAAACGCTATACATTATAAGAAATAACTGTAGCCGGTCCATGTTTTTAAAACACGCACCTTTTCTAGTATTCTTGGAGTTCAAGTCTAGTGACAAAGTTGCTCGCATGTGTAATTAAAATTATTGAACGAATATAATAATAACGTACGTATATACATAGGTCGGAAGTGTTTTCGTGAAAGGATACAACGTAGATACATCTATTATTGTATCAGTGGACAATAGCTCGTATTTATAGTTGAGTGTGACTTTAGTACAACTGATATGGGGGAAGACCTACGATAGCCGCTCATCAAGCTTTTATCGAATTCATGTTACCATATCCCAGACAGTAACTAAACTTTTCAATTAACTTTGCATGGAGATGGATTTTATTTCATTCCCCTGCACCTACTTTGTATTCTGAACCCAAACTTAAAAATATTACTAAGACCGCAAACTTTCATCAAAATCCGTTCGTTAGTTTAAGCGTAAAGAATACAAACAGCCAAATACCTTCACACATACTTAAAATATTAGCAGATAGGATGAGGTTTCTAATCCTGACCAAACCCTTTAGAACTCGAACCTGGTCCACACGAGTGCGGCTACTGCGGTTGCGGCAGCCACCGCCGGTATGGTGGTGTCGTGGTCGTGCGAGCTGTGCGGACGCCTCTTCGCGACCAGGGACGAGTGGAGTGCACACGCCAAGTCCCATCTGCCAGAGAACAAGCTGCTGCAGGATAAGATGCAGCAAACCCAGCAGCATCAGGTTTGTACCAAAAAAAGTATTATGAGAGTTTGTTTGTTCTCCATTTTTTGTCTTGGAGTGTTGACCATATAGCGATAAAGTTCTGTTAGTCTCTAGGCATTTTACATTAATTTGTTAGGTATTGAGCACTCTCTGGAGCCGAAAGCTAATTAGAATAATAGTTTTATAACTAAACTCTTCATATCATAGGTTTGCCATTCTCATATAATACGTTTTTCTAGCAACAAGAAAAAGTCCACCTATCAAACCAAGAAAAACTTCAGCTGCTCCACCACCACAATCAGAATCAGCAGCTGCTGAATGGGCACGGCATTGCTACGGCTTCCGTCTCCACGGCCACTGTTGTCAACGAGGCCAGCGGCGGCACGTACTTCACACACGGGCACACACACTACGCTCCGGAGAGACAACAGACGCACGCGCATCATCTGTGCCTCATGTGTCGACAAGAGTTCGCCGGCAAGGCCGAATTCATGTTCCACGTGAGAGGACACTTCGAGGGCAAAGTGAGTGATATCGCAGCTGCCGATGTGCTAGCTCGATCTTTGGTGGATAATTCTGGACTGTGCACCTGAGTGACGCCCACCCCTGGGGGGTTCTCGGACCCCAACAAGGGGGTACTCCACGATGAGACGATCATGCTGAAGTTTTGAGACGAGGATTTCTACAACGAGCTCGTGTTGGACTGACCAGACTCGGTGTAGTAATTGGCGTAGATTGGTTGATGTGTCCATAAAGTGCCGTTTCTATTAAGTAGGTACATATTGTGAATGGTCCCAAAGTTTGTCTACTCCCATTTTTGTTCTGCGAAATATGTTGAAATTTTCAATGTGAGCGGTCAGTTTTTTTCTGAATAGCATGTACCAATCCTACTAAGTGAGTACCTAAGTTTTTCCAAAAAAAAGGAACACGTTACTTAGAGTTTTTTGAAAACTACATCGAAAGCTTTACCTTTAGCATTTAATTGTAAGTAAATATACTTAAGACGTGTGATTTATAGTTAGGACTGCTAGATGAAACCTAATGAATGTAATTTTCCAAAATTACATTAATATGATACATTAATAGTATTTTAATATGATGCAGCTAGTCTCGATTTCTTTAATAAGTAGCCATTCCGTCGTCCTTCGCATCGTCCATGTTAGCGATATAATTAATCACTAATTAGTTGCAGCCATGAGCGATAGTTTGCAGTGCAGTATTATTGACGTGTGTATCCACTATAAAGTTGCCGAATTATCTAAAGTTGGACTTTGAATGTCAATCTTCATGATAGTAGGTACTATCGATACTCTAGATTTTGCCTCAACTATCGATCGGCAACACTAGAGCCATTGAATTCCACTACACTGCAAGGTCGTTAGGTATATTTTTAACCCCCGACGCAAAAACGACGGGGTGTTATGTAAATGCCTACTGTTACCTACATGACATAGTGCCAAAAGATCTATGCATCAAACTGCGCCTACGCATAGATGACAAGTTTGAGTGATTTTAGACAATATACGAGCCTGGAAGCTCCGTAATTTCGTTCTTGCTGTAAGGCAAATAGGTAAGTAGGTTCATAAAATTCCATTCATAATCTAGCATAGTCATTTCATAACAACACAAGTTAGCATTATAGGTATTACTGTATTTTATAATGTTTGTACATCTAACCGACAAATCCACAGAGCTATATAACAACAAGACAACGTACCGTACCGTCTCTGCCTGTAAAATCGTACAAAGACTTTTCAGTCTTGACTCGTAAAGGAATTTCAACTCTCCTCCCCAACTACCTTTTTACCTACGTAGGTACTTTTCTAGTATAGCTTTGTGGACACAACACTAGGGCGAATCTAATGCTAGGCTATGCTACGTGTGCTTGAACCCTACAGGCACAACTAGAAACTTTATAAATCGAACCTAATATACTCGTAAGTGTTACTGACTGCATAATTATTGTGTACTAATTATTATCAGGAAATCTTATCATGAACATGTTTATAGAATCCGACGATTATCGCTTTATTTGTTTTTATAGATAGTAGTGTTAGCTTTAGGTATGTAATAAAATAATATAAAGAGATGAGTGGAATCTAGTCATTGTTTGTATGATACGCATCTAGTCGATCTAGTCTAGTTAGAATGATATATCTATTTTATTTTTATTACCGAGATGTAAGATAATATGAAATATGTACATATACTTAGACTTTTATCAAATATGTAGCTGTAAAGTACTATCTACGACGTGGAATTAAATTCTACTATTAAAAAAAAATTAAAAGCAAAAACTAGACATCCAGAATGGGTACGAGTACCTATTATAACTATTATGACACATTTTTTGTCAAACGCACATATTATTAAGTAAGTTATTCTCAAATTCTCTATTTAACACAAAAAATGCTATGATTTCACACTGGAGAATGTTTCTCACGTGCGCTTCGTAGACTTTTATTTAGTTACTAGTGGACACCCGCGACTCCGTCCGCGTGGACTATAGAAAAAACAAAATGTCGAAATTGTCCGGGATAAATCATTTTCCCGGGATAAAAAGTAGCCTAGATGTTAAGTGGGACCTGTCACAATATATTCCTGAAAACTGCATCGAAATCGGTTCAGCCTTTTCTGAGATTAGCGTGCACAAACGCACAGGCAAACAGACAAACCGACAAATAGACAAACAGACAAAAATTCCAAAAATCATTCTTTTGGCTACTATTGCGTTGATAAAGGTCTCCTATAATATTTTTCCTCATATATCTTCCATGTACAGACAGCGATCCGTTACATTTTTATTATATTATAGATTGTATTACTAATAAGTTATGTATTTTATGATATTCACAATAGTATGGTCTATATTTTGTTCATTTACCCCATTATAGTAAATTATAGTTTGTTTTATTTTAATGAAGTAGATAAGCGAGAAACATAATGAACGAATTATCCTGTTTTTTTTTCTCTCTCATAATAACCTAATAACAGTTTATCGCAGTACATTCAAAGAATGTAATATGGAAAAGTTAATTTCTAAGGAAAGTATTGGAGATTGTATTGATGTTAAATGTAAGACAGTATGCATGCTACATAACATTAAACGTGGTTTTTAGCATTGTGTGGCTTGCATGCACAAAATCTTGCAAAATGGTACTTTAACTATTTCTATCGCTCCACAGAAGAAGTGCTCATAGACTTACGAGTATAAAATACGTAGTTACCTTACAAGGTAACGATAAAAAAGATCCACTTTCAATCATAATAATGTATTTATAGCCTTTTTATTTATAATATCGGCTAACTCTTTTTTGCACATATCGTAAGTATAAACTTTCTCGCTTCTCTACTCTTCCAAGTATGGGTGCATGAGCTCTAAGCAGCTTCTACGAGTAGGTAGTGTTATTCTATCTGCGAGTAATGATAGAAATATATAAAGTACCATAAGTTGGAACAGAGCACGATGAAAAGTTACAAAATTTACTAGCATAGGGTTTGTGAATGTACGCGAATATAGGTGGGACAAATATGCAATACAATTGAACAGAATGTACAGTATATTGCATTAATTGAAATAATTTATTGTGTATCTATCTTTGATGTAGAATATGGATCAATATTATTAGATAATTAGTATTATATGATATGTAAGGTTTTTTTGTACATAAAAAATACAAATTGCATTCCATTAAATTATGCGCCCTATTTATAGGTAATAAGACAACAGGCATTTTCCTTGGAAAAGCCACATATAAAACACGACATTCAGAAATCATGCCCTTATTTATTGGGAATGCGAAATAAGTATTTTCTATGGTTTTATGTTATAGCTGCAAAACCATCCATGATAAAAGAAATAATGTAAAGATGGGTCAGGGGGACGACAAATTTTTCACACAATACCTATCTTCATAATTATGAGGAAATATAAAGATGTGGGATTTTAAGTACCTACATAATGGAATATGAAGAACAAAGATGCGAGGGATAAATTGAGAAAAAAAAATTAAAGTGGGTAGTGATAGGATAAAATTTTATGTTGAACTTGTACATAGTTATTGGCTTTCAAATGATCTCAGAATGCAAGTCTTAGATGTAAATTGTAATTAACTTTGTTAAAAGAAATACATACTTTTAACATAGGTACAAATAAGTAATAAAAAAATAACGTATAAGTACGACAGGTGATCCAAAAATAAGACCTGCAAAATACACCGAAATCAATCAAATAATAACGTGGGTACCTAAGCTGCTAAAAATCCTTTTTCACATGATTAGTATCAACATACACAAAAGGTTTTAAAATAACCTAAACTCTATTCAAGGCTTCAAAAGTTAGCTAGTTCAAAAGCTTTGTTCTTGCTGCTTACCATTAGTTGTTACCATAAATCCAGAGATCTCTAGTCTCTACACTTCTGCAAAAATTACATCTGTGGATGCATCCGCCTATGTGTAGAGTTCTATTATCAAAGTGTAAAGCAGATATTATTATTGCATTGACGTTGAAATCGAGCCAGAGCAAGACTTTATTTCCTAGGATATCTAGCGTTACATCATATAGCGGCCGTACGTATGCAAAACTATGCTACTTTACGGTACCGGCATAAGAAATGTTCGTGCCCGTTCCGTTCCGAAAAGGTCGATAAATGCAACATGTCGAGTCTATTGAAAAAAAATAATTGTTAACCTAACAGCTGGTTAAAGTTCATGAGACCATTGGTAGAGTAGCTCTTACATAAATCGTTTTATAGCATTAGTAATAGTTTTGTTCAGATAGCTTCAGGTTTATAATATAGAAAAATAATAGAAAATCATATCAATACAGTTAGATACGCTAGTATAATAAAAGTATGTAATAACATATTCCAAACTTCGACAATTTTATTACAAAACTATGATTCTTTGTAATAACTACTTACAAAAGAATTTACTATACGTTTTGTATATGGTTTTTTATATAATGTAGATAAAATAGATAAGTTACGTGGTATTAAAAACAAAATTGTAAATTACCAGCAATAAATTTATGTTGCATATCGTGAGTAATTGTAAAAAATATGGTGTAATAATTTATTGTACATGAGGTAAAATTTTGGAAATAAAACAAGAATGATTCGGAGTAGCACATGTTTCTTTTATAAGTACCCTCTCCTCTACTAGGATAAGGAATACCATCTTCCCTTGATATTCTTTTTCACCAAACAATTATAGTGACGTATCCAACCCAGTTCACAGATTAGGTGATAACATGCCAATTTTTTTGCATCTCGTAAGTACTCTTGCATATGTAATTCCCCGAAAAAGAACTAATTTAAAATTCGCGTTTTGCTATTAAATTTAAATAAGTGAATAATAATTATTCAAAAATACTTTTCTTGAAAGTAAAGTATCTGAACTAAAAACAATCAAATTATAGTATTGGATCCTAAGTACCTCTCAAGAAATTACTCTACGCTATCTTTTAGTTACCAGACAACACGTCATTACACACAATGCAGGAAGAAACTCGTAGTCGACTACGAGCGTCTACGAAGAAATCTCGTAACGCTCTGTCCGCTACACAAATACGAATTTTACTTTTATAAGTTTAGTCATAGTTACATATAAATGAAATTGTATTAGGCGTTACAATTCGGAAGTTCAAACATTCACTATGGGTGCTCCCTCCACCGGGCCCTACACACGGGTCAGTGGATGATGTAGGGCCCGGTGGTGGGCGCACCCATAGTGAATATTTCCAAATTCTCTATTCGTTTATGCTGATTATTATAGCCATAATTCAAACAATATCTAAGTATAATCACGATGTACGTTGGTTTTTCTTACCTAACCACACAAACATACCACACAATGATATTAGTAAAAAGTTTTTAAACAAAAAAGGACTATAGTTAATTGACATCAACAAAATAACATTTCATAATTTTGACATTTCATTTCATTCCCATCTTTTGCCCATGTTCGTGTTTGGTCATCATGTAAATTAATACACAAACTTAATTTTATTTTGGTTCTGTCAAAATTATGTTGTGAACAGTAATTTATCACCACCGATTTCTTCAAGGGCTCTCAGGTAAGTCTAGGTTCCTAGGTACCTCCATCGATGTAACAATCATGTCGTGCCTCATAGATTTTGGATGTCTGTTTTGTATCATAGAATCTCTTTATATGCCTACAGTTAAACTTTTAAAACCATTCTTGTAAGAATGCACGCATGTAGAGTTTTCTTGAGAATTAACTAGATGTTTTTTTTTCTATACAGGGTGTAACAGAAAGGGTATGTTAAGCGAAAAGCTATGTAAATAGCCCACTATAGAGAACCTATTTCCAAAATTTGAGACTTGAAATCACATTTTTATTTTTCAAGATTGTATGAAAATTCCTGAGATATTTAAAAATTCTGCATACTATCGGGAAAAATAAACATGTGATTTCGGTCCTCAAATTTTGTGAATAGGTTCTCTACAGTGGGCTATTTACATAGCTTTTTGCTAAACATACCCTTTTTGTTACACCCTGTATACTCGTATTATGGGTGCACTATTTTTGAAAAACATACACATTTCTTGCTATTTTCATAAACATATGAAAAGTCAGCAGTGTGTGTGTGCAGTTGTAGTAAAACAATGTTTTATTTTAATTTATTTTTCAGTAAGGTTTCAATTAACTTACAAATAACAATAACAAGTAAATAAATTGGCAAAATGGATACAGCGTCGCTAAAGATAAAATTCACTCCCTTAATAAAGAACTTTCAGAGAGGCGACTCGAACTGTTGCTTAGAAATAATACCTGAAGTATCATGCTTACAAAATTTCGATAAAATCGAATGGAAGCAAGAAGACTTCTGCATACAATATACTATACCCATAACCTACAAGGTTATTATGACCAAAAGCGATGTTGCTAAAAGTGACAGCGATGCAGTTAAAACGTACCACTCTTGCGTCGATTTATTTAGTTCATCTCTAATCAATCTCGAAATGGCTTCTGGAGATGTTTCAAGGATCACAAGCGACAACTTCATATTCGGCAAACTGACTTCACAAATGGACAACTACTGCAATGCTAGCTTCGAAAACATGATTAAGAAACAAAATAAAAGCTGTCCCCGAAAGAAAACGAATTACTCTAAAGGCACGGAAGTGTTTTACTCAACCTCATCGTTACTCAAGGCTCAACAGAGTACTGCACAAGTAATACTTAGAGAATTGGACTATGAAGAAGGTATATAATTTTTTTCCTTTTATTTCAATTTTACTAGTTGTAGCATCTTTTCGTACAAAATATCTGCCAGAATTATGGATATCCTGTGCTACGCCCAATATATAATATACGAGTATTATGTGGCTACGCCCATCTTACTTTACTGTGTACTTTTAATTGATTATTTATTTTTGTTTAATTTTTTACTTTTTAGTTACGACAAAAAACAAAGAGGTGACCTGTATTCTTCAGTTTCAAACCACAGGAATGGAAACTGAGTATGACGAAGAGTATGATGGCGATGACCTGCCAAGAACTGTACAATTTGTGCAGACAATATCCAGTATGGAGGCGATCTTACACAAAGATGAAACTAAGAAGCGATTGAGCTTATCCCCTGTATGTTCAATAGACACGTGTGATAACAAGATGTTTGTTGAAAAAACTGTCCGTTCCAATTCACTATCGTATCGATTATACACACCCAACACTCAACTTTTGTATTTCCCGAAAGTTACCTTCCCTGATGAGCAAGTGAAGAGTATGGAAAAGAGTATTGAAAATGTACATTGTAAATGGTTAACGCCTTACCCATCGAAGCCTTCAAATAGGGTGTTACCTGAAGTGAGAGTAGCCAAGTTTGTGAAACATATGGAAGCTGAAATAGGGCCTTTGAAAACAATGTTGAACGACATTGTCTCAAAATTCACAGCTTTGGATATAGTCAAAAAGGAACATGGAAATAAAATTATTGTGAAGCGTTCAAATAGAGAGTGTCAAACTAGGTGTAACAGGGTAGTTTATTCTGTTGTCTTTGATAGTTAATGCGAAAATTGTGGTTTGTGTTTTCTAAACATCGTTATTTATAATATTGTAGTAATTGTTTATTTTTAAAAATTCTCCTTAGAATATACCTAAATATATCTTACTCATGTAGTAACTCTGTAAGTAAACTGCCTTTTTATGTACAAAATACATAGCTCTAGTCTCTTATTCCATTTATCTTTTTTGTCATGCATTCTGTGTGGGAGTCAAATTATTGAAATTAAAAACACAATACCACTACTCTGCGTCGCGCAGTCGGGTAAAAATATTATTAAATTTAAAACATCAATAACCTCGCAGGACTAGATAGCTAAAATCATAAACAATAATTATTGTTCTACGAGTTATATCATAACTCAATACATTAATTAAAAATGATTTTCCAAGCTTCTATTGTACTGTCGTGACATTTGTAAGTCTATGTTCCATTCGTACGTTTACGAAAAGGTTAACGCGCGCAATCGGGCGCGCTCCTGTGTTATGTACAGACTTAAGAACATCAGAGGTTTTACTTTCATACAAAAATAAATATCAATTTAAGCCTCGAGCACACTGAATGCGTTTGCTTCACGTAAGCGTAGACGTGCACGTACCTCTGAGTTGTAATGTATGGAACTGTATAGGCACGGGCAGACCGGATGCGTATGCGTAGACGTAAGCATAGACGTCAAGCGGTAACAGTTCCATACATTAATCTCAGAGGTACGTGTACGTCTACGCTTACGTGCACGCATACGCATTCGGTGTGCTCGAGGCTTAAATTGATATTTATTTTTGTATGAAAGTAAAATGTGACAAATTGTCCAAACTTGTAGAACAAATGTTGTTGTTTATGATGGTACATACCTACCTAGTCTTGCGAGGTTATTGATGTTTTAAAATTAACCCTGTACATAATTTCATATACTTACTCAACTTCTGCATCGATGTGTATGATATTTGATTTTGGCACTTGGCATCTTTGATGGCCCCAAGGTAGGAGATGAGCAATTTCCATTTGAGAAAACTTTCCACCAAATAGGTACTGAAACTAAGTCTTTCGTAAAGCAGGATAAACGGAAAACCTAAGGGAAAACCATTTAAATACATTGTAGACGACTGAAAAAATATTTAATAGTTCTCTTTTCAAAATCGAAAAGAAAATTATTTTTATGTTTTTTTTTTCAATTTTATTTTTCGTACGTTGGTCAAGGAAAACAAAGTAATTAATTCTGTTTATAGCAAAATCTGCTCACCATTTTAAATTTCAATTTACAGTCAGCATGGAAAATAACACAGTAATGGAGAAAATCGTCAAGAGCTTATCGTTCGACGTCGAAGCAATACCCCAAGACAACATTGTACAGTTGACCAGCCATGCTGACAACGCACCGCTCAACGTGAAGGTCCGGGTTCGAAAGAAAAATGAGGGCGGAATCATAAGGCGAGGTGTGATATCTGTGCCAGCACTGGACAACTCAGAAAGACCACCCGACAGGGTCAGGCTTGTCAGTAGCGATCAAACAATTATATCTTTTAACATACTCATGGAAGCTGATCTTATTAAGAAACCTGTGACCAAGCCGAAGAAGTTCCTAAGTTTTTTCAAGTCAGGTACGTTTTACAGTTAGATACTTAAAGGAAATTGAGCATTAAGTAAATTGGACGATAATATAACTTGAACATTGAATCATGACTAAATGTTTGTAATCAGCAGGAATGTGTTCAAGTTCAAAAAAAAATGACGAAGAGGAATATACTTATCTGCCTACAACATCTACATTGTCCAACCCAAAAACATATAGTGATGAAGAAGCTATAAGTGATGCTGACGCTAAGAAATATAAACGTTTGTTCGGGAAATGTAAACCCGGTTAGTATATATTTTTTTAATGTGCACACATTTTTATCTAAATAGCATTTATTTGTGATTCTCAAACTTTAAAACACATTTACCAAGGCTTAAATAAGGATCCCTGTAGTCTCTTGCCGCAGTGAGATTGTATATCGATTTCAGTTTAGATCTATAAATATAATAGTTATATTATAACATTTGTTTTATAGGAGGCTGTTTAGATCCACCATTTAGTGAGGAAAAATATTCGTATGAACCAGTATCAGAAGATATTATGCGACAGACTAAAATAACGCCTCTGAATAAAAGTGAGGGTACGAATTCAAAATCTATATTAAGTCTATATCAATGCGAATCTTTGAATAAACCTGTTGAAGAATCAGATTCTATTATAACATATCCTTCAATGGTGCAAGAAAATGTTTCTGATAAAAAAAGTGGAAAGAGGAAATCGTCTTGTGATAAGAAATCTATGACGTCCTCAAATGATAGTAAGGAATATACAGAAAAGTTTTTTGTTCCAATCGTTCCTTTATCTAAAACAAACAAACGTAATTCGAAATCTATTTCAAATCAGACGGATAACTTCTATCCTAGATCACTCGGAGAAAGTTTTGAATATCAACCAAAAAAAGATAATGATCGATCTACATCAACTGTTGAAGACATAGATAACTCCAGAATGGCTAATACTTCTCTGAGAGAAGAACGACAGACGCAATCACCGGATGGTTTAAATAGAGGACAAAATGACATCTTAGTACAATCCGTAGCTGAAAGTGTTAAACTGGAAATGTACGATTCTCCAAATCAAACAGATTCGCAACCATATGCAAAAAAAGATTCATCGCAAAAACCAACTAATTATCTGGAAACCGATGCAAAAATAGGCAGTAAATTGAATAGTCAAACAATAAGCAAGCAAGATTATGAGTCAAACAAACTTAAAGATCAATATTTTGATGATGAAATAAATAAAACATCAACAGAAAAGTTTATATCAGCCAAATACAACGAGCCTGATAATTTTGAATCACAGTTGAAAGGTAATAGAGGTAGTGTATTGTATACACCAATGCTCGATAACAATGATACGAAGAAAAATAGGGAACAGTTTCCTGGCGGTGAAATAATGAAGTCTTCAACAGGAAGGTCTCAGCAAGAAAATTACAATTTACCTGGTTTAGAGTTAGGAAGCAACATAAATGAGATATTCTATACCCCTACAAATGAGGACTATGATTCTAAACAGAATAAAGATCCGTATCCTGGTGATGAAATGGATGGACCTCCAACAGTAAGGTCTCATATAGAGAATTATAATAAACCTAATGATTCCGGGTTAGAGATGAAGAGTAGTAAATTCTATTCCTCAACTATCGCAAGCGATGAAATTGAAGCTGTAAAAACTAAAGATCAATATCCCGGTGATGAAATTATTAAATTTTTAATAGGAAGGCCAGAGAATTTTGACAGGATTGATAATGCTGGTTTAGATATGGCAAATGAAATATTGATGCCAACTGCCATAAAACAAAATCACGTTGAAAATATAAACAAAGACGATGATGAAATAATTAAATATTCCAAAGAGAAGTCGGAAATAGATAATCATAATATAATTGATAATGGTGTCTACGAAGTGACAAGCAAAATAGAAAATAAATTATATACCCCTATCATTTCAAGAGAAGACTACGGTGAACATAAGGATACAGTTCCAATTTCACAACAGTTAGACAATACTTCTAATGTTAACTTCAGTAGAAAATCTATGGAAACCAGTGAAATGTTAAAAATGACTAATAAAATAGATGACAGAAGTTTATTACAGGACTTTAAGGTTGCTCTGAAAGAAGGTGATAAGATTAAAGATGAACTTAATAATCATACAATTAGTGATAAAAATTATGCAGTGCTCTATGATGATACATTTAAATTTAATAACTTATCTGATAGTGAAAAGTCTTTATCCAAAATTAAAAGACGCAGTGAGAACAAATTAAGTTTAAAAGATAGTCATAGCAAACTATTAGGTAAAAAGTCATATCTGGTCGATAGTGAATCTGGGCATGACACTGCCGAAAAATTGACAACTGATAAATTCTCTAAAGTCAATGAAAACCAGCCATCCATAACTAAAACCTTGGAAGCTTCTAAAAATCCTTTACTTTCATCAACGCCAAATAAATACCTTCAATCCCCGAATGAGAATGCACTAGAAGAAACAGATATAAATTCAGAATTCAAAAGTTTGTTAAACAAAAGAAGTAGTGTAATAACAAAAGAAATTCCTCTAGAGTTCAATAACGTAGCTTTAAAACAGAATTATATACGACCTCAAGTTATCTCCGAACCAGAAGAAAAAGGTCTTTTACAAGAAGAAGATAATTACAAACATAATTATGTTGCACGTGTATCGCAGATCGGCGTTGCTGAACCTATAGATCAAAAGCAATATAATATTGGGAAAATATATGACAATTATGAACACAGTTTTGATGGATCACGTAAAGTTAATTTTGACGATATGGAAATTGAAGATCGCCAATTTATGATATCACCAGGTGATATAAATGTTAAACTTCTAGAGAAAGATAGAGGAACCTATACATTTACAAGAAAAATTGACCCCTCTAATATATCCTACACAGAAGATGGTGGTTTAAACGTGAACTATGAAGTAGATCTCCCGGCTATTTTGAATAATATAGAATTTGATAAACCATCAAATGAACACAAAACTCTAAAATTAACTGCTACAAATGAAAAAAGTTTTACTCCTGCTGATAAGAACAAATTCGAAATGCAAGTTAAATTTTCAAATACTTCTGCTACTAATAACAAGGCAGAAGTAATAAAAGAAGCTTCTCTAGTTGATAACACATCAATTAATCCTCATTTAAACTTTGAATATATCGAACGCACTGAACCTAATAAATACTCTGAGTTTGAGACTAAAAATATACAAAAATCTGAAGAAGATGTTAGGATAAAAGAATTAGAATCAAATGTTTTGGATATTATTTTAAAAGATATGGGAGATTCAATTAATAATGCCGCAAACAAGGCTATCAATTCTGGTTTGCTTAAAACAACAGATATTTCAGCTGCGGGAAAATCTAGTAATGATCTATTTTCGACTATGGATAAATCTAATGGTGATGAAAATACTAAACTTGTGGAAGGTTCAAATGTAAAAAAAGAAAGCACTGAAAAGGCGAAGAAAACTATACCACAATACAGTATTTCTAAAAAAGTACCATCGACCGATTTAAATGCAGATTTTAAAGATTTTAATATGGCATCAAAAAAACGGTCTATTTCAAATGAAAATGGTAGATTATCATTGAAATCGACGACAGAGAATATAGTAAAAGTTATTGATTTAAAACTTCATAAAGACCTGAAAACTAATTCAGAGAAAAATTCACAGCTCCATGATGAAGCTGAAGGTAAACGTAAAAACTTATATGATGACTCTATTACCTTAGATTTAGCTTTTCAAAAAAATGGAAACATCATTACAACTTTAGATCCGGGGAAAAGATATGATCCTTATGATAATGTTACAAGAATAACATCAAAACTAAGGACTCAAAATGAAATTAAAATACCATTAGATTCAGATAATGATATGATTCTACAAATAAAGCCTACAAAAATTCGATCCACTGACATGAAACCAGCAGCTACATACGAGAAAAATAATGTTCGGGCTTATAGTTCAGGTATTATAAACAAATATGTATACATTTTGTATTAAGCCTACTACTAGTAGCAACACGCCACTTTTGTTCCCTGATAGCAAATTTTTTGGAACAGATGATTACAGTAAGATGTGCCCTTATTTAAATGTTAAGTCCAAGAATCAGTTTATTATCATACCAATGTTATGGCACTATATGTAGTATAACATAATGACAAAAAAGTTGTCATTTTTCATCCTTTCAGAAAAGGGCCTTACATTGAGAAATAGATCCATATTACAACTTTGAATAAATATAATTTATATCATATATAACTATTTGCAGATAAAACTAAACGGTATGAGGCAATACAAGAAAATTTAAAGGAACATGACAAACTTCAACAAGCACTAAATTCTATGCATGACAAAGAATTGGTGCCATTAAAACAAGTGATTGAATATTTACGAAAAGAATTAGAAGCATTTACGGCCCAGCAATTGTTAGCAAAGGAAAAGGTTTTAAAAGTGAAGAGGTGTCAATCTTTGCGAGCCTCAAATATTGTCAAGAAATGTGGTTGCTCAAAGAAATGATTTTTGGTTGGATTAATTTAACTACTAAACCCAACATACCTCTTTCAGTTTTTGTTTAAGTACTAGTACTGTGTTTCAACTTAAAGGGTTTCCTCCTTATAAATGTGAAATTTAACGTGATTCAACGTACTTATTGCATAACACATTTGTTAAGCCCGTGTATTTGTAAAATATTTTCTAACCAATTAAATAAGCCCATAAATATTTGTTAATTTTATCTATTTCTTTAACTGTAGGTACAAGACTCTAGACATTTACGATACCTACTATCGTTAAGATATTACTAGTTTCATTGACCTTTGACTCTTATCAGAGTTTATCATTTCCTAACTCGGTCTACGATTGATACAACAAACCTAAGAATAGACTTTATTGTTATTTAGTTCAGGTATGATGACGGATTATGTGGTGGGTATCTGTCACAATAGATAGGAGCTTCTCATTCCTTTCACTTATTTAACTAACTATAGTAAAGACCTATACATATTTACCTAAATACCTAAACCCAGATACTTATATTCTAAAAATCTAGTCTAACTAAATGCAGTTTCTAGTCAATGGAGTAATTATTGATATAATGAAATGATTATTTATGTTTAAAATATTATTTGTTTGCTTCTGAGTTTTCAGCTAACCAATCACGCCATGCCGTTGTTCTCATTTTCACCAGGCCATAACGTTGGCTGCTTTACGATAACGAAATAATTAAAAACTTACACCACCCGGGTTTTTATATTTCTATAATAGATAAATTATTATGGTTGAGTTGAGTAGACTAGGAAAGAGTTAGGTTTTTATGATGACGATCTCTCGTATAGTCATTTTCCGACAAGTACCTACTTACAATACAATACGTAGGTAGGATACAGTATCAGTTAGATAGAACACCATAGGTGTTTTTTCTTATATAATCTTTATTGTACACACACAATAGTAACAAAACAAGGTAATTATAAAGGAAAATGTACAAAGGCGAGCTTATCTCTTTAAGAGATTTCTTCCAGCAAACCAAAAGGAGCAGTGAATATTAAATAATAAATAAGGCAAATCTCATGTGCACACATATTAATAATTTAAATGAACATAAAATAAATATACCTACTTAACAAAAAAATATAATAAATACATATTTACTTAAATATAGTGTTGAGTAGGACACGACTTGAAAAAGAGTTTGTAAGAGTAGCCTCTTTTTTGTCCTGAGCCAGTACAATGTCCCACTTCAAATGAGGCGAGGCGTACCTACTGACTGAACCATTTGAAGTTATTATAGTACGAAATATGCGCGCCTCCTGACGCCTCAAATGTCAGACGCGAGTGCTTTTTGTCATGGCGCCTCGCCTCGCATGAAGACAATATATTTCTCTCTCGCTCAAAATGTCAGACGCGACGACCGTGACGTGATCACGTGACGTGCTTGTCGTTTGTCTGCCTGCCTCACTCGACGTTCAAGCTCGACCGCGACAAGAAAATTGAAGTAGTACAATTTAAAATTTCGAGGCACTCTTACATTTTGACGTCATGTCCGGGACAAATGAAGTGCCTCTTGTATGTCCTACTCAACACTACTTAAATATAAAATACATATAAATATATTCACATAATCTCTTCAAAATATAATAAACAATAATATAAAGTAATATAATGTAAGTATATACCTACAGAATGATTTTAGGTCGTCAACGTTCCCGAAAACTACGGAATCTCCTCATCATCACGATCATTTTTCTCCAAGGAAGCACACCTGGGAAGTGTCCGGTTCCCAAGATATTGGGGTCCAAAGTTGAGTAAATAGACTGCGTTTTTCTGCAAAACTGCACATTGACGCGCGTAGCAAGATTTTTTCACGACAAATAATTAATATCTGTCTATGAAAAAACTAGCATAAACACTGGACACTATAAATAATTACACACGATTAAGTAATTAATTTTTTTTTTTCTCAAAAAAATTATATCGTTTCCCAGTATTTTTTTGGCATAAAATTACTTTATTTGATGTACTAGTATAGAGTACGTACCCTTAGTTAAGGGTGGCAACGAAAAAATATCAAATATAAAATATGATTTTATATCCTATTTTTAAAAATTCCTATTGACGTAGAGTCTCTTATGGAGTGCGGAAGTGAGTTCCACAGCTTGATTGCGTACACAGTAAAAGAGTACCTACCGGTAAGCTCCGGAGTTATGTTGTGGAGTTTTGAGTAGGGAAGCAGTCATTGATCTTAAAGGTCATTCCCGAGAAAAAATATGTAAAAAAAAGTGTTTTATTAATATTTCCTTAGTTACGCCTCGAGACATGACGAATCCGCGCATGTATACAAAAGTCCCAACCTCACATCACATCTGGAATATCGTTCAACCAACACGGACGGCTTAGTTCACTATATATTCAAAGTCGTGACGTGACAAATATCGTAAACATAACATCATTTTTATCTTTATAACATTTAATCACAATTTTCCCAACATAAATTACATGCACTGTTATCATTTTATCAAAACCCCTGTTAACTAATAGCTAGATAATACAATATTCACACGCTCCTATGGTGTATACGAGTTATATACAGATTTCTTAACTATTTTTTGCGAAAATGTAATCATTCATTCATTATTTTAAATTGCTAATAAAAACACGTTATTAATATTTATCTGTGATAATAAAATAAAGCTGCAAATCAATAGCATTATCGTAATAATAAATTGCATACGGTATTAAATTATATCCACTGAAGTGAATAGTGCCAACGTTAAAAGTAGATAATGTAATAAAATGACTTCGGGAATTAAATCTATATCCGAGAGTGCGGAAGAAGACAAAAATGCAGTAGATTTGGATATGGCCTTATCTATTGCAGGTATGTAAAGTGTTTCTCTAATCGCCATTGTAGACTCATGAACCTAATCATAGAATAGGTGGACATGTCTATCGAGGTTTCCATTCTAGTAGGTACAAGTGTCCCACCCTTGATATTGTTTGTCTCTTACAAAGGAAATAGAACAAAACAAAGCAGACGTATGTACTTACCTAAGAAATATGCACGACGCACGTGCAGTTTTGGGATTAGCAACCATCGATTTAGTTAGCAACCGATAACTTCTCAGATCCGATGTTTTAATTATTCATTGTTGTTTATTTAAGTTTCTTTCGACAATAGAATTATAACCTACTTTCGACATTAGATCACAATGAGTAAAATGCGAACAAAAATTTTTTTGGGAAAAAATTTCATACAAAGTTCAATCTAGACACGCGGCAGCGTGTCAAGCCAAAGTTCCAGCTAGCAGAACTGGCGAGCAGCACCGTGTGTAATTTTACACGAACCATTTGGAGCCACTTTTGACACCCTCATAATTCAAAAACTGTTTCACGTAAACTTGTCAAATTGGCTCACATATTGAAGCTTGCAAAATTGATATATGCTCCAAATTTCATAAACACTTCTCTCACAGTTAGTTAGATATTAACGTCCAAAAATCGTCACTTTTATCACTGACTCTAACCCAGTTCCAGATGACCCAGAAAGTTCAAATTTGGCATACAGATAGGTAATTACGTGAATACAAAGGGAAAAATCTGAAACTGGTATATTTTCATCATTTTATTATAATTTTTCACTTAATTGTTCTCCCCATACAAAATTAAGTACTACTTGGTAAACTAGATGGCGCTACTGGAGTAATTAGAACGCGATATCAAGTTCTATTTTCTTTTAAGTACGTTCAACGAGTCGTGTAAATTCAGGGATGCGTGAGATTTTATTTTCTTTATTATTTATTTATTTATTAAGTTTACAGATTGTGATTGTACAATATCCTGCAAAACTGTTATAACAGTTTGACTGCGGGAACGTGTCAAGCAAGTTACTGTAGATACATTACCAAAAGATACCGAGATATTAGATTATTATATATTTAGACTAAGGTAGCAGACTAAAATAGTATCCCTTCAGCTTATTTTTAAAAATTATATTGTTGGGTTCAAGTGTCTCGATTCTGAACAAACTAATTTCAGGGTTTGCGCTTTTTCATTAACACGTTGTTATCCTAAGTTATAAGAAGAAATTATATTTTATGTTGTTATAAATACATTTCAGGACTGACCATTGAACTTGGCACCCATTTATCACTTCTTTTGTCTTTGGCTCTCATTTTCATATTTATGTTTTTGATGAGATTTCATTAACCTTAGGTACTTACCTATACTATTAGGAGATTTAGCATATGATTGACCACTATCACACACCTAATGACCTTGTATAAAGCGTGCTTACCCAGAGAAAATACCCCAGTAACTAGGTTTTTAATAATAGGTACACCCAAATTCAGAAAGAAAAGACATCGCCGACTCGCCATCCTTTTTCTAAGTATTTAGGTAATGTAATAACTCGGACATCCAGCGATCAAATTGGTGAAATTCTAGAGAAAGGTCACGTCAAGGGTAGGTACCATAAACCGACGGGAGTGCCTGAAGAATATCATGTAGATGAAGCGAAAAAGGTGTATAAGGACCGTAGCAAGGGAGATCTGTGATCTCTGCCTACCCCTCCGGGAAAACGGCGTGATTTTTTTGTATGTATATACTCGTAATAACTTGATATAATATTTTTATGAATCAATTGCTTTAACCCTTCTGTTTTCCAGGATTTGGCAGCTACAACATTAAGTACTGTCTGGTCCTGGCGCTGTTTCTCATTGCCGTCATAGTGGAGCCGGTGGGGTACTCCTACGTGATCCCGGCAGCGAGATGTGATCTCGGCATCAGCGATTCCCAAAGGGGATTCATCGCATCTGTGCCATATATAGGTAAGTTAGTCGTTGCCTGATTGCGCCAGAAGGAGGGTTATGTTTTTCGAGTGTAGGTATGTATGTATATTTATTTACCACGCTCTAAAGCCTAAACGGCTTGTCTCATTTGAGCTTGAGAGGTATCAATAGATTCATCATTGTCAAGAGAGTGTAAATTTTTACACAGTCAAGATTGTTTTAAATAAATAAGAAAATTTATTTACTTGTTATTTGTATCTCTTTTGAGAGGCGTGAATCGGGCCGTAGACAAGATGTAGAGCCCATTTGAAGAGAACTTTTATATAGTTTGGGATATGCATACAATTTTCAATTTCAATTTAATCTGAAAAACTAATTAATAATTACAATTAATATACCTCTTTCCTCACTTAGGTGTAGTTCTAATGTCGTTCCCTTGGGGTTACCTGGTGGACACTCGCGGGAGGAAGAGAGTCCTCATAGCCGGCTCCCTGACAGCCGGAGTGTTTGGCACTCTGGCCGCGTTCATGCCGAATCTCACGGCTTTTGTTGTCTGCAAGTTCATCACTTCGCTTTGGTAAGTAAATGACTTCGAATGCCATTTTTTAATCCCCTTCATTTATTACATTTACCTCGTTTGTTCCACCCATATATCACAGAGATATCATACGTAGGGACAACTTTACTACGGAAGTTATAACAGATCTTATGTTTCAGCCTCGCCTGCCCAGCTGCAATACCATATTCATTTATAGGAGAGATATTACCAATGAAGTATAGAGACATAGCGCTCTCCATTGTCAATGCTATGCAAGTTTTAGGTTCCGCCCTAGTGCCGTGTAAGTATTTTATTTTAAGTACTAGCCTACTAAATTTAATTAGCTTCTATGAACATAAATAATACTTACCCACGCTTCTGTCGTATTACTCGTAGGTTCGTAGCAGCGCTACACTACGCTACTACTACACTATAATGACTCCAAACCTACTAGGTGTAAAAAGGCTACTTTGTTCTTTTAATACCTAGTATTCTTTGTAACAACATGATCATTTTTTTCTATGGAAGCACCCGTGGGAAACCACGAGTTTCAAAGATATTGAGATCGAAAGATACATTAATACTATCATTTTTTTAACATAAATCCTACTGAAAACATTTTTTTCAAAGATACCATGTCAAAATGTTATAAATTAGTTTTGTAGGTACATTTGTACTTTGAGCATTAAACGAATACATTGCTTTCAATAAAATGACAGTATTTTTAACCGACTTCAAAAAAAAAAGGAGGAGGTTCTCAATTCGTCTGTATGTAGAATATTTTTTTTAATGTATGTTCACCGATATTTCCGTCAATCATAAACGGATTTCAAAAATTTTTTGGTTGGATAGAGTTCACTTCTGAGGTGGTCCCATTTTCACCAGGTCAGGATCTGATGATGGGATCCAGGAGAAATCCAGCCGAACCTTGTATGTAACCACCGAAAATTGTATGCTCGTATGGTGCTTTTGTTACGTAATCATGTCTTACTCAGGTATATGCTTCAGGGTGTCAACATCTAATGCTGCTGTGCTGATGATGAAGCTACAGAACTCCTTAACGGTTAGGAGTTGGGATACAGTACTGCCATTGGTTAATGGAAACTATTTAGTAGTATGAAGGGCTAACGTATTACTTGAATCAACATCTGATGCTGCTATGCTGATGATGAAGCTACAGAACTCCTTAACGGTTAGGAGTTGGGAGACAGTGCTGCAATTGGTCGATGGAAACTATTTAGTAGTGTGTAGGGCTAACGTGTTACTTGAATCAACATCTGATGCTGCTGTGCTGATGGTCAAGCTACAGAACTCCTTAACGGTTAGGAGTTAGGGGACAGTACTGCAAATAGTCGATGGAAACTATACAGGATGTTTTTTTGTGGCCACCATTAACGAAGGTTACGTAATCTATACATCAAATAAAGTAAGTTTATGCCAAAAAATTGCTGGGATTTTTTGGCATAAATTTGGGATTTTAAATGATAATTACTTGATCTGGCGAAATGTATAGTGTCCAGTGTTTATGCTAGTTTTTTCATAGACAGATATTAATTATTTCTCGTGAAAAATCTTGCTACGCGCGTTTATGTGCATTCATGCAGAAAAACGCAGTCTATTTACTCAACTTTGGACCCTAATATTTTGGAAACCAGACTCTTCCCAGGTATGCTTCCAAGTAGAAAAATGATCGTGATGATGAGGAGATTACATAGTTTTCGGGAACGTTGACGACCAAAAATCACCATGTATAAACTAGCATCTATTTAAGTCCACAACGCATTAACACAACTAAAAATAGAGAAATAAACAGACTTAAAAAAAAATTTAACCGACTACAAACTTTAACTAAAAAGCGATAAATAACGTAACTAATTTATCTACTTAATAGATATTAAATATCTCAAATTATTTAAATATTTACAACTTAATACCTAATACTTTAACAAAGTTATCTTTAACTATTTAAATATTTATAATTATCACTTATTTTTTGGAGTCGGTGCCAGCCAAACAAATAAATGTAATTAAGAAAACTGACCCACACTAAATAGTAAAACCAAGAATAGAAAATTGCATTACCGCTGCCTACTACACCGTATTGTATTTTGCCAGCCGCGCGCGTCCATCAACACAACAGACTACGTTACCTAGGCTGGCACCGACTCCAAAAAATAAGTGATAATTATAAATATTGAAATAGTTAAAGATGACTTTGTTAAAGTATTAGGTATTAAGTTGTAAATATTTAAATAATTTGAGATATTTAATATGTATTAAGTAGATAAATTAGTTACGTTATTTATCGCTTTTTAGTTAAAGTTTGAAGTCGATTAATTTTTTTTTAAGTCAGTTTATTTCATTTTTTTTTTGTCGTTTCCCAGGGTTAGTTCCATAGAAGAAAATGATAGTAACCTTACAAAGAGTACAAAGTATTAAAAAACATTGTTGTTGTTTTACACCCTAAATATAAGTAGTTGTAAAAATCAGAATTAAAATTTACTTTTGAGAACACAGCCTATGTAGGTATAATACGAGTATACGAAACCCATCTCATGGAATTGCGAAATTTCTCGCTACTTTGCAAGATAAGTACGTAATCAGCCTACGGGGTTTTCTTTACAATATCAATAACACAAAGCTGTAGGTATTGTTTCTTTTTCAGTATTGGCCTGGGGTATATTACCATTGGACTTCAGAATAGACTTCGGGTCCTACGAATTCCGCTCCTGGCGACTACTTGTAATAGCAAATTCAAGTATATTCTTCATAGGAGCAACTCTCCTAACTTGTGGCCCGGAAAGTCCGAAATTCCTCATCTCAAAAGGAGATCATGATGGAGCTTTGAAAGTACTAAGGCGAATTTACGCGGTTAATAAGAAGAAATCAGTTGACGATTATCCTGTAAGTACCTACTTATATACAGGATTTAAAAAAGAGGTATGGTAAACGTAATGACACGTAAAATAACCTGCTACGAGTATAGAGAACTTAAACAAAGTTTATTTTTCAAGGTTGTACCTATATGAACATTGAACATGTGATTTCAAGACTCAAGAATTTTGTGAATAGGTACATGAACGTATAAAGAACAACGGACGTAATGCTGTCACTGCACAGATTGAAGCACCGAAATGGCGTTGGGCATGTGTGCGTATTTTCCAGTTGGCGCCGAGCTTACTATGGTTTGTATATGTGGGTGGATTACGCGTCAATACACATCCCTACTCCATTGAATATCGTTGCCGAGCTTACTATGAATGCTTCACTCTGTTTAGTCACAACACTCTGTCCGTTATTCTTTATACATTCATGAATAGGTATAAGTAGTAAATATGGGCTATTTTCATAGCATTAGACTTAACATACCCCTTTTGTGACACGTAACTTAGGATAAGGGGTAGCTAGCATTTTTGCTAACCTTATTCGGCAAGGTTGTCTCAGTTTTTGCTACCAACCCCCCTAGCATGACCACGCATCGTGGATATCGTATCGTACGATATCGAATACTATTTCTATACAAAATTGAACATGGCGACTATGACCGTATAAAGAACTATACGTTTATGATGGCGGCTTTATTTATCGTATTTTGACAGACTTAATGTCGATAAATCGGTTTATCATATCGTGTTTCGCAGGCCCTGCTAGACTTGCAAGGCGTAAAGCCATTATTCCGCTGCTGATATATGTATCTAGGTATAGTTACATAGGTACAGGGGTTTACGTTTTTGCCTGCAAGCTGGTGATGGTAGGACCTTAATAATAGAAAGTACCTACGGCTTTTTCAGGTGAAAAACCTTGGGATTCCCAAAGAACATCAGAACAGTCAGTTAAGCTTTCTAAAATCATTAAAAGCACAGTCAGTTCCTTTACTGAAGCCTCCGTATTTAAAATGGCTGGCTTTGAATGGATTTCTGCTCTTTGGATTATTCTCTGTGTAAGTACCTACTTATCTAGTTCTTTAAGAGCCGATTTTTCAAACTGCCAGATAGCCTTAATAGCCTAACTAACTGAATGATAGGTAAATTTTATTATGTCCTTCTCTAAAACTTGAACAAAAGACAGAATCAACTTTTCTGTTCAGATAGGCTACCTTAGCCGCGTGATGCCGGCAGAGTAGAGTTTGTACCCTGCCTGCCCGTGGGTATCGTATGACGCGATCAAGGGTTTCCGGGAGGTGGGCAGCAGCGCCTCCCGTACTGACAATATAGTCCGAAAATCACACTGCGGTCACCAACCCGCTTGCCCAGCGTGGTGACTACTCGTATGGGCAAAACCCCCCTGTGGAAGTAGCCTTGTGGCGTGCCCTGGGGAAGGCCTACAGCCAGCAGTGGACTGCAATAAGCTGAAGAAGAAGAAGGCTACCTGACCATTGGAAACTGGTAATTGGCCCTAACAGTTTTACCTATTAATATAATGATCTTATATCTTAATACTACTTATTCTAGAAGGACACTAGAATAAGTAGTATTAAGATATAAGATAGCGATAAATTTATTTAGATAAAGTTGTCGGACATCACCTAGATACAAACATAATACTTGCTGTAAGTAAGATAGTATTGTTAAGTTGGTTGGGTGATAGTGAGAGCAAAGGAAAAACGTCGTCTTTAGCCATGAGTAGTTTGATAAACGGTGAGCGGGACGTAACCTAACTTATATTTTAACTTACATACTTACTAACAATTATGTGGCATACGAGTAACGTAATGATCAGTTGGTAAACTGATCTTTTTTGTATGTAATTCAGGTTGAACGGCCTCGCCATGTGGATCCCTGACGTAGTTAACAGAGTTTTCCAAGGAGCCGGTGCCGGTCTGACAGCTTGCCAAGTTATAAGGCAGAGCCTTAATGAGGTCAGTCACTTGTAGTTCTAGATTTCATCTAGATTAAAATGCAGATAACTTTTATCTCAGTTTTAAAGATTTTTTTCTTATGTAAATTGAAATTTTTTTTTAAATTCCTTGATCGTGCGAAATTTATAGTGTCTAGTGTTTATGTTAGTTTTTTTATAGACAGATATTAATTATTTTTCGTGAAAAAATCCTGCTACGCGCGTCTATGTGCATTTATGCAGAAAAACGCAGTCTATTTACTCAACTTTGGACCCTAATATTTTGGAAACCAGACACTTCCCGGGTATGCTTCCATGGAGAAAAATGATCGTGATGATGAGGAGATTCCGTAGTTTTCGGAAACGTTGACGACCAAAAATCACCCTGTATACTAATACAACTTTTTGCCTTTTCTCTTAATTTATATGTAAATGATCTCGTGGATCTTGCAGTAGTCTTGATCTACCTGTTCTAATTTCGTAGCCTACCCATACTTATTTAGCCTAACTACTATGGGTGTGTTCCTGGTGAGGTGTGGTTCGAGCGAGTGGGATGCTCGCTTAATCTGTTTTCTAACTATATTTTTATTTTTTTGGGAATCGGGTTCTGAGGGAATGCAGCCAGTTCCTTTTATTATATATCTACCAGTTAACAATCTTGACTTACTTCTCTAGGTTTGCATCTTATTTATTATCATAATATGTTATCTGTATTATCATAATCAGTGGCAGATTTACAAATTTTCAAGGTATAGGCTGAATAGTTTTTGCCGCCCTTGCCTCAACAATTGTCATATCATACATTATTATTACATTATAGAGAGAAAAGTCATCGACAAAATTTGTTGCAGACTTCTATCTGTAAGAATCAGAAAACCGTCATAGAAAATATTTTGATTTCTATGAGGTAAAAAAAAAAAAAAAAAATCGTTCCCCAAATTTGCCGCCCCCAAAATCTGCCGCCCTAGGCTCGAGCCTACTCAGCCTGCTGGTAAATCCGTCACTGATCATAATACACCTACAATTACGTTTAATACTTATTTATTTTGCTTATTTACTATTTTTACAATTTTCTTACTATACTTAGAGTAAATTCCCTAAATATGGACCACCATATCGATTTTTTGAAATAAAACCCAAATTTAATAAGATAATTCAAGTATTCTTATGTTAATATTTAGGTAATTATTTAGAAATAACAATGTCACATCAAAGAGTAATAAAGGAACAATCTTTTTAACAAACTTACTAATTATTTGGCAATAGGCAAATTAGAAACTTATGAAACGGGGTATTAAAAACGGACCACCATGTTTTTAATATGGACCTTGCGCGCTTAATATGGACCACCGTTACTAATTAGGTGGTAAATTCACCAGTCATTTTAATTATCACAAAATAGTAACGTAATTATAACAAAATATTAATGTCAGAACCTATAGTCAGAGTCAAAGCAAAAGCCGCAGCTATAACTTAGATTTCATCTAAGAGTTACAACATTTACTTTAGATGGATAAGAAAAATATCTCTAAAACAATCTTTACTTAAACACCAATAAGTATTAGTCACTCCTACAATATTCACAGACATAGTTTGCGCTGTTGTCAACACCAGCACATTCTTCGTGAGCCCATCGGTTACAAGAAGGACATTGAATCCACTTCTCTCCTCTCATATCTTCGGAAAATAAACCTACACAATAAAAACATTTAGCGTTGGTATTTTGCCTTCTATCAGGACTTTCATCGGTGTCATCGTTGACTGAATAGTCACTATCTTCTGAACTTGATGGAAGTATATTTTTTTTTGTAGATTTCCTCTTTTTTTCTGTTTTTACTTTTTTTGTTTGCTTTTTCTTGTCTTCTTGTTTTCTTTTACATGCAGTTCTTTTCTTGCCTTGTTTCTCATTTTTTGTTTTATCTAACATTTTAGTAATATTCTTCTTCTTCTTAAGTGCTTCCGCCTCTTGTTTTTTCTTAATTGAAGTCTCCCAAATCCAATTTGTATGGTGAAGAAGTCAAAAACGTGGATTTTGTTGCTTTTCTGCCTCTGTTACTACTTTTTTTTTCTTATATTTGGTACAGGAAACAATTGTTGTGGTGATAAGTAAGAGATAGATGTTGAAGGCTCTGCTATTTGTTGTGGTGATAAGTAAGTGGTAGATGCTGAAGGCTCGGCAATGTCGGATACATTAAGGAATTTAGAAACATGAGTTGCATTTGGTGTGTCTGGTTTATGTTCTGGAGGCTTATAGGGGACCAATATTTCAGAAGTTGCTGCCATTGATAATTGTACCAAAGATGAAACTTGAATAACACTAGTAATTTGAGATGTATTTGTCGTATCTTCTAGACCAACTGCTACGTCGTCGTTACTGCTCGAATGAGGTAAGTTGAAGATTGGTTCATTTAAGTCCGTTTCATCTATGAAAGTTCTATCTGAGTCATATTCTACATTATTATCTTCTGGAGTAACTGAAGTTAATAGAGTTTGAAGGCTATCTGCTGACTGAGGTTGAGCATTGACAGCGGAAACTTCATTCGAGGACTCAATATCAATGAAATCATGGTCTTGAAAAACACTTCTGTCTATCGGGTAAATTCCTGTGGTACGGAAACCATTGATAGCAAGATCAGCACGCTGTGATTTTATGTAAGCACGACCGAATAATTCTGCAATATCATAGTGCGTAGCGGCTTGAACTTTATTTCGCATCCATTGGCGAATTTCTTCAGTGAAGTATTTTTTAAATGGACCCATAAATGTACGATCAAGTGGTTGAATCTTGTGGCTTGAATGTGGTGGCAACGATAAAAGTTGTACATTATTCGCTCTGGCCAATTCTATTAGTTCAATGTTACGAGTGTGACTAGCATGACCATCTAATAGCAAAAGAACAGGGGAACTAGCTGAAGGCTTAACATGATTTAAAAAATGCTTAAACCATTTTGTGAAAAGGTCGATCTGAACCCATCCTGATGGGTGGCATGCGTGGATTGCACCGGGTGGAGCCCCTTTCATTAAAAGTGGATGGTCTCGTTTCCGCGGAAATATCATCATCGGCGGCACATATGTACCACTTGCTGAGTTGCACATGATACAAGTAACAGTTGAGCCTCGTTCTGCCGAGGTCGTTGCTGCAATTTGCCTTTTACCCCTCTTAGCCAATACTTCGGGCAACTTCGCAGGCACAACTGATATTCCAGTCTCATCTACATTGTAGACGTTATTGGCAGGGTAGTGGTTTTGGTCCATTGCTGTTTCCAGTAATGTAAAAAAGTTATCAACATCTTCCTTGTTAAAACCTCTAAATCTAGCAATAGACGTGCCTGTGGGACGACGGAAGGACACTTCTGGATGTCTTTGGAGAAACAAACGCAGCCACGTCTTTCCAGCAGATTGTTTATCGTTTGAAAAATTATGTTTTATTTTATTTCTTTCGGCTAACTGATATGCTAGTTTCATGATATCACGCCGTGTCAAACCAAACCCTGAAGCCTCCATTGCAAGTACATATTCCACCAAATCGGTCTCAAATTTATCAGAAAAAGTAGCTTTTCGACCGAGTTTCAAATTGGTAACCTCTTCTAGCGGCTTGTTTTCTTGTTGACATAAGCGTATTAGTGTCGTTTTTGGTACACCAAACGTTTTCGACGCTTTTAAGTAACCCATTTGTTGTTCTTTTATGGCTAGTATAGCCATAGTCATCGAGTCCTTGTCCCATTGCTGTCTAGTGGGTTGTTTTAGTTTACACGACATTATCTAGAAAGAAGAAATAATAGGTTTACAACATGGACCACATGCTTATAATATGGACCACTAGTCCATATTTAAAACATACTTAGTAGTCCATATTACAAAAGGGGGATTTTTTAGGTTAATATATTGTTAAGAAAATATTGAAACTATCAACTGTTAGAAGCTATATCAGAAATGCATCCATATACTATGACGTCAGCAGTATATGTATTATTTCAACTGAATACATAACAACAACGTTATAATATGCTTAGATAACTTACCAAAAATCTGCATCAAATTCGTCAACATACAAAAAATGGCTGCCACTGACGCCGACGCGGCCATACGTTCGCTGTGTTCTAGGGGCACTGGGGCACTGAGAGGCCGGGTGGGGTCACCGAATGTAGCTAACTTCACTTAGCTAGTAATGACATCTAGCGAATTAGGGCGGTGGTCCATATTACATGACTAGTCCATATTTAAAGAACTTACTCTACTCTATAAATTTACCTCTTAGTTCCTTTCTTAGAATTAGGGTATAGAGAACCGGATATGTTTCAAGGAACCGGGACTTTCGGTACCAGACCATGCTGGAACCGGGAATTCCCGGGATTTTCGGTACTTTCGGTTTTTTTTTCAACCATACATAATATGATGCTAATTGATAAATTTAAATTGTGACGGTCTCAAGAATAAAACTACGAGTACTAATAAAAATCATAAAATAATGTTTTATTTGAGCAGTAATCAGCTTTTAGCTACAGCCAAACTTAATATCAATACAATAATTACAATCTAGATAAATTCAGTCTGTCCTTGAATGAGATCAATCATCATCATCGGTCATCAACATTAGCTACAATAATTAACTTATTCCAATTTAGCCTAGCTATTTACCCGATAATCGAGAAGCTGCAATCAAAATTAAACGTGTGGTATCTAGACGATGGCACCCTAGGAGGCGCAGCGAGCTCTGTCCTAGGGGATCTTAAACTCCTGAAGCAGGAATTAAAATTAATAGGGCTTGAGATCAACACGGGAAAATGTGAGTTATATGTCCCCGCTTCCACCCCATCTCGTAACGAAATAATTTCTGCTTTCAACCTCCAAATTTGTCTGTTGTGGATAAAAGCTCTTTTCGCCTTTTGGGCTCGCCCATCTTAGACGAGTGGATGAACAAATTCAAAATTTTGCCTTTTTGCCCCCAGATTTATGTACTACCTTCGCTGCAGTCAAATCTGGAAATTTCAGGATCTTCTTCTTCGGTTAGACCAAGCTATTAAGCAGACCCTCTCCTCGATTATCAATATCAGCTTAGATGATCGTTCCTGGGCCCAAGCCTCCCTACCGATAAGGTTTGGAGGTCTGGGTGTACGCAAAATTACTAGTGTAGCACTCCCAGCCTTTTGGCTTCAGCCCATAGCACTCTCCCACTAGTCATCAAAATTTTAAACAGCCAAAGCCAGGTCGAAATTGCACATATGGCTGAAGCCAAAACCGCCTGGAAGGCGATCTGTCCAAACGGAGTTGAACCGTCTACCCCATCTTCGCAGAGACTGTGGGACGGGCCGCTTTGTGAATTTGTACGGAAAAACCTATTAAACACGTCAACCAGTACCGCAGAGCGTGCCCGCCTTACAGCCTTGGGCGAGTGGGTGTCGGGCATTTGGTTACAGGCACTGCCGTCAGCCAATGTCGATACACTTTTGGACCGAACCACTTTCTGCATTGCCACACGCCTACGCCTTGGTGCGCCGTGCAATGTCCCCCACCGATGCCGATGTGGCGACGCCGTCGATCAACTCGGACACCATGGCCTCTCATGTGCCAGGAGTGCCTGTCGCATCCCACGTCATGCTAGTATTAGATATCATCCGCCGGGCTCAGCGGAGGTGGCGGATGCATCTGTTTTAGAACCTGTTGGTTTGGTGCGCGACGATGGCAAGAGACCGGACGGCATGACCCTCGTGCCCTGGGAGATGGCGCGCTCTCTAGAATGGGACGCTACATGCGTTGATACTCTGGCAGCGTCCCATGCCCCAGGCACAGCCATAAGAAGTAGCTCTGCGGCCGCCACAGCGAAAAACCTCAAACGGCGCAAATATGAAAACCTCAGTGGAGACTACATATTTGAGCCGTTTGGGGTTGAAACCATGGGGCCCGGGAGCCCATGCCCTTTTTAAGGGCATTTCGAAAAGACTGGTCGAGGCTTTTTAAATATGATTAATGACAATCAAACTTAATATTAATTAAAATCTAGTTAAAACCAAACTATTATTGAAAGTACTCGTAATTAACGCAATAAGATTAATAAGAATCTACCATAAGAGGTGGGAGAGGGTATACCTTAGGCTAGAATAAATTGAATTCAAATAGATAACAATTAAATAAAATCTACGCCTTCACAGATAAAGTTGGTCTTTTTGCCATCTCGACTCTTATATTTGTTTCAAGGTCGTCATTCTTCGTTGATCTAACACGTTCCTTCCTAATCTTCTGGAGTTCTGCATTTAGTTCGTCGCTCTTCGTAAGATTACTTCTTTCTACTGCGGATTTAAGTCCTCTTCTATTTCAATAACCTGATGAGCGTGTGAATGTTGGGTTGTTGTTGATGGCGGGGGACTAGTACGTTTTAGTAGTAGGTAATACAACCTTATTGCACATTTCGTTACTATTTGGACGGGAAAGTGGCCGCTCCGCTCCTGAACCGCTCACGCGTAGCGTCAGTGTTGCCAATTACCATATATGTATACGGATTTGTGTGTATAAACTATAAATTACAGCTAATATGAAAAAAAAAGGGTTTTATACGAATTTTTTATGATGTCAATTTACGATTTCAATAATTCCCGAAAGTACCGAAAATCCTGGTTCTTGTATTTTAATTCCCGGTTCTTTTACCGCTTCTAAATCCCGGGAATTCCCGGGAATTTCGGTACCGGGATTTCCCGGTTCTATACACTACTTAGAATCATGACTTTTAAATTTTCAACACAGATATCCATATCCATCCACTGTTCTAGATCATATCTTTGCCTGCCAAAACGTGGGCACTCTATCAAAATGTGTATCACATCTTCATTTGCTACAGACCCACAGGGACACATTGGGTCCTCCTTGCACTTGAAACAGGTCAAGTACGAGGAGAACTCGCCGTGGCCTGTTAATATCTGGGTCATGGCTGATGAAATTTCGAGGTTCTTGACCACTTTGTATGCTTCCACTGCGTCAGGGAAAAACAAGCGTGTGACCGCTGCAGTCGTTTCCGCCGCGAATATATTGCTCCATTTACTAAGCGATTCCGCCCTGATTTGCCTTTTTGCATACGAAACTGGGCACCTGTCATATGCAGGTTTGGTCTTCATCCTCAGCGCTGCCTGTTTTGCAAGTTCATCCGCTCTTTCGTTTCCCTCCAGTCCTGCGTGGGCTTTGATCGGAGTCCGCAGTGGACCAGAACAAGGACGTCTCCTTGTTCTGGTCCACTGCGGACTCCAAATTACGCCTGATTTGCGTGGCAATGGGTTGGGGGGAACTGTGGTTTGTAACCGACTCGAGGGATGACTTGGAGTCACTGAAGATTGCGAAGGTTTTCTGGTCGCTCCGCAGAATAAGCTCCGTCGCCTTATATATTGCAAGAAGCTCGACCTGATAGACCGTGCAGTATGGCGACAGATTAAGTTTTGAGGTTCCGGTCTCGGAGTTGCTATTCCAAATGGATAGCGCTGCTCCAACCTTCCCCTTAATTTTGCTGCCGTCGGTTTAAATTCTCACTGCTTGCGTGTTGTTGCTGTTTACTTGCTCTTGGTCTACCAGACTTTGGAACGAGAGCTTTGCTAGTTTTGCTGGATGTGGCATCTCCGTATAGCGGGTTCTCCGCTCCATCTCACAGTCTCCCAGCACTGACTGAGTTGCCCCCTTTTTATTTCATACAGTTGTGATACCTCCTGTATTCTGCACCAATGCTGAGTTCAGCGAGACGGTGCGGTAGGCCCTAATTATTTTTTGGGCGAAGCCTCTCTGCGCAGCGTTCAGTTTTGCTCGGACCCCCAGTTTCTATGCAGCCGGCGCCCAAACATTGGCCGCGTATAGAACGATGGGCTCGAATACAGCGGTGTAAATAGTCCTGGCTAACTGGTTGTATACCCCTCGCACTTTCTTACACACGTTGCTCACTGAATTCATTGAATGTGAGCTTGGCGTCCACCGTCAGGCCCAGCAGTTTGATTTCCTTGGACATCTCAATGCAGGCTCACCCCTTACCACGTGGGACTAAATAGGCTAACTGGTGCAAAATGGGTGTGTATTTTGCATACTTCTGCCCAACCTCTGGGCGATAATTGGCGATATGTATGTAGGTATGCATTCTCACAGGCTAGCAAACGTAGTTCTAGGATCTCCTTTATAATCCTGCAGTTATTTATGTACTTACGATACGTAATTTTCAGACGGTGAACGACCAAATCTGCGTAGACACGATAGATAACCTAACATTCATCATCAATGCTGTAGCCAACGTTTTCTGCGCTTTGATAGCTCTACTCATGAGCATGACAGTCAAGCTCATTGGGAAGAAAGTACTACTGATCGCGGTCTACTTCAGCATCGGGTTATGCGCCATTCTGATCAACTTTATCACCAATGACATTGTATTTGCTATACTACTGTCGATATTGCCGATATGCGCTGTGGGTATAGGGCCGGTTAATGCGTACGCTGTGGAGATTTTTCCTACGTTATACAGGTAAGCCTATAACTAGTAATAAGTTGCACTATTGCTAAAATTATTATTCATCATCATCATTTACAGCCCTGAGAAGTCCACTGTTGGACATAGGCCTCCCCCAACAACCTCCACTTCGACCGGTCGGAAGCAGCCTGCATCCAACCGACGCCCGCAACCTTGACCAGGTCATCCGTCCACCTCGCGGGTGGCCTTCCCACGCTGCGCTTGCCGATACGTGGTATCCACTCTAGAACTTTCCGACTCCATCGGCCATCAGTTCTTCGAGCTATGTGCCCTGCCCATTGCCACTTAAGCTTGCTGGACCGTTCAGCTATGTCGGTGATCTTTGTACGTCTGCGGATCTCCTCATTTCTGATTCGATCACGCAGAGAGATCCCAAGCATAGCTCTCTCCATCGCTCGCTGTGCGATCCTGAGCTTTTTTATGAGGCACATATCATCATCAAACCTGCGAGCAAGACGATTCGTGATTACCCTTGAAAACAACTTGTAGACATGGCTCAGAAGCGAGATGGGTCTATAGTTCTTCAGCAAGGCTTTATCGCCTTTTTTAAAGAACAGCACCACCACACTTCTGTTCCATGCTTCCGGCGTTACGCCTTCGAGCAGGACGGAATTGAAGAGCCTTTGGAGGACCTTCAGTACCGGAGTTCCACCCGCTCTTAGAAGCTCTGATGTAATTCCATCGTCGCCCGGCGCTTTGTTGTTTTTGAGTTGTTTAAGGGCAGTCCTAATCTCGTACAGGCTGATATCCGGGATGTCTTCAGTATAGTGTCGGGTGAGCTTGGCTCTTGGGTCTTTGTCTAATCTAACAGGTTTAGCGACCGAGGTATATAGCTGTCCATAGAACCTCTCGATCTCCCTTAGCACCTCTGGTATGGTAGACGCTACACTGCCGTCCTCTGTCTTCAGCTTCGTCAACTGGCTCTGCCCAATAGATAATTCTCTTGCGAACACTTTGGAGCCTTGGTTTCGCTCTATTGTCTCCTTAATGCAGCGAGTATTAAAGCTGCGGATGTCGTGTCGCAGAGACTTGGAGATACGTCTATTGAGCTGCCGATATGCTTCAGCGTCATCAGAGGACTGCAGAGACATTGCGCGCCTTTCCGCCATGAGGTTGAGGGTATGACCAGTTAGTTTCTGGGGTCTATTTCTACGGTTAGGTCTAAAGAATTTAGACCCCACCGTGTGGACAGTTTCTACCAGCCTGTTATTTATGTCGTCCACTGACATGCAATCCTCTAGGCAAGCAAAGCGGTTTGTCAGCTCGAGTTGAAAGCTCTCGGGGTTTTGAATGTGCACGGATGAGGGTCGGAGTGTAGACTTCACTAGTCGTGATCTCTTCCGTTTTACATTAATATTCAATGTGCCTCGAACCATTCGGTGATCGCTACCGGTTTTCACCCTGTTAATCACTGAGACATCATTGAATATCCGTCTATCGGTGGTCAATATGAAGTCTATCTCGTTCCTCGTGTGCTTGTTGGGATGTAGCCAGGTCCATTTCCTATGAGGCGGCTTCTTGAAGAAGGAGTTCATCATAGAGTCCCTCCATCTCTAGAAAATCGGCCAGCCTCTGGCCCCTGGGGTTCCTGTCGCCGGATCCAAATTGTCCCACTTTCAACTCATTCTCACCCCGCTTGCCCAGTTTCGCATTGAAGTCCCCCATAACAACACAGAAATGAGTTTTAGAGGTATGTATGGCTGTACTTATGTCCTCATACATAACCTCCACCTCGTCATCCGGATGCGTCGAGGTCGGCGCGTATACCTGGATGACCTTCAACGAGTACCTTTTTGATACTCTGAGTATCAGGTATGCTACCCTGCTCGACACACTCGTGATGGATTCGATGCTGTTTACGAGGGACTTGTGGACGATAAACCCAACACCACCCTGGGACTTATGATCACCTTCCCGGTGGTAGAGTACGTTGCCAGATTTCAGGGTTATCGTATCCTCTCCCTGTCTTCGGACCTCAGATAACCCTACAATATCCCACCGCAACTTACTCATTTCCTCTTCCAGCTCATCGAGCTTTGTGTCCTCCTTCAGCGTGCGCGTATTGTACGTCACCAGCGATAACCCACGCCTATGGTCCATTTTCGTAGCATTAGTCGTCGTACAGTTGGAACCCGCCCGGGGATTCTTAGCACCCCTGGCTCCGGCACTTGACCGGCGCCTGTCGGACACGCCAGTGTCGCCTCCGGAGCCGCCGGGCACTTGGGGCCTTCCTAGGTTGCTACTCATGGGGGGGGGGGGGTTTGGACCGTAACCCTCCACGCTGGTCCAATGCGTGTTGGCGGGTGGCCAGAGTCTCGTTTGTTGTTCTGCAGGGTGCACCGCGAGCAGGTGAGGATGACTTGGGTCCCGTTAGAAATTATATGGGACCCCATACACCCCAAGTAGTAAATTATTATTAATTAGCACTATTCATAGTGTTTGCATCAGCGAGGGCACGTCTGTTTTAGATAGGTACTAAGTATACCGGCCCCCTGATTACGTAAAAGCAATAGCAAAGCCGAAGCCGCGCGATCGCGATAATTGAATGTGTGTGCGCGCAATGAGCACGAGGCATCCTCCCGCGCCCCGCGCACTCATAATTATCGCGAACGTGCGGCTTTAGTATTGCTTTTAAGTAGTAATCAGGGGACGGATCAAACATTAGTATCTATTACCGCGAAGTGCTAAGGTAGGTATTAGTCGATATAAGTAATCAGCATGTTCGTTTCAGTAGAAAAGTCGGTTTAGAAAAAAATGTGTGTCTGCCTGAAACTAACCAGAAAAATACTCCTCCTGACACGATCTAATTACAATAGGCACCATAATTTTTACCCATCTGTACCTACCTAAAAAATATTGTTCTATATTTACAGAGGCATGGCTGTGAGCTTATCCATGATGGTTGGTCGTACGGGATCAGTAGTTGGGACCAATGTGGCAGCAGTATTACTGAACGTTGCCTGTGAAGCTACCTTCTACACCTTCGGCGGTTTGCTTCTACGTAAGTTGTATAGCGCCAACTCACTTCCTAATGACCGGTAGGGCAATACGTTGGTAACTTGCAAAAGCAAAACCAAGGCACAGCGTTCGTGAAAATTGTTAGTTGTGTGACTAGTAGTGTCGTCCCACGCCTACCACTACCACTTGCCCGAGAACTAATACTCTTAATTTTCACGGTCGCATGGCTTTGCCTTTACTTTTGCAGGTTACGTAATTCCTCTGTCGTACATACCTAAGTAAGTATTTGAAACTCTACCTCGCTTTTTTTAACGGTCAACCAAATTTCATTGCAATCCAGAAAACTATAAATGTTTATTATTAAGATTAAGTAGATTATCACTCCTTTTAATACAAGTTTTGTTTGCAGTGTGCGGCGCCTTATCCTTCCTCCTACCACCATCCAGAAAACAGTTGAAAAACGATTACAATTAGAAACCAGTCTACTGATATTAGAAATGAAATTAAACTAGGAATTAAAAGCTATCTTAGTTATTTATATAAAATAATGTTTCGCTATTAAATCGATGTTTTCATCAAATATGGACGGACGTGTTTCAAAATGTACAATTTATATTTTTTGGTTGACGCAAACGAAGTCTGGGGCAACTAGTATAGTAATTAAACTAAAAACATTCCACAGATGTGTATATTCTATAATAAATTGGCAATTTATAAAAAAAAAAAACACAAAGTGTAAAATAAATATTTTACTTACTAACTAGCAAGGTACTGAGCTAGCCTTTAACTAGACTAAAGTAAGGCATTTTTTTATATTGCACGTAACAATCTAACAAGTCCTTTTACAATACTTCTCAACATATTTCTCTATATTATGCGATCCTATGCGTTCCACAATCAATTTTAGTGACATGGAAAATATCTCTTCAGATATCTCCTTATCCCTTGCCAAGGCAGATTCTAAGCAGCAGAAGCAATTGTTGAAATAGAGTCCGGTGACTCCTTCCAACTCTGGCGCAGTTGCAACGTACACCGTTGTTGCGGCCGCTTGTTGCTGCAACAAACAGCAAATTTAACTATTGTTTGAGCTAAACATTGCCTAAATTTGGCAGATATTCCATACATTTTGCTGTCAAATATAATTAATTGTCAAACAGTGTCTGTGTTATTACAAGAGTTTAAAGTTAAACATTGCCTAAACGACAAAACTTATTCACGGCATTTAGCAAACGCGCAAAATGAAGGCTTCCTACGGTAGGAAATATTTCGACAACTTTGCGAATTTCGCTGTCGCTTGTAAAATTATTACATCATCTAAGCTTGATGAAATAATTTGACTTACCAATGATTTCGTGAATGGCCTAACAAGTGCAAACACCAATCTGAATAACCACCAGGATTTACTCAGATTCGTGAATACCATATTGCCAGGGTGAAGAGAGTTCACACATATGCCTTTACTCTTCCACTCCTCACTTAAAATCTGAAATTAGTAATATAACAATTAGTAATGTAAAGCAGATTGGGCATTTTTACTATTAATGTATTCATTCATCATCATCATCATCATCATCATCAGGTTATTGCAGTCCACTGCTAGATGTAGGCCTCCCCTAGAGCACGCCACAAGGATCGATCTCACAATTCATGAACATAAGAGTTCCCTAAGTTAACAAAATATTCCTCCAATACTCATAGGAACTCGAAGTTTAGTGTGTTTATTAAATTTATCCACTATTGCTGTTGCTAGTGAAAGTTATTATACTGGGTGTAAAAAGACAACTTTGTTCTTTTAATACCTCGTATTCTTTCTGATCGTTACGTTACAAAGAATATGAGGTATTAAATGTTGTCTTTTTACACTGTGTATTATGCGTGCTTCTAGGTTTAACCAGGTTTAACCATATTCGTTAGTGTGTTATTAGCTCGGTAAAAATGGAAAAGCCCTTCCAGGATATCAACATTAGTTATACAAAAAGAAGCCAAACCACTACTCGTACCTTAGCTGTAATAACATTGAAGAGTTTGGAGTTGTTGTATGCCATCATAGAGCTGTAATTATCTTTCGTCATTGCTATGTTCTGACTGTTGAATGTATTCTTCAAATTAGAAAATCTGTAAAAGTGTACACAAGATATGAAGGAACCATTTGTATAACAGCACATGAAAAGGTTTCAAAAAGTTCATTTGATAAAAATACAATGTAAAACTTTAGTAACTTACTTTATTATCCAAATACACACAACTGACACTACACAAACTGGTAATTATTGTATGTTCACTAGCTGTAGGCGCCTACCAGCCTACTTAACTATTTATGTTACAAATTCTACATTTACACTATCACTATCATCCAGCAAGAAATAATGAATTAATTAATCAATCTTTTTAAATACCTATGTGATTCTGAAGACACGAAAATAACTTTGGATCCTTTCTTAAGTAGAGGTTCCAATAGAAGAGCAAAGTACATGTGACTAAGGTGGTTCACTTGGAATGTGGTCTCCAGATTGTCAACAGTCTCTGTGTATGGAAGGCCAAATACTCCAGCATTTAGTATCAGCATATCAAGATGGCTGAAATGTAAGTTACTTAGATTAATGATTGGAATGATTAAGTTCATTGCTATTAAAAGGTGTAGCACAAATTATGTTCATTACTATGTGAAGTTACTCTAATCAACTTCTTTTGATGCAATGTTTCTTATATTTTTTATGATTAGATTTATTATAAATTTTGTGAGCCATGGCCATTTAAAATTATAACTTACTCTGAAAACAATGTTTTAACAGCTAATGCACATTTCCTCACACTTTGCAATGAAGCCAGGTCTAAGGGAATGAACTTTAAATTATCTTCTGAAGCTTTTGTCTCTTTTACAATCTCATCTATTGCCTTTTCAGTGGCTTCTGCATTTCTATTGGCCATTAGTATGTTGCAGCCATGCCTGGCTAAAGATTTAGCTGTTTCATAGCCGATACCACTGTTAGATCCTGTTATTAAAGCATACTTGCCGGACAAATCTACTCCATGCAAGATCTGGAATGTGAAAAACATTTAGTTGAAAAGTTTCTTGTTTTTAAAAAAATTTAGAAAAATGCCTCAAGCAATTATTTTATTTATTAAATACCAACTTAAGTATTTCATAATTAAGTTTTTGAATAAAGGTTGTTTTTAATAATATTTTTAATACACAAATAAATAAATATTCACACACTATACAACACATTAACCTAGTCCCACATTAAGATCCATCCAAGGTCTTGTGTCATGGGAAGCAACGGTATATAAATACATAGATAAGTATAGAAACATCCATGACTCGGAAACAAATGTCGATATTCAACCAATGTATAATCAATGTTTGCACCTACCAGGATTCGAACCCAGGACCTATGGTGTCGCAAGCAGAGTTACTACCTACTAGACCAATCGGCCTTCAATACATAACTTATTATTTTATTTTACATGCCTACTGTATGCTAATTGCTGATAAATATTGATTGATATGATAGTGAACATTTGAAGAATGTTAGTTCTTCTGAAAAATATCTCTAATGGTATCATAATGCATCTCATACACCTAACTATAGTATTTAAATAACAATAATAGCAAAATTTTGTATTGTATTGTTGGCACCACTTTCCTAGCCTAGTCCTCTTGCAGTCACATATAAGCTCATAATTATACATATAAAGTTGAGTACCTACCTGATAGGCTGTAGTTGAAGCATCAAATCTCTGACGAAAGTCATTAACACACTGCTTCTCTTCCTTTGCAAAAGCCAATCTTGGATCCATGAAGGTTTTGCTTCCAGTCTCTTTGTTGATATAGAGGGTTGTACCAGTATCGTCTATTATTTTTGACCAACCAAACGGTAGGTCTTTTGGAACTACTTTTTTTCTACCTGTGCGTGGGTGAATCCACTGCGTCTTTTTAGTGCAAGTACTGTGAAAAGATTTTAATGAAAACACTGTAATATGACAACTCAGATAACAAAGTCAATGCCTGTCGCTGCTACGTGTAGCTGACAGTAAATAAATACTACCGAAACGGCCGATACTACAGGGCAATTACACTGTAACTTTACTGTAAGTGGCCCTGTCGTCTATTGTATTAAAACACCTAGTATTTGAGGTGGTCTTTTTAAAATTATCCAGTTTAACATCTCTCGTTATATTTTTTTTAGCTTTTCTGCAAACTATACGTTCTTACTTCACATAATACACACTTCCATCCTGCGTAGATTTTTCCACCCACCCAGGTGGCAATTCATCATCACTGTCTGAATCTAAGTTATGCATTTTTTATGCTTAAATATAACCAGATTTTTTCTATTACAAAATAAAACAATAATTTTACAAATCTACAATCAAGGTTTATTTACATTTTTTTTTTTTTAGTTTATCCCGAAGGAAAGGCAAGGGGAACTAAGCCCATACAGCCTAATCATTGTTTAGTAAAATGTATTCTGAATTTATGATGAATGACAATGATGATGTTTGGAAACGTCGGGAAAATCCTCAAGAACAAGTGTAAAGTTAGTCAAAATGAAAAATTATTGCAGAAACAACTTACATGCGCCCATGAAGAGATCGTTATCCGGCTAAAGTTTTACTCGGCTTACCTGCGTATAAAACTATGCACACGCACTAGATTCACACCACAAGTAATCAAAATATTACTTATCTACCAGAAAACATCACCTTACGGACACATGCAAGCCATTTACAAATAATTTTTGATTTTCACAAGAAAATTACACCTGCACCCTTCCATTTTTTTTTTTTAAGTTTATCCCGAAGGAAAGGCATGGGGAACTAAGCCCATACAGCCTAATCATTGTTTAGTAAAAATGTATTCTGAATTTATGATGGATGACAATGATGATGAGTGGAAACGTCGGGAAAATCCTCAAGAACAAATGTAAAGTTAGTCAAAATGAAAAATAATTGCAGAAACAACATACATGAGCCCATGAAGAGATCGTATTCCGGCTAAAGTTTTACTCGGCTTACCTGCATATAAAACCATGCACACGCACTAGATTCACATCACAAGTAATCAAAATATAACTTATCTACCAGAAAACATCACTTTTCGGACACATGCAAGCTATTTACAAATAATTTTTCATTTTCACAAGAAAATTACACCTGCACCCTTCCAGCTTTTCCCGCCGAATCTGCACCCTTCCAGCTTTTCCCGCCGAATTTTTTTTTTTTTTTTACAAAATAATTAGAAACTAGTGAGTTTTGCCGCTCGATAATCCACTATCGATAGACTATCGATGGGCAAAAACAATAGTATCGAAGGCCCCATGAGGGGCAATACTATTGACACACAGCAATACTATCGATACTTTCGAAGCTCAATATCGAATGTACTATCGATAGTATCGATATTATTGCTACTGAATATTGCAATAACAATCGATACTATCGATAGTTTTATCCCAACGATAGTGACCTTTTCCTTAAAAGTATTGCTATTACCATAATTGTCTAGTGACTGACAGGATATGACATGGTTTTAACGTTTTTAAACATTTGAGTATAATGATTTTTATTGTCATTTAAGTTGTTTTTTTACATTTAGTATATACAGGTCACATCACATAAAATAGTTACATCGAGATTACAGCCTCAAAATATTTACTGGCTACATCAACCAATATTCATACACAATACTGTTGAATCCGACTATAGACCGCGCAAACATATCGAAAGTATATCGATAGTATATTGAGCTTCAATACTATTGATAGTATATTGAGCTTCAATACTATTGATAGTATATTGAGCTTCAATACTATCGATACTATCTATAGTATTGCTGTGTGTCAATAGTATTGCCCCTCACGGGGATATCGATAGGCCTATCGATATTATAGATGATATTCGAGGTCAACTATCGATAGTCAAACTATCGATAGTTCGACAACACTATTAGATACCAAAAACAATATATATTTTTATTCCGTTCGTGAAATTAAGCAAAAGGCAGTGATTAATGAGCCCCAAGCAGCCAACTGTGACTATGAGCAAATTTTACAAGTAGAGTTCAATGGTTTTATACTTTAATTTTTTTTAAATTTTCATGTTTATATATTTATGATATAAATCTTGACTAATTTTAAAGATTTTGGTATTTAAATAAAAAAATATCAAATAAACTTTGAAGTATAGCTGATGAATTTGCTGTATGTGTCTCATTTTCCCTCGGAATAAGTATGCAAAGCAAACAACAAAATCATGTCTATGTCTTTATCAAGATGGCGTCGCTCCAACTGTCATTTTGACATTTTATTTATTCAATAATTTGCTTTTTGTGTCAAGGTAAAAAGTAGGAAAATAAAATTTATCGTAAGAAAAGTAAAATACAGTTTCTACAATTCAAAAAACCTTCAATTAATCTTATTCTAGTGTAGTTTTGAAGACAATGAGTAAAGAAATGTTTACTCGAACACGGGACGCTCCCATCCGCCACCCGTATTCTATGAACTTTGAAATTCTTTGTATACCATCGTGAAGGTACAATTATAGCATAAAATAATGTTGAAGTGTGTTTTTGGAACAATATAGTGTGTCGTTGTCGGGGTAAGAATGGGGGAGAAGATGAATGGAGAGTACTTTGCACCCGAAGCAGCAGCCTTCAATTACAATAATGTGGTAAGTACTAATAATATGCATGTATTGTTTCTCATTCCTATTATTTGTATATGCTCCCTTCTGACTACAAGTTTACAATTTTTCGAATTTCGTTTCTATTTGGTGTACATGTATGCTATTCCCTGTCTGCGTAACATTAGAGCCATACAAATCAATCAATGAATATAATCAATATATTAGATATGTATCTACGTAGAGTTTCGAATTTGTTTAGTCTATAGATACCTACTTTTATAATTATCAATACTCCTCAGATTCTTCCATATTTGTAATGTTCAATATAGTTCAATATTCTGCCCTCAGCATAAAACCAGCATAAGCAAAGCCTGTCTTTAGTTTAAAAAACTACTTACAAATGCAATAAAAGCCTTTTTCATGGTCCTAGCTTAGCGAAAAAGTGCCTAAAAGTTTATAAAATCAATCTAAAAGTACTGAATAAATCCTTGTATTTACTTGCATCCTGTCACTCCCTACACTTTCACGAAAAATATAGGAAAGTATTATGATTTAGAGTTGATTCTGACTGTCACACATTAAACATAAAGTTAGTCCCACCTGTCCCTTTTTCTGTCAGCTGTTAATTGTTTTTAATTTGAGTGAGACTATACATGAGTATTTTCTAATACCTGCTTGTCGAATAAAGTATGCTAATGACTAGCAAAATCTTTTTTTTTAAGTTCTGAAGTTTTAATTACCTAGTACAAAGTTAGGTCATATATTAGGTATCTTCTATGCCTGATTTTGGAATAATCAGCCCCCTAGCATGACCACGCATCGTGGATATTGTATTGCACAATATTGTATAGTCTACAAAAATATACATGGCGGCTATATTTATCATATTTTGACAGGCTAAATGTTGATAAATTGGTTTATCATATTGTGTTTCGCAGGCCATGCTACTTGGGCAGGAGTTACATTTTTTGTATGCAGGTCTTGTCATACACATAGTAGAAGTAATAGTAACTGAGGTCATAATTCATAAGAAATCTAATCTAAGAACACATTCTACCTTTACCTTTGTAGTATGAAAACAAAAAAAATCTGAATAAAACTCTGCCTTTACAAAGTACTTAGTAGCAAGTGCTATCCCAGGCCAAATCGGTCCTTCAGTAGGGAAGGGTGCATTTTGTGGATACTACTAGGTCTATACAGTATGTACACCAGTAGCTATGATGATTGATACTTCTCTGTAAATTCTGAAGAAGAAACAGAGGCTAATGTAGTGTAGCAGATTACATTTTTGGCACGGTTTTGCACTCTACCATCTTGGTATTTATTATCTATGGTTTTACCTAAATGACTGCCAATATAGCCACCAAATTTTCAATTTGTCAGTTTATAAATGGTGAGGTAGGTAGACACAACATGTTTTATAATTGTCTTCAGCCTGTTGCAGTCCGCTGCTGAACATAGTCCTCCCCCAGGACACGCCACAAGGCTACTGCCACAGGGGGGTTTGCCAATAGTCACAGTGTCAGTGTGATTTTTGGACTCTTGTCAACACGGTAGGCGCTGCTGCTCACGGGCAGGCAGGGGTGGTACAAACTCTACTCTGCCGGCACCACGCGGCTAGTATTTTATAAGTCTGGTGATCACTACATATTATAAAACAAAGTCTCTTGCCGCTGTCTGTCCGTCCCTAATATTACTTGTATTTAAATAAAACAAGTAATAAAGAACATGGTTTAGGTAGGTTATTCTTGGCTTATGCAATGAAGCAAATGACGCCACAGTTCCTTCGAATTAAAATAATCTTTGCAACAATCAGTCCTCACTCAACAGCGACATAGTTCCATAAACGAAAGCATTTGTCGCGTAACAAACAACTTAAAACAGAAGTGAAACAAAATTATCTTTTTGAATCGTTGCAGTTATAAGGCCGAAAACTGGATGTCTGCGATTTGCAGGGCGACGGCGCACTATGGGACCAAACGGTGTTTTTCATCTCAAAAATGGTTTTGAAGAAAGTTGTGATTCCATAGAGTACTTTATGGTTTTATACTCTTGAAGAATGTAGCTTTCGACTAAATTGCTAAATAATTAACAAAATTGAATTTTTCATATATAAAATGAACCTCAAACATTGGGCATAACTATTTTCATGCCAATCAGATTACCGTTAAGGAACTTCTACACCAAATTAATAAGAAGTTTTCCAAGGAAGCATACTCATATAAGTGTTATACATCATAAGATAGCTCGGAATGTACACTTTGCAACCACGTTCGGTTTTTGAAAAAAGTTTTTTATTTACGAGTATTTTTTAACATTTTTTTTTGTAATGGAAAGAATTTTTAGATTTTTTAAATTTCAATAGGAATTTTCCCTGCTTCCGAAAGCTGCCTGTGTCCAGGTAGTCACTCTATTAGAGACCTTACCTATTCAGTAACATGTGGATAAAAAAAATCTTGCGCCTATTTTGCGCCAAAGTGATTTAGAAGCAACAATGTAAATCGAGAGAAAAATAATAAAAATTACGGTTTTTCTCTAATGGAGAAGAAAACTGTGAATTAGCTCCGCCTAGATGTCGCGGCGCCGCTGCCACCCAGTTCTCTTCAATAAGAATCTATGTGTTTATCGTACGTCGCCCCGCTAATCGCAGACATCCAGTTTTCGACCTAACACGTTTCTTGCTGCAATAATATTCAAATTTATTCTCTGTTATTAAAACATGAAAGTAAAGTACACAGAGAAAACTGCATATCCTTACAAAGTTGTTGAATAATCAGTCTTACTTCCCAGGTTGTCTTAGTATTTGCTTAAGCCGATGCAAGGGAAGTTAAAGAGTAACATAGCCATTGTTCATAATTTTCTATTTTAGAACAGGCCTCTATCGTACAATAATAGTAATTTTATCCCACGGCGAGACAATACGATGTGGGGCAAGCAGCTGACACAATTTAATTTGCGCGAAATACACTGTTCGTGTATTAATTGTGTGTTATAATCGGTTTTCAACTCCCACGCTTCCACCAGATGCAACCAGCGTGTCATAAATCGGTATGAGACGATGTAGTTTCTGCATTTCTGTATGGGAAATTGTTAATGGCTAAAGAAATTGTACCTTCACATTTATGGCTAATTCTTAATTAGAATGACTAATGAAGAGTTTAGTCGTAAAAAATAGCAAAGGCCCTTGAACCTCAACTGTCGGAAGTGGCTATACTATAACCGGTTGGTTAATCTAATTTTTTACGACTCCAATGCTGCTATCCGTACCAGGGTACCAGGGGCACGTTGGCTTGCGTGAATTCCACCTCGACCCTAGTGATATTTACATACCTATCTACATTTACTATGTGCTTCAATTATCTGCTGCAGTGGATTATCGTATCTAGATACCTATGCTTTCCCGCGATAGTTTTGCATCATCACATTATGTACTGATGTTTTTATGCTTAGATTTATAAACGTTATCTACTTTTGCTTTACAGTAAGCATTATTAGTACACCTACTACCTAGGTAGATCCCAGTCTGGCATCGACTCTTAGCATTCTAAAAGCTTTACAATTATTGCTTAAAAACTGAATCAGAAAAAATATGATCGAAATTATAATTTGATTTATACCTACCTACCCCCAATAAAACTAAAGTAAAATGTACTAGTAAAAACCGATCGCGTGTTCGTGGCTCAACCTATCTGCCTTTGGCAACGTTCAGAATTCAGTTTTGTCAGTTCATTGGAAACTTGTGAAACCTTGCTACGTCGCGACCTCGAAAGTTTTGGGACATTCGCATTGTTTAAACACAAAAATATGGATTCGTTTAGACAATGACTGTACCAATTCGCACAATGCGTTTTATCTGTCAGCGAAAAATAATAGTGTTGGTTCCAAAATGCTGAAGGATGAAGAAGGTGTTTTCCCAAAAAAGAAAACATGGAAAACTGTACGATTGCAACTTCCAAAAGTATGTACCTTAATAATACCCAAGCTATTTAATATCTCAGTAAATCCTTAATTAATAATTCACAGACATACCATACCAAATTATTTTCATTTATTCAATGACAAGTAAAAGTCCTACATACATGAGTCCTTTGGTAGGGCTAGTTAATAATGAACTTGTATATAATTATTTAATGACAGGAAAGGGTGTTTAACTTCGCTCTCTACATACACGGGACATTACGGTAGCTGGAAGCCCTACCGTAAATTATTTACTGTTGGTCGTTACATAACCCGCTACTTGTAATGCAACATCGTTTGCTATTTGTTTCCATTACATAAATTTGTATATTGCACACCTTTTGGCTTCATTACACGCTGGTATTGCACACTAAAGATAATCAACATAGATCATCATATTAGAAAATGATTAATATTTCAAAATCACATCGATGGTGGATTTACGCAATAATAGATTATAGTGAAGATGCATTATGTTTCCAATCCCTCAGCTAATCTACTTTAGCAGTTTGAAATCTACGTACCTATATATAAATATTAATTTCTCATGGAAAATGTTTGAAAGGAAAATCTTAGTTATTGATCGTTATTTAACGACTCGAAAATATTTTCTAACCGCGTATTCGTTCGTTGCTCCAAAAGATATTGATTTTATCGCTGCTATTTAGATCGATATTGCCATGTCATTTATAATATTACACTGTAGTATATAGCGAAACCGAGAAAGCTGTTCATATGCTTTAAATTGTGACTGTAAATATGTGGCAGAATTAGAATTATGTGACCGCCTGCGACCTGTGGGGTACCTGTATACCTAAGTAACTATAGTTAGGAAGAAACTCAAAAACTAGATTTCACTTCCTATTCTAGCATTCTTAAAGGTCCGTACCTTACCCTTTTAAAGTTCTAAATTACATAATGTTACTATAGTATTTCGGATTTACATAGTTAAAATTAATAATCTGTCGTACGTCCTAGCACATGTTAGGTAGGTACCTACGGGTACTTAATTTGACTACATACATACTTAAAATTGCATTTATAGATATTTACGATGTTTCGACTCCTATCTGAACACACTGATGCACCATCTCGCGGCTATAGTAAATCACTTAAACCTGTTAAGTGTAAATGAAAAGTTAATGTGTTTTCTCACTGACCCTAATGTAAAAAATTGTCTTCAACGCAATACATATTGCTAGGTTGCCATAGAGTTGTGGCTTGATTGAAACCTTATTTCCTAAGATGGATATTTGTATGTTAGTGCCTATTTTAGTTCAATTTTCCGATCTCCTAGGTCTTACATGCTGTATAGAATATGGGTAAACTTAGGCGAAATCGGATTTCTAAACGGTAACCCGCATTTCCGTGTCGTCACGCTAGATAGATACCGTTGTCACTGTAGGCAACATGAGGGGTTATGTGACAGTATCGACTAGGTAGCAAACTGGTAGAGGAGAGCTTATCAAAGTGCTAATAGGTATAGATACTTTCAAACAAGAGAGTCGCGTCGCCAAGGTTCTCGAATTTCTAAAAAGTTGGCAAAACTATTGGCTTTCGAGACACTCCTGCTTCCAAATAATACATATTACGTATCCCGATTAAAATAATTTCTTACTTATCTATAGATATTTTCACAATTCGCATATTGCAATAAATAAACTAATTCTCTCGTCTCTTGCGCTAAAGGCTGTAATAGTTTGAATTGAGATATTTTCGGTTTGACACAGAAATTTACGTCACGTCCTTACTACGTGTTCAATAAATGCGTTTCCACTGCAACTATTAGACAGGTTACTTTCTGTTGCGATTGTTTTGAAGCTAACAAAATATTGGCTCAAAATAACGTCTTGTACATATATACCTAGTACTAAGTCTAACCATCTGATCCAGGTTGTTATCCTGTCCCAAGACAGATGTATGCACTTTCATTTGTTTTTTTTCTTTTGCTATCTACCCCCATTAACGGAAACCCGTATATACTACTTATAGCTGCTCCAAGGGACTCCACCCACCAGTACCTTCTACTGCCTTATAATCTAACCACTCAATTAAACAAATAAAATGTGTACCTATACAATGGAAGTACTCACCCAAATAACTCTACAAATTCCTTAAATTTTGTCTACCATGAAAAAAAATCTAAAGATTGAGCAATAGTCAGATCATAGTTGAGCAATTCAAAATCCAATTTTTGTCATCTCCTTATGCATGGAAATGCTAATGAGATGCCATTCGGCATATGGGTTTTTGTTTTATCTTGGCCAAAACTTTCACTCTGCAATATGGCATAAAATATTATCGTTAAGGTCAATGGTATAATAAATTGCCAATTTATTCTTGTGTTTATAGGTGTTATCTTTAATAAGTGATATGACGCAACATTTTTTTTTCGAATGTTATGAAAGGCACGTCTTAAAATTTTGGTGTCAATATGTATTATGTTGATAGAATAATAGCCAAATACACATTTCTGCAGAGTTGGCGTAAATAATTTGTGAAATAACTAGGTTGCTATCTCTAATAAGAGAGTTCATATAAAAAAGGCTTTCAGTTTATAAAAATTCAGCAGAAAGTATTAGTCAATAAGAGTTCGCCCACCACCGGACCCTACACCCTCTACTGACCCTCGGATCTGATAACTCATAACTGCGAAAACAAGCACTTATACTACCTACAATAGCCACAAGAAACCAGATCCGAGCACCTAGCATGCAAGATAATACATCGCACTATTCCGAAATCAAAAACTAGATTATTAATCTACATATGTTTCACCAACACCCGTGGCATCTTCAGGATTATAGAAATTAGTAAACCACTAATTATAAAACTCTAAAACCCAACACATGCTTGAATGTTTGAGGTTCCGAATTGTAACGCCTAATACAATTTCATTTAGAAAGTATTAGGTTCTGATCTATATCTAGATTAGAATTGTATGGGTTTAGTTAGATTATATATCAAATCCACATTTATAGGCAAACAACGGTAGGTAAATACAGTGAAAATTACTCTAGGGTCAGCCAACATAGATAAATGTTATCGTGTGAAAATAGGTAGGTACTTACCTACCTAGATAGATAAATTTCTGTACTGTTTAATAGAGACATCGAATCCTGTGTCTTATGATGCAATTGAATAACAAAATTATGTAATGTAAGTATGTACTTTAACTAATCGCACTATCTTGGCATTAGAGTCTGGCTAAGATATAAAAACCATAGATAAATTGACTGGATCAATTTCTTTCCAACATATAACTGAAAATGGTGATCTGAAAAAGACTAACAACTTTAAAAACAGTAAATAATTTATGATATTACTATATATATTGTTATTATTTCTTCTAAACTAGCATATACATATAATATAATCAAATCACGCCTTTATCCCTTACGGGGTAGGCAGAGTACCAAGGGCCGATAGAACCACATGGTTACTTTTGAGGGTATTTGAGGGTATTAGAGGGTTACTTGTACAGTATGCCCGGGAAGAGAAGCAGCTGTCGTATTATACGTTTTTTTTTCACTCCCAGAGCAGCATAGCAAATTGTACGCCTTAAAATTTAGAAAGAAAATGATTTAAATTTCTCTAAATTATGGTCTTTCAGCAATTTCACAAATCTACTTGGACAATTGAGAAATCGGCCTTACCTGGATCCACTCAAACACACGTAAAATTTTATCAAAACCGATATTATAAATAAATATGTATAATGGAGCTCTAGAGATATATGTCTGGCAAAGACATATATATGTCTTTGTCAGAGTCTACTATAGATGTTATCGGCGGTCATCCTTGTATCGATTCTCAGAGCGATCTTTCATCTTGCCAATCAAAATCGATTCTATCAAACAGACGATTAAAAGTTTTAATCCTAATCTATATTTCTTTTTTACTAAAACATTATGTTATCGGTCATGTTGTTGTTTATACCTATGCAGTGTTATCGAATGTTTATACTTTATAGCAGTTGACCAGAATAGAAAACCATAAAATAGATAATCCTAGTTTCTTTTGTTATTAATAACCTTATGTTATCCGACCGAGTATAGTATAACTTTACCACTATTTAAATAGCTAACATTTACATAGAATAAGATATACAGTACTAGTAGTCGCCGTAGCTAACAGTAAAGTCGTGGTGATTCATTATTCATCTATATCCGAGCCTTATCGTTTGTTTACCAAAATTCAAAAGTATTGAAAACTTTTATCTAATGTGGATGGGTACGTTATATCGAATCTAAACCCAAAAAAGTAAGTTATCTATATCACTGCAAACAAATTGTATCTACAATTCGACACTTATTTTTATACTAAGTCGATCTTGCCTATCTTGTCTTGACTCAAACAGATTACTGGAAACCGTTCGAAGTCGAACTTGTTCCGTGTGACCAATATGCGACGACCAGACGAGGTGTGTTAGTCCTAAAGCGGATTTCTAATGTGATAGATATCGTCCGGCCGCTGTTTCATTTAGCCCCGGACTTGATCTAGCCTGAGTAAACGAACCTGACCAGTTTTTAATGGGACGCTTTTGATCGAGCAGATGTCGGCTTCCGGAAAAGTGTTTTGCGTTTCTATTTAAATTGAAGCAATATCGATTCTCGGCTAACAGCAGTGCAAAACTCTTGATTAAGATCAAAATGTCAATTTCTGCTAAAAGTACCGATTGGAATACACCTTATTAGGACATAAGTACCAACAAGTTAGCGCCAAGCCTTAGTAGGTTACCAGTATGTTTTCACTAAAGAATTTAGTATAACGACTCTAATAAATTGTCCGGTTAATGTCGGGTGAATGTTATTGCGTATTATGGTAATGCCTGCAAGTGACACGATATGACAGTAACCTAAATGTTGTTATCTTTAGTCTCTCGACCACTCCTCAATGCTGTCACCCTGAATGCCCGGTTGGCCAACCCTTTTTTGACACGCAAAACTTTACTACAAAATATGTGTCATGAATCTCCTTCAGAATTGGTGGAACATCTTCATCTTCTTTCCATTTAGTGGGTGAGATTTAAGCCCAACAAAAATAGGTTAACTTTGAAGACGGCAGATACTTGTTTACCACCATGTGCCGACTAATTTGGCTTCTTATCGAAAATTCACACGTACTTGCACCTTACCTTTCACGTAATAATCCGATTATGTATACCACACCCAAGAAACAATCATTACAGACACTGAAGTAATTGAAATCGATTCCCGGCCGGAAAGAATCGTAAAAAGTGTTGAGTCAGCGGTTTTACTCAACGGGTGATCGACGGAAATGGCTCAAAGTATTTTTTATTAAGCGTAAATCGCTTCGCTCTAATTGTCAATTCGTGTTATACGTAATACCTACGCTAATTTTCTGCGAATTGCTTCATTATTGAAAAAAGTTACGATCGAGCTGATTTACTAAAGATTTGCAGACTTCCCTACGGTAATATTTTATGTACATGCTCTATTGCAAGTGCAAGAAAAGCCAAAATACAACTGCACTCTGAAGGATCAATGATGACATTCCGTATTGCACGAGTAATGTTTATCAATAGGACTACTAGGAGTTCAAAAAAGGTGACCTGCCTACTGATGAAGGTGGTTGGTTATTAATTTAGAAACTCAAAAACAAGAGTTTAATCACTTAACCTTTTTGCTAGGTCTTTCTGGCGTGAATTTCTAATTGAAAAAAAATGCAGTTTTAGATGTTACAATATTCTATGAAATAGCCGTAATAAAACCGTCCAGACCTGCAAAAAACCTTATCAGATTTAGCAATTAATGTAGAATTATCTTTGCCGACATTTAACTTTTATGTAACCGTAAATTTCCTTTTAACAAACTAAATAAAGTGCACACGAGCGTTAGTTTTAATGTTCACGACTTGACCAACCCAATCCCAATTTATTTGATTATATCAGTCACTAGACCGATGATATAATGGCAAATAGCTGTTGCCAAAACCCATTGTCTCTACTACCAAATGTAATTGATTCTTGTGGATTTATCACTTTCAAATCAATATTATTTTTGAATCTATTAATTATTTATATTCAATTGCTATTCTTTGTGTCTTACTATACTTCGCTATTAATCCACTTCGGCATTTATTTGATTTAAATCTCGTCATGATGTTACAAAATTGCATGTGACGGAGATTAATGACTGCAAAATTACTAGGGAATAAGTCGGATCGGGTATTTCATTGTATGTAACTAGATTTACTTGAAAGCAAGCAAGCCATTTTCAGCTTGCCATGTGCATTCACGATTTAATAGTAATAATTAATAATCGTCAAACATGAAACGCGGTCATCGATTTCCTCTCAATCTTCCGGATCAATTTCGTTCGATCACTGCTGATTAAACGTAATAATGTCTTCGGCTTTTGTTGCGTACGTAACTTACTCGAATTACCTCTGGCGGTAATTTTGCTTTTTAACAATGATTTATCGATCTTTTTTCGTTCGACATGTCAGAGAAAGTGAAGTTATCTGCAGAACATAGTTCACTAGATTACCGCCTTCATCAATCAGGTTTTGAGCAACATTTTATAAGCTCTTGAGTTATGCTATGATACCGTTGACGGCTATTGAGATTGAGGGCGTTGTGTAATAATTACCATTGTTACTGCAGTTGTAAAATTGCAGATAGATTTATCGTTGTAAACTTTCGCTACTCCGTTGAAGTTTAAAGATCTTGCTAATTGCATAGGAAGGAGATATCTAATTTCGTGGGGTATATAATTTTAGAAACCGTGTTTGTTATTTAGAAGTTTGCAGCCTAAAGACCGTTGAATAACCAACTGGTCCTGCCGGTCTACAGATTAAGTAAAGATATAGTGATATACAAGTATACAACCACCTTTTTTGCAAATTGTGCAACAATGGATCTCTTTATCTCGACTTACTGTCAAAATGACAAGGCTGCAACGACACGGGGTGATTGCTGTGCAGCTGAGTAGTACTTCCATCGATTGCCTCACAATATTGTGCATGTCTTCCGACTACCGTATAGTAGCGTACAAAAACGAATGCATGACAGATCTGTAACGTTCGAGAGGTTACAATGGGCAAGAATCGTGACGTACTTTCGTAATAGATTCACGCCAAACATCTGACACGTACGAATCTCGAGCAGCGCGGACGTTGGATTTTAATCGGCGAAAGTAGTTGCGTGACATGCGCGTGAGTTGCAATTCGATAGTATCCGCATTAGAGCTGCATTATTCGGGCATTTTGATATCGGAACATCCTTATGATATACTACGATCATTATCGTGGACAAATATGATTTCAATTCACCATTCGTGGTCATGCCATTCCGAATTTACAGAACCGTACATTGTCAGCCTATTGCGAAACTAGATCGCCGGCTAAATTGGTTTTCGTCATATTTTGACTCGCTGAATTACCATCCGTCCGTATGTACGGAATATAGATACTGCGTTTCTATTATTTTGAATATAGCAAAATGGCAGGATTGACAAGTCTAAAGTAATGATTGTGGTCGTTATTTGAGCTGTCGAAGTATGGTTTCGTGACTTCTGGCCGTTCATTATGGTTTAGGTTGAGTGAGACAACACCCATAACTCGGCTAACTTTGTCATTGGGCCTGCAGGATATTAGATATTTTACGTAATTGAATGCTTTGACATTGGTAAAGAAAATTTATGGGGTTGGCGTAGTAGGGAATGACATTAGGTATATTCTTATTTTATTACAAATTATGATAATTTTCTAGAAGGTAAACCACTTATTTTTCCTATAACAGTTGCCAATGTCTTTCTTTGTATCTTACGTATAGAGGCCAAGTTTTTACTGGATGTCTGTTTCATATTGATTATAATAATAATATCATGAACAACAGTATTGTCACGACATGAAAAAATGCAAGGAAATTTTGTTATTTCCTCCACAATATTCCTATAACATGGATATAAGTCTTGCACAATTCGAGGTGAAACTGTTTTACATCTAGGCAACCTAAGGTCAATCGCCCACAACTAAATCTCCTAGACCACGTCATCCAATTACTCTCGCTTTTTTCAAAGCGGATATAAGATACAGATAGCCACTTTCTTTGCCTTCTATATCTTGACACACGTTTACATACGCTTTAAGCATAATAAAATCAAAATGTGCTTATAAGATTACCGCTTCAAAGGCCGGTTGGTTCGCCTTGGTGAATGCTGTATTGTCAGTTGACGCGCAAACAAACGTCTTATTAGTCAGGGTTCCTCCGGCCAAAGTGAAAACGTAATTGTTTTCTTTCAAAATTGTGTAGGCGGTGATAGTTTCTTTTCACCGGTTGTAGTTTTTGTAGTTTGTATTACATTTTCTATAGGGAGCGCGCACGAACCAAATAAATATTTATGTACAGCCTTCGTTGTACATTTTATTACTGTGTTAATCTGTGTCAATACTTCTTTACCTTCTTAAGATACCTAACCTAGAGTACCTACATTAGTTACGACTTTAAAACCTACGAGGGCTGTTTGATAAGTCCTTTTAAAAACTATTTGTAAAACCATTTTTCTGGTAAATGGCGTTAACACTGGCAGGCACAATCTTTCAAATGAAGACTGTCAAAAATTCAGCAAAAAAAACCAAGTTTTTGTCAGTATAACCATTGTTTAACTGTGATCACTCTTAAATATTCAACAACTATGGAAAAAACTGAATTTCGTGCCGTTATAAAACATTTTTTTATGAAGGGTTGCAGTGCTGCCACAATAAAAACTGAACTTGATTCTGTTCATGGCACTAACGCACCAACGTTGCAGACTGTTTATAACTGGATAAATGATTTTAAACGTGGTCGGTCAAGCACATCTGATGCTCCACGCTCTGGTCGCCCAATCGAAGTCACTACTGAGGATGTTGTTGAAGAAGTCCATAATATTGTACTCGACGACCGCCGAGTGAAGGTGCGTGAAATAGCTGAGAACACAGGCATCTCCACTGAGCGAGTACATAAAATCCTGCATGAAGATTTGGGTATGACAAAGCTGTCTGCACGATGGGTGCCACGTTTGTTGACAATCGAACAAAAACACGAAAGAAAGCGAATTTCAAAACTGTGTTTGGATATGATGAAGCGTAATCCTCGGAATTTTTTGAGTCGATTTGTCACTGTGGACGAAACTTGCGATTATTACCTATTCCCAAATCTGAAAAGATGGCTTGGAGGGCAAAAATTTTTGACAAATGAGGACTGCATCGCTGTTGTAAACGCCTATTTTGAAGACCTCGACAAAACGTATTTTTTGGGGGGGATAAAAAAATTGGAAACTCGCTGGAACAAGTGTTTGGCCCTCAAAGGAGACTATGTTGAGAAATAAATGTAAATTGTTTAAAAAAAATAAAAAAAAAATAACTTTTTAAAAGGACTTATCAAACAGCCCTCGTATGAACGGAATCCTTTGCTAATAAATGACTTGCGAAACCTTGTCTTATTCAATTATTAAATGACGAGTTCACAAAGTAAACTTTCTTTGTAAGTGCATTGTCGAAATTTCTCTTTGAATTGCAATACGCGTGCCAGTCTCTTCTCGTAGCTCATACAATACCCAAATTACTTTGTTTTACCTCTATTGTTATATTTGTGCGACGAAATTATTGTTGATTACATCTAATGTTATATTTTCATGGAAGGCGGATAAATAGAGAGATAAATAGTTGCGCTACGCTAATGATTCCTCTGAAAATTATAGTAAATAACGAACAAATTGAATATATATATTTAGGCTACTAATATCTACACATGATTGCATGAATAAAGAAATTGAGCGAAGAATAACTAACACTTGGAAACGGTTTTTGTCTCTTAGGGAAGTCATGAATGATAAATATATGCCAATGATAGGAAAAATTAAAGTATACGAAACATTTATTATGCCATATTTACTATAAGGGTGCCAGACATGGGTGTTAACAGACACACAAGAAAGAAAATTAAAAGTCTGCCAAAATTCAATAGAAAGGTGTATTTTAGGCATAAAAAGAGTAGATAGAGTGAAATTAAAAGATATTAAAAAGAAAACTAACTTTAAAAATGCACACACAACCTACAGACAGATAAAATGGCGTTGGACGGGACTTATGTTACGAGAAAGTAAAGAGAAGTAAAAGAAATAGAGGAAGACACACCCAAAAGATGGGAAGATGACCTTAGGAAAATACCTGGTCCGATTTGGACCCGTTTAGCAAGAGACAAGTTTACGTGGAAATCTTTAGAGGAGGCCTTTGTCGACAGACAAGCTGTTTCACATAAACACCCGGTTGCCGATCATTCAAATAACGAAAATTAGAATAAGTATTAAGTTTTTAGTAATTAGGCAAGTATTATGTAGGTAATTGTAGATGAGAAAGATTTATTTATTTTATTTATTAAAGATTCCTCAGCTGTAATACTTAAGGAGTTTTGCTTGAAGTCTATTTAGCTATGTTGAACAACGTAGGTAGCTAGGTACGATGGTCTTAAAACGTTTTGGGTTCAGGACTCCGGGATAATATACCTATAGGATTAACTTATTACTGGATTATGTTTTTCAGTCATTATTTATTACATTAGAAACCAAAGAATTCTTGGCATTGCAATTACTTCGTCGGGAAAGTTTGCAGATATATTCAATTTGCGAGTCTCGTTAACATTATTCGTTTGCATGGGGTTAAGAGGTATGTTTGGCGTAATTTGTATTCTAGTACCGAGCTTCACGATTTCGACCTTGTCAGGTTGCGTGCAGACTTGACCCGGCGATGTACTAGTTATTTCTAGAACATAATTGGCTTAGGATTGATGTCTTACGCTCGACAAGCAGGTGGACCGTCTGACGTCCGATTCATAACTAAGTTATTAACGGTAATTGATTAAAACTAAACAAAATACTCGTTAACTGAAACATATGAGTCCTTCTTGCGATGTTTTAAATTGGTTCTCGTGTAATTGTGCAATTTTCGTCTTTAAAATCTCAGTTATGTGTAACTTAGTCTTATTTTCAGTAATTATTATTGTTCTCGTCGAAATAGAATGTCGCTGCAATTGTAAATCACTATGTGTGTCAATGCTAATTCAGAGTTGCGAACACCCACTCATTAGTTAAGGTCGGAGCTTAGACGCTTGAAAGCACTGACAGAATGATTTACCACCGGCACACACCTCATCCTTATAAGAATAAATTACATTGAAAAGTCGATCTACCTACTCGCGGTATTGAGTATTGCATTGAAATGAGAGGTATTTCTATTTTTAAATCTAATCTCCACCTACGTGATAATTCTTATATCTCGGATAATGTTAAATTCATCTTCAAAGAGCACAATACAGTTGGCTTAATGTATAGTTAGAACTAAACAGCTTTTGCGGTTTCGGACGTGACGGTGGCAAGGTTCTAATTACTTGCAACCAAAGGTCGTCGTCGCGACTTGCCATGTATTCAGTAGGCGTTGTGTTTTCACTGCTTTCACAATATTGTTATATCATTTACGCCCCATGAGATTCCCATAAAAACAGGGAAAGTGTACAATCGAGTGGCCGGAGATGAGCGGGGCCGCGGGCATCGTCACGCCCAGGCCCGGCCTGTGTAGACAGAAAGAAAGTGAAATTTTCGACCATCAGACCTCTGGCCTGTAAATTATTGAGCGGGGACGTCTTTATAGTCTTTTTATGTTCCAATCGAATGAGTTAACAAGATTTAATCGATAGTGCTAACCAAATCCTGTTTACTGAGATCTTTGGGTTGCATGTCTGCAGACCTTTCAGTTACCCTGTGAGGTTTCTTAAGCAGCGTCCAGTATTGATCTAAAAGAAACTTTACAGAAATTACCCTATCTTTGAGACCCCTTCGAGCAGGTGCATAGACTGACAGATACCATCACCTATACGCGAATAAAAAATACTGCTCAGCTGTGTTCCTAGATATGACGGCCTCTTATTCAAGATTAAAAAAACACCTGCCTCACTCTTTTTTCTCTATACTGAAAAGCTATCTTCACAAAAGATGTTATGAAGTCAAGCTTAATAGTACTACGTCAGGCTTGTTCGAAATCAGATCGGGTGTACCACAGGGGAGTATCTTGGGGCCCATGATGTATCTCATCTACACTGCCGACATTCCAGTTGACGATAGCACCGTTATTGCCACATACGCCGATGATACTGCGATAATGTCAGTAAATGCAAACCCAGCACTCGCCATCAGCAAACGTGCAAAAACACATAACGGAAATAGAACAATGGCTCAACATATGGAGAATAAAGGTTAATCAATCCAAATCAGTCCACGTTACCTTTACCTGAGAAATGGTGACTGCCCACCGATCCTACTTAACGGTGAACAAATTCCTCATGATGTTACCGTAAAATACCTGGGCATGCATCTGGACAGAAGGCTAACCTGGAAAAAGCATATCTGGACCAAAAGAAAAGCACTGAATACAAAACTGAGATCCATGTCCTGGCTGATTGGTAGAAAGTCTCAGTTAACTAACGAAAGCAAAATGGCTGTTTATAAAACTATTTTAAAACCAGTTTAGACATATGGCATTGAAATCTGGGGAACAGCAAGTAACAGCAACATAGAAATTCTAGATAGATTTGAGACAAAAGCCATCAGTTCAATGTTCAACATCCCAAATTGCATTTTAAATAACTATATCCTGCAAGACTTATCAGAGTTAGATAAATTGCATTTTGTAATACGCACGAAAATATGGTAATACAGATATTCGTAGGCGGTGACGTCGGTGACGGGTACCGAAGTAATTTACGATGCCATTCAGCAGGCGAAGATTTTCATAAAATGTTTATTGTTTTACAACCTATATTGTAAGGCCTCGTCGAACCAACCAACACGACTCCTCGAAGATTGCGGAAATAGAATCTAATCTGTATTTAAAACAACGTTGCTATTCTCTTCTGTTTGCCTATTTAATTAGACGTCTTACAAACTGCCTTCACAACTGCGCCCGTAGCATGAATTTGGTGAGAGCGAGATATCTCACATTTAACGTCAAATTCATAGAGCTATATAATAACTAGACAAAAGACTTAGTTCGTACTTTGCGTATAAAAACTGAGTAGGAAATTAGAATAGACACTCGCTAAGACTGTATGAATTTGCCCTGAAAGAAGAACTTTGTAATCCCTTTTTACACGTAAAGTACATACACTTACATGTCTAATCATTACATAGCTTTGTGAATTTGTCGAGTGAATGTGAGCCATCTAGCTCTCACCAAGTTAACTAGCTACGGGCGTTGATGTAAGATGTGTTTTTATACAATTTTAAGTTTATTTAGAGAACTTTCTTACGAATTGTTGAAAATTATTTACGAATTGTCAATTGCAAAGGGAATAAAGAAAATCATATGTACTTGTTTAATTAAACTGTTCCCAATTAGAGAACTTCCTGGAATCCAATACCTACTTGCTAAACGAATAAGGATGGGATAAGGTTCTAATAACTGAACACAACGGGAATGGACCGCTAGTTATTTATTTATAGATTCTTTCATTATTTAATAATAGCGTAATTCTATTATCCTCGTGTCCAGGTATTTCAATTATTGTATTCATAATAATACGAATACCAGTATAAATATCAAATTGATAGCTAGTCTATAACTTGGTTAAGGATCGCGCCACGTGTATGAAATACTTTACCCTCATAGACGCTCAAAGTTCATTTTGCATGGCCGTATTGTGTCTGTAATACTAAAAATGATGCTGCTAAAAAAAATTATGGATCGTTCAAGTGGTAGCTGGTGTTGAAAGTGTGAATTGAAATACTCCATAATTTGTAAAAGTTAAATAACAAACAATAGGTATATCTTATGATAATATAATTCATCCATCAAGGCTTTTATAGTGTTTGTGCCAGTGTAAATAAATAAATAAGTTTCTCCGTAGTAGAAAGAACCGATAAGTTTTTATAACACCGGTTAAACGACGTGTTTTCAGAAGTTTTAATTAAATGAGTTTGTGCAGTGCAAGTGAAATTTAATGTTGTCTAATAGGATGACTGTACCAAATTAGTTGCTTCGTAACCTCAGTTATGTGGCGGGAATGTGGTGCACTAGAGGAAATCATGGTATTTACTTAATTGCTCGAATTATATGAATGCAGGATGGACCGTACATACCTAAGTCTACCTTTATCAACTTGCGCGCAGAAGGCAATTTACTTTATTTCAAAATATGGTGTGGTTGGGCTAAGAGTTTAGTTATTAATCAAGTAGCTATACCTGCTCATTGCTTATTGAGTCTGCCTATTGTGTCAACCTACCTTAAAAATATCATTCTGGTAAAACTGTAAGGATTTAAACCTTCTTTTTGATGTTCGTATCGTCGCTCTTAAAGGAAACCCTCAACGGTGTTAAGGCGCCGTGTTCATTCAAATATAGACATTAGAGACACACATTTAATTGCTCTGAACATTTTTCTAAAGATATAGATATAAGATGGTTGCGTTTTAAAAGAGCACGACGATCATATCATCCCTTTTGGATGAGAGCTTTGACATATACGCCACTTGTTGCCACCGGATGCGTTGACTGACGAAGACCGTATAGTGTATGTACCCACCATGTACCTACGTAATATGTCTGATTAACGTCTACGTGCATGCCACACATGCACGAATGTATAGGAATAGAGTTGAAATTGGAAAAAATGTTTCCCTATGTTTCTCCCAGTGTACCTACGCCTGAAAAACCGGCCGGCACAAGCGACACAGCTTATATAAATCTAAAAGCCAGGAGAAAAATAATTCGGCAGAACTGTCCGTGACTTTACAACTATGTAGGTAAATGATAAATGTTTGCTGTGCCAAACCTCACAAGCTAGTCCTATGCCAAGTTATTCAAGTGATAAGCTAACTTTAACATATCAATTTATTGCTGGTCTGCAGAGATGGTAGCGACGTTCATACATCCAGGTAGTCGCCTTTCGGACCGGTCTGTTTGCTTGCAGATTATGTCTAATGAGATCCCACGGAATCTCTCCGCGCCATAAATGTAGATGACCAAAAGCAACGCCTTGACATTTGTGATTTACGAGTATCTATTCCAGGGTTCGAAGTGATAATTATCATGATAATTATGACATACATACAAACCTATGATCACGCCTTTATCCCTTACGGGGTAGGCAGAGCACTAAGGGCCGATATAACCACATGGTGCCACTTCTGACCAATTTTTAGGGTATAGTTGAGATGTACAAGTTCGTGATTGATGAAAGTATTATTGACAAGAGAAGTGTGAATTTCAGGAATTTATCTTTTTTTACGTACTTTTTTTCGCCATAAAAACAAACTCGGAATTTAATTGTATTATTCTTTGCTGTTCATCTAATAATGCTGAAAAACTGAGACCCTTTTTATAGTTGAAATACAGAAAATTTTAAGAAGTTAATTGACAAATCAGTTAGGATAATTATCGGACCCTGATCTAGTCACGGGTTATTACATGCCATATTTAAATCATGGTGTTGTGTTTGCACAAATTCAAATGAATAAATATATGACCTGGGGCGTTCTTTCTCGTTTTTTCGAATTGCATACGTTACTATCTAGTCCATCCCTGAATTTTATCATTAGGTACCTATGTACTTCTTACTATAAGTAGTGGCCGGAAATCCTGGGCTTAATAAAAGGTTATTATAAATCCTTAAATCGACACTATTATTAGTATTAGTTTTTAATTTATCAAACTTTAGTTTCGCATTCAATTAAACCACTATCTAGGTGTAAATAGATTTACCTAGTAGAAGTATGATTGCAATGTGTGCGATTCACATGGGCATTGCATAAGACGACACCATATTAGCGTTTGAATCCAACAAAAGGTGCGCTACTCTACTTCACCTATGTTCATACTTTCCACAGAAATTGCACAATGATAACTGATGATATAAGCTTTATATGACGGCTTCATTACATGATTGTGTTCCTTGATATCAGAAATTAAATTCATAACACCTTTTTAATCATCACGCCTCCATCGCAACCCAGATTCATCACCTTTTGATTGATTAAACCAAAGAGTATTAAAAAAATCATGTTGTGTAATTTCGTTTTTATGTTTTGTTGATAGTTAAGCTAATATACCTACAGTCTCATCATTACTTATACAAAATAGGTACCACAAACCAACAGTAAAAAATCTTAACATAACAATAAATATTCCGCCTGATATAGGTGGTATAATCGAAGGTGATGAATATTAAAAACCGATAATACAAAACACATTATTTGCTCTATTGTATCTACCTTCCTACAGAAAGGTATCACAAAATAACAGTATCAGAAAACATTTGGAATCGCTCAACATGATTCTGTCTGATAAATATCGAAAGTGAAAAACATTGACACCGACAATACAAACAAATGTAATTTACGATTTCTAAACTGTTTTACGAAACTCGTATTGCCGTATTTTAATGTCTTTATTCGCTCTACCACGATGGCGTTATGTTATGAGGTGACTAATGATGATGGTGTCAATAATACAGTAGTTCTACTTTCATAATACATCACGCATCAGTTTTTGTGTCAAATTATGAAATATTGCACGGATCTTAATGAAGTATAATCGCTGGTGGAGAACGTGTTACAGAATCCCGTAAATTACTTCCTCTACTGTATGAAATAGATATTGCTAATGCAACTGCTGTATCTATTATAGAATTCTGCATATTTTCTTCTTTAATAATATTATCAAGTCTCTTAATAGAGTAAATTCTATTTATTATAGTGGATGATAGTAGTTTCTTGTCTAATAATCTTTGTTTTGGTGATAGTTCCTATCATTCGTCATCGTCAGCCTATTGCAGTCCACTGCTGGACGTAGGCCTCCCCCAGTGCACGCCACATGGCTCGGTCTCCCGTTTTTGCCATCCAGTCACTACCAGCCGTCCTCTTTAAGTCATCGGTCCATCTGGCCGGAGGGCGCCCAACGCTACGTTTGCCGAGGCGCGGTCTCCATTCGAGAACCCGTTTACTCCACCGTCCATCGGTTCTACGACAAATGTGGACGGCCCACTGCCACTTCAGTCTGCTACATTTCGAGACTATGTCTGATTTCGAGACTATGTTATTCATTATTATTACTTAAACTTTTCCTTTGGCATGGCTTATAGCTTTATCCATAAAGGCTTAATATATCGCAACTTTACTCGAAGCAGATACTTCTTCTAATCTGGGTTAAAAATGTAAAACGAAAATAGTTTGAGTGCTACTATTTTAAACCAGTTAACTAAAGGCCCTAAAATATGGCATCTAAACGTATATTTTATTTTATTACGCTGTATTTCCTGCGTCGAATGGAAGGGCATCGTGTGTCTCATTAAGATACAATGGCTGGCAACAGAAAAACGATTCTGTGGAACATTTAATATAGTTCATGGAATGATACTTCTATGGTAGGCTGTTAGACACACAGGAACTAGTGCGGTTTGCGTACAAAAAGTTTTTTCGTTGCTTGCTTCTAAAGCATATCGAATATCGTGACTCACGTCAACTTCCTGAGAAGTGAGACTATAAAGCTAGTTTTCATGCTGTCCTTGCGAACGATTCGTTTGTACACTTTTGTTATTGGGGATCATTACATTATACTAAACTCCGGAAGGCTTTTGATATACGTTTGGCATTGATATGATGAAAAATGAATTATAATGTTTAAGTTTTCAATGAGGTACTGAATGAAAAGAGGGTCAAAAAAATACTTCCGCCCTTTATAAATAATTGCAATAAAGTTGTAATTATGACTAACTCTTTAGATTCATCAGAAAGTTATCAGTTGACAGAGGAAGTTGAAGATGAAGTACCTGCTTACAAACCAACCGTAGTCTTACATTATCTTATAAACCTTTTATCACACAAACATCTTTCATAGCGCTGTACACTGGTCTTGTAATTTCTCAGCTCGGACCCAGTAGGAGGTTTGCAGGTATGCATTACAAATTAAATGTCGTGCGCATCGCGTTTACAAGACGCGTTGTAATATAAACTGTGTTGTTTTCTACTAACGTACTTTATCGCATCGTGTTTCTCTTCGCGGTAGGGTCACTGTCTGCTTAACAATTTTATTGTTGTACATTGTCAATTCAACTCGTTGCCTTTATTACTGGGTGCATGGTGCACACTCTTTTCCGTTGCTAAAGTACCCATGTTCGATTGAATTTCAATCGTTTAAGGCTATTCGGTCGCCTACTTAGTTGGACTGTTAAAGTGATTTAGAGAAAATTATAGGCTGATTGCTAATGGAATGTAAATGTTGTTTTTTTAGTGTCATGTTGGAACTTTAACTGTGGTTTTGTTATAAAGTAAAAAAAATATTAATAAAGAAGTGGAAAAAATTCTTCACCCGAGTGGGAATAAAGTTAAATTAAAATGCATCTTATTAGGGAATTTAATTTAATTTTAATGTTCATTTAGTAACAACCAGACGCGTAGATGGTTAATTAACTTTAAGAAAAAGGCAAGCATCTTAATTGGCCACTATGGTAACCAAAAATAGGTGCTGAGGCAGGTGGGTCGTCAGTCGCTAGTCATCAGCTGGCGCGTTCCGCTAAAAATAATTTCGCAGCTTTCAAAATATCATCGAGGCAGTTGTCATTCCGATCGGTCGATTATAAAACTTAACATCCTAACCGGTTGGGCGGCATTCAGTGACATTATGTTAACTAACTGGACTGGGGCCACATGGTTATAAAAAGAAAGTAGATACTAGTTTTGAGTTGCCATACCTACATACTGACTGAAGTTAAGTGTTTTACTATTAAAGGCATGATTTTTAAACTTGTCTGCAGTACAGTCAAAGGATGAAATACCTACCATAGATAGGGAGGTCCTATGGGCTCCCTCTGATCCTACATAGAAATAAAAATATTCGTAATATGGAAAACGATCACTTTAGTATCCTTACATAGAATAAAGAAAAACAGCATCGGACCATAAAGATGCGGACATCTTATTCGGCTATTCACCTACTCCTACGCGCACTTAATATGGACTGTATTTGACGATTCCAATTCTATACTCGAAATAATTGTATTTATATGGTCTTAGACAGTTTACTTTGTTACAGAGATTCTTTAATTGGATATAATGATGCAATATAAAGACACATCAGAGGATCTGGTCCTATTAGCATAAAGTTTACCCTAATATGTAAGAATATATTGCGTTGCTTGCTTTACAAAGCCGTTGTTCACAATTTAAAGACGTAAAATCATTCCAATACTTCAACTCATTCATGAGATGGTAATGCAACAGGTAGGTGACGTGTTATACTCGTAACTAAGTTGGAAGGTACCTATACATTTTCGAAGCAATTTTACCGAAGTGGTGATGTTCTGGTAAACTTCACATGATATGACACAATAGAGTTCGTCAAGTGCATTTTTATTTTAATGCATGGTAATGCAGTAGTAGCCTGTCATGGGTATGAAAGGAAGGAGACACGGCATGTCTAGTTGGTCTTCGCGAAATATGACGCTTGGCTAGCAGCCGGCCTTGGCGGTCGGACTACGCTCGGTGAACTTCGGCTACGATCGGCCTTTATACCCCTCCCCCTCACACTCAATGACTGTGCTGCTCCACTGGTCTCGAATTTCCACACGCAACGTCGTTTGAGGAAACTGACTCAGCTGTGCCCGCACACCTGCACAAATTTAAACCTTATTTCGAAGGTATTATGTTTCTCTCTACACCTTCCACATCGCTTACAGCTTCATACGTCATACTATTTCTTTCCCTCTTTTGCCCGACTGCCTCCGGCGAGCCAGTATAGTAAAAGCGTTCGAGAGATACAGCCACGTTATTTCACGTTCACTGGATCTGCTTACGTGCTTACAATTATCGCGTAAAACGTGTGTACGCTGGATTTTTACATAAATATCGAAATAAATCTGATCATTGGCGATATAGTGAAAAGCTAAACGAAAATAAGAATCAGTTACACGAATCCGCGAGTTTAACAATAACGAACAGTTCAATCAGGTAAAACCGCTATTGTCTGGAAAACATGAGTTTTGTTGTCATGTCACCCATAGAAAGAGTGTAGTGACTAGTGACTGCATCGCTATGTAAAATAGGGAGCGGTAACAATTTCCGAGTGAGTGCTTGTGTTGACACGGCCCAGTGAGCCGGGCTGCGATCCCAGTGTTCCTAGTGCCAGTGCTTGCAGTACGATTGCGGTCGCAAAGCCACTGACTGATGGAAGATTGCACAGTTGGGGTGGATGTGTGTCAAAGCGGGCGACATGCAGGCCCGAGAGGTTGCGATTAGCACTCGCAGCGAATACAGGCAAAACGGCGGCTACGGAGACAGCGACCGTCTTAGCGGCTCAGGTTTGTCTACTACTAAATTTTAATCGTCGTCTTCCGCCTATTGCAGTCTACTGCTGGACGTAGGCTTCCCCCAGGGCACGCCACAAGCCTACAGCCACAAGGGGGTTTTACCCATAGTTACCTCGCTGGTCAGGCGGGTTGGTGACCGCAGTATGACTTTCGGACTATGTTGTCAGCACGGAAGGCGCTGCTGCCCTTAATCGCCTCGTATGATACCCACGGGCAGGCATGGGGTGGTACAAACTCTACTCTGCCGGCAACACGCGGCTAAGTATCTACTGTAGAACTATTCGTGTCCCAGAATAGCAAGAATAGTAGTGTACCTAATTAATTATAATAACAAACAGATAAACAATCTCTTATTGACACAAATGTAATCACTTACTGAAACAATATGTTGCTCTCAAGGTAATTTGTGAAGGGTTTATTATATTTGAAATAGTACCTATTAATGATTCAAAATATGAGTCAGGTAGAATTAATTTTAACTACGAACAAGCTAGAGATAAACCGAGACTTTCCTTGTTATGAAACCTAGCCTTGTTTGTGCACCATGCAAAGTGCATACCTAATAATATTTACAATATGGTCGATTCTGTCGGTCACACTTAAAACTAAACGTAAAATTAGTCCTACCTGTCCTTTTCTCTGTCAGCCATTTATGTTAAGAACGGAGAGAGATAGACCTGACTAAGATTAGGTTTACGTTTAGGTGTGACGGTCAGAATCGACCCTAATCACAAAGAATATTTTAAGTTAGCGCGTTATGTAAAGATGCTAAACCTGTAATAGGCAAGGTGAATAACGTTTCCAAAGAACCACTAGATGAAGACTGCTAGGGCTGTGTGAATAATAGAAGAAAACATTATTGTGATTTCTGGGTATCAATTTTAGTGAAGCGTCTCTGTTATTTATTATTTTCATCCACTCAAAGAACACTCGTCTTCACCTTTTGCGTACATTCTGCAAAAAATGTTTCTAGCTCTCGTCACACAACGTTTTTACCCGCCCATCGTTCTATTGATAATATTCAAAGATCTATGCCTAATTCATCATGACTTCTGCTTAATATTATTTATTACTCATTCATAACATTAAAATTGGGGTCAAATTAAACATTCAGTATGAAATTGGAATCAATCAACCAATAAACGGACTGATTTCTTGTGAATATTTTCAGAAACACCTTTATTCTTTTGTCAGTATCAATAACAAATGTCTACACCTGTACTTGTAATAATTTGAACATACTTGAGAATTATGTTGAAATTGCATTGTGTGTGCAGCATTTACATGAATAATAAGAATATGGAGTAGCAAAAAACCAGTTGTGTAGTTGGCCCTTGCAAAAAAGTCTTCACCTGCTGTCCTTTGTATACTTTGTAAAGTCTTGTGTGCTCTAAACTAGGGTAACACTGACATGTGATAACACGATAATTTTTTTTAAACGAAAAACCGACTTCCTCCCAAAACTCGAGCTTACTAAAGTAAAATTTTACTAAAGGGCAAATATATATTGCGTTAAGCCGTGTACGAAGTTTAAGAGGCATAATATTGTCAGATTTATATAATGTAAAATAGGCCACATGACAAATGAGAAAAAGGACTAGACTTCGAATCTTTACGTCTGACAATATGATGATTATGTAGATAATGATGACCTCCGACCAATTTCGGTCATGGCGACCACTTCTACTCCTAGATATTACTAAGTTGGCGTTCATGCGCTCGGAGATGGCTTACATTTACATAGCCAATCTTCGCCCTGAACGCCCGCGCACACAGAGGACAGGTTAGTGCGCCATTATTGTATTATAGATAATGGCAGCAGGAGGACGAGTCTTAAGTTCATCACGTTTAGCGTCAAGGTCAGCTTGACGCTGCTCCTCGAACTCGTGTACTTGCTTTATCACCGTCCTGCGCCACTCTGGTCGTTGTGCTGACAAAACTTCCCATTTAGATGGATCTATATTGCATCTCTTCATATGTCTTTTCTGAACATCTTTGTATCTGAGGAGTTGCCCGCCGCGTTCCCGCTTACCCTCCTACAGTTCAGAAAAGAATATGCGCTTAGCCAATCTCTCCTCCGCCATACTAGACACATGACCGCACCACCGAAGCTGCCGACGCATTAAGTAGGCCTCAATGCCATTTACATTGGCTCTTCGCAATACTTCGGTATTACGCACTCGGTTGGACCATCTAATTCTTATGATGGATCGGAGGCACTTGAATCGATCCAGAGTGCGTATGTGGCGACGGTACATGCACCACGCCTCGGAGGAATATAAGAGATTTGGCAGCACAATAGCCATGTACACACTTATTTGAGCAACATATAATTACTCTCCTTCTTCCTGCCCTGTTCCCAATCATTTGGGGTCGGTGCAATATGTAGGTACTCTTTTTTCATTCATCCCTCTTATCCGTCATTTCGTTATTCTCATTTCTACCTCTTTCTCTATAACCATCTTACTTCGGACACGGCTTAACGCAACATATAATTTCATGGCTTAACACAATTATCTTCATCTTCAAATGCCATATTGCAGTCCATTACTGGACGTAGGCCCCCCTGCCATAGGGGGATTTTGTTACTAAAAAGTTCCACTATCTGTTTTTCGGCGGCTCCATCATCAGACCCTCGTTTCCTTTATATTATGTGTAGCTGACCAAAATTCTCTATAATAATCTAAAAACGGACTACTCGTGCCTTTTATATTTGAGGATATCCCTAGATTCCTTAGAGATTCCATCATCAGATGTTATGTTTTATATGTAGGTGACCAAAACGCTCAGTAAAAGTATAAAAACAGACTACATGTGCCTACAATATTCGAGGATTGCCCTCGATTTCTCCAAGATCCCATCATCAGATCCTGATATGGTGAATATGGGACCAACCTGGAAGTATACCATGACCAACTATAAAAAAAAAATTGAAATCGGTTCATAAATGACGGAGTTCTGAGGTAACACACATAAAAAATAAAAAAAATAAAAAAAAACATACAGACGAATTGATAACCTCTCTTTTTGAAGTCGGTTAAAAATAGATTACTGTTCTTACTGTTCTTTTTTCACCAATTTCGTTTCACTTCTAAATGAGTATTGGGCTTGGCTATTCTAAGATTATAGAAGTCGTATGATTGTGAATAATTGCCAACTTGCCACAGCTTCTGATTTGATTTGAGCGGTAGCTAGGTGCTTAGGTACATACGGATCACAAATCACTATGCACAACAAAACTCTCGTAGATACTCCATGAAAAGATATTACGATAACCTTGCGTTTATTGATTTATTAGTATTAAGTTATTTACTAGTTTTACAACCTACGTCAAACACCCAAAGTCCAAAAATAAATATCAACTTAACATAAAACCAATGTTTACGTAGCTCTTGTTGAAAATTCGATACCTTACCTATAACAGCCAATCTATACAGCAGGTAGCAAATTACACAAACAATTCAGCTCTTAGTACCTTGGATGTCAATCAAACATTGGGTATTTTAAATCAATCCTCACCTACATGAGAGTGATTCAGAAACTGAGATAAGATATCATTATGAGATAAACTAAAAAATATATGTGATAACATTAAGATGCTTTGTACAATACTATATAGTAGATAATATGTAGATATAGTAGGTAGGTACTTACAGCCAAAAAGACCGAATCGCCTGCATTTTATTGCCTGAGTCGAAGTCGAAGTGAAAACTTAAATTACATACTTAATTATAAGTAGGAATATCTACTCGTAAACCCCTTACCGGCAGATGTGTGTCGCGTTGGCATTCTTTGGCTATATACCATTTAAAAAATCGGAGAAACTTTAAATTGTCTAACTGTGGCTACAAAAGCAATATATAAGGTCTACCAAAAAGTAGTGATTACCTTTTGTCACGAAACTAGGTAGGTAAAAAGAAACAACTTTTATTATGGGACCAACTCCGAAATAGTGAAAAAAAATCTGATGTTTGGAACAGCCTTTTTTTTTTACAATTTTGGAGTTGGTCCCATAATAAAAGTTGTTTCTTTTTACCTACCTAGTGTTAGACTGAAAAATACCTGGTTTATTTACTAATTAAACTATTTAATACTAATGGCGTCACATTGAAACTACAATCAAAATACAAGAGAGAACTTTCATCGCGCGGGAAACGGGACCACAGACTATACAAGAACGCTAGTGCGGGGACACCGCGTATCGGATGGAGCAGCAGTGCTGTGCCACCCGTCACATCGTATTTTCTGCTATTAGTTCGGTCGTCCTGACGAATCCTTCGGCCTCGAAGGAGCACCACAGCATCTGTTGCACCATTCCAGTCTTCAGAATTCGGAGTCCTTTGGTATGATGTCTCCGTCGCGGGCCGCGGCAGACGTTGATCCTCTTGCGGCAAATCTCAAGCTCCTTTGAGCAGATTTTAAGCCCCTTACGGCAGTTGCTAAGCCTCTCACGGCAGAACATAAGCCCCTTGCGGCAGATCTTGAGCCCCATATGGCAGATCATGAGCCCCTTGTGGCAGATCTTAAGCCCCTTACGACAGATCATAAGCCCTTTGCGGCAGATCTTAAGCCCCTGACGGCAGATCTTGAGCCTCTTGCGGCAGATTTTAAGCCCCATACGGCAGATCATGAGCCCCTTTCGGCAGATCTTAAGCCCCTGTCGGCAGATCTTGAGCCCCTTGCGGCAGATTTTAAGCCCCATACGGCAGATCATGAGCCCCTTGCGGCAGATCTTAAGCCCCTGACGGCAGATCTTGAGCCCCTTACGGCAGATCTTAAGCCCCTGACGGCAGATCTTAAGCCCCTTGCGGCATGTGTTAAGCCCCGTACGGCTGATCATGAGCCCCTTGCGGCAGATCTTAAGCCCCTGACGGCAGATCTTGAGCCCCTTACGGCAGATCTTAAGCCCCTGACGGCAGATCTTAAGCCCCTTGCGGCATGTGTTAAGCCCCGTACGGCTGATCATGAGCCCCTTGCAGCAGATCTTAAGCCCCTGACGGCAGATCTTGAGCCCCTTACGGCAGATCTTAAGCCCCTGACGGCAGATCTTAAGCCCCTTGCGGCAGATCTTAAGCCCCTTACGGCAGATCTTGAGCCCCTTACGGCAGACCATGAGCCCCTTACGGCACATCTTAAGCCCCTTGCGGCAGATGTGTAAAGCCCCGTGCGGCAAATGTGCAAAGCCCCGTGCGGCAAATGTGCAAAGCCCCGTGCGGCAGGTTAGTAAAGCCCCGTGCGGCAAATGTGCAAAGCCCCGTGCGGCAGGTTAGTAAAGTTCCGTGCGGCAGATTGGTAAAGCCCCGTGCGGCAGTCTTACACAACAAAACAATAAAAGGATAATTTACTCTAAATTAATGGGACTAAATAAACATAAGGTAGTCAGTTTTGACACCTCCTCATCAGACGATACCTCTCGTCTGGCACACCTAAGCCTAAGTTTATCGCATGCTATATTTCTATACCCTCTTTTGCCCCAGGCGGCTGAGGTAATTTCATAACTATCGTTGGGAGCATGATGAGCAAATTTAGCATGATGTAAATCATCCTCCATTAAGGCGCGGTCTCAAGCCACAAGGTAATTCAACGAGGGGTATTCCAATTCCTCGACTTACCTTAGAATGAATACCAAGTTTTACCTTTGGAGATTTGATATCGCTTCAAAATCTTGTCCCCATATAATGACATCATCAATGTCATTGTCCCCATACAATGACATCATCAATGTACACCTCTGCACAGTCCTGGATTACAGGATCAAGGATGTCATTTATGGCTCTCTGGAAAACTATATTTACCAATCACAAAAAGTTAACTGGTTAGCTGGAAGAAATCTCTGTCAGAGAAAAGCTTGTTTTTGTACATATATTTTTTTTATATTATCATCTTATATGTTTTCTGTGTGTTCAGTAAAGAATAATGTTGAACCCAGTGGTAATGTCAATGTATCACCATATTATTAAACAATAATATCCTCATTAACTATAGTCACAAGATGACATTTCTCACAAAAGCTTTATCATTGTGTTGCATAAGCTGCCAAAATCTATATAAGCTTTAGACATGAACTGTTTTATAAGAACTGCTTTAAAATATTTACTAATCAGAAACTTCACAACAAATAGTTTGAATTTTCCTTACAACTTTATCTTGTAGTTTAGCTTTACGCCTCCTACACTCTTCAGTCATATGGCCTTTGATATTACAATAGGAACAATGTTTATTTTGATTTTTCTTTACAAAACAGTCCTCTTCCAGGTGTCCAAGGCGATCACAAAATGCACATTTTCTGTCATCTTTCTTTTCCCTGATAGTTTTCCTGCAAGCTGTTGCTTTGTGACCAACCTTGCCACACTCAAAACATTGTATCATTTTATTTGATTTAACATGATCATCAGATACTGCAGTTGATGTTATTTCAGAATAATTTGATGTTTTCATAGATGCTAAATATTTCAACAGGGTATTGGTGTCATGGCAACCAGCAGATAAAGCTCCTACCTCAAGCAATTTATCTCCAAGAGTGCCTATAATTGCTCCAACTATAATATCATCACTCATGTCACATGACATACCAATGCCTAACTTATCATAATAAAATTTTATTGGGTCTTCATTTTTTGATCTAACTCGATTGACAAGCTCTCTAATTTGGGATAGCTTATTTTTGGTAAATGGAAATGCTTGAATTAACATTTTCTTCCACTGATCCCAGCTGATGTCATAACAAGTCTGACGCTCATACCAACCTTTAGCATAACCTCTTAACTTTGAAGTGCAATTGCATATTAAGGTACGCTCATCCCAAGCATGCATTTTAGCAATACTCTCCAAGTTACGGATCCAATGCTCAATGGACACAGAAGATGTTTGCGGATCAAACTCAGGTATAAATTCATTTCGCCCAACATAGCGCACCACTGACTGCACTGAAGTTGACGGTCCGGGACTCCCAGATACCTTTTCACTGTGATAATCCTTACTCTTCCGCAATTCCTTTATAAGCCCTTCTAGAGCTTCAATTCGACACTCTTTTCTCATTAAATCTCTCTTATATTTCTTAGATTTAGAATGTCTTCCTGACAGTTCGGATGAGGAAGAACTATCCGATCTATTTCTTTTCTTATGCCGACCCATAGTAATAATTATAGAAACTCAAAAATATGAAATTTTACAATTTAAATGAAAGTAAGCTAGTTAATTAATATAGTCTAAGCACACACAAAACAATAATAAACTAATCAATATTTGCTTATAAGAGTCCAATGACTGGTAATAATAAAAATTAAGTTTCAAATTATTAATAGTTCAATCTGTTCAATTATTTCTTTTAAATGCACTTTGAAAATGTCATCAATATCACAAGAGATGCAATTACACAAAGGTTACAACATAATTTACACAAACTTCATATACACAATTGTTCAATAATCATAAACTGTTTATGAACTTAAATGCACCAATTCTTTTACACTAAACCAATCATAGGCTAGTATTTAACGCCTAGAGCAGCCCTCAATCAGCATTAAAGTTCTGCTTAATATAATAAAAATGATACAGCTCACCAAGTTGATGCTGGATACCAATGCACTTAGAAGATTGGTAACAGGTGCAATTGCATGTAAAAGTGCATTCTTCAGCTTTGAGGCTCATCAACCAAGACGTGCAAGCGGTGACCTCACCCAAAATCTATAAAGCATACTCCAAGAACCCAGTATTAGTTCTCAATCTTGCCAGAACTTGTGTTCATGCACACACACAACACAAATATCCACAGTTTTACAACTAAACTCAATGTAAAACTGTTTAAAAACGATGGTTTATCACTATTACAGTTAGTAAGGCAAATTTATAGCAACGAAAAACACAAAATATACTTTTAAGAATATGGTACAGGGTACAGTCAACGATCATGCGAGTTATTTCTTACAGAAACCCACACAATTATTAATATTACCAATTGTAGGCATGAGAAATATCGCACTTCTGAAGCTGTTAGACTGAAAAATACCTGGTTTATTTACTAATTAAACTATTTAATACTAATGGCGTCACATTGAAACTACAATCAAAATACAAGAGAGAACTTTCATCGCGCGGGAAACGGGACCACAGACTATACAAGAACGCTAGTGCGGGGACACCGCGTATCGGATGGAGCAGCAGTGCTGTGCCACCCGTCACATCGTATTTTCTGCTATTACTAGTTTCGTGTCAAAAGATAATCACGGCTTTTTTGGTAGACCTTATATACCTAGAATTTAAGCTTTAAAGAACTTAGTTACTTTTCAATAGTAACTACCCTGTTTATAACAATGTGTATTCCATCACAGCGTCTAATCGAGATCAATAAAATTTCTATTCAGGTTTCACTTTAGTTTACTATTGTTTCCTAAAAGTAATTTCACAATCGAAATTATTGTAGTTTTTGCTAGCTGTCATTTTCCATAATTCCGTCAATAAGTGACCTCCAATGACTCAATAGCGATTAGAAACAGTGGGTAATAGTTTATGGCCAATTCATTATTGTCCAGAGAAAGCGGTAAATCTATAACCTGTCGCTAATGCTTTGAACTTGTACTGTTACCTCTTTATTCAATTGGCAAGTCGTATATTGAGGCGAGGCCGGGAGGTAGCAGCGCCTCCCGTGTTGACAACATAGTCCAAAATACAAACTGCGGTCACCAACGCGCCTGCCCAGCGTGGTGACTATGGGAAAATGCCCCCTTTGGCAGTCTTGTGGCGTGCCCTGGGCGTGGCCTAAGTCCAGCAGTGGACGGCAATAGGCTGATGATGATGATGATATTGTACACGGTGTAAGTTGACTGGTTAATCCCCAACACGTGGAAGCTAGCTCGCGTCATAAAGATCGCGCTAAGATTATAGCAAAACGTGATTGATTATTAGCTAGCTAAACACCCGTGGAAAGGTGTTTCATCGCATAAATTGAATTAGCAATGTTTTAGTCGGTAGACTAGCCACGACTGCAAAACTATCTAGCCAAGCATTGCCCTTTTGTCGAGATAGAGTTATCTGAATTCGAATATGCGACTTGATATTATTATACCTATATTAACGTGCATTAGAAGCAATAAAACAAACAGTATAATGCACTTACCTACCTATTGTGTTTTAAATCCTGAGTAAACCATGTAAGATCTATTAAGTGAATTGCCTTCAAGCGAAATCACTTCCCCTTTTAATTTCGATTTTGATAGCCTCTAATTAATTTACTGTTAAACACCGCTATCTAATGATTAATTCCATTTCAATTGAACGAAGAAAACAATTAGCTAATGCAGTTCGATTAGCTGGTTGCAAAGTTTATACCGTAAATGCGGTATCCGAAGTAGTTTTCGTGAGTGGCGACCTTGTGCCGTCTGACATTGGGTATGGCGATTTCGAATCGTGTTATTATACTCGACCAGAGACGGGCGAAGGCAGCGACCTTTGTGCTCGCTTGCCACTGAACACTCAATGACCGTTTAGCACTTATCTGGTTGAAATATTTTATGTATGACAATTGTTGCACCATGCATATACGGCTAGAACAACAGCAATAAGCTTATCTTAAACTTCTCTCGGCACGTGCAGCTGTTTCAAATGATCGCTATCTCGAAAGATCTAAATAGGCTAGTATTTTAGATGTAAAATAATTCAGTCAATTGTTGCACGAATTCTGTTATTTGTATCTACTGGGCTCCGTTTTGAATTTGCTCACCGCGCGTAACGCGGTTGGTGTTGGTATCAACGGAACGCTTTCTATCTGTTATCTCGCGATCGCCACAAGCCTCGCCCGCTTCGACTCGGCAGCCGATGCCGACACGATTAGGGACCCGTTGATTAAATGCTCCAAAGCAAATAATCGGATTTGACGCCTTGTTGCTCGATGCATTTTATCTCTTTCTAGGTCAATTCTAGTAGACGATTTGCTCTAGCTATTGATGCTTGATTTATCGATCTAATCGATGCAGCTCTACATTTTCCAAATAATATAAAGGTGATGTTGTATGCGTTACCTAATATGTATTCATTCATAGTATTATTGTCTACCTATGTGTAGTTTTTAACATAATCCACAGGTTGATGTTGTGTCTTCGATTTTCAAGTAGGCACCTCACTTATTTGCGTATAATAAAATTCCTGTCTGTATATTTTCGAAGTTTACTTCCAAGTCCTGTGCCGTGTCAATGTTATTAATATTCATACTGTACTAAAACTAATAAAACTTCTGTCATAAATACAGCGAAATGGAATGTATGTTTTATCATTTAAATTACATTTTGCGCAGTCATGCGTTGTTTGAATTTTGAATCGGACAGGAAGAAACCCCAAGAGTATAAAATTATGTCATTCAATAAGGCACAATGACTGACACTAGGACAGAAATAGAAAGTGTCAAACATGTCTGCAGTTGGTGTAGCGTTGCTGAATAACTGAACGTAAGTTTGACTAACGGTTTGTTATATAAATAAATAGTATTTCGTGTTGTAGTTTTTCTACTCAACCAAGCAGTTGTTTATTGGCCGCCGATACTTGTAATACTGGAAGTAACCTAGAATTAGTTTCCAGTTTTCATGTGCGAACTTATTGAAAGAAATTGCTAATTATCAGAATGTTATTAATTACTTACCTGACCAGTTAGTTAATTATTAAACACAGGCAAAAATATTTTTCAGTACGTAGTAATGGCGACGAACTCGTATGTCCATCAGAAGTAGTACGATCGAAAATATAGAGCGCAGATATTATGCCAAGCAAATTTTACGAAATTAGGAGCTGTTAAAGAAAGAACTAAAAATGTTAATTGTGTGTAGCAATTTTATTTTGCAAAGATACCTAGATAAGTCTACCGCAAAGGGACACTCGGGTCACATACCGTTGCGAGAGACGAGTGTTCCGCTCATGCAGATCGAGAAACGAGTTACAGCCATACTTTCGATGACTATCTGGTAATTGAATTCGAGATTCCTGGAAAGTTCATCACGGCGATCCCGGCTGTTATTTGTTAAAACTTCTAGAACTTTGCAAATAATAATAATTTATTTCAAATATCAATGTTTACAATCACTTAAACTATACTTCCAGGCTATCCAGCACAATCTAAACTCAGTCACCATTGTAAATACAAGTCCGTAATTCTTGATGCCCATACTAGGTAGACCCTGTGTCACAGGCATCAGTGCTTTCCTCATTTGTCATTACACGGATATTTACAGAACTAGAAATCGCTCGCCTAGTCTTTGTTATTTCTGTTACATAGAATTCTAGATGGCATGTTATGTGAATTTGAATGAAAATGTATGCGTGTGAAACGTTCCAAATGTCAACCATTTGCAAATCAATAGCAAATTCCTACACAAGTGCAGTAGTAGGTAAGATTGGTTCGGAAGCACCACATTAAGGTCAAGAGTGCCGAAACATTTACAAAAAAATACAGAAAACTGATCTCGAGAGATTTTTTGCATATTTCAGATTAAATGTTCCATTGTTTTCGTGCAAAATTTTAAATTTGTAATAAATTTTGATCTCTAGTATTGAAGTTAGCCGCCAGTCACTTAATTTTTTCCAATAGTTCTTCAGTTTGCTCATAGGATAGCAGGTGTGAGTACTCTCTAACAACAACTTTTAACTCATGTTTTGTAAGGTTGTAGATATCATGGAAACGACTAACCTTGTTATACAAATATCCACCCAAGAAAATATGAAATGCAAATATCTATCATACTTAGATAAATGGTAAAGTACTGACACACATAGTTTATTTTTTGCCTCTAGCAAAACTTTTGTTGTTTTTGTAGATCCGTCGTCATAATTCTCAGCTCCTCATGCATCTTTCACTTTCACATTTTTTTGTCCTGACCTTGTTTTTCATTGATTTGGTGTCGAACCTTAGTTTTAATTCACCGGGTCACGTCTGTCTGTTTTGATTACATTTTATATCTTGTTGCATATTATTGTTTTGCCAGAAATGATTCAAAGACAACTGTTTTTGTTCACCCAGCCACTGAAGCGTGTTATTTCCGCGGTTCCGCCATGCAGGGAGGCCACGGGAACGGTGAACACTGCCCAGGTCACGTACCCCTGTGGTGATGACTTATGAATTACCCATTTTTGAACATTATATAACTAAAATAAACATAACTACCTAGGTATTGTCAATTTTACACAGTGTGCCATTGGGATCTATTTCAAATTATCACTTTTCGCAAGCAACTATTTGAATAACAACATAAGAATATGTTTTCTGCAGAAAGATATGGCTGACATAACTTTGATACACTTCTCTATATTATTTAATAATCGTAGCTTTAGTCCTATTAGTATAAAATAGGGATATAATGATAAATATGTATACTATTGTTTCTTCGGTCCCGTGGTTGATACGTTAACAAAGAGTGCACAAGTAGCTACCGTGGCGTTTGTATTAAGTCACATAGCTTTGTTTGTAAAGTTCAATACTAACTAAACAATATAACTCAACGAATCAATTGACTTTGTACGGTCATCGACTGTTGGTTGGTACCTTAGTATTGTCATTGTTGATAATATTGTTTATGAGTCTCTATCTTATGAATCTGATAAGTTGGTAGATAGATGCTTCTATTTTAACCTTTGATTCTTTAATGTACATGTATTTCGTAATCAACTACTTACCAATAGGGTAGAGGGTACCGCCGCCGCCGTGGTGGTAAATATGGCAGACGTTGGGTGATCTGTGATATGGCCCATGTGTAAATGTAAATAAATTTAACTGATTGGTGTAGCTTTGCCGGCATAATTAAGTGCAGAAATCTAAAAAAAAAAAATGCGTCACAACTTACTTTAATCATTATAATAATGACCGGAAATGTAATGCTTAAAAGTAATGGAACTGTTGTATAAGTGATCTCAATATGGTGCAATTTTCTTAAATTTACATTTGTTATCTCAGGCTAGGGTATTGTTAACCTTATTATTAAGATTGAAGTTATTGTAACTGTCAGATTTGTAGGTAGTTTGATTTATTCATTTGACCATTTTGAACGGTTATGCTAAAGTTGCTAATTATCGCCATTTCAAGGTAAAACATTTTATATGCTGATGGCTATGCTACAAAAAAGAGATAAATTTAGATACACATGAAAATATTGTGATAGAAATTTATTCACTTTTTTCTAGAGCCAAAAGTACCTTACAGAGAAATATATTTTGTAAACAACTATTATTCCGATTATTGTTTGTAAAGTTACTTCCATCCTATTTATTCATGTACTTACCGTATTAGGTACACACCTATGATATATCTGCTCATGAACTGTTTTTTTTTTGTTTCAGGTAAGCTTTGTGCTATCGTTTAAGCTTATTAAAGAATGTAGGTATTTATAACTACATCACCAGGTAAGAGATTAATGAAATGATATTCATATATCATGATTCATACAAAAAAAAATTCTTTGGCGTCATTCCCATGTGGTTTCTCGGCGGATCAATGAATATCTGCTATGTTATATTTCAAGAAAATCTCAACTGACTGAGTTGAGTTAAAAGGTTCTTTACTTCCATTATTGTTTGTTTCTCACTGTGATGAATGAAGATTCATTTGGCTGGGTAAAGAGTCGTTTAGAATTTCGCACTCAAGTTCAGATGCCTCACCAATAGGTACTGCATTGTAACTGACTGTATGACCGTAGTAGGTACTTTTTTCTCTCAGTTCCATAAAAAATCCTCCGACCATGTTAATCAAATTTAAACCATTTTGTTTTATGATTCGTATCATGATAGGTATTCACTAAGCCTTAGCTTATATAGTTGTCCGTCTGCGTATCAGAAGTACCTATAGTAAAAAAAGTCTCCAACCAAATTTCGGCCATGGCGTCAGCTCAGCGAACACTAGCCAACTGCGCAGGAGATATTATAGTGCACAAGTGCACTCTCTATTCCATCACCCTCATAGTCCGATGGGACGGAAAGCCAACATGGCCGAAAAGAGATCACACGCAGGACCAACTGTTTAATAATATGCTTTGAAAGCACAAGCTAAGTGATAATTTTTCTACATTAAATTAAAATCCGATGATGAAATAAATTCAGTGTACAGGTCTGTGACTAGTATCGAACCTATACCCACCGATTGGAAGGCACACGTCTTAACGATTGGACTATCGCCGCTTTAATATCTACCTAGTACCTACATAACTCGATTACCGCCTACTCATTGCCTCATAAATGGGTTACTAACCCGGCTTCTTCTTACACATCGTTGTCACATTATACTGTGTTCTCTACTGATAGAAAACCGTCCGCAAGTTATTATTCGTTCTCTGTCTCTAATTGACCTTCGACCATAAAAAACCAGTTCCAAAGTTATTTGGAAATCGTTAGAGAAAATTAGTTTGGTTCGTAAACTGGCCGGTTGTGTTGGATTTTGGTTAGTAAATATTAGAACGATGATGGCTCTATAATGTATGAGTAATTATTTTTAAAAAATACGCATTAAAACGATTAATAAGTAGGGTCTACTGAGCAAATCAGATTAGTTGTGTATGAAACTATTAGAAAGTAATTTTTATAGCACTTACACTTTCACGATTTTATTATATGTTATGATTTTATTATGATATGAAGTCTTAGGACTGTTTTAGGTCTATTGCGACAATTGAAAACTCTAGCTTTGAGAACATTCTTAACTATATGTAGATTATTTAACTAGAAGTTATTAGTTCTTCATTCATGTACAGGGTGTAACAAAAAGGGTATGTTAAGCGAAAAGCTATATGAACAGCCCACTGTAGAGAACCTATCCACAAAATTTGAGACCCGAAATCACATATTAATTTTTCCGGATAATATGGAGAATTTTTAAATATCTCAGGAATTTTCATACAATCTTGAAAAATAAAAATGTGATTTCGAGTCTTAAATTTTGTAGATAGGTTCTCTATAGTGAGCTATTTACATAGCTTTTCGCTTAATTAACCCTGTATAGATACTGATATTTGTGGGTTGTCCAAGGCGTGTGGGACGAGGCCTTTAATGACTCTGTTTACCTCGTAATAAATGCATAGATACATCTGTTTCCATGAACAAACAGTTTAAATGACAAAGAGTAAAAATGAGCTAGCTCATTCCTCTTTGGCTGCGGTAGACGGACTTTATTGCTGTCTAGAAAGTCAAAACTATCAATATTGTGTAACATATCTATAACAGTTACGTGTTCAGCTAATTGTTTCATATCGAGATCATAGAGTTCGCGTGTCGTGACACATTCTTGGCGTTATCGAGCTGTTCGTGATCAGAATCCGATTCTACGTGACTCGGATGCTATCGAGACTTATTGAAAACTTTCATCTGCTTCCTATCCTATGAGTTGCATGAGCATTTTTGAATCGATACATATATCTAACGAGCTTCTATCTGTCTCGGGCTTTTCTATTTTTAACAATCAGTACATAACTTTAATATTTATGCAATAGAAATATTATTTATGTATACCTATAGATACTTAGTACTACATAATCATTATAGAGGGACTGTCATGGTTGGTCACGGATCGTTAGCTATTTATTTACTTAGTCGGTAAGTACATACAGGACCTTTGATCATGATTTAGTTATTGTCCAGTTTTTGCATTGTGTTTTTGTGGTTCATGGGCTTGCAAGCATGACGGGCAGTCAAAAGAGTGCCTCCCGCCAAGGTTGAGGACATTGCACGGAAACAATGGTAAAATAATATTGGGATTTTTTCAGGTTCGTACACCGGACGATGCAATACGGTACTAATAATTCAAAAATGTTGACGGTTTTTTATTAATCCTAAATGAAATTTATCTTAACAGGTATCAAGTTTACAGGGTCAAGAAAGTATCTGATTAAACAGTCTTAATTGTATAATAATAATTACCGTTCATGTTCATTATGTTACGTCAAATATAATATACTTTCTATAACTATAACTTAACAATAAAAATACTTAAATAACATATAATATATATAAATAATAAAAAAACTATAACTAGTCTGATGTTAGGAACACCCGTCTTGGTATGAGTATCGTTATGTGTTCTGTTGTTTGGTTGCCTATACTCTAAACCAGGGGTTCCCAAACTTTTTTCCTCATAGACCCTTTCAAGAATTAACTGGTTCTGGTGGACCCCTTATAGGCTTACACCACATACAAACAAATTAATTGTGAACCCCCATTTTTTCATGCCAACGTAGACTCCATCGAGTCTCCTGTGGAGTCCCTGGTGGTCCACCTGGACCACTTTGGGAACCACTGTTCTAAACACTTCTGTATATAAACAAATACGATGCATTTATGTTTATACCCTAACTTGTGTACCTATACTTAACCTGTCAACATCTCATGAAGTTAACATTAACAAATGTGGGATGGGCATTTGGGCATAATATAACTGTTTTATCTAAGTAGATATGTATCACCCAATGAAAAGTAGAAGTAAGAAAAGTATTGTAAATAAGTTAAGTATTTCAAAAATAAAGGTTATCATATATTTGTCATTCCTCTTATTTTATCGGCGACTCGCCGCAGGTATCTAAACCGTAATCACCTTGAAGCGTCACATGATAGTCTTGAATGTGATTCGATAAACACGATACTCCGATATTATGTTTCTGGCGGTTCAAGTTTTGCAAAATATAAAATTACAGAAACCGTTTCATCTTAGATGTTTTCAAAAGTGTTTGCTCAGTGTTTTAAGCGTAGTTTGCTACAGTTATTTCGAGCGTGTTACTGTAACAGTGTTTTGAAAATTTAATATTCAACAGATGTGGTTAACTGCAGTCGCTTTATATTGCTAACTTTCTCAGTGCGTCCATAATTTTAGGTGGTTTTTGTCAGATTTACCCCTCTTACAGTATTCGTAATGAATGTTTAAATGCTGTATTTATGGCCGTCTGGTCCTGGAATGACGTGACGTCACGTGGCCCGCCAGTCTATGCTCATGCTCTCGACCATGACGCCGCTTCCGTTACGGCTTCCGGCTTCTACCACAAATTGTGTGAACTGTTAAATCGAATCGTTTTATAATCTAGGTACGTACTTGCCTTATATTTCGTTGTCTTTTTTAATTTGTCAGCCCTCTAGGTAAGTATAAAATCACCACATACAATAAAAAACAACTTTTGCAATGAATCATCCGTCATTGTAAAAGAAAGATCGGATACTAAGCAATTTCCTAGAATGCACATTATTTTAATGGATACAGTTACACCAGACTTGACCAAACCCATTTTACTTTGTTAATGCAGCAGACATGACGCCGTAGGTACTATAAATTTTCTATGAATCACATTATTGATATGGTGTCCTTTCAAGAGAAATATTACACTTACTACAATATAGGTAATGTTCATGTATTGTTGTAGCAATAGTTCATTAATTTCTTTTGTAATTGCCAGTGTTTTCCAGAGTAGGAACTAGAGTTCGTGAGACTGCTACTTCTATCTCACAACCTTCAGAATCTAACTTGTGTAAATGGTGTAAAGTTTTTGAACTCAAATAAATAAATACCATACCATTCTTTGAAATAATTTTGTCCAGACAAAAAGATGTTAAGCCTGTATGACATCTTTCTGTGCTGTGAAAATTATAAAAAAAACTCTAGCTACTCGTATATGCTAACTAAAGTTAGTAAGAAAGTTACCCAGACCACAAGAAACCAGAGCTTGAAGCATTCGCTTGATATAGCTGCATGTGACATATTACTAGGTAAATGATACCTGAGTATCGGGTACCGAGTGTGCCTTAATTAGTGCGTGGAGAAATTATTGCTCATTTATTATATGGACAACAGATAGGTAGTTGAAGGTACAAAATGTTAAGATACCTATCTAAACAAGCATGCTGTTTTCTTTTATGGTACCTCTACCTATAGTATTTCTCTATTATTATATCATTATTAAAGACTACCGACCACCCACGACTTCGTCCGCGTAAACTTTAGAATTCCCGTTGTTTCCCGTTTACGGGGGTAATTTCGTGAAATTCTTTCTTAGTGTACTATAGGTATGTCATAAAAGGAAGTTACCGTCCAAATTTCACGTTTCTACCATTAGCGGTTACTTACGGGTGTGTTGTCGTCTACATGTCAGTCAGTGGTATATTCACCTTTTATATACCTAGATGATTGATTTGTTGACCTGGATTATTATTTCACTATTTATAGTCCGTTTTATAGGGTGTCCTTTAATCTAAGTATAGCTAATGTAATTGGTTTTTCTTAATTTGGGTTTGTCCGCAAAATAGTTGTCGCCAAACAATATGAACTCGATCGCGGAATAAATCACCTAAAATCATCGAGATATATGAAAAAGTTTATTTTTATATCAGTTCTATTTTTCATAATAACAACGCAAACCAACACACTAGATAGGTGCGGGTAAATAATGATAATGAGACAGACCAGTCGACCCATATACCTACACGCAAACATGCAAATGAGCAACGAAATTTTAAACTAGTAATTTAAATCGGGGTGCGAGTAGAAAGTGTTGCCTAACAATGTGGTACGGCATGAAACGTAGCCGGCATACGAATATATTCAGTCTGGCTTAATCTGTGCCGATAGGGAAGTCGATCATATAAGTTTTGTATTTAAGAGGCGTGAGCAAGGGTTTTATGGAGAAAGTGTCCTACTCTCTGAAGGCGACTCTTGCTTGAGTGTCAACAAGATATACGACAAATCAGCTTCTCTAGAAACACGTACTATATCTGGTATTAAAACAAATGCATTGGCGTTGTTTACATTTGAGAATTGAGATAAAACTATGCTAAACACGTGTGTAAGAAAGACTTCAAATAAACACGCCAAAAGTTAGTCGACTTATTTACGAGAAGCCGCTTTAACGATAGTTTTACGACTATTCTCTATAGTTTATTCCATAAATGAGAAAATAGCTTTCCGTATTGCTGTTGCAAGATGAAAGAGGAGATATTATTGTGTTGTAATCTATATGTGGAATTTCTTCCGAGATGGTAAAAGTGTTCTAATTTTATAGCAGCCGCGTTATGCCTCTTGTACTAAATTCACAGCTGTGGATGATTCACTGCTTTGTCCTCACCCACGCGTCTTTAGTATTAAGGCTACGTGTTCTCGAACTGTAAGATAAATGAATATGCGTCCTACCCACTTCGGTAAGTATTCTGAAAGTGATAAATATTCCATATTTTGTAGTCCCGTAGATATTCTTGACAGGTCTCTGTACAGGTATTGTTTTTTCTTTTGCACAGCACTCATATAGGTTTTTAAGATAACACAAAATATCATTGTTTCTTGAAGTTTCAATTCTTCAATCTAATTTTTTTCTGCTAAATGTTAGTTCACATGAAAAAAGAGATAAGTGGGATTAAATCGTGTTCTGTCAACATAATTTTCTGAACCGGAAATTACTGTCGTTGGAAACTTCTAGAAGAGGTCAGTTTCAAAATGTCCATTTTACCTTACTATTAGAAATGCTTTTAATATCAAGCACTTCGACCAATGAAGTCTTTATCTTTTTCTTCCTGTATCCATAATTTGATTACACGCATGTGTAAACGCGTCACGAAAACATCTAGCGCGACTTGGTTACATGACGTAGGTGCCTACATGGACGTAAAATTCTAGATGTTTACTAGTAGTCGTGGCATATTATCAAGTGTTGCTAATATGCTCGCACCGCAACCGCGACCGTGACTAAATACCGACTTGATAAGCTCTAAGTAATGAGTTTGTACTGTTTGTGCTTAGCTGTTTTCTCTTGCATCTGGTCACATTCACACACCACATCGGCCCATTAAAGCATCTTGAGTAGGCAGCACAAGTGATTCACCCTTGTAACCGGCTTATTGATGGTACTTATAAACGTTCGTTTGCCGTCTTGTAATAGCAATTATATCAATTGCTCTTATCTCTCTCCAAGTGCAGCTGTAGGGGTGTTGCTAACAACACATACGTCTCACACTGGATTCTGCTCCACGTATTCATCTCGTTGGGTAATGACTACGTTACGTGACGTTATTTTGTTTCCTTAATCTATTCTTTTATGCATTTCATTGTGCATGTGACCTAAATTAACTTCATTAGTTAATTGAATTTATTGTTTTCCGATTTACATACATCCATGTAACAGTTTTCTGGTTATCACATAGGTATTTAAAAATATAATACGAAATCGTATTAGCATATCTTGAAATATATAATGTATGTTTAAGCTAGTTGGACTACTAGCTCATGTTTGCCCTCAATGTTACTTTATCTATGATAGGTAGAAGATGGAAATATACCTTCAAATCTAATAATAACTGTATCACATGTCAATAGAAACAACATTTAGTCTACTACTTACCTATGTGATTGTATCTCAATAATTACCAAGAAAGCAATGCCATAAATGAAGGCGATTGAAGAGTTGGTCCAGAGTAGGTCGTTAACCATCTTATTCTTTACAGTGATTATAAAGCGAAAGTTTATTTTGTAGCTAAATCACGTAAATTCACTGATGACCATGAAACTTCATAAATTGTGGTTAAAGAAAACGTCATGTGCGTAACCGCGAAATTAAAGCTCGTGCACAATTGCATTTTGAACGTTTTAGTTAGAATATATTCTAGTAGATGTGTACTAGCAGGTATGAAGCGTACGGTAATCTGCGGTTGTTCTGCGTTGTGCTCATCAAGGTCAGAATCATTGTATCTCAATAATTACTAAGATAAATTAAACCTTAGCAATAATCGCGCTAACTGAAAGAGAATACCATAAAAAAGTTATTTTTTTCGAGATTATAACACGCAGCCTTAGAAATAAGGCGAAATATTTAAAATCGGCGCCCGGCAACCCATGGAATACTTGAGTGTATTTAGTCCTTTATGGGTCGTTATAGGTGCGCCCACCACCGGGCCCTACACCCTCCACTGACCCTCGGATCTGATAACTCATAATTGCGAAAACAGGCACTTGCACTAACTAGAATCGCCACGAGACACCAGACCCGAGCACTGGCGATTGTTTGGAAACGCCGCGTGTGTTCACTCTGTGGTTCAATTTCTTATGAATGACAAGATGATCGCGTTCTGACTCGCCTAAGCGACCTAGCGATACGCACACTACGAATTAAGTGATCCAGATTACATTTTTCATACAACCTATGTTGGCGTTTAGTTAAATAATCTGTCGCAACAAACCTACATAAGACGAACGCGTAGGCACCGTAAATTCACTGACTGACCAGCGATGACAACTTCTAGTATTAAAAAAGGTTAAAGTAGAAAATTCATGTTTAGCCCACTTTAGGTTTAGAGTAATTAACTAACCGCCACCCTTACGGGTACGTATTCTATACATCAAATAAAGTGAAGTTTATGCCGGAAAAATGCTGGGAAACGATGTAAATTTTTTTGATTTTTTTTAACTACTTGATCGGGCGAAATTTATAGTGCCCAGCGTTTATACTAGTTTTTTCATAGATAAATATTAATTCGTGAAAAAATCTTGCTACACGCATCAATGTGCATTTATGCAGAAAAACGTAGTCTATTTACTCAACTTTGGACCCTAATATTTTGCAAACCAGACACTTCCCAGGTATGCCTTCCATGGAGAAAAATCATCGTGATGATGAGATTCCGTAGTTTTCGGGAACGTTGACGACCAAAAATCACCCAGTAGACATACAAGGTGTGTGTGACAGCCAGGCAAATACTGAATGAAACAGTGAACAAGTACCATTTTTGACGACAGTGTTAGTAGATTTGATATCCGCAAAGTTTGCTTTGAATTGTATCGGGTGATCCTGCGACTATTTAAATTAGCTTTATGTGTGTACGAGTACATTGCCGTTTTATATCACTTGTGACTATCCAATGGGGTTCATTAGTATTTTACTTTTTGGGACTTTCTTTTCGAAAATCATTCATAGTTTAATTTTTGTTTTTGAAGTTTACGTAATTTCTTAATCCTGGTAATGCACGGTTTTGAATTTTCCTGCGAAAATTTTCAATATGAATCATAGATCTAGTCGTTGCCTGCTGTCTGTATAGGTAATCTGTTAAAAAAAAGTGTATTCATCGAGTGAATGCCATTAGACTTTACTACCATAATCGCTATTGCCATGCAGTCGTCGACATGGTCGTCAGTATGTGGGCCTACAGACATCTCCGCACGAGCACGCACGAGCGCGCACCGCGTCTGAAGCTATCCATTCGCCATGGATACGTGTCTGCAATTACCACGGACGACCCTAACGGTGCGTGTCGGTGCGGGCTGGTCCGCGTCCGCCTACATTTATCACCACGGATCTAGACGCACCGAGACGGACGCGTCTGCATTACCACGGACGCTCTGTTTCCCACGGTCGTGGTGCGCGCTCGTGCGCGTCGGTCCGCATTCACGGACCGTAGGAAATTAACGCATGACAATGTTGTAGGTTTCGTAGTTTTATCTGATTAAACCCAAATCAAACTAAATAACAAAGCATTTAAAACAACAACCTTATGTAATAACCAACGGCTGACTCCAGAAATCCCACAACTCTGTCAAAATTTTAATATCAAAGGTATTCTTATAGATTCACAGAAAATCTACTTACTGAAATACTGTATCCCGAAAGTTTGTCATCAATAGGATACCTCTTTCCGGGGGTCACCGGCCGCAATATTGATCTGTCCGCCTTGCGTTCGGTTAAACATGCCTGCCGCCACTCTCCAAATACTTTACGATCCTAAACACGATTAATGCAATCACGACAACTTTGTCAATCTGAAGACAGTTGGCATGCCTGGGAATTAGCAGCCATGTATATTAAATTCATCTAGCAAATAGACATGAATGTCTTAGGCAAAGAATATTACCGATAAAATTACTTTTAGCCGTCTATGATATTGGCTTTCATGTGGTAGGCCTGCACTCACTCATTGTACGATGCAATGCATCATGCATGTCATAAGGAGACATAATCCGTGTTATTACATAAGAATTTAATCCTCGTTAAAGGTAAACACGAGGGTGAGTATTGCCTAAATTTCACAGATATTCCACACAGTATCTGTAAAATAATACATACATAATTAATCACGCCTTTATCCCTTACGGGGTAGGCAGAGCACCAAGGGCCGATAGAACCACATGGTGCCACTTCTGACCAATTTTGAGGGTATAGTTGAGATGATCTATAAAATTACATTTTTAAACAAAGTCTAACTTAAGACGCGGTTTTGTAATAACACCTAATATGTATAGCAACGCACGCTACAGCAATGGATTGCAATTTACTATGAAACGGTACAAAACTACATCATTATTCACATAATAATATAAACAGAATAACTAGAAAAGCTACATATACACATTTGAGATTCAACCAATGGTGTTCCGGTATACAGCGGATGTATTGCCTGCGAATGCAAACCGAAGTGAGCCTCGGTGCGGAGAGACCTCGAATTATGGCGTAATTGAGCCAATTTAGGACCAACACTGTAAATATTATGTTGGCTAAGTGTTGGTCAAAAACTTTGCCTTGGATGTAGGTAAGATAACATATTTTAGTGAGGTATGTACTAAATTTTTAAAACTTAATGACTTTCAAGTTATAGTGGACATCTTCTATGTGTTTGTAAGTAAATGTACATTTTGCGAATGTGTAATTGATTTGAGCAACAACAATATATCGTAAGTTCTGTATTTAATTATATATGTAAAATTGTATTCTAGAATTTCAAGTTATAGTGGACATCTTCTATGTGTTTGTAAGCAAATGTACATTTTGCGAATGTGTAATTGATTTGAGCAACAACAATATATCGTAAGTTCTGTATTTAATTATATATGTAAAATTGTAAATTTTATAATCTCTCTCTCAAGATTATAGTCATGCATTTCACATACAATCCAAAAAATTTCACACATTGCACCGAAAAATCTGTTAGTTGTGGGAAAAATCAAGCGTTTCTCTTATCGTTAGGTTCGTTTTCATTGTGTTATGTTGTTTACCTAACTGGACCAGCTGCTACTCTTTCTTTTTATTCTCATTTAGACGTGATTAAGTGAAGTTATGACTTCCATGCTATGTTATTCTTTAGTAAATGATCATTAAGAAACATTGTGGTAAATTATTTAGTTTGATGATAAATTGCAGTTTGAGTCCATTTTCTGCGCCTATGGATAGGTAGGTATACCTATAGATCCAAGAAGCTAAAACTTTGATCAATAACAGTACCTATAGATAGGTAGTTCCTACTCGGAATAGATATATGTGAAAGGGGAAGATGAATGTTGATTTATTTGGTCTTTGGTTATTAATCGTTGGCTCATATCCAAATTATTTCGGCTCAGAACTATGCAGTTTCTTTTACCATGACATGACATCCGGTAGGGGCTAAATATTTTACATGTGTAACTTTCTTGTAAAATATGTTAATGTTGCTCTGTCTGCTTTCATAAAGATTTGTTATAGCGAAATAACTAAATTAAACCTTCCCGTCATAAATACATTTTAGTTTGGTTAAGGGTAAGCACAAAAGTTTTGAAATCTCATAATTGAATATTTTTAGCTGTATCTTGTATTGTTATTCATATATTCAGTGATTTCAATTTAACATACCAGGCTAGTCGGACTCGACCAAGTAATTAATGGCAATTATGTAGCGATAGTAATAACCGCTTGGCAAGTAAAATATTCCGTGTAATTTGATTAATTAATGTCTCGGCCTAAAAACTTGTACGTGTATTGTTTTATAATGCCATTTAGCAATAGGCAATAGCTAGTTTCTTATATCAGCGGAAGAAGCAATTTGGTAAATATTTCCTGATCTATGGAATAAAGATAGAGTTTCCGAGAGCCTGATAGCAACAAATTAAAGTTGGTCAATATTTAGCAATGATTTCTTAGGTATTCCACTTACTGCTATTTAATAATCAGATCTTGAGTTATTGTCAATTATACATTAGTGATTAATTAAATTTCTTAGGTAAAACCGTAAAACCGACTAGGATGAGGCTGTTTACCATGTTATAAGTTGGTAATTGGAATATCCTTCATAAATAATACACCAGTTCAATACTCACTTCGCCTGTATTTGAAGCGTTTCCAGTTTCCTTACATAAGGCTATTTGTTGAGTGGATTTACTTGTTTCTGCTGCAATTCATCAAGCCACACACAGTGGGTGCAACAATTGATCGCCCACGCCGACGTTTCGGTGTTAAAACAATGAGATCCTAAAATGTCTGCGTCCCAAATTGAGGTGCATCCTACAATTCGCCATAATTTGTCACGCCTTATAAGTATGCTTACTTAGGTATTGGTTAAGGCGAAAAAGTTGTCTATTTTTTTTTTAATATTTGTTGAGTGCTTGTTGAATATTTTTTGCTTGATAGATAACATTTTTAGGATAATGTTTGTAATAATCAAAACCTTTTGGACAACGGCGGAGATGTTTTTTATCAATAGCGGTATTAACCGATGAGATTTCAATGCAATGGAAATCTTTTTAAAGATAAGCACGTCTTTGTAAATTATTATCAATGTAACTACCTAAATCAATTGTATGGGCTATATAAATTGGCCGCGTGGTGCCGGCAGAGTAGAATTCGTACCACCCCATGTCTGCCCGTGGGTATCGTACGATGCGATTAAGGGTTTCCGGGAGGTGGGCAGCAGCGCCTCCCGTGTTGACAACATAGTCCAAAAATACAAACTGCGGTCACCAACCCGCCTGTCCAGCGTGGTGACTATGGGCAAATACCCCCCTGTGGCAGTAGCCTTGTGGCATGGCCTGGGTGAGGCCTACGTCCAGCAGTGGACTGCAATAGGCTGATGATGATGATGATGATATAAATTATCGGTGTACAATAAATAATATATTTTCAAGCTTGCCCGCTAAGCCCACTTAATGAAGTAACTAAAATGAACACGTTGAGTCATCATTATCTCATTACCATTCCGCCTCACCGATAACGCCTTGTACGGAAACGGCTCACCTTACGAAACGTATGAGGGAACTTTCGATAACTACTCAATTTCGTTTGACACACATTTGCTTTAAAGTATCTTTCAATCTGTATTTTAGAAGTCAATTTACTTACTTTACTTGACTGTCTCCTTTACCTGCGATCAGACAAAATTGATCCAAATATGGAATACCTGTTGACTCTAGCACGAAAAAGCATTTTGAAACATATGCCGATAAAGAATTACCAATGCACACATAGATAGATGGATAAATAGAATTTATTTCAAAATTACACATACAAGGACAGCAACAACATAGAAGATAGAACATGTGAGTTTTCTGATGATTATAAGAATTCTATAATTAGATTGTCTACTAAGTGTAGCAGCATTAGGAATAAATACGCCTGCACGTGCAACTAATCCTTCTATTCGAACGTGACTCACTCGTAATTTCATATTAAATTGAGATTCAAGCGCTGTTAATTTAATACGTGCCTAATACAATGTCTTGTAAACAATAGTTTACGATCCTTTCAAAATCCTGATAGCATGCGTAATCCACACAGGTGCCCGGTGGGTTTAAAGTAACAACAATTTATGAGACACTATTTTATCGTAGGCACAATAGCCTATATCCGCCTCTAGACTGCGCGGGCACAGATACTAGCTATTATACTATACAGTGGCTAGATAGAATATGACGCTAACGACGTAGGACTGTGAAATCTTTCCTGGTTGTTCATCGTGCTTGTATAATTGTGATGATCTGTCTTCAAAAGTCTGATCAGATATCAACGACTATTTGAATAATATTACATTCCCTTAACTTGCTAAAATGGTTTTCTCAATTTTTACTCCAATTTGATCACCATCATCACATCAATTAGTCTATTGAAGTTTACTGCTGGACATAGGCCTTCCCTAGAGCAGACCACGAGGCTACTAACATAGGGGAGTTTCGTACATATTCACCATGGTGGACAAACGAGTCTGTGACCACAGTGTGATTTTTGGACTATGTTGTCAACAATTTGATACTTAGTATCCAAAATTATTCAAAAAAGAAAATGACCCGTTTTTAAAGCATTACCGGTAGAGGTAGGTTAATCTTATTGTTTATAACAAATATTTCATTTGAATTAGAAATGGTGCGAAGCGTTGAAGGAAATACATTAGCTTCCACACATGCAATGGAGAACTATTATTTAGCTTGTTTACGTTCAGTTTCACGCTTCGCCGTGGAGCTCGCGGTACATACCTATACTTACAACAAGAATATTCATACGAGTATGACGTCTCCTCCAAAGACGTCGATAATAGTCGTCAGTATGTATATCCAATACCAGCACTTCCTTACGCGTTAGCTGACGTTCTTAACTGAAAGAAACGTTAACTATTAAGTGGAATTCATGTTGAAGGGTGAATTGAGGAATTATCCTTATGAATAGCGATTTTCACTACTGACTAATGTGGAAAAATACACCCTTAATGCACGCACATGCCACTAATTGCGCCTGATTCTTTCGCGTACAAAACCGGCACACTTGAGCTGGTCTCATTTGTCCGAATCAAACCATTCTACTGTTTTCCTTGTACTGTGATCCAGTATTGGTTTGCTGGCTTTTCCGTGTACGTGCGTGAGTTTCATACATACTCTTAGATTCATTCAAAAAATATACAAATGTACATTTAATTATACTTGTTTGTACACAATAAGAGGCTTACCTTCGAACGGAAGAATAGGAACTGGAACAAGTGAGTAAATGGTCTGTGAGTAATTTATAGGTCGCTTACATGAAACGATACGTACACTAATTTTTATATTTTGGGTCATTTGAAGCGTAAAGCGTACAAGTCGGCAGGTTTCGATAGTAATTGGTAGATTGACGTTAACCAATCTGTAGCTATTGCTGGCGGCTTCTTTGTAAATTCACAGTTCCTCGAATGGTATTAATAGTTTACTTACCTACGTTATGTATAATTAGCAGGATTTTGATTCCATAGGTATATACAGGGAGAAGAAATATTATCTATGAGAAAATATTACATCCCAGTAGAACGCTATAACAGCCCGCGCTGTTAGTTTTCATTGACTTTTTAAATAATTATGGAACTTTCATAAACTTCCGCCATCATAGCTTGTTGTTACATTAATTTATCTTTCCCCTTAATTAAATTGTCTTCCGTCCTCGCCTTGGAAAGCAGCTGACTGTGTGAACATCACATCCAGTGAAACGGATTCACAAATAACGGCCCAGTAAACCTACCAGCTTATTGCCCGTGTGAACAGGCAGTGTAGAACGATACCTAGTGCATAAATTATAACCATCTATTATGAGGCTTCCAGCATGAGCACGTACAATTATAAATACAACACCAACCGGCATTTATAAAGTTTCCAACCTGAATGTCACCTGTTCGGGTGTTCCTGTGTTTGCGCTTTGCGTTATTTAACACCAACGATAATACTCTTAGTGCATTTTCGCCTAAACATGCAACTAAATAGGTGTGATTAGTGATTGAACACCTCTGCTCTCCTTTGTGAATCCGACACCCATCAGGGTGCCGGATTCAGTGTTGGCAACCTAGAATGATGCGCTGATCGTACCAGGGGCGTAAAATTATCGTACCTGACGAAAAATTATCGTATACTTTTGAACGACATAAAAAAAACGTTAATTATTAATAAAATAGATATTATTACGAACTTATATTGCGCTCAGCCGCTCGTCATGTCCTTTTTCGAATTTTATGATCTTCACATGGGTACATTGCGTACAAATGGCGCGAAAATTTGTGTTTCAAAAGTTTTACAAAAATAAAATGGCTCCAAAGTTGATCAGTCGATTATTAAATTTATTCATGAACACATAAATTGACAAAATATGTAATATTCAACGAGATATATATTTATATATTTCTTATCTATATATGAGTGAACGAAACTATCGAAATCTATTACAATTCGAAAATTATCGTACATTTGTGTACGATAATGAATCGCAATCGTACATCGTACGCTGGTATCAAATTATCGTGCATGTACGATAATTATCGTACGGTTGCCAACACTGGCCGGATTCACAGTGCATAAGTACACATGTAGACACAGCTATGTTCCGAAAATAAGGTAACCAAAACTGAGGAGGATCACGAAGAAAATTCTGCAGCCACATTTAGCATAGCAGGGACAGATCAGTGACAAGTTGCAGATGCAAAGTTAATCACGGTACATGTATTTTGAAGTACTGGATACAGTAATGTCAAAGAATATTAAGTTAGAACAGTTTGTGAATTGATCAGACCAGACGAATTACTAATGAAGCGAGGGATGAATAAGAGTTCTGTTCTGAGGATTGATTAGGATAGAGGAGAAATTACTAGAAAACTAGGTATGTATATACAAATCGGTCACGTAAGAAAAGTTATGATTCTTGCAGTTTTGAAAAATAAACCCTATCATTGGACGAGTTAATCGGAGAGTGAAAGTACGTAACGCTTGATCGAGTTGGTGCTCTTTTATTTGTTGGCAAGTGTCAACACTTTACACAACAAGTGATTTCGCTCGGTTTTGCTTGTTAATTCTCCACGCCTGTCAACATCAAACCAGAGTTGAGATTCAGCAGAATACGAGTATTGCGTTTCTAAATTAGTAACTCCTACTATACTTTTTGGTTATGGTTATTTACTCCTTGACTATTTATGAATGAGGCATTCTTCTTCTCTATGGTGGTCTGCCTTTTACAGTAAGGTTTTGCAGGCGGTTTTGTAGTAAGGTCGTCTGAGTTTGGAAAATAGCCCTTGAAATTTTCGCGATTTAGGCTCCCGCTATAGCAGATTGAAACTTACTTCCAACTAGGCCGGACCCGATTTTGCACTGTGCTTATCTTATTTGAAATATTTGTATTGCACTTAAAATTGTATATTATTAGATTTATAACTATTTGCTTTCTCCGATAGGATCCAAAGAAAATGTCTAGTTATTCCACGATCGGCTTTCACTACTTAATCAATAAACTTATAGACGATATTTACTTATTAATTTTAGAGTTTCCGATCGATTTATCAATCAGTTTTAATTATAGCTTTATCTGAAATGTTGCATAAATCTGTTTATGACTCGGTTCAATGTTGCTTGGACGGAGCAGGATGTCTTAACTTATAGGTAGAAAGAAGAAAAGTACACAATTTAAATCCAAGGGCAACCATAGAATCCAGTTAAAATAGTTAAAATATGATTCTTTGTTTTAAACACCCTGTTTAACCTACTCACTTGTCTATTTACTTTCGTATGTTCGTGTTGTGGCTAGTCAGACAACACTGCTATTAGCCTAAAAAAATAGACCACTCTGGGGCCCCGTTGAAAAGTATTATTGAATGTTTTTTGCATTCGTAACATAAATACGGCCGCAATACATTTCCGATTTTTTGCTGTACCACGATGACGGCATAGTACTGGTAGTTTCCAATGTATAATTCACAGCATGATGTTTTAAATTTGAACCATATAATTATTTTCCGGTAAATTATACCTTATAGTTCGATTTGATTAAAGTTTTTTAGGTATGTATGTGTGTACCTGCATAAAAAACTAATAAGCCTTGTTAGCTGTATAGTTTTCCTAGGTACCTTTTTAGATAGGAATGGGTTACGTAAAGCTAGGATAGTTAAGTACTATGTAAAACAATATGTTTAGGAGTAATTTGTACAAATTTTGGTCTGTTTGGTTCCTAACTATGTATTATTTGAAAAGAAAATTTTCCTTGTCGGCTCCGCTATCTATAGGTAGTCTAGTGTTAAAAGGAAAGTTTAACTTTAAACCACCTTTAATTTAATTTGTAATTATTATTTAAGTACCCACTTTACGGTACATACGGATGCAAGATGCGTTCGTTACCTTCGATAAAACCAACAAAAAGTACTTACATGAAATATTCGTTACGGTACATATTTCATACCAGCAATTTTAATATCGGAGTATCGTAAACATCGGTATCGGAAGAACGATCTCGTTTTAACTACCTAATATTTCATCATATCCATTGCGAACCGTTATAATAACATAACGTATTGATTGGACGGCATGTATGTATAGTATAATAGTTAGTTATCATTATTACTATCTTCAGTTCAGTTATGTGAATCAAATTAGTATTTTGAAAAATACCTCTTATTTTACAATCTAGGACCACGCGGTTGAATATGAGGATCGGAATGTGAAGGCATAGGGCTATAATTCTCTCGTCTGAGATACATGAGATAGACATTACCAACCTACACTTTCTCAGTGCATTGATTGTAGTCATCAGTATCTTGACCACCATCATCGTTCCTGTCTTTGTTACTTGAATTGTCGAATGCGCACAAAACATATGTAGACTCTGCCTAAAGTGGTAGTATTTGAGTGAATGGCAGTCATATTTCCTATAATATCTGCTTGACTTTTAGATATTTCTAACATAAGGAATAAGAAAATGGTCGTACCTGCTTCTACTCGGTGTCCAGAAATATAAATAATATTTTTAAAATATCTCAAGTAACTGCACTATTTATATTCCCAGTTCATCAATCTTACCCAAGCCTCCACGTCTTGTCCAAATAAATTATTTTCATCGCATCAACATCACGCGTGATATTGATTGGCACATTGATTGTTACTTTTTGATACGTGACCCTAAAGTGTTATGTTATTATTATGAAACGGAGTGACAGAGGTACTGAACTTGGCATATTGTGGGCGTTGCGGTCGATGATTGCAGAAGGTATCCGTGTTACCTGTGTTTTGTAAATGTTTCCACATTTGACGCTATATTCGTTTGCTGTTTCTAGATTGCCGTGTTATTTGAATTCTCTTGTGTAAGGTATCGTGACACTATTGTGTTTCCGAGATAGGTACTGCATGGGTTTGTTAATGTCGTGAAGATGAACTTAGCCAAATTGAAGTTATAATGTCAGCTCAACTACAAGGCTCGTTTGAGAGTGCATATTATATTAGTTCACAAAATATCGTTGCTATAAATTATCATCATAGGTAGATAGAACAATATTGACGACTGTAGTGGCCCTGCCTGCGACGCCATTGGTCCTGGGTTCGAATCCCGGTAGGTGCAAACATTGATATGACGATGTTTGTTTCTGAGTCATGGATGTATCTATGTATTTGTATACCATTTCTTAGTACCCACGACATAAGATCTTAGGGATCTTAGTGTGGGACTAGGTTCAATGTATTGAGAAGTGTGTAAATATGAATATATAATATACTTAAAACAGTCCGCGGGTGGACTAAAAATACAATAAGTACTGTAACTCCGAAATTAGGTACCTAGAGGTTTCCGGCGACTCAGTCCGCAATCAATAGTACCCAAAAGAATCCTGCACATGGAATTGGCACAATGTGGAATATGCGTCTGACACGAAAACAGATTTTTTTTATTTTATTCGAAAGATATTACAAATACAAACCGAATAGTGCATAAATAACATGAATCGGTCCCCTTATTACCTAACTAGCAAAAGCAAAGCGATAGCGAAAATTGTACAAAAATCACTGATTACTTGTCAAATTCGTATTACGTAAAATTAATTTCAAAGGAATTTTGACATTTCAAGGCGAATATTATACAATTTGGTATCGCTTTGCTTCGGCTTTGCTATTGCTTGTACGTACTTGTATCAGGGGGCGCTTAGTAAATACCAAAGTTACAGGAGTTTAAAAGTGAAAAATTTAACGATAAAAATTTACAACATAAAAGAAGTAATAATATACAATTTTACACATATTTTGAATTATCTCATTGATTTAATAAATACTTTATTAATATCTGCACCCATTAATAAACAATTTTTATTGACAACAATACACAAAATATTACGTTTATAAAATAAGATAACTAATTTGAGACGGTTGTCTACTATGACGTCAAAGTCTTTGCTATTTTAGTATGGAGCAATCGGAGCGTTTCAAAAACATTTTTGAATTGCGGTAAATCCAAAACGGTTAAAGTTAGATATACCATTCCAAGGACAAACTTTATTATTTTTTTACATAGAATATAAAAATGAAATAAAAAAATTTCATGTATATACCCTACTATGTGGTGCTCGTCGTAATAGTAGATTATTGAAAGTAGACGGAGATTGCCGTGTTAATAAGTAGATATGTATGTAACGAAAATCAGATGCCAAACGCAAAGGTAACCTTCACATTCTAAATCGAATTTGTAAGGAATAGGTGGTTGTCACTGTTCTAAGGATGACCAGAGCTAATACTCGTTTATATAAAATAATACCTAACTTAACTAATTGGTAAAAATATAAATTCTCCATCTACCACATCGTGGACAGATCTTTGCCGTCGTGATAACGGTGCTCATAATGCGTGTTGTTCTTATTTAAGATGAGCGCCTAGAATGCGGATCGCTTGTCAAAATTCAGACGGTCCGTTCGTATAAGCTATTAACGCTCTAAAAAAAGAAGTTGGGAAAGATTAAAGAACATCAAAACAATTTTGATGCTTACGGCTATCTTTTGAGCCCGTTATCAATTGCACAATTCGATTATGAAAAAAGTACCTACCTGATTACTTTATGCTAGCTTACTAGTTAGTGCATCATGCCTGTAGTAGACTCTGGATTCAGATAGAGGCAGTATGATACTTTCACATATCTTTAAGACTAATAATTCTATTAAAATATATTAGCTTTAGCTATTAGGTTTGGGTTTCATGATACCATCAAATATTTTATTATCTAATTTAATACCAATCGCGTAAAGCCGCACCCGGCATAATTTATAATTTTCTCTACATCCCCAATAAAACTAATGTTAAAAATGAATTAAATCCAAACGGAATTCGTAATGTAGTCATTTTGCTGAGGCCACCCAATTTGAGAAATTACCTTAAACGTAACCTTTGAACCAAGTTCAGTCAGGTAACGATCGTCAATGACTTCGTGTTTTAACGGTAAGTGATACATCAATCTTAGTTATACCTCGGCTTGGATGATGCATCATTACCGGTCGAATTGTTTCTACATCAAAACGTTTTGACGATGCTTTATTGGTTTCTTCAAGTGTGTTGTCACGCTCGTTAACTATTAAGCTGACTCAGCCCATAGTGTTCCGTGGGTTTGCATAACAGTTAGATACCTACTTAGCTATTAGCTATATTGAAAAATATAATGTTAAGGTGGATCACAATATTTTTAGGTTTTGACACCAATCACAATGACAGATGGAAATACCAGTTTCAAACGCGTATTCCTATTATATACTGTAATAAATATAGATCTTTTAAGGATGTTTTATAATTATCTTCATTGAGACGTAATAGTTCTAAATGGCACAATAGCTAAGGACGTACCTACCAAGTACCTACCTAATTACGTTCAATGAATGAAACACATTGCGGTTGACAAAAATGAAAGTGTTATTCAAGAACAACACGCGTTCATTGTTATACATAATTTACATATTGAAACGTTTCGGGGCATGAAATTAAACAATCGCTCGGACAATTCCCTCTCATTACCAGAAAGAGAGATTCCATAATACATGGTATAATGGTGACCACAAGACATTGGGGCGTTCCGCGACGACCTTGTTATGATGCAATAATGTAAAGAAAGCGAAACCGAAAAAAGTCGGACTAATTCGCGTGGGAGACGCAAAAAACTAATATTGCGACATAGACACAGTCAGTAGTTCCGCTATTTTCTCCCAGAATAAACAAAGTTTAAAAGTAACTGTAAGTAGTTAATTTTATTTCTACGCCCACCTAAGGGATTATGCTTAAAGTATATCTAAGTTTATATGATTTAGTTAAGTACTAGTGGACGCCCGCGACTCAGTCCGCGTGGACTACAGAAAAAAAAAACAAAATATCGAAATTATCCGGGATAAAATGTAGCTTTTATGTTAAGTGGGACCTGTCTCAATATATTCGTGAAAACTGCATCGAAATCGGTTCAGCCGTTTCTGAGATTAGCGTGCACAAACGCACAGACAAACAGACAAAAATTCAAAAAATCATTGTTTTGGGTACTATTGCGTTGATAAAGGTATTCTATAATATTTTTTCTTATATATCTTCCATATACAGACAGCGATCTGTTACATTTTTATTATATGTATAGATTACCACCACAAGGTCCGCATATCGATATTTTTTCTTAAATCGTAACCTAAGCTTCGCACAATCCTTATTGTTCCGATATCTAGGTATCTATATATTTTAATAGACTATGCGTATCTCCACTTCAAGGTATAAACGCGACTTTTTCTGCTCTGGCTTAAGTTGCTGTCGTTGTGGTTTGTAAACAAGGGAGCTGGTGGATAATTATTACGTACGGCACAGCTTTCTAGCGGACGTCGACGTGGACGTAACTACCACTAAGTACGGTGTAACAAAGAAAATGATGGGCGTACTTGTTAATTTACCGTCGTTTCATCGTAATTATTCTATTAATAACCTGGTACATTGAATGTAGGTTGGCTGTAGGATGCATAGGAAGATAACCAATGGATCCACCATCTGCAGAACATAATAACTCTTACGAAGAGGTATCATGATAAGTTCTCAGTTTCAGCTCCATGTATGGGATGCGCTCCATTAATTTTAATTTTTTACATAAAAACTGTAAAACGGTTCAAAGAACATCTAGGTACCTACCAAGTTTCAACTATGTAGGTCGTCCATATATTTTTTGAATAAAGTGGCTATGACACGGACAAACGGACAGACATGACGAATCTATAAAGGTCCCGTTTTTTGCAATTTGACTACGGTATGGAACCCTAAAAAATGTTTTCAGGAAGTACTTACTTACCTATCTTTGCAAACTAAATATAGGTACATAAATACCTATTTTACTATGCCCAGCCTTATACTTTACTAGTATGTCAGTGGTGTTATTTATCTCCAGTGGAAAGCGGAATTATGTTTTATTTTATTGTTGTACTCTTTATGGTGATAGAATGGATTTGAAAGTGAAAATGAAATACCGAGGGAATACTCATTACTTTCGACGCTTGAGTATTAGAATTTAAAGTAGGTAGGTACTAAAACAGTGGCACATTGTCAGCTAGTTTACCATACGATCAAGTAATATCAGTACATTCCAAATTATTCGTCATTTCATTACTCTACTTTTTAACTTATTATAACTGCTTAAACGGACCGTATTTCAGTATAACAATATTTGCTTGCATAGATGGCAAGTAATGGCAACCCTTGCAATGTCACTATCTAATATAGCATAAGTCAGAAAGTGCCAGTATGTCTCGCTTTAAAGGTTTCAGCTTACGTAGTTGGCTCGTCTATAAATACTTATTAACTTGTTTGTAAGTAGGTAGTTTTACTGCACCCGTAGTGTATTTTTGTCGTAATAATACAATGCGTTAACTACCTACAACTTAGGTATCTACTAGTTCACAGTCATTAACTTAATCATTGCCTATTACAGTTGCCAATTCTAGTTTAAGTACAGGAAATCAACTAAACAGTTTACCTATATCTTCGAGTTTCCTTTGCAATTATCTACCATACAAATTAAACGGCGGAGATCGCTTTTTGGGTACTACGGCCAATTAAACTCCTAGAACGGTTATGGTATTGCCATAATTACCCCCCCCTCCCCGCTGTGTTTCTATTGCTTTTAACTACTTTTCCCACAATGTACTTGTACAACCACCAATGTAATTCAACTTTCTGTGGTGGCAACAGTATTGATGCTGGCGGAGGAGCATCGTTATCCAACTTCATGGGCACCGCAACGCAACTGAATAATTGCGTTTATTCTTAGAGTGCAGTAGGCCATAATTTCTTTTTAGCACTTGAGAATACTGTAGGGTCATGGATTATTTTCTCCACAAACTTAAGACGTATTTATTGTACTTACGTATTCCTATTATGATTGCAAAACTTCGTAATACTAGGTACCGTTCCATTTACTTATTTTTTACTCATATCTATCTCATTACATAATTGAATTCGGAACCAACATTTGTTTGTATGTAAGTAAATGGCATGACAAAAAGTTGCTATGTACAGAGCAACTAGCTCCATCGTGTATGCGAACTACATATTCGATGATGTGCACTCTAGGCAAAATGTTTACGGTTGTAGTAGTTGTCATGGTGTTTTGTGGTGAAATGTTTTTTAACCGACTTCTCAATTCGTCTGTATGTATATTATTATTATATTTAAAAAATATATTTTTTTTAATGTATGTTCACCGATATTTCTGTCAATTATAGACGGATTTCAAGTTTTTTTTTGTTAAGATAGAGTTTACTTCTGAGGTAGTCCCATTTTCACCAGGTCAGGATCTGATGATGGGATCCAGGAGAAATCTAGGGCAACCATCGAAAATTGTATGCTCGTAGGGTGCTTTTGTTACGTAATCATGTCTTACTGAGGTATATGCTTCAGGGTGTCAATATCTAATGCTGCTGTGCTGATGATAAAGCTACAGAACTCCTTAACGGTTAGGAGTTGGGAAACAGTACTGCAATTGGTCGATAAAAACTATTTATTAGTTGAAGGGCTAACGTGTTACTTGAATCAACATCTGATGCTGCTGTGCTGATGATGAAGCCACAGAACTCTTTAACGGTTAGGAGTTGGGAGACAGTACAGCAATTGGTCGATGAAAACTATTTAGTAGTATGTAGGGCTGACGTGTTACTTGAATCAACATCTGATGCTGCTGTGCTGATGATGAAGCTACAGAACTCCACAGTACTACAATTGGTCGATGGAAACATTTAGTAGTATGTAGGGCAAACGTGTAACTCGTATCAACATCTGATGCTGCTGTGCTGATGATAAAGCTACAGAACTCCTTAACGGTTAGGAGTCGGGAGACAGTACTGCAATTGGTTGATGAAAACTATTTAGTAGTTTGAGGGCTAACGTGTTACTTGAATCAACATCTGATGCTGCTGTACTGATGATGCACTACTGCAATTGGTCGATGGAAACTATATATGTAGGGCTAACGTGATACTTATACGGGTAGGTACTACTCCTGAGATGGTAACGACGAAACCCTTAAGTATACAGGATGTTTTTTCCTTGCCACCCTTAACGAAGGGTACGTACTCTATACATCAAATAAAGTAAGTTAATGCCAAAAAAAATGCTGGGAAACGATGTAAATTATTTTGAAACAATTTTTTTATTACTTGATTATTCGAAATTTATAGTGTCCAGTACACTGGCGGCTCGCTCTAAAGAGCGCAGGTGCAGTGCACTTCCACCCACGAAGATGACATAGGCAATCTATATTTCTCTATAATTATCTTTCAATTCTACTATGTTTATACAATAGTGTCTACGCGTTCGTCTCAAGTAAGTTATAATCTTATGTATCAAGAGGAGCGCTAGCGATAGCGCTCCAATGAAACGAAATTTGATACGATTCCTAGTACTGTATTCAATGAGTGCGAAAGAGACATACCGACATAGGCCGGCGCGTGAAACAGAAGATTTCGTATGAAAAATTAGCCTTATCTGGAGCGCCGCTCACATTAATTCGCGTATGCGGCCACTATATGTCGCTTAGGCCGAGTTACAACGCGATATGGTTGTATTTAATGTGTTTCATTAGGTCATCTGAATTTTAATATGAGCGACGTTGCACAGTGAACTCCCATCTAAACATACCAGGAGTGGTACAGTGTTTATGCTAGTTTTTTCATAGACAGATATTAATTATTTCTCGTGGAAAAATCTTGCTACGCGCGTCTATGTGCATTTATGCAGAAAAACGCAGTCTATTTACTCAACTTTGGATCCTAATATTTTGGAAACCAGATACTTCCCAGGTATGCTTCCAAGGAGAAAAATTATCGTGATGATGAGATTACGTAGTTTTCGGGAACGATGACGACCAAAAATCATCCTGTATAAACTAGCATCTATACAAGTCCACAACGCATTAACACAACTAAAAATCGAGAAATAAACTGACTTTAAAAAAATATTTAACCTACTTCAAACATTAACTAAAAAGCGATCAATAACGTAACTAATTATCTACTTAATACATATTAAATATCTAAAATTATTTATATATTTACAACTTAATACCTAATACTTTAACAAAGTTATCTTTAACTATTTAAATATTTATAATTATCACTTATTTTTTGGAGTCGGTGCCAGCCAAACAAATAAATGTAATTAAGAAAACTGACCGACACTAAAATTTATAGTAAAACCAAGAATAGGAAATTGCATTACCGCGTGCCCTGCCTACTACACCGTATTGTGTGCCGTGTGTGTGGCTTTGCCAGCCGCGCGCGTCCATCAACATAACAGACTACGTTACCTAGGCTGGCACCGACTTCAAAAAATAAGTGATAATTATAAATATTTAAATAGTTAAAGATGACTTTGTTAAAATATTGTCAGATTTCAGCCCACGCCAGTACTGCAATCTATACTATGTAAATAAAAATATGTTCGTTGCTCTATAATCCAAATGTTCAAACGCGTTTTCTTATCAGCACTTAGGGCTGACATTCCTCTATAAGCGTCTGTTATCAACGTTGATAAGGATTATGCATTTACTGACTAGATTCCGTTTCAGCACAAAATAATTTAGATACAATAACTCAAATGCCACGGTCTGTTACAGGCAGCGCACTACAATAGAACAATATGAATTGATGTTGAACAAGAAATAGTTTTCACGTTGTTGAATGAATAATAACGTCAATTGAATAATTGTGTCTTATATAGAGGAGTGTGGTATACTTATTTAGATTTGTTAAATTCTAATTTAGGTCCTAGCGTAGGAGGTAGTTTACTGTCGTTGGTAATCCATGTTTTATTTTTGTTGTTTGTTAAATGTCACTAAACAAAGTCCTTTTCCATCATCCTGCTTTAATTTGACCAAGCCCAATCCTACTTAGCGGTTTCTTTATTTCAATAACCACTCGCTTAGTTATTGATTTAAATCAGCTGCAAAACGGCCCCTTATTATCTAACTAGCAAAAACAAAGCGATAGCGAAAATGTACAAAAAATCGCTGATTGTTTATCAAATTCGTATTACGTAAAATTAATATCAAAGGAAATTTGACGTTTCAAAGCGAATATTGTACAATTTTCGCTATCGCTTTGCTTCGGCTTTACTATTGCTTTTACGTAATCAGGGGGCGGTAATCACATCCCAGCAAAAATCATTATTCTGTCATCAAATGATTGACGTTGGTCGTCTTGAGTTACTTGAGGAAATTGAAAGTGAAATAAACCGATTTAACTTATTCACTGTAAACGTTATAGCTCCATCGTGGAGGTAATCGCCTCGATTTCCAATTTTCTAGATAAATTATCTATTGCAGTCTGCAATAATTTCGTAAATTCGATGCAAATTGTATAATTTGTACATTTTTATTATTCTCGTTACCATAATACCACGTCATACCTATACCTTTTAATGATCTATCTAAATGAACCAATTACATTTTTTTATTTCTTTGTAACCTACATATAGAACTATATATCTCTATAGATAGAACTATCTGGATATTTTTAGTCGATTGAGCTGACTTCTAGCGCAAATACAATAACATACCTAATGATCACGATAATGTTAAAAGTACCTACCTATTCTACGTGATATGCTAATCACGATCTTACGTTAAGATATTTGCGCGCAGAAGAATCTGTAAAATTTTTCTACGGTAGATTGCGGCGCACTTACAATACCTACACCTGAAATCTGGTTACATGTGATCATAGATAGAGCATGCTTGATGAATATTTTTTGACGATACGTTGTCAAGTATTCATTCACTTAATGCCTGTAACTATACCTTCAGTACAGTACAGTATCTTATTTTTTATTAAGAAATGATTTTTTTTTCACCCGAGTGAGACTTGATCTCACGACCTCTCGCATACCGTGCTGTGCTCTAACAAACTGAGCTACCTGTCTATATTTATATATATTTGTATCACAATCGGTACTTGTCACAGATGAATTGATAGAATTAATCTTAAAATGGGTGTAAAGACAACGTTGTTCTTTTAATACCTTGTATTCTTTGTAACATCACAATATTTTTTTTCTATGGAAATACCCCTGGGAAACCACGGATTTCCAAGATATTGAGGTCGAAAGTTACATAAATATTTTCCTTTTTTAAATTAATTCATCTGGAATCGGTTAACAAACATTTTTTTCAAAGATACCATATCATCATGTTAAAATGTTAGTTTTGTAGGTACATTTGTACTTTGCGCATCAAACGAATACATTGCTTGCAATAAAATTATCTTTTTTTTTTTTTCATTTTTTTTGTCATTTCCCAGGGTGGTTCCATAGGAAAAAAGGTCGTAACCTTACAAAGAATACAAGGTATTAAAAAACAACGTTGTCTTTTTACACCCTGTATAGTTAACATAGGTATAATGTATTTTGTTAAGAAAAAATTAAGACAACGTTACAAACACATGCGTTCAAGAATCAAATCTTTCGCAAACAATCCGTTGGGAAGTATGATCCATTCTTTTGATTTTTTTAGTGTTTGGCAACATTTTCTAATGCAACTACCCACACAATGGCCGAAGGAAGAGACACGCTGTCCGGGTGCGCGCGCTCAGCCGTGCAACAATTTTACGGTACACGGCGACATTTTTTACGTACTTACCTCGCGTACCTGTGGCCGCCGTATTTACAGGCTGACAAAACCTTGAAACATTGATATATTTGTGGAATATTCTAGATTTCAATGAGATATATTTGACGACACCCATTAGGTACCCAAAATAGAAAATATTTACGGTCCATATTCTCTGTATGAGAGTTCCGTAACTCTTATTTTTCTTGAGAGCTAACCAAGCGTTTCAGACTTCAAGAAATGTTGTTTAATGGTATATTTTGTTTATTCCAGACGGGCGGAGCAGACAGTGCCAGTGGTGGCTCCGGCGGGTCGGGCATGGAGTGCATCCAGCTGCGCTCTCCGCCTGGACACTTCCACTATCCCATCTCGGAGGCTAAGTCGCTAGTCGTTTTACAAGTGAGTATCCGTTATTGTTTTAGTTTCTAATAACAAACTCCTTATTTCCAACTGTTGTTAGAACATGGACCAAGGAGGCCAAATCCTTAAAGTGAAGACCAAAACTTTAAAGGGAACATTCAGTTTTTTACACTTATTACCTTACCCATCTACAGTTTTGCTATACAACATCAACATGTGAAGGAGTGTAGTAAACCATACATACACCGATCGCATTATGTATTACTAATGTAAGCGGCATTTCTAAATACATAGTACCTACCTATTTCCTAACGCTTGGTACGTGTGAAGTCACGTCACGACCAAACCAACCCGTTTTAGCTAAAAGATATTTACAATGAACAAATATAATGATATTGAATTCGAAACACTTTCTCAAAACTTATTTCGTGAATGACCTATTTCAGGAACTCCAGAATGAAGTCGGCGCTTTACTCGAGTTCCGAGACCTCGTCATCGAGACATTCCCGAATTTGCGCTCAAAGATGTCACCGTCGACGCCCGCGATCGGCACGCGTCGGGACTGGGAGCCCGGCGTGCGCGTGCGCCGCAAGTTGGCCGGCGGCGGCGGCGACGCGGCGCGGACCAAGCCGCAGCCCTCCGTGCAGGACTCCGGCTTCAGCACGGAGACATCTTGCGGTAAAGATGCGCACTCCTCTGCGTCCGCTTCAGCCTCCGCCTCTAGATCCAGGCTCCTTGAAGACGAACTGTGGGCGCTCCTGGACGTCATACAACGCAAAGGGGTCAAATTACGAGACGAGGCGGAGCTGCTGCGGGGAGAGCTCGACGATAGGCATTCGAATGAGACCGCGGAGGAGTCCTTTCAGAGAGCGCTGTCGGGATGCGGGGAGTGCGGGGACTTGCGGCGGTTGCGGCTGGAGAGAGACGCGCTGTTGGCGCGGGCGGCGCAGCTCGAGGCGGAGATGGCCACCACGACCCCTCTGACCCCGTTGTCCAAGACACCGCTGGGCCGATTGGACACGGCGCTCGAAACACCTTCCCGGCCACCGCTTGTTGCAACTCCGGACTCGAAGAAGTTCGCGGCGATTCTTCTAGAGAGCAATCCCGTCGAACTTCAAAGGCAGCTTCTTACGTCCACGGTTCAAAATCAGGTAATAATTTCACGCATTTATTAATAGATATCGCAATCTTTTGTTTATATTCTTATCAAGTACTGATTAAACGTCGCGTCGTAGTGCCGTTGTCTTATTGAAAACATGATACAGGTTTAGGTTTATACTATTAAGTGTTTTGAAAATAAATCACATGTAGACCGTCTATTATAGTTCAAATCTAAACAGACTGGTTGATATTTAATTCCTCTCTCAATACGATGCCAGCAATAAGTGATTGTTCAAGGTTGTCGGATGCAACGTACGAATTGAAACCGTTCAATCAAATCGATTCAGAGACTGGTTGAAACTTTGTGCGATTGTCAAGCATTTCAATGACAGGTTTTGATATATATGTAAGTTACAAACTATCCCAGTACACACATTATGAAAATAACAGGGCTTTATTAAACTTTCTTCGCCTATTGCAAGTTGTTTACATAACCTTTGTATAATTTTTCAAAAACTTTTTGTCTGCAAAGTAGACCATTGTAGTTAATTGCAGAAAAATGAGGTAACAAGGTACGTGCGATGTGGCAGTGTTGCACTAACGAGGAACGGTCCAGCTTGACGTAACCGCCAAGATTTCGGCAAAATTACGCGGAACAATAAAGCTAATGGACTGTGGTGAGGCCAGCCATGCAAGCAATAGCCATTAAACGTGGACATTTCAAATAAGTACTATTTCTTTAGTTGCACTACAGTATGTGGTTAGCAATGTTTCTCATATGTCCTTGACAAACCTTAGTTATTAATCAAGTTAGTGAAAGAGTGCCTATCGATGTTACTAGCTCCATAGACTTTACGATGGATCCCTATGTCAAAATATATCAAGGTAGAAAAATTTAAATATGACAAAGACCAATCACTAATGTCTAAACATAATATAATGACGACCAAGAGCACGTATTGTCAGCTGTTGGTATCGCAAAAAAAACTGGCTACTGAATACATAAAAGTTTACACATTATTACATCTATAATTTTTGGTCTCACTTTGCTTTCTGGTATGCTGGAAGAAATCTCTTGCAGAGATAAGCACGCCTTTGTATGCATTCCTTTTGTAAATTTCTTTCTATTCATTGTTATGTTTTGTGTAAAATAAAGAATAAGAATAAGTTTCTTTTTCTAATACAGAGTACCCATAGCATGATATTTTAGTAAGAGGTTCAGAAGTAGGTATCCACACGTTGCGTCACGCATGGCCGATTACATGCAATAAGAACATATCATCGCAAAAACGTTTATAGAAACTAATTTCATTGGCCAATAGTTAAGTGTGCGTCATAGGCCTTGGCCTATTCCGGCTGATTGATCGCAGTAACATAACTAAACGTTTCCTCATCTAATATCACACGATTAATGCACTTGCTGCTTAAAACAAGCACGCATCAACCTTGAAAGATGATGCGATCACCTATACATTTTACATGCCACAAACAAGTGAATAATTTTTATGTTTATAATTACATAGTTAATACTACCCTCCTACATTCTGTGAAACTCGCAATTCAACGGTGCATTCTCACATAATTTATGTTAGATATAGAAACAAACGCACTACACAGTTTGACATGAGTAAGTTACGAGTACTACCACAATAAAATATAGCAATACCTACCAACATCATAAATAAGTTGCTTACTTACATAATATGATGCAGGACTTACCAATGGGCGTTACAAGTTTTACGATTGGCTTTATTGCATTACACGCATAAAATATGTAATCTTTTATATCTTTGTATTGAAAAATACAAACTGCGGTCACCAACCCGCCTGCTAGCGTAGTGACTATGGGCAAATATCCTCAATGGCAGTCTTGTGGCGTGCCCTGATGGAGGCCTACGTCCAGCAGTGGACTGAAATAGGCTGATCATGATGATTTAAGAATTTATTTAGCTTCTGTATGTTAGCGATCGTAAAACCTGTAGACTTGTTACTTTTTAGACCACGGTGTATTTCCGTAAGCACAGGAGACCAGAGGCGGCTCGTCCTAAAGGGCGAAATTAGCCTAAACTGGAGCGCCGCTCCCGCGCGGCATTGCCAAACCGTGCATGCGTGCGTGTGCGATGTTGCCGAAGTTACCTACCGTTTTATGTTTACAAACAAACGTGTCGGCTTTTTCAGTTCAGTTTTTATTTCACATAAATATTAAAAATTGTTTGTGCGCGAAATTTTGTGTTATAAATGGAACAATATAGTGTATGTTTTATTAACCCTATACTTGGCAGAGAATTTTACTTTTAAAAATTATACTTTTGCTCCTTCCCTACGTTAATTTGGTTATAAGGATATCAGAAAAATGAAATAAAAAATCTCTGTATTTCAGTTTTCAGGATATATAATGTGTCTTCAAGTGCACACTGTCAAGCTCACAAGAAAAAAATGACTAAAAAGAAGTGTCTTTACATGCACACTGCCATGTAATCACTGAACTAAAAAAAGGGAAAAACTTAAAAAAATAACATAAATCTTGAAAAAACTTAAGATAAAAGTCTCTAAGTTATAACATATCAACAAGTTTTGAGATCTTTAAGGAACTAGGTTTATGAATTTAGTAGGTACTAGTGGACGCCCGCGACTCCGTCCGCGTGGACTATAGAAAAACAAAATGTCGAAATTATCCGTGATAAAAAGTAGCCTATATGTTAAGTGGGACCAACACAATATTTTACTGAAAAGTACATCGAAATCGGTTCAGCCGTTTCTGAGATTAGCGTGCACAAACGCATAGACAAACAGACGATAATTCCAAAAATCTATATTTTGGGTACTGTTGCGTTGATAAAGGTCTCCTATAGTATTTTTCTCATCATATATCTTCCATGTACAGATAGCGATATTTTTATTATATGTATATAGAATATACCTATAGATGTATACCAACATTATGTATTACATGATGATTATGGTAGGCAATAAACACTAAATTTGAAGAAAAAAAACAGAGATAACCTTATTAATAATTATCACAAAAATCAGTCGCAATATTCTGAGATCAAAGTTTACTTAAATATATATCTAACAATATAAAAAAAACAAATTAATCCTACTTAGTGTGAAAATCGATATAGCAATTTCGACCTTCAATTATACATAGCCGTGCGTTACACTTTGAACAAAAAAAATTGGTTTGGTGTTTGGTACAGTTTCTACATCTGCCTTTTGTCGTAAAAGTAGGAAGATGTCCTGTCAGGTCAAAACGAGTAGCGTCATCAGGCCTCGCCGCAACTGGTTTCTTTACTTTTCTTACAGATTTGAAAAGACCGTCAGGTTGTAGATTAGAAGAAATCCTCTCAAAAAAACGCAGTTGCCTAAATAAATTAAATCGAAACTTCTTGAGTGGCATTAGTTTATGTTTACCACTATTCTCGTGACGATACAGTAACCAGGAATTATTAACGCAGATGTCTAGAATCTGAGAAAACAATACTAAATACCAACGATGGCCTTTTAAATCTGTACGGTATAAAGCGATTAACATATCGGCTAGGTCAACTCCACCCATACTTCCGTTATAGTGCTTTATTAAATTTGGGCATGTTACTGGACCTTTCTTCTTTTCTCTTTCTTATACCGCATTATATTCTGAACAGGATGGGCGTCGACATAAGTACTTGCAGCCATGACAAAATTTGTTGTCAAACCACTTCACAACAGCGATATGTGTTCGTTGGACACGACCTGTGCAAAAGCCCCTCTGCCCTTTTCTCTTCAACTCCTTGTCGCTTGGTAATTTTTTCTCTGCCCCTCGAAGTCGATTTCCCTGACAGTACCTAAGGAGAATATACCATACTCATTTCTTAAATGATGCATCAATTCAATTGACGTAAAAAAGTTGTCAAAATATAGTACAGAGCATGGTTTTTGCTTGATAGATTGGGCCAAAGCTATAACAACTTTGGCCCCGAGACCCATACCTTTTTTCCCTCTCAGTAAATGTATGGAGTCTGAAAGTGTCGTCTCCTCCATAAATAACAAAATCATACACGAGGCCAGATGGTGAAGCACGAACAAAAACTTAAATCCCCATTTTTTGGGTTTATTCCGCACATATTGTTTTCGACTGCCGGCTCTAGTACCCTTGTAAGGCACCATCATCTCGTCGATGCTGAAATGTCTCCCTTCAGGTATATTCGTTGTGCAGTTATATCGAACTTTTTCTACTAACGGCCTTATTTTATAGTACCTGTTCACCGTCATCTTTTAAATTGTCATTAAAAGTGAATGTAACGTCGAATAGACTGAAATTTCTTTAGTGTCATGACTTCAGCAATATTGCCGTATTTAAAGTCATTTGACCAGTAATCGGTATATGCCGGCATGTCAAACAACACCCATTAAAATATTTATAGCTATAAAAATCTTTAATGTCGTCTTATTAATATTTATTGAAGTGCCTTTTTCTGTACAGAATATAAATTGGAATGATATACTATTAGTTCTTGTATATCGTCAGTAAAAAATAGCTTAAAGTAATCAACGGCGATTTCTCAATATCTGTAGATTCGAAAATCATATTTTCTTCTATGTGTGCTGCTCCTTGAAATTTCATTCCTGTCCATTTAGGAAATATTTTGGTAGGTTTCAATACTTTTTTCTTTACAATTATCGGATTTTTCTTATAACGCGAAGACGCACAGTAGCTGCTGCAGGTTTGGAGTTGCAGCAGGCGCTGACTGTGCGGGACTGCAGATTGAGTCTATAGATGGTGACGGTGGAATATAAACTGATGGTGAAGGCAGTATAATGTCAGGATCATGTTGAAGACTAGAAGGTGAATTTGGAGTAGAATCGATAGTGTTGTATCTGAATCTCGGCTGTCCATGGACAGAAGCAACAGCGTATACTTCTCGATACTCACAGTCATCACTATCGGAGATTTTAAATTTCGACAGAGACGCTATTGATCGAACAGGAGAACTGTCCTCGGAGACGACTTGATGAGGTCTACACATCTGGATTTCATCTTCGGAGGATTCGCTGGAATCTACATCAGACTTGGCTCCGCATTTAGGAACTAAAGCTAGAATTTTTCGACCTCTAGTCATCTGAAAGAAAATTATTGCAAGCTGAGGAATAGGAATTTTGTGTAAGGGTAGTACCTAGTAGGGGTGTATATACGAGAAATTATATCTAAAACAAAGGCTCGAGTATGTTGTAGTACAGTAGCAATGTGCATTTATAGACACAACATTCACAAATAGTAATAGTCTATGACGTTGACAGTGTTTATTTATATGCACATTACAAATTTGATATTATTCATAGCAAAGCAGGCAGTGTGCATTTAAATATACACAATAAATATTGAGTCCTGCACTCTGAACCAGGCAGTGTGTATTTTAAATGCACACATATAACAAATCGTGAATTACTATATATTCATATAATATATTACAAAAATAATGTCACCAAACAATAGCATAAACCTTTGAGAAAGTAAAAATATAGCAATTTCGACCATATAAGTTAATTAAATTGAGTTAAAATAGGATACTTACAGAGAGTGCGCGGCGTCAATCGACTGCTCGCCATTTTGTCACCACTGACAATGTGTAAGCGAGAAAGATATAGTTGTCTTTTCCTGACGTAAAGAAACGTTTACGAAGTTACCTACCGTTTTATGTTTACAAACAAACGTGTCTGCTTTTTCAGTTCAGTTTTTGTTTCACATAAATATTAAAAATTGTTTGTGCGCGAAATTTTGTGTTATAAATGGAACAATATAGTGTATGTTTTATTAAAAAGCGTGAAAAGACTTATAAGCATTTTGAACAGAAAGCCAAAAGGCCAACACGTCCTGGAATTTCTCTTATTCAATAACGTAGGTACATAGTTAGAAAAGTACTTATATCTTTTACGCGTTTTTTAAATCTGAACAATAGGTATGTTATAATAAAAAATTGTGAACCCCCATCAAAAAATATCACGAGCCGCCTCTGCAGGAGACTACGTTTTTACGAGGAATACCTATACAGAAAAATTATGAGAACCATGAGGTACTTACATATTTAATAGTATAAACAGGCTCTGAAATATAAATTATTGTCGTATGATATATAATATAACTCGAACATAAAGGTCGGTAGAGAAATACAAAATTATAACGTCACGAACTTTCTGGGTAATTATCACATAATTTATCTTGGTACTAGGCTGGTATTACTAGCCCAGCACAAAAGAAAAGAATTCTATAGCTATTTTACTTTTACGTTACTAAAATTCTAAATTTTCTACTTTCCAGCTATTTTGTGAGCGGTTAAAACGTGCGGCAGCCCAGAAGACAATATTGTTGGAGCGGCTAGAGAAGGCGAGAGACGTCAATGAAGATCTCAAGTTTCGGGTGAGTCGCTTGTATTCGTCACCTTCCATAACCGCAATTTTGTATGACTGTCGTTTATAACTATAAATGATTTTAAACGTGGTCGGTCAAGTCATGCTCCACGCTTGGTCGCCCAATCGAAGTATTGAGGATGTTGTTGAAGAAGTCCATAATATTTCGACGACCGCCGAGTGAAGGTGCGTGATTAGGCATTCCACTGAGCGAGTACATAAAATCCTCATGAAGATTTGGGTATGACAAAGCTTGTTGCACGATGGGTGCCACGTTTTTCTGAACAAAAACCGAAAGAAAGCGAATCAAAACTGTGTTTGGAAATGGTAGGGATTTGTCACTGTGGACGAAACTTGTTATTACCTATTCCCAAATCTGAAAGATGGCTTGGAGGGCAAAAATTTTTGACAATGAGGACTGCATCCTGTTGTAAACGTATAGCTACATATGTGCGTACGTTGTATTGTATTGGTATAATAGTTATGTTACGTCGTCATCAATGCATTAATGCGGCGTAAAATCATAAGAGCGGGAAAACCACTTTATCCAGTTTACGTGATAAGAACGATAAATATTGATAACAGATCAGCTTTGAGCCGTAGTTTCTACATAAACTAACATCTGTTATCTTAATCTTGGAGAAAAACAACGAAGTAAAATGGGGCCTGGGGGTAGAATCTACTCGGTAGATACAAGATGTTATAGGTCTTGCGGCCTAAGCTTAGCTTTGCATTTATGTGAGTGTAGAAACCTGTAACCTGTATCGCCCCAAATCACGACAGTCGACATGATTTGGGGCGATACATGTTAACACTAGGCTTTGTGTATTTATGTAAACTAACACAACTGCAAAGCTGAGCTTAAGCCGCGAGGCCTACACCAAAGTATCCTCCAAATGACATTTAAAGCATTTGCTCTAACATGACATTCAATCTGCATTTACAGTTAGAAGAGAAGACAATAGAACTGGAAGGCGCAAAAGCTCGGGTCAGACAGCTGGAGAAGAGCGCGCGGCTCGACAGCTCGGGCAGCCTCGAGCGCAGCCGCGACCACAGCAGCATGCGGGACATGGAGCCCATGCACATCCCGGATGAGGCGTGCATCTCGGAAACCCCGCGCCGCCGCCCCAGCAAGATCCCGCTGCACAGAGGCACCGCGCCGCGCCCGCCGCGCTCTCCCGCGCCGCGCCCCGCCTCCGCGCAATCCGCCCCCCCGCGCCCCGCCTCCGCCGCGTCGCGCCGCAAGGAGAAGTCGAGCGTGCCCGTGCGCTGCCCCACGCCCGCGCCCGCTGACAAGGTGCGCACACGCCCCTTCTGGAATTCATGGTTTTTCAAATCGTAGCGCCCGCGAAACTAACCGTGTTTTCGATACCCACCGTGTGACGATGCACCGCAGTGACTTACCCACCACCCCCGATCCGAATATTAACTGTGTTCTCATGTTTGGTTTTGGTTCTCAAGCGAGCGGACGCCTCGGCGAAGGCAGTACCTTCGATCGTGTGACACATGCCATTATGTCGATCGTAAGTTTTCGTTTCATTTTTTTTTGTTGTTACTTTTGCGCTTCGGTTTCACTTGTTTGTTTGTAATGTGTTTGTTTTTTAACATTAGTTCTTTTATAGTTCTGGTTATTGTAGAGCTAGCTAGGTCAGCATGGTGTTTGTATTTACTAACTGAATAACTCTGAAATTGGCCTGAAGTTCATTATACCTGTAACTAGTGATTAATGATCTCATTATTACATTCTAAACCATGTTCATTATTACATTACAAACTAATTTGACGATAATGATGATTGTAAAGTTCCTGAAAAGTTTTTGCTATTAGTTTGAAACCCCTTATGTTTGATCTCCCTATGCCTAACTAATGCATTTAGCATGTATGTCTATAGACTCTATACTACTTATCTATAGTAATATTAAAGCATGATTTATGTAATGTACTGATATGATTAACCATTTATTAAAAGGAAATAACCTCAATTGTAATGAAATATTACATTTAATTTATAACTATATAATAGAAATAATATAATATATAATAAATAAGCATGATTGAATATTGACTTAATATTATATTCCAACTATGTTGTAGTGGGCTTTATATTAAGTTAACTACAAGGTATGAAATGAAATCTTTGTGATTGGGTCATACATAAGTGTGCAATTTGTGCAAATTGAGTGTGTGGTTTCAAAACTAAATATTGTCAACATTGTAGGTACCATTCTTATTTGCTTTATATAATATCTACGTCTTTACATACTTGTAACATTTATACATAATATAAACATCAATTAGAATCATATAAATAATGTAATTATTGTTATTATATATTAATCATAATTTCAGAGGGTAAGTTTCAATTCATTAATCAATCACGTAGTAAGCCACAAATGTTAAGTAGATAGTACTGTATCAACCTTATTTTACTTTGGTTTTGTTTTGAGTTATTTTTTGTTTTTACTTTTAGTTTTGAGGTGGCATAATGGCAAAGACTGTCTCAATTCACCGAGTGATATTTACACAAAGCACATTGCAAATAACATTGGTCCACGTATTTAGGATTGTTAGAAACGCTTAACAAAGTGACAGTTACGCATTCGTTAACAAAAATCACGCATTAAATAAATCTTTGCGTTTGTCGTGGATACTGTTTGAAACACGCACACAAACAAAGCTATTCGATTACTTATTTTTGCGATGGTTGTTGTAACGATTGTTATGTTGGCAGAATTCTCGACAAGAACACAACGAGGTGCAGAGCGTGGAGGCCGAGGTGTGTCGGGACTCTTTGCGGATGGTGTCTCAGGCGCTTGTAGCGGAGTACCTGGCTAGGACCGAGCGTCTGGCTCCACTATTCCCGAGACTACACACAGTCCGCACCAGGCCGCTGCCCGCCGACCTCATTCAAGACTACAGACTCGCTTACGAAACGCCGCAGAACCTCGCGCTCGAGCTAACCAAATCCATCCTCTACGAGAACGCAGACTCCATAGATAAAACATTGAAATCTCTCAACTCTCACGCCGAAGATTCCCTGTGGAACGGCAAACCGCAGCAATACTTCGAGAGCATGAACTACGCGGAAAGGATCGGGCGGGCTGACAAATACGACAGCGACTCCTTGACCCCGTCGAATTAATTGGATTTCAGTTGACGTTTTCAGTGACGCGATTTGCCTAGTGAAACGAGGCTTGTTATTTTATATGAACTGATTAGGTTCTGTGTTTTGGGTGCATATACTTAAGTAACAGACTGTAATTCATTCCACTTTCTAGTATTTAGTGAAGTGTTACGATAATATAAATTATGAGCCAAATCCATCAATTTTGTGTGTGCGCAATGCATTTTATAAATGCCAAATGATTTTTCTAACTATTAGTTTACTTATTATTTGACAAGTTTTAATTTAACCTAATATTTTGTAAATTGATAAATTTTGTCGTAATTTATAGAATCAAACCACATATTTATTTTGTGTATTTTCCACTTTCCTGTCAATTTATCAGTCTTCGTGGATAATTATTGCTATTATTGTAAAGATATTTATTTATCCGTTTTCTTTATTACATATATGAATTTATAACTTCAATCTTAGAAGTTTAACTGTCAATCTCTTCATATTGCCTTATGATAATTTTTATTTTTAAGTAAGAAATCTGAATAACCAAGAATGGATTTATAAAGATTATGTGTACCCTAAGAAATAATCTATTAAATCGTCATTCCTAAAGATTATGATAATGAGTGAGAGCTTGGAACGACTGTAGCAAGGCTGTGAAATGTTGAGTATGGATGAAGTTGTTTCTAAATTTATTAACTAGAAAGAGGAAATAGCTTACTGTTAGTTAGACATATCTAAATATGGAATAGTTAAACTAAACACGTCACACCTGCGTGTAGTTTTATACACTAGTTAGTCGGACTCGGTCCACTTGTCCAGTGCTGTTCGTCCTAATGCGATCGCATCGCGACTGCTTTTGAGTTAGAATATTGTAAAATATACATTCAGTGTAGAAACACATTTCCACGCGATAGAAGATCTGGGGTCTATAACAGAGACTTTGCTATCTCACTATGTTGCAAATAAAGTTGATGTCCTTGGTGATATTGCAGTGTACATTATAGACCCTCTGATAATTAGTAGGAGACTGATTTTTTGTAAAGTTTAAAACCATGTAGTGAACACGCATTAAACAAGTAAGGTAAAAACAGTGTGTTCCGGAATCCTTACAGGTTGTAGACCATATTCGTTTCTATATTATTTTAAGTTAAAAAATGTAAAAAGATTGCCTAAATAAAGATTTACAATGTAAGCTACTACTATTAATACCAATTCCATTTATTTAAAGTTTATGACTGTATTATAAGTAATTTAAGCATTAAATGAATTAGCTAAAATGTAAACTAATAAGTTAAGTCAACTGTTATTTGTACAGCTTTCATTCACGCTATTAGAAAATGTAAATTATTAAGCCACTACCACCTAAGATTAAGATACTCATAAGTATATCTAGTTGACTTGAATCTAGTTGATGACTTATGTAAAGTTGTACAGAAATCATATCATTATATACAAATTATTCAATTAAATAATGTTCTTATCATTTACTTTATTTCATTTGAATAAAATGCTATTTAAATTTTAAACAATTTTCTAATTTAATAATGAAAGTAAAAAATTAAGTACACAAATTACTAAATTAGTCAACATAGCAAAATCAACAAGGTTATTAAAAATCAACAAGGTTATTACAAATCAACAAGGGTTATAACAAATTAACAATTATAAAAATCGTACATAACAAGTACCTAACAAATAACAATGAAATAACAAAAATAGTAAATTACTTAATCAAACTTTGGTCCTAATTCTATATCTTGTATCTCCAATGTATCTGGATCTTTAGTTACCCTTATGAAGCCATGTTGCTTCAACTCTGCAATATTTTGTACAAAATTATCAATTTGTTTTTATTTATGATCTAAGTAAGACAAGATACAAAGACAGTAGGATAGTATTCACTAGCTATTCAGCCCTTCTCAAAATGTCCAATATGCATATTGACCAGATCAAATAACACATGAGGCATGTCATAAGAGTCAACTAGAACTTAATAACACCCGACGCGTTCTAGTTGAGTCTTATGACATGCATGGAATGAGATGCAGCTGACGTACCTATTGTATCTAGTAAAGCGCCGAATCGGCATAGGACTGATGAAAGAGCAACGATGAATATCTCTTCAAAGTACCTACTTTGTTGAGCGCAATAATAAAATTACATAGGGGTATAAAATAAAAAGTCTACTTACTAAGAATGGACGTGAAACAGCGCGCGGCTATAATGCTCTTGTACCCGGATATGACAGGCCCTTTCCTAATCAAGTTGAACACCGAGAGTGGACGGTAACCTGCCTTTACATTGCCGACGATCTTCAACATGGTGCCTTCTGTGCCCCATTGGTCCCTGGAAACGCGCGAGTCGAGTTTAGAAATACACGAGGATCTGGGTTGGATCATCGTCATCAGCCTATTGCAGTCCACTGCTAGACGTAGATCTCCCCCAGGGCACGGCACAAGACTGCACTGTAATGGGGGTATTTGCCCATAGTCACCACGCTTGGCAGGCGGGTTGGTAACCGCAGTTTGTATTTTGGACTATGCTATCAACACATGAGGCGCTGCTGCCCACCTCCCGGAAACCTGGGGTGGTACGGATTCTACTCTGCCGGCACCACGCGGCTTAATGACGTGAAAAGGTAACTGTCGCATATCGTCAGTTCTCGAATGCCACAATAACAAAGTGTCATTGTAATAACCTATGTAGTAAAACGCCAGTTTAATCTACGGCCAACATTTGATTACCTTTAGCAAAGCTCATCAATATTATATAGGTACCTGATAAATCGTTTAGAATCTGTAGTTTTATCAGAATCGCCGAGAGATACTTTAGTCCGATCCAAACTGCCCAGTGGCGTTTCAGACGATTCGCTATCGCTCTTCCTTTTACGTTGCGTAGCGTTTTGCGAAACGTTGGTCTCTCTTGCTATTACTTGTTCGACTTCCTCCGGTACATTTATTTGTAGATCGGCCAAGCCGGCTTCTTGGAGCATGCTTTTGACGCATCTTTCTTTTTCCACATTTTGCGACAGGTTCTCTATTTCGACCGGCGGCTGTAGTACGTTCGGTATTTCTTGTGGAGGTTCTATGTTTTCTTTTTCAACTGTAATGTTCAATTAAATTTAATAAATTAGATCCAACGCAAATACGGCCATTTGACCAATTTACGACGACAAAAATAGATTTTTGACGCCCTAAATTGGATTTTTGGCCGTATGTGCGACGTATCTAAATAAAGTAAATAAGCACTTTCACCAGTAACTTTGTATTTTTACTTTACCTGCAAGTTCTAGCTGTTCAACGGCTAGCTGCTGGCTGAGTTTGAATGATACATATCCCACGCCGCATGGCCTTTTACTCTGGAATTAATAGTTATAATAAGTCTCAATCAGTGACGAAGTCCCTTTTGCTCAATATTCTTTGGTTTCAAAACGCTGTTAAATGGTCAATTCGTCCTCACAATTTCATATTAGAGCTGGGTCTAGAAAAGTTTCAATCACACTGTGGATTGACTTGTCAATTGGCCATTTATACAAATATACCCCTCCCCCTACCTTTTGCTTGTCGTAAAAGATAATTCGCTAAAAAGTACATACAACACTTACTGCCGTCACCTCCTGGTCAACCGCACTTCGTTTCCTGGCTTGCTGGGTTAACGTGTCAATCTTCTGCGTCAATAGATCCCCAATACCATCCTGCGGTTGAGCGGTTACGTTCCCAAATGCGTCAGTGATGTTCAAAAGAGGAATTTCCGGCTCTATTGGTATATCCTTCTGAACTTGAGGCTGTTCTATGTTCAATACTGGCGGCTCTTCAACTTCATCGATTTTCTCTAAAACCGACCTAACTTGCTTGTGTGACGTTTTGTTTGCTAACGCTTCCTGTGTAAACAAAATACTACCTAGTTTTAAAAACTTTTGACACGTTCACAGTGGAATAAACACTTGAATAGATTTAAAACCTACCTATCAACAAATACAAAGTTAGAATTTCATATTACTAGAAATATTTTTCTTTTTCGCTTTTAATACCGTACTTATGTACACAATCCTAAAATAGCTACTAAATCGGTTTTTGTAAGTACTTTTTCTTACATCGTGGGTTGGTCAACACAAAAAATTTATACAGTTAGGGAAACATAATATACAGGGTGTAACAGAAAAGCTATGTAAATAGCCCACTGTAGAGAACCTATTTCCAAAATTTGAGACTCGAAATCAAATGTTTACTTTTCAAGATTGTATGAACATTCCTGAGTTGTTTCGGAATTCTCCATATAATCTGGAAAAATAAACATGTGATTTCGAGTCTGAAATTTTGTGGCTTAACATACCCCTTTTGTTACAGCCTGTATAGATAATAGATTATTATACTTTAGAAACATACCTCCATTTCTCTATCAGCGAGAGGCAATCCGTGAACCACTCCAAGATTCCTCTGATACAACAACGTCACCGAGCTTGCTATATTCGAACGAAACCTGCCGCCCGCATGAGCCGGCCTTTGAAACAATACCTCCGACGGTGTTGTCACGTCTACTATATCGTCTGAACTGTCCTAAAAATTATGAAGTTGGGGGTACATAGTTCATAAAAGTTTTTATTTGTACGAATCATGGTAAGTACCTACAAATATTATCTACACCTACCTACTTAGGTACTGACTGAAAAATATCTAGATAAAGTGAGAAGTAACATGGGAAACACAATACAGAGAAAATTGTAGTCTAGAGCTATGCCATCCCCCTTTATGTCATTGATTTTCTTATGTGGATCATCCTCTGACACATTCACTAACATGTGACCTTATTTATAAATGAGGGTAGTTTAAGATTTTTATTGAAGATAGTGGACGCCCGCAACTCCGTCCGCGTGGATTACAGAAAAAACAAAATGTCGAAATTATCCGGGATAAAAAGTCTATATGTTAAGTGGGACCTCCACAATTTTTTTTCTGAAAACTGCATCGAAACCGGTTCAGCCGTTTCTGAGATTAATATTCATCATATCAATGTTTGCACCTACCGGGATTCGAACCCAGGACCTTTGGATGCGACTCCGATGGTCAGGGCCACTACCAACTACACCAATCGACCGTCATTGCGTTGATAAAGGTCTCCTATAATATTTTTTCTCATATATCTTCCATGTACAGACAGCGATCCGTTACATTTTTATTATATGTATAGATTCTTTTCGCACCTAGGTAGGAAATGACAAATATCTACCTACCTTCTCGTTTCGTACGATTTCATTTCCTAACGAAGAAATAGGTAGAGTCAATGGAAGATATAAAGTTCTTACAGCATTTAAAAGGATATTATTATACAGAGTGTTTTTTTGTGGCTACCATTAACGAAGGGTACGTACTCTATACATCAAATAAAGTAAGTTTATGCCAAAAAAAAAATGCTGGGAAAAAAAAATATATTTTTTTTTATTCCTTGTTCGTGCGAAATTTATAGTGTCTATGTTATTTTTTTTATAGACAGATATTAATTATTTTTCGTGAAAAAATCCTGCTACGCGCGTCTATGTGCATTTATGCAGAAAAACGCAGTCTATTTACTCAACTTTGGACCCTAATATTTTGGAAACCAGACACTTCCCAGGTATGCTTCCATGGAGAAAAATGATCGTGATGATGAGGAGATTCCGTAGTTTTCGGGAACGTTGACGACCAAAAATCATCCTGTATTGTTATTCACTACTAAAATTCTACTAAGCTACTTAGTTACCTATGTATTGGTCTCTCTTTACTTAGTCTCTCTCTACTCATGATATATCATTCTCACCTCGCATCTAAGTTCAACGTGGATATTTTCAATTCTGGCGCGCAGAATTTTAGCGTCCAGTTTAATTTTCTTGTCAATTATTAATTTCTTGGGACCGCGTCGCTTTTTCGCCTGCGGTTGATTGTCATCCAGCTCCTAACGGATTAATTTATTGTTAATTTTAGATTCGTTGATGTACCTATATTTCTCTTACCTAGGGCCGAATCATCCAATGTGACTTTCTCTAAAACTTGGCCGAGATAGTGACAGTATCAACTTTATTCTTCAGATAGGCTATCTGACCATTAGCCTTTATAATTGTTGTTTAATTAAGTACCTGCCAGACAGGTTAATGTGATATAAACAATTCTGCAAGTTACCTATACAGGGACCTGTATAGTAGCATACCTAATTAACTCAGACTTACTTCTAAAACAAACTTCTCTTGTTCATCTTTATTAGCTTCTTCAACTTCTGCAGCTTTAGGCGGCTCTTCAGTGCTTTTAGTTTGCTCTGTAGTAGTTTTGCTTTGTTCTTCATTTTCTGATATTTCAACTTGTCTGTACAAAATAATTTACATCGTAAAAACAACCACAAGAACTCTGTTCAGCTAACTTAGCCATCAGCCTTTTTCAGTCCACTGTTGGACGTAGGGCTCCCCCAGGGTATGCCACAAGACTACTGAAATATCGGGGTTTTTACCGCTAGTCACTTCGCAGGCAGATTGGAGACCGCAGTGTGGTTTTCAGACTAGGTTGTCAACACGAAAAGCGCTGCTGCCCACCTTCCGGCAGAGATCTCTTCCAGCAAGCCAAGCAAGTAAAGAGAAATTGTTAACAACAATAAATATGCTCTTATTCCGTGGATTGCTTTCGTGAGATAGTAAACAAAGAGAAAGTACCTAATCTATTTCCTGCAGTGAGGACTAACTAGCTAGATTTTGAGAGCTAGAGACAATACTATACCTACCTTGGAAGTGAATCTAAACGTAAAATATATGAAAATGTGTGAAATTCTATGGATACGAGGCATGCCTTTTAAGTTCTGTCGTTTCCATATTTCCCGGCAATTTTGAATTTGGAACTGTTCTATATTCGAATATGTTTAAATTTTGAATCGTAGGTCATCATAACGCGCCTAAACTATAAGTTACAATAAGGTACTAATGCCTTCGATGTTTAAGAGATATATTCCACTATCTCCATCCTAATAATCAAATGTGACAGATCCAGTAAATAACATAACAAAAGGTTACTACTTACTTCATCTCGTACGTTGATTACGTACATAATTTGCAAGAGCAAAGCCAAAATAATGCGATCGCAAAAATTGTGAGTGTGTAACGTATGTACTCGTATGTGTGGCTTCCCACGTCAATATCACGCGGTTGTCGGTAGGTACGGTGTGCACATAAAGTTAGTAGGTATAGTCATACAGATAATATGGAAATAGAGTAGTTAGAACTGCAGTATGGCGAAGGAGTCCTAGTCACGCGTAGCATAGCGGGGCACTTTTTTTACTTTTTTTTGACCGCCATCGTGCCTGATGTTAAGCACGATGCGGCCTAGGGTGGTACATGTTTGCCTAGAAAGTGCCTATTCACTCTAGCTTTAAAGGGACCAATGTTGTAGTGCTCGGGAAATACATCGGCAGGAAGTGCATTCCACTCAGCTGTTCGCATTATTACGAGTTGGCAAAACGTTTGGTTGTGATACCAAACTTCCGTAAATATTAATTCTACCTAATATTGTAAGTTGTTAAAAAATAAAACAAAGGGCCGATTTTTCCAATGGTCAGATAGCCTATCTGAAGGATAAAGTTGATGTTGTCATTCTCTAAAACGTGATCAAGATAGGGACAATATCTGTAGACAGTATCAACTTTATCCTTTAGTGAAAAAGGCTATCTGGGGGCCTATACTCGAAAAGTCTCGAGCTGGAACGAAGCCGAAACGGAACACATTTCAGCACGAGACAGATATTTGTTTTTTTCTGTCATACTCGCGACCAATGCGTGCTAAAATATACCTCAAGCGGTAAGTATATATTGATTCGCAACGCGCTTCTTTAACGGTTCGTTAGTGGTGGCGTTTCGGCTCAAAAATTTTCAAGAATTGGCCCCCTGACATTTGAAAAAATCTGGAAAATCTAAAAATGTAAGTAAATGATATGCATAAGATTCACAGGATGACAGGTGTGATAAAAACAAAAAAAAACACTAACTTATCTGGAATAGGAGCAGGTAATTCAGAGGGTATTTCGGGAATTTCTGGGATGTCTGTGAGAAAGGTATCATTAATATAGGAATAACAATTATAAAAAAAAAACTTATGAATAGGATTAGTAGGTAAGTAGGTATACAGATGATTTTTGGTCGTCAACGTTCCCGAAAACTACGGAATCTCCTCATCATCAGGATCATTTTTCTCCATGGAAGCATACCTGCGAAGTGTCTGGTCCCCAAGATATTAGGGTCCAAAGTTGAGTAAATAGACTGCGTTTTTCTGCATAAATGCATAGACGCGCGTAGCAAGATTTTTTCACGACAAATAATTACTATCTGTCTATGATAAAACTAGCATGAACACTGGACACTAAATTTCGCCCATCAAGAAATAAAAAATAAAAAAATTACTTCGTTTTCCAGCATTTTTTTGGCATGAAATTACTTTATTTGATGTATAGAGTATGTGTCCTTCGTTAAGGGTGGCAACCAAAAAACATCCTGTATAGGCAGGTATGTAATAATGTGTACCTTCATTGTAAAGTTAAAGGATAGTAACATTACCTTTTTCAAATTCTGGGACCTGCAAAAGTTCCTCTCCAGTAGCTGTAACATGAATGGTTCATAATTTAATCAGTTTAGTTACCTGGTTGGTCACCTGTCCGACACCACCCCTGTGAGAGAATGCTCCTGTCCAAAACTTAGATAGGGATCATGCATAGTTAGCGTCAGGCAGGTGGCCATAAAAATAAAAGCAATATGCAATATGACTTTCGAAACAAATAGAACCTACACCAACACCAAAACAATAAAAAAGAGGAGATGGAGGACAACACACATTTCTAATAACTGACATACACACTCATTTATACATCAACTTACATTTCCGAAAAAGCGTAACATCATGCTCAGAGATCCTCTCCATCCGTCTATCTTCGTCTAATCTGGAGCGTTCCACCCGCGACTTGTCGTGAGACTTGTCAGTGATGTCTAAAGGCAGGTCCAGTCCGCTGTGCTGCACGTTAGAGGTGTCCTGTTGCAACATCATCTCTACGGTGCGGTCAGCCAGCAGTTGTAATGCTTGGTCAGGATTCTCTTCTCCGAAGCCATCCTGGGATAAATTGAGTGGGGTGAGTTTCTAGTTACCTGACTGTGTTAGAAGGAGGGTTGTTTTTCGAGTATATCTAACGCCTTAAGGTTTGTCGCATTTGAGTTTAGGTACAATTAGATTCGTCTTAGTTTTAAGAGTGACCCTGACTCCCAATTTTTAGGCAGTTGGGTTTTTTCTTGATATAATTTGTATAGAATATAAATGAAGTTTTGTATTTTACACAGAAATGTATTAATTGTAATTTGTAAAATAACTGAGATTATTGAGTTAAGATATCAACAAAGCATTACCTAGTTAGTTGGTTACAAAAAACATGTAAAAGATGTTATCTCTATTTTTCCAGTAAAATCCTAATAAAAATATGTTTTATACTTAAAAGCTTACATTTGGAGGTAACTGAAAGTCAGGAATAGCTGCTTCCTTCAATGTGATGTCCTGAATGTTGCTCACAACATTTCCACTGTTCTGTTGAAGGAAAACCATCTTTATTTTTTTACAACCCACCACTACTACCATAATTTTTCCAAACAAGAGTAAAAGAGAAAATAATCCTAAGTGAGTACTTACTTACAGAATATTTCTTAAATTGAAGGATCATAACCTTATTTCTTTTATTCTTCTTTCTTTATGCTTCTTCATTTTAGTTAATTATATTAGTTATTCAGCAGCCCACCACCTACTCTCTCCACACAAACTATATATAAGGTCTTTTCAAAATTAGTGATTTATCTTTTGGTAAAAAGAAACAACTTTCACTATGGGACCAACTCCAAAACAGTGAAAAAAAATCAGCTGTTCCATACATTTCAGTGCAGTAATTATTTGAGATTGTATGAAACAGCTGATATTTTGAAAAGACCTTATACATATACCTAGGTACACATTATCTTATTGCAGTCTACTGCTGGACATAGGCCTCTCCCAGGACACACCACAAGGCTACTGCCATAGGGAGTGGTCAGTAGTAGTGTATGTGTTAACTTTACCTGAATCCGTTCTTCAACCTGCTGTTCATTGTCAATTTCCCCCGGGTTTAAAGGTAGCTGTAACTGTGGACGTTCTACACTCCTCACCACAGCTGTGACCTCTTGAATACTCCATCTAAGGAAAATTAAAAGCAATTTATCAGTTTATTGTTTTATTTATCTAATACTATGTCTATTAGTAACAAATAGCATTGTCTATTTACAAACACATCTTGTTTAAATGGATAGAGCTTAGGGATGTAAAAACCGCAATAAAAGGAATACTTCTACACCCTAATATGTAACAAATCTACACAGTAAGTTGCTTTTTATGGTAATCTGATTATTTATAACTCACTTTTTATTAGAACTCTTGATAACTTGGGCATTGATCATGCATAAATCTCCTGAAACAAAATTTAAATAACTATACTGTATACATAGTGAATTGTATCTTGTATTTAAATTTATTTGGCTCAAGTAATATGAACGGTTTTTTGCATATATTTAAACCATATTTACCTAAAAAAATATTCACTTTTTTCTGATAAAGTCTTACAAGTCCTCGTAAAAGCTGTGAACTCAAGCGTAAGGAAAATCTTTTCGCGGGACGGCCAGATTCATTTGTCATCACGTCTAGCAGATCATCGCTGGGGAAAAAATAGTATTTAAAAGCAAGTCTTGTACAATATAATAGGTAATTTCAAGTAAGTCCACATTTTGCAGGTCTACAAACCATATTTTGCGAATATCGTGAGACCACAATTGCCTGTGTGTAATAGTGGCAAAACGCAGCGGCCAAGAGTCTGCAACCCAGCATAAATAAAATCTTCCGCCTCTTTTTAATGAATCCACTGGATAAAACATTTTGAAATCGTAATTTATATAATTATTTAAAAGTTTCACTGAACTTTGGCAAACAATGACGATGACAAGAAAAGTATAAATGGACGATTTCTTTCGATTCGATTTCCCGCCTTTAGCTTTTGTTTGGCGCCGTTTGGTGGGGCTTTATTTAGTGATGTACGGAAGTAAACTTGTGTATCGATGTCGACGTCAAGTCCTTGGTCATTGGAATCACAGATTACAAATAATAGTTTATATTGCCAAAAGTTCCTTTGAATGAGTGCGCTTGTTACTTAGATTATATACTCACAGATGCCCCGTAAATAAAGTTACTACAGATAGAACTAATAAGCGATATACAACTTAGGCTAAGACAGAACGGCATAGACCTATGGATCTTTTGTTTCATTCGCGTAACCATTTTTTGAGTGGATCCAACCTGTCAAAGGATCCAAAACGTCAAAGCTAGTTGACCATTAAGTACTTTACCAGTCAGTGTGTGTGATTGTTGTGATCGGTTGACTTTATTATTTTAAAGTTAAAGGATATTTTTCTGTGTTTAATCCTATAAAATCATATAATAAAACTATAAAGCATGGTTGGGTGTAGTGTACATGGCTGCAAAAGCCGTAGTGATTATAAAAATCATTTCCTATGTGATATTATTTAGTATATTATTGATTTTTAATTCGCAGTAACCAAATTTTATACAAATTGTTGTAATCAAAGTAACATAACCTCATATAGTAGCAAGAAAAATGTTATCACAAAATTGGTGGAGTTTTACCCAATTTTTAGGGTAATATTTATGTTTTTCAGTTTTCATCGTGTAACAGAAATTTTGTATTATTATTTATTTAAAACTGTATTTTTGTACGGAATAAGAAAATCAGAAGGAAATTTTTACGTTTTTCTATTACTGATATAAAAATAAAACATGAGCATCCTAACAGTAATAAGACAATAAACAAAATTATTCTTTTTCAGGTTTCCTTTAGATCCGATAGTAAGAAACGAATGGATGGATGGACGACCACAGGCCAAATAAAATTTTCACAAAAAAACATTCTAGAATCTGCTCTATTCATTTTGACGATACACAAATAATAAAAATAAATAAATTCAAAAAGCTCGTAGCAGATGCAGTTCCAGCTAAATTTGTTAATGTAAGTATTTTATTGTTGCTTACAATTAAATAAGTTTTTTATTGTTGCATCATATGTGTGTCTTAGTCAATTATATTAATTATTTTTAAAAAATCTGTTGGTACATGTTTTATTGTAAACTCCAATTATCAGAGGCTAGAGCTACAATCAATCGACCTATTGTTGTGGTAACTTGTAAATAAGCAAACACGACAGATTGACAATTTCAGAAAAACAGTTAAACGCAGAACTTTTATTTATTATTTACAGTTTTTACATTCCTGTTCCAGCACTCATTTAACTTTTCTTATTTACAGTTACTTCCTTTAACATCAGAAGGCACAAACCACACGTCGATAATTCGTACTGCTAAATGACATCTTTTTTTTAGAACAGCCACAAATACATCTATTGGTATATATTCAAATTCCATTTCAGTTATATTTTGTATTATATTGTTATTATTATGTTTTATTGTACACAGTAAAGTTTTCACAAATAAAGTTTCTTTATTGTGTTTAATTTATTTACCTGCATTCTCATTGCAATATCTGTTGTGAATATTACATTCCATCCAATAATTTAATTCTTTTAAGGGTATTTTAGTCATAGTATGGAAACACCTCTGTCAAAACTATTGCTATCTAAAAGGGGCACGCTGTTATTACATCTGTTAGTGTAAATAATCTAAGGCTTGTTACTATGTTTATTACATATTATTTGTCTTTTAAGGTAATAGCCATGTTTAAAACCCTCACGCTACAGTGGCGCCAACAAGTGGTTCCAAATCGGTGACCCACACATTTGATTAATTTCTATAATCTTTTTTTTGTTTGGTTTATCCCGAAGAAAAGGCAAGGGGAACTAAGCCCATACAGCCATTGTCTTTAGTCATTTAGTAGGTAAATGATTTCTGAATTTATGATGAACTAGTGGACGCCTACGACTCCGTCCACGACGACTACAGAAAAAAAAATTGAAATTATCCGGGATAAAAACATTTTCCCGGGATAAAAAGTAGCCTATATGTTAAGTGGGACCTGTTACAATATATTTCTGAAAACTGCATCGAAATCGGTTTAGCCGTTTCTGAGATTAGCGTGCACAAACGCATAAACAGACAAAAATTCCAAAAATCATTGTTTTGGGTACTATTGCGTTGATAAAGGTATTATATAATATTTTTTCTTATATATCTTCCATGTACAACAGCGATCCGTTACATTTTTATTATATGTATAGATGATAATGATGATGATGAATGGAAACGTCGGGAAAATCCTCAAGAATGAGCCCACAAAGAGAACGTATTCCGACTAAAGTTTTACTTAGTTAACCTGCATATAAAACCATGCAGACGCACTAGATTCACATCACAAGTAAACAAAATCACACTCGAACAGTTCCAGCTTTTCCCGCCGAATCCAGTATGTATCGATGACTTTAATTTTTTTGTTCAGTTTATCCTCAAGGAAAGGCGAGGGGAACTATGCCCAAAGAGGTAGTCTTTATGAACTCATGATGGATGACAATTAATGATGTATGAAAACACCGGGAAAATTGTCAAAACAGGTGTCAAATTAGTAAAAATTAAACACATTAATTGCAATAACAACACGAGCCCATGAAGAAATCTCTAGCCTCAAGCTTTACTCGGCTTAACCTTAAATGGACGATTTTTGTTTCACGTTTAAAAAAAAATAAATAAAAAAATATATATATTTGTGTAATAGACATGTATTACTGTCTAGGAAAAATGAGTAGGTAAATAAAATCTAGACATGAATTTACTATACTTTTTTATATTAATGTGCCAACATTAAAAAAGTACAAAATTCGTTCATAAATAAGAACTAATTGTCAAAATTAACAAAAAATTAAAAGAAGGTCAATTTTATCTGTGATGTTTAGTATGTTGTTTAAAAACAACATTGTCCATTTAAGGGTTAAGTTTCTGCATATTCCACACACACGCACTAGAATCACATCACAATTAAACTAAATATAACTTTTCAACCAGAAAACATCACTTTACGGATACTTGCAAACTATTTACAAATAAATTATTTAAGAACAAAATTACAGCCGATCGCTTCCAGCATTTTCCGCCGAATCTCGATATGATTTTGTTTTTTTTATTTAGTTTATCCCGAAGAAAAGGCCCATGCAGCCATTGTCTTTAGTATTACGCCCTTTTCTGATTTCTCGCACCGATGCCACGTCGACATATCAGAAAAGGGCCTTAATGGTTTCTGAATTTATGATGGATGATAATGATGATAAATGGATACGTCGGGAAAATTCTCAAAAACGAGTGTCAAATTTGTCAAAACCAAAAATAAGTACGTAATTGCAAAAATAACTTACATACGAGTAAGATGAAGAAATCGTTTTCAGACTCAAAATTTTACTCGGCTTACCTGCATAGAAAACCATGCACAAACACTAGATTCACAACAATAAACTAACTTTAAGGACACATGTAAGTCATTTACAAATAAATTAATAATAAGGGCCTGGTGGTGGGCGCAACCATAGTGAAATAAATTTTGATTTTCACAAATAACATCCGTACCCTTCCAGCTTTTCCGTCTAATCTCGATATGATTTAGTGTAGATACGTACCACAACACTATATAACAGTTTTTTTCGTAGTTAAAATACAAGGCTTTTGGCATTTTCATATACAGCCTATTACACGATTGTACAATGAAATGAAATATAATTTTATAAGTATAAGCAAAAACAAATAAATGGGTTCAAATCCTAAAGGATACGTCCGAGCCACGAGTTTTTCAAGCTAGTTTCCTACTATTCTGTCCTTACTTAGGAAAAAGCATGGGGCATGATACGAACGCCCGCGACTCCGTCCGCGTGGACTCCGAGCCGGTATAAAAAGTAGCCTATGGGTTAAGTGGGACCGAGTTTTTCAAGCTAGTTCCAAAAATCATTATTTTGGTTAATATTGCTAAACTATATCTTCTGTCAGCGTAACGTGTTACTTAGGAAACTAAAGTGAGTTTTACAAATAGCTCTAGCAGTTAGTTAAGGGGCATGGGGCATGCTTCTATTTATGCGGTGACCATGACCAAGGGGGTGGTCAGGACCCCCCCCTGACGCCCGCGACTCACCGTACGTCCATAGGTACCTTCGTAACTTTGTACAAAGATCACCGACTGTCCAGCAAGCAGAAAAAAGCTAAATGTCGAAATTATCCGAGGTGGACGGACGATAAAACCGGTCGGAGTGGAGTAGCCTATGTCCAACAGTGACTTTCTCAGGGCTGTAATGATGAACTTTTAAGTGGGACCTGTCGACTACAATATATTCCTGAAATCAGACTGTATCCTGATCATCAAAATCGGTTCAGCTCGAAGTTGTTTCAAGTAGGATAAACTTAGATGTGACGCCCGCAGAAGGCTGCCATCTATAAAACCCGGAACGTGCACAAACAATTATCGCCACAGACAACATCCTGCTCTATGAATAAGGGATTCCAAAAATCATTATTTTGGTTAATATTGCGTTGATAAAGGTCTTTTCACCTGCATCAGCATTACCATGATATATCGTCACAAATTCTCGATAGAGCATGTATAGACAGTTGCGTAACGACTACCGTTACATTTTTATTTAACCAAAATTTTGTATATAGCTGACACCCTGGTAGTCTGTTTTTCTGCAGTCCAACGGAGTGTAACACTAGTTGTACCTTTAATGTATAAGACCAAATTTTTAAAGATACCAAACTATTCCCGCGATTTATTTGTGAGCCCTGTTTTACAAATAGTTCCTTCGGATGATACAAAGGAACTTTGCATTTCAAGGCGTTATTTTTTGCTATGTGCGCGTAATAGGGGGCGGTCTAGCTAGACTCTGTTACCCTTGTCGTACCACTGCGTCATACCCCTGCATACAAAAAATGTAAGTCCGTTTCATAGAATAACTCCTATGCCTGAACTAAATTTTTTTGTATGCGGTGACCATGACGTATAAAGCGTTCATGGCGGTGACACTGAAATGGGTTCACACGCATAGTAACTAGCGCCATCATCCAAAGGAACTAAACGGTAAAATGCACTCTATCTCCGAAATCAATCTGAGAAGCTGAATATACACTATAATAGTTTCTTCAAGCCGCCTCGGCCACATCCGAATACTTACTAGCTTCTGATGTTCCACATACTTTAAGATTATTCATTGTTATAAAATAAAATATAACCTGAATTTAATTATTAATTTATTTGGATCGATATTAAAACTACAATACATACTTGCACCAAATCCTTAATTACGTCAATTTTATAACTCAAATCTAGGATTAAGTATTTGATGCATCAAGGCCTTAGAATTACCTATTTATTTATTTGGGTATACTTAAATATTGTTTTTATTTTTTCTCAGCGACATAAAGGAAATTTAGAACAACTAAATCACATAAATAATACAACTTATAGACTAAAATTTAACTGCTTTCCTTCACTTTCCAATGCAGTTTTCAATCTGTCTAACGAGGTTTTGTTCATATCCTCTTTTGAAACTCCACTTTTAAGTGCTGCATTTAAAATAGATGATGCCTCATTCAACTTATTTTGCAATAAGTAGTAGTTGATAAGTCTTGAATAAGCATTTCCTAATGAACCCACAGAAATGTTTTTGTTGGTCTTCAATTTTTCAATTAGGATATTAATGAGCTCAGGCTTTCCGTGAATGTGGCTTTCCTGTAATAATCTCCTAAAGATAACAACATCACTTGTCTGAAGGTACTTGGTCCAAATGTATTCGGCCTCCTTATTCTTTCCGGCGATAACATACTCCATCCATAGCAAGTTTGCGGGCAACTTCTGGCCCTTTTCTGCTGCTAGTTCGGCTATTTCCTGACCTAGAAATGAATATATAAAGATCCATTAATACTATTATGTCTATTATGTTCCTATTCGTCCTGATAATATAATAACAAGCATGTTGCAGTGTCAGTTTTTCTTATACATCATAAATTCTGAAATCATTTTACTAAAGACAATGGGTGTATGGACATAGTTTCTACTAGTGAACGCCCGCGACTCCGTCCGTGTGGACTACAGAAAACACAAAATATCGAAATTATCTGGGATAAAAACATTTCCCCAGGATAAAAAGTAGCCTTTATGTTAAGTGAGACTTGTCACAATATATTACGAAATCGTTTCGGCCGTTTCTGAGATTAGCGTGCACAAACGCACAGACAAACCAACAGACAGACAAAAATTCCAAAGTAAAGACAGCGATCCGTTACATTATGTATATGTCGTGGCCATATCGTTGAATTATTTATATCATGAAATGGTCAAAATGCTCTTGACCATATGATGATAATGAATTGATAATTTCATGATACTAACCTAACCTAACCAACCATTTCATGAAATTACTATTAAAGTGATTTGGCCACGACATATAGATAGATAGATTTGACTAAATTGAAATTTTTTGTTAACACTAGCGCCCCTGGCAGCGAATTCACTCGCGGCGCGGCTGCGGCCCCCATAATGATGAGAAGTAGAAAACATACTTACATTTACTAACTAAGTTCTCATCGGTTATCGCAATGGCCAGAGCAGAGCTTCTCGGGTATTTCCTTAACGCGACAACCAACTCATCCTCATTGTATGCCGATTTAACTGACTCCAACAAATTATCTATATGCTCAGCACCGGCGCCTCTTGTAAACTTGGCCAGAGTCAACTTATCATCAAAAGTCACGTTACGCTTCATATCCTCGTTCAAGTATTTACCTAGCAACTGTATTTTTTCCACATTCCCATCGACGGCTAGACCTTTGAGTAAATATTTTAGTACATTTGATTTGGGTAGAACACCGGATTGGATTGTTTTTATCGCCAAATCCATAGCTAGGTTGTATTTTTCTTCCTTGACAAGGGATTCAATTTGGTCCGACACCTCTTTTTTTGTTGGTTTGCCTGGCTCTTTGTTTGCGGTTTGCTTGACTACATCTCGTTTGGGTTTAGTTTGTCCGGATGTTACTGTCTGTGGTATAATAAATGGTACGGGTCTGTTCTTTGATTTTAAGTGGTTGCCGAGGGTTTGGAGGAAGTAATTGCTGGGGATCTCATCTTCTTCCTGTAGGAGTGTCCATAGTCCGAGAGCTTTGTCCGTCTGATCGTCTTTGCAGTAGACAGATAGGAGGTGATTGAAGATATTGGATCGGTCAATGTGAGAGAGCTCTTTCGTTGCTTCCAGAAGTCCTTCAAGATATTCCGACTTCCCATCCTGTAAATTGATAGAGCTAAGGTTAACTCAGTTAACTTAGGTACCCTAATCTTAGCTGATTAAAGTTTCAGAAAAAATTGTAGACTTTATAACACTGGTGATAGTTAAATATCACAGATGTATTAGCCTCACCTCAACATATCTCAAGCAAGCGTGCTCCAGCCTCTGGTGCCTCGTGTGAAGCCCCGGTGTCTCCAGTATTCGTCGCGCCTGCCTCAGCCGACCACACTCGATGAACGCTAGCACCAAATCGTGGAGGATATTTACTTCGCCGTGTATCTACAAATTTTGTTAAGTCGATAACTATAGACAACTGATATGGGAGGTCGTGGCCAGTGACATCGCATATACACCAAAAAAATACATACGACAATTCAAGAATGAATAATGACCAAAAATATAGTACATTAATATTATCAGATCATATGTCATACCTTTTTCCATGTATAATCATTATTTACAAACATAACCTCACCTGCGTGCTAAGATCAGCTAACCACTGCAGTTTCGACGCATCTTCCTTCATAATCAGCATCTTCATGAGCTCACCCTTCCATGGAGTGCTACGGTACTTATTGCAACAGTTCTCAAATTCACTAAGAGCACCTTGCAAGTCATCGCACAGCAAATGCACCTTGATCAGGGGTCCTAGTATAATATTTGAGGGTTCCAGGTATTCATTCTCGAGAAGTGTGGTTATTACTTCACGTACCTGAAAATTGATAGATTATTCATAACATTGCACCAGAAAATATTTAAAAATGGTGTCAGGCTGTCAGGTCACCTGAAACTAAGCAACTGTTGCATTAATCTAACTATTCTTCTTAAAATAAATAAATGTAAATAATATTTATTAAAAAAAAAACACCAGAGTGAGAGTTGAACTTCTCGCAAACAATGCTGTGCTCTAACCAACTAAAGTACCGGGTGATTTAATAATTGTGTTAACCCAATAGAAGTCTATATACCTATAATATTGCTCTATATTATGACATACCTTTGCTACATCCTTAGCTTCTGCTAAAAAGTTGGCTAACTGCCAACACTTGGAATTAACTTTGAAACTGGCATTGGACAAATCTTTGGGTTTATTTTCATTCAAATGCTTGATAGCTTCCTCATACCGACCGTTTCTTACTAAAGCCAATGCCATGGTAACAGTTTTGTAAGGGTTCATCACAAAAGTTGGATCTTTTTCTAACAAAAGTTTATGACATTCAGTAGCTCTCTTCAAATCATTGTTTTCACAGTAAAACTCATACAGCTGGGCTAAAGTTGAAGTTGTTAGCTCAAAGTCAGTGGTTTTAAGTTCCTCCAATAAGGAATTTAGCTTTTCAACATTGTTTTCCATGACATAGGTAGTCAGCAGTTGTTTTTGTATTCTATTCAAATTGGTTCCTTCTTTCTTCTTGAGTTGAGTGTAGAGTTTCTCCAACTGAACGGACGTTTGCGGCAACTCCCTCTTACGGTCAGATTGAATTGGTGCTAATGCAAGCTCTGATGCAGTTATTTGTGTAAGCAATTTAGATAAATTCTCAGTCATTCTTTGTCCAAGAAACTGTTCAATATCTTCTGCTGCTTCAGTTGTTATTCTGAGGCCTTTAGAATATACTGTGGTAAGCAATTTTTCAATCAAATTATCAGGTATTAATTTTACACTACTTTTCAATATACGGCTAATTTCATTAATGGTTTCTCCATCCCTTACGCCTTCCTCATTACTTGTATCATCTTCCTGTTGTGGGGCTTTACTAGCCATAACATGCAGAACTGTTGCGAAAGATTTGATGTCTTTTGATTTATTAAGGGCGGACAATAGTGACCTGGCTACAAGGGTGTACTGGCCTCTAGGTTGGTAATACACCGCAACTTCTGCTGCCGTCTTCAGATCCCCCGACTCCAAATACTCTACCATTAAATTACGTGCACCAATAATCGTAGGGACATTAGCAAGTTGCAGTTTAACTATGATATTTTGAGGAGTATCATTTTTCTTAAGCAAAGGCAGAACATAGTCCCTAAGTGCTTCACCCGATGGAACCAAACCAACCTTAGTCATGTTGCGTAAGATTTGTAGCAAGCCCTCTTCATCCTCTTCCTTACACTTCTGGGCTAGAAGTGGCCAATAATAGTGTTGCCTTATTTCAATGCCCTCTTTTTCCAGTTCCTTGAATAGCAGTTGTGCTAATTCCACTTTGCCATTCTGCAAAGCCATTTCTGTGGCAATGTATATGGCTTTTGGTACCAAATTTTCGTCTTGTAGCTCTTGCAAGTTTTGATCAAAGACTCTGGCTGCTTGTTCAGTTTTACAATTTGTTTGATAAAGAATGCACCTTTGAAGGGTGTATCTTCAATATTGCTTTGTTTAGGCATGGTTTTCAAAATTTTCTTGGCAGTCTCCTCTTGGCCTTTGTTTAGGAGCTTTAGTATGAGATTGTAGACATCTTGGTTATATCCAATGCCTTTTTGCAGGAATGGAAATAGTTCTTCAACTTTATCTCCATGCCCAGCTATTGCTAAATGCTCAATAATTTCTAATATATCCTGAAATGCATAAAAATAGGTTTTAGTTTCAAACTCTTTTTTTTTTTATTGTGAGTTGTGCTCAATATAGCACAACACAAGTTTTCTTTGAAATGACATCTCTTTTCTACTACAAAAGAGCAAAGTTTATAAAATGAAAAACACCTTATCAGACATGGCCATCTCCTTTTTATTTGCAGTTGAGACAACATTTTTAACTTCTTCAATGTCACCCTTTTTGGCAAATCCACTGGCTAGGAGCATGTATGTTCTGTTACTTGGTTGAAGACCAGCTCCAGCCATGGTGTCGATGACCGCTTTAGCACCGTCTGTATCTCCATGGTAAGCATGACCCATGACCAGGGCATTGAGTACAGGTTCTGACACAGGCAGACCGAGTTCCCTCATCTTTTCCAGGATCCTTGTGGCTCCTTCAACATCGCCTTCCTGGCAGTAACGCCACATGATTCTTTGATAGGTCACTCTGCAAATTAAATTGTAATTTTCATTGCATTGTAAAGGAAAACTTTAAGAATGGGCTAGTTAATGCTTGCTTCATATGATTCTTTTTATGTGATCTAGATTAGATTGAACTGAAGACTTAATTTAAATAAGAAATAACACTGGCTGCGAACCTAAACTATATATATCTTACATTTAATACATTAAAAACTTGATGGACTGTCCCACATACAGACTATATAAACATGTAAACACCATAGTTTGAAAACAAGATACAATCACATTTGTCTCACCTGTTTGGTTGTAAACCCTTTTTCTCAAGTTCTTCAAGGAACTGTGCCGGAGAGAATGGATGTTCATTTTCAAGGTACACCCTCAACAAAGCATTGTAGTGAGATATGTCCATGGGAATACCCCTTTCCGCAAGAACATTCCATATTTTCTGGACAAGCAGAGTTCTCTGTTCCGGTAACTCTTCAGGAACTAGTTCACCTGAATTAGAGAATATTTGTTACCTTTTTGGTTCTTAAAGTGACTAGATACTTCCTTCACTTGCAGCACAGGAAAAATCTTGGTATGTACTTAAAAACCTTTATTCTTACAAAAGTTTCATCCAAAAGAAATGTCCACTTCATTAAGAATAACAATATAATTAACTTACCACAGCATCGAATAACAAGTAGTGATTGTGAACTTGTAATGTTATTTTTTCTCCGGAGCTCATCAAACACTTCATCAATATCTTTTTTTGTTATCCGGCCATATCTCCTTACATCCAAGTCTAACTTTTGTAGTAAAGGCTCCAAGTTTTCAGTCTTTCTTGGTGTGGCATAATCTCTTACAATAATACTAAAACAGGTTAAAGTACATCAAAGCACAAAATAATGATATTCAAACAAAACAAAAAATAAAAATTTGTTGATAATGACATAATGCCTTAAAGTTTGAATTACTTAATTTTGTCTGTGAAAAAATAATTAAATGAAATGCATTTGATATGAGTAAGCTTACAAGCATACTAGGGATTGCTATATACACACACATCAGGCTATTGCAGACCACTCCTGGATATAGGCCTATTTTGCATCCTTTTTGCAACGCTTTGCGGCACAATACGAAGTGGAGTAATGAGATAAAACAATGACTTACAATTAATGGGATAAAACTTATGAGACAAGGTACAGCTTATGGTTTAGGTTTAGTAACATTTTAAGGTTAAGATATATTATGAAGACCATAATATGCACGTATACTTACTTATTTGCCGCAGTTAGAGCCTTTGAATTGATTAAAGACCCACTTTCAGCAGATTTCGCTGAATTTAAAATTAATGTTCTAGCCGCACCAGTAAAATATCTTACAAATTTTGTTGATCTCAAAAGCGACGACATCTCTGTGACGTGCTTTAAAAAATGTAGAACTTGTTAATACTTCGTTTTAATTATTTACTTTCATATAAAATACAATAGAATATGTTTCGCGATCTTTGCACGAAAAAAGAGAAATTATGATAGCTATTTTAGCTTTGACTATTTTAGGTTATGTATTATGTCATTTGATTTCTTTTTTTTAAATCACTAGTGCGCAAAGAATATACTTACTCTCTAACTAGTGCGGCAAAATTTTGTCATGTAGAACTTGTTAATACTTCGTTTTAATTGTTATTTACTTTCATATGTTCAATCACGGAGGTTATACAATAGAATATGTTCAATAGAGCTTGGCGTTGTATTCTACACCTACACTCGCCTACACTTTGCACGCTATTCCAGTAAAAAGAGAAAGTGCTTAGACCAGGGGTGGCCAATAGACCCAAGATCTATTTCACTGACGGCACCCTTTGCGATCTACCAATTACAAACTTAAAAATGAAACGGCATAATTCAGTACCTACACAAATAGGTGAGGATTTTTTTCAATTTCTTTATTAATAATTTTATAGTATTTTTTTTATTAAAAAAAACCTTTAAATAAATTAGTGGTGCGCATGTTCGTATTTTTTTTGCTTTCGATTTGAACTAATTTTTCGCGATCGACCGGTTGGCCACCCATGGCTTAGACAATGTCACATCGTTTTGGCATCGACATCCGTGGTCGCAATACTCCCACCAATAATGGTTGGAATTTCATCACTCAGCTAGAAGAAGGCTCTGACGGAACTAGTGCGGCACAGGAGGGGGTCACATAGTCGTGGTCAAGTCAAGAACTTATAATTTGATTTTTATAACAATAAATACAAGTAAAAAGTAGGTATTTTATTAATGAATTTTGTCACTTGTATTTACACGTACATATTGCCATCTTCTCTTGAAGACATCCAGAGAAGCTTGAGGCCGTATTTCGTCATAACAGATAGAGGTATGTCGAGGGGTATTCCACAAATTACGACAAGGGTTTCTAACAGAGTCTAGCTAGACCGGCCCCCTGATATTAGCAAAGCCGAAGCAAAGCGATAGCAAAAATTTTCAATATTCGCCTTGAAATGTCAAAGTTCCTTTGTAATTCATTTTACGTAATACGTAACAATGAGCGATTTTTGTAAAAGGTGCATTTGTAGTTAGGTATTGTGCCAGCAAATACCATGGTATCTGGAATTATATTTGGTCATTATACATTAAAGTTATTTATGTACAACTAGCTGTTAATAATACTATGTGTTAATCCAATACTCCCAAAAGAAAATCCGTTTGGATGTTACACATGTAATAATTACGAATATGATGGAAAATATTTTTAGGTTTTTTACTGTTGCCATTTATTTCTCGATAATGCATGCTATGAATTTGTTCGCATGCATCATGGATGCTGCAGGTGAAGCAAACGATAATTATTAGCCATTTTCTACTGTTGAAGCTTCGATTATTTCTAAAAAATGGCATTTTTACCTCACACTAGGCTAGAAGCCCCGTATCATTGCTAGGTAGGTATGGCTGATGCAGCACGCTAGTCCCTTATTCATACTCGGCTACATTTGTTCCACCAAATTTTTTGCCGCTGCAAAATTCATTATATCAAGTTAATCAGATTTCCCCTGACAGTGTCCTATAGATGGCAGCCTTCTGCGGGCGTCACATCTAAGTTTATCCTACTGAAACAACTTGACGATTTCATGGCATGCGTTTGTACGTATTATACCTACCAAGATACAATATACTGCTGATTATTATTTTGATCCATTATGATCTCTAAACACGTTCGTAGTTGCGCGCAAGTTGGCGCGGCATTTTTTGTTCGAGTTCATCCAGTGAGAAGGTTCATAGGCACTCCGATCGGAAGCACTGCCCAACCACGCCCGCGACCTTGGCCAACCTCGCGGGTGGCCTTTTCAAGCTGCGCTTTTGGTATCCAACTTTCGATCCATCGGCCATCAGCTTAGCTAATTGAGCTTGCTGGAGAGCTATGTTGATTTGTACCATTATATTAATTAATTAAATATGAAACCTATAGTAACTTACGGTGATGTTCGGTCCACCTAACTGGAACCAGCTCACATGCATGACGGATCCGCCTGGCTGCATCTCCTTCTGTGCACGACTTAGGAATCGACGAAACTCAGAGATGTACCTGCCCACACCCTCCGATGGGCGAGCAACTTGTCATAGGTCTTTTACATCTTGCTAAAGAATATACTTACCATCTTGCTAAAGGTGGCTTTAGAGAAGGCTCCCTTTGGTGATTTTGCAGTTCACTATCCCATTTCGGGAACACAGCCATCAGTGTACGTTTATGTATGTAATCCACGATATAATCAAGTCACGTAATAATTATAGTGCATTTGTTCTTTTTGGTGCGGAACTCAGATGAAAACAAAATAGCGGAAGATAGGGCTCGTCCTTAAAATCGTCAAACTAGAAATTAGGCATGCTACAAAACTACACGCACAAACAACACACACACACACAGCTATAATTGTATTTAACGTTGTACACTACTGAGCGATAGAGACAAACCTATTTATTTCGACAGTAACGCGAGCGAGACAAGCGCTCGCAAAATTTTTTTTGAGTAATTAGTACAACGCACAAAAGCACATGAAGGCATTTTGATAACTTTACCCCGCTTAAAATAAAAAAAGAATTTAAGCGGTCCACGCTCTGGAGACGAGTCATTATCTTCTATTTTGTTTTCATCTAAGGTGCGGAACCATCAAACATATTGCCAAGTTTGTTGATAGGTACCCACTCACGACGACATGATAGGTACAAGTTGTGTCTCATTCCAACACCAGTTAAATTCGTATACCTGTCCTGTTGTCATTCTTATGTCACGGTACCTACCTACTATTTATTTTTTATTTGACGTGGTGGCAAAAGCAAAGTGGTGGAGGTCGAGATTTTTTGTGATAAAATCTGCTTGGTGATAAAGGCCACCAGCCGGCACGTAAAAAACAATTCCACTGGGAAGAAATTACGCATTTTAAAATACAATACTCAGTGTTAAAATAGTTACTGTGGTGTGCTCTACTGTTGCTATTTAGAATTTGCTCTAAATATATTGCTTTAGTGCAACTGGACGAATTACATAAAATGGTGAGTATTACAGCTTTTCCAGTGACATTGATTTGACCTTTTTATTGGAGCATGAAAATTGTTATGTTCTTGATATTTTTGAATAGGTACCCTTGGAAACCAAGGCTTCATTGCCTATTTTCTAACCTCATTTAAAGAATTAAATTATAGACTATTAAAATATTTCTAATTGGAATCTATCTCGTTGTATGTAATTTTTAACCTCCAATGTTAATTGTGTCTACCTTACCTGTCTATTCATGATTTCAAAAATTAGGTTTATCTTAATCTTTAAATCTGTATCAGTATCATCTTATCAAAGAGGTTTTATTATTTCACCATTATTAATAATGTAAGTAGGTATGTACATACATGATTGATTATAATATGAGTGTAATAATTTAATCAGTCTTTTATTTCACCACCATGAGTTGCTTTTGCTGTGGCTCCAATACTGTTAAATCCACATCAGATATAGTAGTTGTCAAACCAGTAACCATGGTAACTAACTTTTACTTGACAACTACCTATTGGATTCTATATTTAAAACTCATAATATGTAATAGTTATAATATTATTTTTTTATAATTTTGTATTAATTTAGAACTGTTCGGTTTTTTCAGGCTTCACCAATCAAAGTAGTTGTTACTGGAGCGGCAGGTCAGATTGCCTATTCACTGCTATATCAGGTTGCTTCTGGGGCAGTGTTTGGTCCCAATCAACCTGTTTACCTGCACCTTCTGGATATAGCCCCAATGATGGGAGTTTTAGAAGGTGTAGTTATGGAGTTGGCTGACTGTGCCTTGCCTCTTCTTGTTGGAGTCCTACCAACTTCCAACCCTGAGGATGCCTTCAGAGATGTTTCTGCCGCTTTCCTGGTTGGTGCCATGCCCAGGAAAGAGGGTATGGAGAGAAAGGACCTCCTGTCTGCAAATGTACGCATTTTCAAAGAGCAAGGTCAGGCTCTAGACAAAGTTGCTCGCAAGGATGTTAAAATCCTTGTTGTAGGTAACCCAGCTAACACTAATGCTTTGATCTGCTCAAAGTATGCTCCTTCCATCCCAAAGGAGAACTTCACAGCTATGACTCGTCTGGATCAGAACCGTGCACAGTCCCAGTTGGCAGCCAAATTGGGAGTTCCAGTCCAAGATGTTAAGAATGTCATAATTTGGGGCAACCACTCTTCCACCCAGTTCCCTGATGCATCTAATGCTGTTGTTAAGATTGGTGGTGTTGAAAAGCCAGTGCCAGCAGCCATCAATGATAATGAGTACCTGACAAACACCTTTGTGTCCACCGTACAGAAGCGTGGTGCTGCTGTTATTGCAGCAAGAAAGATGTCCTCTGCATTATCTGCAGCGAAGGCGGCCTCTGACCACATGAGGGACTGGTTCCTTGGTACTGGTGACAGATGGGTGAGCATGGGTGTAGTATCGGATGGCTCATATGGAGCACCTCGTGATGTTGTATACTCATTCCCAGTTACTTGTAGCAACGGCAAATGGAAGATTGTTGAGGGTCTCACAATCAACGACTTTGCCCGCAAAATGCTGGATGCCACAGGCAAGGAGCTGGCTGAGGAAAAGCAAGATGCTCTGGATGTGTGCAAGGATTGACTGAGTAAAGTTTAAGGATCGTCTGTTAAATAATGCACTAGCTGTAATGTATAGGGCACATATTTTTTGTATAAACATTTAATATGTATAATTATACGAGTATGAACAAATTCCAACAAATGTATAATTATATAAACAAATCATATAAGTAATCTGTTTTAACAAGGAAAATTCAAACTTTTGTTATGATATGACCATAAGTTAACATGTTTAAATAGAAATAGATGTAAGTAACTAAAGAAACATGATATATTACAAGAGGCACTGTTATCATTTAAATCCTGCTGATTGGTGCTGTTATCAGTTCCTTACGTAATTATCTTGGTACTTATTTCCTATTATAGAAGAAAATGGCAAGATATGTATTATCTTGAAGTGACGTCATTGGTCAGTGGACAGACTATACTCAATAATATATCTACTTTTATGTGAGTAGATATATAGGTACCTATCTAATATGGTACTCGTATGTATGTATTAGTGTAAAATGTATTAGGATCTTCAAGAGATTAATCTACCACTTCCATTAGGTTCTAACAATAACTTACCTATCTATAATAAATACCTACCTAGTCTGTAATAAAATAAAAACCGTGTTGCTATGCGGACTTCAAACATGGCGGCTTGCCAAGGACATCTCTTGCTGGCCTTCGCCATGAACAGCCCCGCGCTGTCTGTCTTCGCTATATTCACAACTAGTGGACGCCCGCGACTCCGACCGCGTGGACTGCAGAAAAAACAGAATGTCGAATTTCCCGGGATAAAAAGTAGCCTTTTTGTTGGGACCTGTCACAAATATGTGTCGCAGTGAGATAGATAAAGCCGCCGTATATATAGTTATATCCCTAACATTAGCTCATGAAATCGAAAGCGATTTATTGAACTATCTCACTAAGAAGTTATAGTCTATTAAAACGGTCCACATCATGATATGGTTTGGGCAACGAAAGCGATTCATTCATTTCATATCAAGATTATTGATCACGTAAAATAGTTACATGAATCACCGGTAATATATGGCGGATTTTTCTTTTTTAGTTGATAAAACAAATTAAAGAGAGTAGGGTGACTATGCAGAAGAAGTTCACTGATAGTGTTATAATTGTATAATGTATATTAGACTAATTAATAATTTGATAGGTTTAGGTTTTGTTATTATTGACGACAAGCCGAGCGAGCGGAGCGAGCGTGCCCAGCAGCGTCCAATTGCCAGATTCCTTTTGTAAAGTCTTTTATGTTTTTAAATATTTATATTGTGAAAATATCACATAAATAATACGGCAAAAAAAATCTCCATCATATCTTATGGTGGTATCACGATCATTTTATTCTTCACATCGGAATGGACATCCCTGGGGAAGTGTCTGGTTTCAAATCGTTAGGGTCCAAAGGAGTAAATAGACGATTGCACATAGACGCGCGTAGCGATTTTTTTCACGAAAAATGAATGGCCATGGCCACTTCTATAAAAAAACTACCACATAAACACTAGACACTATAAATTTCGCACAATATGCCAAGGACATTATATAAATTACCCAGCATTGTAAAAAAAAAAAAAAAAACCAGCATTTTTTTGGCACTTACTTTATTCACTAGAAGTTATAAAAAAACGGTGGCCCAAAAAGTTAGTGATATATTACTAGATTAAGTTTAGTGTAATAGCTTATCGGCGGATCCGAATCTGGCAATATAGGTTAGAAGAATGAGGCTGAATGGAAACTTTATGTGACGCCCGTTGATATGCAAAAAGTCGTCTAAATCACTTCTGTCACCGAGATTTAGAGACCAGCGAAAAGTGTTTTTTCAAGCCGTCTGGACACGTTTTCGATCGATTATCTAAGATTCTGTATCGTAACAAATTCTGATATAAGGGTGTTTAACCGTCACATAAAGTGCTCTATTGAGTTAAATGTGAGCTATTTTGAAGATTTGTCAGACAGACAGCTACTGTTACAGAGCTACATGTGCACACAACAATTTTTTTATTAATTATATAATTATATAGATATATGTATAAATTGGTACCCTAAATAAAATAATGGTTAGATTTTTGGTAGGTACGTTCCCCTAAATCTCCTCATATATATTTCAGTATACCTGGGAACGGTAACATATTAGGGTCAAGTTGAGTAGACTGCGTTTTTTGCCTACATACGCGCCCCGGTAGGTATAAGACCATCTGGACACTAAATTTCGCTTGATCGATAAAAAAAAAAACCCAAAAAATTTACATCTCCCACATAGGTAGGCATACGTACGTAGGTACATAGATGTATAGAAGTAGGTACCCTCCTCGTATATAAGGTGGCAACCTTCTTGCATAAAAAAAATTGTACGTACAGGTGTAACAAAAGGGGTATGTTAAGCGAAAGGCTATGAAAATAGCCCACTATAGAGAACCTATTCCCAAAATTTGAGACTCGAAATCAAATGTTTATTTTTCCAGTTAGTATGGAGAATTTCTAAACAAGTCAGGCATGTTCATACAATCTTGAAAAATAAACATATGATTTTGAGTCTTAAATTTTGGGAATAGGTTCTTTATAATGGGCTATATTCATAGCTTTTCGCTTAATATACCCTTTTTGTTACATCCTGTATATAGGTACCTACCTTCTTGCATAGCTATGTACGTACGTACCTACCTAGTGGTAGATCAAATGCTGCTAGTGGCACTAGATCGGCCAGATGGTCATATACCTACAGGAGAGGCAATCTACTGAAATTCGCAAAGAGGTCTTCCCCTGATTACGTAACTTGTAGCAGAAGCAGAGTGATAGCGATCGTTACGCCCACGCATACTTTCAATTTTCGCTGTCGCATTGCTTCAGCTCTGCTGCAGCCATGGCGGCGGACGATCATCGCAGAGGAGATGATCTTGGGGAACCTCAATCCTTAACGGCTCTCTATTCACAGCGTCAAGTGAATTTTAGGTCAATCTACGTTTATTTAACTAGGTAGGTAAGTACCTCACTTAGTAGGTACCATTAATAAAACCTAAATAGTTCAATAAAAAAAAATAGGTACAAAGGTACCTACCATTCGGGGTGTGGAAATAAAAATCAAATTAATTAGGTACCTAAGTAGGTACCTAATACTTAATAAAAAATCTTATATTTATCATACATTCGTAGGTACCTATCTAAACCCATATCCATTAATTAACAGCTATTCAACCTTGGCAAGACATTTATCTTCTGTTATGATGATATAATAACATAATGAACTTGGTAAACAAACTCTCAGAGTAACACTAACAATAATAACATAGGTAGGTATGTATAGGAGCGAAATCTCCCGCATAGGTCACGGAGACAAAATCGAGTTAGTGTAATTTAGTCACTGTAAAAATGGTCACATAAGTTATATTCTTGATGATGATGATATAGACTTATATTATTGAGTGAAAAAGGTCACACGTTAAGTACCTATTGATGTCACCATGATGTTTATTAGGCGAGAAAATACACCTATTCATTCATTCATGTACGAGTACCCCCCAGTAAACCAAAAGGCTTATTATCTAATTTCTCCAGGTTCTCCATATTACATCTTCGTATAATTTGGCTAACATGTTTACCTCTTTTGTTACATCCTGTATAGCAACAACAGTCAGATCACATGTCGGGTCATAGAATTAATTAGAAACCATTAAGGACATTGACACATGAATGACTAACATTGTTAGTTATTGTTACCCTGCAGTTGCTTTTAAAAAAACAGTGCTTATACAGGGTGTAGCAAAAAGGGTATGTTAAGCGAAAAGCTATATAAAAAGCCCACTATAGAGAACCTATCTACAAAATTTGAGACTCGAAATCACATTTTTATTTTTTAAGATAGTATGAAAATTTCTGAGATATTTAAAAATTCTCCATACTATCGGGAAAAATAAACATGTGATTTCAGGTGTCAAATTTTGTGGATAGGTTCTCTACAGTCGGCTATTTATATAGCTTTTCGCTTAACATACCCTTTTTGTTACATCCTGTATAAGTGGCTCTAACATACTAAATACAGCCTAAATATAACTATCACAGATATGTTTCTCTCCCCATAAAATACCTACTTATTTTTAGCTAGCTGTTACTGTTACAGGTATCCTATCGTTTTTTATCCGGAAAGGAATCACAGTTAAAATATCAGTTATCGGATCTTTAAGATCTTATAATTAATGTTGAGTAAGTACCAGAAACGATCAGTAAACTATTTCGCACAATTGTCAAAAATTGCAAAAAGCAATTGTGAACTCTACTATCATCTATTTTAATATGAAGTTAGCATTCCTGAAAAGTTTTACTAACATGCCACAAACTTATTCGATCTGGTGCATCGCGACGATTTATTGCGCGCAGCCCCAAATTAGGTACTGGTGAACTGGTGGCCAAGTTTATCGACTCGTCCGGATCCTAAAACTTTGTAAAACAAGTACCTAACACATTATTTATGCTTCAAAAACTTGCTAATATACATCATAAACTTATTAGAAAACTCGGCAGTGAGACGATATCTTAATGCCATGTACGCGAGCACCCTATGTATAACGGTAAAGCCTAGAAGGCCTAGAACTTGCACGTAGTACTTGTCGTTGGACATGCCTAGGTCTCTTAGCATCATGTCTGGGTTGGTGTATAGGCAGAAGTCGACGGGACAGCTCATGGATTTTCGGTTCTCCCATAAGGCGAGAGAAAAGGCGGTTAGGCCGTATCGGAGATATGAAGCGGACATGAGGATCTTCATGAAGTACTCGATGTAAGGGCCGAAGCCCATGCCGTAGCAGCACAAAGCCAGTAGAGGTGCAGCGGTTGCCGGACCGACTATTGACCCATTCTGTAACATTAATGGGTGAGTAGTTAGTTTAGGTTTTTTTGGTATGAGGCTCGGAGGAAGTTGTGGGATCAAATAATGGATCAGCAGCGAGCCTGATATCTATTACTAAAAGTAGATAAGTGCTTCTCCGGTGACCTTGCTTGCCGGTGAAATCACTGTGGATAAACAATACATGACGCCCAATAGGTAAGTAACTTTTATGAGGATAATGTTTCTAATAGTAGATAAGTACCTCGGTATATGTTTGTGTGGCTCGATGCCGCTCAAGTCCTATTCACTATCTACATTATGTTATACTCACCATGACACTAAACATTGAGCCAACTGCCAAACCGAGCCCCTCAGAGCAAATGGCGGTCAGTATGCCGCCGATAGCGAACAGAACAAATCTGTCCCACTCCAGAAGTTGCCCTGACATCAAATATGTGATGCCCATGAAGATCAGGCCAAGAATTATCTGGAACAAATATTTAAATATGTATATGTCGTGGCCATATTGTAAAATTGATCATTTCATGAAATGGTCGAGCATTTCATGATGTGGTCGCATTTCATGAAGTGGCCAATTCAATTTGACCAGATCGTTAAATCGTCTACATTTCACGATTTTGTCATCCACGTTTGGCCAAATCGTATTAACAGGGTGTCCATAAAATCCGAATGTGGTAAGAGCTTATATAAATAATATATACCGTACACCATATATAAGTATACCATAAGGTATGATGGTATGATTTTTTTTGCTATTATTTATGTGATATTTTCACAATATAATATTTAAAAACATAAAATACTTTACAAAAGCGATTCGCATCTGGCACATCGCCGGACGCTGCCTGGGCACGCTCGCTCCGCTCGCTCGGCTCGTGCGTCATTTGTCATAGTCTATACCTAACCTAACCTATCGTAATCTAAGGTTTTTGTTTAACAATATTATTATAAACCACCATTAAGTCTAATATACATTATACAATATAACACACTATCCGTGAACTTCTTCTGCATAGTCACCCTACTCTCTTTAATTTGTTTTATAACCTAAAAAGAAAAATCCGCCATCTTCACACATAAATAAAACGCGCGCAGCGCCTCTACCGGTGATTCATGTAACTATTTTACGATATGATCAATAATCTTGACCACTTCATGAAATGATCGGGCGTTTAGTTGCCCATATCGAGAAACGATTTTTATCATCGATCTGCCCAAACCATATCATGATGTGGCCAATAGACAGTTGAACTTTTCATGAAATGCTCGACCATTTCATGAAATGATCAATTCTACGATATGGCCACGACATATACTTATTCACACATTACACAACACATTAACCTAGTCTAGTCCCACACTAAGATCCCTAAGGTCTTGTGCTCTGGGTATTAAGCAACGGTACTCGTATATAAATACATAGAGAAGTATAGAAACATCCATGACTCGGGAACAAACATCGATATTCATCATATCAATGTTTGCACCTACCGGGATTCGAACCCAGAACCTATGGCGTCGTAGGCAGGGTCACTACCTACTAGACCAATAGGCCGTTCAAACAATAAAGCGTGACAGAAAATCGTTTCATACTCAAACCCTTCCTGACCTGAGAATAAATAAGGGGGCTTTTTGCCCAAGGGAAGGTGGGTTGGTTACCGCAGTGTGATGTTCGGACTACGTTGTCAATACGGTAGGCGCTACTACTCACTTCCCAGAAATTATGGTATATGGTATATGAAGAAATGGTGGTGGTGGTATTATTCTCTGCTGACACCACACGGCACAAATTAGTATAAATAAAAGAGTTGCTTAGCTCCAGTTGTTCGAAATGTAGAGTGATGATATTAAAATCGGGAGGATCTGTCGTTGGAAGGAAGCTTTATCGTTGCGACATTGCAATAAAACTCGAAAACTGTGTCCACGAAATAATTAATCATAAAAAATTCATATATTTGCCGTGGCGAAGGCAAATGAAAGTGGAATTACAAATTTAAAATTTAATTGCTATGTTGAAATAATATACTCAATGGTCATTCATAGGGTAATGAAAACTTCGAGGGTTGAATAAGGCTAACATAATTATGTTTCAGGAGGATTTGACTTATTTAAGTACCTAGTTACCTAGTCTTATACTATTGCGAGGCTTCACTAGAATACTTACAACAGCTGCATCTCCTTATGTGCAGGTCGTAAAAGTCGACTAAGGATATCGGACATTCTCTCAAGGCCACAAGCTAGCAAATTATTATCTATAGCGGTCGCCCACGACTTCGTCCGCGAAAGGGGGCATTGCACCCGTGCGAAGCCGGGGCGGATTGCTATATACCCTATAGACTTCCTCGATAAACGAAAGAATTTTTCAAATCAGACCAGTAGTTCCTGAGATTAGCGCGTTCAAACAAACAAACAAACAAACAAACAAACAAACTCTTCAGCTTTATAATATTATATATATAGTATAGATTAACATCCTGAGCCCGTTATTCTAAACGCAGCTGTGGGATCTCTTTTATGATCCTGCAGCTCTATTACCTCGCCTTTGGAACACACCTGTATGGGGTGCGCCACCAATATGGACCCAGGTAGGTAGGTATATGTCTATATGTAAGTATAGGTAGTTACCTATAACCATAGAGGAATAAGATTATAACTTAGAAACAAGTATCCCGAAGTTTCCTTGACCTTAATAATCCTATTCTCTTCGTAACTCAATTTGGTGACAAGGATAGTTTCAAATTACAAGACATTAGAGAAGATTTAAATTTAAATGAGTACTTACTGAAAATAGATTGGAAAGTTCGTGTGGTCTTAATATATATGTAGTTTTATGTTCAAAGCTCTCAAACCAAAAGCGCGTATTCATAAAGTCTTTCGTTAAGGCACCTTATGTATCCTAGTTGAGAAAGTTTTAAATGATGTTTGAAATAATTTTGTGCATTTAATGTAGTCACTGTATAGTGACAGTATCAACTTTATCCCTCAGATACGAGAAGGCTATCATCGACCATTGGAAAAATCGACCCTTAACTTTAACAATCAATTTAAGTGAGAATTTGTCAAAGGCTCTATTTACCTATTTATATATGTAGTTAAATAATGTTCATTGAACCTAACTTCCGTAGATATTTAAAATACATCAAACCCAATTTAAGGATAAACTTATTTGGCAACTTTGAGCTTACAGCTTCACCTTGTTGACAAATTTCCGGGTTTCGGGAGTGCACGGTCACAAAGCACTTAGGAAAATTAGGGTACCTACCCATCCAAAGGTAGGTATAGTAACGACATATCTGATGCTTATAAGCTATCAATAGCTGATATCGTCAGCGATTTGTAATCTGAGCTAGCTACTAATAAACGTAAGTTACAACCGTTATATAGTTATTTATACTAATTTTTTTACGAAAGTATAGAGGAGAGTCTGCTCATATGAATTCTCATTAGCCGTGTACATGGCCCGGACGACATACATTTTAGGACCCCGTGCAACAAATGTGGTGTAGACGAGCGTCGAGCGGGCCCGGACGGGACACGGGTAATGCACGGTGTAATATAAATTGCTTCATACAAAATGTATGTAACATGTTTAATCTGTGCCCTGTCCGGGCCACATACACGGCCCGCCCCGGGCACGGCCCGCTCTAATGAGAATAATTATCGTCAGATTTGTCGGCTATATGAGGTTTTATCAGGCAACTGATTTACTCTAAAGTGCTTAGATAGAACTGGTTTACCGTGGGATAAACTTTACTAATTTAACGCGATGTCTCTGACTCGTTGTAGTAATTTTTCGCCTTTATCCGAATCACATAGGTACATACAAAAATATAGCCACGCCCATTATCCTCCAAAGAAGTTGGATAGTTGGGGAATTTCCGGATAATAATGGTTATTTTTACCAACTCACTTAATTCTATATACCTTTTGTGAACGGTACTCTATATTTCTAATATGTATTTACCTAATCTTTTTACTACTACTCGTAATCACGAGAACTTGAGTAGCTTTAGGCCAGAAGCAGAATATATTTATTTAGATTGTGGTTTATGTCATGAGATATATATATAAGTTCTAGGTATATACATACATACATACATACATACATACATAATAATCACGCCTCTTTCCCGGAGGGGTAGGCAGAGATCACGGATCTCCATTTGCTACGATCCTGACACACCTCTTTCGCTTCATCTACTTTCATGACATTTTTCATGCACGCTCGTCGGTTTAGGGTACTCTTGACCTGACCTTTCTTTAGAATTTCACCAATTTGATCGGTGAAAGTCCGGCGAGGTCTTCCCCTTCCAACCCTTCCATCCACTCTTCCGTTGTACACTTTCTTTGTCAGTCTACTTTCACTCATTCTCTCCACATGCCCAAACCACCTCAACATACCCTTCTCAATCTTCGTCACCACGTCCTCATTTATACCACACTTCTTTCTGATCACCTCATTTCTTATTCTATCTTTCAAAGTGACTCCACACATACTTCTCAATGCTCTCATTTCCACTGCATTCACTTGACTTTGATGTTTTGGTTTCTGCCATACCCAACTTTCACTTCCATACATAAGAGTCGGCACCAAAACACCTCCATGAACAGCCAGACGTGCCGCTTGCGACACTTTCTGGCTACTCATAAAAGAATTAAGTGCCCCATTCACCCGGTTCCCAGCATTCACTCTCCTTGCAATATCTTTGTCATGCTTACCATCCCTTGTAAACAAAGTCCCCAGATACACGAACTCAGTCACTTGCTCCAATCTTTCTTCGCCAATCATTATTTTGCAATTCGCCATTACCTCATCCTTTTCAAAAACATCACTCAACTCTCTACTTTCGTCTTACTTACATTCTCTTCATCCCTTTACTTTCAAATGATCCATACATTTTTGTTACCATCTCCTGCAACTCCTCCTCCGAAGACGCAAGCAAAACCATGTCATCGGCATAGAGAAGGCATTTGACAAGTAACTCATTCATTCTTAGACCACAAACATCGTCTTTCAAACTTTGCAAACAACTGTCCATGAATAGATTGAATAGCCACGGTGACGCTACACATCCCTGTCTAACACCCTTTTCGATGGTAAACCAGTATGTGTAGGACCCGTTTATTCTCACACAAGCATTTGAGTCCTCGTAGAGGGATTTCAGTGCCCGAATGAGAAGGCCACTCACTCCATACATAGACAGAACCTTCCAAAGTTCCTTCCTCACAACTCTGTCATAAGCCTTCTCCAAATCGATGAAAGCGCAATAGACCTTCTGACTTTTCGCCAGAAACTTTTCGGCTATACATCGTAAGGAAAAGACTTGATCCGTACATCCCATGCCCTTTCGAAATCCCGCTTGTGCATCCCACACTTTCTGGTCGGTTACTTTCATAATCCTTTCAATCAACACTCTTGCATACAGCTTGCCAACAATGCTGAGTAGGCTAATGCCTCTGTAGTTTTTGCAGTCCAGTCGTGAGCCCTTACCCTTGAACAGAGGCACGATGACAGCCTTGCACCAATCAATTGGTACTCGGCCGGTGTCAAAGCACATGTTGAATAGGCGGTACAACTGACTGGCTACGACGCCCTGTCCAGCCTTCAGCATTTCAGCACAAACCCTATCATACCCTGCTGCCTTACCTGCTTTCATCCGTATCAAACATTTCACAATTTCATCCATGCTTATATTACTTCCTCTCCAAGCACTGTTTCATTTAACTCTGAGGTCGGCGTCTTTGCTTTTTCTCTATCAAATAACTTTTCAAAATATTCCTTCCATGTCTTCAATATACATTCTTTCGCATTCACTAAACTTCCATTCGTGTCCTTAATTGAGCTCAGCTCAGAGCACTGCCCTTTTCCCCTGGCTAATTTTATGGATTTCCAGAAAAACTTTATGTTAGCCTGGAAATCCTGGGACAACCTTTCATCCATCACATCTTTCTGTTCCGCTTTCTTTCTTTTCACAATTTCTTTCACTAGTCCATTCATACTTCTATACATTCTTTTTGCTTCAATCACTTCATCGTAAGAGGCTTTTTGGATTCTTTGGTTAGCTCTCATAGCCAACCAGTCCCGCCATAACTTTTTCTTCTTACATACTGCTTCTTTCACTTCTTTATCCCACCATACATTCTTCTCCTTTTACCTTTGCGCCTCTTACTAACTCCACATACCTCACCAGCCACACTCACTATTTTACTCTTAAATGCATCCCATAATTCATCAATCTCACTTACTTCATCAATCCTTCAAATTCAATTTTTAACTTAGTTACGTACTCCTCTTTCACCTTGTCTTCTTGCAGATTTTCTACTTTTATTCTTTCTAGATCACTAGTAACTGTACGGGGTCGGTGACGCCACCCTTTAAATAGACCACTTATTCGGCTTATAACCAGGTAGTGGTCAGTGTAGTGTCAGTGTCAGTGACAGGGAAGTGTCCTAGGACCTAGCCTTTTCTTAGTCTACATAAATGACTTATGTAGCATGACTCTTGACAACGGAAGGATTTTTACATTTGCTGATGACACGGCTATTATTTTTCATGGCTGTGGCTGGGGAGAGGCTGAGGCAAACGCTGAGGCAGGACTACGAAGGGTGATGGCCTGGTTTGCGAATAACCTGCTTAGTATTAATGTAAGTAAAACTCACTATATGCTCTTCTCAATTAAGAATAGTACACTCCCTAAAGATGAGGAATTCAAAATTCAGGCCCATTATTGCGACAGAATCGGTGGTGGAAGCTGTGACTGTTCCCATGTCGGAAAACAGTGTACAGTAAAATATCTAGGTGTTATATTGGACAATAATCTGACTTGGAAGCCTCATATCACACTGCTTGCGGCTAGAATTAGAAAATTAATGTATGTTTTTAAAAGCCTCCGGAATATTGCTGATATTAAACTAATGAAAATAATTTACTTCTCGTTGGCTCAGTCCTTACTCTCATATTCTATTTCATCTTGGGGAGGAGCTTGTAAAACACATCTGATTGTCATGGAGCGAGCGCAGCGAGCTGTATTAAAGGTAATGCTGTCCAAGCCATTCCGATTCCCTACTGAGGAACTATATCCTATTGCTGAGGTAATGTCTGTTCGACAACTTTTGTTAAGCAAATAGTACTCCGTTGCCATAAAAGACTGCCCTATGATCCAACTGGGGAAGTGGGTCGAAGGAGGGATAGCGTTTGTCCTACATACTCCTATCGAACGAAATTCTCTAGAAGGTTTGAATCCTTCCAGGGTCCACGTTTATACAATATATTCAACGTAGAACTGCGGATTTATAGAATGACCCATATAAAATGTGACAAAATAATCAAGGAATACTTGCTGAACTTAAATTATGAGGAAACTGAGCACTTACTGGTTGTTGTGGCTTGAGTTGGAATTGGGTTGGGTGATTTCAGTGATTGTGGGTTTTTACCAATATAATTATTTGATGCTTGCCTATAATTCTTAATTAATTTCTATCCCTCTAATTATGAATAATTAAAATGTTCCAGTTTAATTGGCTAAACTCTTGAACCTAATATAATATATATATATATATAATATATATATATATATATATATATATATATATATATAATTTTATACACTGTCTACATAGCATACTGAAAAACGTAATGATGCCCGACTGATTTTATGCATTGTTTAATACACACTATTTTATGTCACTGATTCTTAAGATACAGGTAAGACCTAGTTTAAGAATCAGAGAACCTTTTAACTAGTAAGATCAGTATTGATAATATCATGGAGTGCTAAATGTAAGAAAATATTGTACAATTTTGGAGAAATAAACTTACTTACTTACTAGTGTGTATCCCCGACCCACGGTACACCCTAGTGTCTAGTACATTCTTTCTCATTCTTTCATCAACTATAACAAAATCAATCATGCTTTTCCTTACATTTTCCACCTCTCGAGTATACATGTGTATTAATTTGTGGGCAAACATTGTGTTTGCGACACAAAGATTAGACTCGAGGCAGATCTCTAGCAAACTTTTTCCATTATCATTCACTCTTTCGTCACCATATTTTCCTAGAACACTCTCAAATCCCTCTCTCTTAACACCTATCCATGCGTTAAAATCTCCTATCAGTACTAACCTTTCATTTGCCTTGCATACCCTTAAGACCTCTCTTAATTGCTCCCAAAACATTTGCCTTTCATCCTGTGTACGTTGGGATGCTCTCGACCAGGGTCCACTGGAGCGTACACCCCAACGACAAACAAGCGTACCATTCCCACTTTCATTCTAACCCAAATCAGTCTTGGGCTCACGCATTCAAATTCATTCACACATTCTGCCATCCTGGCGGAGAGTATAACACCAACACCCTGACAGGCTCTCTCCGCACTGGGAACCCCAGACCAGTATGCCGTGTAGGGACCATGCTTGGTGGTGTCACAGCCTCTCCGCTTGGTCTCATTCAAACACAGAACATCAATCTTTCTTTCATCCATCATCTGCAGCACCTCATCAAACTTCGCTTCCATTCTTCCTCCAACATTTAATGTAGCAAAACGGCTCTCCGTGAGCCGCTTGTCGCCCCCGCGGGAAACGAGACGTGATGGGTGGCGGACCGCATCGCCGCCATGCGGATAATTATTTGTTTTAATATCCATTGCGGTCCCACGAGTAGCTAGGGAAATATATGTCCACCCTGGCAGAGCCCCGCATACCAGGGTAAGGCTCGTCATAATCTGGGTTGCCCGGTCCCAGGACATATTGGCACGCTTATGACTATGCTCGCCCATAGCCACGCATCCATAGGCACGGCAAACCCCGGATTGGCGGAAAAGGAAATTTAGGACGGAGAGAAGAGCTCGGGATTATAGGGTTGTAGGGAGGAATGGGAAAATTTATAGGATACTACTGACACGGAAAAGGAAAATTGGTAGATGTCAGTAGTAGCTGGAGTAAGCCAGGGTCGCATACCTGTGTGCTTTATTAATAACACCCGGACAGGGTGTCAGATAAAAACACCTCCTAACATATATATCTAGGTATATATAAGTTCTAAAATGTAACGACAACAATTTACTGAATATTCTTAAAATATTTTCAGTGAGAGTAAATAAATTGGCATCGAGTATGTACACAAGGCTACTTTTTATACATACAAAGCTAATTTTACATGTTTGGCCCATTTCCAATAGTTACACCTAGCATCAAAACAATAACAATTGGCCAGTTATTGGCAAACAAAATCAATCTGAATGCATGGTGGTGAAACTGGCCAAGTTTCATGATTTTTCGCACGATTTTTTTTATATTCAATTATTTCATACTATTTTCTCTCGGTTGGTAGGGAATCAACCAGATTTTTCATCTGAAACTTGATCAGATTCTACAGTAAAAACCTACCTACTATAAAAATGTCTAATATACATGTTATAATTTTGGTTGTCAATGGATGGATCAAGATCTCGTTGGGTTGGATTGAGGGTTGGATGAATCAGTGACAGACGTCAAACACCTATCATGTCGACCACGTTACCTTCTAAAATTTTATCAGATTCACTTACCATAACTGGCATAGTGGAACAGGTGAGGGCAGCATAATACGCCTTCAGACTGTACCAGCGATTGAAGTATTCTCTTCGCAGCATCCGAACTTCCATTGGAACTGGAAGAAAAGTTTTAGCTGTTTATTACTTTGGTACTATAAAAACTTCAAACGAATAGTTGTAATGTTTTGACAAAGAACGAAATCATAACCGAAAAATCAAATACCTAGGCCAGTCATGAACTAACTGCAAATTTTAGAATTTATTTAAAATATAACGTTTTAGCAAATGCAACTATTTAGTTGTCCTTGATCTTGGCGTTTGAGGTGAAAAGGATGAAAACATTGCACAAAAAAAATTGAAAAAGTCAACTCTAATAACTGGAACCATTTGTCATACTTTCACACTATGAATCAGTAGCTGGCGGGACGTCGCCAAATATTATTTGGTCATTTTTTGCACATAGTCCAAGATAAGAATGATATAAGATTATATTGTGTTTGAAACAAATTGAGATTTAATCTTGGAAAGAGTCTCGAAAATATTGTCTTCGGATTTCTTTATAAAGTAAGGTCGATGTCGTCTTGAAAAACTTAGGTATTTGTTTTGAATAAGCATTTGCGAAAGTTAGAACTTTCTACTATCAACTTAGTCAAAAAAATTACAAGTAGGTATTTAATATATTAAGTATATTTATTACAAACAAAAAAACGGACCGGGAAGGAGGACATAGGTTCAAAGCATTTGTTTGAAAAATACAGATAAGTCAATAGGCAAATCCGACTATATTTCAACGCAAGAGACAGAGAATATTCGATGTTAGTTACGACATAATTTAAATAGATAAGATAAAAGATTTAGATAGATAAGATATAGCAAGACATACATCTTTAGAAAACAAGAACGTAGCAACAACAAGGTTGCTACAATTTTCAGTCTATTTATTGTAGATCTAAGCATGTCTCAACGTATTATATAGGGAACGAGACGGGCTGTCGGCTCCAAGCTATTGTACCCATCTACGTAAGCTACGAAGCGAAGACTATGTCACATTTCATATTATGTTCATGTAATAATGGAAAAAGAAAGAATAATGTTTTAATGTGCTTTATTGGCGTTTCAGTAAAATAGCTTTAAACTCTAGAAATTCCGGCATTTGCTTTTATCCCAGAAAGCCCTGAGTCTTAGATAAAGTGCCTAACAGTATTCCTCCGAATCGATAGAGGTTCATCATTGAAACGTTTGCTCTGATAGGAAGCCTACAATCGCAGACAACGAACGTCAATGCCATTACCTATGCAAGTATATTTGTTAAAGTCGTTAACGAAGGTACAGCTGTTGTTGATGGTATAGTTGAGATGTACAAGTTCTGTTAGTAGTGACAGGTGGTCAACCCATCGCCTACAAAACACCAAGACACTCTTGTTCCTCTACTGACTTGTACAGTATGCCCGAGAAGAGAAGCAGCTGTAGTATTAAACGTTTTTTTTCACTCCCAGAGCAGCATAGAATATAACGTTACATTGTTAGTTATAACGTTCGCCTTACGGTTAATGTCGCTAATTTACTATGTGGGTAACCAGCTAGATATCGAGCCATTCCTATATTCAGACTGATTCTCACCCAAAATTGTTATTTGGTGTGTAGACAGCTATTTAGGATACGGTACCTAACTAAGAATTCCACATACAATCTGTACCACAATTTACGACCTAACCTAGTAAAGTTATTTCATTAGCAAAATATCAAATCAATTCCAAACTTCGCTTTTCTGACCGCAATTAACATAATATCTACTACCTACATAAAGTGAAACGAAAAACGTGTATTTTCAGCGGAATGCAATGAAAACAGCCCACGAATTTTATACAAATGTCTTCTACATGGTATGCACATTACATTAATATCCGTTATATCCAGTTACGTGTGTACTTGATAAATAATAAACTATCGACTATAGAACATTATGAGCCTTTTACCCGTTATTTATCCAACATAAACGACTCCGTATTTACTGTAAGCTGAAGGCTATACTCGAAGAGTGGGCGGGCTACGTGAAACTTTACTCTAGGTAAATCTTCCCACGTATTACATCCTACGCTATCTACTTTATTAAATGTAGTAAATATTTATATGTAAGTACTCGTATATTACTATAGTTACAACCGATTTCAATAATCGATCTCGAGAGATTTTTTGCATATTTCAGATTAAATGTTTCATTGTTTTCATAGCAAATTTCAAATTAGGAATAAAAAAAAATAGAGATTCCTTACGATCTCTAGTATTGAAATTGGCCGTTACCTACAAAATAAATATCCTGCCACAAACATGGGATAATCGTTTAATTCTCCTTTTACAGCAATAATTTAGTAAGTGCCTTTTTACTAATACGGCTAATACATAATACGGGGTAGTTATAGGTAACTGCAGGAAGGTTCAAAACAGAAGTTCTAAAAACACTTTGTTTGAAATCGCCCTATATTCTATTGGACGTCAATTGCATAACCGAGTACCTACCATATATCCTTGAAAATAAACTTACATATCAGCACAGGAATCATGATGTATGTGTACATGAAGAAGACTAGACAGCTAAGGCAGAACTTGAAGTTGACGATGGGCACGTTGCCATCGTCACCCACCAAGAAGAATATACTTCCGAGAAGTACTGCTGATATCACGTGGTGGGCTAGCTGGATCCATAGTGTAACCTGCAAACAAAAACCATATGCCCATAGTAAATTGACGGCCGATTGGTGTAGGTAGTTGGTAGTGGCTCTGCCTGCGACGCCATAGGTCCTGGGTTCGAATCCCGGTAGGTGCATAGGTGCAAGCATTGATATGATGAATATCGATATTTGTTTCCGAAAAATGGATGTTTCTATACTTACCTATGTATTGATATACCGTTGCTTAGTACCAACGACATAAGACCTTAGGGATGCGGGACTAGTTCAATGTGTTGTGAAGTGTGAGAATATTTATTTATTTAAATTTCGTAAAAAAAGATAGATTACGCGGTGTGTTTCAATTTCTGTTACAATTTGTTACAATAGTTATTATAACTTTTTATATATGCTTGCGAAGCGTTCAGCAAAAACTAAATAAACGCCAATTAGGCTACTCTTTGTGGTAACTCATAGCCTGACTTTACTCACAAATATGTGTCTATGGTTCTTTATTTGAAAAGACCATTGGTGTAATTGGTGGTGGTCTGCCACACTGAAGATCTTGGGCTCGAATCCAGGTGCAAACATTGACATGATGCATATAAATATAAATAAATATTCACACGCTTCACAACACATTGACCTAGTGCCACACTAAGATCCCAAAGGTCTTGTGTCGTGGGTACTAAGCAACGTATATAAATACATAGATAAGTATATAAACATCCATGACTCGGAAACAAACATCGATATTCATCACATCAATGTTTGCACCTACCGGGATTCGAACCCAGGACCTATGGCGTCATATGGAGTCATAGATGCTTAGTACCCACGATATAAGAACTTAAGTAGGTATCTTGCGTGGGACTGGGTTAATGTGTTGTAAAATGTTGAAATTACCTATATTTACATATACTTACAGAATTTCGCTTATTTTGAACAAACATTCTTCTGGTCAGTATTAGAAATTGTGTCAGAAAGGTGGTTGCGAATTGCATCTTTTGAGTCTGCTCTTTGGCTACGTGCTCCACGAATATCCTCTGTATGGATTCATCGGAGCGAAGAACTGGCTTCCTGCGAAATTTTCAAACATTAATTATAATTATATCTAAGAAAAAATTTACCTCTTTGTTTGCTTGATATAAAGCAAAATAGTTGATAAATGCTCCAAAGTTGGCTGCTTGCGACTCGCCGTACTGCATTGTGCAGTTATCGTTACATTGCTGTTTTTGAATAATTTTAGAACTATGATCTGAAACTTATCTACTATTTTAGTATCCTGCTTTGAGCTTTATAACTTCACTAGGGGTTAAATTCAAGAATTAATGCACAATGGTGGTGCCATACCAGATGGCATCTATCTACAGCGTTGATCTACTCGTACGAGTATATGGTGGACGTTATCCGTCGATCAATTAAATCTACCAGACCAGTCGATAAACGTTGACCCATACCGTCGATCGATATGTGATTGATCGGTTGGTACTTTGGACAGATATGTCTAGCAGTATCAATACTCACCTTCCACCCCTTACAGTCATTCTTTCCAGCTTCCTGCTAAGTTTGCCATTCTCGCACAGCTCGGACATTTGAGCCGGGGCCTCGTGGTCTCCGCAGAGTGTCTCCATCACGAAGTCGGCTGGGTTGTGGGTCGTGGGGCAGATGTGACCCACCTCTGACATATACGGGACGAGGAGAGGGGCGGCACCCTGAGAGGATAAAAACAAAAGATTAGGAACCATTGGTAGAATTCCTGCAGCTATCCGACTCAAATATTATACGGGACATCCCTGAGAAGTTAAAGTAGGTATGTTGTCGAGAGAATTGGTTAAGTATATAGTTCGGTTATTACTTGGAAACTTGCAGGTTGGATTTATTTATATGTCATATACGAATAACAAACTCCAAAACAACGATTCAATCGGTATGCAGTACTCCATCATATACCTCATAAACTATGTGCTTGAGAATATACTTCAAACTCAGTCAATAACTTTATTTCGCTGACATAGAAACTTTTGTACTTAGATCAGATTGGAAATTCAGTTCCATACCGATCTTATCGACACGATAAATCTGTGTTACGGTAGAACTCATGGTTCTATGGGAAAGGTTCAGAGAAGTGTCAGGAAGTAATCAAACAATTAATCATTCTTTTGGAAATCCAGTTTTCCAAACCTCACTGTCCCAAGCGGAAGCAATCAAAGCTCTAACCCTAATCAAATCAATTATTCACCGAACAGTTTTCGCTATAAATTACTTACGCTAAGGATTTCTATTGGGCCGGTAATTTTACGTTTACGGTAACTTATGATTAGTACCTACGTGTTAGAAAAATTGTATCTCTAGGTACCTACTGCAGAAAAAAAATCGTATGGTTATTAAAACCAAAGAACTTGAATTACACCTTTGCCTCAGAGGAAAATGTGGGGAAAACTAACTTACTTATTGTAGCAACAAAATTTCAATAATAAGGCCAACTTGCAGAAGCAAATTCCTAAATCTAGACTTTGAATTGTAATCAATTTTATTGAAATCTGCGAGCAAACAGTCGGTTATCGCAAATTATTATAGCTATTACCAACGAGTATAGACTGCGAAATACATTGGGCGCTCAGCACTGCAACTAATCGAATCATGTAAATCCCTGCGTTACTTTTCGTGCATATTGTATGAGCCGTCCGCGTCGTTCGCTACAGGCAACGCATCTACTAAGCGTTAGATGCTATGCAATGCTGCCCACGACGGCAAGTGAAGTGCAGTATGCACTATGATCTTGCGGTCTTCAAGGCGAGAGTGAATCGGTTTCTTTTAGGCAAGCGCGCTCCATCTTAGACTGCAACGGTGCTTACCATCAGGCGCGGTGTGGTCAAGCGTAAGCCTATTAATTATTAAAAAAATGGATATTTTTTGAAAAATACGGATAAGCTGTCTGGGGAATGAAAGTTAAATTTTTATATATTTATATTGAATATATAACATAGGGTTCTGACTGAATCCAGAAGCCAATAAAGAAGCCCATGTGGATTTATTTTGATTTGAAGACATAAGTAAATACATAGCTCAAAGACACAGCTGTGTTCCCAAAATGGGGTAGCCTGAACGGCAGGATCATAAAGGAGGTCCCACAGCCACGTTTTGCATTACGGGGACAGATGTAAATGATCAGTGACAAGTTGTTAGATTATTTCTAGACAGAATGTCCAATTTCCATAGTCGACATGCACGAAAAGTATCTACGTCGAAACGAAATAGAATTATAATTATGAAAACCAGCACGTGTATGATGAATTTGGTGAGAGCGAGATGTCTCACTTTTGAACGTCAAATCAACAGAGCTAAGTAATAACTAGACAAGGCAAGTGTTTCTATTTGGTGTGTAAAAAGGAAAACGAGTGTCTCTTCTAATTCTTAAGTCTATTTTTACATGCAAAGTACATACACTTAGTTATTTAGTTATTAATAGGTCTGTGACTTTGAAGTTTAAAAGTGAGACATCTCGCTCTTACCAAATTCATCATACGCGTGCAGGAAAAGTTAAAAATATACGATCTTCTATATTATTAAACAATAAACAATGCAGTTTTAATTAGCGAAATTAGTATTTATTTTCTTAGACACGTTTACACCATTACAATCAAGGTATTGCCAGAGAGCACACACAGTGTTGCCAAATGTGATAAACAATAATAAAGGTGAAATTACATTGTATTAGTTTTAACACCCCACTCAATGTAATTACACCAAAGTAAACTAATAATCAACATAAATGTTACATAATACACTTTAATAAAATTTTACATCTTTTCTATATTACCCATACTACATTTTCCTAAGAAACGAGTTATCAATTCTCTATTTAAAGATTTTGTAAGCATATCTGCAGGTTGATCACTTGTTTTAATATAATTTAAACATATCCTTTTATTTTTAATTAATTCCTTTATAAAGTGATAACGGATGTCAACATGTTTTAATCTTTTGACAGTATCAGTGCAGGCAACAGATATAGCTGACTGATTATCACAATAAATATGTACAGGACATACATTATTTATCTTAAAATCACTTAACAAATTAATGAGCCAGCAGGCTTCGCTGGCTGCCATACTGATGGCAATATATTCAGATTCTGTAGAGGATAGACTTACAGACACTTGTTTCTTGGAACTCCAGGAAATTAGACAATTAGAGAATTTGAACAAGTAGCCTGTAGTTGATCTTCTATCGTTAAGATCACCTCCCCAGTCTGCATCACAGTACCCCCTCCAAACATTATCTGTACATTTGTAAATTAACTTATAATCTAGAGTATGTTTGACATAACGTAATACTCTTTTCAAAGCGCTTAACAGCACATCATTTGCACATTTTTGATATCTACTTAGTAATGAGACAGTAAAGCATAAGTCAGGCCTAGTGCCAGATACAGCATACATTAAACATCCTATCATTTGTCGACATAATTTTTCAATGTTTTTGTCTACTTTACTGTTATTATTTTGAAAAAGTTTTAAATTAATATTTTGATCTATAGGTGTAGACTTGGCTTACAATTTTCCATTTTGAATCTTTTAAGAACTTTCTCTAAATACTGTCTTTGGCTCAGTTCAGTGACTCCTATGTCCAAATTTTGTTTTATGGTTATGCCTAAAAATCAGTTACAAAACCTAAGTTTTTCATTTTGAATTCTTGATTTAATACAATATTTACTTGTTTTACTACATCATTATTTGTTCCAAAGATCAAGACATCATCAACATATAATAACAAATATATTTGATCATTATCTGTGCACTTTGTGTAGAGACAAGAATCACAATTCGACCTCACAAAGCCTTGTTTGAGCATAACCGAATTAAATTTATTATTCCAACATTTTGGCGAATTTTTGAGACCATAAAGGGATTTATTCAATTTTACAATGTTTCTATTACCTGAATAAGCTCCCTCTGGCAAGCTAACATAAACATTTTCATTAATATTTCCGTACAAAAATGCCCCTGTCACATCCATTTGAGTTATAGTAAGTAAGTTAAGTTTAGTAGCAATTATTACAAAAAGCCTAACAGTTGATAATTTTGCAACTGGAGCATAACAATCATTTAAGTCTAAAATATCATCCTGTTCAAACCCTCTTGCTACCAATCTAGCTTTATATTGAGGAAAGTCTTGATCACCCCTCTTAATTTTAAATACCCACTTACTACTCACAACTTTTACATTTTTAGGTGCATCACATATTTCCCAGGTATTATTTTCTTCTAGTGTTAGCATTTCTTTTTCAATTGCCTCCTTCCATTTGCTGCTGTCGCTTCTCTTCATGGCCTCTCCGTAAGTGATTGGTTCACTTTGTTCAGTGTATGCATATTGGCAATTATAGAAAACAGGTGGTTTCCTTACCCGCTTGCTGGTTTCTCTCTGATATACCTCACTGATAACTGATTCTAATGAGCTGTCACTTTCTTCACTTGGGTTATATTCAGTTTCTGAATCTTTTGACATACTATCTGTTAACATAGATTCATCGACATCCTCTAATGTAGTTTCTGATTCGTTATGCAACTCATTAATACTATCATCACTTTCTTCTATATTGTTTAATTTTAATTCAAGTTCACTAAGGTTTGGCTCCTTCTCTAAGAAAACTATATCTCGCTTTAATTCAACATCATTCCTATGTGAGAAGTATATTCTAAACCCTTTCACAGTTTCTCCATACCCAACCATTATACCTCTTTCTCCTTTGCAGTCCCACTTCTTCCTCTTCTCTTTAGGAATATGCGCATATACTGGGGTTCCAAAAGGTTTTAATTGATGAATGTCAAAGTCTTTTCCACACCACACCTCATATGGCGATTTGTCACCATCTTTACTTTTTCCGGTTCTGTTCAACACAAATACTGCTGTGTTTATGGCCTCGCACCACAATGTTTTTGGCAGATCCTTACATGCATTCAGCATTGTTCTCGCGGCTTCAACTAACGTTCGATTTTCCCGTTCTGCCTTCCCATTTTGTTCCGGTGTGTAGGGGACACTTGTTTGATGTAGTATGCCGCGTTGAGTAAACATTTCTTTGACCTCCTTATTTATAAATTCAAGACCATTATCAGTTCTGAACACTTTTATTTTATTTTGAGTCATATTTTCAGCCTTGTTAATGTAGTCTTTAATACAATTCTTTATTTCAAATTTATTTTTGACAAAATAGACAGATCTATAGTTGGAAAAGTCATCTTTCAGTATAACAAAGTACTTTGAACCGCCAATTGACGTAACCTCCATCGGGCCGCAGGTATCGGCATGAATTAATTCACATGTTTTCGTTGTAACAGTTTCACTGTTCCCAAAGGCAACCGATGTATTTTTCCTTTTAAACAACTCTCGCATTTTGAAACCGGAGTTTGTTTCACTTCGATATTATTTTTCAACAGTACTTTTCTTACATATTCAAAGTTTTGATGCGCTAATCTTTCATGCCACTCTTGCAATGTATTTTAACTTTCTTAGCCACATTAGCCACTTTGTTTGTATAGCGTAACTCCAAGTAATATGAGCTTCCAACTCGTTTTGCTACTGCACAAACAATATTGTTTTTATAAAATTTACAAGAGTTGTTATCTGTCAACATGACATAACCTTTGTCTGACGCACAGTTTACGGAGAATAGGTTAGTTTTCAATTCCGGAACAAATAGAACTTTATCTATGGTTGTCTGAATCCATTCACTTCCGTCATACACCTCCACCACCATCTGTCCATAACCTCGAACACTTATTGCCGCACCATTACCGACAATCACAGAGTCTTGTTCAGCATCGGTAAATGATGTAAACAGAGCACGATCACAGCACATATGTTCACTTGCCCCTGTGTCCACTAACCATTGAGATTGACTATATTTTTTAATGAGTTTGAGACTACAAATGCATTACTTTTCTTATGTTCTTTGTTCTGTTTAAACCAGCACTGTGACTTGTTATGACCAATCTTGCCGCAATAAAAACACTTGTTTTTTCTGTACTTCACTTTTATAGTTATTGTTGCTTTTACACTCACTAAGAAAATGTCCCATTTTATTGCATCTGAAACATTTTATCTTACTTTTGTCTTTAACAACAAATGCAGATGAGCCTGAAGGTAAAGATTGATCATTTTTTTCTTTCATTCTTTCTTCTTCTACCAGCAATCTTGCAACTAAATTGTCCATTGTTTGTTTATCGTCTGGGGCCGACTCCCAAGCCGAAACAAAGTGTTTGTACTCATCAGGTAACGACATTAACACTTTAGTTATCACAAACTTGTCCGACACTTCTTCTCCCAACTGCTTGAGTTGATTTTGTAATTCCTGGATTTTTGACAGAAAGGCAGACATTTCAGTGCCTGATTCAAATTTATACTGAAAAAAGCGCTGTTGAATTATATGGATGTTTGTTTCTGTTTTCTGCTCATAAACACTTTGCAACTTTCTCCACATTTCCGCTGAAGTAGAGCACGAGATAATGTGTAGCATTACATTTTCCGTCATTCTCGTGACTATCAGTGTTTGTGCTTTTGCGTCTTTATTCTCCCACACAGATTGTTTGCTGGGACTGGGATCTTCAGGTTTTAATGTTTTTCCTTCGACAATATCTAACCAGCCTTGACCTCGTAGCAAAACTGTAGTTTGGAACTTCCAGATGTTCCAGTTGCTAGCTCCTTCCAGCTTCATCAAGCCGTTATTATTATTTGGATTGACTTCCATTTCGCTATCCTTCCTTTACTATGCACGTCAAATATATTCTTAATATTCTTTGACTATCTCCACGTTGCCGTGCAAACTTAACCTCACTTTTTGTCAAGCCACAAACGGAACGCGAATATTGTTCTTTACAACAATAACTTCCTGTATTATTTATTTAATTATTGCGCGGATATGTGCCTGGGCCCATAACCTATTATTAAACAATAAACAATGCAGTTTTAATTAGCGAAATTAGTATTTATTTTCTTAGACACGTTTACACCATTACAATCAAGGTATTGCCAGAGAGCACACACAGTGTTGCCAAATGTGATAAACAATAATAAAGGTGAAATTACATTGTATTAGTTTTAACATTCTATTTCTATTTTAATATTTCCTTTATTACACCAAAACCGACTCCAATCAACATAAAATTCTAAACAAGACATTTGGTTTCTTGGTGCCAAAGGATAAATTAATTTTATGATTGGCGGGCTAATTGTGCCGTTTCTTAAAAGGAGGCAAAAGTAATTTAATAAGATAACGGTGTTAACGAGCCAAGGGTGGGAAGAAAAAGCAGTAGAGACCATTGTTGGTTCGTTCCTTTTTAAAGACTGTACAATCCATTAAAATATTTAATTGTATTTAACTATATTTATTCTATAAACTTTATTTGTCCTGTATAGTTTTTTTTATTTGAGCAATATTGTAGGTTTTGTCAACCATTATTTTGGGGTTTAATGGGAGCTTTCAAAACGATTTATAGAAAATTACAATTATTATAAAGTGGTTGAAAAGTCAGCGTAAATAAATATTCACACACTTCACAACATATTGACCCAGTTCCACACTAAGATCCCTAAGGTCTTGTGTCGTGGGTACTAAGCAACGGTATATAAATACATAGATAAGTATAATAAACATCCATGACTAGGAATCAAACATCTATATTCATCACATCAATGTTTGCACCTACCGGGATTCTAACCCAGGGCTTATGGCGTCGCCGGCAGGGCCACTACCAACTACACCAATCGGCTGTCCTATATAATTTACCGGTATAACGACATTGTAAATAAGGCGGCATATTAGTATTCTGTAGCCAGGGTACAAAACATATGCTGGAAGAATTTTAATGAAAATGTTCACTAATCGAGACTTACCTTTTTTCATTGAAAATGCATGTAGGTGGGGAGTTTTAGTTTGCCCCTCTCGCTGATATAAAAATAATAATTTCAACGGTCGAGGAAATATCAGAGGTGATTATGCAAATATTCTTGTAAATAGGTATTTTTATTTTGTACCTGTGCTGAAGCGGGGCTTTACTAAAATACATCAGCTGCATCTCCGTCGCGCATGTCATAGGAGTTGACTAGAACTCAGGGGCGTTCTCTCAGACGATGAGCTTAGTACTTGTTCCTGATCTTTTACTTCTGTACCCGTAATGTTACGTAAACGTACCCCTTTAGAGCAATAGCTGAATGTTTGTGTAATATCTCTAAAATACAATAAGCAGAAATGTAACCTAGGATATAATTCCAGCGCTCAAGCTTAGCGTACATTATAGAGCAAGAGACAGTGAACAAATTGGTGTACCTACCCAATCCCGTAGCCGGTACTGTTAATGAGTATTTCGCAATCGGAACCCTGCATTGTGCGGTTTGACATTGCATAGAGCGACGGACGTCGCATCAATTGCATAGAATAGGTTTTTATTTGAGGATCATACATACCTGTGTAATTGTGTGTATGTGTAATGCAATACGAACAATGAGAAATTAAACAAGATAAACAAGAAAGGTTTAAGTAAAAAAATTAGCAAAAATTAGTTTTTCATCCCTAAATGCAAAAATACATAGACTTTTTGAAGCATACTCGTACCTAACTAAACTAGTTTGTTTTTATTACAAAAGCGAGCCTCAAGTTAGATAAGACACTGTTTAAAAATAATATTTGGCAGCAAAATATATGGAGTATTTATCAAAATTAAAATGTTTCAATGATTATAAGTTGTGTAATACTCGTAACATGAGTTATTTTTATGTATTATTTGCTCGATTGGCCCTAGATTAGCCTGGGTAAGTAGGTACAATGCCACAATCTCATTGGCCACAATCAATGATATTCCACAATTAAGTTTAATAATAGGTTTCCTCTACTACTTATATCATCATGTTTATACATAATTTGTTCTTATAATAATTTTGCGCATTCCATAGTAATGTACAGCACGGTGTGGTCAGATTGTTGTCCGGAAATAATTATTGGACGCCTGTAGCTTGTTTACGTTGCGTTCGGAAACTTTATAGCGGTGTTTATAACATTTCACTTACAAAGGGTTCATTAATGGTGTTTAAACGAAGCATACATTATACTGTTATAGTGTAATGATAAATTAGGGTATAATAAAAGGAGTATCTAAAGCGAAATACCATGATAATGGCTACTAGTTTCAACCCATCCTCAATGTCATATTGAAAATAGTAAAAAAGAATGGCGAAGCAAAATTAAACATTAAAATAATGCTCCGGCTATGAGTAGGTACATATTTACAAAATGCATCAGACCCACTCTTGTGACGTCACTGGATATCAAAGCAACGCAAATTAGTCTTGGGTTTATATGGGGGGATTTATAATATAACCCCCATTTCACCAATAAAAAATCCAATGGGGGATTTTCTGACAAGTAAAATAACAGTCCAAAATCCCCCCCACCTCACCTCTCCCAGCTTGAAGGATAGTAATAGTTCCGTGAATAAACTGTGCAGTGATGACTAAAGCTGGCTATACACCCAGACTGTGTACAGGCGACAATAAATAATCCGGTCGGTTTTCTAAAGACGGTGTAGCATAGCATACGAGTAGGAGACATAGCAAGTAACAAGTTGGATTTTGCTACATGGGGTTAATAGTATCAGATTGTAATCTTAATACAAGATAATACCTACTTAATATTTTTTTGAAAAAACTTCAATTTATGAATGACTACCGTTGCCCATGACTTCATATGCGTGAACTACAGAATGTAGTCTATGTCCTTCTCCGTACTCCTGTATAAGCCTTTCATCCCATCCCAAATTATTAAAGGCTACAGATACTTATAACTATTAACCCTCGTGTAGTAGAGTATAGATACCTTTAATTTAGCAGAAATACAAGCAATGCTAAGGTAGGTATCTGCTATATCGTTGTTTTTCCTAGCGGACCGATTTTTAGTAGGACGTGTACAGCACACTATAGTCTGCTTCGTCTATCTATACTAAATAGGAACTATTGATGTCTTTGGTTGAGGGGTGAGGTGGGGGGATTAGGGTAGGTGATGCGCTCTCGCCATCTATCCAGGTGATTTGAACTATTTTTTTTACTTTTAATAGTTGTCAGAAAATCCCTCATTAGAATAGAATTTACTTAATGGCATCAGTGACGTGGCATGGGCTTAAGGCTCTTGGAATAAGGGGCAAGGAGTAGGTAGGTCTTATAATACGCTCAAAGTAAATTTTAAATAATGTAAGAACTGACAAAAATGCTACCAAAAAAACCAATAAAATATAGATAGTTCCTGCAATTTTAAAAATTTCACTCGTAAAAAGCGAGTTTGCCACATCTGAGGACTGTAGCAAACAAAAAATACCTTTTTAAAATCTCATGCAGATGCGTTTTATTGTCTTTTTTAACGACGACGGTTTATTTTAGTTTTTTTTTACTGGATTTACTCGTAACTTTTTTGGCATTCCGATTTGATTTCCAGTATACTTAGGTATACTGCCGCCTGCCCAGCGTGGTGACTATGGGCAAATACCCCCCATGGCAGTCTTGTGGCGTGCCCTGAGGGGGGCCTACGTCCAGCAGTGGACTGCAATAGGCTGATAATGATGAATAAATACGTAGGTATAGAAAGTGCACCACTATGCGTTCTGTATCTCAGTGTAAAGGTAAAATCTAATTAAACTACTGAATTAAACTCTAGCTAGAGTGCCAATTTCCTGAACAAGTTTCTAGGTAAAGCTAGAGTTCTAAACTACGACTTCTTAAAACTTTAACTTACGAAATCGTACACGGCAGTTCTCACACTGGTCTAATATTGAACGTTCTCTTTAAATAGATGATGTGAGATGTACCTAACTGTAAACATCGGGGCCACTTCCACCCTTATTAATAAACTTGAAGTTAAGACGCCACACTTTTGCTTGTGTAGTAACAAAAGGGTGTATGTACCTACAGTGAAATGCTATGAAAATAGTCCACTATAGACAACCTATCCCCAAATTGGGTGATCATTAGTGGAATATACCAATAGACTTGAAATCACATATTTATTTTTGAAGATTGTATGGAAATTCGTGATTTTTATCCAGATCTCCATACTATCTGGAAAAATTAACTGAAGTGATATTCGTATATGTATAGTCATATAATTTTGTATGGGTAAAGTCCGATTATACGATGGTTATCTTAATAACTGACCTCTCATGGGTCACAAAGTGGGAGGATCATTATTACTTAAACTCTACAGTAAATAATGTAAAACAAGTCCTACTATATGTCAAAAATGGTAGGTTACCTGATAGCAGCACATTCCACGGGCTAGCACGTACACCTTGTCGAACAGAGTGAAGAGAGAGGCGGAAGGCTGGTGAATGGTGCAGACGATGGTGCGACCCTGTCTGGACAGCAGACGGAGGAGCACCACCAGCTGTCTGATGGAGACGATGTCGAGACCACTGGAAATGGAGGAAATAGTCTTTATTGTAGAATAACTAAACCATGTGAGGGCTGTCATAAATACATTATGTTTGTCACGAGTCTCACTCGCTAGGGAGATTCGGAAGCGGTATTGCTTAAGATATGGTAACGTTTTTATAGCTGGCCATCTACTTAACACTAACCCTTTCCTTAGAGATGTTTAAAACCATTAGTCGTCTTATTTACAAAAGCAAATACACATGGGTCGGTTCATATCTGACGAAACATGCGTCGCGTACTATCGGTCGCGTAACGCCAGAACAGACAAAATGTATAGAAAAACACTCGACCGTTCAGTCAACCGATGATACGTTAGTGCGTCGAGCGTACATTTGCCTGTACTTGGAGATATGCTCGACGCATCTTCCGTCAGATATGAACCGACCCAGCTAAACATTGCCTTTTGACAGACATTCCATATATTTTTGAATGGTGTCTAACTTTAGATTTGCCTTAACATCGACAGTTTATTCTCCAAGCCGCAATCCAACCAACTTGCTTAGTATCCAACTAAGTTAATTAAATCAATGACTAGAATCTATAGAAGCTCGAAAATTTGAAGCCGAACTTCCAACCAATACTTAATTCAATATCACGTATTGAATGTTCTCGTGCAAGGCGAGTAGGTATCGTACTCGTAGTATCCTTCAGTGAGCTTTAGACCTGCTTTCAATCGAGCTGTCGATTGAATCTTTAATCGTCATTTTATGTTTAACGGACCCAAGACGGGTCAGATAAAGCCGTTCTAGGACCCTATTACAACGCCTTAATGCTTTATTTGAAGGGTGTCAACCGCAGCGTGCTAAATCAATGAGCCTGAAGCCGTTCAAAGTTGTGGAAACTGCTCTGTAAAGGCTCGGTAGTGGTAGCGTTAAATATGATTTAGTATCACATATGCAAAATAGCTAGAGCTAAGATATAGGCATTTAATTTTGATAGTATTTCTAAATGGCATTAATAGATAAACATATTATCAAGTTTGTCATTTAAGAATAGGCATTACCATTCCAAGCTAATATAAACCCAAAGTAAATCTTGCGCGTTAATAACCGCTGATTAAGGGAGTTGTTACCAACCATTAATATCACATTACTCTATGATTATTGTAAATTAAACTATTATCAAGGAGAGTTAGCCTTAAAACAGAATCCAAATATTGTATCGACTTCGAGGATAAAATTGTTATCCATTTTCATGATGAGATTTTAGGTAGAGTCAAGAACAAAAAATACATTTTATATTTCACATTTGTTGAAGACTTGAAGTGGGTAATTAAATAATAAATAATAATAAATTTTATTTATCACAAATTATTTACATTTCATCCTTATATAAATTATATTACAATTATAATACAGTCTAATCATGGATATCTCATAATTAACAGTTGCTGTATAATAATTGCTAAACAATCGGTAAGCTGGTCTAATTGCAACATAAAGACAGACAACATAACCTATAGATAGATCTGTACTAGGTACAGATTCATTTAGTAGTCGGTTATATTAGTGGTAGAATGCTGATTGCAAATGTAGATTTTGAGCAAATATTGAATTTAGGTAACTTAATTATTTATACAATTTGTATATGTAACCATGTATATCTAATGATATCTAGCTCTAGATAGATCTAAGCTTAATATTTTGGTATTATTTCAAGTTTAATAATAATTAGTAGGTACATTTTGAAAATAAAATGGTAGTTTATATGTTTGTTTATCTAACTAGAAGAAAGTAATCTCACAGAACCTACAGAATAATCTTTTTCTGATGGATAGTCCATAGATATCAGTGGGGTAAGCATGAACCTCTCGATAGTCCATAACGCTAGCGTCAAACTATCAATTCCCACAGATTTTGCTAGCGTTACGCCGCGTAAAAAGGTTCGTGCTTACCCCACAGATCTGTAACATTTTTTTTCTTTGGACGACGCGAATAAAGTAGCAGGCAACAGATAGTGACATGATATTTATAAGTACCCCACATTCCTTTTAGCAGGTCCAGAGCAGTGTATAAATGTTAAGCGAACATCAAAGCGAACCCATGGAAGTGGTCACGAATTTTTTACATTCACGCCTCGACAAATTTCCAATTTTACATTCGACTTTACTGTCCACGGGACCGATTCTCGTGCCTTTCGACAATAGGTTCATGGAAAAAAGTAAGATATTTTCGTTATACCTAATATGAAAAGGTGTTCGGGATTTTAAAGAGATGATGAAAAATGCTGGATTGCATAGCTTACCATATTCAGATTAGTTAATTAGTCAATATAATCATTTAGTTTTTAGATAACATGGACTGGACATTTGAAATAAATTTCAGAAATATCTCGAAAGATGCGAGAATCAGGCACCTGAACCTTCAAAGCTCACGAATTCTTTAGTGCAAAAAATCCATTGGCACACTTGTTGACAAAACTAGCAGCTATTGGCAATTTTATTTACCTTTCTTATCCAGGGCGGGTTGCGCTCACGGCGCGAAATCCATGAAAATATTTACATTATGAGGGTTTCGATGCGGATTGGAGCACGGGCAAACATTCGGCGATACATCGATACCATTCGATACATCGATGCCCGCAACAATAAAATCGAATGGTCTGTTCCCGGTGTTCGCAGTGTGATCAAATTGGATGCTCTACTGATATTGCATATTCCCGTTATGGTGATTCGAATCGATTAATGTTGTATTCACCTCGTTAGTAATCTAGTGATAGATAGATACAAGGCTTAATTATGTTTGCGGTGATTCAGAGCTGCATGGAATGCGTGTTGTGATGTTATGTACGGAGATAAATCTTTATGCAATCTTAGTATTATTAGTAAATAGACATGGCAGAATAGTTACATAGGCTTTTACACGCAATTCGTCGAAATTGAACTGCAATGTCTTATTCTTGTCTCAATGTTATTACTTGTATAAGGTATACCTAATGTTAATATAATCTTGAAAAATAAACATCTAATTGACAACTTATCTACCAAAAAGAGTTGAAACCTGATCGCTTGTTTGCAATAAAAAAACCTAGTATACACAAAGGGTTTTCATTTAATTTTCCGTCCACGGCTCGGCTTTACGAGCACTAAACAAAATGGCGGCTGGACGCCACATTAAGGCCAGTTCCAACAATTACATCTAATTATGGCGGATGCACGAATAATAAAGCTTTTATCTGTGTACGTTACGGTTGTCTATTTGATTAAAGACGTTATGTCGCTGTTTAGGGACGATTTGTGTAGTCTGGGAATACGGACATGTTGCTGTTTGTTAGTCATTTATGCTGTAATAGCTTATTATTTTTAATTTGTGTTAGATATTAAAGATAAGTAATATGCAAACCATGTCTCAAGATAGGTTATTGTGAAAGGCAATAGTGTTTAAATCCATAGTAGATACAACTTTCATTTAGAATTATTGAATTGTCTTAATAAAATACTAAGTAAGATTATAAATGCAAAAGTAACTTTGTTTGTTTCTTTGTTTGTCTGTTTGTTACCTCTTCACAATTTATTTACTTAACCATCTTCTTGAATCTTCCGTGCATATAGTTAAGTATATAGGGAGTACGAAGAAGGACATAATTATGCTACATTCTGTAGTCCACGCGGACAAAGTCGCGGGCAACAGGTAGTTATTTATATTATTTCTCTATACAACCGACTGAAAGGAAAGGCTTATGGCTTGTGCACGTGACATGGGTAGATATACTATCTAGTCGGTAATTTCTAAAATGGGCTAATAAGATTAGAAGCATAAATTCAAATGGTGCGAATTATTATGTAAGTTATTTTCTAACAAAGTCAGGACGTAGGTACGTAAGCTCAAGTAAGTCCCGATCATGGAGAAAATATAACCGAGTTCCTTATTGGACTCCTAGAGCAGGGAACAATTTTTCAAAACGAACTCTAGACTCGACTAATGTTGTTAAGCAAACTGTTAGCAAGTACTTCATACTCTGTTGGGCATAATATCTTCTGGTTATCACAACTTCCTTTTAAAATTGCTTCATGAGCCCGAACACCCACGCTATTGTGAAAGAAGTTAGTGGGCTAGTTGGGTAATCGGAAGAAGGATGAAATATACGCCCACTGAACTAAACAGGTCTTAAATATTATTCTCTTTTTCTTGATTTGATCAACTTAGTAATAACAAACTAATTGCAAAAAGTTTTTAATAGCAACGAAGTGTTTACATACATACTCACTCGTGGCGATTGTAGGTAGTGCAAGTGCTTGTTTTCGCAGTTATGAGTTATCAGATCCGAGGGTCAGTGGAGGGTGGGCGCACCCATAGTGAATACATACTCACGTTTATTCACGAGTATTGCATAGTCACGTTAAGTATATCGGGGACAAATGTCAATGATAACTGACAAGTTGTTAGCGGATGTATTCTAGTGAAGCCCCACATCATCACAAAACGAAGTGTCTATTGGAAAATTATATTTTTTCCAAATGAAAAAACTCTTTTCATCTGCAAACAAATTATTTAATAATTCGACGGCCGATTGGTGTAGTTGGTAGTGGCCCTGCCTGCGACGCCATAGGTCCTGGGTTCGAATCCCGGTAGGTGCAAACATTGATGTGATGAATATCGATGTTTGTTTCCGAGTCATGGATGTTTATATACTTATCTATGTATTTATATACCGTTGCCTAGTACCCACGACACAAGACCTTAGGGATCTTAGTGTGGGATTAGGTCAATGTGTTGTGAAGTGTGTGAATGTGTGTGTGTGAATATGAATATGTTACTTATATTAATGACTTGTTTTGTTTTGACAAATGCCGTATGAATTTCGATAAGCTACCTACAATATTGCTGATCATCCTCATATTTCTGCTTCTGCGTAAGTAAACCTTTCTGAACTAAACTACCTTAATTAGCAGTAACCCGTGCACCTTAATCAAATAAAACAATAAAAACCTTTTCTTTGTGCAGGTACCATTAATGTTTGTAGTAAAAATCAGGTACGTAGGTATAATAGTTTTTTTATAGCTTTCAGTAGGTATTATTTATACATACATATTTAAATATTGTTGTAGTTATTGTGCTCTACTTAAAAGCTGCTTGTATTGTACCTTAGAATAAAAAAAAAACGTAAAAAAATATTTTTCATTTTTGGAATTTCTCTTTTATATTTAACAGTCCTTTGCCAACAGATAATAAGTACTAGTATTTTACTATGTTATATTTTTTGTACATCCTATTTTCTTATATCTACGCCCTGTTGTATTATATACAATTTAGGTATGAGTATGTCTTGTTTATTTGCATCAAATATCTCCTGGGCTTATCACACAAGGATTCTGCTTCGCCTCAAATACCCAATTTAATCTGATGAGATTTGCCAGAATATCCCAATTCGAACCAGGCTTGTAGCTGGACCATGAATGAAGCATCATAATGAGGTGGCATGACTTTGGTCATAGAAAATAGAGTCTCCGTAGCGCAGGTGATGAGCGAAAGTGTTGGGTGCAGAAGAAAAATATTGACCTATCTTACATCTAAACGATAGATCCACAGAGCTAATATAAATATTATAATCAGACAAATATGCGTAGGTTTTGTGTGCGAGTAATGTAAAAAGAGATCAAAGTTAGGAGGACCCTGTAGAGTCGTTCTCGAGTAAGGAATAAATGAAATTGAAAGAAGTATGTACCTTGCACTCCTTTTTTCTCTATTCTAGTTATTACATAGCCTTGTGAATATGATGCTTAGATACGAGATAGGTATGTAACTCATAAAACGCGCACTGCAATTGGTTTATACTGCGCTGCGTAAGCTACAACATTACGAGTAACAATCGTAGGTTTACATTAGTTAGCATCTCCTTTTAGTCCTTCCTTTACGAGTTCGACCTTTCTAAGCTTAGGTATTGCAAGTTATGGAAAAATGTTTGTACATTTTCGATAAAAAACGAGGAAAACTATTTTTCTATACAAAAAAATAATATTTAGTGCGGTTTATTTCTATAAATGTAGATACATATAATATAACATGGTAAATATTTCGCGCTTGTTTGTTCGCAATTATGATACAATAAATTAATTGACGAGTTTGGTTACTAAAAGGATACCTACATATTAGTGGCTATTCATATACATAACAGTAAAGCTTTGGTATCATTCGATAGCGGTGCCATAATATAGCGGCCGTACGTAAATAAAAAAAAGCTTTACCTTAGCCCTAATAAAAAAAGAATTCGTCTGCGTGTATTATAAAATACTTAGAGCTCCTTCAACGTTTTCTCAACTAAGTTTATGTAACATTCCAAGAATATTGAATTATTAAATAAAGTGTGAAGAGATAAGAAACAAACAGAATCACATATTAGTTAACTATTAAGTTGGGATGCATTTAATCGAGATCTCACATCTCACCCAGATTAATCTATGATTTGGCTAGCATGCTTACCATCTAGATAGGACTGAATAATGAACAATATCAAATGCCTTTGGATACAAAGAACCCAGTATTATATTAATGTTATCGAAGCAGCAATCAAGAGTAGTTATCGAATACCTAGTTCAAAACTTTAATATTGTCTGGAGCTTGACTGTTCCTGAAATTGTTAACTGTTTCACGCTTATTATCGTAAGACTTAGCATTAGTTCTCGCTTCTGCTTGTCGCTGTAAAGGTGCAACATAGACTAGGGTTGCCATCTCAAAACTTTGAAAACCAGGATTTGAGGAAGAAATACCAGGACATCTCGATTAAAAGACAGGACTATACTATACATGTGCGAGCCCAGTGACAATACGATTGGAGGGAGTTAGTGGCGTGCGAATTTCGAAACATAGGTTTTTATTCAGTGCCCCGGTGACTACGTATTTGCTTCTTTTAGGTTTTCTAGAGATGCCGCTTATTTGCGCGATTTCGGCACCCTTAGGAAATCTGCCGACAGCGAATGTGTCAGGACTTTAAAACTCAGGACGATGCTTAAAAACTATGCAGGACAGCCGAGGACATCCCAAAAAACAGGACATGTCCTGGGAAAACAGGACGGTTGGCAACCCTAATATAGATGCTTATTAGCTATAGCTGTTGCCCGCGACTTCGTCCGCGTCAACAAACAGAATAAAATATTTTAAAGTACTTCTGCGTAAATTATATTTTTTGTTTTATTTTCTTGTGGCAGAAGAACATACTGATTTTCTCCGCAACCCGATCTTGACAACGCGACATATAATTGGCCGTGTGAAAAGCAGTCTTGACGTAAGTCAATTCCAACGTGTTTAAACGTTTGCCCCTGTGATTTATTAATTGTTACAGCAAAAGATAACTTAACAGGGAATTGAATTCTTTTAAAATGTTGAATAACTTTTCCTAAGACGGTATTTTCATATCTCTCAAAATTTAGCTGGGCTGTTAAGGGTTCTGCATCAGGTTATCTAGACCTTCAATTTTATTACGTTATTAGAAAGTGCTTATCATGCTGAGCAACTTTTCCTAAGACGGTATTTTCATATCTCTCAAAGTTTAGCTGGGCTGCTAAGGGTTCTGCATCAGGCAGTCTAGACCTTCAATTTTTTTCTTTCATATCATTTCTACTTCATTTTATTCTTTCATACATATTTTTTGGATAACTTGAACCGTTTACGCAGCGCACGCAACGGAAGTCTCCAAAGTTGAATAATTTTCCCCATTTTTTCCACATTTTCCTCTTATTCTTCGTCCCTATTGGTCGCACTGTGATGATATATAGCCTAAAGCCTTCCTCGATAAATGGACTATCCAACACAAAAAGAATTTTTTAATTCGACCCAGTAGTTCCGGAGATTAGCGCGTTCAATCAAACAAACAAACAAACAAACAAACAAACTCTTCAGCTTTATAATATTATAAAGTATAGATGATGTCTAGTAGTAGTAGTTAACGTAAACACAAAGCAGCCAACCAATCACATTATGGCATGATGATGTGATGGTAGAAAAATGAGAATGAAGGTACCACGCGATTAGTTAACGTTGACGCGAACTATCAGGGAAAATTTGTTGCAAATACGTACATTCAGGTAGCTTATAGAAATAAAAAACGTTGTTATATATTTTAATATTAAAAATACAGCTCGATAAAATCTATTAGCACAGAATGCGTTTAATGGCTTGATAATTTACGAGTATAAGGAAATCGGTCTATAATATTATGAACATTAAAAATAAATTATGTTTGAACCAAGAAGGAGAGACATAATACATTTACGCTACAAATACCAAAATCTGTTAATAGTTTTTGCTAATAAACAAAGAATTTTCCTTATTTTTATCATATTATCTTGATTTTGGCTTTACTTATGTAAATACAATCACTACAGCTGTCTGTCTGTCCCTATGTATGCTTAGATCTTTCAAACTACGTGAAGAATTTTGATGCGGTTTTTTTTATAGATAAAGTGATTCGAGAGGAAGGCTTATATGTATAGGATCAGCAATGCACCCGTGCGAAGCTCACTTGTAATCGATAAATAACAGAATGTAACACGTCGCTTTTACTCGTAGCACGCTACGGATGCTACGAACTACGAACGGGGCGTTACTGAGCTGAGTGCTTAGTGTGAGTTTTGCTAAATCAATCGAGTAACTTAACTTCCGCGTAAATCGAGCATACATCGTGAGTATCGAGTATCGACTGCATGCGAGTGTGAGATACCATTGTGCATTCGATTCGATGGAAGTTATTTCATAGTGAGTAGTGAGCACGCCGCTTGATAGTCAGCCGCTCCGATGGATAACCGACTAAATTAAAAAGTTTAAATAGACATTCGTGTCCCGTCAAAGAAGTTACTATCACATTTAGTAAGATAACATTGTGTGTTATTTATAATATAATCTGTGGCTTTTGTTTACATACCTATGTTCTACTGAGTGTTTTAATCATTTTAATGATTTTACATTTGTAATCTTTAATTGTATTCCTGATATTAATTTTAATTTATTTAATATGAAGACCAGCAACAACAACAGAAACACACATTGAATAACCTTGATAATGATTCTAGTTGGTGCACCACATTACATACCTACCGACGTGTATGATTTTAGGTGCAAGGATGTAGGTAGGTACTTATGTTATCCCCTAAAGTAACCCGCTGAGTAGACCTTACATTAGTGAGCCGGAGTAGATCACTACACATTAAGAATTTTAAAGCTGTCTTGGTGAATTGGTAAATCGAGAATTAGCATGAGTACCTACGGGACATAAAATATCGCTCATCTCGTGCTCGCTCTAGCACTTCTACACATCATTCAAGCAAAAAATACCGTGACGACATCACTTCTATGCAAAATAAACTCCTCAACGAACAAATACTTCCTCTTTCACTTAATAATTTGTAGTGAGTAAATACTTCGTGCGAGTGAAAACGTTAACCGTTCGAACTGTCAAAACGCTGCCGTTGTAAACACTCGCACTCGCTAAATCCGAACAAAAACGTACACTTTTCGATCATCGCGGCATTCACTAGTGAGTAGTGAGTGACGAGGTCATCGATTGGAAACTTACACTCGCAATTTTAGTTCACATAGTTAACCACTAGATGGCGCTCACTCAATTCCATATAAAAATGCGTTTACTTTACGGCCATCGAGCAGCCAAAAAAACTCGCACTAAGCATACTGAGGGCGTAGTGCGAGTTTTCACTTCGAACTCGTTCGCGTTAACGTAAAACAACCAACCAATCACATTATGGCATGATGTAATAAAAGTGAGAACAACGGCACGACGTGATTGGTTGAATAGTTTACGCTTACGCAATCGAGTTCGAAATGAAAACTCGCACTAAGCCCTCTGTATTTATGTAGTTTTTAAAATGTACCTACTTATAATGTAGGCACCTACTTAAAATGAATCTAACTATTTATAATGTACGAGTATCTATCACTGAATTAGTTGATAAACATGATTATTAACTCAGGATCGACATTTTTTTCTTACGATGCCACAAACGCGCAATATGTGTACTTAGGTAGGTACTTAATTTTTTTTATTTATAAAATATAAAATTTATTTCGTATTTACAAGAGTAGCATACTAGAGTATATTACGGCAATTTATTATTATATAAGCTTATTTTTGTAATTGGCAATACGCACCGATGTGTGAAAATACTTTTTCACGAAAATATTTTTATTGAAAAAAATATTTGATTTATCGGCCAATAAATACGTGGGTAACAATATAACAGAGATTTCGTTCGTTCAGAATGAAGGATCGGAAAAGTAGGATTTGATTACTATAGGGGTTCGTGCATACAATGCGCGGTAGCGGAACCGTGTATTTTCCACACTATACAGACAGAGGAAAAGTAGGAATATATTTACAGAAACAACGTACAAAATTACTATAGGGGTTCGTGCATACAATGCGCGGTAGCGCTAAACCGAAACTAAACTATAACCTAAACGTTGTCATTTTGCGCGATTGCCCTCCTGGTTTCTCCACGTAATTGCAGTTGCCTTTTCCATGAGTACACTTAGATTTATACGGAGAGTGTTAGGCTTCACATGGCAAGCACTTGTTCGAATATATAGCCTGATACAATTGAGGGCTATTCAACTGCGCCACATTTACGTTTCAGTGGGTTAAAGGCTCGAGCATACCGGATGCGTGTGCGTGCACGTAAGCGTAACGTATACGTACCTCTAAGTTGTAATGTATGGAACTGTATAGGCACGGGCAGACCGGATGCGTATGCGTAGACGTAAGCATAGACGTCAAGCGGTGACAGTTCCATACATTAAAGTCAGAGGTACGTGTACGTCTACGCTTACATGCATGCATACGCATCCGGTGTGCTCGAGGCTTTAAAATTCAAATATCACCTATGTTTTATTAATAATACCTAGAAGTGTGAGAGTTTATTTCAAAGTAGAACAGTGTCGTAATAACCGTACATACTCGTAATAGGCTACATTTCCTATATGGATCGTAAAAGTTGTTTTTGGTTCACTGAAAACTAACTACTGAGAAAATATTTTTTTTATATGGGTTCCGTGCTGTGAAAAAAGTTTTCAAATGGAATCCAATTCTTTTCCTCGTAATATTGGGTTATCTATAACCACATCATTGATAATAAAAAACTTATAACCATGTCAATATTATAAAAGGTAAATATTATGTTACTTAAAGTATTTTCCTGTAATGCTTAATTATGTGTTGATATTATTTCGACTAGTACACAAATTAAATTACCTTTTTTATATGCCATATGTACTGATTTCTTTTAATTAAAGAGGTGTGTTTAACAACCATATGAGGCTTACTACTACTTTCAAAACAGACACAATATTTACCATCACTAACCTCTCATCTAGAATATATGCACTTGCATTTCTTAATCTAATGGAACGACAAATACGGGCAGTAAGTATTTTCGTAAGGAACGCCAAAAGTGTAACTATACTCATATCTGTCGCTTCAATAGAGCACTAAATAACCGTTGGATAGTTTCTAAACTGTTATTAAACACGTAACACATAGTTCTACTTTTACTCGTAAACTTATTAGTTACGGATAGTTTAAAAAAAAACCATAAAGCTTAAACGTTACTGCCTTAATAGACTACATTTCAATAATAATAATAAATTCATTTATTTCAGGTATACACCCATATTATAAATTTAGATGGACAATCAAAACAATAAAAAAAAAAAAATTAACAATTTAAAATTAACAATTTAAAAACCAATTAACTAATTAAATTTAAATAAATTAAAACAATGTATAAAATAAGATTATGTAGCTGGACGTACTAAAGACCGCAAATGGAGAATTTGCAGCTCAATGAAAACGAACCAAAAGAAACTTTCATAAGTTGGTAAATTTGACTACACTAATATCATGAAATCAAATTGAAGACTCGCCACCATATCATTTATCCGTAAAAAGTAGGTATGTACTACCATCTCCTGACGCCTTTAAGGAAATATTCTACCATTAAATAGGAGCGTCAACCTTCTACTCGTAGTAACTCTTTGAGTTGTTCCTACTTTGAGGTTTATTCTAATTGGTTGATAGTTTTCTTCCCTTCCTGAGTCATATTAGAAAGTGAATATAGGGTGTAACAAAAATATTCCAAATAGTATGCAGATTTCCTACTGAGAAATGTCTGAACAATCTTGAAAAATAAACATGTACTTTCTAGTTTCAAATGTCGATAAATAAATAAAATAAATAAATATTCACACACTTCACAACACATTAACTTAGTCCCACATTAAGATCCATAAGGTCTTGTGTCGTGGGTACTAAGCAACGGTATATAGATACATAGATATAGATAGATATACATAGATAAGTATAGAAACATCCACGGCTCGGAAATAAACATCAATATTCATCATATCAATGTTTGCGCCTACCGGGATTCGAACCCAGGACCCATGCAGGCAGGGCCACTACCTACTACACCAATCGTTCATCTTTCACGGTGGGCTATATTCAGAACTTGTCGCTTAACATACCCCTCTTTTCACACCCTCGATATTCCTCACATATACCGCATACCGTTCATGAAGCCACGCTCGCATGAATTCCACAAGCTCCAAGATTGTAAGGCGTTCGTTAGACACACGTCCAAGTCAATGACATATTAATTGCGAACTTAATTCAAGAGTTGGAAGTTTGCCCGGGACTTTCATGAGGCGTCATCTAGAATTCCCTCAGTCAATTTGATTATACGCGACGTTGTCTCACATACTTATCCCGCTTTGCTTAGATAAACCGAGGAGTTCAACTCAATTTGAAGATTTTGCTGTGAAATTCAGTACTTGAGTGAATTCTGTTTATGTTATGCTCCGAAAGTAATTAAGTGTGTAATCAGTGAGTAATTCGTTTATGTCCTGATTTGTTTTTGATTCGCCATGCGTGGCTGTAGGACCTCCTCTGTGATCCTGCAGTTCTGGAAACACAATCGTGTGTATAAGTATGTACGTTGGCCAGCCAGGTACGCCAGTTTTTAAAAATCCTTAATAAAACCATTTTAGGTAGTTTTGATTGAAATGTTTTTCTTGTTTTGATATGATTTTCCTTTAAGACTCGAAAACACGTTTTTCCGGATAGCATGGAGAATTCCTAAACAACTCAATGACTGTTAATTACCTACATTCTTCAAAAATAAACTAGTGATTTCGAGATACCTAATAGCTTCAATTGGGAGCATGGTCATAATATTGCCGGTCAATAATAAATTAGTGTAGGTAGTTGGAAGTGACACTGCATGCCGCACTGATTACCTAATTTGCAATAGCAAAGCCGAAGCAAAGCGATAGCGAAAATTGTATAATATTCACCTTGAAATCTCAAAGTTCCTTTGAAATTCATTTTACGTAATACGAATTTGATAAGCAATCAGCGATTTTTCAATTTTCGCTATCGCTTTGCTTTTGCTATTTAGTAATAAGGGGGCCGGTAGGTGTGACCGTTGATACGTTGAAAAATTTATCGATGTTTTTTTTCTAGCCTTATGTTTCTATACTTATCTATGTATTTATATACCGTTGCTTAATACCCTTGACACAAGACCCTAGGGATCTTAGTGTGTAAATATAATTTAATAATGTATGTATGATAAGATTGATAAGTTAGGAATCACACAGCTTAATGTACATTTTACTTACGTAGTAGGTTCATCTAGGAAGATAATAGGTGGGTTGTTAACCAGCTCCAGAGCTACTGACAGCCGCTTAGACTGCCCTCCCGACAGGCACTGCGTCATCGTGTCCTTGTGGTCCCACAGACCGAGGGTCTGGAGGATCTCTTCTACCTGGTGTGGAAAATGTACTATTAGTATTTGATGAGGAACTGGCCTCATAGAGCTTAAAAAGTTAAAAGAATAAAAAGTTTAAAAAGCACTAAGTCTACCTCAAAGGGCAATAGAGCTATGTTGATTGTAAAATGCATATAATTTTTTTATTATCCAGGATTAAAATATCTTAATATTTTTTTCATCTCCTTCCGGGCATAGCAACTTGTCACTGTTCACTTACACCGGTCCCCACTTTGCTGAACGTGGCTATGGGATCTCCTTTATGATCCTGCAGTTTAGGCTGCCCCATTTCGGGAATACAGTCGTATCTACCTATACAGGGTGTAGGTGACAGCCAGGCAAATACTGAAATGCTGAACAAGTACCATTCTGTTGAGTTATACGACAGTGTTATTACTCGCAGGAAATGTATTTTTGATATGATTTTCACTAATCTTTGCTCTCCGCTAATTGTATCGGGCGATTCTGTGACTAATTAAATGGGCGTATTAGTTATTGTATGACCCATTTCTGTTTTTTGGATCAATTGTGACTCTCCATTAGAGTTGATCAGTTTTTTGAAATTATTTAAGGGCTACTTTTTTTAAATCATTTTTTGGTTAAAATTTTATTTTTATGTCATTATTTAAGGCCTAATTAAACGAACTAAACAATTTTTTTCCTGAAAATATGAAAAAAATATCGGAAAATTTCGGAATTTTCCTGCGAAATTTTTAAAGTATTTTCCGCCTCAGAATCATGGTCTGCAGTCATGGTATCAATATTTGCTTGGCTGTCACAAACACCCTGTATGTAACGAGTATGTAACAAGCGGTGATAGCCTAGTGGTTAAGACGTGCACCTTCCAAGCGGGAGGCGTAAGTTCGACCCCAGTCACGGGCCTGTACCAATGAATTTATTTAATGTACAGATTTTAATATAATGTAAAATTGTCACTTAGCTCGTGCCTCGGAAAGCACGTTAAAACCGTTGGTCCCGCGCCTGATCTCTCTCCGGTCGTGTGGGCTTTCCGTCCTATCGGACTATGAGAGTGAGGGAATAGAGAGTGCATCTGTGTTTGCGCACACACTTGTGCACTATAATGTCTCCTGCGTACCTGGCCAATCTTCGTAGAGATTGGTCGCCTTGGCCGAAATACGGCCGGAGATCATCATGTAACAAGCATATTCTGCGCTTACTATAATAAACTTATATTTACAATTAATTTCTTCTCAGCCTTCCCAAGCTCCTGACCCAGCTTGAGATCAGCAGCGATCCTCATAGACTCGTTCACCGTCAGTCGGGGCTGGAGAAGGTCGTCCTGCATGATGTAGCTGCTCAGCTTCTTGAAGACCCTCATGTCTCGATTGTGACCATTTACTGTGATGCGGCCGTGGACGCCGTTGGACCTGCAAGAGGTAATAAATAGAAAAAAAAAAAAAATCACAGTCAAATGACTCCATAGTTTGTTAGTATTACAAGATTTTATGTCTATGTTAGTAAATTGCAAAATATATATGTATCAATTATTAAAATATATAAAAATTTAAATGTAATATCATACATAGTATGTATCACATACATTCATACAAATACACATGGCTGTGTTCCCATAATGGCGTAGCCAGGAATGAAGGAACATAAAGGGAATCTTATAGCCGCGTTTATTTTATTTTTATTATTTTCATGAGACACAAACAGTACTATTACACAAATATATTTACAATACATAAGTAGCACATACACCAGCAAAGTGTCTACCAATAAAAACACAGAAAAAACATTGAAGCTCCAACCAAACACATCACACTGAATCTATAAAACCTCTGTAATCAACATAGCATAGGGGCCAGGTGTAAAAGATTAGTGACAAGTTGCTAGATCATTGCTTGTGAGAATAGCCCTGTGGGGTAAGCACGAACCTTTTTACGCGGCGTAACGCTAGCGACTGGCTAGCAAAATCTATGTTATTTGACAGTTGGACGATAGCGTTAAGGACAATCGAGAGGTTCGTACTTACCCCTCTGAACTCCTTAGTCGACACTTAGCTACGACACACACGAGAGGAGATCTATATATTCTAGTGAAACCCCACATCAGCATAGGACATATCAGGTTTTATCAAGGCACCGGCACCAGGCCCGGTGATGGGCGTACCCTTGATAGATATTTGAACTCCTGAATAGTAACGCCTGATACAATTAAAAAGAAAGTTTGGTCGAGGTAGTCACCCGGATGACACAAGCAACCTTTTCTATTTATCTACTAAATGTTGTAACCTGTGTTTACTAGTGGACTGAAATGGCTGAAAATGATGATAATAAAATGATGATCTACCTTTTAGTATTACTAGTAGATGCTCGTGATTCCATCTGTATGGACTTATAGAATATCACTTATCTAAAGTATACTTTACGACCTAATCTCGATATGCACATAAAAGTTATCATAAAGAACAGTCAAGCCGTTTCGGAGGAGTTCAAACATAACATCGTTATACGAGATTTTATGTACAGAAACTTTTGTTAACTGAAAAACAACTGAAATATGTTCTATTTCTATCAACGTCATCAATGAAAGTTACAATCATATCATAATTACTTACAAATGGAATAGCTGTTAAATAGACCGAAGTGTTTAAAGAAATTGTTCAAGCACATAAAATTTGCTTTCAAATTAACTATTAAATGTACGGAAGTGTAGCTGGATAATAAGTTAATTTGTTTGTTTCTCTGTGTATAAACTAAGCTCAAAGCTGGGTCGAAGCAAAAATTTTCCGCGCCCTGCAGATTTTAACGGGAAATGTGTTATTTCGAATTAACTCCTCGTGTGATCAAGTTATGGTTTCCTAGGATACGGTGACGTCATATAGCGGCTATGAAGGAACTTTTCACATATCGGCACCGTAATGAAAGCGTGGTTAGTTACCGCTGTCCTAGTAAACTATAGCTTTTCACTCAATATACCTGCTGGATATCGAAATCTAATTTGTTGTTGATGGAAGCTTCAAATTGTTATCATACGACCTTTGATGGAAGAAATTTTCTTTTTGGTTATATTTATTTGTGAAAATTCTCGTCCACTAGTCAATAGTAATATTCTTATCCATTCATATATAAGTACTTTAAATTCGGAATCTAAAACGCAAGTTGTATCTCTATCTGTTTTGCAATTGGCTGTTACATCGGACGGAATATCCCACATTATCTCATTATGTATTAAAATTCTGTTTAAAGTTATCTGCATAATTAGATTTGCTTACACATTTAATCAAGTAGGTAATTACTCACAATTATATGGCAGATTTATGAGGTGCTAACCGTTGAATGACGTCAGCTTAATGTATTAACCTAAACCTTGAAGATGTTAGAGTAGCGGAGGCATGATTGGTGACACTGCATTATGCAGAAAAAGATATCATCTAGCGTCGAACATTGTCATATCGAAGCCTATGCGTTATACCGATCTATTCGTTAGATTTTTTTGCAATTAGTTAGCAAGTTTCGTTAAAATCTGTTTGGTAGTTATTGTGTGAAAGACTAACAAACATCCCAATGTCCATTCTCTAGTAGTGTTGAGGTTATTATTATATCAGAATAGGTCTATCAACCAATATATCTAATACATGAGTGCGAACCATTCCAACTTGGTCACCGGTAATGTTCCGTCAATTTACTTATTTTTTCAGTAAAATAAGTGCAGCAGTTCAGCAACCTCAAGGTTAAATGTAAATGTTGACCAAACCGTCCATTGTGATTGTGTTGTGACAGACACAATAAAAATAATGATGATAGTTCGAGCAGGGATCGAAATAAGTTAGAGATAAATAAATGTTTTACTTATTTCTTTTTATACTTATGTTTATGTTTTGTTTTAACTTATGTATGTGCTGCGTAAGTTTTTCTACAGGAATTAACTTTACGAAAAAGATTCCATAGTGTTCCTTTCCGTAGTGAGTGTTTAGGTGTTATTTTTCTAATACGTAAGACGTCTCTACTAAAAGCACAGCACAGTAGTGGGACCATTACTGCTAGATAAAAAATATATTCTAGACACATTAAGCATTCTAAACTCCTATTGCATTCCAGCTCTTCCTATATTTGCCTAACTATTTTAATTCCGCGTAATTTTTGTAAAAAGAGTTTAAAGTTTTAAATTTACATCTTCACCATTATAAAACAAAGTCTCTTCCCGCTGCACACAGGTGAAATTTACTCAACGTGGCAAATTCACACTACACCCAGACGTGCGTTGACGGCTGAAGAACGAAACTAACATAATCCACTGCTTTAAACCAGCTCAAAAAAATAAAATTCTTGAGGATATGTAGATAGGTATTGGTGCTTTGAAAACACAATACAGCTATTTTAACTCGATAAAAAAAAATCGCAAACATACATCTAAATTTTTTTTTAATATCTATAATTTACACAAAAAGCATGCAATCATTCTGTGTTTACGCCTATACATATATTGCTGTAGCGCTCTGCCCCTGTGTAACTACGCAACAGAATGCGGTTTTTTAATAGAATGATTAAACAAGTGTTTTTGGGATCGAATGACTTTGCACGGGTGCAATCGTCGTCGTCGTCAGCCTATTGCAGTCCACTGCTAGACGTAAGCCTCCCCCAAAGCATGCCAGTAGTATTAATGTAGTATTAATATAGGTATGTATAATACTTACGTATATCCGGCGAGTATGTTGAGCAGCGACGATTTGCCCGCGCCCGAGGGCCCGAGAATGCACGTGAGCTCGCCCGACCGGAATTCCCCGGACACATTGTGCAATATTTTCTGCTCCCCTGAAAATAATACGCGTTCCCTTGTTAATACGTGACGTGGGACGCCTCTTAATAACGGGACAGGTATTGGTTACATCGTATTTGAAGGATAGTTTCTGCAGGTAGGTTTTTGGAAAATAGTGTGTGTGGTGTTTTTTGTGGCGATTGGTGTTTTTTGTTTGTTTGTTATCTTTTCATACTTTTTACTTTTTCATCAAATGCCCTTGAGCCTTATCGTAGTAAAATGGTACGGATTTATATTATCATTTTGAAATAACTAGATATTGACCGAACTATATAGGCTAACTATAGGGAACTATATAACTAAAACAGCTTGGCTTAAAAAAGGCTTGAGTAAACTATCAAATCTAAGTATGTACATAGTTCTAAAATTTTAAAAAGAAAACTGCTAGCCAGTGCGCAAAAAAACAAACCTTTCCTGCAAATACAAAATTCCGAATCTCGCAACGTTAGGATCTAAAAGAATATTTTTCAGTTCAATTTTCCTTCGCCACGCCAATATCCGAGAGGTTCGCAGTAAATAGTTATTCTATCACATAAAGCACAGTTATCACACTCTGGAGTGCAATTTCATTTGTCGCAGACTTAAGCAAACTGAGTGGAGTGCCTTTTCATCGTGACAAAGAAATTTAATGGAAGAGACTTGAAAAAAGGACTTAAACATGAACAAAAAATGGGATACCTACTGCACTACTTTTCAAAAGCACATAACATAAGATTTCGAATTTTCGATACTGATACATTGGGTACGGTATGTACCAATAAATTGTGTCCTTTTAAAATCATACTTTCTTAAATAACAGTCCAAATATTTACATCTTCTCTGTTTATGTAATGATATTGTGCTTCATGAATTTAATCAGAATACCATAAGAGAGCAATGATTAATGAAATCGTGACGACATTTAAGGCCACTACCTATGTAACAACATGTTTGGAGAGTTAAGTCTCCTGAGTGGTGTAAAAACAAGTTTTTTAATGAAAAAAAAAACCGGCCGATTGGTGTAGTTGGCAGTGGCCCTGCCTGCGACGCCATAGGTCCTGGGTTCGAATCCCGGTAGGTGCAAACATTGATGTGATGAATATCGATGTTTGTTTCCGAGTCATGGATGTTTATATACTTATCTATGTATTTATATACCGTTGCCTAGTACCCACGACACAAGACCTTAGGGATCTTAGTGTGGGATTAGGACAATGTGTTGTGAAGTGTGTAAAAAAAAGCTCTTTAGATGTCGTGCCAAAGAATACACAAATATCCGCGTGCGACTTGTTACAAGGATGAGAGTACACAACACATCCGCATTGTAGGGAATTAATGAATGGTTATGACTAAGAGCAAAACATTATGACAGATTATAACATTAGGCATTGTCACCATACTTTTAGTATAAGATTACACAATATTATAAATGTGTTTATGAGAATGTAAAGATGTTTGTTACTATTTAACGTAAAAATATTGGACTGATTTTGATGAAATTTTAAGCCTGCAATACATTCCAATATTTATGTCTCACCTCTAGCGTTTACTCGGCTAGGCTGGGCCAACATGTATTGCAGGCTTTACAGTTATGTAGCTTATACATTAAATTAACAAATAGTCATCATAATACAGAGCCTAAGTTACGGCCGTCTGTTTGTAGGAAATTAAATGTGTCTCGTACTCAATTCATCTAATGTTTTAAGATTTGGACGGTTACACCCATTGTCATATAAGAAAATTACAAAAAAAAAAACACATATGAAATTTAATTTCATAGCACGCTTGTAATTGTTATTCATGTACCTACTTATAGAAGGAAAATCGTTTGTAATGGCCGACTATTAAATTAACAGTTCTGACTAAGCTGAGCAGAAAATTACTACCTCGAAGCTGGGAATTATCTATTTGACGTAGGTTTGTCTGACGATTATGTGTTATGTATGATACTAGTATTAATCTTACATGGTATAGTAAACAGGAATTAGTTTTGAACCTAAACTATCTATAATTAAAGAAATTAAATAACCCGTAGAATTAGTAGGAACTTTACGGGGGGTGACTGACTGACTCTTCGATATGCGGATCAATCGCGTTACTAAAGAAATCTGCATAATATTGGACAAGATAACTACTAAAGATTCTGAAACAGCATATAGACTTCTTCTTTTTAAGAGGTAATCCTGAGAAAATATTAACGCAGTTTTTTTTGTATTTTCCATTTAAAAAATGTTCACCACCTATAGGTATATTAAGAAGTCGTGGGGGTCACTAGTATCGAACAATATGTATTATGGTGATTTCAACAAAGGAAGGTATCTTCTATATTTAATGTAATATATGGGACACAAAGTCCGATAAAGTTATCCTTGTCCCAATATTCAATCTCGGTAAAATTCAAATCAGATGAATACATCAGACATCAGAGCTTTTTGCAAACGTAAAATATTATTAGGAAAGGTCCAGTTTGCATATTATATTTTTTGCGTTTTAGGGGTCGCATGAGGAATATCACTAAAAGGTATTTATTAGATTAAGTGATACTCTTTTTGGTGAAATCATGAATGTGTTTCTATAACTAGAATGATAGGAATCGTTAATGACGATGCACTTTTAAAAACATCTAGATTCCTTACATACCCTCCCAGTTATATCAAGCCTAAACTAAGAATAGCGGGCATAACGAATAAATGACCTGGTAGCTCAGTTGGTTAGAGCACAGCACGGCATGCGAGAGGTCGTGAGTTCAAGTCTCACTCGAAAATGAAAGACATGGGGCTTCATCATTGAACACAGGTGTTAGCTCTTTAAAACACTCAAGCTGTGTCAGGCCTCTTCTAAAGTTGTAGAAAATTATTGCACGAACATTTTCCTTACAAAGATTCATTTTCGTACGTAACCTTACAGACGCTGTGACTAAACAATAGCATTAATCCTAATACTTTCAACTGTTTTAAAATTAAAAATTTAATCACATTTGAATATAGAACAGTTCTAAATTCAAAATTTCCGGGAAATATGGAAACGACAGAACTTAAAAGGCATGCCTCGTATATTATTTATCTTGATCAGCCGTACCTAAAAACAATGTTTTCAAGGATATTACAGTAATATTTTTATTTGTAGGCCATAACCACATAAGGCGGATCACAACTAGCTCCCAATATAAGAATAACGTCACGGATGGATGTAGCGACGTAGCTTCCGGTCTGGATTGAAAAAGTAGGAGATGTGACTAGAATGAACAAACATCTCCGTACGGAAAAAATGACAACTGAACTAAAACAAATCTAGACTAGTTTAAAAATTTTGCTTCCTAGGATAGCGGTAGCGTCCATATGGAAGCAAACCACGCCCTCCGTGTTTCATGTTTCTTCAAGGCCGCTATACGACGGCACCGCTATTCTAGGTATCCAAAGCTTAAGAGGCTGCTTAGAAAAACCATATCGTAAACTCCCGTATCCCTTTTCGTAAAAGGAATATTCAGGGCAACACAGGACATTCTACCGTAGTATAAAACACATTTTTTCTATTGCCTATCTATATGGATAAGGTCACAGCAACAGCAAGCTTTTTCTACGTCCATGGTAAGTACAAGAGAACTACCATGGCAACCATATTTGAAAATTGCCTTAGAAAATTAGCAAACTTCGATCATCCTCTCTTATGTAGTAAATCTATTATGTGTAGAGTTAGGTACGAGTACTCTTCGTAAATAAAAAATATTTGGTCATTTCGAGTGTCCCCGTTTGTATTGGCCGAGGGCATGTCGGGGCTATTGATTGCACATATTCAAACCCTTGTTCCTTTTAAAGGGATCAACCTTGTTTGCCTGTTATTAACTTATATTCCATTTGAAAAGCCGGTGATTAAATGGGGTTACTCGAATTTTGTGAGCGAATGGAAATGACATGTTGACGTCCTTTTTATGCCAAACATGTTTGTCTCCTACGAAAATTTTGGAATCCTTTGAACACATAGTACATAGGTACTTAAAAAAACTACGAATAACACGCAAATTGTTAACATAATGCTAACTGTTGTAATTGTACTTTAGTACACAAAATATTGATACATTTTCTACAAAAGAAAAGTTTAAAATTGTGAAAAATCTCGCAGTATTATGTATGAGACATTTGCATTCGCTTTGAAATAAAAAAGCGTATATGCTGAAATTTTTGCTAGTTAGATAACCGGGGCTGAAGTGTATATAAATAAATATACCTAGTTTAACAGTCAATTTAGAAAAAAAATACGTAAACACGCGCCATTAAAAAAAAAAATAACGATGGTTTTTCATAATCCTTCTATGCGAGTAGTTAAAAATCGAAAACCTATACAACTGTCGATTGTAGAGTTTTAGTGCTCGCTCCTGCTCGTCGGCAGTTCGTTTAAAACTGTTGTGTGAATAGGCTTTAACTGGCGCAACTTTTTGTTACGTATGCTATTATTCTGGTTTGGGATCATCGAAAGTCATGCAGTAAGCATTTATGATAGGAAATATATAGACGTTATGTGCTCAGGGATTCAGCTTTGTTTACCGAGATTTGGCTAGTGTATAGCTATCGGGATGAAAAAATAACGTTGCCAATAATGTAATTTAAAAGATATGTTAAAATTCGTCATCCGAGTTAATTGACCCAATAGCTCAGTTGGTTAGAATGAAAGCACGGTTTGCGAGTGGTCGTGAGTTCAAATTTCACTCAGGTGAAGAATTTCTTCATTTTTTCATTTTCTTATTAATATTTTATAAGACATAATAGGATTAAATGGAATAAAATAAAATAATATGTCATAAATAGACAAGGCTATGTTTCCGAAACAAGATAGCCAGAACTGCAAGATCATAATGGAGATCCTAAAGCCACGTTTAGCAAAGCTGGGACAGACGTAAATGATCAATTACAGGTTGCTAGCTTATCGCCTGATAGAATGCCCGAGTTCTTTAGCCGACTCTTATGATATGCTGATGTAGGTATTAAAAACTATTACTCTAGTAAAACCCCGCATCAGCACAGGACTAAGGAGATATTCACCGTGAAAACTAGGAGGAGAATATGTTTAGTTAACACATTTTTTATTAAAGAAAAGCTCATAAATTTAAGTCAAATACGCACTTGAATTACCCATCCCAATAGGTTTAAACGGCAAAGGTAAAGGTAAACCACCCCATTAACTCCACAACGGACACAGATAAAAGATAAACGAAAAACCCGAATCAAGATCGTAATATTATGTAGGTATCTCATGGTACAGAAATTAAAGCTTACCTACAATAAAATATACATACTAAATACACATAACACACACGGTTATGTTCCTGAAATGAGTTTACCAAACTGCAGGATCACAAAGGAGATCACACAGCCACGTTTAGTATATCGGAGACAGATGTGAATGATCAGTGATAAGTTGGTAGCTTATAGCCTGAAATCATTAGTTGACTCTTACGATAAGCACGGACGGAGATGCAGCTGATGTATTCTAGTGAAGCCCCGCATCGGTACTGGTAATAAAATATTTGCATATAATCACACCTTTATCCCTTACGGGGTAGGCAGATCACCAAGGGCCGATAGAACCACATGGTGCCACTTCTGACCAATTTTGAGGGTATATTTGATATGTACAAGTGCGGTTAGTAGTGACGGGTGGTCAGCCTATCGCCTACAAAACACCAAGACCCTCTTGTCCCTCTACTGACTTGTACAGTATTGTAAAATATAATGAGTATTTTATTTTATTTTTATTTATTTCCACTCGTATAATCGTATAATCCACTCGTATTCCGTGCATCGCTTTATCAACTGAGCACTTAACTCGGATGACGAATTTTACCATTTCTTTTAAATTACGTTTTTACTTTTCATCAGTTATCCTACTTAATCCCATATGGTAAGGAGTGAGCTTACTGCCGCTATGCGGGCACTGATTTAAAGGACTCGTCGACTGCATGAAATGGGAAATGTTCCTGAATACCTAATTCCAACTAGGTATTATGAGCTGTGTGCGCTAAAGCTTTACCTAATCTAATCTTCATTAATTTAAAATACAACCTAAAGTCTAAAATACCAGAAGCAGCACCAATTACTGGTATTTTGCGACCAACTGCGCGCAGTTGGAATAAATTGTTCTTTTAAACAAGTATCTTCTGAGTTTTTGGGAGGCCTAAAACGGTGCAATAACGCGTCACTATAGGTATAATTATTTTATTTTTGCACGGATAATAAATAACACTTATGAATGTTTATCTTATTAAAACGATTATTTTCTTTCTTGGAATGTATAGGTACAATTACTATGGATATAGCATTTTGTTGAAGATATGGTTACAAAATATCAAAATGTTGTAAGCCAGAATTACAGCAACTTATACTCATATAAAAAAATTCAATTGTTGTTATGTTAAACAATTTTTTAAACAAGTACAGTAAACATTTATACTTCGCTTTGTAACTGTTGTTTTTATTACCTACCTAGTTCAACAAATAAATAATAGCTGAATAGTCAAATGCGGCTTTTTAGGCTCTCTAAACTTCCTACAATTAATATAAATTATGAATAAGCCCAGAGTTGTTTGCCGCCGCTCCCGCAACTTTTGTGTCAATTCAATAAATTACGAGTACTGCTAAGGAACGATATCTTTAGCAATATCACTGAAATTGTTTGCCCTATGTGATACGTGTACTAATTTAACGCGATATAATGTACTAACTTCGAACATTCAATGTAGCGCATCGCCATTTTATCTGACTCAAATTTACTAATATTATTTATATCTGAAGGTATGTAGGAGACCTAAACTATATGTCTAGTCTACTCATAAATAATGGTACAGAGAGTTATACAAGCAACTACATAAGTAAAAGTAACTTAATAGATATACCTAGTAAAATTGAAAATGTATCATGTTTTGCTTACAATAAATAAATAAATCTCTACCTGTCCGTCTCGCTTTGAAATTTGGTAAGAAATGAAATTTGTACACAGGTAGTCTTAACACTGAGAAAGGACTACTCTTTATCCCTGAAAATACCAACGCGACGAGACGGTTTGTTTTTTCTGGAGTCCATGCGGACTATCTATGACAATGTTTTTTTAATACCTCGTATTCTCTGTAAGGTCACGATCATTTTCTTCTATGGAGCCAACCCTGGGAAACGACATTTTTTTAAAATACTGTAATTTTTTTGCAAGTAATGTATTCGTTTGATGCGCAAAGTACAAATGTACCTAAAAAACTAACATTTTAACATTTTGACATGGTATCTTTGAAAAAAAAAATGTTCATAAACCGATTTTAGATGGACTTATGTAAAAAAAGATAATATTAATGTAAGTTTGGACCTCAATATCTTGGAAACCCGTAGTTTCCCAGGGGTACTTCCATAGAAGAAAATGATCGTGATGTTACAAAGAATACGAGGTATCAAAAGAACAAAGTTGTCTTTTTACACCCAGTATAGATTTACTGGTAAATAAATAAAATAATTCTACGTAAGTCCACATAAAGTTATTGTAGTACACGAATGGACCACATTTATTAATGACATTATTATACTGAGTTATGCTCTCACAATCACGAACCAAAAAGTGCAAACGGATCTCGGGCATTCTCTTAGGCGATGAGCTACTTGTAGCAACTTGTCAACATCTGTATCTGTTATGCTAAACGTAACTGTGGGATCACTGTCACAATCCTGCAGTTCCGACTACCTCGTTTCGGGAACAAAGCCGTGTGTATATGTATATCAAGGCATCGGTTCATCTGACATCTATATATGTATGTAGGTGTTCAAACGAATACAGTTTCCTATTGCATAAATATCTATGAGCACAAGAAGAACCGCGATGTTTCTCTTGATCACCGTTTGCCGTGACCACGTATAATTATATAGAAATTAGATGCTATCTAAGCATCAAGAACAAAGACATCGTTATTATCCCCTTTGAAATATTACGGTTAATTGGCCATTTTAGGGGCGAAATGCGTTTATTCTATTGTATGATAATGAGAACAATAATAATTTTCAGTAGATTTAAAGTGCTTTTGTACGTTAGCGGATAAGACGCAATGCGAAATGAGACAGTTATAAATGGTGTCCAAGGTGTTTGTAATTACTTAGGTAACAAGAAAGTGGAAATAAGTCCGTTTTAATTATATTTGAGTGTTAATGAGGTATACAGGGTAACATACAGATGGGGTATGTTATGTCAATGTTATGGAAATAGTCCACCGTTGAAAACTTATGCACAAAATTTGAGACTCGAAACAGTATGGAGATTTACTAAACCACTCGATTGTGAAGTGATTTCGAGTCTCTTTAGTAATTTTTTTTGTTATTGACTAAGCATGTTAAGCATTTCGCTTAACATACCACTTTTTGTGAAATTATTAGTATCAAGTGAAGTTTATATTCCTAGTCGCCATGTAAGAGTCTAGTGCAGAAAAAGAAAATTGTCAAGATTCGCCTCGTGGGCAATAAATTCTTCTAAGTAGTCTTATTTAATAACCCTTCTCGGAAAGAAAAATGCTGCCTTCAGTATTATTGCAGCAAGATGGAGTGCGGGATGACTGCGCTTTCAAGAAATACATTTTAAATTCCAATGGCATTATGAGAAAATGGTTTTTCAAGTGGAAAACATTAAAGGATAGCTACGGTTTTAAAACATTCCGTATACACAAGATTGGATGGGATATAAGTCTTTAACATGTTGTGTCATACAACTTCATATATATGTAGCCGCTTTTGAATATTAGAATCCATGTTTTGAATTGGCATTTTTGTATATGTGGTTTATATACCTCCGTGCTTATTACATATACATACATATAATCTCGCCTCTATCCCTTACGAGGTAGGCGGAGCACGAAGGGCCGATAGAACCACATGGTGCCACTTCTGATCAATTTTGAGGGTATAGTTGAGATGTACAAGTTCGGTTAGTAGTGACAGGTGGTCAGCCCATCGCCTACAACATCAATACCCTCTTCTGACTTATTAATATGTACATGATAGTAATGTGTATGGTGTCGAGTAAAAATATTCCAGTTTAATAGCACCATAGAATTGAACCGAAGTGTAACTATTTTAACTTTGAAAGTAATAAAAAATGAAATTTATCAATATGTGAAGCGTAATTTTAGTCCCAAACGGATAAACGTGAAAGACACAGTTAAGGTTAATGTGGAAAAGAAGTGCAAAGTTATATTTTTTAAACATAATGCACTAGGAGTCAAGTTAATCAATATAAAATATTATAAATATCATACTAGTAGCTATTTAAAGCATAAGGCAACAACATTAATCGCTGCAGTAAGTCCGGCGGGTCTAGTAAGCGATGAATCGGTTGAATTGATCGCAAAATTTTGACAAAGCTTACAGCTGACTGACTAGAATCCATTCTCTTTGACCTTTTCAATCAAATTAGGGTTTCATTACACATTCTGAGTCACCAATCTAATGCGATCTCATCAAGTTGAAAGGTGGAATCGGCACGTTCCGGGCATTCGGCCGGAATGCCTCGAATGCCGGCCCCGGCTCCGGATTTTTGCCCGGAAATTATTTTCAGATAAACATGATGCTATCACTCTCGTACGTGTGGCGGTGATAGAGATGACCTAACGAGCACGTAGTGTTGAGTGTAATGAAAGATGATATTTTGTATTTATGATTTTATGGTTAGAACGGTTTGCGAGAGGTTGTGAGTTCAAATCTCACTCGGGTGATTTTTTTTTTCATTTCTTAATAATATTTTTAAAATATTATTTTATTAATAAGTGTTAGACATGTGCTAATTTGATTGCTCAATCATAAATATTTTATTTACTTTATAGAAATAAGATGGTGCACCAAAAAAGTCCAAATAGTCTGTATTTCATATATGTTTAAAATTCTACGTACTATTTTGATTTCACCTAAGTTAAAAAAACTATTGTATAGCTATTATTTTAGTACGCTCTAGTCCTGCTTTAGAAAATGGTTAGAAAGTGGTAACTATGGGCCAATACCCCCCATGGCAGTCTTGTGGCGTGCCCTGGGGGAGGTCTACGTCCAGCAGTGGACTGCAATAGGCTGATGATGATAAAGTAATAAATCTAAGTCCATGTTAGCTTTTACTGTCAAAGTAACCATCACCAAACCACCATAGATAGCATCTAATTTTATTTTATAGTCTGCAAAACAGAGAAGCAAGAAATACCTATATGAGACAAAGTTTCGTTTGTTCATCCGTCAGTTCTGAAACATCTTATTCACGGCATTTGTTCATCATCAGCTTATACATATCGTATGAGTACCGTATCCACCGTAAACAGCATCGTATGAGAGATAATTAATCGGCTTACCCAGAACCTTCAACTAAAGGCGTATCCATATTATGTAAAATGTTATAAAAGTACCTACAGATGTTATTTACGACACCCGGTTCATTCACAAGTACTTTCCTTATAAAGGTAAATTGTGTATTTATAATAGTTGACCAGTGCTTGAAATCCGATCATAATTGCGGCTATGAAATTGATATTATTTATATATATTGCTGTGTTATTATTGTATATCTCATTTGAACTTTCTGCATGCGATTTGACCAATAAAATTATTATTACAAGCCTGGATTATCCTACTGCTAGGCTAAAACGTCCCCTCAAACTTCTTTAGTACAAAGATAAACTACCAATGTACGAAAATAAGCAAATAAATTGACCAATCTCAATCAATCAACCGATATGACAATATTTTAACGAGAACATGTTAATTTAATAAAATTCTAGAAGTTACCCTATGAGTCTCTTGCAAACATACCTTCCAATGAAGCTGCTTAAAATTGTCAAAGCTTTTATTTGTTAACTGAATTCGTCAAGTTTCAACAAATACGAGTAGATTAGAAAAATAACCAAAAACTGTTAAGGCATGATTGTTTCCATTGGCGAAGTTGTCCCTATCAGTAGAGTAAATCGCCATCTCGTTTCCACAATAAAAACAACCTTACATTTAGTAAGTCCACAGTTACCCCGCATAATACACATACACTGGACCGTAGACATAGATTGTGCTATATTTAAACACAGGAAATTGAGTTGTAAACTTTGTGCGATAGCCACAGTCTGGCGGAGAGGCTTTCCTGACACTTTTGTCAGTTCTCAGTTTGTTTACCGTTAGTCGTGAGTCGTAAGATTTGATTAGACATGTTATGGTAAAGCTGTGGTCTTGAAGGAAGTTTTAACATGTAGCGACAATTTTTTTGGCCGCTATATTACGGTGCCGCTATCCAAGGAAAACTTTAACTGTAAGTAAGGTTTTACTGACATATTTGAAATACACTGTTCTAATGTGGTGGAAAATAATAAGCTGCCTACTTGCGCCGACTTACCGGCAAATTATTTGATTCCAAATAAAAAAATGTAAGTGAATAATAGGTAGTTTGATCTGCCATTTTGATCTTGATCTCTAGACTGTTAGGCGAAAAGATCATCGCGAAACTGTCGATGAGTCAGAAGAGTACAGTGGTAGCCAGTTACAAGTTTGTGACGTTTATTATCAATGTGTAATGGCAAATTTTGTCAAAATCTGTGTAGTATTAGCACAGATATGATAATACGTAGTATTAGTAAGGATTTATTAGATATCACCGGCAGTTTATTAAAGTAAGAAAATCGAGGGCGAATAAAATGTAATCCACAAATCATATTTTCTTACAATGTAAAAGCTAGGAGAAAAAAAGATTTTAACTTCAGACATTTTCCCTAGATTACGCTAAATCGAATCAAAAGATTGTTATTTTAATAACGGTATAAGCTATTTCGTTCTTATGAAATACAAATCATTTTTCGAGAATGGGTTTAATAAAAATATTTAACCAAGATGTTACCGTCTGGTTCGAGATTATAGAAGTAAGTACTTAATACTGGTTATTAAATAATTAAAAAGAGATAAAAATGACTACTTGTGATAGGTAATTATTAATAATTTTATAATAAGTAATTTTATAATTTTGTAAAGAGATGACAAGAGGAAACCTGCACAAAATGGATGGAAGTGGATGAGTTAGCTCCAGACTGAGGACAATATTGCTTAGTGGAGAGAAGGTTTTTATTGCTAAAATAAGTTTAAAAGGCTGTTCGAAGTTACTCAAAGTTTACCAAAGAATACAGTATAGATACGTAAATTGTATTACGCCAAAATAACACGACAAAATAAATCGATTCTAAAATGCCTCTTTTGTCTGATCACACCGCCTTAAACGTGTTACTTTCTCTACTATATTAATAAAAAGGGTGATTGCGGCACTTTAGCTACTATAAAAAGTGGCAATTTTACTAAAGTTGTCAGGTGTTTTGGTCGTTCCATCAGTTCTGTATTGTCAAGGTCTACTGCGTCGTGACGCGTCGATATATGTTTAGGTTCAAAGACCTTATTTTTTTTTGTCGCGCAATTGTACTGAAAGTGAAAACACTTTCATTTACTTTGTATCAAAATGTTCAGCTATTTGATTTCTCTTGGGTCTAACTATTGGGCTTATTTAACACATATTTCAGGTAACGTTAAACGTCAACAAAGCTCAAATTTGCTTACCAAGCGGAAAGCAGACATTGCTAAAATTGTCAGGGGATTGTGAATAGGTAAAGTAAAAGATAATAAGAAAGTACTATCTACAACTTCGTTTAAAGAAATTAGAGGTAAGCACACGTTTGTACAATATCAAATTAAATTGTCATTTGTAGGTATAATATAAAAAATAAATTAGTAACAAAATCGCACAATACCTACAAGTCTGCCAATCTTCTGACCCCCCCTAAAGGTGGGTTCCCACGGTGCGTGATTTCGCGGACGGTCGCGGACGCAACGACGGCTACGGACGGACGCGCACCACGGACTCGTCTATATTACCACGGACACTCCGTTTCCCATGATCCGTGGTGCGGGCTGGTGCGCGTCCGTCCGTAATATAACGCACCGTGGGAACCCACTGTAAGGTAGAGCGACCGTTATACATACAAAGGCATATAAAACGGTAAGCCACATGACTGACAATATTACAAACCTTATTATGTGACAATATACACTAATACAAAGAAAAAGGCCAGGCCAGACGGGACAAATCACCGAATATATATACCAGTTAATATCCATTTCAATAATGTAGTCCTGTGGATTTTAAATGGAACTAAACTAAATAAATGAATCAGTTTTAAAGTTGCAGAGACACTAGCGCTGATGTCGAAGGACTTTAGTACTGGAACGAAGTGTACTAGCCACTAAAGGCCCATTAGGGACGACCCTATTCACCTCACACCTTGTTCTTACAGAATACCTTAACAATGGACTGGATTACGCAGGTTTAGGGCGTCAGAGTATGTGATCATCTAGGGACCCAAGACAATGTTATTGCACAGTCTATGTCGTGTAATTTAAACGTTTATTTTATTTTATACATAATTAAGGTGCGTATTTATATTTTCCGTTTCATAGAATAATTCCAATGCCTGGTTTCGGAACTAACAGTCTTTGTATGCAGTGCAACAGAAAATCACACAAGTCCCGGCAGTGTGCACCGCAACTTTTAACAGAGCGACACATCTCGACTGCTTTCAGGGGAAGTTTCCGCTATGCTGCGACTAAGTGTTGGAACAATATCCCTCCGCCAATCAGGAACTTGCAAAGTATATACGGCTTCAGAACCAGGTTAAAAATATTTATGCTTAAGCACCAAAAAGCGGAAGAACTGTTGGTCAATGACACCAGTGTGATTTAAGTAGGCATTGCTGTTATTTATCTAAAAATTATGTTTAACATTTACGTAGGCATTGGTGTTATATTATTTAAAAATTGTGTTGTCATTCCACTTTATTTTATCATTATTTGTACTTTTTACATATTTTTTTAATTATGTTTTTTTATCATTAGTTTTATATTTTGCTTAGTAGACATGCATGACGTCACTATCGGTTCCAACGGAAGACCAGCGCTGGTTGGTTACAGCCAGCAGTAAGCTGAGGTGGGACCGAGTTTGTGACAGAATATTTCCTCAAATGTAAATATTTTATTTTATTCTTTGTTATGTTTCTGTCTCAAATAAAGCTTTCATTCATTCATTCATTCATTCAAAATGTGGTCATACATATAGTAAGTAGCGTCTTCATCCATTGGAACTATACGATGAAACAGACTCTAGGAGACATTATGGAATACTACACCCTACGCCTAAATATCCAGAAAAGTGACAACACCCTTGACTTCGTCCGCGTAAATTTAGATTACCGTGTCTGCCGTTCTCGTGGAAATTTGTGAATACAAAACTGACAGACAGAAGAGGACAAACTCAATTTAGATAGTTTCTCGTGGCTACGAGTCAAGGAGCGTTCTGTCGTAAGTCTATTCCACAAGGGGTAATTATTTCCAATGCAACCTCAGATTTGCACACAATTTTAATAATGGTCCTGACAACGCAACCGTAGTTCGACTAAAATGTCAACCTATAGGTGTAATTAAAGGTTTCATAATGAAGCAAGCATCCTCATTGAATTTTTGTGGTTGCATACAGGGAGTAACAAAAGGGGTATATTAAGCGTTTTGCTTAACATACATATAATAGTTTATAGCCCATTCCAAAATATTCATGCCGAGTAAGGAATACTTGTACTTTTATGTAAACAAATCAGATTCAATGTTCAGCCATATAGGTAGATGATAGGTTAACCACTTAACCAGTCGCGTGGCAAACGAGAAGCCAGATCCAAGCACCTAGCATGCAAGCATAAATACATAGCTGCTAATCCGAAGACCAATTAAAATTTTTAATCGACATATGTTTTGCCAACACCCGTGGCATCATCAGGATTAGTTTTCCATGTTAGTTCTAATTACCGAACCAACTAACTAACAACTAATATCAATGTATTGTATATCATTTTTAATATACCCTCAATCAAAATATAAAATAAAAAAGTTAATACCTACATATTAGTTTTGAAATATAAAATTATTATAGATAAATAAATATTAAATTTTATGAGTTAAAAAATCCTCTTTAGAAACGAACACTCACTTTTGAAGCCACTACTAGCCCGTTTTGATTATGATCCAAACGAAATTATGTATTTTAGCCCCAAGAACAAGACTGCATACTCAGTAAAAAAAATTGAAATGGTAAATATCCCCTTTTGAAAAGACACTTCTCATATATAGGTATAGGGGAAGGTCTTAAAAATATAGGTACATCCTTCAAAAGCATTATTCCCCCGGAAAATTGTAATATTTTTCTTTTTGTGTACTGACTTAGGTTCTACTTAGTCTACTCGTAGGTATGGCTGACTAGAATTACATAGAAAGCGATTACATTTCCCACAAAAACATTCAATATCCTATCGAAGATGGATATTATAGTAAGCAGGTATCAAAGCGCATGTAAGTTAAAATAGAGACCTATCGCTAGAAAATTCCCCAGATACCAGAGGTAACATACAGAGAGACATTTTAAACTCCGAACATTTTCTAACACGAACGAGGAGCTCGTTCATAATAATATGAAAAACGTGATGCGACGGATACCTACGTAACTGTGACGTAAACGTAACATTACGCGTTATGGAATGCTTACTCAACCATTTGAAAGTTAAGTAAGCTGGAATTAGATAGTTATATTTTAAAGCTAAGTAAGCCGCGTGGTGCCGGCAGAGTAGAATTCGTACCACCCCATGTGCGCCCGTAGGTATCATACGAGGCGATTTAGGGTTTCCGGGAGGTGGGCAGCAGCGCCTCCCATGTTGACAACATAGTCCAAAATACAAACTGCGGTCACCAACCCGCCTGCCCAGCGTGGTGAATATGGGCAAATAGCCCCCATGGCAGTCTTGTGGCGTGCCCCGGGGGAGGCCTATGTCCAGCAGTGGACTGCAATAGGCTGATGATGATGATAATGATGATTTTAAAGCAATCTCTCCAGCTTTTGTCGCTGGTGGTTTACGGTTCAGTCTAATCCATAATCTGTGATTCAGATTGCTTTCGAATTCGCCAACATCAGGATGGCTGTGGTATGCAGAATTTTGATTCGTGCATAATTGCTTACATTTTATATATTGATTAAATAATTGCTACAAATTATGATAAATTTCAAGGAATCCGCGATTTTATTTTCACCGGATACGAGTATCCTGATAGAATTCGGCATATGGCTGCAGCGCTACACATGCCATCTCACACCACAGATACCATCTCTCCGAAGATTTTTTGTCAGTATCAACATAATACAAAATATCTTGTTTAATACAAGTATACAGGGTGTAAAATGGCGTGAAATGCTATTGATTTAGTCCACTATAGAGAACTTATCTATAAGTTTAAGACTCGAAATCACATTCTTATTTTTCAAGTTTGTATTCATACTCATAAACATTCATGTTCATGAATATTCCTAAATTGTTTAGAAACTGCTTTACTATATTATAAAAAAAAAACATGTAATATCGACGTGTCTCTTTTTTGGACATAAATTCTCTATAGTGGCCTATTGATATTTATAATTTCGCTTAACATGCCCCCTTTTTACACCCTGTATATGTCTGGCATCTGATACTTTATTTATTTTTAGATTTCACGCTCAGAAAACGTTTGATACCTGTGAACTTTTATTTGTATTGTCTGAGCGGATCTTTTCTTCGTTTGCATCTGCTATATATAAAACATTTCAAAGGCATTCGTTGTAAATACGCCATGTTTCATTAGTTTGGTGATGGCCCCTATTCTAGGAAATTGGGTAGCGTTTGAGCACAAACTGCTATAGTAAAACTAAATTGCAGAAATACTTCGTCCTTTTTACAGTTTTCCTAGCTGAGAGGCAGTAAGAATTCTTTCTAACCTAGCATAACATTTATGTTTTGTATGGAATCTTTTTGAATCCATACAAAAGTATCTGCTGTACTGCTGTATAGCTTTATGTCTATAAAGCTTTATTTTCTGAATATTAGGTATAGCTAGAAAAACAAAATACTCGTAATTAGTTTAGAATTAGAGAAGACAGAATTATTTAACTAGTCAATGATTTCCCAAACAATTTTTTTAAAGAGTAATAGAAAAACTAAATCCTTTTCTATTACGTAAACGAATACTAAATGCAAATGGTTCGTGCTTCAGTCACAGATAACCAAACGACATTCCGGTAGTAAGGTGTGACGTAAACTGAGGATATGCCAGTATTTGTTTCATAGAATAACTGCCGTGCCTGGTTTTGGAACTAACATTTTTTGCACGCAGTTACACAGATAATCTAGTCTTACACATAGCCGCTAGCGCCACCGTTCAAAGGAACTGTTTGTTGAAACAAAACCGAATAGTCCGCCATGTGTCTCTCTAGACAGGTCCGGTAATGTGTGCCGTATATCTTGAGAGGACCCTATTCGGAGTTGCGATAGTGACTTCTAAGCGATAGGATTCATGTCTTATGGGCAATTTGTAATTGTTTGGATCATCCCCCGTATAATGAATGTTTGAGTAAAATAAAAAATTAATTAACTAATAGGCTTCGCATTGCCCTCTGAAAGAGAATACTATTTTTGTAGATCCACCTACTGAGTGTTGTCAGGTTTTTGCAAAAAGAGATACGTTCAGACATACTGTTCCCGGGCATATTATACTCAGTAGAGGAACAAGAGGGTCTTGGTGTTTTGTAAGCGATGGGCTGACCACCTGTCACTGCTAACCGAACTTGTACAAGTTGTACAACTTATACATACATATAATCACGCCTTTATCCCTTACGGGGTAGGCAGAGTACCAAGGGCCGATAGAACCACATGGTGTCACTTCTAACCAATTTTGAGGGTATAGTTGAGATGTACAAGTTCGGTTAGTAGTGACAGGTGGTCAGCCCATCGCCTACAAAACACCAAGACCCTGTTGTTGCTCTACTGACTTGTACAGTATGCCCGGGAAGAGAAGCAGCTGTAGTATTATACGTTTTTTTTCACTCCCAGAGCAGCATAGAAGAACCCAGAGCAGCATAGAAGAAATATTTTAATTTATTTAATAGTATTACAAAATTTATTATTATAAGTAAAAGTAATGTATGTCTGCTTACTACTGTGATAGAGCTTGAACTAACTATACACATTACACATCACAAAAATTTCAGCCTATTACAGTCCACTGCTGGACACAGGCCTTCTCTAAGTCACACCGCAATGCTACTAACAAAGGGAGTGCTAAAACGATGGTAGTAGGTACCATAGAGGTATAAGATTATTCCTCTATGTAGGTACTAACCAATAGTCACCAAGTTCGGCAGGCGGGTTAGTTTCCGCGGTGTGATTTTGTGATTTATGTTGTCAATACGGGAGCTGCTGCTGCCCACCTCTTGACAACCCCTTACTCGCGATACCCTCGAGCGGACTTAGGGTGGTGTTATTCTACTATGCTGACAATACACGGCAAAATAGTTCAGGAATAATATAAAAGTAAGACTTTTTGAAATATATGATTAATTATGATTAAAATATTACTTGGACTGAATTTGGACCTACGATTTTTCTTAACTTAATTGACTTCTTATGCAAATATTACCTACAGTATGTTTAATATGCACAAACAAACAACAGAACAAAGAACACTTTACACAAGAAATAGAACGCTCCAGTTGGAATCAAGATGTATCCCCAAAGAAATAAAGCCCCAAATCAATCTTGTCTTGAAAGATTTACAGTTTCATTTGTTTCTCTTTGCAAACATACACGGGTATTCTATTTAACACTACATATTCACGCGACTTCCTGCGTATGTATTTATTTATCTATAAAAATATAGGTAAAAACTCTGTCTCAAATAGCTGGTAGATGAAGGTACGGCCTGAACCGTTTATATTAGAAAATTTAAACTCGGAGTGTGTGTTCTTTGTGTGACGTAAAAACTTAGTAAATACGAGTAGTAGTAGTAGGGTATCAGGCATCTTTGTTATACATACATACATACATACATATAATCACGCCTTTATCCCTTACGTGGTAGGCAGAGCACTAAGGGCCGATAGAACCACATGGTGCCACTTCTAACCAATTTTTAGGGTATAGTTGAGATGTACAAGTTCGGTTAGTAGTGACAGGTGGTCAACCCATCGCCTACAAAACACCAAGACCCTCTTGTCCCTCTACTGGCTTGTACAGTATGCCCGGGAAGAGAAGCAGCTGTAGTATTACACGTTATTTTTTCACTCCCAGAGCAGCATAGAAGACATAGAATCTTTGTTATGTATGCAAAATTTCAAGAAGACTGCGGTTGATTAAGTAAAACGGCAAGAGGTACCTAATAAACCATCGTACTTTCGCATATATAATATTATTTGGATTATATACAAAACTTCCAACAAAACCGGTGAACAAAATCTTAAATAACTACCAACGAAAAAATTCTCCGTTTAATATAAAGATATTTTTTTAGAATTTAACAATAAAATTACAAACGTATATCTAAAATCGTTTGAACATAAGTATTTAACTGTCCCTCAGCTTTGATGTACGTTTAATAGCTATAACATTTATTACGGCTATAACTGTTTGTCGACTTTACGACCTACCCTTATACCATTTTGTAGGAAATTTATGAATGTTCCTCTATTATTTCTAACTTTCGAAACATGATAATTAAATTATTAAATTCAGCTGTATATCAGCTCTATAGCAGCCAATGGTATTCGTTTTTGTACATACAAACATATTACATATACTATGTAGAATAGAATTCATCAGTGAATCCGTTCCTGTCGTAAGAGTCGATTAAGAAACTCGGGAACTCTCTCAGGTGAAAAGCTAGCAAATTGTCACTGAGATTTAGAGAACACCCTTGTTTGTATATAGGTACGAGTATGTAAGAAAATCGTATCCTACTATAATAATATAAACGCGAAAGTTTGTGAGTATGGATGGATGGATGGATGTTTGTTACATTTTGCCGTAATAAAGGCTGGAGCGATTTTAATAAAATTTGGTATGAAGTTAGCTGACACCCTGGATTAACACATAGGCTACTTTTTGTCCCGGGAAAATATTTTTTACTCTGATAATTTCTGTTTTTTTTTTGCAGTACACGCGGGCGAGGTCACGGTCATCCACTAGTATTAAATAAGACTGTATTATTAAGAGTAGCAATAATAATATTTTATTCTATTCTATTCAATAGTAATTTTTCTCACAGTAATATCTAACTACTTGTTAATGAAAGTACTTGATTTAATAATTCTATTGTTTTTTCTAGAGTTAAAATAGGTTTCTTTGGAAATGTTTTATAATAATATCATTGAGAGGCCGGCATGCAATCATTCCCTTATTTTTTAGTTTTTATATCGCCTACTGCTATCGAAACAGGACAGTAGAAACACTCTTGAGTAATATACTTACGAGTACTAAGAAGGTATTCTGGCTGGCCCTAACTTATAAAATAATGGCATCTAAAATAAAAAATACACTAAAATAATTTTTATTTTGAACCAGTATTTACCTATCATACTTAGCTATAATATTTGAGTACATGACACCAATAACACTGGATAATGCATATAAACTTATTAGTTTACAAAAAAAAGTTATATCCTTAAGTAATTATGTGTAATAAGTAATAATTAAGTATATATAATCTAGATGTGTAAAGGGATAACGATGTGAACTGTGTAGCACTATCACACAAACCTCGTTGGTTTTATAAAGTGCTATTGAAACTAAGTTCATGGTACCTTAACTAGAAGTGCATTGAACTATGATATTTTGATCTATGATGAATAATATCTAATGAAGCAAAAGTTTGAATAATGGAGGCAAATATTATCAATTTAAAGTTTGAACCCTCAAAGGGAAGACAACAAAACCTTTGCTAGTTACGATACCTATACATTGGGCGTATTATTTAAAATGATTTGGATTACTATTGAAATTTAAATCGATTTTAAGAAACTTTCGCCATAAAATAGTAAAAAACCTGACAGGATAAATTGTTAAGAAAACTTTACATGAGCTAAGTAAAGTAAACATGACCTAGTTCTGCATTACTGGTAGGTAAGGTCACCTAAGGTAGCGTAAATCCGTCTGCTGGAGTCAGACGTTTTCATAAAAAGACAACCATGTTAACACCGACAGGTAAAAGCGATGAGCGAAAACTGATAAATAAATATTCTCACACTGATCCCTAAGGTCTTCTGTCGTGGGTACTAAGCAATGGTATATAAAGACATAGATAAGTATAGAAACATCCATGGCTCGGATACAAACGTCGACTTTATATTAATGATTGCATCTACCGGGATTCGAACCCAGGACCAATAGCATCGCAGGCAGGGTCACTACTCGGCCACCATGACAAATTTTTGCTATTGCATTTTTGCTCGATTCGTAATACAAGGGTCATATCATGTAGCGAAAATTATAACCGAAATACGGTCGGAGATCATCATCATCATCATAAGTTAACAACTTTATTACCTGCGTACTACGAGGATGTTGATGATAATTACCTATATCATTAGAAATGCACACATCTTACGTTCCATTGTTATTACAACGGCCTTATGGGAAACTTCATTGACATTGCGGTGTCATGCATGCATACTACTTGCTATAGGTTATTTTTATATTTAAACGTGAAAGGTTATGGTTATTGATGCAAAAATGAAGCATACATGACGTGACCATTTATTTTTTGACTCAAAACGGGACATTGTTGTGTGGAGTATCATTATTAGGTACGGCTGATGCGGCGCAGCTACGTCCCTGATACATAGAGCAGGATGCGCGGAGCGGGGCGGCTACCTTTGGCCCACCAAATTTTTTACTATAAAATGGCATAATTAATTGAAAAACATATAATTTTCCTCTATCAATCAGATTTCCCTTGACATAAAAAGTGTCTGGGTTTTATGGATGGCAGCCTTCTGCGGGCGTCACATCGCGGCGGTGGGCAGGGCGGTGGCCGGCTGTTTGCTACACAAAACGGGACAATTTTACGTCCCACAGTCCATTTCGGGGACACCGGGACAGGTCACTGTAAAAAGGGACTGTCCCATAAGAAACGGGACGTCTGGTGACTGTATTTCCATCAGTAGTATATAATATAAAGACGAAATAAATCTTGGATACGAAACATTCGTGAGTGGACGAGAATAGCTAATGTGGAGGAACTGTTCCGAATGACCAGGTACAAGTCTGCATTTAGTAAGCTGACGGCAGACCTCCAGTAATGGAGTGCCACTATAAGAAGTATGTATAAATATAAATAAATAAATATTCACACACTTCACAACACATTGACCTAGTCCCACTTTAAGATCCCTAAGGTCTTGTATCGTGGGTACTAAGCAACGGTATAAAAATACATAGATAAGTATAGAAACATCCATGACTCGGAAACAAACATCAATATTCATCATATCAATGTTTGCACCTACCGGGAATCAAAACCCAGGACCTATGGCGTCGCAGGCAGGGCCACTACCAACTACACCAGTCGGCCGTCGAAAATGTATATTCATTATATTGAATTACATAAAATACACACACACTGTTCCCAAAAATGGGGTAGCCAGACTGTAGGGATCTTGCGGGATCTACGTAAAGGATCATTAATAAAAGTGGCCGAAAATATATTTATACATTTTATATGTATAAGTTAACACAAGTGTGTGTATAATATCTTCTGCGTACCTGGCCAATCTCCGTAGAGATTGGTCGCCTTGGCCGAAATACGGTCGGAGATCATCATCATCATCATAAGTTAACAACTTGCGACTGATCATTCATCTGTCCCCGATATACCAAACGTGGCTGTGAAATCCACTATGATCATGCTGTTTTGATTACCCCATTTTAACATAGCTGTGTTCATGTAGGTATTTAAGGTGTGTGTGACAGCCAGGCGAATACTGAGATACTGAACAAGTACCATTGTTTTGAGTTATACGACAGTGTTATTTGATTTGTTTATTTGAAATGTTTGCTTTCCGCGCCAATTGTATCTGGCGATCCTGTGACTAGTTAAATGGGCTTATTGGTTATTGTGAGATAGATTGCTGTTTTTGATACCTTGTTACCTTGGTTGATCAGTTAATTGAACTTTTTTGAGAACAACTTTTTTAAAAAATCATTATAGGTTAAAATTTTGTTTTTAAGTCTTTATTTAAGGCCTATTTAAATGAACCACACTATTTTTTCCTAATAAAAAATAAAAAAAATGTCGAAAAATTTTGGAATCTGGTTTTCATCTCGAGTCATGGTCTGAAGTCACCATATCAATACTTGCCTGGCTGTCACAAACACCCTGTATAATTCGTATCACTTTAAGTTAACATTACACGAGAATGATGGCGCCTCCTTCCAAACTCACTAACATTCAATTCCTCGCAGAACTTTACAAATTCACTGTAATACATGAAACTGGTAAAGTCTTCGACGTTAGATCTCGTGTTAGCTTCAAGGCTAGAATTCAAAATTAAATTGAATCGAAGTAATTGGCTTCGGTACCTACAATATTGATGATGATCTCAGACCGTATTTCGGCCAAGGCGACCAGTCTCTACGGAAATTGGCCAGGTACGCAGGAGATATTATATTGCACAAGCGTGTGCGCAAACACAGATGCACTCTCTATTCCGTTACTCTCATAGTCCGATGGGACGGAAAGCTATTATAGGTATTATAGGTATATAAGTTAGCTAATTTGATGCTGCCTTTCTCTAAAACTTTATCAAGGTAGAGACAGCAACAACTTTATCCTTCAGATAGCCTACCTGCCTATTGGAAAAATCGGCCTTAAAAATATTTGTAAATACAAAACGCACGTCATACTATTATTATCACCTCAGATGTAAAATAATAGATGTGAATAGATGACGCAGTACAGAGGTCGCGAGGTCGTACGTGGACTTGTGACGACCAGCTATGTAAGTACATAGGTACAGTTACCAACAAAACTATGGGTCAGTAATAATGATAAAGCTCATCTAAATTATATAATATAAGCTGTGGAATAGCTAATAATTTTTTTATGCAAAAACATATAAGGATAATAATAAGTAAAAGTAGTTTTTATATTTATTCTTAATTTAATACCGGTGGTAATTTAAACAAATAAATATTTTTAGCTATGAGTTTATTGCGTCCAAATTATCGTTGCTATCAAGAAAGTTTTGACTCCATCTGTACCAATAACTCGTTTTGTACTGTTAATCTCAGTGAAGCTCGTCTCCGCCTCATTATGGTCATTATAGCAGTACATAATACCTATGATGAATAATATTTACTGAATTCTTGGAAAGCTGTATATTATATCTCTGGAAAGTAAATACAGCGCAAGTGCGGCTACCACGCATGACTGCCACTAGTTTTTAAGACATAAAACGTTAAAAGGCGTTCATTTTTACAGCGAAAAAATAATGATAATAAATTAAAAAAAGCTTATTTGTTCAATCATTCTTCTGTTCAGTTTTGTCGTTACGGTCACTCAAAATTTACTCGGTTAAAAACTCCGAGGAAAAACCTGACGACAGAAGGGGTTCGTTCTTTTTGTTTCTTTTTTAAATTCGAGAATGTTCGACAGCTATCGCCCGATGAATTCATTGTAAAAGTGAAGGCAGTCTAAACGAGAGCATAAATATTCGGGATTCCGCGGGAAAAGCCGGGGGAGAGAGCGTATTTTTTTTTGTTAAAATCAAATGAATCTGTAAATAAATGGCTTGCATGTATTCGTAAATGTTCTGGTAGATAAGTTATATGTTCCATACTTGTGATGTGGTGTCTAGTGCATCTGCATGATTTTATATACAAGTATGATGAGTAAAAATTGAGTCGGAATACGATATTTTTATGGTTTCATGTAAGTTGTTTCTGCATTTCTTTTTGATTTTTGTTATTTCTACACTCGTTTTTGAGAATTTTCCCGACGCTTCCATTCATCATCATTTTATCCACCATAAATCGTTCTACTAAAGACAATGACTGTATGGACATACATTTATATTCCCTTGTCTTACATTCGGTATAAAAAAACATAGGTACATTTTTAAAGAAATGCGATGTATATTAACGAGAAAATATATTTGGATTTACACTATAGCGACAGAGGTATACTCAGGTATTTCGTGCTCTGCATGACATAATCTAAAAGAAATAACCGTTTCGACTAGACGTCATTTTGCTTAATCAAAGGTTAGTTATGTAATGACATGTGTAATAGACATATGTGTACAGACTTATGACATAGTATGACGTAGAATGACACGACGAAATGGCGAACATGGCAGATGAAACTTGAAATACGCGATGTAGCGGACAAGTATCAGACGTTATACTCATTGCCCTCTATACATATACCGGGTAGCCACCTCATACGCATGTCCGATTTAAAATTAATTGTTGATAAGATAAGCCCTATTTTAGCTAAGTTAACAAATTTATGTGTAAAAAAACATAAATTACCACAAAAATTAAAAGAAGCAATTATTCGTCCAATCCATAAAAGAGGGGACGTAAAAGTGTATTCTAACTTTAGACCCATAGCGATTCTATCGAGTATCGATAAAATAATAGAAAAAGCATAGTTCAGCAAACTGACACCTTTTTACGTAAAAATAACGTACTGAGTGAATGCCAACACGGTTTCCAGAAATATAAAAGTACGAATACACTGATGTCAAATTTTACTAATTAGATTAATACCTACACATTTAGAAAATAAAAAAATTGTTGTAGCTATATTTTATGTTTAAAAAGGCTTTTGATACTCTTGATGCGGAAATCCTCTTAAAAGGAATGGAGGAATACGGTGTGGGGCAGCCGCTGAATCAGTGGTTCAGCGATTACCTCAGGGCGCGCTCTTACCGTGTGAAGGTCGGAGACACATTAAGTAGGGGAAAATCGGTTGAATGCGGGGTACCACAGGGATCGGGATGTGGCCCGGTATGTTACCTGATGCATGTTACCTGAACAGTCTTTGCGGACTAATACAGCATTGCTCTGCTTACATGCTTGCCGATGACCTGTGCACGTTAAGCGCTGGAACTGACCTTGCTGAAACGTGTCGCTTAATCCAGCGGGACGTGGATGCGGTGGTCAAATGGTCACATGATAATGGAATTGTATTAAACTCTGATAAGACTAAATTATTACTAATTCGCTCACCTCATCTACGCTCCGTGGACAGTCCTCCTCCTATGTTTACTCATAGTTTTGAATGCTTCCATAGAAATAAATTATATTGTAAATGCAAACCTATTGAGAATGTCAAATATGTCACTTACCTGGGTGTTAAAATTTATACCAGTTTTTCATGGGAATTCCACGTGGATTATTTAAATACTACTTGGAACCTGTTTCAATATTAAAATGTTTATATTTCGCCTTAGTGGATTCTATCTTGGGTTATGCTCTTGATTGCTATGGTCTCACCTTTAAAACATATATAGATAAATTAGAAGCATTACAAATAAGATTTTTAAAATAAATGGTCAACAGCAAAACAAAAAGTGATTGCAAAGGAGATTATACCAAGCTTTTTAAAATATATAAAATTTTACGAGTTAGTTTGAAACCTTTTAGCAATTAACAACCACAGCAAACAAGATCATAACTTAACATTGATTCGGCATGAGTGTGGTACTAGGTCAGTATCCATGAGTAAATATAAGGTCCCTAGAGTAAATAATTATTATGGTGACAGATCGCTAAAAAAACGGTTACCGTATATTTTAAATACTTTACCCGAAAGCATCAGACTGGAACCGCGTTTATGCCGATTTAAGACTTTATTAAAACACTTGAATCCTCCTGATATTTAATCCTTAATTTTAATTAAGATTTTATTAATTTAAGTAGGTACATAAAGAAACTATTACCTGCAGTCAAACCGCGTAAGCAGTTTTGCAGGGTATTGTAAAACAACTGTAGTATAATTTTAAAGTTAATAAATAAATAATAATAAATATAAGGCCGAACTGCATCGCACCGAACTAGGTACAAATGGGTAAATTGCACACCCATTTTCAACGGCGAGTAAGCCTACCGCCACTTTTTGGACACAAACACTCAATATACCGGTAACGAATCAATTTGGTAATGTTTTCTAGCATTTTTTGCTTTTACTGGATACGTAATAAAAGGACAAATATCGCATTATGTGCAAACATGGCTAAGTTGGAAGATACGACGTTACTCATTCAAACTTTAGTGAGAAATAACAATGGTTATGATTTTAATGACTCATCCAACACGCATCTCAACAAGATATTTTTAATATTTATTTTAATACCTACTCAGTTTTTAAATTTATTTAATAATTTGAAGTGGGAACTTTATGTATCAAAGCTCTTTGTAATGTTTTGTTAGAATTCTTGAATTTACCTGATATCATAAGTTAAACCGTTAATTACTATGACACAAGGCAATTTATGTACGGATATGATTTTTTTTTTACATACTAGATGATACAATCAGTTCTCCTCCTCTGTTACATTTCGCATACTAGCGAAATCTGAGATTTTTTATTTATTTATTAAGCACACCAAACATGGTACAACTGGGTATAAAATTATTTTACAATGTGATTTGACAATGCGATGCGTTAATAAGTTTTAAATCTACAAGATTGATTATTACGTTACGAAATGTCAAAATTTTCATGCTTGTCCTTTTTTTTTGGAGAAACATGAAATACGAACTTCAAAATAATTTACTTTTTATTTAAGTACTTACCTACATAATTATCCCAAAAATTAGGCGGGTTAATATACCGCTTTAGCCATTTTGGCTATAAAGGTCACAAACATCGTAATTATTTGCTTTTCCAATATCTGAGTTTAAATTTAATGACATCGTCACAATCAAACTCGTTAATGTTATAACCTTGACAGGTAAACAAGTAAGTTACAAATGAATATATTTGTTTACGGAAGAAATTCTACTAATCAACCTATAATTTATCATATAACTAATTCAGTAGATATTAAGTTTATTTATTTGTCTTTTATGATATCAAAAAAAGAATAATGTAAGATCTATGTATGCATAATACGGATCTAAATAACAATAGAATAGAAAGCATAAACAGAACTGTCAGGATATCGACTTAGAACTCCACACATCGAATCTCAACAAACAAACTCTCCAAACTGCTGACTAATGAAACGTTCAGCCGCCGCACTACCTAGTCTGCTAGCGACATATCCACATTTCAATTAAACGCCAAACTTCTAGATTTAGAACCTAATCAGTGCATTGACTAAAAGCATCTGACCTATTTCAAATTCTCGGTAAACAACCGTGTCGAACGTTTCCGAAATAGGCCACTGGCGGCTTCGCGTTGTTCGTTCGCGATTTATCGAACGCACGATTCTGCAGCTAACGGAATATCGCATTTCCGTTCGCAGAGCTTCGAAACTGCCAAATTGCATATCGATGCATCTAAAGATGTAGATGTGCATGAAGTGACGTTATTTTGAGATTTATTATGAGACATTAAGGAAAAAAATATATTTAAGAAGAAATAAAAAGCAGTCTAACTTTGTACATTCCTACAAAGTTTTACTAGGTAGGTTTGGTATTTTTAATAAATGTTGATACCTAGGTATTATTACAATTTTAGGAAAGTAATAAAAATCTGTTGATTAGCAGAAGCAATGCAGACTTAATTCACAATCGTTACGAGAAAAAGCATAAAGAAATTGAATGTTTACCTAAGTATGTAATGTAGCGACGATGGTCATCTAAAGAATAAAAACGTACCTAGTTTAATTTTTTTTTGTTAGATAAGGCCTGAGTGGTCCAACATCATCATTCAGTCATTAAGTATTTAGTACTTCCAGTACTTTTATATCCATGTAAGGACTGCATATGCCGCTATTGGCTGCAAGTTGGTTGCGCGTGCTTCCGTGGCTTTTATTAATTTTTCCATACGTAATGCGAAAACTAGATGCAGATAGAGAAGAACGTTTCATAGAATAGTTCCCATGGACGGCTTTCTAACGTTTTTTGTAAACATAGTGTACGAGTATTAGCCGCGTGCTGCCGACAGAGTAGAGTTTATGCCACCCCATGCCCGCGGGTATCGTACGAGGCGATTAAGAGTTTCCGGGTGGTGGGCAGTAGCGCCTGCCGTACTGACATGACTATGGGCAATAACCCCCCTATAGCAGTAGCTTTGTGGCGTGCCCTGGGGGAGGCTTACGTCCAGCAGTGGACTGCAATATAGGCTGAAGAAGAAGAACCTTTGTGATAAGAAGTTTTATGATAATAAATAATTATGTATGGCAATTTTCTAATCCTATTGATAATATAAAACCGTAACAGTAAAAATATTTCATTTTATCTACAGCATAGAATAATAAGTAGTCCTCTTTTCAAGTTATTTAAACTCAAAATTCAATGCCTATATTCGAGCCAAAGATCTATTCGAGTTCTTTGAGTTCAAATTCAAGCTCTGTCTATTCGAGTGAGAAATAATGTTACTTTGTCTAAGGCCTAATAACGTATAAACTATGTCAATCAATAATGAAGAGATCTTCTGTAGAAATCTTAATAGATATGCTAAGACTGTAGTAATAGATATTTCCATTAAATATATTACACCTAGTTCCAAGTAATAAGTAATTTGTTAAATTATCTTATTCGATTAACCTTCATAATGTTAATTACATTAGCTATAAATACCTATCATGTAGGAAAACCGTTTATGTATTATATCGTGAAATAATTCTAAAAAGCTTTAAGGTACTTCATGAAAGGTAATATAATTTATTATTTTAACGTATTTTCGGTTGATCCCACTCTGGAGAGGTTCTAAGTCCCTCTTGTCTCACACATAAAGGAGGAAAAGACAGGAGATGGTTTAATAATTTTTATTTGAAAATTATCGCGTTGTCTCTAGAGGGAGCTTATATCATAATTTTGTAGTCGAACTGGAGTACGCTCATCTATTTAATAAACTTTTACCGTGTACAAATAATTATTCTACCTTTTTATAATACATGTGATGTTGGTGTACCTAATCTCAATAAATAAAAAAAAAACTCAACTTGTCTCACCAATAACATCCAAGTGCCATAATGGAGATTTTATAACTAGGAATAACAGTGTGTTTTGGCCATCATCACTCCGCGAGAAAAATATGTGTCTGGTGCGGTATATCGCAAACCTCGCAATATATTACTTGCCCAGATCTCAGCTACGCTGTGCGATGCAAGGTAAATGAAACGACTCTGTAGATTCTTGAAAAACGCAAAAAAATATCTATTCTAATATAATATAAAGCTGAAGAGTTTGTTTGTTTGTCAGTTAGAATGAGCTTATCTCAAGACCAGTAGTCCGATTCGAAAAATTCTTTCGGTGTTAGCACATTTATCGAGGTAGGCTATAGGCTATATAGCAACCTGCCCTGGCTTCGCACGGGTGATTACCTCTCACGCGGACGAAGTCGTGGGCGGCCGCTAGTATAATGATAAAATGCTGAACTGCTGCTGTGTTGTGTACCTTTCTAAGTGCTGTGGATTTTTAAAAATAAAATAAATAAACACCTCACAACACATCCTTCCTTACATCTCTGGTGGAAGTCCAGCCTTAATCATAGTCTTTAGTGGGAAGCAAATATTAAGTGATTGGAACATAGTACGCTCTACATATTACATTGACGATATATCTTGCTATAATTTATAATAATCGAGTCACCTCTTCGACATTCTTTCACCGCACCAGTGTACTTTGTAGTACTCGAGACGTGTTGGAGTAAGCACACTGAAATTCACGACACAATTTCCTGAATTTCATTTTACATTGTTGCAAAATAACGTTCACTTAGCGATTCTGCAGCTACAGGATGTATAAAAAAGTTTTCCCGTAAACGTCGACGGTATTCCTCTCTGAGTCGCATTCATTCACAGCATTGCTGGCATTTCAGATTTTTATTGGAAGCAGTTTTACTTTTTTTGAAAAGTAACTACCATGAAATGGTAAAAACTATTAAAAATTGAAAAAATATGGTTTATGTATACTTTTTAATATATTTTTCTTAACTATCTTTATTTTACATTCAAATTAGTCATTCCTGAGCGTTTTAATTATATTTTACTCGTGTTAAAGATATAAAATTCCATTTGTAATATGATTTTGCGCTTTTACAGGGTCATTTACTTCTATTAAATCTGACCTTTGTTATGAAAAACTTGTCCTATTATATCCTTAGGTGAAACCAGACTCTTACATCCTACACGTGATGATGATTAAATTAGGTAGCTACATAAACATTAGATATGACTTTCGAAACTCTACAATTTCGAACAAATTGCGCGGTTAGAATTTGGTAATACTCGTACATAGGGTTTTGTAATTTATTTTATTACTAGTTAAGCTCATTTGTAAAAATGTCTGTTAAGCTACACTTACGCTTAGCTGTCCATAATGTTAGTTAAGGGACTCAATCTGGTTCGAAACCTTCATATGCCTCTAAATGTGTTTTGTTTAATGTGCTACATTTGTTAAATAAAATATTTTAGTCGTTTTTAACTACTGATCAAACTAGTGTGGTAACCAAGGCCCCCTTTAATACGTACGCTTATGTATTTTGTACAATAAATAAATAACCATTATTTAAAAAATAGTGTTAGTTTGACTAGACATTTTATTCACTTAGCCTCGAGAAATAGGTACTTATGTTCTCCTTTTTATCTTTGTGTAAAATTAAAATCCATAAGTATATTCTGAAAGAATACTAAACTGTATGGTGTGGAATTTTGTAAGCAACTTGAAAAAATTAAATTTATTAACGATACCTACACATCACAATCTTTACTTACATACATATTTATGATCATACTGCCCAAACAACTGAGAAATCAGTTCAAACACACGTTCAAACCCTATAAAGTTAAATCGTGAGTTTTTCGCGGTGGATTGGCAATATCTCGTTCCCGGGAAGTTACGGCTTTTATTATTTTTTGTTGTTCACACGTGGATAATAAAATTCGTATAGAAAAATTAATCAGTCAGGGGACCTTGACAAACCAGTTAAAATTTTATTATGAGTTCTGGTTTCGATGGCAATGGCAAGTTATTTATTCAGTTGCGTGGCATAACTTAGTTAATATTAGAGATTAAAAACTGGTCGATCAAAATTACAATAACTTGTTTTAGATCGAACATGACAAAGTTTTGTGAGCTTTTGTTGAAAACATCTAAAGTAAAAAAAAGATCGAATTATGTCTTATTTTGGATAGTAGATAATAATTATAAGAGTGGGCAGAGCTTTTATTATATTATATTTTATTATAACATATAATATTAACTACATGCAAAGGTGGGCTTAAGTGCCACCAAAAGAAAACACAATAAAGCCATGACAATAATTCCGTTCCATTGTTAACAATCGTTCTGAACTTTTTGCAATAAAACCGCGCGAATTCATGCATCGCGCTCGAATGGCGCAAAGTTCGGAAAACGCGGCGCAGACGAGCTACTGTTTGTGGTCTATAATGTGACCCTGCAAGATTTTAGTATAAGAATGTGGAGGTATAGCGATCTTTGTTAATCTTTCACGCAAAAAGTTCCGAAAGGATTTTGCTGAAACTGGGCTGTATAAGAGACAACCATATAGCTAGAGTTTATATATTAGAATGACACATAGGTTTTATAGTTCAAATTCAAACGATAAACGAACATAAAAGGCGATAATGTATCCGAACAAATTAATAAAATTCCAAAAATATAAGTATCAGTATAAATATAAGTATGTGTCTCGCGTAAACACCAAAAATATCTTAAAATTACGAACTTTAGATGCAAGCCTCGCGCGCTTTCATGGCACATATTTAATAAATTTTTAATATGGTCATAGATATGAAAACACCGCTAGACTGCGCTGCAGTAAAAGGAACAAAAATGACGCGCGCTAGATTTGTCTGGGCGGAAGTTTGAACAAATTTGCAACGGTCAGCCGATGCCAACGCGTCCCTCCGCTGTTATGTGTACCTGACAGGTAAGAACTGCGTACACGGACGATTGTCTTGCGACTTTTATTTTGGCAAGAAAGTTGAAGGGAATTACGAAACAATACCATGATTGGACACCCCTGTTATAGCCGAGGAGGGTTGATGTCAGGCAGGTAGCTGGCCATAAAACAAATGCCAAATCTGTAGCATTGTGAGTTTCGAAAGAAACCATATTGCGCCAACCCCATAAATAATGAGATAAGGGCAGCAAGATCTTGATGATGACTCAACACCCCTAAAGCTATGCTTTAATGAAATAGCGGTGCAATCATATAACGGCCGTATGCTAAAACACCGCCGTCTTTAAGGTGCCGCCTTATGAAAATCTTCTTTTACGGCCGCTATGTATAGGACCATACTGGCCAAACAAGGAATGCTGTTGTTGGTTGTTAATTAAACTAAGTCATTATATGTATACTCGTGATGGTCAAGCGGAAAAAATAATAACAGAACCTAATAGTAGCGGTGATAATGTTGTCGTGTGAGAATGGTGGATTAACCCCCTGCCTGCGGCTTAGGTCATACTGATGTCTACTACGGTATTAACGTGACTATGGTCCAAGAAATTGCTCTGGCTCAGTCCGTGATAACCTATTGTATACCCGTGTGGGGTGGTGCTTCTAAAACCAAGTTTCTGAATCTAGAAAGAGCTCAGCGCTCGCTTTTAAAAGTAATGTACTTTAAACCAATTTTATACCCTATTGATAAATTGTACAAGCTTTGATTTCTTAACTGTAAGAAAACTATACTACTCAAGTATTATATTACAACAACACAGAACATTGTCCTTTAAATTAACGAAGTCCAAAAAAAGAAGAAGAGATTCCGTGGCATTCTCGAAGCCTGTGCGCACTGCCTTTTCTAAACGGCAATATACTACTCAATCTGTATTTGTCTATAATGTGGCAAACAAGAGGTTAAATATATATAAAAATTGCACGAATGTAAAAATGTGGTTTCCATCTGGCTACAAACCCTGAATTACGAGGAGGTGGAATCTGTTATGAAGAGAGCGGTATAGAGATGCTTACTTGATGCACACATTTACATTTAGTTCGTGCTTACTCAGTCACACAAACACACATCTTTATAAGCACACATACTCAAACTCACACACACACACACACACACACACACACACACACACACACACGCACGCACACACACACACACACACACACACACACACACATGAACTGTAAAGTTAGATTAAATTACTTGGATTATGTTTATTTTACTTAAAACTAAGATTTAACTGGAGACCCCCCCAACACAAGCATCTATTTTTTTTGCTTCCTGGGGATGTCTCAACTATAATATGTTATGATTTTGAGAAAATAAATACCATTTTTATTTTATTATATTATAAGAAAATATAGTTTGGTATTCCGGGGTATGACATTATGTATTATTTTCAGTCACTAAAAAAAGGCCGATGACACCATTAGTCTGACGTCAGGTCGATTTCGTGACTATCTCGTTTATTATTCGGTGCATATTTATAAATATATGACTATGAAAAACATAAAGAAAATGGCATCGGCATTGTTCGAAAACGTAAAATTAAGGGGTTCAATGAGTTTAAAATAAATCGATTCGTATTCTGTATTTTCAGATACCAATACAATGGATCCGTGTTCAGAAACGGAACCGCGTTTTTTTTTAAATGTTATGGTCATTCTTCACAGTATATTGCATAATTTATCTCTATGATCACCATAATATTATTGCCAGTAATGCCTCTAATTGAATTGACCTCAGATAAAGAGGTACTCGTGAATATTTTTTTATCCTTAATGTTTATTCCAAGAATCAATTCCCTCGGATTTTCATAAAACTTTTTCAAATATGTGAAACAGTGTTAGAGAGGTACATATACTCTAGCGCCTCTGTCAAATGACTTGATAATTGAAACGTAGTGTAGATGTTCACGTGTTTTGCTAAGGACGGCCGGTTAAGCCTAAGGTTAGAATTTATTGTTCAGTAATCGATAAGTCTTTAGTACTACTGTCTTTTGTTAACGTTTCTTGTCCTAGATTTTGTTATTCGAATTTGACATTGATACCGATCAATGCCACTCGCGGTCCATTCAACTTGGGTACTTTGAACTTAACATGTTCTGTGAACACTTTAGTAACACAATGAAAGGAAGAATGAAATTATTCAGCGTTGAAAAATTGCACAAACGTTACTTTACAATCAAATCACCTAAATAAGATCCAGCTCAGCGTAAATCTGCTGGTCGAACAGATGGTCTTGAGCCGAATAAAATGCTTGGCTTCCGATTCTCATTTTGTTATGCCAATCGATGCAAAGGCTAAAATATTTTATATCAAAGACGTTCGTGGAAACTGTACCAAATCGACAATAGTCCGAATCACCGGGAAGCGGGGACCAAACGGATTTTTCACAGCCATTGCGTACATTTATATTTGAATCGGAATAAAATGCATATTCGTGACTTGAAGGTGTGGGCGGGAAAGCATTTATCTCTGGGATATTCTTATTTGGAAACTGGATAACAAACTGCTATTACTTATATTCTATTCGGCTCTTGTTTTTTTCCAAAAAAAATAGGGAATGTTAATATTTATTACGCTGATTTTAACAACTGAATCGCAATAAAACTCCCAGTGGTTTCGAGAAAGAAATCTGTTTTTTCTCATCTTTGATTATTGGTATCCGCGATACCTAAATATATATAGAAAATATTTATCTTCTACACGGATATAGATTCTTTCCAAAACTAACAATATCTCTACAAGTTTTCTTGCCCCCGATTCCCTTGCCAAGACGCCATAATATTATAAATTCAAAATGGCCGACACGATCGTGATAAATGATAGCAATTTTAGGTATCAAATTACATAGGTACTTTTAACACCGCGGTGATCGACGATCGCCATCAGATGCGAGTTTTCAGCATCCGATATCAATGACAATAACTTTAACAAATCACCTACATCCATTTTTATGTCCTCGATTTATAGTCATATTTGTTGGGACATGTAACCAGTATTGCCAGTAAAAATTTTGAATTATATACTTACTACAAATTTTAAAGCTTACATACTTACATAAAATTACGTCTCTTTCCTGTAGGCAGAGATCTCCATTTGTTTGTATAATATTATGTAAATAATCGGCTAGATAAATTTTACAATCTCTATTTTTAAGTACTGTTTTTTATAACAAGCACAAAGAACCTGAATTAAATATGTTTTTGCCAGCATTTAAGATTGATCTGTCGAATTTACTGAAAAATCCTACAAGTTGGCAACATTGCATTTGACATACCTAATAACGGTATAAGGTTAGAGGAACTCTACCTTATTCTGTATTTGTTCAGAATAAGGTATATGCCTGAAGTACATGGTATTTCGGTGACACCCATATTAATGTTTTGCAAAATTTTCGTGTTGGAGCTGAAATTAATTATATCGATGTTTTGCCGTTAAATGACTTTTACTTATTATATATATCACTTTTTTATTGCTCACGTTTGACTGACATAGAGTAGTATATTCTTTGCGGACATATTAATTGTATCTCACCTATAAATGTTTTGCAGCTTACAAAAAATCTTGTAAAAGTGTTATGATGGTTTTATTAATATAAATTTTCGTTATTAAAATAAAAATATTTTTCAATAAAAAACTTCTTGTCCCTTGACCCGGAAGCTTATTAAACCAATGGAAGTAAATTATTTCTGATATTTTTATCTCTACTTAAAGTAAGGCTACATGCAAAAGGTCGGATCATCAATTAATATGAGGCTGGTATTTTTGAATAAGTAGGTAATTAAAACACAGGAAAATTGGTTAGTAAAATGTCTCTTGTTCACTTTTGTAAAATTATCTCTTTGTGTACCTAACATGTGACAAACGCATTACTCCACAATTCGCAAGTTTGCAATTAATTTTAAAAGGTCATCGTAACTCATTTCCCGTCTTCTTAATGTCATTTAAAGCCATTTTCCTATACAGAAAACTACAATTAAAACTGCCAATAGCTAAAATAATCGGTAATAGGTAAAATTTTACTTTAATGTATGCCCATAAACCCTACCTATTACTCACCGTTTCTGGGAACCATTCGGTTATAGCAACTTTCAGGGTACACTTGCCATTTTTACAACACTGCGCCACAAGGACGGTTATGTTTTTTAAGTGTATGTATAATGTATGTAAGTTTTTTTGTATGTATACTTATTTGGTCGCTCTAAAGCCTAAATGGCTTGTCGCATTTGAGCTTAAGAGGTATCTTTAGATTCGTCTTGTCGTAAGAGTGACATTGGGTCAATTTTACGTAGTCAGATTATGTTTTTTAAATAAATGATTACAGCATAATTTAGTTGCTGATCTTCAAATCTAATAACCGAGCACATGACGTGCAATTCGTGGGTACATAACTGCTACTCCAAAACTACTTAATATGTTAATCTAGACATATGTGTCGCCAACATTCATGACATCTTCAAGATTGGTGCAATACATACATAGACATACGGCTGTGTTTCAGGATAGCCAGAACTGCTGTATCACAAAGAAGAATTTATTATAACGTTTAGTATACTGGGATTAGATAAAAAATGATCAGTGATAATTTTCTTAATCGCCTCTTACAACATTGTCGAATGGAGAAGATCTATTCCAGTAAAACAACCCCGCATCAAGAAAGTACCGTATCTGCCACTTTTAATCAACGCTAGCTACCAGCAGTTTTCTATGAAACCTCTAAAGTCAAAGTCAAGCAAAAGGGTTACTAATCTACCCGCCATCAGTAATGAACACGCGTGTAACCGCGACTTGTTGAAACTCCAACAATGACCGCCGCCGGGGACGATGGGTAAAGTTTATTCATTAGTTATTGTCGAGGGCCTAATGGTACGGAACGAGTGGGAAAGAATTATCCCGGGCCATTCGAGTTGATTTTCGGACTATTGCCTGTTATAGTTATTGTTTATTTATGTTGAAAGGGTTGTTATTGGATTTATTGGAACTCTAACTTTTAATATACAGGATGTAACAGAAAGGGTATGTGAAGCGAAAAGCTACGTAAAAAGCCCACTATAGAGAACCTATTTACAAAATAGTCCATTGTGAGTTTGTTTGTTTGAATAATGTACTATCCTGACTTATATCTGCGTGTCAAGAGATTAGTAACATTTACATTTTTATAATTTATTATCTGTATCTTAATTATCACTATGCATTATGCACCTCTTGCCTTCCATTGTTAGTTTTAATAATGTACTGTCCTGACTTGTATCTGCGTGTCAAGGGATTAGTAACATTTACATTTTCATAACTTATTTTTTGTATCATAGCTTATAAAACAAAAACTATATGTACCTACTAAAAGAATTATCCGCTCAATGATAAAATGTTATGTTACATTAGGGACACCTGTTTCTTGGCTTATGTTAAGGTTATTTTATAACTAGCATAATTATTTTGTTGTGCTGTTTGGTTTTGAGACCCGAAATGACATGTTTATTTTTTAAGATTGTATTGATCATACAATCTTAAAAAATAAACATGTCATTTCGAGTCTCAATCATTCTTGAGTTGTTTACAAAATTCTCCATACTATCTGCAAGAATAAACATGTGATTTTGAGTCTTTTTGTGGATAGGTTCTATTTAGTTGGTTATTTACATAGATTTTCGTTTAACATACCCCTTTTGATACACCCTGTATATACACGGCTGTGTTCCCGGAATGGGGTAGCTGGAACTGCAGGACTATGAAAGAAATCTCACAGCCATGTTTTGACAATTTGTTAGCTTATCGCCTGAGATAATACCCGCCCCCTGATTACGTAAAAGCAATAGCAAAGCCGAAGCCGCGCGATAGCGATAACTGAGTGTGTGCGTGCGCGCAACGAGCGCTCGGCGTCCTCCTGCGCCCCGCACCTCGCCCCGCACACATACACATTCTCAATTTTTGGGTTTGCTCTGGCTTTGCTATGGCTTTAACGTAATCAGGGGGCCGATTTCCTGTCGATTCTTACGACATGCACGGAAGGAGATGCAGCTGATGTATTCTTACTATATAGTTTTATTGGTTTGGATACTAAAGTTGGATACCTGAGGACCCTAATATTTATCTTTTAATTGCGAAATTAACCTCTGTCTGTGTGGAAGACAGATACTTTATTTGCTCTTTTTATTATGTCGTAAAATAAAACAAATGTAGGAATCTCGTGCTACATACTTCCATCAGGTGAGATTTAAGGTCAAACATGATTTATATTAGTTATTACAATTATGCCGAATATCTATCTTATTAATTTGGAAACCGCCAAACCTCGTCTACCGCTACTATATTTACTTATTCTACTGTTGTATAATAAAATAGATTACCTATCGTACCCAATAATTGTATTAAACTTATTTTTTAATACATTATAGACAAAGCTGTTTCGAACACCCACATTCTTTGTTACCGTTCTAGCTTGAACCTTTCGCTGAATTCCTAAACCACACTTTCCTAATAACTAGTAGACGCCCGCGATTTCGTCCGCGTGGACTGCAGCCTATGTGTTAATCCAGGATCGGCTAATTCCATACTAAATTTTATTATAATCGCTCCAGCCGTTTTTACTAGAAAGAGTAACAAACATCCATCCATCCATTCATCCATACTTACAAACTTTTGCGTTTATATTATTAGTAAGAAGTAATATTAAAGCTATACAATTTTTTGGCCAAAGACTTAGCCCTGCAATTTAATGCAATGTCAGCCAGCATTTTGGGCAAGCTAACTGACTATGGAGATCTGTTGACCATCCCCTAAAACTTAGGATTAGGAGGAGTAGGTATAGCAGGTCACCTAAGTATAGGTAAGGTATAGGTAAGCTATATCTTTACGAAGATTGAAGTGAGATAACGTTCTTGAAATATCAAGAATGTTTCTCGTTTTTATCCTCACATTAGTAATTAACATAACACGTTTCAATAATAATATTACTAGTCTAAGCCATATGACCCTTTAATCGATTTAATATAAACAACTTATACATTATAATATCATTATAAAAAAATATATTCGTTTCTCGCATTTTATACAGCGACGTCATTTATTATTGTACAAAAACCTCGATTTGGGGGCCATCTACCAATAAAATGCAAATGAATAAGGTTTTTTTTTTACTATTTCTACTCGTATTGATGAGATCGATTAAATAATTTATTCTTAAGTGTATCTAATCATAAAGTAAAAAAACAAAAAAATAATTACGTAGGAAAATTTATGAAATATTTTTTTCTAAGCAGTATGAGGTTGTTTTTATTTTGACAGTGGAATATAAAAATTGTCGCATAATGAAGAAAATATAAAAAGGTATAGCTGCAATATGACAATTATGTCACATTCCGTATTCATGTCCTAATCATATCTCGCATGACGGTAATATATTATTTTACGCATCACATATTCAGGAAAAAGGTAATTTTGAACATACAGCTTCCGAGCCATTAGGCGCGGTAATATATAAACCTGAACCACACGAGATATAGATCAATGATTATTGTTGTTATATGAGTAGGTACCATTACTAGTTTTTAACATTATACTTATAGGGCCTTACCTTCTACATGTGTCGATAGATAAAGCCGTAATATAGTTATATACCTAGGGATATAACTATATACCGTAACATAGTTATACGAAAGCGATTCAAAACGGTCCAAGTTTAGTGTTATACTTATATTACTAGATTAAGTTTGGTGAAATAGCTTAGCGGCGGATCCGAATGTGGCAATATAGGTTAGAATAATGAGGCGGCAGCGATCGCGATGTCTTAAACTTAAACATGTCGGGGTCTATACGAGACGAGAACAAAGGTTTTACCAAGCAGGTTAGCAAGGCCAGGCAAGATCAAGGTCTACCTAGACTGGACTGGGTGGCCTAAGTTCATTGCTCTGTACGTTCTTACCGCATATACTAAACTAGATAAATGCCCTCTTCGCACGAAGTCAAAATAAGACTAAGTGTCTAATAGGGTTAGTCCACTCTGATCATATGATCCGTTGCAAGTGAAAACTGATATGCTTTTGGGTACACTCTGATCACGATATCAGTTTCGCCTCAAATTAAATGAATGAAAAGTACAATCTGATCGCGTGATCAGATTCCACCGAGGCAGCGTGTATTAATCAGTTTCTACTTGCAACGGATCATACGATCAGAGTGGACTAGGTAACCCTGTTATCGTGGGGATAGCTAATTTGTCCAGCGTAACTAGGTGCTTTGATAATATGGTCGATTCTAACCGTCACACTTAAACCTTAACGTAAAAATAGTCCTAGTTGCCCCTTTCCCTCTTAGCCATTTATAATAAGAACGAAGAGGGATAGATGTAACATCGTATGGCATCTACGTTCGTTATCGCAACAGTCCCACTAAATGCTGTTAGAATTCGTCATGTGACTTGACGAAGGCGCGAGAGTCAAGGCTTCCTTCTGTGTGTGATGAATCTCTATCGATGCCATCCAGAAATAATGTTGCTTTGTTTAAGACCCCTGGTTATTTCTAATAATGTGTCCGATAGAAAGTAAAGCAATAACTGGAATTCAGTTTCAAAGTAGGTATTTCAGATACTAAAGTTTTAACTCGGTATCCTAAATACATACCTAAATACATATTATTTTAATTAAAGTTCTCCTTTATCCAGGAAAGTAGATTTCCTATTAAATTTTTTACCAATTACTGATTGTGTCTGTGTTAAGACATGAAAATGAGAAGTTCTCTACTGGGCATAGCATGGGCTTTAACACATGATATTTATTTACATTATATTTCAATTAGTCGGATTACAACTTCACTTGACATAAATAATTTAACTGTTGACCTCAAAACTACAATAATGTGATAATTGACCAATTTAATTCATTTATGTAAATAAATCTATTGTCAACGACGGTGGAAGGTTAGGCGGAGCTGACATATTGCGAAAGTCCATAGACACAGAAATAGCCAGTCGCCGATAATCATAAAAATCCACGATATAGGTACCTATAATTATACTTAAAAGTACAATATCCTTTGGTATACAGGAAGCTCAAGAATCAGAATGCAGTGAATATTAGTGTATGAGCAATGTCTCGAGATTTAAAGGACACGGAGCGGTCATGTTTTCATGGGAAGCCCAGGATACCAATCGCGCAAAATGACAACGTTAAAAGTTTTGTTTTGGTTCCATTTGACAACGTTTCAGACGTTTCCAACGTCTGACTTTTGACTGTTTTGTATGGTTTTAAAGTTGCCAAAATTTAGCGCAATTCGAAATGTGCATAATGTAACATTTTTGGCTATGGTTTAGCTTCGTAAATACGTTCAACATTTGCGCGATTGTCCTCCAGTGAACATATTCTCCTAAACTTAAATACTTATATAATTAAGGTTTTATTCAATAAACAGATGAGCGTCGTATATCCGCAGTGGGATCTTGGGCTATCTACTTCTCCGCAAATAAATCTTCTCTTGTGCGTGTAAAACAAAAGTTAAGCAAATACGTTACACTTGTGTCAATATTTTCGTGTTTGCTAACTTTGGAAGTAATAACTGAATCAGACATTATTACATGTTAGGTGTATGTGTTGTATGTTTCTCATCACGGCTGATAGTTGTAATCACGGTTATGAGTTGTCTGGTTTAAGGGTCAATAAGGAAGTGGGTAGGCTCTGGTGGGTAGCGAACCTATGTTGGAAATTAAAGCTGAAAATTGAATTAAAATTAACAAAGATTTCAGGTTTTGTTTTTACATATCAAATATTCATATGGACTCTTAGAGCTATACAGGTTGTCTCCGCCGTCGTCGTTGCCACCATTATCGAAGGGTACGTACTCTATACATCAAATAAAATAAGTTTATACCAAAGATAATGCTGGGAAAGGATGTTTTTGAATTTATTTTTATTTTCTTGATCCGTCAAAATTTATAGTCTCCAGTGTTTATGCTAGTTTTTTCAAAGACAAATATTAATTATTTGTCTTGAAAAAATCTGGCTATGCGCGTCTATGTGCATTTATGCAGAAAAACGCAGTCTATTTACTCAACTTTGGACTCTAATATCTTGGGAACCAGACGCTTCCCAGGTATACTTCCATGGAGAAAAATGATCACGATGATGAGGAGATTCTGTAGTTTTCGGGAACGTTGACGACCAAAAATCATCCTGTATACGTAAGGTAAATAGTTTTGTCAAAAAAAAAAACCAATTACATATACACGGCCTTGTTCCCTGGGGTAGTCAGAACTGGAGGATCATAATAGAGATCCCACAGCCATGTTTAGCAAGTTTATCGGGGACTTTTTACCTACTTACTAAATTGTTTTATTAGTAGGTATTTTCATTAGTTTATTTACATTGTTTTTGTCGCGACTGCCAGACAGTATTGAGCTCACATTTCCGGGAAATGAGTGAGTAATGACTTAGAACCCCTTTAGAAAGTAGGTAGAGGGTGAAAGTTTTAGAAAGGTTTTGAGCTCGTACATTATAATATCGTCAGAAACATAGTTTGTCCTTTTCACACAACGGAACATCGAAGCAGATGCGCTATTTATTTAATAAAAAATACAAAGTTTTTGTAGATTGAAATCTTACTTTTAATAGATGTCCGATTTCATTTTCATCGGTGAATAGCTTACTAAAGATGGCCATGCAATTCTTACCTTTATGCGAGCTAACAGTAAAGCTGATATCCTCAAAAACAATATGCACGGGCGGCCGTTTTGCCATGCGATTCAGTGCTTTGAGCGTTGACCCAGCACGCTCCAGTGCTGCTGGAGTCCATTGACTTTCTTGAGCAGTGTCTATTGCTAAAGGGTTCTCAGGGACTGGTCCTCCACTAGTGTGAGCCAAAGCTGCTCCAGCTATAGCCCGACGAACGAGTGGTATATTCGACATTTTAGAAATATCCGCACTTTGGATCACTTGATAAAACTCTCACTAAAATTTTGAAAACAATCCTCGATTGTTTTTTTGGAAACACGTGAAGTTAGTAACACATTAATTTCTGTCATGAAATTCTAGTTAAAAATTCTATGTTGTTATAAAAACATCGCGCAATAAATAAAACGCAGAGACTGCGATCATGCGCGCACGCAGCTATCACGTTGGAAGCTAACTAAGCTAGCGGATGGTTACAACGTAGCTAGAGAATATTGTAGGCAATTTAATTTAGATAAACGATTGTTAGAAACAAGTGGTTTATCGTCATAAAATACATTAATTTAAATGTCACAACGTTTTTTTCTATCAAACATTAATGTGTCGTAGCTTATTATTCTTCTGCTACATTCTGCGAATATAGCGTCACTATGTACCCATAAGTATATTTGAATTTATTTCAAGATAAAAATTGGAGATGAGCAGCTTGTTAATAGTTATTTAGTTACAGACCAATTAGTTTAAAATCGAGTTATGATTACGTTTGAATGAGATATTTGAAACCAATAACTTTAATTAGGTTTATGTGACTATACTCAACAAATCTTAAAAAGGTCTTAGAATATTCGGTGATATTCATGCTTGTAAATAAAAAATATGACAATAAAATATAGCGAGGAAAATTTTATAGGAACGTAAGAGACTCCAGCTATCTATACTTTACAAGGCATACTCGTACATCGTGTATGAGCTATATAGGTACAATGGGAATACCTACATTGTGGCGAGTTCCTAACCAATAGATCCAAAGATATTATCATGAACTGAGATGGCGGTATAAACATACATAAATACAGTTACATTTTGCTTTGTCCAGATCCAAACTCCCGATTACCGAAACTTTACATTTCAGTCTCTTTGTTTCATTTTTATTTGGAGTGCGACATTATACCTTTTCTTTATATTTTAAAGTAAGATGTGACGAATGTCTTCTTTAAGATGTATTTTTGAAATAAATGCCTTTATCTTTTCTCAACAAGAACACGTAAGTAACGCGATGGATTATAGAAAATACCTTTTATTTAATGAAATAATTGTATTATTATGCTGCGTTAACCTTCTTGCGTAGATAGGTCACAGATTAAATAAGATTTATGAACATGCTTCATAATTAAAAAGGTTGTATTAGAACTTGTTAAACCTATATTTAACTTAACCTGTACCACAGTTCATAAACTAAACAGTATTGTGACTAAATGGCATGAAGCGCAATCATCGAATTTTGTGCCGATGTGAAGTTTCCAAAAGGAATATAATTAATTATTTATCTACTCTTAAATTGAGTATCTATATGTTGATAGTGATAAAAAATTTAAAGATAATGTGGTTTATAATTTCGAAAATGTTCCAAATAGTTGAACAGCTGAGATTACCTACTATATCGATTTTCACCTACACCTGTCACAAACAACATTATACCTATAGCAGAAGGCATCACTTGCACAAGCTCCTTAGTCTTTTAACGATGACAAGGTCTCTTTCCACGTCAAAGTGAGCATGTTGCTCATTTGAAGAAAAATTTAGCCAACTGCAAAACAGTATAAAACCAACCAAATAACTCAAAAATTACCTTCATTCCTAATGTAAGATTATTATGAAGATGTGTTTCGAAGTTTCGAGTTTTTTTCAGTTGTCACCAAATGAGCGATGCGTGCTAATTCGCAGGTAACATGAAATTTTGGATTATGTATTTGGTGAAAGAGGGTTAAGCGCATTTAATGTTGCATTGATTGCAAGCTTACTTAAATTGAAATAGGTAGGTCTGTACCAGCATACATGTAGTCAGGTAGAAACGACTGAGTGGTCTCGTTAGTGGACTGACGTAAGACTAATTGAGTAGATGTTAGACAAGATTGATCGTCTTCAAACCTATTAGGATAACAGTTATGGAAATATCTTAAATAGCATTAAAAATAGGTATAGTAAAACCCCAGTGCTGATGCGGGGCTTTACTAGAATAACATCTGCATCTCCTACCGTGCTTGACCGAGCATTCTTTCAGACGATAATCTAGTTATGGGGACTCTTAATGCCATGGTAATATGCATGACCTGCCTGATGAGCCTCACACTGTATCATGTAAGAAACTCGAGTAGGATTCGCATTAACTCCAAATTCCAGCCAAAACTGTAAAATAATTAGGCATTTTACATACAATATGGTAAAAATTATTAATAAAGAAATGAAAAAAAAATTCACCCGAGTGAGATTTGAACTCACGACCTCTCGCAAACCGTGCTTTCAATACAATATGGAGTCAAAGTCACAATAGCAAAAGAGCAGTATTCCGTAATATTTACTTTTACCTTCACTCCGTAGAGGTTATTTAAATAATGATATATACATTTTGTAGCCGAATAGCTGAAATTTTGTAGTTGAATTCCCTACAATTTTTTTTCTTATTCTTATATATACATAATAATCACGCCTCTTTCCCGGAGGGGTAGGCAGAGATCACGGATCTCTATTTGCTACGATCCTGACACACCTCTTTCGCTTCATCAACTTTCATGATATTCTTCATGCACGCTCGTCGGTTTAGGGTACTTTTGACCTGACCTTTCTTTAGAATTTCACCAATTTCTTATACTTGTTTTCCTTGAATATGCCACAACTGAATTACAGCGTTCTATAGTTCGAAATCGGACTAATTTGGGGGAATTGTGTATTTTGCATTTTAAATACTCACTAACCATCCTAGACAACATACTAAAAATTCAGAACTACTGGACTGTATGTAGGGCAAAACTCCTCTATTCACTGGACTAAGTAACTTGTCACTCATCGTTTTCATCTATCCTTGTTATGCTATGAGTATACGACATTGTAGAATCGGCTATATGATCCATCAGTACTGACTACCTCATTTTGGAAAACCTCAGCTTTTGGAAAAAATCAACTGTTCCATACATTTGACTGCAGTAATTATTCGAGATTGTATGGACTAGCTGTTTTTTTTTTTTATATTTCGGAGTTGGTCCTATAGTGAAAGTTGTTTCTTTTTACCTACCTAGTTTCGTGCCAAACGATAATCACTAATTTTAGATAGACCTTATATAGGCAGGTACATACAGGGTGATTTTTTGTCGTCAACGTTCCCGAAAACTACGGAATCTCCTCATCATCACGATCATTTTTCTCCATGGAAGCATACCTGGGAAGTGTCTGGTTTCCAAAATATTAAGGTCCAAAGTTGAGTAAATAGACTGCGTTTTTCTGCATAAATGCACATAGACGCGCGTAGCAGGATTTTTTCACGAAAAATAATTAATATCTGTCTATAAAAAAAACTAACATAAACACTAGACACTATAAATTTCGCACGATCAAGGAATTTAAAAAAAAAAAAATCCCAGCATTTTTATTGGCATAAACTTACTTTATTTCATGTATAGAGTACGTACCCTTCGTTAAAGGTGGCCACAAAAAACATCCTGTATGTAAAGTAAAAGGGGATGTTAAATAAAATTGTTTAAGGGTATAATCGAAAAATCTAATAAAGATTAACTGACACTCATTCCATGGAAGATGGGACGGCCTCTAGTGTGGGACGCTACATGCGTAGATACACTGGCGCCGTCCCACCTTCCTGAAATGTCGCAAAAGGCAGGCGGCGCTGCCGAAGCTGCGGAATCCCTCAAACGGCGTAAATATTCCAGCCTCGTCAGGGGCTACTTATTTGCGCCGTTTGGCGTGGAGACGCTGGGCCCTTGGGGACCAGCAGCGCTCCAAATTTACAAGGAGCTGGCTGGGCGGCTCGTGGAGTCCACACGTGACCAAAATGCTGGCTGCTACTTACGCCAAAGAATAAGTATAGCAATGCAGCGCGGAAACGCAGCCAGCATTTTGGGCACGCTACCTGATAACGGAGATCGGTTGACCAACCTGTGAAACCGGAACTGGTCGACCGATCTACTGTATACACGCTAGCCCTAAGTAGTTTTTAAGTTAGTTATAGAAATTTCTACCCTTTTGTAAATATTTAATGTTTGTAATAAATTAATTATCTATAAATATTAATAAATAAACATATTCATGTTATTTTGAGTCAAAATATCATGAAAATCTTTCTGCATTTTAGATATTTTTTTTACACCTATGCCATACAAAAGCTTATATTACATTATATCATGAATATAGCCTATTTCATGTAGTGTCATCAATTCAGGTTGGCCTAATGGCATCTTCAGCTGTTTGATGATCTTGGAAATGGATATGTCACGAGTAAAGTAGAAGGTTGGTCAAACCTAGGTTAGATTACGTTTGGTTATGTCTAGGATTACCCTTAACAGAATGCTTGGGGTAATACTAAGGACTCAATCTGATAGCATAAGGCCCGATGCACATTACATGCATCGACGAACAAAAGATTTTTTAGGTGGCAAAAAGAAATAATAAACCTTAACATCATGGCAATAAAGAACGAGTAGACCACGACTAGTCCGATAATGTTTGCCTATCATAAAGATATTATGTTTGTATGTAGTAACAATATAACAGCTTTGTAGTGACAATATAATAGCTTTGCTTTTAATTTCTACTTTATTGCAATTTGTTTGCCTCCTTGAATTTCCGGTGCCGATAATATGCGCCGGTCTTTAGCCGTAACCGATACTGGCCAGTAAATTATTTTGGTGTTTAATCAACAGAACATGAAACTTGCCACAATAATTATGCCAATAGTCAGCATGAAACCAGTATGCAACTATGATTATGAAAATTCGATTGATGCCCAGATCAAAACCGCGAGTTATGAACGAACGATCATTTATAATACACAACAGAGCTGATCGCGCGTAGCAGCAAATGATGCGGTATTTCCGTACTTCCGTCTATGGCGGTTTCGGCAAAACGCGGGAAAATTGAATTTGGAAAGAGAAACGGATTTAGGAACTGGGTTAAGTGTGAAAAAGGAGGATATTTTTCAAGAATTTTCTTGTGAGATTTTATACAGGGTGTAAATAGAGCACACTCTAATGATTTGAAAGGAAAATATGAGACTCAAATTCACAATTTTTTCCAGATATCGTCCCTTAAGTTCTAACACTCTCAATTTCCTAAAAATCTCAGGTATGTTTATAAAATCTTAAATAATATAAACATGTGATTTCGAGTCTCAAATTTTGTGTATAGATTTTCTATAAGGAAATAGGCAGACGATGTGATTTAAGAGAATTAAACTTTATTATGTAAATTATACTTTAACTGTCTCCATTCTAAAGATTAGTAGCCAGTAAGGTGCCGTGAACGGAATGTAAATAAATATATTTTTTTCACGAAAACGAGCCAAATGTAAGAGCGAAAAACTCTTGATTTAGTGCTGTAACAAACATCGTAAATTATCAAATCAAAGGGAAAAATATACATTAACTCTGAGACTTGTGTTTCTTTTATTTATCGGCGGCGGTACGTTTATAAACGGTGGAAAAGATATAAAATGGGCAACCATTTTTTATTATCCAGGAAATTTAAAAAAATATATTTATTACGATGTCATTTACGTAGATTTGTACGAGTATGTCAAAGTTGCCATAATGTGTTTATATGAAACATTTATAGGAATACAAACATAATAGTCACGACCATTATCCCCCAAAAAGGTTGGGTAGAAGTCTGAAAATTACACACCCACTTTTCACCAGTTAGCCTATGAAGTCCCACGTGGTAAGGAGTGAGCCTACCGCCGCTTTTCGGGCACAAATACAATAATCAAGCGATCGGTAACAAATCCAATAGAAAATGTCTCCGTGCCATTCAAAATAGGTTTTACAAGGTATTTTACAGGGATAATGTTCGTTATTATTTTGTATGTCCTATTTTCGGCGTTGTGGTGTAAAGCCAGTTTAAATTCAGTGTCTATTGTAGATTAGAAGCATGCCAACCTGTCGTTCTAAACTTAGATGGAACTCTATTGCTGACTAGTTAAGCCTAGCTTAAATAATAGATAATCGTTTAGCAGCAGTTTACCCTGCTGCATGAGAAGTAGGTTACGAGATATTTAAATACATATATTTATTTATTATATACCTACTAGCCTGAGAATGTCCGCGTGGAATGCAGAAAAAACCAAATGTCCAAATGTGTAATAAAACCAGGATAGTAACCTATAGGAAGTAGCTATAAAAAGTAACCTATAGGATATAGGTCAATATAGATCAAGCTCTAGGTGGTCTAGAAACGCAAATAGGTGTACAAAATTTAAATTAAACCGGTTTAGTCGTTTTGGCATGAAAGCCTAAAGGCATAAAAATTGGTCAGAAGTGGCACCATGTGGTTCTATCGGCCCTTAGTGCTCTGCCTACCCTGTAAGGGATAAAGGCGTGATTATATGTATGTATGTAGTATGGAGTTAGCTGACACCAAGGATTAAAACATAGGCTACTTTTTATACCGGGAAAATATTTTTAACACGGATAATTGCGACATTTTGTTTTTTCTGCAGTCCACGCGGTCAAAGTCGCGGGCGTCCACTAGTTACTAATAAAAATTTAAATAAATAGTCGTGGATATACTGTATAGGTAGTATAGATGCGGCTTTGCAATGCATTTTAACAAAGACCATAACTGTTTGTGAGACGACCAGACGACTTTATGTGCACTGTTCTAATGCGCTACAAACATCTTATTGCTCGAAGTTCAATTTCCTTACTTGATGTGATGTCGTAAACATTAGTAAGGTTAGGTTTAGATGATTTAAACAAAATTAATTTAATGCTTTTGTACCTATAGTCTACTAGTGGATGCCCAAAAATAACGAAATTTTTCATAAAACGTAGCCTATCTCCTTTATCGGTGTGGTATAAAGCCTGTGTACTAAATTTTCTTTTCATCGGTTTTGTCGTAAAATAATAATAAGCGATGATTTTAATGTCATTGACTAAAATGTGTGTTTTTCTTAAAATCTGTTCTCAGTGTTTCGAAGAAAGTTTTTTAAGTTATAGAAGCGTGTTTTACTGTCGTAGCGATTCAGATCCTAAAAAAGCAATTAAGTTGTTTTTGGGTTCTAGGACGTACACCTAATTTAAATTATTTTACAAGGCATAATGACAACGACAATTAAGATTCTACGTGAGGTCGTTGAAGGGTCATTTGCTCTGGCGCCACATTTTAAATTGTGCTCAATTATATAATTGTATAAAAATGATTTAATTATCGCTCTATATACATGATCATTAGATATTAGCTCTATTAAATATATCTGATGATCATGTACAAATACGTGCCTGATTAAAGGTAACCGGAATATAACTTGTCTATCAATAAATATGGAGTACAGACGGTGTGAGTATATTCCGAGGTGTAACGTAGATTTGTAACGAACGACCTGGCCAAGGTCGCGGGCGTCGGTTGGATGCAGGCTGCTTCCGACCGGTCGGAGTGGAGGTTGTTGGGGGAGGCCTATGTCCAACAGTGGACTTCTCAGGGCTGTAAATGATGATGATGATGATGAACTTAGATTTAGCTTTGACTAGTCCAGGTAATGGCAGAAGTATTTAATTCACATATTATACCTTTCATAGGCAATACACACCTACCTTCAAAACTCATATTACGCACATACAATATGTTTGCATATTATTACGGATAAAATAGTAAACCCAACCCTTGATGGTTCATATTTCATTCTTCAAATAATCTGTGTAAATACGGGCAAATCCAAAGTAAATTCGCACGTGTTTACTAGAAATGACAAATTATTCATACTAGAGAAAATATAAACCTATGATAGAAGCGTGAAAATCCATTGTCTTTTTCAACTCCTATGGGACGTACAGACTGGCGTAGAGAACTTATTTGTTATGTGTAAATGTAATAAAATGTATTTCAGTTTAAGTAAATGTAGTGAATGTGTTGGCCAAGGAACTCGTGCATTCTCTCATGCGATCCGCTTTGATAAACATGTCTATGTGGGTCCGAAATCATGTTTTTAAAGACACATAATCCAAACTTTGGATTTATACAAAAGTTCAAAGAAAATTCGAAAAGATTCCAAAACCCGAGTAAAATTCCCAGAGCCTTTTGCCGTTGAAATATTAACATAAAACAGAAGGAAAAGATAATAAAAAGTGTTACAATATCACCTGCCCTAGTGTTGTTTGGTTATTTCCCAAGAGAGATTCACATATTTTACAGTGACTAATATCTATGCGGTATTATCTATAGGGTTAACCATGGAGTACGTACAAGGAGGAGGTGGCCGTTAATGGTACTATTGTGTAGGAGATGCGGTATTTCATGAAAACTGCGGTCACACTTAAAATATCTACCTGTCTACTATCAGTCTCAGTCATTTACATTAAGAATGGAGAGGGACAGTCTTGATAACTAATTTTTGGTTAATATTGTGACGGTCGAAATCGACCACAATATAGAAAGATAATGTGGCCGATTTCGTATATAAAAAATTATTTCGTACTGATACAAAAATGTTAGTTCAGAAATGATGGGATTTTATTTTTAAAAATAGATTCTTTATTGAATATTATCGCAGCTCTTCATTTTTTCTGCTTTATGGCGCTAACCGAGGTTTTACGATTGAAAATTAAGAGAGATTTTTCTGTTATTGTTGGAAACGTTGTTTATGTTTCATGTTTGTAATTATGTTGTCAGAATTGGACGACCTTTGTTTTTGGGGGTTATTGTTTTTGGCTGAAGTCAATTTTTAAGGGGTCAAAAATACAGCAGCAATTATTAAAAAAAAATTAAATAAATATTTACTTGATTGTTTAACAAAACGCCTGTTTTTAATTTAAGCAAATAAACAAACCAAAACATTTTTGTTAAGGAAAATAAAGTAGGTAGAAACGTGTACTTCTACTTGTTTATATGTAATAATAATGTTGATTTTGATCCCAATTAATAATGAACTCAAGCGGCAGTAGGCTCACCCCTTACCACACGGGATTGAGGGAGGTCCCTTGGGAATTGGGGGTGTTATTAAAATAAAATAAGTATATGTAAAAAACTCAATCACGTAATATAATTCTCTCAAAGCTCAATACATCATTTAAAAGCTATTAATGCCGCTGGTGTACCGCAGACCAACTAGCCTATATCGTTAAAATATCCTTATTTTAAATGTGATATTTTAATTAAAAGGCAAAGGTTTAAATTTAACCAAGGGCAAGGCCTTCGCCGCCGCAACTCTGAAATTTCATTGAAAATTACGAAACGAAAGTCGTATTTCATTTTAAAATATGTGTCGGTTTGAGGAGGTTTTGATAGGAGAGAGCTCTGAGATTGGTTTCTTGATGGTTTCTTGGCTTTATATTAAATATTCGTTATAGTTAAGGCGACATCATAACAAAATTAAGAAATAAAAAGACATACTTAAGAAGGAAATAGAATACCTTGACTTCAAACCAGTCTTGAACTCGAAAACACGTGGCGGTTATTTAACAATTATTTTGTTTTACATACATATGTACACGGCTGTGTTTCCGAAATTGTGTAGCTAGAACTACAGAATCATAAAGGAGATCTCACAGTCACGTTTAGTATAGCGGGGAATTGCTAGCTTATCGTTTGGGAGAATGTCTGAGTTCCTTATTTTGTATCAGCGTTTCATTACAGTAAAACAATATACAATGAAACTACAGGAATACAGAGTGTTTTTTTGTGGCCACCCTTAACGAAGGGTACGTACTCTATACATCAAATAAAGTAAGTTTATGCAAAAAAAAAAAATGCTGGAAAAAAAAAAAAATCCTTGATTGTGCTAAATTTATAGTGTCTAGTGTTTATGTTAGTTTTTTTTATAGACCGATATTAATTATTTTTCGTGAAAAAATCCCGCTACGCGCGTCTATGTGCATTTATGCAGAAAAACGCAGTCTATTTACTCAACTTTGGACCCTAATATTTTGGAAACCAGACACTTCCCAGGTATGCTTCCATTGAGAAAAATGATCGTGATGATGAAGAGATTCCGTAGTTTTCGGGAACGTTGACGACCAAAAATCATCCTGTAGGTATGTACATAATTAACACACAGGTGTTAATTTATTTGTGTGTTACTGACAATTATAATTAAAATTGCGAGGTGGAATTCCAGTAGGTTACAGTGGAATTCCCGAATATTAAATAAGTGAAAATTTCAATTCGCGCATTAGTGAATATGCAATTTGAACGTCTCGGGAGTTTTTAATATTCGTGGTTTTCAATGATACGAGTACATCCCCTTAAGCTCAGTTCGTTTGACTTGTAAATTATTTAAAATTGTTTTGATTTCGTAATCACCTTGAAATTGTTTCAGTGTCACCAATGTTACCAGGTAGAAATTCTATGTAGTAATAAGTTAATGCAGAGGTCGTGGGTTCGATTCCCACCCGGGTGAAGAATTTTTTCCATTTCTTTATTAATAATTTAATAAGTTAGTTATTGAAACATCGGTGTTATTACAAAACACTGTGTTGAGACATTATTCAAAGATGGCATTTGATAACAAAATGTATAAAATACAGGATTAATTTTAAAATATCAATAACCTCGCAGGACTAGATAGCTAAAATCATAAACAATAACTTTTGTTCTACGAGTTTTATCATTACTCAATATATTATTTAAAAATTATTTTTCCAAGTTTTTATTGTACCTACTATCGTGACATTTGTAAGTCTATATTCTATTCGTAGGTATACGAAAAGGTTGACGCCCGCGATCGCGCGCGCCTCTGTATTATGTACAGATTTAAGAACATTCAGAGGTAATTTTAATTGATATTTATTTTTGTATGAAAGTAAAATGTGACAAATTATCAAACTCGTAGAACAAACGTTGTTGTTTATGGTGGTACGAGTAGCTACATAGTCTTGGGAGGTTAATGATGTTTTAAATAAATATTATACATACAGACGAATTGAGAACCTTTTTTGAAGTCGGTTAATTAATCCTGTATATGTCAAATTAGGGCAATATCTCTGTTTTATGCTTGTTAACGAGATTTACCTATTTAAGTACGTAACGTTGACGAGAATATGTTGAAAAAAGAAAAATAGAAACAAAAGACGGTATAGCCATAAAGCAGACTCTAGCTTGCATCTAACCCCCAGTTGCACTAATAACTACGAAGTAGCGAATTTCATACACGAACAAATGATGAGAAAACGAAATAGATATTCTCGTGCCTTTAGGGACCCTGTTATCACTGAAATCAATGTTTTTTTATTCCTTACTAGAGAGTACTTTATAAGAGATTTCCCTCGGGAATGTCGAGGCTACGGGAATTTACATAAAGTAATGCCGGATGTAAATAAATCGGGATTATATTGAAACTTGTTTGTTTTATTGACGCCTAAATTGTTTCCGCGTTATCGGTAATGGTGTATTCTTCTTCTGATTTTTTCCATAAGTACCCATTAGTTGCGGGGTAACCATGAAATATGTCGCCCATGGCTGAGTCGAAGGTCAACCAGACATAAGTGTAATATTGATACTTACTCGTACATACAGGGTGTTTTTTCGTGGCCACGCTTAACGAAGGGTACGTAGGTGCTCTATACATCAAATAAAGTTTATGCCAAAAAATGCTGGGAAATGATGTAAATTAAAAAAAAAAAAAAACTTGATCAGGCGAAATTTATAATGTCCAGTGTTTATGCTACTTTTATCATAAACAGATAGTGATTATTTCTCGTGAAAAAATCTTGATACGCGCGTCTATGTGCATTTATGCAGAAAAACGCAGTCTATTTACTCAACTTTGTACCCTAATATCTTGGAAACCAGACACTTTCTAGATATGCTTCCATGGAGAAAAATGATCGTGATGATGAGGAGATTTCGTAGTTTTCGGGAACGTTGACGACCAAAAATCATCCTGTATAGACAAATAGACACGGCTGTGTTCCCTAAATAGGATATCCAGATCTGCAGGATTATAAGGGAAATCCCACAGTTATGTTATACATAGCGGTGACAAATGTTAGTGATCAGTGACAAGTTGCTAGCTTATAGCCTGGGAGAATGCCCGAGTTCCTTAGTCGGAAGGTATGCACGGAAGGAGATGCAGCAGATGTATCTAGTAAAGCCCTGCGTCAGCATTGTTTTCAAAATGGAAATAATCCTGCTGTCACTTCAAGGTAATGCTCCTGCTTTTTCTTGTACAAACAGCAGTCAGCCGGTCGACTCTATGATATTGCTCGTCGACTGCTAAAAAGTGTACATTAGTTATTTTACTAGCAATGAATCATAAAAATACAAGAAAACCATCGTTATTACTTGTAGAGTTTTCGTGGAAATCTTATGTATTAACTAGCGCCATTTTCATACAAATGCAAAATAGCAATAACATAAGTCATCACTTACTCGATTTCTATCTTCTCGATGATTGCGGGGATACCAAAGTTTCTAGAACTTTTCGCTCGAAAGTTTTTGTGTGGTCGAGTGTTGGCGATAAAACGTGTTATTTACGAACGCGGCAGCTGTTGAAGGTACCTAACTGTCGCTTGTCGGGGCTACAACTGGTACACGACTAAGAATTTAAAAACATTTCGATAAATATGTTATATCTATGACATAATATTAGTATTAACGTTAGAAAAGATACTCATTCCTTGACACAAATAAATTATTAGCCAAATTATCTATTATATTACTATAAATAGCACTTTTTAATTTAAACAGAAAATTGTATCAAATAAGTCAAATAATATCTTTGTAGAAACCAGTAGTTATAGATATTTTTAGATCTTATTCTAGAATAATTTGTATAATCTAAGTAGCCACTGTTGAAATTAAAATGGTATTTGAACGCAAATAAATGAGTTATTCTTAAAAGTATTGGGGCCTACAATTGTTTAACAATATATGAAACAATATATCGAAATGTACAAATATTCGTTAGTGATTTAATATTCAAACTGACTGTGTACTGAATGAAGTCGAATGAATACAAGTTGAATCAAAAAGTGAGAATTAATAGTAGCACAACATTCACATCCCTTATCTATCGACAAATACTCCTGCAAAAACAAACATAAATACTAAGAAACTGACAGAAACCAACTTTACATATTTTCCTGAATATATATTATTTATTTAGCTTTCAACAGTTTTCCCTAATGTAATACCTGGTAAAAATCGACGACCGTATTTAAAAGTTTGAAAAAGTTTTTTATACAGATCCCAGAATAGTCTCAAAAATTATAGGTCTGTAAGTTTGATTTTCATAAATTTTTCTGTTTGTTTTTTCTCGGAGATTTTCTTAACAAAGTGACTATTGTTGTTGATAATGGATGCGTCGTGGGGAGAAATTCTGTAAAAATATTTAAGGCATTTCATTGAAAGAAGTCTTTTGCATAGCGAAAGCATCGAAAAGCTAAGCCCTTTTTACCCGACTGCGCGACGCAAAGTAGTGGTATTGTGTTTAATAGCCTATGTATGTATGTATGTTTGTATGTTCCTTTGAAGCACTACACAGACCAAACGCCTCGGCCGATTTTATGATTCATACGTCAATCGATTCCTCTTTATCCGGCGAGTGTCACTAAAGACATGAAGTTAGTGAAAATCCAATATGGCGACTACTGGACGCCATTTTGTGAAAATGAAAATAAAAAGTCAACAAACTATATCGAGTGGGGTATCGTTGAATAGGTATTTAAAAATATTTTTTAGGTTTATCTCAACATTTTTCGATTCGACCAACCGTTTAGAATCTATATCAATTGAAAGTTGCGTAACAACGCGTTCTCACATTAAGTTTTTAGACAGCAGCAAGACGAAAACTTCTTGCTGCCGAGCATGTTGAGCATGTTTCTTGAAGCGTACCTATTAGTAGCTAGGTACTCATAACGAAAAAGTATAAATGTCTCTGTGATAAAAGTGAAAAAGTGTAATTGTGTTTTAATGTCTCTGTTAATACTCGTAGAATATAAAAATACATAGTACCAACAAAAATGGATGTAGTCATCCAAAAATATTTTTTCCAATACAGGGTATATTTTTATCATTGTTGAAATTGCAGTGTGGCCTATTAGGTAGGGCTTCGACGCAAACTCTGATTTAATATTTTAGTGGTGATCTCATATAACATAATGAGATCAACACTAGAATATGAATTCAGATACAAATAGTAACTTCAAAATGTTAGAATGTTACAAATAGTAATTTAACAAATATTAAGATGATTATGACAAATAAAATTATGTTTCATTTAGGTTTCTTGCTGACAGCAATTTGCTGTATCTTCAATAAAAATAGAAGCTTTTTAAAAAGGTAGAAAGTGCATTAGCAAAAATTTTCTGTGCGTTAATCAACAAGCTTTACTTTAAGATAAATATAAATTGCCACAAATATAAATTGCAGTTTGTTTAGTAATATTCTCATTTGAGTATTTTGCTGTGCAATCAGTAATTTTGATATGAATTCCGATTATTTGTGACTAAAGAAAAAAAAATTTTGATATGCGTTTAAAAACTACCCAAAATAAATTAAATAAAAATTTATTAAGTTAAATTAATTAAAAACAAAATTACGGAACTAATGATATTTTATTCAATAAGCACTCCCAATGGTCCTTAGAAATATAATTAGCGCCTCAATATCGAGTTAATTTGCCAAATTAAGTAATGTTTATTTAAAGCAAAGCCTATAAGCCCGCTGGGTTCATCTGCAATAGACGCTGTAATAGTTTCCAAATGGGACACAGATTAGATATTAAGCAAGACAGACAATAACACGATTTACCTTTATATAGGTACATACATACATATGCCCATTATCCCCCAAAGAGGTTGGGCAGAAGTGTGCAAATTACACACCCACTTTTCACCAAGTTCCACGTAGTAAGGGGTTACCTTACAGATAATTGGACATATTATTTTGTAGAGATGTGCCGTGCCTACTTTAAACTTTTTCTTTAATCAGATTTTGGAAATGTAAATTAAGATCTGAATGTTTGTAATATCTAAACATCAAAAAAGTTAACTTCCCTTTTATATATAGAGCAGGGTTCCCAAAATGTCAGAAGATATGTGTTACCTATAGAAAAATAGGTCATAGAAAGTTTCAAATGGCATATCTGGCATTAAAATTCCTTAATCTGTGCCCCTATTTGGCAGCAGTAAAATGTTTTGTTTATTCTCAAGCGCCATCTGGCAAGGTAGCAATGCCGACACCAGCGATATTGAGATTTGAACCAAACTCGGATTTTGGCGAGAAAATTGCAATCGGGATCTCGCAAATGGTTATTGAAATTTGTTAATAAGGCCTACGAATAAAGTATTACGGTTTGATATTAGTTTAGCATTTGGTGCGTGAATGAGGTATGTTCATAGGTATGCAAAATGACTTGAAACTTAGTTACAGTAAAGCTCTTATATATATAAATACACTCGTTTTTGCCTTATTTAAAAATACCTAGTAGTTTTGATTTTATAAGTATTTAAAGTTCGCGTAAATTTGTCGCCCGCTAAAAGTCAATGAACCCCGGATGACGTCATTTCTCAACACTCTGCGCCCAGCAGTAGCAGTGATTAGGTCCCGCGCAGTGTTTTTTATTCTTTATTCGCTTCTTGCTGTGTGAATTGTTCTAAAAATGGATGAAGGCTTTATAAAGAACAATCAGATAACCTACCTAAAATAGATGGATTTATGGTTGCTCATTATTTAGCGACAAATAATGATTTCTTTACCGTCGAAATGCGAAGCGTAAATATGCAAAGATAATTTAAACTTCTTTCATTATATTGTTTTATTTATCTAATAGGGGTAGGTACATACTCAAACCCGACCTAACTTATTTTTTATCGTAATACTATTGTCAATTTTATAGAATAGATCCTATGCCTGATTTCGGAACTGATATTTTTTTGTATGCAGTGAAACAGAAAATGTGGTCATACACATAGTACTTATATGATGTATGGAGTATAGTATATGGTATAACTATATGGTGAAAGGCAGGCTAGCTAGGTATCAAACCTTTTAAGTTTTAGTTTGTAGGGTGTTATAACCTAAAACTCTAAAAACTAGATAAACTAAGAGGACTAGGATATAGGAGGCTAAGGTTAAACACGTATCCAGAGATCCTATTAATATTATAATCACGAAAGTTTGTGAAGATGTTTGTTGCTCTTACGCAAAAACTACTAAATGGATTTTGATGAAACTTCACAATAATATAGCTTACAAATTCACTACCCCGGGAAAATATTTTTGTCCCGGATAATTTCGAAATTTTGTTTTTTCTGCAGTCCACGCGGTTGGAGTCACAGGCGTCCAATAGTATACATAAATCTATTTACATATTATAAATCCGGAACAGATGTACTAAACCTTTTTTATCCTATGTAGAGAAGTCCGAAAAGTTTGGCTCAGCACCGAACGGATAATGTAATAAACAAGAAACTTAGATTAAAGAATCATAAGAAAATGATTCTTGCGTCATAAACAATAGGTTAAGATTTTAGAAATTAAGAAACCGTCGAAAATTATTTTTGAATTGATCTTTTGACCTTGACATTTACGAGTGTACCTAAGTACCTATTCCATTTATTTGTTAATACATATTTTAAGTATTATATAAAGCTCCATTGATTCCACGATATTATATATTAATAATAATGTCCTATCCCAGTTAAACTAAGATATGTAAGTAAGTAAGTAAGTATGTATAAACATAGCGAAATAAAGTTTCTGTTACCAAAGGTTTTGCACTTCTGACCTGATTTAATGTTTTTATATCAAATTACAAAAGATTATAATAATATCTCAATAAAAGAACACTATACTTACGTCAAAATGATCTTCACAACAATGAACCATGCTTTTTTCACCAAAGGGATTAAGCCTTTTCATGGCATTTAACCACTTTTTAGAATTTATAAGTCCATTGGAAGTAGGAAAAACAACTTATCTGGCATCTTAGTGGTAGTATACTTGTACATTTTGGCACAACACATAATTTTTGGAGAACGAGGATGCGACATATTCAATGATTTTCAGGGAAACGTAAGACAACGGTACGTAAAAGCGCGAACGAACTGTGCGACTGTTGAGAAATGACGTCACGCGGCGTCACTCGCGAGCTCACTTTAAATTCTATAACTTTGGAATTAATTGACGTATCAAAATAATTCTTTCACATGTATTTTTTATTTTTGACAGAGAATACGTTAAGCTAAAATTCAAAATTAGTGAAGATTCTTCCTTGGGCGAATAGTTTGAGCATTATTGTAGATAATATCTTTAGGTATAGGTTTAAGCTAGAGAGACATCTAGGACAGAGTTTCATCATCGCTACGATTAAGTACTATTTTTTATTTAAAAATATCGTAACGTGTGTATTCTTTACTGATTTGTATAATGTTATAACATTTTATCTTCAATTGCACACACTATGTTTCTATCCTACTAATATTATAAAGGCGAAAGTTTGTGAGTTTGTGACTGTGTGGGTGTGTATGTTTGTTATTTCTTCACGCAAAAACTACTGAATGGATTCCGATAAAACTTCACAATAATGTAGCTTACATATCAGAATAATACATAGGGTACTTTTTATCTCGGGAAAATATTTTTATCCCGGATAATTTTGACATTTTGTTTTTACTGCAGTCCACGTGGACGGAGTCGCGGGCGTCCACTAGTTTTATGACATTACTATAATATACTGGGTGTAAAAAGACAACTTTGTTCTTTTAATACCTCGTACTCTTTGTAACATCACGATCATTTTTTTCTATGGAAGCACCTCTGGGAAAAGACGGGTTTCCAAGATATTGAGGTCCAAAGTTACATGAATATCAGCATTTTTTAAAAATAAATGGAACCAGTTAACAAAAATTTTTTTTAAACACACCATATAAATATTTAAGAATGTTAGTTTTGTAGGTACATTTGTCAATCAAATACATTGCTTTCTTTCTTTACTTCTTTATTGCACACATAAAACATAAATAATAATAATATTAAAAAGATAAAGTACAAAGGCGAGCTTATCTCTGATAGAGATTTCTTCCAGCTAATTGCTTTCAATGAGAAGATATTTAAAAAAAATTTTTTTTCGTTTCCCAGGGTTGGTTCCATAGAAAAAATGATCGTTACGTTACAAAGAATACGAGGTATTAAAATAACAACGTTGTCTTTTTACACCCTGTATAAGTACATTTAAATTTACGTAACCTTATTTAATAAGATGACGTAGGTAGAATTCAGTGTCAAAGATTGCGAGACGTTCGTTGACACTGAAATTAATATTGTAAGTCGTGCAAACTGAATCAGAGGAAAATTTAATACTAGAGACTAAAATATAGCTGTAATTTAGTAACCTTCGCGAAAAGGCAGATTCAGTTTTTATTATATGCAAGGTAATATAAAATTATCGCTTAGCATATCATCATACAAATGCACACGGCTGCGTGTCCGAAACGCAGGATTTTTTTTTATTTTTTATTTATTTATTTAGACACACTTACAGAACATACATTAAAAGCAACAATAATTACACTTACAACTAAAAATCTGATGTATGTGCCAATTATAGGTGTGCTACATCATTCACACATAATATTATAGTGGAGTGTGTTTCATCAAACAACAGGATCGTAATGGACACCCCATAGCTTTGCTCAGCACAGTGGCGAAGGTTGCTAATGATAAGTGACAAGTTGCCTATCACCAATTAATCAAAAGACTACTTACTAAAATAGATTAATGACCAAATATCATAAATGACAAATCGTTAGGACTTTATGACACAATTCGGTTGTCAAGTCATAGCTATGGGTCATAGTAATAGGTAATAGTAATAACATGTTGTGACTTTCGACCCTGGCCTTAAACCCTGGCCTACACTACCCCTACCTATGAAATAGGTAGGTTGGTACTATTCGTATCGTATTTCCTAACCTTATCCATAATATTTACTTATTAATTTCAAATCATAAAACCGGATGTTTATTACACGCCATTAGGTTAGTGGAGGCCAATATAAATAAAAGCTTTGTTATATTAAATTTTATACCTTTTAAAGACATCCTTATACTTCAGAGGTATGTTTTTATAAAATTATGCGTCTTTCCCCGAATAATACCTATTTACGCTTGCTTACTACTTAAGTATTATATGTAAAAATGCTACCCTACAAAAAATCTTCCTCGTTTATTTAAATTATGAACAATACATTAGCAAATGAGCTCGTGCCATTCTTTTTAGAAAAAACAAATCTGAATAACCGCCCTTTAAGAATAAGTACTTAAGACATGAAATACTGGCTTCGAGTTCGCGGCAAAAATATTCTCCTTAAGAAAATAGAGACACGTAAAGGAAAATACTAAAAAAGGGATGCCGAGGCGTATACATAAAGCTATGTTGTTTTTGTGCTAACTTTAATGTAGGAATTTTCCGTTTATTTTATTGCGTCATAAAAATGTAAAAAGATCATGCACGAATGGGTAAAGACACATGGACTGCAATCCAACTGCAAGTCGACTGCAAAATTACAGTTCCGATTGCAATCGACATGCAGTTGAATTGCAGTCCGTGTGTCTACCCTTAGTTATAAGCCGCGCAGATAAAGAATTGATCTGAAAATGGCGGCGGTGACGGAAGGTATGGATGGTAAAACCAATTAACTAAATGTCACATTTTATAAAAGACACTCTAATAAGCACATTTTAGCAAAAAAATACGCTGGAAATTTACTTCGAAAGAGTAACCTCAAAGTAATTACTGATTGTAAATCTGCAATAAACATGAAAAAATGAGCTTTCAGACGAACAGCAATGAGATCAGTCAAAGCGAAACCAGACATTTTTTTTTGCAGCGTGTACTTCACTTTGTGACCATAGGCGCGCGATAGATGTAAGCGAGATAGCATGCGGCTTAGTCGCATGTAACGACATGCACGGAAAGAGACGCATGCAGCTGCAGCTGATGTAGTCTATCAAAGCCCCGCTTCAGCACATCATGAATACGAGTATGTGGCAAAATTAAGTAATTTGTACAAATATTACCTTTATACCGCTGGTTAACAGTCAACATGTGAAGCCCAAACTTGTTTTGGCCCACGGACATCATTTCGCTTCAGGCTTCGCTATTTTCTGGAAACAAAAGAAAAAGCTTTATTTACATTGAGCCTCATGATTGCCTATTTAGTTTGCAAATTGTCTAGAGAGAGAAGAAGTTGGTATGTACTTTAATTAATTATACCTTACTTTATGTTAATAATAAGAACATAAATATTATGTAATACCTATATTTTTTACCTGTAAAACTATATAGGTATACAGTAAACATAATTTATAATACCTAATATTCTATGTGGATTTTACATTAAATAAAATAATTAGACAGTAGCTTAATTTGTCAATATTAAATTCAAATAAAATATCTGTCTAAACAATCTGTCTATAGGAGGGAAGGAGTATGAAATGGAATTATACATCCAAATTACTAAAGACAAGGCAATCCTGAAGAATATTATCGACTAGTAACAGTTCGCAATTTCTAATAAAATTATTTTTAAAAATTCGACAATTTATTTTGCCATTTTATATGTATTTACTTTTGTATTGATATCCATTTGAACCGCAGTCACGTGTAATATACGCAAGCTTTCACACAAAAAATATCTCTATTCTATTTTTATTCATAAATCGTAATATTTTCTTTCAATATCAATACACAAAGCCAAACAAAACTATTCAAATCATACGCGTGTTACAGTAATTTTATTTATATTGGATACAAGACGCTTACCTTTACTTTGCTCAGTAGATTTAAAAACGAGTATTATTAAATATCAAACGAACTTACCAAGTGAAGTTCGATGTTAATTATGCGAACAGCTTCATTCGACGCGATTTATTGTTTACATATTGTAGATGTATCCCTATGCGTTAGCCTTGCACGGTATTTAAAAGAAAACAATTTGACTTTACCAATCTGTCACTGTCAGAGCTTACCAACTCATTCCGGTCGTTGGCGGATAGTTCGTTCGTTCGTTCGACCCTTCCTTCGTGATAGGAATTGCTAGGGAACTTCATATTTGACAAAGCATTTTTCATTTTTTAAACATCCACTGTAATTGTGTGGGTTGGGTATAAAATATAGGGAGGGAGTGTATAAATCGCGTCGAATGAAGCTGTTCGCATAATTAACATCGAACTTCACTTGGTAAGTTCGTTTGATATTTAATTATGCTTTACAGCTTCATTCTTAGCGATTTATTGTTTACATATTGTAGGATGTTAAAAGCTATGTTTGAAATAATGAAAAAGACTTATAAATAAAAAGAAAACAAAGAAGGTTACTACTTTATATTATTTTTATTTTATCTAAGATTTAGTACAATTCTACATAACTTATTACATAAGTTATACCTCATATACTATTCTTTTATAGGTTAGAAGATAGAATAGAGGTAGCAAAATGATTTGGATCAACAACAATATCCTTATTATAGAAACGGGCAAAGACTGAGGAGGAATCAGTCCACCCAGCTGTGCGTCGTATTAACTCAATATTGACCCCAAGTTTGCTGGCTAAAGATGTTGCAGCATGTCGGGTGCTGTGTGCACAAAAAATAGACGTATCAAGACCACTGTCGCTAAGTATTTCCTTAATCCAGTGACTTAATGTTTGCGCTGATAATTTAGAATGTGGTCGTTTAATACTAATGAATAAATTATCATGATTATTACGTAATAACTGTGTTTTATTTAAGTAAACTTCTAAACATCTTGCCGGACAAATTTGTGGACGACTATTAAAATATGGTAAGAGTAAAATCGGCTGAAAAGAGTTTGGTTTTGAGGTTTTAATATGATCTGGAATTTTTATAGTAATATTTACAGGAGGTTGTACAACAATGTTACAAATTTTAATGATTGAAAATGTTTGTACGCGATGTGCTGTAACTAATGCCAATAAGGTTAAGGTCTTCCTTGAAAGATCTTTCAGACTTAGATGTTCATTTGGCCACATTTGAGCTAAATGATTCAAAACAATATTTGGATCCCATGTTTGATGGTATTTAGGCCTAGTGGGTCTAAGTCTAAAAACTCCTTTTACAAAACGTTTAATTCTATCATCATTCATTATACTATTGCCTAAAATTAAGGATAAAGCAGATTTATAACAATTTATAGTTCCATATTGGGCTCCTTTATCAAATATATAAGTAAGAAAATCAATTATTATTGAAACTGATGCAACCGTGTATGTATGCCCTAGTGAATTACAATAGTCTATCCATGATTTAATACACCCATCATATTGGCGATATGTAGTATCAGACAGTGATGACAACATAATTTCTACTGATCTTAACGAAAGCGATCTTTCTAGTAATGCTTTCCTGAAAGCATCGCGGCAACCAATCGAAGAGTTTTGTACAAGTTGTGCCGAGTCCTGAAAGGAGACATCAAAAGATCAGTGCGTGGTTCAAAGTAAAGAGGTTCAGAAATCATTAATTTGTGATATAATGGGAACCAGGGCTGTGTAGGCCAATCTGGTACAACCACAATGCCCTCTGCTTTATCACTTATGATTTTTTGCAATAGCTTTGTTATTATTGAAAATGGTGGGAAAGCATAGAACTCTAAACTATACCAAGAAATCGTGAATGCATCCACTAACCAAGCACCTGGATCATTTTTCCAAGCTACATAAAGAGAACATTTAGCATTTTGCCTACTGGCAAACAGATCTATTTTTGGCATCCCAAACTTATCAACTATTTCTTCAGACGCAAAATTATTGAGCTCCCATTCGGTGTCAAGAAATTTTTTACGAGACAAAGAATCTGCATTAAAATTTTCTTTAGTATTTATATAGGAACAAAAAATTAAAATTTTTCTATCTTCACACCATTTCCAAATATCTTGTGAGATTTTATTTAAATGTATATATTGTATGCTACCCATTCTATTAATACAGGAAATGGCTGTTACGTTATCTAATCGCAGTAATATTTTACAATCACTATAGTTTTTTGCTAAAGTTTTTAAAGCAAGAAAAGCTGCCTTCATTTCTAACTCGTTTATGTGTAATACAGTTTCATAATTTTTCCAATAACCAAAACATTCGTCATTATTGCAATATGCACCCCAACCGGTGAGAGACGCATCGGAAAATATTTCTAGATCATATTTATTAACAACTAATGGCATGAATGCGTTATCTATTTGTTCTACCCACCAAATCATATCATCTTCTAAATGATCGGGTAGTCTGATAACTTGTTCGTAACTAGGGTTATTACGTAAACACAAATATTTAAAGCGTTCGAATGCCTTGGTATATTTCCATGAATATTGAATCGCAGGGCAAGCTGAAACTAATAACCCAAGGAATCTAGCAAATTCTCTCAATCTACATTTGCGTCTATTGATAAATGATTCAGTATTAATTTTAATTTTATTTTTCTTATCATCAGGCAGTTTTAGAATCATCTTATTAGAATCGTACACAAAACCTAAATATTTACAATGTTGCTTAGGAATTAGACAGCTTTTATCATAATTCAATTTGAAACCTAAACTATGTAATATGTTTTTTGTTAAAGTAATATTATCTTTGCACTCAGAAAAGGATGAACCTAGACAACATATATCATCTAGGTATATTACTGACAACATGTTTCGCGATCTTAAATATTCCATAACAGGTTTTAGCAGTTTCGTAAATACGTAAGGTGCCACACACAAACCAAAGGGTAAACAATTGAATTGGAATATAATATCCTTGTATATAAATCTTAAATATTTCTTGTGAGATTTATGAATCGGTACAAGAAAATATGCATCCTTTAAATCTATAGTTGCCAAAAAACAGTCTTTAGTAATTAATTTAGATAAAGTGCGATAATCTTCTAGTTTAAAATGAATTGTTTTAATGAACTTGTTTAAACATTTTAAATTAAGTATAAAACGTTGTTCACCATTTGGTTTGGGAACTAAAAATATACTAGATATAAACTCGCCAGGTACATGGCCATTACATTTCGAAATAGCACCATTTGCTAATAATTTATTAAAAGCAGTATCAAAGTCCCTACGTTCTTTCTCAAATTGAGGGTGGACATTAGGACAATCAGTACGATAGGGAGTTGACGTAAAGGTTATTTTATAGCCTTTTAACAAGGATAAGATCGTGCGATCATTGGTTATGTCAGCCCAGTTTCCATAATAATATTTAAGCCTGCCGGCATAAGGAACCTCTGGTCCTAACGGCGGTATGGGCGACGCGGAGGCGGCGGCGCCGGCAACGTCACTCGGATTGTCGTGTTGCTGCGCGACTGCTGCGGCGCCCGTATTGAGGTTCGAGCTGGCAACCGCTGGTCGCTTACAGGCTTCTCTGGAGGTTTGCGTTGATTGTACCTGGAGTTAAAACGACTTTTTCGTGTTTGTATTTGAGAAGGATTTTTGAGAAAAATGTGTTTTGATGGTTGTACCTTCAAAGCTTCACCAGATTTTTGGATGGTTTTTGCCAATTTCAGTTTTTCACTAACATTTTCACCAAATAAAAACTTGTCTCGACCTGCTTCTATTAATGTCTCCTTTAGACCTGAGTTTATAGACGACAAAATGAAATTACGGCGAGTCTTAGTTTCAGCATAGTGACTATCGCATAAAATACGACAAGCATCGCTCAATGGTTTGAGAATTTTTTGCTTTGAAGTCTCGTTGGATATTACAAGTTCTGTCACTTTTGAAAGAGCAGATAGTGCCGTACCAATTTAATTTTGCTTGTATGAAATAGAGGCGTCCTTTTTTATTAATGTTTCGGGTAAAGCAGCTTTAGCTTCGGGATTCAGCAATGGTGCCACTAAAAATTCACAATTGCCTGGTGTCGGGTAGTCTGACAAAAGTTTTAATTTATTTTCTTTTGAAAGACCCTTTGCTAGAATATCCTGCCATCTATTAGCTATATCCTTATGAATAGCTGGTCCCAGTTTTGTATCTGCTTTTGGTGCATCGCCCAATAGTTCCAAAATATCTTCATCTAGGTCCAAGTCCTCGATACAAACCACAGCATTATCGGCAGTCTCGGTCGATGTTCCCGGCTGTGGGGAAGTAGACGGTTGTGAAACCAGGCATGGCGGATCGGGGTTCGGCGAAGCACGAGGTGACAATACATCGTGTGTGTTACTCCCTTGGACCAAATAATCTTCAGTCTCCAGTGCTATGCGCTCGGTATCTATGACAAAAAATATCGCATTTAATGATAGTAACAACCTGGGTATGGCAGTACACATCATTTTTTAACTTGCGAAATAATACGTGACAGTAGTAGCCTGGGTATGGCAGTACACATCACTTATTTAACGAAAAAATAGTATGAAGGTAGTAGCCTGGTTATGGCAGTACACATCACAACAAATATATAAAAGGTGACGGTAGTAACCTGGGTATGGTAGTACACATCACTTAAAAATAACATCAGGATAAACCTAATAATTATTTACCATCGTATTCTGATTCTGAGGAGTCTTCTATGATACGCCTTCTTCGATGCTTCGATCTTGATTCCAATTTCTTCTGTAACTTCTGAATTTTCTTCAATATTCCCTCTTCACTATGTTCATGTTTGCGTTTTCCCATGTTGAAATACAAATATATCCGGGATGGTAGTAGAGACGTGCGAAGGCTATGAGCACGGAACACAATATGAAGTTCCCTAGCAATTCCTATCACGAAGGAAGGGTCGAACGAACGAACGAACTATCCGCCAACGACCGGAATGAGTTGGTAAGCTCTGACAGTGACAGATTGGTAAAGTCAAATTGTTTTCTTTTAAATACCGTGCAAGGCTAACGCATAGGGATACATCTACAATATGTAAACAATAAATCGCTAAGAATGAAGCTGTAAAGCATAATACACTGTATTTCTTTGTAATTGGCTTACTTAGGCATTTGGTAGCTCTGAATATAATGTATTCTACCTATATATAGGTACAAGGTATAACAACAGGGGTATGTTAAGCGGAAAGGTTAAAAAATAGCTTACTATCTACAAAAAGTCACACTTGCTTAGAATTTCTTCATGCTACACGTACCTGAAAAATATAATTTCGAGGCTCAAATTTGGCAGATAGGTTCTCTATAGTGGACTATGTATTTTTATACCACATCGCTTAACTTACTTAAAAACGAATTCTAATGTATTTATTTGCATTGTAGTTTTATATTATCCCGTAAGGGATAAAGGCGTGATACATATGTATGTATGTATGTATGTATGTAGTTCTTATAACTTGTGCATCCCCTAATAAAAATATAGTGCATCATTACAAAAGACTCTAGGTATATTTATGACAATAGGAGAAACAATAAAGTTTATTTTTATGTCCTTAAACAAACATACTACATAAGTGAAAATTTTTGGCTTCCATCTCATTTGTTCCATGACACAGCGAAAAATGCCCAATTAGCATTTTAATACAAATAAAAAAGTTGTAAATGTAAATAATGTATTATGATATACAAAAGAGTAGAATGTAAAAAGAAAATGCTTTGTAGCATTAAGTTCGCCCATCTACAAAAATTAATAGAACAATAAAGTGTTTATTATTATTATTATAAATAGTATGTACATAAATGTTAGATTAATTATTGAGGAATTCACTGGTTTGCAATTTTGTTCTAGGTACTCGTATATTGGGCTCTCTCAAGCTACAACATAAGCAAGTAGGTATTTCCTGTCTATATCCTTTCTACATAAAGTGAAAGTTAAAGCGGTAATAGCCCAATATGGCTAAGACGTGCGTCTTGCAATCGGGGGGCGACGATCCCTGTCACGGGCCGGTATCGCTGAATTTATTTTCATTTCCAGATTTTAAATCCTATCCTATCCTATCAGACTATGACAATGAGACAATAGAGAGAGCACCTGCGTTTGTGTAGGTGTACACTTGTGCTTAATAATATCTCCTGCGCAGGTGGCTAATCTACATTGAGATTTCCATGACCAAACTACTAACACTCGGAGACATTCATAAACTGAATGCTCATATTTCATAGAAATATCTTTCCATCTAACACCATCCCGAAACACGAACATTATGTAGCCATATTTCTGTACATTTTCGACTCAAAGTCTTCTCGCATGGGGGTGAATAAAGATAAGATTGTTTAGTAAAGACAATGCCAAGTTATTCGCCAACGGTTAATGTACCGCGCACAATGGACTAGGGATAATCTGCTTGGATAATAAAGGTGCCGGTGTTTAAAGTTTACGCATATTGCGCGAAATTTCTCAATGCGATTAATATTTTGAAAGCAGTTCCAGATAATGCGTTAATTTGTTTTGGTTCTGTTGCAGGGGGTGTTTGTGAGAGTATTTGTTATAGGGGTGAAATTTTCCATTATGAATCAAGCATTTTCGGTCTGCGTATTTTCTAAATCCTACTCCTCATTAAAAATATTTTAATATGAATAAGTAATATTGTATTAAAGAATATTTGGAGATCAGTATCATTTCTGATCAGCATAATTTCTGTAAAAAAATATAACTACCGAACTGTGTTTTCCTACTGCGTCTAAACCACAATGGCGCGGAGCGCTTGGAATTATTTACATGACACAAAATAATAAAATGAATGCTTTCAGTCGGTTTTCAGACCCTACAAAGCTTTAAGCTTTATTAAATTTTTCGATTTCTCCAAATAAAAATATCAAAGATACACTAAAGGCCAAGGTAAATCCCGATTTGTATGGCAATTCGCGGTAAAGTCCTCTTAATGAAAATGTGTCATCTCAGTCGAAACATACTCCGATCTTATTTCAGAACTTTTTGAAGGAAAATTTCATTTTACGACTTGGAGCAAAGTTATGACATCTTTAGTCTATGTTTATTAATATTAGAGTGAGTGTTATTCACATAACACTATATACTCGTGTTATTTCGATTGTACTGGTATGGTGTTGGATTACTGTCTTAAAGTTATATTACCACAGAGACACAGAAAAAACTAAAATTTGAAAATGCTTTCAGGGATGTTTTGTGTGATGATACAAATAAATAAATTCAAATTCAAATTGATTTATTTGTGATACACAGGTATAAAATGCTATTACAATAATAGATTTAGCTTCTCTGTGTTCCGCCATTTTGGCATACAAATATAGGAAAGAAAGCATATAAAATACATAACAAATTATAAATATAGAAACTCTCCATCTACCTACATTTGTAAATCATTATTAAATTTTGATTATTACACTGAAAACTCCGTCAAGTATTTAATAAATATTTATTTAATACTAGTGGACGCCCGCGACTCCGTCCGCGTGGACTACAGAAAAAAAACAAAATATCGAAATTATCCGAGATAAAAGCATTTTCCCGGGATAAAAAGTAGCCTATATGTTAAGTAGGACCTGTCACAATATATTCCTGAAAACTGCATCGAAATCGGTTCAGCCGTTTCTGAGATTAGCGTGCACAAACGCACAGACAAACAGACAAACCGACAAACCGACAAACAGACAAACCGACAAACAGACAAAAAATCATCGTTTTGGTTTCTATTGCGTTGATAAAGGTCTCCTATAATATTTTTTCTTATATATCTTCCACGTACAGACAGCGATCCGTTATATTTTTATTATATGTATAGATTAATAATTCCTAAGATAGACACCGGGGTGATTTATCTATCTACTATTCTAACTTCATAATAGGCGATGAGCTCGCAACTAGACACACATCATTAACATCAGTCTCCTCTATGCTAAACGTGGCTGTGGAATGTCTTTTATGATCCTGCAGTTCTGGCTACCCAATTTCGGAAGCGCAGCCGTATGTGTGTGTGTGTTCTAACTCCACAAAACTATAAAAAAAAATAATGTCAAGGACGTGGGTATGTTTTTTTGTTGCCACCTTTAACGAAGGGTACGTACGAGTACTCTATACATCAAATAAAGTAAGTTTAAAACAATTTAATTACTTGATTGGGCGAAATTTATAGTGTCCAGTTTGTGTTAGTTTTTTTTTATAGATGGATATTAATTATTTAAGGCTCAAGCAGACCGGATGCGTATGCGTAGACGTAAGCATAGACGTCAAGCGGTGACAGTTCAATACATCAAACTCAGAGGTACGTGTACGTCTACGCTTACGTGCACGCATACGCATCCGGTGTGCTATATGCTTTATCGCGAAAAAATCTTGCTACGCGCGTCTACGTGCATTTATGCAGAAAAACGCATTATATTTGCTCAACTTTGGACCCTGTATAGTTAAAAGCAGATATAGAGTTTAAAATAGTTACGCGTTAGTTACACGGTAATTACGTTATATGCGAAATAAAATTTTCGGCATGTAAAAGTTTCTGAAATAATTAATAAGCAAACTATAACACTACCCATTAGCAATGTTTCCAGTGCAGTTTCACAACTAGTAGCATCCGGACAAAAGTACATTAAATAGCAAACTGCCAACATTACCTAAAACCGGTAAAACTCCCTAAAACTAAGTAAAACTCCCCACAAATAGCTGGTTTCTCGCGAGCATAGCGCGCGAAGCGACAAAATGTTTAACTTTTATAAGTTTTTAACCGCATGATTGCTTCCATAGCCGCGATGAGCTTTTGTAAATAAAAAAATCTAATTTGTCAAACTTTTTGTCAAGCGCACAAGACAATGGTAACAAGATAAAAAAGTTTTGATGAAACAGTCACCGCCTCGACAAACGACGATATTTAGCGACGTTTTTACGATTTTCCGTATTGCATGATAATATTATTTACGTTCTGCTAAGTTCAAATTGACAAAGGGCTCAAAAAGGTTGAAAAGAAATTTGCGAAACGATACTAGATTTTTGTAAGGAAAAATACATAGAACCACCTTGCTGAGGTAAATTAAGAAGTTATGAAACATATTTCAAAGAAATTGTTCCATTCATGAAGATTTATAAATAAATAAATATAAATAAATAAATATTCACACACTACTCAACACATTAACCTAGTCCCACATTAAGATCCCTAAGGTCTTCTGTCGTGGGTACTAAGCAACGGTATATAAATACATAGATAAGTATAGAAACATCCATGACTCGGAAACAAACATCGATATTCATCATATCAATGTTTGTACCTACCTACTAGACCAATCAGCCGTCGATTTATAGATAAATATTTTTATATTATATCTTAAAATAGTATAAAACATACTTTCATTATTTAGTAATGAAGAATGTTCACTAATTTTGAATTTTAGCTTAACGTATTCTTTGTCAAAAATAAAAAATACATGTGAAAGAATTATTTTGATACGTCAATTAATTCCAAAGTTATAGAATTAAAAGTGAGCTTGTGACCGTAGACCCGCGGTCGCGCCGCGTGACGTCATTTCTCAACAGTCGCTCAGTTCGTCCGCGCTCTTCCGTACCGTTGCCTTACGTTTCCCTAAAAATCATTGAATATGTCGAATCATCGTTCTCGAAAATCCTGTGTTGTGCCAAAATGTACAAGTACTACTACTAAGATACCAGATAAGTTGTTTTTCCTACTTCCAATGGACTTAAAAATTCGAAAAAAGTGGTTAAATGCCATGAAAAGCATGGTTTATTGTTGTGAAGATCATTTTGACGTAAGTATAGTGTACTTTTATTTAGATAGTTATCTTTTGTAATTTTATATAAAAACATTAAATCAGGTCAGAGGTGCAAAACCTTTGGTAACAGAAACTTTATTTCGCTATGTTTAGGTACTTACATATCTTAGTTTGACTGAAATTTCGACAGGACATTATTATTAATATAATTATAATATATTGGAATCAATCGAGCTTATATACTTAATACTTAAAATATTAACAAACAAATGTAAAAAGGACTTAGGTACACTCGTAAATGTCAAGGTCAAAAGTTCAATTCAAAAATAATTTATTAGATTATCCGTTCAGCGCTGAGCAAACTTTTCGGACTTTTCTACATAGGATAAAAAAGGTTTAGTACATCTGTTCCGGACTTATAATGTAAATAGATGTATACTAGTGAATTTGTAAGCTATATTACTGTGAATTTTCATCAAAATCCATTCAGTATTTTTTGCGTAAGAGCAACAAACATCCTCACAAACTTTCTCGTTTATATTAATAGGATCTCTAATACGTATTTAACCTTAGCTTCCTATATCTTAGCCCTTTTAGTTTATCTAGTTTTTAGAGTTTAAGATTATAACACCCTACAAACTAAAACTTAAAAGATTTTATACCTAGCTAGAGTGCCTTTCACCACATAGTTATTCCATATATTATACTCCATACACCATATAAGTACTACATGTATGACCACATTTTCTGTTACACTGCATACAAAAAAATATTCGTTCCGAAATCAGGCATAGGATCTATTCTATAAAAATGACAATAGTATCACAATAAAAAATAAGTTAGGTCGAGTTTGAGTATCTACCTACCTATTTTAGATAAATAAAACAATACAGAACAGATATTGTCAATTTTCGTAAGAGTTATAATGAAAGAAGTTTAATTAAATTATCTTTGCATTTTTACGCCTCGCCTTTCGACGGCAAAGAAATCATTATTTGTCGCTAAATAATGAGCAACCATAAATCCATCTATTTTAGGTAGGTTATCTGATTGTCCTTTATAAAGTCTTCATCCATTTTTATAACAATTCACACAGCTAGAAGCGAATAAAGAATAGAAAACACTGCGCGGGACCTATTCACTGCTACTACTGGGCGCGGAGTGTTGAGAAATGACGTCATCCGGGGTTCAGTGACGTTTAGCGGGGCGACAAATATACGCGCACTTTGAATGCTTGTAAAATCAAAACTACTAGGTATTTTTAAATAAGACAAAAACGAGTGTATTTATATGTATAAAAGCTTTACTGTTACTAAGTTTCAAGTCATTATACATACCTATGAACATACCTCATTATTATGATTACGTAGCGCTATCACTGACTTACTCTGGCCAAAATTCACTGCAGTTTTTTTTATATACTTACTAAAGATATGGTTTTGGTAATTCAAGTTACATTGTAACATTTGCGGTATATAATTTCTACATTTCTCGTAGTTACGTTACGGTGTGATAATATATTATGTACATTAGTGTTGCTAGTATACTTTCCATTGAAAATCCCATAATTAACCTATTAAAAAAGGGCTTATCTGTCTAGACAATATGGCGAGTTTCCCTTATTAAAGCAATCCACCTGCCATCGCCCCACTTTACGGCGGACATCATAATCCTTTTTTGTTGCAGTTTAAATTTTTAATGGAAAAGATAAATTTGAAATGGCAACAATAAACCGGGGTCATATATTTAAATTTATGCAAAAAGCGAGCTCCGAGGAAATTCAGTTTTCGGGGTCTGTTGCGCTCCATATTAATAACAAGAATGTTGAGTTTTCTAGTGTATTCCTCTAGCGTGTAGGTACTAGAGGGAGATTTTAAAGTTCTTTTGTCTTTTTATTAGAAGTTAGTTATATAACTCTCACTACTCATGTAAGGTTATATGTCCCACTGAGTACCCCAACTAACTTCGTAGCCGAAGAGAGATCCAAAATGGTAAGTCGTCAACTGATATTATATTAGTGATAAGTCAAGACGACGAAACGCTAACTCGGTAACTGCATATTGCGTGCCTGTTGCATATTATTGCAAGCTATGCAGTTCTGTGTCCCTGCATACATTATAGAGCATAAATAATATTAGCTCAGTTTCCTCGAATAAAGTATAACGAATAAAACTCTGCTCACCTAGCATTTATTTTGAGAGAATTTCTGTACCGGTTTAGACATGTAAGTACATCAGGAATTTTCCATTAGGAAAGAGAATGCACGAGTATCTTATGCTTATATTGGCTTTTGCCGCGTGGTGCCGGCAGAGTAGAATTCATACCACCCCATGTCTGCCCGTGGGTATCGTACGAAGCGATTAAGAGTTTTCGGGAGGTGGGCAGCAGCGCCTCCCGTGTTGAAAACATAATCCAAAATACAAACTGCGGTCACCAACACGCCTGCCCAGCGTGGTGACTATGGGCAAATACCCCCCATGGCAGCCTTGTAGCGTGCCCTGGGGCAGGCCTACGTCCAGCAGTAGACTGGAATGGGCCGATGATGATGATATTGGCTTTTCTACGACAAGGTCGTAGAGTACGATTTCGTGAATATCGAACGCTGTTGTTTTGTGATGTACGAGTATTCAGCGCTACCCATGCGCTACCCGTATTAGAACTATCAGATTTTATGATACAGGGAGAGTGAAGGTTGCCTGAAAATTTCGCCTATTTATTTGCTTATATATATATATATATAGAATCTGTATGATTTACTTATCTACCAGATAAACGACGTAGGTAGCGTTTTCGTAAGAGTCGACAGGCGATAAACTTGCAAGTTATTGCACAAAATTTATTTATAAAAAAAAACGTATAATACTACAGCTGCTTCTCTTCCCGGGCATACTCTACAAGTCAGTAGAGGGATAAGAGGGTCTTGGTGTTTTGTAGGCGATGGGCTGACCACTTGTCACTACTAACCGAACTTGTACATCTCAACTATAACCTCAAAATTGGTCAGAAGTGGCACCATGTGGTTCTATCGGCCCTTGGTGCTCTGCCTAGTCCGTAAGGGATAAAGGCGTGATTATATATATGTATGTTTCGACAATGCTGAACGTGTCTCGGGGGATATCGTGATCTTATGATCCTGCAGCTATAACTACTCCATTCCAGGAATACGGCCGTGTGTCTCTATGTACATACCTATTTTAATAAATATCTAGAACACGTATATCCCTGAAGCAGCAAGCTTTTAGAAAATGAATACAGAAGCACTTTTCCGTTCGCCGAACAGCAAATTCAGTGGCTTCAAGAGATAGGTCTAACCGCTGCGGGCTCCTACATAAATAAAAGATTTTATCGCACACTAGTCGACCACTTTCCTGCCCTCCTATGGAGATACGCCAAACTGTTTGTCAAAAATGTTATGAGAGAAAGAATCTACGTTTTTTTTATGTAAAAACTTAAAGTAGGGACAGGTACTTATGGTACCTATTTGTTATCAGTTTTGACAAAAAATCTTTATAAAGGTAAATACTAGGGTCAGAATAATAAAATTTTTGAAACATTGTAATGTTTAGTACTTACTCTATTAGGAATTTGACAAATTTACCGAAATCTGGCTTGTGTTTAGCTATCGGGATGAAAAAATAACGTTGTCAAAAACGTAATGTAAAAGAGATGGTAAAATTCGGCATCCGAGTTAATTGGCCCGATAGCTCAGTTGGTTAGAGCAAAAGCACGGTTTGCGAGAGGTCGTGAGTTCAAATCTTACTCGGGTGAAAAAAAATCATTTTCTTAATAATATTTATAAATTTCCAATACATATTGTTTATTAGTAGCAACGTTAATAGAGAAAGTGTGGTGGTATCTATGTGCAATTTTGCTGCATACCAACCTATGACTATAATGTAGATTGGATTATAATGGGGCAAGTGTATTTGACATTTTATTTTCTCTATCTTGGATGTTGTAGAATTGCAAATTGTATATTGGAAAGTTTTTTTTTGTAATGCAAACTATTAAAAAAAACTGCACAAAAATAAAATTTGTAGAGAGAATACATTTAATAAACAAATTAATTACCTGAATCGTCTCATGGCCAAGCAGTTCGCCGGTGAATTAATAAATTCAAATAATTATTATCAACCCTAACTCATAATGAGTTATAGGTCCAAGAAGCGTTAAAATTAGAGGATTGGGCGAAATAAATATAAACGTAGGCTACCTACCTATATATAGGTGAATAATATGAATTTAAATTTCCACAACATATTAACCTGGTGCCAAGATCCCTAAGGTCTTGTGTCGTGGGTACAACGGTATAAATACATAGATAAGTATCAATGTTTGCATCTAACGGGATTCGGACCCAGGACCTAAGGCATCGCAGGCAGGGTCAACACCAACTACACCAGCCAGCCGAGCCATCAACCACTATAAAAATAAAATCAGAAACGTTCAAAATTCTAAAATTCACACAAACATAATCGCAACCAGCAGCTATTATACAGAAATTCATTTTTCATATTCCTGACAAAGTGAATCGACATAAATTTAAATTTATAAACTAGCCCCACATTGTGGATATGAAATAACTTTATGAAAAACGATTTAAAGTTTAAAGTTTCCGCTTACTGCATGCTAACTCCATTGAATATCTTTGGAAACTGATTCGTTTTATAGAGTTAGCCAGCACACTGTTATTGGATTTCTATCTGTTATGTTAAATTATGGGATCAGGGACGTTCTCGTATGAATGGTAGTTAATAAATTCATTTACGGGATGTTTTTTCGTTGCCACCCTTAACGAAGGGTACGTACTATATACATCAAATAAAGTAAGTTTATGCCAAAAAAAATGCTGGGAAACTCTGTAATTTTTTTAACTTTTTTTTTATTAAACTTGACCGGGCGAAATTTATAGTGTCCAGTGTTTATGCTAGTTTTTTCATAAACAGATATTATTAATTATTTCTCGTGAAAAAATCTTGCTACACGCGTCAATGTGCATTTATGCAGAAAACGCATGTCTATTTACTCAACTTTGGACCCTAACATTTTGGAAACCAGACACTTCCTAGGTATGTTTCCAAGGAGAAAAATGTTCGTGATGATGAGGAGATTCCGTATTTTTCGGGAACGTTGACGACAAAAAAAACATCCTGTATATCTGGAAGCTCTTCGCCCTTGAAGCGGAATTGTTACATCATTTTGATGAATGTTCGTATTATTGGAATAGGAAACTAATATTAGAGTATAAAACCGATTGTGTTTTACTCTAAATACCTACGCTTATAAAAAATTACTCTCATTTTATATTTATAATATTCCACGAAAATATGAGCTCGTGTACTGCCAGATGCTATTTAATCCGTCACTCTATCAACTAATTAGTTTGTTACTGAAGATTCGACTCCACGAGAGTGGATTTTACTTACTTCATTTAAAAAAAAAATGGCGTTTTCTAGAATTAACTTACGTATTTATACTTCTGATTTTTTATCACGTTTATTCCTATAAAATACTGGTCTACTACAATTTATAACTAGTAAAATTGTTAGTAGTTCTATTATGTATAGATCTTTAAATAAGAGTAGCAGAAGTTCAGACGTATTTTTTAGGGTAGCAAGATAAAATCTATGTAGGTGCTCTATCTATAAGTATTATATACTACAAAAAAGTTTGACTTAATAAAATGTGAAGTCAAAGTAAAAATAATAAAAAAGAAATGGAGATAAGAGCTTTAGTTAACTTTAAGTAACAAAGCTGACACATCGAGAGTTTACACAATAAGCGGTTGTTCAACTTATTTCAAATTCGTTGACTTGTGGACATACAATGCATGGAAGTTAAAACTTGAACCTTGTGAAATGTAACACATTTTGTATGAGTAACAAAGCGGGGTGGAAGGTATTGTTCGTTATGTGCAGATAGAAGCAACAATCGCCGAAGTTGTTACGAGCCCCTAACCCGTTATCTTTACCTTGTACCCATTCCTTGTATCTATATTCTATACTAACCTCTGTTTTAGTACAGTTATGTTTTAAAGTTGAGCATAAAATACACAAATTTTGTTAGAAATATCTCTGGTTATTCTCGATACTCACATAGATGAATTAAGCAACTGAATACTTGGCTAGATAATCGCTAATCTTAACTGGCCTCACTATATTTAACGTCTGGCTACCCAATTTCGGAGCACACTCGTATATTTACAACCTTCTTAAATATTATTCATTTTAGACCTATAATAAATGATAATGGTGTTTGTTTATTAATAACATACTTCTGTGCATTTTCGCATTATCGAATTTCGAGGTTCAGGAAATGGAATGGTGAGAAATGACAGCTTTAATTACAGTTTTAACCACCCGGCTAAAAAGGTATGCGGTTTGATACTAATTATTGTGATACGAAATGCTTGCATAATATGGTTATATTATGTGAATGAAGATATTTATATAAAATCATCATAGTGGTAGGCACAGAATACAGCTGATCTCCATTTAGTACGTTTCAAATTATGAATTTGTGAAAATATAAGCAAGCAAGGTTTGGTTGCAATTATTTCTCTGCCAAAATGCTTAATTCTGAAATCATAATATCCCAACTAATATTATAAATGTGAAAGTAAATTTGTTTGCTTGTTTATTTGTTGGTTTACTACCCATTTTCACGTTTTATTTTCTGAAGCAATCTTGAACTGTGGCATCAGGCTTCAATATAGACAGAGTTACGGAGAAGGACATAGGCTACATTATGTAGTCCACGCGTACGAAGTCGCGGGCATCCGCTAGTAAAAAATAAAATCAATATTGCTTGGAAGTTTTAAAAAAAGGAAAGTACAATTTTTAAACGCTTATTGTATTTGTATATGGGTGGATAATTTTCTTTCTTTCTTTATTCTTTAATGTACACAGAAAATATATAGCAGGTAAGTATATAAAATAGATAATGTACAAAGGCGAGCTTATCTCTTAAGAGATTTCTTCCAGCAAACCAATTGGGATAGAGAGAAAATATACAGGGTGTAACAAAAGGTGTATATTAAGCGAAAAGCTATGTAAATAGCCCACTAAAAGGAACCTATCCACAAAATTTCAGACTCAAAATCACATGTTTATTTTTCCAGATAGTATGGAGAATTCTCAAACAACTCAGGAATGTTCATACAATCTTAAAAAATAAACATGTGATCTCGAGTCTCAAATTTTGGAAATAGGTTCGCTATGGTGGACTATTTACATAGCTTTTCGCTTAACATTTATATATAGGTATATACAGGTTGTTTTTTTGTGGCCACCTTTAACAAAGGGTACGTATTCTATACATGAAATAAAGTAAGTTTATGCCAAAAAAAATGCTGGGGAAAAAAACATTAAAAAAAAAAAAAAAATCCTTGATCGTGCGAAATTTATAGTGTCTAGTGTTTATGTTAGTTTTTTTATAGACAGATATTAATTATTTTTCGTGAAAAAATCCTGCTACGCGCGTCTATGTGCATTTATGCAGAAAAACGCAGTCTATTTACTCAACTTTGGACCCTAATATTTTGGAAACCAGACACTTCCCAGGTATGCTTCCATGGAGAAAAATGATCGTGATGATGAGGAGATTCCGTAGTTTTCGGGAACGTTGACGACCAAAAATCACTCTGTATAGGCGGATTGTATTGTGTACAACATTCATAAAATAAACATACATACCAAGAACTTAAAATAACAATAAAAACTAATTACTTAATATAAAATAAATAATAAAAAGGACATACTTACATTTTAATACAATTACAATTTTATAAATGAAATTGTATTAGGCGTTACAATTCGGAAGTTCAAACATTCACTATGGGTTCGGAATGGTGCAATGTATCGTCTTGCATGCTAGGTGCTCGGGTCTGGTTTCTCATGGCGATTGTAGTTAGTGCAAGTGCCTGTTGTCGCAATTATGAGTTATCAGATCCGAGGGTCAGTGGAGGGTGTAGGGCCCGGTGGTGGGCGCACCCATAGTGAATTACAATTTTATTATGAGTCTTGCAAGTAAAGTTAGAAACTGATAGTGAACTAAACTCCATGTTATTGGCATCCCTTTGACGTAGTTAATTAAGCAGTTGTGTGTGTTGTAAACTCACATTGTGTAGGTACATGACATGGTATTAGCTGGTGAGCTTCTATCTGTCATAGGATTATCATGGTGGATTTAACTGATGTAATAAAATACGCTCCACTGGATGGTTGGATTTGAATTACAACGATTTAAAAAAAATAACGCGGAACTGACGCGAAACCTAATACCTACAGGTTATTACAAAAGAGGTATATTAAAAAAATGCTATGAAAATAGTACACTCGTAACATATTCCTTTACCTACATTCTGTATACGATAAAGGGTTAATATTTTGTGAATTATTGTCAGCTTAAAATATCCTGGCTGGAGTACAATTTTCATAAAAAGATTAGAATAATAATACGTGTAATAAGTTATGAAAAATCATTTTCATAAGTAACTGAAATGATGAAAATCATATAAATTTTAAATAATAGTAACATAAAACCATGAGAAAGAAAAAACAACGTTTTTGCAGATAACACAACTCAAAGAAAGAAACAGCAGCGGTCGTAATTAATTACTGTTTTAATTAAGTCAAAGCTTGTAAACTTTTTGCTGGAAATGCCCATGTCACACCCCCGAGGACATTAATAAAAGAAAAGCTACTTTTATGTAGGAATATGCGACTAAGATAGATTTCAGCTTGCGTTATGTAAAATTATACTTGGATACTAGGAAAATACCAACATTATATTTTTCCAAAACTATTTTTTCCAAAACATAGTTTAGCTACACCGTTGTTACAAAAACAGTTTAAACATGTCATTTGTCAGTGTCAAGGACTGGAATTGGGAGGCACCGAAAAGTCTAAGGGTGCATCGGAACCAGATCGAAACAGTTAGTATGACATTAGCACTCTATGACATCTTATTCCTCTCTGGCATAAGTTAGCAACTTGTTTCATTACTGGGGGCCAATTCTCGAAAAGTTTCGAGTCGGAACGAAGCCAAAACGGAACCGTTATAGACGCTCAGTCAGAACAAAGCAATAATTACTTTACGGTACGGCACGAGACAGATATTTGTTTTTATTTTGTCATACTTGCGACCGATGCGTGCTAAAATATACCTCTACATATACCTATACTCAAGCGGTAAGTATATATTGCTTCGCACCGCGTTTCGTTAACGGTTCGTTAGTGGTTACGTTTCGGCTCAAAAATTTTCAAGAATTGTCCCCCTGATCATTTATTTGCCTCCGCTATGCTAAATGTGGCTCTGGGATCTTGTTTTTATAATGCAGCAGTTCTGACTACCCCATTACAGGAACACAGGCTAGGTTGTACATATATACATATGTATAATCACGACTTTATCAGAGCAGAGCACCAAGGGCCGATAGAACCACATGGTGCCACTTCTGACCAATTTTGATGGTAGGTGTAGTTGAGATGTACAAGTTCGGTTAGTAGTGACAGGTGGTCAGCCCATCGCCTACAAAACACCAAGACCCTCTTGTCCCTCTACTGATTTGTACAGTATGCCCGGGAAGAGAAACAGCTGTAGTATTATACGTTTTTTTTTACTCGCAGAGGAGCATAGAATATTGTATGTATATTGTTATGTATACAGGGTGTAACAAAAAGGGTATGTTAAGCGAAAAGCTACGTAAATAGCCCACTGTAGAGAACCTCCATACAATTTGAGACTCGAAATCACATGTTTATTTTTTAAGATTGTATGAAAATTCCTGAGATATGTAAAAATTCTCCATACTATCGGGAAAAATAAAAATGTGATTTCGCGTCTCAAATTTTGTGGATAGGTTCTCTACAGTGGGCTATTTACGTAGCTTTTCGCTTAACATACCCTTTTTGTTACACCCTGTATAGGTTGTACGTATGTCTAACTTAGGACGCAGTTTTATAATAACATCGACCATTTATTTTATCTTTTTCACCATCAGCGTATCGGTTAATTGCACTATACTATTGGTTGATTGAATTTCTAAGCTTACTAACATCATGGATTTTGCCTACGTAAGGATGAATGAAAACTTCATGAAAACCTGTTTTACTATAGTGTAGAATTCATATGCTGATGAAAACATGGAATTTTAAAATATAAAAATCAATTTAAATTAACTACTTCGTGCAAGTGGGGTTTATACATCTACTGTGATCAATGTATTTTTTACACCTCATAGTATGTAAAAATAAGATCATAACAAAAGGTATACCTACCGCTTAATTTGAATAAATTAAAACAATAGGCAGATTTCGGTCGATTTAACTTTTCAAGTTTCGTCTTGTAACTTCGGAATACAATATTCCGTGCCAAATTTATATCGAGGTTTCCCAAAATGAACAACTTCCAAAGTATCTTCTGCCTAGAGCCGCTGAAATCATTCCTTCAGGCAAAAATAAAGCGAAGTTACGATGTAGCCGAAATGAACAAGTTTGTAAGGAAGTCGGTGAAAGTTGTAAACTGAGAACTAGCATAGCATTTAAAGCTGAAACCTAAAGAGTTTATTCAGTTTGCTGTACTTACTAGCTTGCATGACAAAACGTTTGTACTATCATACTTCCTACGGCAACAGTTACTATTACAAACGCGAAAGTTTGTCAGGTTGTGTTTTGCTTCTTCTTGCAAAAACTTCTAAATGGATTTGAAAAATTCTTAAGAATATTATAGTGTACCTACTAATAACCGTGTTGTTAGTAGTGACGTCAAATAATACCTAGTACTTTGTTTTCTTTGACATTGGAATCATTTTTTAATGAGTGAGTGTGATTGAAGTTTGAATAAAGTGTTTTTCTTTTTTAAAGAGACAAATAACCTTTTCCTACGATACGTGAATTTAGGGAACATTACCAAGTTTCTCCAAATGTACAAGTTTTACAATAACAGTCGAAGGAACCAGTAAAGTTTCTGACTAATCGAGCATCGAGTAACAACTTAAAGTGGAATGCTGACCACCTGCAGACTGTATTAAATCTGCAAAGACAAAGGGTCTGATGCTAGAAACTCGTGCTTAATTTATGCAACCGGCTCTCAAAGTTTTATCAAATCGTCAAAATATTTCGGCGTTAAGATAAGGGGAAAATTGTTTTAAAGTAGCGATCCAATTATAATAGGATACTTTATAAAATCGATTTAGAATTGGGTTTTGTTATTGGGTCTATTAAAACAGTAAATATTTTACTGCTTTGCAAGGCTTTTAATTAAATTTGTAACGAGCTGATCACAATGCTTGAAACAGTTTTGTTTATCATTTAAAACGTTATTAAAATCAACGCAGTATAGCTCTAAAAGTGATAACAAAGAGCCATTGCATACTGCATCCGATCCTAACGTTTATTAATTCGTAAATTGCTATCATTTATTAATGTAGGTAGATATGGATAGCATAAATATTTATAATTTATCAACTACGTACCCAAACTTTTGCGGCGTATGATGTTTGTTTCTGGGTGTTATAAGATCTCGTGATTTCCCTCTTTCATAAAATAACAAAGAAGCAATTATACAAAACCATTTCTTATTCCAATAAAGAACAATAGCATAGAGAATCCCTACTTAAAGTATACAAAAGTAGTCAATTCCATTGTGACAATTATTTACAGTTGTAGTTTAATACGAAAATAATGTTGTTGACAGCTCTCAAGGTTACGCAGAGAATATTTTTTTACGCAAACAAAGGAAGAATAAATGTAAGAAGTGTAAATGTAAGAATAAGAGTAAGAAGAATATTATTAAATAAATTACGTTTGTTTTGTTGTCTATGCCAAATACAAATAGGTTACATAAAAATGTGTTTTTCTTAGTCAGTTATTTCCATGCGGTGGATTTTAAAAGAGACATGAAACGTAATGCAATTCACCTAGATCGCTATAAAATTACAATGACATAGCTGTAGGAACTTTACGACGAATTGAGAGGACATAAATGAAGGGTGCTAAAGGTTTAGAGCGTACTTGACCCATCTACATTATTATTTTGGCCGTTGGTTGTTGGATGTTTGTGTTGCAAACTCACATTGTTGTGCAAAGTACACAACATGGCATAATGCCGGCTTGCGGCCAGCTAAGTTCTCTAGATAAATATCGCAGCGCCACAAAGAGGAGAAGACTGGAGTAGACTATTAATATCTTCATTTCACCCACTGTTTATTGCATTCATGCGAATGTGGCAATCGTATTCGGGGAATCGTTTCTGAAGCTAGTAAATATCATTTGAATGGCAGGTTATACATTGTTTCTAATACCTACCTATTACGAATAATCTGTACATTAATACGTACAAAGATCACCGACATAGCTCAACGGTCCAGCAAGCTGAAGTGGCAATGGGCAGGGCACATAGCTCGAAGAACTGATGGCCGATGGAGTCGGAAAGTTCTAGAGTGGATACCACGTATCGGCAAGCGCAGCGTGGAAGGCCTCCCGCGAGGTGGACGGGTGACCTGGCCAAGGTCGCGGGCGTCGGTTGGATGCAGGCTGCTTCCGACCAATCGGAGTGGAGGTTGTTGGGGGAGGGCTATGTCCAACCACTGTTGTCCAACCAACAACTTCTCAGGGCTGTAAATGATGAATGATGATGATTTATTTATTATAAAATCAATAAATATTATTTTTCCAACAATTTCCTTTATACTTAGGTATTTTTTCTGAGTAGATGGATATTTGCGTATCCCCTATCTAAGTAAGTGATTCCCCTATCTAAGTGAGTGCAGTGGAAATGAGAGCATTGAGAAGTATGTGTGGAGTCACTTTGCAAGAGAGAATAAGAAATGAGGTGATCAGAAAGAAGTGTGTGTGGTATAAATGAGGACGTTGTGTCGAAGATTGAGAAAGGTATGTTGAGGTGGTTTGGGCATGTGTAGAGGATGGATGAAAGTAGATTGACTAAGAAAGTGTACAATGGAAGAGTGGATAGAAGGGTTGGAAGGAGAAGACCTCACCGGACTTTCACCGATAAAATTGGTGAAATTCTAGAGAAAGGTCAGGTCAAGAGTACTCTAAACCGACGAACGTGCATGAAGAATATCATGAAAGTAGATGAAGCGAAAGAGGTGTGTCAGGATCGTAGCAAATGGAGATCTGTGATCTCTGCCTACCCCTCTAGGAATGAGGTGTGATTTTTATGTATGCATGTAAGTATAATGCAGTTAAGTGCTGTTTGGAGACATCGTGCAAAACGCAATGAAAAATAATGGCTGCCGCAACCGGGCACGCAGAACCTGCGTTGCGTACCCAGCTAACTGCGTATGCGTGAGCGTAGACGTATGCGTTACCCAGTGTGACATCGGGGTACGCCGTAACCACGCGCGTGACTACGACGTGGTTACGTTACGCATCCGGTGTGCCCGAGTCTTACCTATTTTGATATCACTGACGGTGACGTAACAATTATAAGTTCTTCAACTGCGATCAATTTTAGCTGATTTCTATTACAAATCGAAGTCTATTTCAGTTTGGCAATAGCATGTAACTGGATAAAACTTTTGCAACTTTACTTACGGATATCGAATGGCTATATTTCTTTATACTTGATATTCATTTCTTTCGTAAAGTTTTATCGTTTTCGGCAGTTTTTCACGATAAATGAAAGTTTGGCTAACACGTACCATGTACTTATATCTTTCTAACTTACATATTTACGACACATTTTTGTACTAAAACTTTAGCTGTTACGTATAAATTTGAGCCTTAGCAGAAAAATATGATCCATCAGATCAATTATTAGAAGGTACTAACTTAGGTACTAAGATATATTGCTAGCATATCACATTGTCTTATCTTAAAGCAAGCATTTTTCTTTATTGGACATTTTTAAATAGTCAATTCAAGAATTTTCATGATGAGTTTATGAATGATCACTGTTATTTGAATTTAATAAAAGAGGCTTGACTTATTTGCTGAAATAAAAATAAAGAATATTGATGTCATCTCTCGGATACGGAGACAGTCAACAAAATTGTAATTAATCCAACGTGCAAATACCCATTATTAATTTCGCAATTCATTTTCATCAAGCCCTGAATATTCATTATTTAGTTATTGGATGCAAATTAATTTAATTTATTTGCCGATTCTCCCGATCTATATTAATATTACCTATCTGTAAAAAGGTCGAGTATGTAATTTTGTTGCTATGCTCCATAGAGTTGTTGACTTAGACTCCAGTTGTTGACTAGACTAAAACACCTCCCTCAACCATTAAAAAATAAATCAATGCCAAGCAATTAAAAGGAATTCCACCTAAAGTGAGTATTACCTCAGGGAAAAATTTGACTATGTATTAAAATATAAAATACCAGCGACCGCTCACTAAGGCCATTACACCCATGCGAAGCTGGGGCAAGTCCCTAGTTATACATATAAACCTTCCTCTTGAATAATCAAAATCCGTTGCGTAGTTTTAAAGATGTAAGCATACATAGGGACAGACAGACAGCGCGAGGTGACTTTGATTTATAGGTACGAGTATACTTGTGGTGATAAATGTAGAGCGTAAACCATAACTGCGTTTGACAAATTTGGACCCATTCAAAAGTTTAATAATAGGTACCTATACATATTACTATACATATTTATTAGCCGCGTGGTGCCGGCAGAGTAGAGTTCGTACCACCCCATGTCTGCCCGTGGGTATCGTACGAGGCGATTAAGGGTTTCCGGTAGATGGGCAGCAGCGCTTCCCGTGCTGACAACATAGTCCGAAATACAAACTGCGGTCACCAACCCGCCTGCCCAGCGTGGTGACTATGGGCAAATACCCCCCATGGCAGTCTTATGGCGTGTCCTGGGGGAGGCCTACGTCCAGCAGTGGACTGCAATAGGCTGATGATGATGATGATACATATTACATACACGGCTGAAAATTGTAGACAAAACTGCAGGGTTGCCGTTTTGCGAATGAGATGTACTTGGAAAATGTCCCTAAATTCCTTAGTCGAATCTTACGACATGCACGAAAGGAGATGCAACTTATATTTTTATACAAATCAGTATATTTTGTAAAGTGATCAAAATAGTGCGCAGTTAAAAAGTGTTTTCCAAACGTGTGTATAATAAAGTATCAATAAAACTCAAAATTGACAGCCCTGATACTAACATGACGGAAATAATCCACTGCCAAGTTGTATAAATGTTGTTCAGTACGGAAAGGTATCTAAGTACTACATGTCCCGATAGTTTTACGCTGTTCTTGCGGCTGACGTATATCGTAATAGACGCCGATCTTCTTAATAAAGTTTGGTCAATGAAACTGTTTTCCTTAGTTTTTACTCAACTGCGCCAGAAAGAGGGTTATGTTTTACGAGTGTATGTTTGTATATTTTTTTGGTAAACTAGAGCCTAAGGCTTTAAGCTTGAGAGGTATCATTTGATTCGTCTTCGATTTCGACTAGAGAATGCTACTAATTTGTGATATTAGACATTTTGTATGGGAATGTCTGAATTTAAGGTTAGACAGATTTTGGTAAGAAATAGACTTTTTGTGACTAAATAACCTTACTCTTCGTTTTCTTTGAAAATTGGAGGAGGATTGATGTTATTTTTTGTTTATACAAAGGCGTGCTTTACTAAATAATATTTGTGCAAGTATAACATATTATAAAAGAAATATTATCTTTACTCTCTGTCGGTAGGTTACATAGCTATTTTCCTTGTAACCGGAATAGGTAGGAAAAAATATTATTATGTTTACAAAGAAAACGTATTAGATAAGTCATTTTTCTCAAGTACTGTGTATCATACAAGATTATTATAATATTTTTAAAAGTAAATTTCTTTCTATTTATTGTTATGTTTTGTGTACAATATAGAATAAGAATAAGGTTTACTTTTTTATTAGGAACGAAATAAATAAAATTTATTAATAATTTTATAAAAATTACACTTAATTACTACGAGTAGGAAGTTCATGACTGAACGAATAGTCGCGATCCTGGTCGCGATCAACCGGTTGGTCATCCCAGCTTGAGAGGTATTATTAGATTCATCTTGTTCGGAGAGCGACACTAGACATGGGGTGACTTTTTGACTTAAGTTCCTGTGTCCCCTGGCTGGGACAGAGGGCCTTCACAGATCTCTTCTATCCCGTTCGATTCTGAGCGTCGCGTTTTATCGCTCCAGCGCCCGTAGCATGAATTTAGTGAGAGCGAGATATGTCACATTTAAAAGTCAAATTAACAGAGCTAATAATCTAAGACTGTATGAATTCGCCCTGAAAGAAGTGCTTTGCAATCCCTTTTTACACGTAAAGTACATACACTTACAAGTCTAATCATTACATAGCTCTGTGAATTTCTCGCGTAAATGTGAGCCATCTCGCTCCCACCAAGTTCATGCTACGGGCGCAGGTCTTCCCTACATTCTTCGCCTCTGCAATGACCGTCCGCCGCAAGGTCTGCTTAGGACGGCCACGCTTGCGCTTCCCTTGGGGGTTCCAATCCAGGGCTTGCCATTGGCAAGACATAGGGTAAACACATTAATTTTTTTTTTAATCAGTTGGTTATTTCAAAATGGTAAGTGGTTATTTACTGTTGTGGTAATAAGCTGGCTAGGTAAGGAATATAAATGATTTCAAAACAGCTCTAGGTATATTATTTCATACTCCTATCGTAGTAGGTGCTTGTTTCGTAGTCATACCGTGTTCGTAACAAATACGAGTACTACGATCGTAGCTTGTGGCGCTCGCACGGTATAACATAATAATGCATAATTAAGCATAAAATTAAAATTAGTCCTACCTGTCCCTTTCCTTCTCAGCTATTTATGTTAAGAATGGAGAGGGACAGGCCTGTTTAAGTTTACGTTTAAGTGTGACGATCAGAGTTAATAATATACCTATCGATAATATCTATCTACTAATTATCTAAAATAAGGAATGTTTCCGCTGTATACGAATCTCCCTGTTAATTTTGTCCAAAATTATTACTTACTTTCTTTATTATTTATTGTACACATAAAATTTTGTTTAGACAGTATGTGGTAACAGAAATAATAATGGCGAGCTTATCTCTAAAAGAAATTTCTTCCATCAAATCATTCCGTAGGTACAGAGAAAATTTTATAATATCTAAAAGGAAATGAAAGAATGAAGTAAACTTTACTTCATCTATTTACAATGTGATTGGCGAACTTTCCAGACTGTCTTGTAAAACTACGGTTCAAAGACGAAGTTAATTTAATATCAAATTAATCTTTTAGAGCGGTACATTTAATTAATTATTATGATATTTTATTTTCTATTTTTTTCGTCCGCCGTTTTCTTCGCGTTACTGGGTCATTTGAAAGGTCGACTTTTCCAATCTCATTTGATTTCCTCTCCAACTTGATATTTTAACTATTTCTTAAGGCCAATTTTATCAATGGTTAGGGTAGCCTAAGTGAGAAATAAAGGTATCTTGATCTAGTTTTAGAAAAAGACAGCATCAACTCTATCCTTCAGATAGGCTATCTGACCATTCGAAACCAAGACCTATGGCGTAATACGAGTAGGCACAACAATCGCGCCATTATTTCATCTATTATACAGGCTGATTTTTGGTTGACAACTTTTCCGAAAATTAGGGAATCTCCTCATCATCACGATCATTTTTCTCCATGGAATATCTGGGAAGTGTCAAGTGTCTGATAAGTGAAATATTAGGATCCAAAGTTGAGTAAATAGACTACGTTATTCTGCATTAATGCACATTGACGCATGTGGCAAGATTTTTTCACAAGAAATAATTAATATCTGTTTATGAAAAAACTTGCATAAACAGCCAGACTGTTTTGTTGTGACCAGGGATTTGGTATCTCCTCTTCTGGACACTATAAATTTCGCCCGATCAAGTAATAAAAAAAAATTACTTTTATAAATTAACTGGGAAATTATCATTTCCCAACATTTTTTTGGTATAAATTTACTTTATTTGATGTATAGAGTACGTACCCTTCGTTAAGGGTGGCAACGAGAAAACACCTTGTACTAGTTTGATTTATTTGAAGAAATCTGCAGATATCTTCACATTCGTGTCGTCTAAATAATAACATCGTTATCTCGGGTTGAGGCATGTTCGGTATTTGCATGAGTAAAGCGAAATGTTGCTCTGTACCGAGCACTGTACGATAAATGTTCGATGGATACGTCGCCTCGATATAATTTACCTATATATGTATAATATGATTTCAAATGACAATATGGACGATGCATGCAGATACGGGTATACCTATTATAGTAGAACTTTTTAAGTAATAATTTTATATTGCATAACAACTAATAGCATAAACCTCTTTTCGCAGAATATCGTTTGGCATTAACTCATTTAGCATACATTGAAACCCATATTTCTGTAAGTCAGAATTATCTGTACGCATAATTTTGGTATCCATAATCATCACATCGCAGAAAGTTCAAAACCAGATTCATCTTTTGGCATATATTTCTTATCCATAACTATTTAAAAGTAGAACCATCATTTCGAACCATAATGCTTACAGCAAGAATCATCTTTTATGATTATTGCAACACTTTATTACACAGAATGTGGGTACCTTAAAGCAATAGGAGCTAATATAAGATTAGTATAATTTTATTTTCTGATTAATTTAATTGTTTTTTTTTCTAATAATTGTAATAAATAAAAGTTGATTTAATGATAATTATTTGGTTTTTATATCCTTGCCCATGAGAGCATGTTCGTTTCTGGCACTCGCCGGCCGCTGCCGCGGCACGCTCGCTTCGCTCGCTCGGCTCGTGCATAAGAGGTCACAGTTCTAACCTAACCTAACCTACGCATTTTTAAAGAAGAAAGTAACCCAATCTATATTATTCTAATTGAAATTCTATGATCTTCATAGTATGCCTAGTTAAATTATGCCAAATAATCTGTACTCTAAATGAACGTTATGCTAAATGATATTATACAAAATTATAACTATGCCAAAGGTAAATATGCCAATAAAAATTCTACTATCTTAAATGTATGCCATTCTAAATTCGGTCATAAGCACATTATACCTAAAAATATTTATGTCAAATATTTTTTATGCCTAATAAATGATCGACTAAAGAAGTTTCTGCGAAGTCAGTTATCCCAAATAGGTTTCGGAGTATCAAGTTTCTACCAAATAGACCGCCCCCTGCAGATACACATAATCATGATAAAAATAAAAAAACCTTTTTAAAAACAAGCTTTTATTTAAATGCGCTAAAAAGAAAAAATAAACTTTTACACTAAAACTTTTACTGTTAATTTATAACGTCATTTCAAATTTAACACATTTGACACAATTTATATGTTATAAAAGCTTGTCGCGACATTTAAGTACTCGTATTTACTTTCTTAGTTTTAAATTTTTAATAAGTCAAGGTGAGGCCGTGCCGAGGACTGAGTGGCTTGATGACATGATGTCGTGAACATACCACCTCGGGGCACCGGGGCGAACCCTGTTGTATATTACTCTCTTACTCTTCTACACGAAGCTCTGGAAGGGTCGACGGATATTTCTTCGATATGCGTGGGAACAATATGGGAAAATCTGAAACATCAACACAAAGATGCTGCCTAATAAACATTTAAAAGTAAGAACGTAAATACGAGTACTTAAATGTCGCGACAAGCTTTTATAACATATAAATTGTGTCAAATGTGTTAAATTTGAAATGACGTTATAAATTAACAGTAAAAGTTTTAGTGTAAAAGTTTATTTTTTCTTTTTAGCGCATTTAAATAAAAGCTTGTTTTTAAAAAGGTTTTTTTACCTAAATTTTATTTTATACTAAAAATATCTGTTTCAAAATAGATTTTCAAGTTTTAGAAGTCCGCCATATTGGATTAAGAGTGACGTCACATTTTTTTCGAGTTACTCTCAGCTAGCCCTTTAATTTGATACCCATATTGTAGGAATGCATTAAAAATAATTGGTCCGCCATTGTGGGTATGCCGCCATGTTGGATTTAGAATGACGTAACACTGTTAATCATGCATTGTCATCCGAACTGAACGTGCTCACCAAATTTCAGCCCAATCGGTTGAGGGCAAGTGCCTTAAAATTGAGTTGTAAGATTTCACCCGAACAAATATACATTGCAAGTTAAATAAAAGCTTGTAATAATTAGAAGTCCGCCATATTGGATTAAGAGTGACGTCACATTTTTTTCGAGTTACTCTCAGCTAGCCCTTTAATTTGATACCCATATTGTAGGAATGCATTAAAAATAATTGGTCCGCCATTGTGGGTATGCCGCCATGTTGGATTTAGAATGACGTCACACTGTTAATCATGCATTGTCATCCGAACTGAACGTGCTCACCAAATTTCAGCCCAAACGGTTGAGGGCAAGTGCCTTAAAATTGAGTTGTAAGATTTCACCCGAACAAATATACATTGCAAGTTAAATAAAAGCTTGTAATAAAAATGTTCCACGGATTTGGTTTGTGATTAACACTTTAAAAAGATATGATGTTATAGTTAAGTGCTATTATTTAAGTAAGTTAAACTATGATTTAAGTAAGTTAAGCAGATATGTGTGTGTTCATATAGGGTGACCATAAATTATTCGATGAAAATGGAATAACTTGAATGAAGAAAAGTAGTTGATGGTTATTTATTTTAGTTATTTATTTTCAAGACTAATGAAAGAAGCAGAACATCTTTTTCTAAGCAGCAGCCCTACAGAATTCCGATTATTAAGTATTAATTGATGGGATTATGAGTTAAAAATTATTGTTGATTATTGTATCTAGAATATTGTAAGTACGAGTAGGTATACTTGTAGATAATCTTTCATACACAATCTAACTTTATTTTATTGAAGTTTTCGTGGAATAGAACTTCTGGTATAAAAATAAAATACCTCATAAATAGAAACCCGGCAAAATTTTAATACGTGTTGTTTGAAGTTGTTGTTTTGATATAAAGTTTTAGAATACCTATAACAGTATGGTACAGGAATATTGTTGTGAATATTTGGTACATACAAAGGTATAACAATAAACAATTTTCTATTAAACTAAGTTTTTTTGGTATTTATTAGCTCGGTTATTCTTTTTGGATTGGAATATAATATTATTTCGTGGTATCTCTAAATACGTAATATTAAGATGTTTGACCTACTTATATTTATTACTGATGTAGTCGGTAGTGACCTTGCCGCCGCTCCATGAGTCATAGATTCGAATCTCTGAAAGGATGCAAACATTGATTATGATGAATATCGGTGTTCGTTTCCGAGTCATGGATGATTCTATACTTATCTAGGTATTTATATACTGTTGCTTATTTATATATATATATATATATATATATATATATTATATATATATATATATATATATTATATATATATATATATATATATATATATATATATATATATATATATATATATATATATATATATATATATATATATATATATATATATGACGTATATGGGTCGAGTGGCGTGCCGTTAGGTGTGTCCGACATCTTCCAAAATCCGAAATAAAGAATGCGGCGTGTAGTAAACAAGCTTAATTAGGAATCTCAAACACTTTCACTGTATCTACGCACAAGATTACTAGGATTCTAGCGGATAACGTAGAAACGTGGTAAGTACAAGACAGAGGCTGATTAGCACCCGTGCTTCGCTCCAGACGCAACAAAAAGAACAGAATACCCTCCGGCTCAATTCAAACGATCCGGTGGTCGTTGTAAATCTACAGTGGCGCCCTCTCAGTACTCTGTCTTGTCTTTACCCAAGTGACAGTTGTCCTCAAGTCAGTGATAGCTGTCGACTTGACGTTTCTAACTTCAACGATTGAAAATAGATGGCGTTGGAGATCCGACTGTAGGATATGACATCTTGATCTCCGACACGGCCATTTTGACAACTCACGCGTCCTCGCGTGGGGTTTCTGGAAAGAAAGAGGATTTTGCAAAGTAACATGTATCACGCTCGGTCTTTCTGACCATTTTGACAGACTACCCGTCCTCGGGTAGAACCGATGAATCTGTGAACAAGATAACTCAAGGAAGTATCTGCGCTCGGCCATTCTGCCTTAACTTAAATTTAAAGACTTCTTATTACAATAGTTCATGAAATCACAAAAATCGCTCATCGACCGTCAAGTTCCCAAAATCTTTACGTAAAGACATAAAAAATAAAAGATAAGCAGACTCGCACATACGTTTAAATCAGTCAGACCTTTCCTTCGGTCAACATTACAGTAACAGTTAGTCATATAGCCAGTCCTTCGGCTATCTACTATGGAAACACAGTCCTTCGGTTTCCAACACACACATGTAGCACAGTCCATCGGCTACCTACTACGGAAACACGGTCCTTCGGTTTCCCACACACACACATGTAGCACTGTCCATCGGCTACAGCAGAAACTCGGTCCTTCGGTTCTGCCACAAATACATACTACTGTCTGTCAAGGGTTTGTCAAAGTCACAATTTAAAAAAACCGGTCAGTAACTTGTACATCGCATATGAAAATTCATTCATTTAGACTCTGAGGTCACATTAATTTCGATATCAAAATTACTAGGAACTTGATGGTCTGGCACCCTACGGACCCGATCGTGCGAATATTTGTAGGTTCGATTTGAAGACAAAGATTTTAGTCGGTATCTATCACCATCTAACAATTAAATTTTATACGGTCCTTAAAATTTAGGATCTAGTTTAACTTGATTACGTTTTTCATTCTTAATGAACACATCTAAGACACGTCGTAGACGTTCCAACCCCTGCTCTCCTGTAGAATACAATACCAGCAGGTCATCAATGTAAGAAACAATATAACTATGAGCTAATTCACCTAAAGCTTTTGCTATAGCCCGCTGATAAACTGAACTGGCGTTCTTTAAACCAAACGGCATGGCACACACAAGGTAAATAATTCCAAAACAAGGCTACAGTATACACAATCCATATAGAGTAACGTCAGTCAAGTAAGTCTAGTTGCCTCAATCTAGCAACTATTGGAAACTTCCATCCAGCTTCCGTAAACCAGTCTAGTCACTTCCATCCAGTGACACTTGAATACCTCTATCCGGTATCCGTAAACCACTCTCAATCAGTCAACTCAACATTAATTTGAACATGACGGTCCATCCCCGTCAAGTTCGCACAGATTATCATCACGGTCACATGTCAGCATGTCATTGGTAATGTCATTCGCAGGCATTCGCCTAAGTCTGTCATGTGCGTACTTATAGGTTCTATTGGAATTAAGGGCTTTAAGAACATAACGATTACCTTCAAGTACCTCCGATACCCTAAAAGGACCTCTATACTTCGGATCAATTAATCGAATTTCGAGTTCACCTGTAGTTACACGAGTTTTTGGCAAACCTGTTGTAAAATAACTGGAATATTCACCTAAAATAGTTAAAAGATCTGACTTTTTACAAGAGGGTATATCTGTGTCAACATTACTAAAGTCGTTACTGATACTAGAATCGGTTAAAACGTCACAATTTAAAACTGTCAAATTATTTTGTTTTGAAATGCTAAAATTATTTGTTGACAAGTTAATAACGAAGCCTTGACTCAATATTTCACGACCTAGCATAATATCACTACGCATATACACATCGGGTAAAACATGTAATAAAAGTTCTGAACAATAATCATTAATTTCAACATTACACAGTATTTGCTGGGTGCTGAATACACTGGTTTGACCAATTCCCGTTAGAGAGACAGTTTTAGCAATTCTTTTACCATTGAAACTTGATGCAACGCTTTCTTTTATTAGTGAACACTCAGCACCCGAATCAAAATGAAAATCATAAAATCTACCTTGATTATTAAGAGCGCTGGTCGGTGGTAAAGCGGTAAGTGCAACTATCTTTCGTGGATTCAGACGAATTTGACCTCGGCGCACCTCGAAGCCTAGGTACTCTACTTTTTCTTTCAGGAATGAGCACTTTTTAGGATTTAACGAAAATCCCTTCCCAGAAAGAACTTCTAATACTACCTTTAGTCTATCGAAAGCTTCGTCGATGTTACTGGCCACAACTAGCACGTCATCCATGTACACTACAACGTACTTGTTCACGAGATCGCCTAGAGCATGTACGAGGCTATAGAAGTTTGTCCTATACCAGTCATAGAAACATTGTCATAAATTCGCTTACCACTAAATTTCAAAGCAATCGATTCTTTAACTAAGGAACACTCTGAACCTGAGTCGTAAGTAAATGGGAATGACTCACCAGAGTGACGCAGAGAACCCGAAGGCGCATTCACAATGCACACGTCTACTCGCTTTTCCTTAGCTGGACCAGTTCCAGTGCCGCCGCCGGTACCGTTGTTCCCCTCCTTGATTTTCCTCTTCGGGCAGTCGGATGCATAGTGGCCTTGTTCCCGGCAGTTGAAGCAGGTGATGCGATCGGTTCTCCCTGTAGGTTGGTTGGTCGAGTTATGGTCCCCGTGAAAGGACCTGTGTTTGGACCGGTCATCGTGCTTCTTCGAATTGGCTTTGTTGCGACATTGAAGAGATTTGTGGCCTAGTTGTCCACAATTAAAGCACTTGATGGTCACAGCAGATCCATTAGGTCGGTTTCTTTTTAGGTCGGGTCCATTACGATAAATACTTGATGAATAACTTCTCTTCAGGAACGAGACAGCCTTCAGTTCCTTTTGTAAACGGTTACGCGTCTTGATGTCAGTCGTTATAGCAATCCTCTGAACACGTGGCTCTTGTTTTGAAATATGAGCTAAGACAGTGGCTATTGCTATCTGTTCTGTAGTCAGTCCATTCCACCTTGCCATTAAGGATGTTATGAGGGTAGCGGCGTATGAGGCCGGGCACTCGTTATCTCTCGGTTTCTTGTCGTGCATACTGATGAGAAAGGAAGCAGCAGTTTCAGGACAGTCATACCTTGCTACGAAAAGCTCCTTAAAATCGGCCCACGTCATATTAGGAAACGATATTGAAGACAGCCAAGATGATGCTTCGCCCTTGAGTGCGTGGCTTAACGCGATCATCAGAGAAGATCCATGGCGATGTCGATCTGTGATACACATGTCCGCGGTCGTCGTATCCAAGCTCGGGCGTCGATGTCTCTTTTCTCTGGGTCGAAATCAGGAAGGCGAATAGAGTCCGAAGATGCAGGTAGTTTTATTGCTTGCACCAACGCCAGAAAATTTTGATTTTGTTGCTCGAAGAGAAGACGCCATTTTTCTTCGCTCGAGTCACTATTTGAAGCACGTGTTTCATGTGGGTGATCCGGGTTGCATCCCACGCCTGATGACGTATATGGGTCGAGGTGCGTGCCGTTAGGTGTGTCCGACATCTTCCAAAATCCGAAATAAAGAATGCGGCGTGTAGTAAACAAGCTTAATTAGGAATCTCAAACACTTTCACTGTATCTACGCACAAGATTACTAGGATTCTAGCGGATAACGTAGAAACGTGGTAAGTACAAGACAGAGGCTGATTAGCACCCGTGCTTCGCTCCAGACGCAACAAAAAGAACAGAATACCCTCCGGCTCAATTCAAACGATCCGGTGGTCGTTGTAAATCTACAGTGGCGCCCTCTCAGTACTCTGTCTTGTCTTTACCCAAGTGACAGTTGTCCTCAAGTCAGTGATAGCTGTCGACTTGACGTTTCTAACTTCAACGATTGAAAATAGATGGCGTTGGAGATCCGACTGTAGGATATGACATCTTGATCTCCGACATATATATATATATATATATATATATATATATATTTATATATACACATACACAAGAGCTCAAGGATCTAAGTTCGGGGCTAGATTAATGTGTTGTCAAGGATGTGAACTTTATTTATTCATAAAACAGTCCTATAAAGGAGTCTCAACGTAAGATACATTTAAGTTCCTCAGCATTACATAATCTCTTGATTGTTAATATCAAGGGTAGGATTATCTTGATGGTCTTCGAATAGAAGCCGGAACGGATCGACAGTCATGGCTATTCAAATGAAACGCTGATTACCTACTTCCTAGCCGTGACACCATTAAGTTTCCTGTGTAATTTGATAAGACATCTATTATTTTTATTTCAACGTTAATGAATAATTTAATTGTCACATTATCGAAATTCGTTGCTAATTTGAAATGAGCGGTATGGTGGTGAGATTGGCGCGGCGCGACAGCCTGAAAAATGTCTATCAATAAGTACTTCAAATTAATAAAGTTTTACCTAAACGATGAATTAAATAAGTTAATCCTAAAGTTTTTAAATGCTTGTAAAGTTAAAATTAATAAAATGCGATACAAATTTATTTTATAATGTATTTTCAGGGTTAAATGTAATTGAAAGTTTCCAGACAGTGTAGAAGCACGTGACGCCATTTTGTTTATGACAACAATCTTAAAACAATGATAGGTATCAATGTAGGTAATAATTAGTTCTTGGTAATAATAATATAAAACAGCATAATTATACAGGGTTTAACAAAAGGGTTTAACAAAATGCGAAATGTTAAAATAGCCTACTACAAGGAACCTATCTCGCAAAACTTGAGTCTCAAAATTATATGTCTACTAGTTGACGTCCGCGACTTCGTCCGCGTGGACTGCAGAAAAAACAAAGTGTTGAAATTATCCGGGATAAAAATGTTTCCCCGGAATAAAAAGTAGCCTCAAAGTAAAGTAGATCAGAAAGAAGTTTTGTATAACGTAACGTGTGATGATATGTGGACTTGGTGACGAAGATTGAGAAGGGTATGTTGAGGTGGTTTGGACATGTGGACAGGATGAGTGAAAGTAGACTGACAAAGAAAGTGTACAACGGAAGAGTGGATGGAAGGGTTGGAACCACTCCATCCACCACCAAGACCTCGCCGGATCTTCACCGATCAAATTGGTGAATTCTAAAGAAAGGTCAGATTAAGAGTAGGTACCCTAAACCGACGAGCATGCATGAAGAATATCATGAAAGTAGATGAAGCGAAAGAGGTGTGTCAGGATCGTAGCAAATGGAGATCCGTGATCTCCGCCAACCTCCGGGTAAGAGGCGTGATTTTTATGTATGTATGTAAAAAGTAGCCTATGTGTTAATCCAAGGTGTCAGCTACCTTCATACCAAATTTTATTCAAATCGCTCCAGCCATTTTTACGTAAAATAGTAACAAACATCCATCCATCCATCCATACTTACAAACTTTCGCGTTTATAATATTGGTAGGATTTTTCAAAATTGACGTCTATACTCTGTATAAGGCGAAGGTCATCCTAAAGGTCTTTTTAAAATAGCATATTTTGGAAGCATTACAAGCAGCCACTAAATTTAGTGTAAGCCAAACCATAGAGGAATAAGATGTCATAGAGTGCTAATGTCATACTAACTGTTTCGATGCACCATTAGACTTTTCGGTGCCTCACAATTCCAGTCATTGACACTTAGATTCTATTAGTGTAATGTATAGTAATGTGCTACATTACTAATGTATTATAATGTATAGTAATACAATTTAAGTGTCAAGGACTGGAATTGTGAAGCATCGAAAAGTCTAATGGTGCATCGAAACTGTTGGTATGACATTAGCACTCTATGTCAACATCTTATTCCTCTATGGCCAAACATAGCCATGTTAAACTAATATTGCCGGTTTAACAAGCCTATAGCGATGTCTCGCTTGCACAATGGAAATAATCCTGCTCTTAGAGTTCATCTCATATCTCTTAAAGCTCTAAGTACTCTCTTAGACTACTCACAGTAGCATATAGCACCTTTATTTTGTTACACCGAATCTAGAGCAATGAAATGAGCATGAAATCAGCTGTACACTGTCGGCGACAGGCTCTGAAACAAAAAATATTCCAAGAGAAGCCTTCCAATGTTTATTATCTGTACTTATTATCCAGCTCTAGTAGGTATATTTTTTTTGCAAATGTTAGTCTTTTTACCTTTCATGAAGTACATAGATGTATAAAGAATGAAATATACTCGTACATACCTACACACATGAACGTATAAAGAACAACGGACGTATGCTCCGTTATGGAGGCGCGTTACGCATGTATCTTCTTCATGTATTTTCTAGTAGGCGCCGAGCTTACTATGGTTTATGGTGGATAACGCGTCAATACACATCCTTACATCATGGAATATCATTACCGAGCTTACTATGAATGCTTCACTCTATGTATTGACAACAATCTGTCCGTTATTCTTTACACGTTCATAGAAAAGGCTGATGCTAATGCGGAACTTTACTAGAATACATCAGCTGCATCTCGTTGCTGTCGCAAGAGTTGATTATGAAACTCAGGCATTCTCTCACATAATAAGCTAGCAATTTATCACTTATCATTTACATCTTTCTCTTCTATACTAAACGTAGCTATGGGATCTCCTTTATCATCCTGCAGTTCTGGCTATTGAATTATATGATTATCTGCGAAGGGCATAATATTCCCTTTTTATTTAAAATATAACGTATGGAGTTAGCGAAACACTGGGCAACTTTTTCACTTGGCATTATGTAATATATGTAATAATTTACATTTGTTTCACCTTGCTACGTAATTAATAGATTTTGTTCGTTACCTGCAAGCGTAGGAAAGCAAGCAAGTTATCTAGCAAATGTTTACATTGGCTTTTATTTGATAAAATATAGTACCTTCGCTACAATGCATTACTATTTGTCTTCAGCTCCAGAAATTTCTGCTCTCAGAATAACAAATGATCATACTTAGTTGCCCTTGTATGTTTTTGTTGCAACATAGAAGCATGCATTTCGTTTTATGGAACTGCCAGTAAAGTAAGTATCATGAATGAAGGACAATAAGGAGATGTGATAATACAAGTAAAGGACTATACAGCGCAATATAAATGTTAAAAAGCACTACAGTAGCGCGGCGTGACACTGTAGCGGATCTTCCAGTACACAGAAATACTGATCCGCGCCGCTCCAGTTAAGTGCAGCTTCAGTGTCACAGAATAGATATTAAACCGTACAGTAGTGGCGCGTCCCGATACTGCGGAGATTTCAATCAACAGAAATGCCGCTCTACTGGACGAGTATAGTCGCTAGAGTGTGTTTAAGCTCATACGAAATCATAGAAAGAACATTATTTTCGAGCATCAGCGCGGGAGGCCTATATTGCGGTTTAATCTTTAACCAGTGTTTACCTCGCTAGACTGTAGTATAGCCACTCATCATTCGCGGCACACCGACACAATATTCTATTTACAAGCGTTGTATGTCACCTCCTGTTTGTTCTTACTTCATAGCGATATTCCGTCTGACTTGGTGTCTTTGTTGCTTCAGTATTACAGCTTCAGTATCCTCGAGTATCTTTGATATTGGAGCGTGCAATTTACTTTCAGTATCACAAATTTTAATATTCAGTTATCTCTAAACCTGTACAGGTAGTAAAGTCAACCTTACTGCCTTACTGTAGCTAATTTAGAATAGTTAGTGGATTTAGGGTTCGAAATAGCCAAATTTAAGATGTATATCTTAAGCATCTTCTTCTTCAGCCTATTGCAGTCCACTGCTGCATAAGACATACTAAAGCTGGATGTATCTATGTTAAGATGCTCCTTTACCGAATGTGTTGAACACATTGTTCATATACTGGTAGTATTATGTTTAAATAGGATGGTGAGAATATCCTGTTGTAAGGTAGGTAAGTACTTAATAAATTAAATAATTTAGCTTAAAATGGGGTTGAATAAAGGTACACAGGCCATTTTTATAAAAATTCATATGCTTTTAAAATATTAAATATTTTAGTATGTTTGAAATTATCTATAATATAAATCCTTGAAATGTTATTTTCAGTTTACTGGCGATGGTGACATTATTGAATTATGATACATACAGACTTTTACAGGTATTCAATTACTAGTCTCTACTACCTAGTAGGTTGTATAAAAGTATTAATAATTGATTTTGTAGTACCTACCTATATAGTAGCTACTTACAGACTTCTATCCCTTTAGAAGGCTGTTATTTGTTCAGCTCTTGAGTCTTTAGCTCCGAACCTTTTCGAACGCCCAATTCAATCTTGGGACCAGGGGGGTAATTCAGCAAAAAATTTAAGCCGAAATGCAACCACTGACGAACCGTTAACGAAACGCAGTGCGAAGCGGTATTTACTTACTGCTTGAATAATACGCTTAGATCAATAATACGGTATATTTTAGCACGCAGCGGTCACAAATGACAAAATAAAAAAAAAATTGTCTCGTGCTGAAATGTGTCTATTTACCTCACGTGATTATTACTTCGTACCGAGCGTCTACAACGGTCCCATTTCAACTTCGTTCCGGTTTATTTTTTTTTGCAGAATTGCCCCCAACCACCGATATTTGAAATCATCTACAGTTTTATTTGCTACTCAATCAGCCTTAATAAACTTCAATGGATGTGGATTTTTATACAATAATCATTTCAGCTTACACATTCGTTTTCCAATTCAATTTACAAATGAGCTTTCATCGTAAAAGATTCGTATTTTTTATTAGGAATTTGTGATTATTGGAGTTTCCCGAGAGTGGAATGAATGGAAATATTGAATAAGTATTTTCGATATGAGATTTGCAATGTTTTCGTAGGTCTTCATAATATACTTATACCTACTTAGAGTAGATTCGTAATGAATTCTGACTAATCGAATGGACGTTTTCTAGACGACACGACAACAACCCGACCACGATGATGGGATTAGATGACGAAATGTTGTAGTCGTGTCGTTGTCGTGTGGTCGAGTGGGAAAACAAGCTATACTATTTAATTAATAGGTGCTTCCAAAAAAGCCGTGGTCGTCGCGTGACCGTGTCATTTAGTGCAAAATGCCCAATGACTGACGGATCAACGAACAGCCTTTACTGCTGATTTTCAAGACTTGAAACTTGGAGGGTGTTTTCTTTGAATGGTGTAGATATCTGATAAGAAAGGATTTCCTGAAATTTCCACAGGAACAAAAATAAAAAACAGCTAGCCGCTAGCATAATGATGAGAATGAATTTGTAGTTCTAACTATATTATTTAATTTTTAAAATTTTATTGTCACTTTTACAGATTTTTTGTATAATCTATGGCTCTTCTCATTTGCGCCAGCGTTTGCCATCGTTTTATCCATCCATGTATATATTCATACAGAAGACCCAATTAATCCATCTTCCTACATACATATGTACCTATAGATATGCGAAATAGATATACAGGGGTACATTGCATAATCGAACTAATAGTCAGATATGCGCATCCCAGTATAGGCATATTATACTAAACAGATATAAATGAAATTGTATTAGGTGTTACAATTTGGAAGTTCATATATTCACTATGGGTACGCCCACCATCGGGCTCTACACCCTCCACTGACCCTCGGATCTGATAACTCATAACTGCGAAAATAAGCACTTGCACTACCTACAATCGCCACAAGAAACCAGATCCAAGTACCTAGCATGCAAGATAATACATCACACTATCCCGAAATAAAAAACTAGATTAATAATCTCTAATAACTCTAAAACCCAACAGATTAATTAATAAATTAATAGGTTTTAGAGTTTCATTATTAATGGTTTACTAAAAGAAAAAAATTAGCATACCACTAATTATGAAACTCTAAAACCCAACACATTAATTAAACAAATCATAATTAGTGGTTTACTAATTTACTAATTTCGTGGCTCATAAAAAAGCTCAGGATCGCACAGCGTGCGATGGAGAGAGCTATGCTTGGGATCTCTCTGCGTGATCGAATCAGAAATGAGGAGATCCGCAGACGTACAAAGATCACCGACATAGCTGAACGGTCCAGCAAGCTGAAGTGGCAATGGGCAGGGCACATAGCTCGAAGAACTGATGGCCGATGGAGTCGGAAAGTTCTAGAGTGGATACCACGTATCGGCAAGCGCAGCGTGGGAAGGCCACCCGCGAGGTGGACGGATGACCTGGCCAAGGTTGCGGGCGTCGGTTGGATGCAGGCTGCTTCCGACCGGTCGGAGTGGAGGTTGTTGGGGGAGGCCTATGTCCAACAGTGGACTTCTCAGGGCTGTAAATGATGATGATGATGATGAAAGTTTTTTTATGCGCTAAGGCATGAGGCTTATTCTACAGGGCCGCACGGGTCACTGCAAATAACATTCACAGTAGTTGAGATGTCTGCCGGTCTAGTAAAAACATTTTATCTCAGACCCTACTGGCAGTCAAACCGTATCTGCCACGGCCCGGTGGACCCGACCTACTGTCGGACAAATGGTGTCTGCCATGGCCTATATGGTAAAATAGAAATTTTGATTTTGGCGTTCAACGTGTTAAAAATATCTACTGGCAGTCATATGGTGTCTGTCAAAGCGTTTAACGTGTTAAGAAATGAAGAACGAGCGGTAATTGTACGCAATTCTTTGTAATCCACATCCGTAGTATAGGTATATTGACATTATAACACCTCCATTTTGTAAATGCTTCATGTGGCTAACAGTGTTGTTGTCGCAAGTTGAATGATGACCAAGTTCATAAACCTATTTAGTGCGCTGAGGTAAAAAATTGATCACAGTCAACAACTGTAGCTATACAAAGTTACACAAAATGATAATACCAATAAAAATTAAAATTTTGTAACAAATTCCAAAATAACGGCTAAGTAATGATGATCTAAAATTAATCAATATATCTTAATAAATTTGGAAGAAAATTTTAATTAAAATATATTCAAGGCAACATATTTTCCTTGTGTTTCTCTTGAAAGTGTACACCAATTTAATATTTAACGATGCTTGCTTCCTCTATAACTCAGTTCTGTAGGGAATAGAGTTTTCGGAAAGTAAACAAATATCCTCCAAACTTCCTTTCCGTTTCTTAAAGCATCCTCCTACACATCAAGGGGCAGTAAGATTAATTCTCAATCGAATCGATAGATAAATTTTCTGGAACACCTTCATTATGCGCTTTAGTTTGTGGAAATGTTACGATAACTAATTACGATGCGAAATAATGTTACATTGTCTAAGCATCCAGTATGCCAATCTATATATATGTATGTATATACATGATATAACAGAAAATTAAGAAAAATTCTTTGTAAACAGCTCACTATTGATAACCTGCCCGCAAAATTTGAGACCGGAAGCCACATGTTTGATATGTTTGAGACGGTTTGGACGAATAGTCGTAGGTACAAACCATAGTACACATTTATCTTACGTTTCTTTTACGCTGGCATCCAACTCAACCGTTAAATGAAATGGCGTACGAAGCATCTTTTATATCGTAAGCTTCGTTATCTGTGGTTACTACTATTACTAATAATATACGTTAGAATGACTACTGACAATATCAAAAACCCTGGTTTGTCATCCCGATTTGCAAATAGGTACGCCATATTACGAGTAATATCATGTTCCAACAATAACCACCAAGCCCAGTAACTACTCGTATCTTGCTCATTTTCGTATAAAATGACCGAGATAGCGATCAAACCGTGAACAAAACAGATGTCTCCGGAGACATCATTTATGAGGGTGAAATAGACCCTTGATGCTACGGCGACCGTATTTATAACATTACCCGCCCCTTTATTATGATTCTAGGTACCTACAAAAGTAATGTCATAGCAAAAACTGTATAATTATTGCTGTTTAATTTCTCTATTTTTTATTATTATTTAATTACTAGCTTACAATCAGTATCCAATACTATAAGTAGCTGTTTTTCTTTTAGTTAGAATGGCGTATCAGGTATTCCCACTCAGCAGTGGGTTGCCTTCAAGTGACTTTAGAACTTGTCCCATATGTATTTCCTTTTCAGGCGCCTTATACTGAGCTGATCACTAAGGCATTGTGCAAGTTTATTTAGATTGAGAGAAATGTTTTCTTTGTATGTTTCTGTGATGTGGTTTATTTCATCTTTGATTGTAGGGATATTGCAATATTTGTGTACTTCGTCACTTCTGGAGAACCAAGGAGCACTGACTATAGTTTAATTTCTTTATTTAAATGCTTTGCCCGTAATGAATAACGGATCAACGCACAGCCAAATCCACTGTGCTTAAAGATCTGAAACTTAGAGGGCATATTCTTTGTATAACGTAGGCATTCTTTATAAAAAGATTATCCAAAATTTTACCAGAAACGAGACTTCAAAAAGTTTTTGTGTACGAATTCCTGAGCGACCACTAGTCGCATATAAAATTCGTATTGCGTAATAGTAAATCGTAACGTTATACCACTAAACTACTTCACAATTCGAGTTTTCATTTCAAGTGAATTAAATATCAGCTGTAGTACCTAGTAACTAACATATGACCTGTGTGGTAGACTCTGCCTAAGCCGTATAGGCACAGATTACATAAAACAGTTACTACGTAAGGATAGGTACTGGGTTCGAATCCCGTTAGGGATAAACTTTCATGTGTTCAATATAGACGTGTTACTTGCGTCATGAATGTTAATTTTATCTATGTATTTTTATACGGTTGCTTCTTAGTATCTTCAACACAAGTCTCTAGGGATCCCTGGGATAGGTAATGCGTGCAAATATTTATTATTTAGTTTCCTAGTTATTTGGTTTTATTATCCACATGAATTTAGAATAGGTACACAAGGTCCTCCTCATTTTTTACTAGGGTACCTCTCCATGTATGTGGGACACCAACATCGTTGAAAGCACACAAAGTACCGCCCAAGTACTCCTCCAGTGCAAGGAGAAACTTCAGTTTAGTGGATGTCAGCTCTGAAACAACACTAGAACATTTCATTCGAGAAATATCCCGTGTACAACCCGTTAGTCTTTTATACGTTTTTTTTACTTTATGCCAAATGGTGAAATCTAGGAAGTAAAGCTGATGGAATGCTATTAAATTTTATCTCTTGACTAGATGCCGTTAATCACGATTTGAAATTTTCGTTCAGGGTTATAAAAAAAAAAAGTTTAGATTAGGAAAGTTTTTCTAAAGAAAAAAAATATATATTTGATTAAATATACACAAGCACTGAGTAATGTAGATTATTCTGACCAAATCTTAAAATTGTGCTAATATGTAATACAGTATTCTAAGCTTGTAGAAATACCTTGTAGAATGGATAAAATGATTTTTAAATGTTTTTAATATCCTTCTAAAACGAGAATTATTTAGATTTACAAGTTTTATGATGTCTTTTTTTAAATCTCTCTGTATATTTTTAAGTTCGTGGTCAACGCAGTGGGTTACTCAATTATCTACTCTTTTATATAATGTTGTTTACATATATGTACTGTGTAATTGTTTGTTGTCCTAAATAAATAAAATAAAATTATGAGTATATTTCTTTTACTGTTGGTTAACTTACTGATCAAGCACTTTATACATATGTTAATTCCACCATCCGTCGGGAGTCATAGAATTACTTCTGTACATGGTTTGAGAACAAACATTTTACTGTATGTACCTATATATACACAGATAATGAAGTCATATACAGAGCGCTAGCACCGTCATTCAAATAACATAGGTGTGCATTTAGTGAAATGTTTCTCTACCAGTAGATAAGCAACCAAACAAATATCAAACGCCTATCTTCGAAGTACACTCATCTTAATATTATCGACAGAGTACACTAATATCTACACAATTTTCAGCTAGAGCTACTTATTCAAGCGATCGGGCCCCGTCAAGCTGATTGCGATTCGAACGAGATAAATAGGGGCTACGATGCTAATGTGAACATCCATCATAGTTAGCACCCCACCTTGGCGGGGCAGGTTCGCACCGTACTTCACGCACTTGTAGGGCGTGAAGGGAAAGCGATATGAAGCTTATTTTTACACGAGCGGTACGCAAAAGTGTTTATACTCGTATGTCTATACTTCCTCAATTAAAATCTAGTGGCAACCACCCACGGCTTCATCTGTGTGTTCTTTATTGTCTATGTGTTTTTTTATTCTAAAATCACATAATTATTAGATTTCATAACAGGTCGGCTTAAAAGACTTCCAGAAATCCATTCTGACAAACGATCATATTTATTTATAATAATTACCTAGAAGGAAGCATAAGTTAACCATACATACCATAGTAGTTTTTTTTTTCGTTTTTACTAGGTCCTTCTACTTCTACTAATTGGACCTGTAAATGTCCTGGTTCTGCTATGATAATACCTGAAATATTCATGACTAATATAGTTTTATATTCGTAATATCGACTTTTCCGCAAGCGCTATATTAGGGCATCTACATTTAAATTCTTCATATCATAAAATATTTTTATTCTCTCTATTTTATTGCATATTGTTTGAATTCGATGAAAAAACTTTGACAAAGGTAAGTTCCAGAGCGAGGTACCAGTAATTGAATTTATTTTTCCGTCACCTTCCATAACTTGGCACTTACAGAGCTTCTGCCTCATTATTTCCAATAGGAGGAAAATTATTCCGATCATATAATAACATCGAACTACACTACATAGGACCTCCGATTTTGTAGGCTGTAATAATGATATTCATCTTTAAGAAAATGTTACGTTAAGATTAATGTTCGGCGTAGGTATGCCCTTGCCATATGGATGTTCTTGATCGATGACGCGTGACGACGTTAGAATACCTCGTTCTGTATTCACAACAAATTTAGTTTTTCGATGACTCTAGAATTTCTAGAATAGCTAATGTGGAGGAGCTGTTTCGAATGGCCACGGACAAGTCTGCATTTAGTAAGCTGACGGCAGACCTCCAGTAATGGAGTGCCACTACAAGAAGAAGAAGAATTTCATTGTATCTGCATTGTATCAGAGTATCTGCAGAACTTCAGATTTTTTACTACTTTTTATCCTTGTGTATAGGTAATACTTTTATTTGCAGTAGTCCGATTAACCGAACTAGAGTTAGATTTTCATTTGACGCATTCCGGTTGATATAGAGAGCTCCGAACTTATTCTTGGACCTTATGGACAATCTTATGCTATCACGAATCACGAGTGAGCTCTTCATGAATCTGTCAAGATCTTGGTTTGCCCTGATGCGACGAGTGATTAATTGACGCAATTTTGTCCTCACTCCGACCCATAGTTCACTCGGCATACGACAGAGGGTGTGATCAGTCCGCTTCCGACCTCACCAGGCCACTAGTTATTGTTTGGCCGACTTATACAGGGTGTAACAGAAAGGGTATGTTAAGCGAGAAGCTATCTAAATAGCCCACTATAGAGAACCTATTTCCAAAATTTGAGACTCGAAATCACATGTTTATTTTTAAAGATTATATGAACATTCCTGAGTTGTGTAGGAATTCTGCCCACTATCTGGAAAAATAAACATGTGATTTCGAAACTGAAATTTTGTGGGTAGGTTCCTTTTAGTGAGCTTTTTAGATAGCTTCTCGCTTAATATGTCCCTTTTGTTACACCCTGTATATTCCGATCATTGTGAGAAACTTGAAACTTTGATATCGCGTTCTAGAATTTGCATTGGAATGTGATGCTGTATTGCGTCCGATAGGTGGCTCCGTTACATGGTCATCCCATAACTCTATACTTGCAGGAGCCAGTAGATCCAAGTAAAGCAATATCATTTATATTTTAACGCTAGAGTGCAATATGTATTTATTTATTTATTATTATTAGAGGTAGTACAATTCTTATTAGCTAATGCCCTGCAAAACTGTTTTAACAGTTTGACTGCAGGAGTGGAGTCTTTTTTATCATATTTATACATATTTAGTTTTGCATCGTTACATACAGTAAGTCCTTATAGTAAGTTTGACTGCAGGAGTGAAGTATAGAACAACGTCACGATGTGATGAGAAGTGTCGACTCATAGGCATATTAGCGATGTACGAGTAATATCTAAAATGTATCTACAATTTTCGCATTGCAATGGCAAATTCCATTGAAATTTCTGTTACGTAAATTATAGAAATTATAGAATTTACGCTTTCGCATTGCTTATGCCAGATATGTTAAAAGAGTGTCGAAATTTATTTAATTACTAGTGGACGCCCGCGATTCCGTCCGCGTGGACTACAGAATAAACAAAATGTCGAAATTATACGGGATAAAAATATTTTTCCGGGATAAAAAGTGCGCTATATGTTAAGCGGGACCTGTCACAATATATTCCTGAAAATTGCATCGAAATCGGTTCAGCCGTTTCTGAGATTAGCGTGCACAAACGCACAGGCAAACAGACAAACCGACAAAATTTCTAAAAATCATTCTGTTGGTTATTATTGGGTTGATTAAGGTCTCCTATAATATATTTTCTCATATATCGTCAATGTACAGACAGCGATCCTTTACATTTTTATTATATGTATATAGAAGAAGATATAGATAGAACATTTGATGGAGATTTGACAAGATGAAACACCAGTATCTATCCACAGGCTTTTGGGTTTCAGAGAAAATCTGCAGGTCTTATTTAGTTCTTATAATAATAATGTTAGTGTGTACTTAAACAAGAATCTTAACTTGAGAGTCAATACCAGTGGGTCGTGTATTTGTTCTACTAACTTCGCCACAGGGTCCGGAAAATACTGTTATTGTTTTAGTTGCCTAAGTTTTCCGGGTAAAAGGTGTTATTAGATGTCAACCTCTATTGTAGTGGCATTGTTTTGATATGAAATGTTATTTCATACATAACAATATTGTTATATCTTAGACTTTGAGAAGTTTAACTATCACTAGAAGGAACCTAGCCTGGAAATAATGTGTTATACCTAGAGTATGTACACAAAAAAAATATATATACAAGATGTAACAGAAAGGGTATGTTAAGCAAAAAGCTATGTAAACAGCCCACTATAGAGAACCTATTTCCAGAATTTGAGACTCGAAATCACATGTTTATTTTTCAAGATTTTATGAATATTCCTGAGTTGTTTAGGAACTCTCCATACTATCTGGAAAATTATATGACTACCTGGAAGTGATTTCGAGTCTGAAATTTTGTGGATAGGTTCCTTATTACATAGCTTTTCGCTTAACGTAACCCTTTTGTTACACTCTGTATTTTATATATGAAAGTGCATGTTTAAGGTTAAAAATCTAGACTACTCTTAAAGGTGTAGGTACCTAACTATAATCACTTGAGCATGTCTTGACATTTAATGATAAGACATTTTTATACCATGTAAAGGACAAGGTTTTATCTCTTGCATGTGAAACTCTCACTTGTTCAGAACACTGTAATATAACCGAGGATGTGACAAAGGAAGCTAATCATTAAAGTTGCCGCAAGTGTCGTACTTTACGAGAGTTGTAACCAAGAAGCTGTAGTTATACTGGAGAACACACTGCAAATATCTAGTTGAAGGTAAGACTTTAGGAGAGAGCTATCGCTATTACTGTGTGAACGCTGATTTCTCATACGATCTATTGATCGTCAATTTAACTGTCATTCTGCTACGAATACGAAATACAAAAATCACCCCATCTATTTGCCCCTTTAAGTATAAGATTGCCTGTGAATCCTAAAAGAAAAATATTAACCAATAGGATTGGAAGATTGGAGCTAAGCTGATATTTTACTCGTATACGGGTGTTTTTTCGTTGCCACCGTTTATGAGGAGCACACTACACATCTAGTATAGTAAATTTATGCCAGAGAAATTTCAGTAAACCGATAAAATTTTTCAGGTATTTCTTTTTACTTACATGCGTTGGCTTTTTAATAGAATATGTTTTTTTTTTCTTGAAAAATGTTTGTTTCACGCGTTACGTGCATTTGTCCAAAAAAATGCAATATGATCATTTAACCTTAAAATCTTGGTAACCAGACACTTCCCAGTTGCATATGTTTCCATGGAAAAAATGTTCCTGATGATGAGAAGAATGCTTAATATTCGGAAACGTTAATGACATAACACACTCGGTATCTAATACGTACTGCATCCAGGTACATACTTGAACTCATGGTTATAAGATGGCGTGTCAGGGTTATTGCTGCCATGACTTGACGCCGCCATATTGTGCGAAATAAGGTTTAATGACACGCTTATAAAACGGATTTTGTTACATTGTGCAGCGAATAGTGTTATAAATATAATAAACAGTCCGGAATCCGGAAGGGTTCAAACGTAATATATAGCGTACAGATATTTAATCTCAATTAAGTTCACAGATTTCCGTCATCGTATGTATTACTCGAGTAATTCCCCAATAATTCTCGAATAATTCACCATTATTAGCTATCACATATACAAATAGAATAAACATATAAAATCTCGGTTATAGCGATTTTTAAATATCCTTAAGACACAGATTTTATAATACTAGGGATACTTATATTTCAGAATAGGAACAAAATCTGGCCACTATGTGGTACTCGTACGGTGTCCTAGACGAAACCTCCAGAATTATTCCGCATTCACCATAAATATTCTCATTTCATCCGGCTCGAACTGTCATAAAAGTGGGCCAATAGCTCCAGTCGGTCATAACATCGTATCAATGAACTATCAATCAGGAATTCATAGGCTCTCAATCACGCCCTCGAAGAGTGCAAGTATGACACATCACGCGTATGATGGATGAAGACGCCTGGACATCGCGATTAGTCATGTTCGTGTCCATATCTCTTGCTTTCGGACAGTTATGCCATGCGTCCACCGTTAATCATTTATTTATACTGTTGGACGTTTTCACGTATTTTTTAGGGAATTCCCCTTAATGTATTGCGATGATGCATAAAGATGATTTTAATATCGTTGCTTTCAATGGAAAGATTATATTTTTTTAATGACAATAATGTTTATTTCCTAATGAGTGCTTCCATTTTTTTCAATGTGCTTTATTAGTAGAGTATTAGAAGTTGCTAGCTTATTACAGAAGGAGATGCAGCTAGTGTATTTTAGTGAAGCCTCGCATCAGCACAGGAAATATAAACAGAGTTATTGAGATTTCACGATATTTAAATTTATAAAGTTCTTCTCTCTTTTAATATATATTCGTACTAGTCTCTTGCTATGTTACTATCAGTACAGAAGTAGTAATACTTCTTTGGACAGATATGTAAACCTTACATTATTAATGAGCATTGTTGGCAATGGATGCGAAGCTTTATTTACAAGCGTGTTTGTAATTCATGTTCGCATTGGTTTGGGTCGGAAGCGGCCTTATATTTGGTGTTTCGAGATCACATTAATATTCGGAATAACCAAGGTTGTTGGTTTTATTCATTGATCATTATGTTAGATATGGGTCGTTTTTAGGCTAGTAAGTCAAGAATTGCTACTGGATATTGAGCGATTGCGAAAACATCTGTATATTTTCTTATTCAGGATACAGATTTAATGCATCTGATATGCTAGGCCACGAGAGGTAGACTAATTAGCTATGCTAGGTCACACGGATCATAGTTTGTCTTCTATCAATGCGATATTTTAATATGCCTATTATACATACGGCTGTGTTTCTAAAATTTTTACAAATCAATATAACATCAGAATAATATAGATTTACTTTTACCTAAATAAAAGTATACTTGTCTCTTATTTGATATACAAAGTATAATTGCAGAACCTAATCAAACTTTCTTTAAGTTAAAACGAAAATACAAAATACAGCTTTTGTATCCCAAAAGCATTTTAATAAACCAAACTTTGCATCTGATAGTAAAATTTGGTTCGAGATGCGACATCGAGATTGTATCCCAACCAAAGACGTTACAATTACAAACTAAACTGTGCATGACCGACTAAAATCGAACTGAATTTTATAATAGAGCTCAACAGATATGTATATAGTATCTATGTATCATGATCGGCCTATTGCAGTCCACTGCTGGACGTAGGCCTCCACCAGAGTACGCTACATGGCTTGATCTCCCGTTTTTCAAGTTATCGGTCTATCTGGTCAAGGCGCGGTCTCCATTCGAGAACTCGCTTACTCCACCGCCCATCGGTTCTACGACAGATATATATAGGGGAGATATACCCTTATAACAGATGAAGTAGCGTACAAAATGAAATGTGAAAAAAGAACCTTTGTTTGAAAGACAGAAGTCATTCATTCTCAGAATTTGATCAAATTACTTTGATTATGGGTCAGTTCGTATAATATAACTATTTAATGTACCATCATAATTTTTGTAGTTTATTACGTAGTAAAAGAGAGGTGTTTGAAACATACTAAAAAGAGATAGTCTCTGCCTACCTCTATGGGACATAGGCATCAGGATATGTATCTGTCGTGGCCATATCGTAGAATTGATCATTTCATGAAATGGTCGAGCATTTCATGAAATGGTCGCATTTCATGAAAAGTTCAACTGTCTATTGGCCACATCATGATATGGTTTGGGCAGATCGATGATTAAAAATCGTTTCTCGATATTGGCAACTAAACGCCCGATCATTTCATGAAGTGGTCAAGATTATTGATCATATCGTAAAATAGTTACATGAATCACCGGTAGAGGCGCTGCGCGCGTTTTATTTATGTGTGAAGATGGCGGATTTTTCTTTTTAGGTTATAAAACAAATTAAAGAGAGTAGGGTGACTATGCAGAAGAAGTTCACGGATAGTGTGTTATATTGTATAATGTATATTAGACTAAATGGTGGTTTATAATAATATTGTTAAACAAAAACCTTAGATTACGATAGGTTAGGTTAGGTTAGGTTAGACTATGACAAATGACGCACGAGCCGAGCGAGCGGAGCGAGCGTGCCCAGGCAGCGTCCGGCGATGTGCCAGATGCGAATCGCTTTTGTAAAGTTTTTTATGTTTTTAAATATTATATTGTGAAAATATCACATAAATAATAGAAAAAAAAATCATACCATCATACTCGTACCTTATGGTATACTTATATATGGTGTACGGTATATATTATTTATATAAGCTCTTACCACATTCGGATTTTATGGACACCCTGTTAATACGATTTGGCCAAACGTGGATGACAAAATCGTGAAATGTAGACGATTTAACGATCTGGTCAAATTGAATTGGCCACTTCATGAAATGCGACCACTTCATGAAATGCTCGACCATTTCATGAAATGATCAATTTAACAATATGGCCACGACATATCTAAAATATAAAATTTTTGGAGACTTCTAGTTAAACTGATATTTCCCTGGTCTTACCCAATAACTGCTCTGAAGTGTAAATAATTTGATTTATGAAGGATCGAGATACTCAGGCTAACTAGAAAGGTATAAAATAACGAAGTTAAGTCGAAGACTTTTAACTACAAAGTTGTAGAACTGTGCCAGGTATAAAAATAGTAAAAAGAAAGGTTTAAGTAGCTTTATTTAAAAAAGAATCGAGATGTAGGTAATCGATGTGTGATAGTTTTCTATATCATCATCATCATCAGCCTATTGCAGTCCACTGCTGGACGTAGGCCTCCCCCAGGGCACGTCACAAGACTGCCATGGGGGTATTTGCCCATAGTCACCATGCTGGGCAGGCGGGTTGGTGACCGCAGTTTGTATATTGGTTTTATATATTAATTTTATATATTGACTATATTGTCAACACGGGAGGCGCTGCTGCCCACCTCCCGGAAACCCTTAATGGCCTCGTATGATACTCACGGGCAGACATGGGGTGGTACGAATTCTACTCTGCCGGCACCACGCGGCCAATACACAAATGACTTACATGACTATGTTAGTATACGCACTAATATTATTAAGTAGGTAATATTCTTAGGCCTTAATTTATAATTTCAATATAAGTACATAGAAAATGAGGCTATCCCATGTATGTGGGAGGGTCATAAAAAGACCTACTTCCATTAAGCCTAATTCCACTAGTATACATCGATAACCCATCGATTATTTCATAGCAAAAAATACCAAGATAAACAGTTAAGTAAGTCCATTAAAAACTTTGCACCTCCTCACGCAGCTAACTGAAAGCCGCCGAACACAGAACAAACAATACTCGATAGAGGAGCGATCGTTAAAACGGATACATGAATAATTCAGAATCGGAATTGTAATTCATGTTGTTGTTGAAGCCTTTGACGGGGATAGTTACAATAATTCATGGAACGATAACATTGGCTGTAATTTTGAGTTTAAACAAGCATGGAATTTGTACAACTTTTGAGCAATTAATGGGTGAAATTGAGGCAATATTTTCGTAGCTGTGTAATGAAATAACGTGATTACACGTCGTGGTATGTGGATAAAATATTGAAAGCCTATTACAATTTTTATACAGTAAACGTGGGTATGGCTGCCATATTTTCGGAATACAGCAATTATAAATTAGAATATACAATGAGAATTCGGCACATTTTCTTTCCTTGTCTCCCCTTGTATTTCCCTATGCATTTAACTCAGCCATGAAGTAAGTAAATGTAATAGATATAAGAATTAGATAAAAATATTTATGCAGTTTTAAAAACCAAGATGGTTTTTTCAAACTTGTCGATGAAAACTTTGATTTCTGGTAAGTTAACTTTTATATTTTATATGTCATGCATTTTGTATGTATACCAAAAGTTGTTTAGTTTAGTCTATATGCAAAAATAATCATTTAAAATTGACTAGCACATTTTTTCGACATGGTTTCTTTAGTATTTTCATATCATTATACTCAAGCCCATTTATTAAACCCTGTATACATGGGCAGTAAGTATAATTGTACCATACGGCCCATATCTTTTAGCAAATTTTAATGGAAGGAAAGACCATTTGCTAGAGGCACTGTCCTATGAGTTGGTAGAGTAACTACTTACCTACAGCGACTCGCTCAGACAGTTATCATTTCGGAAAGTCTGCCTCATGAAATTCAAATTGAGCACGAAACTACATAAGTAGAGCGCAATTTTGTAACTTAAGCTGAATAAATACGTGTTGTTTTAAGTTTGCAATGTTAAGTTGGAGTAACAATTTATGTTATTTTACGCTAATTTTGATTAAATTTAATAATGGGGGTAAGTAGGTTTGTAGTTTTAGGAATAATTTACCTACTATGAATTATTTATGGAGTCTATTTTTAAATTTATTCAAATACACCTACACAAGGCTTGTGTAGGTTAACAGAAATAACCTTATTAAATGGGTATTGCGGAGATAGAGAAAATCAAAAACAAAGGTTCAGTCTTAAGTTCAGTTTACTAACACTGACTTTCATAAAAAAATGAATTTGGAATAAAAAAATATTCAATAGTTTTGTAACCAAACTTTTTTAATGTGTAAAAAAGTTTACCATTTTGAAAATAGAACTTTAAAAAAACAAAATAAAATTTATTCGTTTGTCATTTAGTCCACGCTTGAACATTGTTAAGCAATATAGGTACACGATTTTCGTAAATTGTATAATTTGAATTAACTGTGTTTGTGAAATATGACACTTGTGCCTTCTGGAAAAAGGGAGAACTGGCATGTAATTTCAAGCCCAGAGTGAGGTATGTATCGGTTATATATATATATTTTTTCATTATTCCGGTATCAATAATTTTGTAGAAGGGTTTTAAAATAGTTGTTACAGCCAGCGTCGTAATGTGTCTATAAAAATGTCAAAATATATAAAAAGCAAAGCAATTGACGACATACAATATTTATTTATTTATATAAGGTACAATTTAAATAGGTTAGTGGGGATAAATGAAGAACTATAGGTTATGATTCTGTGCTTTCGACAGTACTTAACACTATTAGCACATGGTGAAATGTCATAGATTTAGCTTGCAAATCGATAGCGTAAAGCTCGGTACTGACCAACGTGTGTTACAAATTTCACAGCGAGCATTCATGCAGTCAGTACGTAGTGTTACGGTGAAATCAGCGAGTAACGATTCGCTTTTAGATAGATCTTTGGTACACGGCCGTATAACATGCTCGTTGCAAATTCATTACACCGTGTAACGTTGATCAATACCAAGTTTTACGGAGTGTAAAAAAGTTCGTGCTTACCCTCCGGAAGACTTACTGACGGGTCATTGAAAGAAATTCCACGTGATCCGCGCCCTCACTATAACCACCGATTCTAATAAATCCTTCCAATAATCGTCACATCCTGAACAAACTAAGTAATTGATCGAGGTATTAGCGTGACGTCCTTTGGGATCAATGGCTTTCCTGAACCACAGTTTAGGGCAATTAGGATTAGTGTGAGCCTTCAATATTATTGAACGGCTGCGACATTTATTTTAGTCCAAACATACGATCCGTTATTAGGCGTAGGTATATGGCATGAATGTAGAGCAATACGAACCGTGAATATGACATGAAATCGGTGACGGTGGAGTAAATGGGTTCTCGAATGGAGACCGCGCCTCGGCAAGCGTAGCGTTTGGCGCCCTCCGGCCAGATAGACTGATGACTTAAGGAGGACGGCTGGTAGTGACTGGATGGCAAAAACGGGAGATCGAGCCATGTGGCGTACACTGGGGGGGGGGGCTACGTCCAACAGCTGCAATAGGCTGACGACGATATGACATGAATGTAGAATGTATGTAAATTGAATATCTACTCCTAATATCTGTTTGAAGCCAATATCTACCATGGTATTGTAGCCCGCGATTGAGCTTGATATATCTGTCTGATAAGGTTATACATTACTACGACAAGTTAAAATTAAGTGTCTCATTTCACAAAATCAGAATTTATACTACTAAGGGGAACTAAGCCCATACAGCCATTGTCTTGAGTAAAATGAATTCTGAATTTATGATGGATGATAATGATGATGAATGGAAACGTCAGGAAAATCCTCAAGAACAAGTGTAAAATTAATGAAAATCAAAAATAATTGCAGAAACAACTTACATAAGCCCAAGAAGAGATCGTTTTCCGACTAAAATTTTACTAAGCTTACCTGCATATAAAACCATGCACTTGCACTAGAATCACATCACAAGTAAACAAAATATAACTTATCTACCAGAAAACATCACTTTACGGACACATGCAAGCCATTTACAAATAAATTTTGATTTTCACAAGAAAATTACACCCGCTCCTTTCCAGCTTTTCCCGACGAATCCTTTGTTTTTTTTCTGATGCGATTGATTTCATTAGTGTGGTGAGTATGATGTCAGAGTCGTGTCTTGTCACAATACATTGCGTCATAGTACCTGAAATTAGCTAAGGATTTAGGTACGGTATGTCTTATAATTGAGTAAAGTATTTAAATTGTTTAGTCCAGGTAAATATATACATCTATGGTAATGTCTAATGGCATATATGGGCACTTGAATGTGTTAGCATTTCATGACGTATTTTGATGTATCTTGACAATAAACGTAGTATAAACTAGTGAACGCTTGCGACTCCGTCCGCGTGCACTGCAGAAAAAATTAAATGTCGAAATTATCCGGGATAAAAACATTTTACCAGGATAAAAAGTAGCCTATTTGTTAAGTGGGACCTGTCACAATATATTCCTGAAAACTGCATCGAAATCGGTCTAGCCGTTTCTGAGATTAGCGTGCACAAACATCGATCCGTTACAGTTTTTATTTATGTAAGAAGAAGAAGAAGATAGATAGATAGATAGATATAGATATAAGATAGATAGAAGATATAAATCTTAAAGGATGAAAAGGTTTATGCGATTCCTATATAGATTATATTTAAAATATTTAGTCATTTTCTTATATTTTTACTGCACATAATAGCAAGCAGCTCTAAATATATATAGATGGTAGATATGGGCATAACTTTATAACTAAAATACTTGTAGACTATGTCTACAAAATAAGCCTATACCATACTCCCAACTTTGTGTATGCAATTCAAGAATATTGGTAGAGTAACAAAAATGTGCAGTGTTTACAAATAAACAAACCATACGATAGAATTTCACTTTACAACCGCACCATCGAATCTCTACAACAATACATTACTGATAAAAAAGCGCACACGCCACGAATCTGTCTCCAAATATTTTCACACAATGTCACATTAATGTCCGAACATAAAGTCCACGTTGCCAAAAGTGGGGTTGAACACGTGTTTCCATTGTCGCCTGAAAACCGGCAGTGACCGCTCGAATGGGCATGTTCATTTTTATTACTCTAACGATATATGTATACGTGCAGAATAAAAACATTGGTTCAAACACTACAAAGCACTTCGGTTCAGTCCTAGAAAAATCTGATTTCGAAGCATTTTTCAAAATTTTTGTGATACCTATCTATTTGAAACTAAACAGACATCGTATAGGCATTTCCGGGAGGCGGGCAGCAGCGCTTCCCTTGCTAACAACAGTCCGAAAATCACACTGTGGTCACCAACTCGTCTGCCCAGCGTGGTGACTATGGGTAAAACACCCCTATAGCAGTAGTCCTGTGGCGTGCCCTGGAGGAGGCCTACGTCCAGCAGTGAACTGCAATTAGGCTGAAGAAGAAGGAGGTTAGGCATTGGATTTCTATCTTTACCGTGAATGTTGTTGAGGAGTAATGGTAGTTTTACTTGGGCATTTAATATCAGATAAAAAAATAACAGATAAGATTTTCGCAAAACCTTAGAGTAAAGAATAAATACATACGGCTGTGTTCCTAAAATGAGGTAGCCAGAAATGTAGGATTATAAAAGAATCCCACAGCCACGTAAAGAACAGTAAAGTAGGAAAAAACGGATGGCCTCATGACGTTTCGTATAAGGAAGTGGAACCCCGTTCTACCACACTGAAATATCGCAATAACGCCTCGTGATCACTGTTTATTTGCCGTTTAACTCTTATCTCAGGGAGAGACGCGCTAGTTGTGACTCTTCTTTGTGTTCCTCTTTTATGTGGAGTAGTTTATCTTTGTCTTTGTATGAATTTGTATGAATACTTACCTACTATCCCCAAATTTTTAAGAAATGTTATCCATTCTCGCATACTAAGTTATTAAAATACCTATATATAATCACCTTCACCAAGGTGACCCTATTTATTATTAAACGGTTCAGGAAGACTAAATTATCATGAACTTTTAAAGCAGGCATGTCTATATCACTTCCACAATAGGATCCTGTTGTAAGCCTTATGTTTACTTACACCCAGTAAAACGGCCCCCTTATTACTACTTAGCTAGCAAACGCAAAGCGATAGCGAAAATTGTACAAAAATCGCTGATTGCTTGTCAAATTCGTATTACGTAAAAGTAATTTCAAGAAACTTTGACATTTCAAGGCGAATATTGTACAATTTTCGCTATCGCTTTGCTTCGGCTTTGCTATTGCAAATAATGTAATCATTAGTCAGTCCAACGGTACATACGTTTCGTTGGCGGTCACGGACCGGCAGTGTAATGTGTGCGGTCTGGACAGGTGCAGCGCTTAATTGTGCTGCAGAATAAGGGGAGTACACTACGCTACTTGCATTATATTGCATTTCGTACTTTCAGTTACGTAGTATATTATATAATCTGTGGTATGGCCTAAAAATATAGATTACTTACTACGTAGTACTTATAACCAAAAAGTGTAACGGGATGGGCCCACCAGTCATTCCCGCCACTGTAACTTCTGTAAGCCAGGATCAATAGAGGCGACCAGAGGCGACCAGTAAATAAAGCATAGAAAATCTTTGGGACCTGACAAACGACTATAAAATATTAAAACTAAATAGAAACACAGTATTTGAATGAAGTATGAAAATAGGTGAGCTTCATATATAATTAAACACAAACAGATATACCGTAAAGTGTGGCTTGCTTTCTATCTACTTGGATCAGATATTTTATTTTGGTCCCTCAGCGTCGCTATTCCATAATACTCGTAGCATTCAAGCCACCTTGTTACGCAGTTTTACTACATTATATACTATATAGTGTAGTTCCATAGATATCTATGGAATAATATGTATCTATATACATACAGGTTATTATCTAGTCTGCGTTTTCGGCTTGTTTTCGTGTCCTCGTTTATTATCTTTACCTTTAGGCGCATTTGGTTTAATTTGCTTGTGATCAAATCCTTCAAATTCACGGATTTTCCAATTTAATTTGTAAAAAAAAAGATTGTGTAAATATTTTTTTTTATAATTATAGACAAACTACTAATTATTTTGTACTGTGACCGTACTAACTGCAACTTTACCGCCCTTTTGTGAACTAATTAGTACGCATTTAGTTTGTTCTAACTCATACGCTCTGTTAAATACTGAATTTACTTGAATTGAATTAAAAATTTCTACAGTAATTTAAACATGTTAAATGAAATAATTCGATCAGTGCGTTCTACCAGCCATGACTTACGGAGCCAAGACGTGGAACCTGATGGTGTGTGTGTGCGCGGGGCGAGGTGGGTGGCCCGAGAGGACGCCTCGCGCTCGTTGCGCGCACGCACACACTCAATTATCGCGATCGCGCTGCTTCGGCTTTGCTATTGCTTTTACGTAATTAGGGGGCCGGTTGCATGTCACTCAGAGAGCTAAGGTAAGGTCAATGCTCGGAATCTCGCTAATGGACAAAGTCCGAAATGAGATTATCCGGCAGAAGACCAAAGTAACAGACAGTCTCGAAATGTAGTAGACTGAAGTGGCAGTGGGCAGGCCACATCTGTCGTAGAACCGATGGACGGTGGAGTAAACGCGTTCTCGAATGAAGACCGCGCCTAGGCAAGGATAGCGTTGGGCGCCCTCCAGCCAGATGGATTGATGACTCAAAGAGGACGGCTGGTAGTGACTGAATGGCAAAAACGGCAGATCGAGCCATGTGGCGTACACTGGGGGAGGCCTATGTCTAGCAGTGGACTGCAAAATAGGCTGATGACGAAATTAAATAAGTTATTACAATGAGCGGCTGTTTTTAATTTAAATATGACACGCACACGTGAAGGAACGTGGAAAAATGAAGAAATGACCGTCGCGGCTGGAGGTAATTAAACATTTTTAATGTCGGAAAAATGTTTTTTAACTTGCAATAATTCGTTGAATCCATTGAGCTTACTGTAGTATTATTACACATTTTGTGTTACAGTAAAATCAAAATGTTTTTTAACTAGCAATTAGTTAAAAAACATTTTTAATATTTAAATACTCGTAATACATGTAGACAAATTCATAACACCCTTTTAACGTTATGTTAATATTTACCCACGAATATTGGAGTACTCCAATTCTATATGTTCTATAATTTTCAACCGTAGAGAACAGTAGATTTTTTATTTATTGATATCTTACAGGTGGCATAAATAAAACTGTATCTGTCTCTCAGCAAGAAGCTGACAGAAATAAGAAATATCTCGTATTGGTACACCGCAGCCTCTTATCATATTCCAATGTATTCATGATATGAATGTGTGTTTCGGTACGCTCAAGTTACGAAATAAAATTTTATATCTTGTTCATTTTTGTCTCGTTGACTTTGAATATTTCTACTGTTCCAAAGAATTATGTGTATTATTTGGGGGCACAAATGCTGTCGTTTGTAAGAATTATTACACCCGTACCTGCAATTTTCGCATGAATTCTCTCATTTATCAGGTCAAAATACATTTTTTGTTTCATTTTATGGATGCTATATATATTTTTTAAGATTTTTGTAAGAAACCATCTTGATTTTGCCATGATTTAGTAAAGACTGTAAGAGTGTAATGCATAAAATGTGTGTAATATATTTACTCTACTCTTTATCTATTATTTATTACTTTACTATTTATGTACATACATACATATAATCTTGGTAATACATTATTCAAACAAGTTAATAAACGAATTAATTACAATTTCGCCTTGGCTGAGAACAAATTTAAATTTCCTTAAAGGATATGTATGGAGATGCACACTGATGTATTCTAGTAATTAACATATATCTATATACATACTATCTATCTTTTAAATTAACTAATTACACCTTGGACAGCTATCCGAATGTTGATAGGTACGAAGAGACATTATTATGTTTATGCTTTGATTATCTATAATTGATTGAAATGTTATTATTTTCTTATACATTATTCATAGTGGTCTGAAACCGCCTTGCTCTCATTGTTTCTTGCTCATTATTTTTCTTGTGGTTCAAAACGGCAAATACGGAAAATAAATAACTGTGTTTTACGTATGTTGATAAGTATTCCCACCATTAGCATAAAACAAACTTGTTAAATGTATTGCCATAGTCATAGATAAGTTTGTTTTACATAAAATTTATATTCATATAAAATTTGTACAATACGAGATGTAGTTTATTTTATTCATACATATATACAGGGTGTAACAAAAAGGGTATGTTAAGCGAAAAGCTATGTAAATAGCCCACTGTAGAGAACCTATCCACAAAATTTGAGACTCGAAATCACATGTTTATTTTTCAGGATTGTATGAAAATTCCTGAGATATTTAAAAATTCTCCATACTATCAGAAAAAATCATTCCCGTCAAAAACCGTCACGCCCTTTACCACCAAAGAGTTCGGACAGTAGTGTGTAATTTACAAGCCCACTTATCACTAGTAAGCCTATTAAATCCCAAGTAGTAAGGGGTGAGCCTACTGCCGTTGTTTGGGCACAAATACAACAATCCAGCTACCTGTAACGAATCCAATGGGTCATATTACCGGGTTATCCTAAACAGGTATTTTAAGCTTTTAGCACCAGAGAGACCTTCCTCGGTTTAATAGCAATATGCACCACGGGCAGGTGAAGTTGACTTTACACCCGTTTATTCAAATAGAGAAAATTCTGAATTGTGTATGAAAAATAAACTTTTATTTTAGAGTTAAATTTTTTTAGGTTCTCTATAGGTATGGGCTGTTTGTTGTCATAGCATTTTGGGTTTGATTCCCGTTTTTATACATGAAATTATTTAATTTCTCGCAATTTTTTTAATAGACATAGGAATATAAAATAGATATAAAAAGAAACTTAAAATTAAAAACTAAAAATAAAGTAGAGAATAAATAAATATGACGAATATGAAGATAGATAGGTGATTGTACACAAACATACGCATCTTTTCTATTTCTGTTTTGAGATACGAAAAATACAATTTTCTCTTGAAAATTCAAAAAGTTGGCACAGTGTGCTGCAGGTGTTTGAAATTGCGATCAGTTTTAGGCAACATTGATTTTCAATATGTGACATATTGGTTCTATTGATATATGAAAAAAATTGCGACAAGGTTAATTGCATGCTTGCATACAACCCACCGCTATATTCCCGGCTAGCTAGAACAGTATCATAAAGGGTATCCCACACGTTGAGCTAGTTTAAATTTCATAGCAGTACACTTCAGATCGATTCGGTCAATCGCGTTTAAATAAAAAAATGCGATGTCCAAAATGTCTCAGGGCCTAAAAATTAAAAGAAACTCCTAAAGTACATATTATTATTGTTATTGAACAGAATCTTTTTAATTTTATCACCTGGAACTTCTGGTTTTGAAACTTTCATTGTTGAAAGCCTAACAAAAAGTTCAAAATGCTTCCTTTCTTTGAACAGGAACAAAAGTAATAATAAATTATTTCCTACCTGGTCCCGTGAGAAAAAGGTGACGTTATAAGAAGCTAAGTCTGCAAAAGTAGAACGTTTCTTGCGTCTTTTTATAATGACTCAACTTTTTGTCTTTAAATATTAGAATACTGTTTTTGTCTACACAAAGATGTAAACAATTAATGAGAAGTGAAAATTATTAAATGTTGATATTGGATAAGACAGTTAAGACATTTTTAATTTAATTATAGAGCCGTATTGTTGCTACCATCTATATCTTCTATACATACAATAAAAATGTCACGGATCGCTGTCTGTACCATGCAAGATATAAGAGAAAAAATATTATAGGAGTCCTTTATCAACGCAATAGTACCCAAAACAATGATTTTTGGAATTTTTGTCTCTTTGTCGGTTTGTCTGTTTGTCTGTGCGTTTGTGCACGCTAATCTTTGAAACAGCTTAACATATAGGCTACTTTTTATCACGGGAAAATGTTTTTATCCCGCATAATTTGGACATTTTGTTTTTTCTGCAGTCCAAGCGGACGGAGTCGCGGGCGTCCACTAGTATTGAAATAAAGAGTGGGGTTAACACTATCTTATCATACATTTGTGTTTTGGCTCTCTATCTTATGAAGTGTTAAACAATCAAAATAAGTATCGTACAGAAAGAATGCATTCAAGTCAATCAAGCGAGAGACGGTCAGTCTCTCGCTTGATTGACCTTTTTTAACTTGCCTATTAAATGACAGGTAAAAAATGTATTAAATTTCTATTGGTTAATAATTTCAAGCATCTAAAGACCTATAATATCCTGGAATTTACATAGAACCTATCTATATACGAGTACGGTAATTAAGTACAAGAAAGATAGCTAGTATAGCTCCCGTTACACAAAAAGTAAATTGCTGAAGGAACAAATGTAATAAATTATTTCCTACCTGGCCCGTGATAAAAACGGTGACGTAATAAGGCGTTAAGTCGCCGACATTGAATGAGGGACAGACAGATGAGTCAACTTTTTTTCTTTGTAATGTTATATTTGTGCCGAGTTCTTCTTTCAAATTAGTCAGAGTCCGGCCAATGTAGGAAGTCTACCGGCTTTGATCTTTCATGCTTCTATTTTTACCAAAGCGACAGATGAAATTGTATTAGGCGTTACAATTCGGAAGTTCAAACATTCACTATAGGTGCGCCCACCACCGGGCCCTACACCCTCCTGTCAGTGGAGGGTGTAGGGCCCGGTGGTGGGCGCACCCATAGTGAAAGCGACAGATCTACTTTTTGTATTCGCTTAAAGTTTTTTATATGAGATTGTTAGCTCGCACGAAAATTTTCCTGTTTTTTTCGTGATTTCATGCACAAATACAATAGTTTAGCGACCGGCAACGAACCCAATGGGAAATGTTTCCAAGTCACTCTAAATAGGTATTATAAGCTATTAGTTTAGGCCAGTACCTTACCCGTTATATGGCAGGATTCGCAACGGCCAGAATAGTTGCCATTGAGTTCTAAGTTGTTAGTTGAACCAAATAACATCACCTTTCCATTTACTTATCACGATACCTTTTTTGTTTTACCATGTCTAGTTACTCTTGTCCTTACAGTGATCATAAAGAAATTAAAGCGAAACTGCACACCCAAAGAGTTTTTTTATTTGCATTTCCAAATGCACATAAGTAGGTACAAAGAAAGCAAAGTGCTTTTTAACCACATATTTCGTGAAGTGTCGAAAAAGTCCCATTTAATTACACGGTAGAGGGCTGTTCGTACATTTTGGTGGGCAGCCAAAAGCGGAGCTATTTACTCGCTGGAAAACTACACAAGATACCCCGTTTATATAAGTTTATTTACTAAAAACCATTTTGTATTCGCGATAAAATTGGGATTTTATCTTCGCTAGGTTTATGCAGAACAAAATGAAACAATGTGGAGTTCAAATTTATTTCAAGGTATCGTTGTATTATCTGTTTATTTTCTTGCAGTATTGTTTATTTTAATATGATTTTATACAGGGTGAGAGTGGAAGCCAGGCAAATACTGATAGCGCTAAATATGTACTATTATGTTCAGGTTAGAAATCAGTGTTTATACTTGCAGGGTTTCGTGTGACTCGCTCTATGGGGATGTTAGTTATTGTGTGGTACAGTTCTGATTTTTCGAATTATTTCTCATACTCTTCTGATTTAGAATACATATTATTAATTTTAAATTTTGCATGCCAGACTCTGGTGAAATGTGCTGAACCAATATTATTACTCTAACTAAATGATAAGATCTTTATGTACCACGCTTCTTGCAGAAATAAATATTCTATTCTATACTCCATTTGATCCAGTTTTTATTTGTTATTTGAACTTATTTGCGCGGTATTTTTTTTGTATATCACGTCAGGTATTATTGCGACCTACATAATATACATAGTATATCAATATGTACCTAGCAATCACTTACACCTTCTATAGTCGTTTACAAATCAGATGTACTAGATAGGTATCAGCACAGATTAATAAGGCTCCTTCAATATCATGAACGTAGTACTGACAATAGGTCACGTATAAAATTACAGTTGAACGAAGCCTTTACAGGACTACCCGTGCAATACTCACAGGGATAGCTATAAAAATAGGAATAATAGACCCTTAGGGCTGGCGCTCACTGCCGGCACGGCACGGGATTTCATGGCAAAGGATTTTATTACAAATAGAGTTTAGAATTCATGTTACTTTATTTAGATACCACGATGCCGTGGATTGACGCGACGCGCCGCAGGATTGCCTTTTTTATTGTCTTTTCGTCAAATTAGCAGTTCTTATTTGTCTCTTTTTATCTTCAGCTAGAAGTGATATTAATATTAACTCCCAGTCAACCATAACGACACACTAACTTCGAATCTGCGCGGAGCAAAACTGATTAGGGCCGACGCTCACTACCGGCACGGCACGGGATGTCATGGCAAAGCATTTTATTACTGATCAAGTTATCTTGATTCTTATTTCAATGCGTTTAGAATTCCTGTTACTTTATTTCGATGACACGATGCCGCGGAATGCCGCGGCATGACGCGACGCGCCACGGGATACTGCGGCATGACGTGTCATGCCGTTTCATTCCACGGGTTGCCTTTTGTTTTTGAATTGCCTTTTCGTCAAATTAGCTGTTCTTATTTGTCTCTCTTCATCTTCAGCTATTAATTCTAACTCCGAGTCAACCATAATAACACACTAACTTCGAATCTGCGCGGAGCAAACCTGATTGATATCGGAGTGGCTGGGCTTTCAGCAGGATGCCACGGCAGCCGCGGGATGCCGCAGCAGGACCTTCCGTGTCATGCTATTCCATGCCAGCAGTGAGCGCCGGCCCTTAATGTCAGAGTGGCTGGGCTTTCAGCAGGATGCCGCGGCATGCATCAGGATGCCACGGTATGCCGCGATATGCCGCGGAATGCCGCAGCACAATCTGCCGTGCCATGCCATTCCATGCCGGCAGTGAGCGCCGTCCCTTAGAATAGGTCTTACCATCCCTAATGGCTCGACTAATGAAAAATATCTCAAATATTGGTATCATTGCTAGAAGAATATGTCTATTCAACTTTTTGTTATAAGATTGTCCTGTGCCGATGCAGAGCTTCACTAGAATATATTCTCGACTACGAGTAGATAACTCAAGATAAATATAACTTGTAACCCATCTTTTACTATTCGAAAGATAGGACCTCCTTTGTTACTCCTTCATTTTGGCAACACAGAGGTAATTTTGCAATTTTCGGAAATTCATAATTGTACAAAAATGTAAGTGATTCATTTTTCCATAGCTGGCCGAAAGGGAATCATCCGCTCCAAATTAATGTTTGTTCGTTGCAATCCAATTTCATTTTTTCATATGAAAAACCATAAAAGTCAATCTATCAATTTTTTCCTGTTTGACTTTACGTGTCCAAAAATTCCTAAAAAATTGCAGCAAAACTGCGGACCAAATATGATTTACACCCTCCCTCGAAAGTCCTGACAGAACCCCTAAAATATAAAAATTTTGTTTGTGCTTACACAAATTTAGTTAAATTGCAGGTATTATGGATACTCGTATGCCACCACAAAAAGCTACATAAAATTGTGCATAAATCATTGTTTATTGAAATGCAGCTGTTATATTATTGATACTGGTCGGTTAGGAAAGTTAGTATTATACTTGTAAAAACGGAGTATACTATGCGCTCAGTGCTGTATATTGCATATAAGTTGTCTAGTAACCTACATTTTATACAAAATAATTATGATCATCTCCATATTTACAATTTTCCGAAATCCCGTCACAAAAGTGGAAGTCACGCCAAAAGCGAAACTACATACTGTAAGTAAGGGTGTATTCTAATGTGACGTAGCTGTCGAATGCGATTTATGTACGCTGCCAATATTAGTTTTGAGCGTGTGCATTTTGAGCGTTATGCACCATTTACTTGATTTTTTTATAAGCCTAACAGTTAAAAAATTTCTGTAGATATAAAAAAGATACCAAATAATAAATGTTCCCTTATCAGAGATGTTAACAATCGAAAACAATCAATTCTGTAAATTCTTAGAGTACTCGTACTTCCATTCGGCATATAACTGCGTTTTAGTTTGCATGACGGTTGCACCCGATGAGCCCGGTATACATACATTGTTATTGATTACTCTCTCTGGGGACTTTTTTTTCTGCCGGTAGCGTTTGTGTTGCGGGCGCGTATCGTCCGCCTTAACTGGCACTTATGTGTAAACGCACCCTAACACGACTTCCGCCTAGTCACTGCAATATTAGGAGCACATTAACCGGCTTACAATGGAATAAAGATGAATAGAGTTTTTGTATCGTAAAGTATGCCGTTGGGTCCATATTAATATTATGTAAGGTTTATGACGCGAAACAGCCAATGTGCTTTATTATTATAATATGGGCGGTAAAAGCTGTTTTATGCTAAACACTGTTTGTATTGGTTTGCTCTAATTTGAATTTCAAACTCAATTTCATGATTTAGAATAGTGCCATTAATAAATTGTAATGATTTCTGCAGATAATTATATTGAGTTGATAAATTAACTTAATAGGTATGTTTATCGTTCACAATAACAAAATGAGATTTGGTCGATCAAATCCTTTACCGAAGTTGGACTCCGCAGTTAAAACTCTTAAAATTATTTATAGCTAAAAGTCTTTCTGTTTTGTATGGTTTTTATGTTATGTTACTTATCATGAGATAGTTAGCTAAAGCTCTTTACAAAAAAAAAATAATAATAAGACAGCAATAATTCCAAGCCTACAGATTCTGAAGAACAACTTGCTTATTTATATAGTAACGCAAGTTTTATAGGTAATTTTAGCTATTAAAACATAGAATACGAGTAAGGCATTTCGTAATGGTCGACTATTCGACTTACGAACTTAGTTCGACTAACAGCCAATATCTATAACTGATCTTGACAGATTTTTTGCATATCTCGGATTTCATCTTCAATTGTTTTCATACAAAATTTCAAATAAGGAATAAATAAATCCGAGATTCTGTTTGATCTCTCGTATTGAAATTGGCCGTAAGAAACTCGAGCATTCTCTCAGGCGATAAGCTAGCAACTTGTCACTGATCATTTACATCCGTTCTCGCTATGCTAAACTTAAATAATGTAAAAAACACTCAATATGTTGGTAAGCATAATTGCATGTACAGATAGTGGACATTAGTCAGCATTCCAGCGCCCTGGCCGCACAATATGGCGATGAGCCAAGCCACGCTTCTCCCAGGGGCAAGATAGTGAAGGAAGAACTAGAAGGATATGCATTATCAATACGAAACGTGACTGTGGGATTTCATTCGCGAATTCGTGATCCTGCTGTTATGACTATCTGATTATTGGGAACACGGCCATGTGTATGTTTATAATTAACAAAGCCAAGTAATGAAGAGCTAGGAGCAGCATATGAACTAAATTTATATCTACAGGATGTTTTTTCGTTGCCATCGTAATGAAGGGTAGCGTACTCTATACATAACTTAAAGTAAGTTTATGCAAAAAATTTTAGGAAACAATGTATTTTTTTTATTACTTGATCGGGCGAAATTTATAGTGTCCAGTGTTTATGCTAGTTTTTTCATAGAGAGATATTAATTATTTCTCGTGAATAAATCTTGCTACGTGCGTCAATGTGCAGAAAAACATAGTCTATTTACTCAACTTTGGATCCTAATATTTTGGAAACCAGACACTTCCCAGGTATGCTTCCATGGAGAAAAATGATCGTGATGATGAGGAGATTCCGTATTCGGGAACGTTGACGACCAAAAAGCATTCTGTATATGAAAAATAACTGTTTTCTTTTGTTATTGTTATTCATACCGATGAAACGAAGGAATGATTCTCATTAAGCCGTGCGCAAGGCGGGCCGTGTACGTGGCCCGGACGAGGCACGGATTAGACACGTTACATACATCTCGTATGAAGCAATTTATATTACACCGTGCATTATCCGTGCCCCGTCCGGGCCACGTACACGGCCCGCCCCGGGCACGGGGCACGAGAATCATCCCTAAGTTTAATTAATTTCCCACTTTTGCTCAACATCCCCAAAACGGCGACGCTATTTGAACTAACATTTCATTACGGCTAATGGACAAGTATGCAAGCCATGTTTTCTTAACTTAAATTAAAAAAAAAAAAAAAACATTTAATTTTGTTAGACGACCTCCTCCATCCTTCTTCCCTGGTAAGATAATGCTCTGCTGAATTATGCAAAACGCTCACGTCCTCGCCAGTGTGAGCAGATGCCTAGCGTTGCATCATTTCAGGATGTTACAAGTTTATTAGTTTAGAAAGTAAGCGGAAAAATACTGCTTGTAAAAACTGTGTAAAAGCGAATTGGTTACTCAAAATTCGGGCGGAGTTTGGAACTGCGATCTGATATATTAAGCACTGTATACATGTTACATTTATAATTTACTTCGGGCCAATAAAAGGCAATACAAGATGAAATTTTTATTGATCTTATTTCCAGATCTTCTTGACTTCACACATAACCGTCCTTAGATATTTTATGCTGTTTATTTTGAACAAAACATTATATATAAGGTAATTGATGTAAGTAGATATATCGTATTGTATACCTAAGTACCTATGTTTTCTGTTTGTTGAGTTCATAGAGAAATAAGATGTAGACATAGAGTGCTAATGTCATACTAACAGTTTCGATGCACCATTACACTTATCGGTGCCTCACAATTCCAGCCCTTGACACTTGATTGCATTGCAATACGTTAGAATACATTAGTAATGTAGTACATTAATGTACATTACACTAATAGAATCGAAGTGGCAAGGACTGGAATTGTGAGGCACCGTGGTGCATCGTAACAGTTAGTATGACATTAGCACTCTATGACATCTTATTCCTCTATGGTTGAGGTACAGACGCTACTTAGGAAACATTATATTGTAAACATACGATAAATGCTGTACCAAAGCTATAAGCTATGGACTGAAGAAATTAAAGCTATGTGCTGAAACTATATTGTTTTATCAACAGTTTCATTAGTTAATTAAAAATGCTCCATGCAATTCCATTGAAATGTAATTGTAACATGTAAATTTTGGCACACTGTGCACGAGTTTGGTCGTAATCACTTTCAAACTTGCCGGTTATTGAATCCGGCACTAGATTGGACTGGATTGTGTAAATTAATTAGATGAAAGTTGCCAGGCCGGGGCGGCCGGCCCTTTGTTAGTAGGTACTCTACTTAGTATCCCCGACCTTTTTGCTTTAGCGACATTTCCTCTTTTCACCAACTATGTAAATACAATAATGTTAGTAGGTACATTTTCATACCATTCTAAAGCCCAGGAAGATATTCTTGGAAGGTCACTTAAAAATATAGCCCCCTAAATAGTTTCGCATGTTATAGTCACCTACATACTATAAAAGTATAATATTTGATGGGCATGCATACCTATTGATGCATATTGATTTTCATAAAAGTTTTTCTTAGTGCGTTATGCTTCATGCGACTCTTTTCACAGAAAAAATAATCAAAATCGTAATTTCCTGGAAAACTGTTTTAGAAAGTTACTTTAAAGAAAGTAATACTGTTATTTGCGTACCAAAATCAACTTTTATTTCGTTAAGTGTTTAACAGTATCAGGTATAAACATGGCTTTACTCGTAGTAGTAATAAATAGCAAATCAAGCTGTAAGTAGAAGCAATTCATTGGAGCAAAGTGCTTTTAAGTTTAATCCAGATCAGTTTCAGATAAGCTAATGTTTAAGAGCTAGGTGCTTTAGCTACTAATCTAGACTAAAGTTTACCGTCGATTAACATAATAGGGTATTGTTCGGATTATCATAACTTTTTTTTTATAGGTAACTCTGTTAAAACTATACAACTTTAGTATAGGCAGCCGAGTAAGCTAAGGTAAGGTTTATTTAAGAGTACCCTCTGCTGGCACTATTCTCGAATAAGGTACCTACATAGTGTAGGTTTCGTGAAAAGTTGTTTGAATGCGTATTTACGCACCTATGTATGATGCTAAATTTGCAAAGCTATTGCTGTAATAGGGGTAGATACATATAAGTATTTAAGAATACTTGTAAGTTACATTGAAGTTATTGAATGCCCTTAGACGAATAAAAATATTTAAATTTTAATGCCCATGACTTCGTCCGCGTAAATTTTAGAATTCCTGTTATTTCTCGTTCCCACGATGTATTCGGGAAATCCTTTTTTATCGAATGTTTATGTTATACAAATAACATAATATATATATTATCTTCCAAGTTTCAGGCCTCTTAGATCAGCGGTTTAAACTGCGTTGAGATTTAAAAATAACCTTTAGCACTCTCATAAACTTTATCGTCCAACAGTGTAGCAACTAGAAACACAATAAGCTCCTTTGTTAAAGTACAAAACCCAGCAAAACAAACACACTGATTTAATAAGTCTTATAACTGTTTTCACTTCGCTCCCTAAGGAACTCTAAAGCCATATGTCGTGTGCACACAGCGTTTTCTAAAGCTCGAATATACCCTTTTAGTCGACTCGTGAACAGCAAGAACTGTACTTTGTACGGTCTAAATAGGTACGGCTACGTGACTTGCGTTAGATACGAAGTTGAGATTTTAGTGTTGAGAGGAAAAACGTAAATCATTTTCAGATGTCTATAGTGGCTGAAATAGTGACGGCAGTTTCAGTGGGAAAATATAAAATATTTATTAAAAGTAAAGTACACTTTAGCTTTATTATAACGGTTATAATTAAGGCTCGAGCACACCGGATGCGTGTGCGTGCACGTAAGCTTAGACGTATACGTACCTCCTAGTTACCTCCTAGTTGTAATGTATGGAACTGTATAGGCACGGGCAGACCGGATGCGTATGCGTAGACGTAAGCATAGACGTCAAGCGGTGACAGTTCCATACATTAAAGTCAGAGGTACGTGTACGTCTACGCTTACGTGCACGCATAAGCATGGTGTGCTCAAGCTTAAAAAAATTTTACTAGATGGCTATGGATGCAATATAACATTTTGTGCCAATTATTGAATACATGCATCCAGAATATTCGGGAATACGTTATGAAAATTATGAGTGTTTTTTTATCTTCTATATACATATAATAAAAATGTAACGGGTTGCTGTCTGTACATGTAGGATATATGAGGATTAATATTATAGGAGACCTTTATCAACGCAGTAGTACACAAAAGAATGATTTTTGGAATTTTTGTCTGTTTGTCCGTTTGTCGGTTTGTCTGTGTGTCTGTGCGTTTGTGCACGCTAATCTCAGAAACGGCTGAACCAATTTAGATGCAGTTTTCAGGAATATATTGTGACAGGTCCTATTTAACATATAAGCTACTTTTTATCCCGGTAAAATGTTTTTATCCCGGATAATTTCGACATTTTGTTTTTTCTGTAGTCCACGCGGATGGAGTCGCGGGCGTCCACTAGTCATTGAATATACTTTACTTATATACACAATCTAGTCTTACTACATTCTTACTATATAGTGGGTACTTATAAATGCGAAAGTAACTCTGTCTTTATGATTTCAAGTAAATATTTTTTCATGACATGGGAAAAAGGGTTCAAAATTTAATTGCTATTTAGAAGTACCTGGTTATAAAAGAGATGTAAAGCACATGTATGCTTATTCGAAAATGTTTAAGCCGCCTATACAAAACGATCACGCGGTCGTCAGTATTTTGTAAAGAAATAAACATACTCCAGATAGGTCCCCGGAAAAGCATTAGTTGAACGTACGCCAAAAGTGTGATTAGCTTCTGCAAAAAAGCACAAGCTTAAAAAAACAACGTCGACTTGAAACAAATTTACAGCTATTTTTGTAAACTACTAAGATATAAGTGTAGGGTAAAATTTAAATTAAGGGACTCGAATGAATAATACAAAATACAAAGTTCTTTAAAATTATGGACGGCCAAGTGAGAGTCGAATTTGCACATGAAGGGTCCGTACAAATATCTTTAAGAAGCAGCAAAAAATTGCGTTTGTTGTATAGGAGCCATCCTTAAATAAATTACATTATTTTCTGTATTTGGTATTATTTGTTATAACAGTAACAGAATTACGTAACCTGTGAAAATTTTAACAGTCTAGCTATCACCGTTCGTGAGATATAGACTTGTGACAGACAGACAGTTGGACAGCGGAGTCTTTGTTATACGGTCCTGTTTTACCATTTGGGTACGGAGCCCTAAAACAACAGAATTGATTAAAAATGCACTGTAGTCACAGTCTTCCACCGTGAAAGTACATTTTGCTATTGCAAGCGCAGACATCTTGGATTAATGACTTTCATGGCCTCAGGGTAGCCGTTTTCATTTTCGGTGCTGATTATGTTTAACTATTGTATAGCAAGCGGATATTTGCCTTTTGTTTCTATAATGAATTGGAGCGGCCTTGTTTATTTTCAGATAACGGACTGTAGTATGATTTTATTGACTAAAACGGAAATATTTGAATGCATATGATAAATAATAATTCACACGTTATTAGCACTAGTTAAAGTCAAGATTAAACAAATGTACTTACCTATAATCAGTTCTTTTGACATCAGTTTACATAATATTATTTACAAAATGTTTTTCATAATACCCGCTATACGAGTACAACCAGGTATTTAAATAAATAGAGGTATAAATAAGACTGATACGTTTCCATTCCAGTAAGTCTGTAAGAGCTATTCAATATCGAACTTTAATTAAATCAGCCTTTTCAATTTAAACCACACGGTCTGATACATTTGCTACTCGTATTTAATTAAAGTCATTTGGCAAGAGAAAGGTTTAAATAAGTCTAGGTATATCTATATCGACACCTATCAATCTGAACGCATGAATGGAGATATTATGATTGGTTTAAAAAACATTTTTTTTATACCTTTTTAGATGATTCAAGATAATACATTGGCAATATACAGGGTGTGTATAGGGTGTGTATGTATAGCCAAGCAAATACTGAGATACTGAACAAGTACTATTGTTTTGAGTTATACGACAGTGTTATTACTCGCAGGAAATTAAATCTTTGATTTGATTATACGCAATGTTTGCTTTCCGCGCCAATTGTATCGGGCGATCCTGTGACTAGTTAAATGGGCTTATTGGTTATTATGTGATACATTGCTGTTTTTTGGATCACTTGTGACTCTCCTTTGGGGTTGATCAGTTATTTGAACTTTTTTGAGAGCAACTTTTTTTTTGCAAATCATCCATGTGCCAAAATTGAAACTTGAACGAACCACACAATTTTTCCTGAGAAAATGAAAATTTAGCCGGAAAATTTTGGAATTTTCCTGCGAAAATTTTCACTTGTTTTTACCTCAGAATCATGGTCTGAAGTCACCATATCAATATTGGCCTGGCTGTCACAAACACCCTGTATAATATTATTATTAAACTTGGAAGAAAATCAAACCTACGTCCACAAACCCAAAACTACAATCCGCATATTATAATCCAACGCAACGTTGAATAAGTTGGTCTATTACAAGATCTGGGTCTAAAAGTTCGGTAATAAGTGTTTTTAAATGTAAAATGGTGTAAACTACATAGCTTCTAAAATTGCGCAAATGGCAAAATGAGGCGAGTTCTCTACGTATCTAGCTATACATTTTAAGAACAATCTACAGTTTAGTAAAGTCTATCTTGTCGCAGGAAAGACGTTTGGCATCTGATATTGTGTAGTGTACGATATTATCACATAACTGAAAAGAGATAGAAATGCAATGTTTATTTTTATATAATTATACTATACCTGCATTTTCACAGGTGCACAAATGTGCAGTGCAGTATTCTAAAGTATCTACGATAAGTTTCTTATTTTATTATTTATTAATCATATTATAACATAGTAAATGAAATGAAAAAAATATCACAAATGTTTTCCTAGCATTTTATCTAATAAGCTACCCATTTTATTATAGCAAAGAAAATTGTAATACTGGAAAGCGCTTGGGAGTTTTCATATTGGAGTTCAAGTTGTAGAATGTAATAATATTTTTGCAATCGTTTTTATTACAGTCTTATAAAAGTAAAAAAAAGAAAAAATGTTTCTATCTTATATTTTCCATTGTCTTTAGCAAGTGTTATTATATAAGTATTTATTGGTGGTTTCCTCCTATGGCAGTTGTGGCGTTCCCTGGGGGTGGCCTATTCGTACGTCCAGCAGTGGACTGCAATTAGGCTGAAGACTATTTATTGATTATTGATAGTACATTTTATTGAATAAACCAAATTACATTGTACAAGCAAAATCACACAAGTTGGTACCTACAATATTCTCTGACGTCTGCTCAAAGTAAGTTAACTACGTTTATTTTGAACATAACATATTAGATACTACTATTACATAAAGTACGCACATACCTACCTAATCTCAGAAACCAAATTATCTCAATCCAGCGCGGGAGCAAACGACGTCTTCAATGTTATAGTGAATCGAATCCATTATCTTTTTAAAGATAAGCCGAGAAGAGCATATCACTTGAATTCTACTAAAATATCGTCAAAATTACATCATCTATGTAGTGTCTGTGAAGAAATATACTATAGTTTCCCATAACCTGAATATAAACATATTACAACGTACATAGTATGTGCACAAATAGTGCTAAGAAGCTCCTTTGCAATTTATGAGGTTCGCATGTTAATCGCGTTTGGGTATAGACTACGAAGTTTACTACACACTCAGAATTTGAATATTATCTCCTAGATTTTCTCCTATGGGTGCTTCAAAGTATAATGTTAACTTTTCAGTAAAAATTTTGAGTACTAAGCAAATCCACGCGGTAGACTGTTGCATTTTTAATAAGATTCTTTTATTGCAAGGATGGTATATAAGAAAGTGTGTTTAAAGTAATTTTATATGGCTATGAAAAAATAGTGGCAAGCCGGTGAAGTGAATTAGATGTATTATGATTGTAAAAACAAGAAATTAATGATGTTGAGAAAACTGTAGTTATGGTCTAACTAAATTAAGTACGAATAAAAAAATCCTGGAAAATAAAATGGAGAACTAACCAATGCACTAGTAATCATTTCAACACCACTAACATTTGCAACCCGATGGTTTCATTGACTGCCCCTCAGTATCTGGAGTCGTGGTCTCTAAAGTCGATTATTTCTAGTTCCCGATTTCCGTTCAAATGTTTATAAGTTATACGAACCACAGCTTTGCAGCCATGAATGTCATGGATCTTTAACAACGCGCCCGTAGTGAACGGCGATTGATTTACTACTGTGGTGACCGCCGCCGCCGTCTTATAATTGAAAATGATGGGGGTAGTTAAAAAAAATATTGTAGGTACAATTCAATCACTATCATATTATGAAATTGAAATGAGCGTTAAATGTCAAATATTCACGAACAATGAAAATATATACCATAGAAATATTTATATAATAATATTTATATAGGTATACAAAAGCTACCAGAGCTTGTCATAAGATGTCATAGAGTGCTAATTTCGATGCACCATTAGACTTTTCGGTGCCTTACAATTCCAGTCCTTGACACTTAGATTCAATTATTGTAATGTATATTAATGTACTACATTACTAATATATTGTAATGTATAGTAATGCAATTTAAGTGTCTGGAATTGTGAGGCACCGAATAGTCTAATGGTGCATCGAAACTGTTAGTATGACATTAGCACTCTATGTCTTCATCTTATTCCTCTATGATCTTGTATAGAATATGCAATACAAAGGTTGCCACCGAGCGATTATGTGACCACATCTTACAGTGACTGAACATACGTCGCCCGCGGTTTTGGCTGCATTAGCATAACGTTTACACGGCACCAACGCTTGCGGCCATGATTATTTACATAATTAGAGACCGTTAGTAACTGCGCAAACGTTGAAACAGTTTTAATGTATTTCGGACGAGGACAACTATTTGGGTTGTATATAATTTAGGGGATGTTGTTGATGGATTGGTTTAAGTCAGTTTAATTTTTATGTGTATGTTCATACGCGAAGACATACTCGTACTATAGGTATATTTATGATGTTAGTTCAACTTTAACAAAGGTCTGTGCACGCGCATTTCACATAGCCCAATATTACAGAAGCTGTTACAGAAAGGAAAAGTTCCGAAATATCTAGAAGGCTTGTGCCAAGATGGTAATGTATAAATATAAATTTTAGCACAATTTTCCAACCTCGCATGTACAAGTGGGTGCCCAAACTCAATTGTTGCTGCTCCGACATTAATTAAAAAGTTGGCTAAATAATAAAACGTTACATAAACGACTGGCTGGCTGCCAAAGGCGGTAGTACTTTTAAAAGAAGAAAATTAAAAACTCCCGCCTTACCATAAACTTGAGCTCCTTGGTGCTAGCCAGTAAGTGTGAGGCTACACAATACAAGAGATCAGCAAGCGAATCCTTAGCATTATCCCTAATAAATTAAAGTGACTCCACATGCCCCACAATAACGCCTGATCTACAAAACAGATTGAAATATTTAATGCAGAAATAGTCTTAAGGCTGCGGAACGACATAGAATAAATTAAAAATGAAAAAAAAAAAGGGGCAGTAAGGGGCTGAAATAGGGGTTAAAATTTTGTATGTTTGCGGGTGTGAGATCGGTACTTCCTCGGGTGTGAGATCGCCATTAGATCTCTTTAGACTGCCAAAAAACTATTAAGTTAAATCATTATCTTCGCCGCGTGGACTGCGAGCAGTCGTCTTCGTTTAGAGCAGTGTTGGGTGGAAGCGGTGTTGGTTTAGAGTCGTTTAAGTGTGCTATGACCTTTATGCCCCTTGTTTGGAAGGCGCACGTCTTAACTACTGGGCTATCACCGCTATTATTACTATTAAGTTAAATATTAGCTATAAATAAAATATATTTTTCAAGACAAGTGTGTCCCCAGACAAAAATGTCCGCCGTATATTGCCAATTCTTCAGAAGCAACAATGAAAACACATCCATTAGTACTCTCATCTTCATAACTTATGTTTTAATGGTCCCTTTGAACATTAACTGCGATATCATGAGACTGTGAAGTCTTTTTTGTTCTAAAGTGTTTCGGGAGCAACAACCCTTGAAGTTGTTAATTGCCATTTAAGTTTTGTAAGGATTTTTTCGCTTTATTTTAATACATACATACATATAATCATGCCTTTATCCCTTACGGGGTAGGCAGAACACCAAGGGCCGATAGAACCACATGGTGCCACTTCTGACCAATTTTGAGGGTATAGTTGAGATGTACAAGTTCTTATTTAGTTTATTTTAATAAAAACGTTATTTTGTTTTTAATTATTTTCTAAGATAGATTTCTAGATGCAGCATAGGGAGGCCTTTTCGCAGCAATGGGATATAATTTTTTTTTTAATAGTTTTGGTTACCATAAACTTTTCCGAAAAATAATTTAAATCGAATTAAACTAAAATTATATAATTCCTGGAAAGATTTTTTCGTAGATAAAAAGTAACTAAAACGTAACCAATTCTCGTAACCCATTTACGACATACAGCATAATTATGGCAAAATCAAATCAAAATAATTTATTGAATATGAAATAAATAAGTACCTACAGTTTTTTTGTGTATTTTTTAAATCATGATACTTTTACATTTGTTACAGTCTGGTAAGCATATTTTCGTGTTTCGGGGCTTTATTAAATTAATGGCCCAGGAGAATCAAATTAATAGTTTTTACTGCCTCAAGACGAATTTGGGAGAAATTAACAGTTCTTGCCTTGAATAAGGAATAATAGTAATAACAAATAAGGAGGAGTGTTGGGGAAGTGTCTATAGTGGGGGTTTTTGAAGTTAGCTGTGGGCACATAAATATGCATGTTCAAGTATTGGCTCTTTTTTTACTTTTGAAACAATGTTACCTCAATCTGGGGTGAGTTTCATGGAATAGCTCCTATGCCTGATTTGGCAACTAACATTTATTGTATGCAGTGACAGATGGTGTAGTCATACATATAGTAGCTGGCGCCCTCGCCCAGGGGAGCTGTTTAATAAAACACACTCCACTATAATATTATCTGTGAGTGATGTAGCACACCTATAATTGGCACATACATCAGATTTTTAGTTGTAAGTATAATTATTGTTGCTCTTAATGTATGATCTGTAAGTGTATCTAAATAAATAAATAAATATACAAAAATGATTACATCAGTAATATTTGTAACCGAATAGGACCACGGTATAATGAGCCTGTGATCACTCTTTGTGGCATTTCATATATGCGAGGCTCGGAAATTCAGATGCGGTTCGTACTCGCTCGCGCTTGGTTCGGTCTGGTATAAATCATTCTTACCTCTCTGAAATTTTAACCTGAAATTCAGGTTCGCATATTCCCCCAATCCAAATTGTATTCTATACAAATACTCACTGTAACCTAAAATTATTATACTAATGCAAATGCATGCTGGCTGCAGTGCTAACAAAATGTGCAAAGCCGGGAGACGTAACCTATGCTAATCTCTGACTTCATATGCCGCTAGTGTACGCTGCAAACTTTACTTAAGCGGAATTAGTTACAGTGCTATCTATCTGCCGTAATTTAGCATAAGTTGAAAAGAATATGATATAGAAGCCTTGGTAACACTTAATGTTTTCCACCACTGTATGCTGTATACATGGTGTACAAGAAGGGGTACATTAGGATAAATGCTATGGAAATTGCCCACTACATAGAAAAAGTTTGCATTTCGTATTATAATACCCTTCTGCTATCTCTATGTTCTGTCACTCTACACCTACATAATTTAAGATTAAAATAGGTCATCATTACCTTGATTGTCCTTCGGTACAAAATTAAAGAATACTCAGAAGCCCTACCTCTGTTGCTAGCAAAATTAATATATATCTCAGAACAAAATTAAATTATGCAATATACGAACGAAAATGTTCTAAAGACAGATTACTCCATAGAAGCCACGAAAGGGTTGAATTAATGTAAATGAAATTCGTTGACGCGGGAAAATTAACTGAAGCAAGGCCATAAAAAGGTAAGGGATGAAAAAGATAAAGACTTTTAGGGACGAAATAATTCCATTGCAGCAATATTAAGGTAAGTAGTTACTTATGAAAGCATCAGGTATGCTTGTAGCTTTCCTCGTTTATAACGTAAATGCCTACTCGAAGATTTTCAATAAAGGTATGATAGTAGGTATATTGGATTGACCGCGTGGTGCCGGCAGAGTAGAATTCGTACCACCCCATGTCTGCCCGTGGGTATCGTACGAGGCGATTAAGGATTTCTGGGAGGTGGGCAGCAGCGCGTCCCGTGTTGACAACATAGTCCAAAATACAAACTGCGGTCACCAACCCGCCTGCCCAGCGTGGTGACTGGGCAATTACCACCCATGGCAGTCTTGTAGCGTGGCCTGGGGGAGGCCTACGTCCAGCAGTGGACTGCAATAGGCTGATGATGATGAGTATATTGGATTGGATTGTAATTGCCTGTGATCGTAATGATGAGCAGGGGACCGGTGGTATAGCAGCATAAAAGCCTTGTAATATTCGCACCAGATATATGTTAAGCTGTTTTTCTACTGGCAACGCCAGAAGAGAAGAAAATTGAAAATGCTATGCTGATCTTGTCACATTATGTGATGAATTATTGAGCTTCTGTGTTTTTTTACATTTTCCTGCTCCACAAAGCGCCGCTACCCCATTGATTCTTGGATAACATAAGGAAATCGAGGGGTCCTGAAGGAAAATTACTTTCATGCCTAAAATTTGTTTATATAATGGTTTATATTGCTCCAAGTGTCATGGCTTAACCTTTATTTAATAGGTCACGTTATACAGGGCATAAAAGAAGGGGTATGTTAAGCCAAATAGCCCACTATAAAGAATCTATTCACAAAAGTTGAGCCTCGAATTCACTTTTTCCATGTAGGCTATGTTCATAGTTTGTCGATACTACCCACTTTTGATGTACCTACGCTAAATTTGTATAATATGATATAGATAAAAATGTAATGTACAAATTAGACACATACTTTATAAAAATTTAGCACTAGCTGTATTGGTTACTATTGTGATAATTATTAAGAATTACACGCAATGTTATTTGCCATGATTATTGGTAAATTTTTATCAAAACCCTAACCTGGATCATTAGGCGAAAGCCTCTAATAATCCATTTCGTTTTATCACCTTCAAATGCTGCTCATTTGAATGCACCGTAATAAGCAATTAAATATGCCAGGAAACCTAATTAGTTTCGCGAATTATGTTCCAAAGACGGTAATTAATCTTCAGGGAGAGTTTGATCGGATTTATGCCGTGTTTACCTACCAGTAGAGATTATTCATAATGTTATAGGTAAGTATAGTTAACTAACTACAGGGAAGGTTGAATTTTTCTTATTTATAACTGGCTAGCTGTCTTTGGGTAAGTTCCTATTAGCTATATAAATCAGTGTCAATGTATTTATAGCGACGTTTTCGTTTTTATTTTCAACTTTAACTGAAAACCTGTATTTTAAAGAATATTTGCAGCTACGTATACTTAGATAACATATTATATATTTGTTCTCCGTTTTTTTTTTCAGTTATTTATGATCTCATTAAAAACAAAACTCCCATGCCTTGAATTTAATATATAAGGCAATATTTTACGTATTATTGGAGTCTACTGCTATATTTTGCTATGGAAGCGTTTGATATCCACCAATCAAATTCATTGACATTTATTTATTTATTCATTTATTTATATTATGTACCTACAATACAGTTGTCCACCAACAGTCACACCCATCCACAGCAATATCGCACAGAATATTTCTAGAGGACAGGCAGACTAAGAGTAAGTCGCATTTTAGTCGAGTTTCGCAATCGTATTTTTAATTAAAATTAAAATATAGTTTTATTGTATAAGTACTTCAATATCCAATTTCGTCATAGCAAATGTAAGATCCCTTAATTTGCTGGTCTTATGAAAAGTTTACAGAAACGAAGTACCAAGCAAACAGCTTATCCTTACAAATGTTATTATACTCATTACTATAAATGCGAAAGTAACTCTGTCTGCCTATCTGGCTTTCATGACAAAACTACAAAATTAATTTAAATGAAATTTGGTACAAGGACCTTTGATAAAGGACATAGCCTACTTTCTGTTGCGGCATTTTTTTTTAACCCACATAATTTTAACATTTTCTTTTTCTGCAGTCCACGCGGACGGAGTAGCGGGCGTCCACTAACACGTATAAGTGCATAACTGCATCCTACTATTGTGATAATAGGTGATTAAGCAAACAAAGGTAGGGTTAAAAGTTGTTCATTAGGAAGCGCCGGCGGCTTATTTGCAACAATAGCGAGAGTGTTTTGTGTTCCGTTCATTTTGCAGTATAATAGCATTAAACTGTTTTAACTTTACATTAAATCATACTGAAAGTTGGAGTTTGGTATCACGATTGGGTCTAACTATAATATGTTACACGTTTTTATTATATTTAGATGCATCTTAGTGGAGTGGCTCCTTTGCAGCAAATATAAGAATACATGATAGCTCTTTTTGTCCATCAAAAAATAGCTAAATTGCATAATTATGCAAATTCTTGATTTAATTTAAATTTTGAATTTACCTGGGCCTATGTTCACAAACAAAGGTCTAGAATCTACACTGTAAAAGCAAAAAAGTAATAAGTGCTGCCATAGCCAAAATGATAAATGCATCTTTGTTTTTAATAGATTTTTTTATACTTAATGGTGTTACTAAATTTTGTTGTTGAAACATTAGTTAAAAAAAATTAATATCCCCAGTGGTATTTTAACAGGTGCCCGTTACAATTTTAAATAAGCACGGATCACACCATTTTTATGTGGCCTTTTAGTCAGGTTTTTGACGAGGCCCTTTCCTACGTGAAAGGGTGGAAAGTCAAATTTTGTTACCCATGCAACTCTGTCGGCCTAAGTACAACTTGGCACAAAGAGATGCAATCAAAAAATGGATGCTTGCCAGCATTTACGAAGTAATTAACGAGCTTTTAATCTTCGCCAGCGATTGGCTGCCTGTTTACTTAATTTGGTCCCAGTTAAATAGAGGACACGGATTATGTCCTTTTTATTCCTCTTTTCATTAGTTGAAGACAAAGGAAATGCGCTTTAGCACCGAAATTCTGTGCATCAAAATAAATAAAATACTATTTCCGGCAGAATAGGTTTAAATCAATTTCGTTTCTTAACTACATTCTTCTGTATGATGAAATCAAACCTCTTCGACTGTCCGGAGGTATAGTACCGGAGTTTTGGAATTGATTCCATATAAGGTTTTCAAAATACTTCTATAAATATATATAATAACATACATAGTCACGCCTATTTTCCCATAAAGAGGTTGGGCAGAAGTGTATAATTTACACACCCACTTTTCACCAGTTAGTTTATATAATAACGTAAAAAATATTACACTTGATGCCTCAAGTAATATTAATTTTCATATTATTATCAACGGTTTTAATAACATTAGCTTGGTTATGACAATTTAAAAGAATAATAAATACTTCTCGTAGAAAAATATTATTAATCTCTGTTACTTTAAAATAACAATGACTCTTCATAATGTATTCAAAAGAAAGTACCATAGATGTCTACAAAACATTTTATCTTTATGAAGATAATAACTCTTAGGCTTTACCAGCTTTATTTGATTTGTCTCCATGACTTTTTAATCGTTTAATAACGTATAATTTTTTTAAACATTAAGCTGCATTTCCTTCCGATCATGACGTAAGAGTCGACAAAGGAATTCGGGCATTCTCTCAGGCGATAAGCTAGTAACTGGCACAGGTAACTGGTCGCTGGTTATTTACATCTCTCCCCACTATCTTTTATGATCCTTCAGAACTGGCTATCCCATTCCAGGAACACAGCTGTGGATATATAATTATGTATGGAAATTCTTATTCTTTATTGCACATAACACATACACAAAAAATATAGCTTACAAGATAAAAGAAGAGATGCATGTACAATGGCAAGCTTATCTCTACAAGAGATCTCTTCCAGCAAGCCAAGAAATGAAGGAAAACCCAAAACTACATAAGATTTTTTCCTAGCTAACTCTGTTGTTCCAAAGATAAATTGTAAACGTAAATTATATCCTCTCACAATTTGCGGGTGTCATTATAATACGGTGCTACGATTTACAGAAGTAGGGCAGAGTTTAAAAGACGTTAATATAAACTTGACTAACCTAGAACATTTAATATGTCTAAGAACTACGTAAGCAACTATTCAAAAGTGCCGTAAAATGTAAAGTTTCTTAGTACACGTTTCCATTGATATTTTGATTGATGCGATTAGTAAACTCTATTTCATTCGATTTCTCGAACTCCAGGAATCGACTGTAACCCCAAATTTAACTGTCTTTGGCAGTTTTAAAACTCAAAAATATACTAATATATTAATATTAGCTAAACCAGCTCTATTAAAATAGATTTACTCTATGAAAAACGTGTTGTGGCCCTTTTTGTAGTACCAGAAATTCACATAACTAACTAATCCTTCAAATATAGGTGTAATTCTCAGAGTAACAGTGGAAACAGAGCAGTAAAAGTGAAACTTATCTCGTTTGATGGGAACCGGTCATGAAACCGCGAAGTCTTCACATGACGTGGTAGAAATAACCGGGATAAGAGGGTCGGGCTCAAATTACACCTGCAAACTCTATGTGCAAGATTCATTATTTTGGTTTCTAATTATTTGGTATTCAAGTAAGTATTTTTAACCAAATATTGGTGTTGTCAATTTACCCCATGTCTGCTAGTAAACTAAATCAAAATCATAAACTTCCACATTTTGTAGTATTCTTTGCATAGTAAGTACGTCGTAATACTTTACGGCTCAACATTATATTATGTTCATTCTTTATAGTAAGTATTCTTCTATATTTTAAAACTCTCAATCTGATTTTTATTTATTTTTATAATTCAGATTAAAATATTTATTGCTTTGATATAAATTTCCAATTAGGAATTTAAAAAATTCCATGATTCTTTATATTCTCTAGCATAGAAATTGGCTGTAACACTCATTAACTAAGGGGCGTAACACTCATTATATAGTTATTAAAAAATAAGTTTACTTTTATATTTTTTATTAAATTAGGTATGTAATTATATTAGCTTAATTTTTTAAATCATGGATAGTAGGAACGATGCACTCTTTGACAAGCTGCTCTGATTTGCCACATTGTCCCTCATTATGCCATTTAGTGCAACCCTGGAAGAAAAAAGTGATAAGTAGGTAATGTAAGAGATAAATTAGTAACTTTCACTATTTAATCATCGCTATAGACGTAGGCATATATTTTTTCTCTTGCCGGGAATCTTTAGTGCTACCATTCAAGTTTAAATTCCTAGTGGAAAAATAGATTACGCACATCCAAACTATATTTTCTTACAAAAATATCATTATTATGTCTAAGTACTTGTTACAATACGAAACACCTATATAAAGAATACAACCCAATAACCTATATCTATCATAAAATAATAATGAAATAGCCGATAAAATTTCATTGGTTGTGTGTAAATTGGACTGGAATTGATGGCCGCGTGGTGCCGAAAGAGAATTCGCAGAATTCGTACCACCCTATGTCTGCCCGTGGGTATTGTACGATACGATTAAGGGTTTCCGGTAGGTGGACAGCAGCGCCTCCCGTGTTGACAACATAGTCCAAAATACAAACTGCGGTCACCAACCCGCCTGCCCAGCGTGGTGACTATGGGCAAATACCCCCCCATGGCAGTCTTGTGGCGTGCCCTGGGGGAGGCCTACGTCCAGCAGTGGACTGCAATAGGCTGATGATGATGATGTGTGTAAATTAGGTATATTTTACTTACAGACATAAATTGTACCATCATACAGTTCCTTAGTTTAATAGGATCGCAGAAAGAGGGCTCGCCGAACAGAGAGAGGTCCCCGTTGACGCAGGAATCTATTACTTTGGTTTTTATATCTTGGGGAAGACCTTCATCTTCCATGATCACTCTTTTTAGCAAGTCTGTGTCTATAGTACCATCCTTAGATACTACATAGCCTTTCTTTCTGCCAATACAGATGTCTACTTTACACTGAAATAGAAAATAGATGAGACTTTATTAGCGTTCGATTACATTGTGTAGGTGTCATCGGAAATCTGCATAAATCCGGTATTGCATACAATACATAGGAAATGTATAGAGAATACCTGGGGCGTTCAGGTAATGTAGAAAATATTATGATTATCCATTACATACTTTCCTAGGTAATCTATACAATTCCTAGGGATGGTATGGTTTATATGTATATGTCGTGGCCATATTGTTAAATTGATCATTTCATGAAATGGTCGAGCATTTCATGAAGTGGTCGCATTTCATGAAGTGGCCAATTCAATTTGACCAGATCGTTAAATCGTCTACATTTCACGATTTTGTCATCCACGTTTGGCCAAATCGTATTAACAGGGTGTCCATAAAATCCGAATGTGGTAAGAGCTTATATAAATAATATATACCTTACACCATATATAAGTATACCATAAGGTATGATGGTATGATTTTTTTTGCTATTATTTATGTGATATTTTCACAATATAATATTTAAAAACATAAAAGACTTTACAAAAGCGATTCGCATCTGGCACATCGCCGGACGCTGCCTGGGCACGCTCGCTCCGCTCGCTCGGCTCGTGCGTCATTTGTCATAGTCTAACCTAACCTAACCTAACCTATCGTAATCTAAGGTTTTTGTTTAACAATATTATTATAAACCACCATTAAGTCTAATATACATTATACAATATAACACACTATCCGTGAACTTCTTCTGCATAGTCACCCTACTCTCTTTAATTTGTTTTATAACCTAAAAAGAAAAATCCGCCATCTTCACACATAAATAAAACGCGCGCAGCGCCTCTACCGGTGATTCATGTAACTATTTTACGATATGATCAATAATCTTGACCACTTCATGAAATGATCGGGCGTTTAGTTGCCCATATCGAGAAACGATTTTTAATCATCGATCTGCCCAAACCATATCATGATGTGGCCAATAGACAGTTGAACTTTTCATGAAATGCGACCATTTCATGAAATGCTCGACCATTTCATGAAATGATCAATTCTACGATATGGCCACGACATCTACATATAGGCTATAGCCTCATGCTCAAATACGAATTCTTAATGGTAACTTTCCCTCGAAGGCTCATGGATGAAAGATGGTAGTGCAATGATTTTCTCCAAAATGAAACCTTGACCCTCAATAATGGAATACGGTTGGGAAGGTAGATATTTAAACTGTTAAGCACAAATTTGTAATGAAATTTACATTACCTTACACGCATATTAATTTAAAATCCTTTTTTACTTACAGAATCGGCTCTTTGCGGGATTTTGAAACATTCGCTCAAGTCAATTTTGGGGGTCACAGGCGGTACGGGCTCGGTGTTACGCATATCCATACAGCAGTGAAGTCGGCCCTTAATAAAAGAAAAATATTAACATAACATTTATTTAACATTATTATTTCTATTATATTTTGTACATAGGCCGCCCATGGCTTCGTCTGCGTTAAGTTTTATTTCCTGTTTATTATATTCCCTTATGCTGTAACACACCATGTTATTTTTAATATTTTCAGTGGAAATATACTAGGTACGAAGTATGTACCTATAAGAATGGAGTCTTTCAGATCTCCCAAATCCCACTGTCATTTTTCTTTATTATAATCAATACTTTTAACTCAGTATGTAATATAATACAACATTTGTTATACCAAGATTTTTTATAACTTGTTAGTAACAACAACTACATACAATCACAGAAAATTATAACAACAGGAAAAGTTATGCCACTGTGAAACTGTAAGAAAGGACTTTCCGATACTGCACCCAAAACTAAAGTTACTACAAAATTTGTACATACGTATATTTATTAATAAATATGCATAATATTCCACGGTGCACATACAATAGACTATAAATCCCATATTATAAAAATTATGTTTATTTACATGGCAAACTTATATAAATACCCAGTTTTGATATCGACAGTGGAAAGATAAAAACTTTAAATCGTCGTCGATTAGTCTATTCAACTCATTTCCAACCATCTCCTTTCCACTACATATCGATATGTTTAAATAATATAAGAACAGTATTAATAGATAGTTGGATACCAAAAATCCACAGTTCACAATGTAAATACTTGCCGGAATTAAATCATTTCCTATCTGAAATAAAAAAAATAATAAGTACTCAGGTAAATATTTTTTTTAACCTGTACTTATGTAAATATTAATCTAAGTCTGACATGTTAATATCGATCTAAGGCTGACCTGAACAAAGTGCCTAAATCTAGAATCTGTGTTTATTTCCGATTGGCACACATGCTTTCTTGTTCTTTTTGACATTAACTGAAAGAGATGTCAAAAGTAATTGAAACATAAACATAAAATTTCAAATTAATATTAAATACTTTACTACTTACTACTATTTACTTTACTCGTAGTAAGGTTAAAATACACATCTGCAAATATTTAAATTTAGAAAAGGAGAGATTTTTTGTTTGTTTTTGGAATGTAATATTATATACATTGGTTCTAGTTGTATTTAACTTATTAATAATACTTAATAATTGCAAAATTAACTTAAATTTCAGTAGCATTAAAATATTTACCCTACACAATTTGTTTGAAGATATAAACATTTGTTTTTATTTACTAAGTGATGAATTTAATGATTAAGATACTCGTATGTAGAGAAAAACATGAAGATTTACCTATATTTATAAATTTAAAATACTTACAGGGTGAAAGAGCAGTTCACATTTCAAGACATCTTTTCTGAAATAGGCCTGAAATTTTAAATGTAAAAAGTTAAAACATGTTAATGTGCGATATAATTAAACTAGTTTTAAATCACTGTTGATTAATTTAATAAGACTTACCGATAAAACAATATTAAATAACGCAGCCAACACAATGAGACGCAACATGGCTACTGTTTAAGTTACACAAGATCACTGGCTAACTTATCCTCGCCTACTGCATTTATATGCAGCCTGGAACTTCTATACAAAGGTAATTAGGCATGTAATGAACGGGAAGTCACAAATGGTGGGGTTATGCCTTATTCACATTTAGACGAAGGACGAATGCGCCTTGGAATGAGCGTTAATAAATTAAGGTCATTGAATCCGATATGGACCTAACATTGTTTACATCTTTGATTAGGCTGTCGTCAAGTTGGGTTATTGTACTTATGGTACATCTCGCCCATGCAAAAATATGAAGCCCGATCAGTAATTGAAATTGCGTGACATTCCCTCATTTGTGAACCATTGGTTAACCAAAAACATATACAAAAAATATATTATGGACCTTCAAACTATCAGCATAATTTGTATTATTTTTGCTACCGGCTTATTTTTTTTTATCCTGAATTCAGATTAATTTGTCGCTGCATTAAATACATGCCTATTTTTCGACAGTAGTTACATAGGTTTTTATGTAAAATGTTTATTTGGCACGCTTCAGAGTCTAAATGATTTGTCACATTTGAGCTTGAGAGGTACGAGTATCATTAGATTCGTCTTAGCAGCCAAGTAATTGCTTTTACTATTTTAACACATTAACAAAAACATTAACCTATAACTAAGTGTTTATCAAATATCATATAATTTATAATAAGTTTTACGAGAAAATAATAAAAAGTGTAGTTTGTTATTGTATGACAGTCTCTAGCGAGACCTTTTACCACACTTCAACACAGTCTCTTGCCAATGTTTCCATATCTGTACATATTCCTGTATTGTTCCATTCGTGGCAAGTCTGAAAACAAAACAAGTTTTCCATTATTGTTCTTTTCTTTTTCCATTTTGACATCACACAAAAAACGTATTTTTAGATCTGATCTTTAATTTACGACCAAATGTTATGCATTAGGCAATAGATAAATATTTTGACCGGGAAATATCACTGACAAAACTATCTAAAACAAAGTTTGTCTATAGCACAAAGATACGTAATACAGGTATATATCTTTCTATAAAATTTCACATCGACAGTGGAAAGGTAAAGCGCCAACACTCCTGGTAGCGTTTTTTTCCTTTCCACTGTCGACATATTTATTTTTACAGATAGTATGAAGAAATTCCTAAACAACTAAGAAATTATCATACATTCTAGAAAAATAAAAATGTGATTGTGAGTGGCCAATTATGTAGATATATCGCTTAACATACCTATAACTCCTTTTAGCACACACTGTCTACTTCTTCTGTCGAGAGTTTATCATAATAATATAAGTAGATATAGGTAAATATAAAAAAATACTTGCCGATAAAAATGTTACTTGTATGCATCTTCTAAATTGTGTATAAGAGCAGACATTTCCGTACGTTGACAAATCCCAAAATAAACACTCTGACGATATTTGGTTGGAAAAGACATACGGGAACGCATTGTCGTACCTTCGTAATAGAGGCATAAGCGCTGGTTTATTCAAGAAGAATCCAAAAAATGTAAGGTTTGATGCATATATTACACAATAATCTCGTGAGCACTGAAAAAAAGAATATTTTGTTTAATTTGCGCACCACTGGTGATACCAGTTCAGATTCAGGTGCCCAGTATATGATCGCATCACATAATGCAAAAGTTAATAAATGAACTATGTAAATGTAAAAGAATAGACAGATCACTTTATTTTTATGTGATTACTGTAATTTATTTGCGGATATAATCACCTGAAAAAAATAGTTTGGTGAAATCCTTCAAATAAATATTACTTTTGCTGGATTTATTTTCTTAAGAAACTTCTTGTTCTGTTGTTTTGGAATAGACCAATATTCCATTATAACACTAGGCAATAATTTTATCCCAATAAACACCTAAGATACGACGTAGGTATTTGTTTTTTCTGCAGTTCAGGCGTACGAAGTATCACCGAGGTACATAACCCACTAAACTACGTTTTAGAAAAAAAAATCTTTGTAAATATGCTATATTATAATATTTATAATATACATACAAACTTTAAAAAAATCGATTAAAATATTTGAGGTTTTCTTACATCATTCAAATAATAGAGTGACATTCTTCGTAGGCATTCCATGTATAATGTTTTTGTTTCATCGTGCTCTAGGTTAGTAAAATTACTTTTAGCCCGTGGATCAAGACAACAATCAAAGTTCGGCTAAAATAATAAACGATATTGTTTTTTCACATGTTAAGCAAAAATAAAATTGTATGTTTGTTAGGGACAGTCTCAGAAACTACGGTACTGACTCTTTCATTAATAGGAAGCTAATTTGTCCTAAGCATTAATGCATTATAAACTCCACATATTTCTCATAATATTACGATAAGAGTTAGGCAGCACAAGGTGAGTCAAAAACAAACATAATACTTACCAAACGAATCATATAATTAGTTACAACTAAAACCTATTTTTATATAATTTGGGATAGCAAAGACATAGCTTCCTACTAATGAAAATAAATTTGTACAGGTGTTGCCATAAAAAATCTCACTTCACATTTATTTAATAAACACACAAGTTTACGATTAAAAGTAAATGTTAGTTCTTATTATTGTACAAAAGACATTACAATAAATACTGAGATCACATTAACTTGCAAGAGATTTTTCTTGTATACCAGAAAAGAAAATGAAATAAAAATATGGTTCATATAAAGCTAAATAAATAAGTTAAGGAAATTTTCACAGAAACATATATAGGTACATATGTAATGCTGGGCCGTAAAGAAGAAGGATGAAAATCAACTGCATGTAAGCGAGATAAGAATGTTGAGATGGATGTGTGGAGTTACAAGAATGGATAAAATAAGAAATGAGTATATAAGAAGAAGACTGAAAGTTGCGCCGATCGCAGACAAGTTAAGAAATCCGATGAATGGAAGAAAAATACATATTGCGCCGACCACAAATAAATGTGAACAGGACAGAAATCCATACAATATACTAATGTGATAACCAACTTTACTAGCAGACCGGACAGACGATGTCATAACTTTAACTTTATGTTAATTAACTGACAATTTTGTGCAATTTCAGTTTTCATTAAGTTTGAAATTAATTTTCATATATTCCTAAATTTATAATATACACAGATAAAGCACAATCAAATAACTTACTTAGAAAAAAAAGCAATTTACTGCAAACTATGATCATGATAGAGCGATATTTCGTTGCTTTTTTAATGAAAAATATAAATATCCTATTTGAAGAGTCCGTGGTAACTAAGGATAACAGAAGTTATTCAAATACTAACCATAAGTCTATGCTGGCCCTGAAACAGAATAATGAGTTTCATTAAATTGATTTGTAATTAACTAAGGAAAAAAAATCATCTACAAATTTATCATTTTTTTGGTCTAAACCAAGTTATCTGCTTATGTTCAATATCATAAAATAATTTTACGTACGTTACTGATTGATTATTATACGAAATTTGATAATGATGTGATGATACTCTGTAGGTGAGATAGTTAAGTTTGAAGACCTACCTACCTCTTTTATTTGATGCCTGCCGGATACGTATGCGCGCACGTAAGCGTACACGTGCCCATAACCCTACGCAATGCAGCTCCCAAGAAACAAACAGGCTACGTGACCACGTGCGTACCCACGCAGCGACGAACGGCAACGTCATCGCGTTGATGACATTGTATTCAATGGCGCGCCATAGTAGACGTCACACCGAACACTCCGTGTAAAAGCCGAGTGTGTAATTACCAAAGCTCACGTGTGTCTTACGGAATGTTGGTCTCATCTTTAATTTCCTGTTATATTTTGAATTGTAAGTATTATAGAAATAGCAATACATACAAGACTAAAATTAAGTAGTTCGCAGTTTACATCGAGGTACTTATATCTTCGATAACTCTGAAATCACAAACATTAGAATTAAGTTGTGTCTTATTATTATAATGAAGAATTTTCTGACATCTATTAAAATTAATACAAATCTAGATTTAAAAATTAGTACAAATGACCTGGATAGATGGCGAGAGCGCATCTCCATCCCGAAATTCTTTATCTTTCTTTATTCTTTATTGTACACAGACATTTTATATGGAAAAACATTTTACATTGACAATGTACAAAGGCGTGCTTATCCCTATAAGAGATTTCTTCCAGCAAACCACTTGTGATAGCGAAAGTTGAAAGAAATTCTGTTGTCATTGGACACGTACAGCTTGGGAGGGTGATTCGCTTACGTCATCTATTTTTGACAGTTAGACTTTTTAACTTGTCTGAAAATCCCTCATTAGTGTATTGTCAAAGTACTAGATATTATTATTGATCATACATGGTTTTTACTATACCTACTATAACACACTACAGGGGGCGTGGGGGGCGCATTGAGGGAGGAAGAGGTTGATTGGCATATGATTTGTACTTCCTTTCTATTACCTATACATACATTTACTATGTCTAGTCTAGTTATAATTTGGTGCATTTGAGGCTAAGATATAATAGTAAGTCAAGATTTAACAAAAATGTCACATTAAATTATAATATATATCGTTTTGTCACAATTTAGATTTTGGCAGCCATGCAATATGCAGTCGAAAAATATTGCAGCCTTAATTAGTTTAGATAAACTCGTTTCTATTATTGAAATTTTAAATGTCTAAGCCTAAGCGCGAACTGGCGGCCAAGCCCTTGCCCGCAAATTATATAATTGCGACGTAACCTGCGACTCGTATCACTAGGATTCGAAGAATTGTACGCAGAGCAGGCAGAGTTTGGCCGCCGCGGGCAGACGTGTTGCATGATAACAGAGTGTTCAAATTAGGTACATCGTGATGTCCTTTAACACAGAGAGATTTAGACTAGAAGGCCATTATGGGATATGACATACGACAACTATTCAAACCAAGACATAAAAAGGATATTGTGGGAGATCATAGAAATATTTGCTAGAGTGAAATAATCCTATATGTCTTTAATACTGTAATGGATGATATTTTTATTTTTTAGCTCCTCACTTGCAAGATAAACCATCACTGACAATTTTGGTAACAGTTCTGATGGCCACGACACTTGCAGCCTGGTCGCAATCCTGGCCGCCAGTGCACGCTTGGGCACTAGGTAATTAACCTATATTATCCTAAAATATTTATTTCATGTAAAATCACACTTACTTTCAGTTCTGGTATTGATATAATAACAAATATTATAAGAATTATCATTATTTTTTCCTACTACTACCGGCCTAGGTAATTAATTAAATTTCATAATTAGATTTTGCACAAAACTCAATGCAATGCGTGTAATTCAGCGTGAAATAAATGAATGTAAATATTGCGGTCACCAACCCGCCTGCCCAGCGTGGTGACTATGGGCAAAACCCCCCTGTGGCAGTAACCTTGTGGCGTGCCCTGGGGAGGCCTACGTCCAGCAGTGGACTGCAATAGGCTGAAGAAAAAGAAGAGAATAAATATTGCTTTCGTTCCTACATAGTATTAAATATACTCGTACATATTATATTTATAACGTTGATAGGTTGGTATTTATTAAAAATATTAAATTAGTGTTTAATGAAAATTGAAAAAAAAATACACTGTACCTAATAGGACTATAATAATGTGAAAAAGTAAGTCCTTGAACTAGGTACAGTATATTTGTTTATTTTATCAAGCAAGAGTGATACTATGATAGTGATATATAGATAATAATTGGTCTATTACAAATTAACGTAACAAAATAACTTTAATATCATACAGCTAATTAGCAAATATAATTATAATTGAAATAAGTACTAACTACACTACCTACTTGTATTTTCTTCAGGTTAAACGAGAAAATATAAATCATGAAGATTAATATGCAAACTTTGCTGAAACGCAAAAAATTAAGGAAAGAAATGGTCTGCCTAGACAATTTGTGCCTGCTGCGGAATGATAACGAAATTATGCCATAAAATCGAGTACCAACGCTCAATCGAGAAAATGACGTCGTTCTCTTAAATGATATTTCAGAATATCGGTATGATATACATTTGATTTTACAGCTCAAGCGTTTTACCTGCTAATATACCAATTTAAGAAGTAGTAAATTTAACTATCTATCTATCATCGCAGATAATTATTATTACACTTTTAAGAGCCGATATTTCTGACAGTAAAATAGCCTATCTAAATAGAAACAGCAACTACTTGGTTAGACCATTAGAAAAGTCAGCCCTTAAAGTTAAACTCAATTTTGATTTAACTATATTTCAATAAGTACCTACCTAGAGGTGGTTTCGGAATCTGGACAGGACGAATGAAAACGACTGATAAACAAAGTGTACAACGGAAGAGTGGATGGAAGAGTTGGAAGGGGAGGGGATCCGTGATCTCTGCCAACCTTCCCGGGAAAGAGGCTTAATTTTTATGTATGTATTTATTTATGTATTGTAAATTTATTATATACTTAAATGGTAAATAAAATACGTTTGTCATCATCATCATTTCAGCCATTAAGTCCACCGCTGAACTGCCCCCCCCATCAACCTTCACTGCGACGTGTTAAAAGCGTCCTTCATCTAGTATATACCCCGGTATATTAATACTTATCACAAATTTTCCAGCATTCACTTTCCTTACAATATCTTTGTCATGCTTACTATCCCTTGTAAACAAAGTCCCAGGGTACACAAACTCTGTTACTTCCTTCAATCTTACCTCATCCTTTTTATAAACCATCACTTTCGTCTAGTATATAATATTCTCTTGATTTGTTTCCTCCATCATTTATTTCCATAATAATATTAAAATATTTTATTTTTACAAAATGCACATGAAGGTACATAATTCATCATTATTGGCCATCGGTTATTGAGCTATGTGCACAGCCCATTGTAACATTAGCTGTACCGTTAGGCTATGTCGGTGACTTTTGTATGTCTACGGATCTCCTACTGATCTGCCCAGTCTAGTTAGATTCGCCGATTAACCTCCTTCTCAAGGTTGGACCGTCTGTCCTAGGTAAATATACTCGTCAACAACTTCGATAATTAAGCTTCAACTAGTACAAGAATGGGCGGTACGTGGACGTTCGACATCATTACCTTAATTATTTTTTTTTTACAATTTTTGTCTTCTGTCATGTCGGTCTGTTCCGGCTAATATCTGAAACGGCCGAAAAATTGGACTTTGATTTGTCTGAAAAATTGGAATTCCTGTTTTTCCTGTTCTCGTAAGAATATCTTAGATAAATATATTCTTTATATGAATAGAATTTTTTTAAATTTATTTCTCAGTATGTAGTTTACGAAAAAAAAAATCCTATATGACCCGTTCGTTCCCATTGAAATTTTGGGAACTTTCTCACACTTTTTATTGAGATGTGCTGCTGTGTTAAGTATGTCGTTTTAGGCAAGTTCAAGAATGGTACCATGGGTAGTCAAAGTCTGTGAAGCCAGATTCTGTCATTGAATGCACCTACTTAATTATTCTTATTATTTCAATATAAATTACAGCGAATACAAGAAGAGACGCATACAATGGCAAGCTTATTTTTTCAAGATTATCTTCTTTTTTATATACTTCCATAAAAATAAAACAATCTATGGATAAACATCAAACTTCATATAATTTTTTAACCTGATTTATAACACTAATCTCATAATAAAACTAGCGGCTGCCCACGACTTTATCCGCGTGCTCTTGTCCCGCAGGTATTGTACCCGTGCAAAGCAGGGCGGTTATACTATAAGTACATATAAACTTTAGTCTTGAATCACTTTATCTATTTAAGAAAACCGCATCAAAATCCGTAGCGTAGTTTTAAAGATTTACGCATATATAGTGACAGACAGAGGAAGCGACTTTTTTATAGTATGTGTGATAATCAAAAGTTTTGTTTGTATGTATTGTTGGAAATGCGGTCATCAAACTCTGTAGCTAGACTTGTCACCATTGTTCAACACAGTCTCTTGCCAGTGTTTCCATATCCGTACAAGTTCCCGTATTGTTCCATTCGTGGCAAGTCTGAAAATAAAACAATTTTTCGATTATTTTTCTTTTCATTTTTTTAGTTAATTGCAGGGTGCACCACGGGCAGGTGAGGTTAACTTTTGGTCCTGGATATTAGTCGACCACTTTGATACAGGCTCTGAGGCTAATAGCTTGTAATACCTATTTAGAATGACACGGAAACATTTTATCATTGGATTCGTTACCGGTCACTAGATTGTTGTATTTGTGCCCGAAAAACGGCGGCAAACTCACCCCTTACTACGTGGGACTTAACAGGCTAACTGGTGAAAAGTTTTTCCCACTTCTTCCCAAACTCTTTGGGGGATATTGGGCATGACTATATAATTGTGTTTCATTTCACATATTTGTATCTAAAGGAAATCACTAATACGTGTTTTTTAGATCTGAATACTATCTTGAATTTTTGCCTACGACCGAATAAAAGTGACAAGATCAACATTTAGATATCAATCAAAATTACAATAAAAATACATTTGTGTGGAGCAGGATAACAGATAAATACAGGCAAAATTCTATGAAAATAGCCCACTATATGTAGAGAACCTATTTACAAAATTTTAGACTCGAAATCACATGTTTATTTTTTATATATAGTACGTTAAAAAAATCTAAAATACTTAGTAAGTTATGCAATGTTGAAAAAATATGTAATAATATTTCGCTTAACATAGTCCTTTTGGTTCAAAATTCCTATACTTACTCTGTCTGGGGCATGAACGTATAGAGAATAACGGACAGAGTGTTGTGACTACAAAGCGTGAAGTATTCATAGTAAGCTCGGCAATGATATTCGATGGAGTAGGCATGTGTATTGATGCGTTATTCACACACACTAGAAACCATAGTAAGCTCGGCGCCTACTGGAAAATACGCACACATGCCCAACACGCCGCCATTTCGGTGCTTCAATCTGTGTAGTGACAGCATTACGTCCGTTGTTCTTTATACGTTCATGGTCTGCGGTAAGTATGTCATATAATACGTAGTAAGTATGTCATATAGTGAATAGCAAAAATACTCACAGATAGAAATAAAACTTGTATGCATCTTCTGAATTGTGAAAAAGCGCAGACATTTCCGTACAGTGACAAATCAAAAAATAAACATTCTGACCATATTTGGTGGTAAAAGAAATACGGGAACGCATTGTCGTATTTTCGTAAAAGAATCCGAAGATTCAGTCTATTTATGAAAAATCCCAAAAATGTAAGGTTTAATGCACGCATTACACAGTAATCTCGTAGACACTGAAAAAAAAAAGTAAAAACCTCAGTAACTATTTAGCTATCGCTACTGGTATTAATGACCAAAGTACCTAGTACCAATATATCAACATAAAAGTGATAAATAATGGGTAGTATCTAATAAAAATCTAATAAAAATCGGAGTTCCAACTCATTGCACAGCAAAATAATTAAATGAGAATATTACTAAACAAACTGCAATTTATATTTGTGGCATACCGCTATTTATTTTAAAGTAAAGCTTATATATTAATGCACATTTAATATTTGCTAATGCATATTATATCTGTTAACTCTCTATTTTTACAAGCTTTTATTTAACTTGCAATGTATGTTTGTTCGGGTGAAATCTTACAACTCAATTTTAAGGCACTTGCCCTCAACCGATTGGGCTGAAATTTGGTGAGCACGTTCAGTTCGGATGACAATGCATGATTAACAGTGTGACGTCATTCTAAATCCAACATGGCGGCATACCCACAATGGCGGACCAATTATTTTTAATGCATTCCTACAATATGGGTATCAAATTAAAGGGCTAGCTGAGAGTAACTCGAAAAAAATGTGACGTCACTCTTAATCCAATATGGCGGACTTCTAAAACTCGAAAATCTGTTTTAAAAACAGATATTTTTAAGCAATTGAGTTGAAATTTTGTATGCACGTTCATGCATGACAATGCGTGGTTAACTGTATGACGTTATTCCAAATCCACCATGGCGGAACACCCAAAATGGCGGATAATTTTCTTTTATTCGTGCCTATAATCAACTTACCAGGTGAAAACTAAAAAGTATAAAATAAAATTTAGGTAAAAAAACCTTTTTAAAAACAAGCTTTTATTTAAATGCGCTAAAAAGAAAAAATAAACTTTTACACTAAAACTTTTACGGTTAATTTATAACGTCATATCAAATTTAACACATTTGACACAATTTATATGTTATAAAAGCTTGTCGCGACATTTAAGTACTCGTATTTACTTTCTTAGTTTTAAATTTTTAATAAGTCAAGGTGAGGCCGTGCCGAGGACTGAGTGGCACGATGACATGATGTCGTGAACATACCACCTCGGGGCACCGGGGCGAACCCTGTTGTATATTACTCTCTTACTCTTCTACACGAAGCTCTGGAAGGGTCGACGGATATTTCTTCGATATGCGTGGGAACAATATGGGAAAATCTGAAACATCAACACAAAGATGCTGCCTAATAAACATTTAAAAGTAAGAACGTAAATACGAGTACTTAAATGTCGCGACAAGCTTTTATAACATATAAATTGTGTCAAATGTGTTAAATTTGATATGACGTTATAAATTAACCGTAAAAGTTTTAGTGTAAAAGTTTATTTTTTCTTTTTAGCGCATTTAAATAAAAGCTTGTTTTTAAAAAGGTTTTTTTACCTAAATTTTATTTAAAAAAGAGATTATAAAAATGATGACTTGCCGGCAAATCGATCATTTTGAGGTTTTCTTACATAATTATTCTTTATACATATAATCACGCCATTATTCCTTACGGGATAGGCAGAGCACCAAGGGCCGATAGGACCACATGGTGCCACTTCTGACCAATTTTAAGGGTATTGTGATGTATAAGTTCGGTTAGTAGTGACAGGTGGTCAGCCCATCGCCTACAAAACACCAAAACCTTCTTGTCCGTCTACTGACTTGTACAGTATGCCCGGGAAGAGAAGCAGCTGTAGTATTATACTTTTTTTTTCACTCCCAGAGCAGCATAGAAGAAGTTATTCTTTATAATTCCTATAATAGAGGGAGTCACGCTTAGCATAGCGGGAACAGGTAAAAATGATCAGTAATAAATGGACGTATGTGTGAGCTTATTAAACACAATTATAGTTACTGATTCTGTATGCTGAGCTGGGTCCATTTCAGCATAATTATGTTTTTCTGTTTGGCTATATTGTGAAACATTTTTGAATGCTGAATAAATAATTTCTTTCTTTCTTCTTTCTTTATTATTAATAGTGGCCCGCCCTCGCTTCGCTTCGGTGCATATCAGTACATAGCTACAACTTCATAAATTTATGTACAGCTATTTTCGTAAAAAACAAAAGAATTCCCGTGGCAATTTATGTAAATCCGTTCTTAGTGCTTGCTTGCAATCCCTAATGAATGTATATGCCCGATTTCAGCTTCATATGTTTAGCGGTTTTCGTAAAAAAATTGAATTCCCGTTTGTTCGACCCCCGTGAGAGTTTCTGGAAACCTTTATAGTTTAGATTAATGATTGGTCTTCGCTCCGAGCGAAATCATTATTCTAAGCTTTATAGCCTAAGTTCATACGGATCCAATAAGTTTTCTAACGTTGAAAGAATTTTTGAAGTCGGCATTGTAGTTTTTGAGTTTAGTCATTACAAAACATACACATGAAAAAAAAAATACACGTTATAATATTAGTGTAGATGTAGACTAGCAACCCGCCCCGGCTTTGCACGGGTGCAACCTTGATACTATACATAATAAACCTTTATTTTGAATCACTCTATATATAGGTATTTAAAAAAACCGCATAGAAATTCGTTGCGTAGTTTAAAAGATCTAAACATACATAAGGACAGACAGACAACGGGAAGCAAATTTGTTTTATATGTATACATGGTGTGGGTGACAGCTAGGCAAATACTGAAATGCTGAACAAGTATCATTGTGTTGAGTTATGCGACAGTGTTATTACTGATGTAATGTATTTTGTATATTGAATGCATTTTTGATTTGATTATCAGTAATCTTTGCACTCCGCGCCAATTGTATTGGGCGATCATGTGGCTGATTAAATGGGCTTATCGGTTATTGTGTGACACATTTCTGTTTTTTGGATGACTTGTGACTCTCCATTACGGTTGATCAGTTATTTGAACTTTTTTGAGGGTAACATTTTTTTTTAAATTATCTTTTGGTAAAAATTTTATTTTTAAATCTTTATCTAAGGTCTAATTAAACAAACTAAACTATTCTTTTCCTGAAAATATGAGAAATATGTCGGAATATTTTGGAATTTTCCTGCGAACTTTTTCAATGTTTTCCGCCTTAGAATCATGGTCTAAAGTCATGGTATATTTGTCTGGCTGTCACAAACACATACATACAGGATGGTTTTTGGTCGTCAACGTTCCCGAAAACTACGGAATCTCCTCATCATCACAATCATTTTCCTCCATGGAAGCGTACCTGGGAAGTGTCTGGTTCCCAAGATATTAGGGTCCAAAGTTGAATAAATAGACTGCGTTTTTCTGGATAACTGCATATTGACGCGCGCACCAAGATTTTTTCACGAGAATTATATAAAAAAACTATCATAAACACTGGACACCATAAATATCGCCCTATCAAGTATTAAAAAAAAAACACATTTATTACTAGCATTTTTTTTTGGCTTCAACTTTATATGATGTACGAGTATAGAGTACGTACTTCTCGTTAAGGGTGGCAACGAAAAAACATCCTGTATATACCTACTATGTTATGAAGTATTTAGGAAAATTATAGAAAATAAAATCAGAAAATCTTACGTCGGTCCAAGGATTCTGTGAAACCATCTTTTGGCACAGACTATAATCCGGTAAATATTGCCGCGGAGCTACAAATCTAGTTCTCAGAAGAGTTAGACAGCAGTCAAGGTGAGTCTAAACACGAAACGGAATACTTTTTGAGTGAATCTTATTGAATCATAATTAAGTTACGATATAATAACTCTAAAAATCCATACTAATATTAGAAATGCAAAAGTCTGTCTGTCTGTCTGTTAAGCTTTCACGGCCAAACTGCTGGACCGATTTGGATAAAACTTCACAGTTTACATATTAGAGTAATACATAGGCTACTTTTTATCTCATCCACTGGTCTATTTTATATATTTTTGGATTGGAAGCCACTAATGAAAAATCTGTGCAGTAGTAGCACCAAGAAATCTCGAGCCCATTGCTATAATGAACACACAAGTTTACCTGTTGAGGATTTATCCTCACTAAATGTAAATTCTGAATGGTATGTATACCGTTGTATACAAGACACTACAGTAAATACAAAGAAAGGACACCCTCTTTATTGACCAAATTTTGAAAGTATGGCAAAAAAATATGCTGTACTCGTACTATTCTGTTAGAATTTGCTGTCTGAGTATTTTTTGTCATGGAATATAAGCTGTAGACCAAGAGCCTTTTATCTATTATATTTGAGTTCGAAAATAATAAACATCTTTAAACTATATCAATGAATTTAACGACTAACAATAAATTATTTATTATACGATATCCTGATATTTTGAATCGTCATGATCATTTTAGAAGTTAACATAAACTTTATAACCAGAGTAGAGCTACATTTCGCTGCTACTTTGTCGTAAAATATATAAATATCCTGTTAAAAAGTAAATGGTAACCCTATGGCTAACAGAAGTTATTCAAATACTTACTATAAGTCTATGCTCGCCCTGAAATGGAATAATTAAAAGTAGAAGGTAAGCTTTATAACCGGAAAAGTTTTTTTTAAATCTGTGATGATAATATTATAGCTGTATAGACCCCGTGCTGATGCGGGGCTTTACTAAAATACATCAGCTGTCGTCTCCTTTGGCGTTCCGTCAGTCAATCAACTATCATCTTGTCACTGACCATTAACATCTGTACTAGCTATACTGAATGTGGCTGTGGGATCTCCCTTATGATCCTGCAGTTCTGGCGTTAATCAGATGATATAAATAGATTACTAATATAAACTTAGCTGACACAAAGTATAGTTATTTGATTTCATATTATTATAATTATGATATTTCGTTATTAACTATTAACTGCAAATATTTACAAATAGAAGACGACCTGCATTATACATTTATTTTATATTATTGAATTAGCAGTACATACAAGACGAAAATTCAGTAGTTCACAGTTTACATTGAGGTGTTTATATCTTCGATAACTCTGTAATTATATAAAAAAAATATTAGTGTTTTCTCTTATACTTGTCAAAATACCATGCAAATATGACTGTCTTTGCACTTTCGAGTTCCCGTAATTTCCGGTTTCGGCGGGAATTTCGGGAATAAAAAAATCCTAAGGCCGTGTCCCCATAGGCGAACAATGAACGGCTGACTGTTCGCTGACTGACTCTGAGTGGCGTATCGGTCGCTAATTCAATATCAACCACTACCGCGAACTAAAGCGTATTACCCGCAAAGCGCTTGCGAATTATTTTGAGGAAAGGTAAACTAGTGTACATTAGCGAACGGAGCGTAGTGAATATAATGCGCCGCCGATCGCGCGCATCATTCGCTGTGAATCGGGCGTACACAGAATGAGTCCGGCTAGCGAAACGTCGCAAACTGCGTAGATTTCGCGCTGTTCCATACATACTCCATTTAAAATGTATAGGGAGCCAAATATAGACGTTAAAGCCCCTAGCACACCGGGTGTACACGTACGTCTGAGTTTAATGTATAGAACTGTCACCGCTTGACGTCTATGCTTACGTCTACGCATACGCATCTGGTCTGCCCGTGCCTATACAGTTCCGTACATTACAACTCAGAGGTACGTATACGTCTTCGCTTACGTGCACGCACACGCATCCGGTGTGCTCGAGCCTTAAATATATCTGATACGCTGTCAAATGAATAGCCAAAAACTAAGCTAAACCATAACCAAAAACGTTCCGTCGAAGGGTTATAAACGTTGTCATTTTGCGCGATTAGCGAATGTCTCGGTCCAGCTGTTCCGGAGACTAACCGGAAACAAAAAGACAGACTGTTCAATAGACAAGAATTTTAAAAAATGTTATTTTGGCCGTGCTGTGAATTCATCCATATGTATTTATAAAAGGCGTATTTTTAATATTAGAAACAGACACTCTTATTTACAATTTTATTTACATACATGCGGCTTGCTCTACTATAGATGACGATTATAACTTGCTACTCCCTTTCTACTTCATATTGTCCGCTTACGAAACCAATGGGAAATGTTTCCGAATCATTATTAGGTACTCAAGATAAAACAAAAACGTCACTCATCATAAAATATTTTTATCACAATTTAGATTTTGGCAGCTATATGAAATGGAAAAAAGTTGGTATCGATTAAAGGCTCGAGCAGATCGGATGCGTGTGCGTGCACGTAAGCGAAGACGTGCACGTACCGCTGAGTTGTAATGTATGGAACTGTATAGGCACGGGCAGACCACATGCGTGTGCGTAGACGTAAGCATAGACGTCAAGCGGTGACAGTTCCATACATTAAAGTCAGAGGTACGTGTACGTCTACGCTTACGTGCACGCATACGCATCCGGTGTGCTCGAGCCTTAAACTCGTTAGAAGGATGGCTCTAAAATGCCCGATTACATATGTTATGCTAAAATATCTATTTAGACTAAAATTACACTTACATTCAGTTCTGGTATTGATACAACAACAAATATTATAAGAATTATCATGTTTTTCCTACTACTACAACTTGGTACTTAATTAAATTTCATAATTTGATTCTGCTCAAAACTCAATGCTACGCGTGTAATTCAGCGTGAAATAAATAAATGTTAATATTTCTGACTTTACTGTATAGTTTTTAATTTTATAACCTTACTTTATTGCCCGCGGTTCTCAACAGCGTGGATGTCGCTTATTGCGTGGAAGGGCTACAAAAAATAGTTTACAATCCGTTACAACCTCAGACAAGCCGTTTCGGAGCAGTATGGTAACAAACAAACACCGCGTCACGAAAATTTTTTATGCGTATTAGTTTTTACGACGTTGCTATTCATTAAAAAATCTATATTAATGTCAAATGAAGTTTTGTTAAAAATATATGTACATTGTAAGTTTAGGACAGTAATAATCCAAGGCAGAATGCAACTATTTAACTACAAAATGAGAAGCAATTGCTCTGAGCGATCAGGCTTAGATGAACCCATGTACAAAATTAACCCAATTTCCTGTCTTAGTCGTACTTGTTGGGATAACTGCATAAGGGACTTCTTACTGCAAGGTAGCTGCTGCCACCTGGTGGGACAGTTTACTTGAACGTATGGATTTAATACAACTGCCAAAATTCCCAAATTGCTAGCGCACTTCTCAATACGCCCGCTCCACCTAATCACCACATCTCTTCTGTTCCCTTCCATTTAGTTGAAAACAAACGAAATGATGGGGACATCAGAGGTGCAGCGCGTCTCATGTTCTCCAGTGATAAAGTTGCTACAGATTCCCCTGAAACCCTGACAGCGTTGCAGGATAAACATCCACTTGCAGCAGCATACACCATTTATCCTACACCACCCGAGGACGACGCGCTCTCAGTGGTCGCCGCCGATTTCGTAAATGCCGTATCGTCGTTTCAAAGTGGCTCGGCTCGGGTCCCGCGAACGGTTTGAGGCAGCGGTCCATGCGCTCCGCACGTATCTCTCAAACAGCGATGGCGATGAAGGTGGAGGTCAAAAACGCCTTCAACTCTGTCGATAGTTCCTGACCTCTTTCCTTTTCTTTTAGAATGCTATGGCCAAAATTCCAAATTAATATATCGGTCAAATCCTCCCCGAAACAGCTCGCGATTCATCCCATCATTAAGAATTTGGAATCAAAATTTAATGTATGTACTTAGACAATGAACTTTAGGAGGCGACCCGAAAACCGTTTTCAATTATCTAAAATCTAACTGCAGCTCTGACTAATCTGGTCAAGTTCGCTTCGCCTTCTAGGTTCCCCATGCTTGCCGAATCTATGCCACTTCGTCGAGGAAAAGCTTCAAAATTTTCGTTCTTTTTCGGATAGACTCGAAAAAATTAAATATTGTAGATACTGCCTTTTTTACCTATCACATTTGCTTTAAGATGCTGTCATCTCTGGAAGTACCCAATCTTTTCAAAAGGTGGACATCTTGAAGGATACAATCACGACCATCTTTAACTTCCCTGGACGAGAGCCAAGCAGAACCCCCAAAAGGTTTGGAGGTCTTGGCATCCGCAAAATTTCTATGGTGGCATAAGGCATCTTACAGCCAAAATATGTTGTAAGATCAAAAGCCGAGTCTTATTGCAAGAGTTTCAACCGACACAACTCGGTTTCGGGTCCCGCGACGGTTGTGAGGCAGCGGTCCATGCGCTCCGCACGTATCTTTCAAACAGCGATGGCGATTAAGGTGGACGTCAAAAACGCCTTCAACTCCGTCGATAGGACTACACTGTTGACGGAAATTAAAGATAAAGCTATCATAAATATGCAAAAACTAAAAATCTAAACATAAACCTTTTTACTAAGTTATAGTGGAAAAAGATGAAGCAGCAGCAATTTTTCACCTGAATCGAAATTGAGTTGCATGTGTCTGTAAACTGACCTTTTTTTAGCATGGTTATCACTTTGAACTCATTTTCATTAATAGTAAATATTCAACAAATATACTTAGGTATTTTTAATATTTATAATTATATACTTGCCACCAACTATATCATTAGTTCTTTAGGGTAGTAAATAATAAACCATTTTGTTGACTGCCAATATAAAGATTACTTTAGTTCAATTATCATGCTTTTCTCAAAAAAATATTACAAAAGGAACTTGAAATATCACAATATACGAGTACTTAAGTGAAATAAATTATTTGGTAATGCAATCATTAACTAGTTCTTTGAAGCCGCTGCATTTTCCTTCGTCTTCCCATTCCGGGCAAAGCTGAAAAAAAAAGTTTTTATAGAGGCTAGTGTTTACTTCTTTATTCATTTTTAAAATCATCATCTTCCTACCGATCATGTTGACCTTTGGTTTACAAATATGCTAGTTTCATTGTAAAATGGGGTATACAAAACTGCAGGATCACGAAAGAAGTCACTTTTATAGCCTCGTTTACCATTGGCGAGCTAGATGTAAAAGATTAGTGACAAGTTCGTCGCCTGGCAGAATGCTCCTAAGTTTCCTAGTCGACTTTTACGTCATGCAAGGAGATGCTGCTGATGTATTCTAGTGAAGCTCCTGATCAGGACAGGACATATGTATACTTGTATAGTGCACTTAATATTAGCAAATAAAGTGGCCTTACCGCCATCATTTGTACTCCTATACAGTGTCGCAGTTTGACCAAGTCACAGAAATCTGGAGGAGCGAAAGGGGACAAGTCACCGCCGACACATCGGGCAAGCACGGCCTCCTTTAAATCAGGTTTATCGGCAAATCTAGTTTCTATTTCGGTTCTGAGGCCAGCCACGTCTATGGTTCCATCGTCAGAAGCAAATCCCCTCTTTTTCGCTACGCAAATATCGACATCGCACTGGAAACAGAAGAGTTTTATTAAACAGTATTACTTTTCATACATTAATTAATTGACCTGACGAAGGCTTTTTCGTCGTAGAGATACTAGTAGAGATAAATCTTTAGCTATTCAAAATGTTTGTGGTAGAAGGGACAAAATTAATTGGGTAGACCTATGTGTTATTTGCCTATTATTATATTGCTGGGAAAATGTCATAAACTAATTTTTATATTTAGGTAAAATATGAAAATTTGTTTAGTACATTTTCCCAGATGATCTGAGTATAAACAAAAAATAATTTAAATCGATGAAGCAGCTTCCGAAAAAGTCTGTAATAAAATCTATGAACTGTAAAACACATTTTTTATATTAAATGTTGGGATATCGATTATGAGTGCTTCTCTCGGATCTTACCGCTGGGGGTCGACTTTGCAAGCGGTGACATTCCTTGATGTCATCATCTTTCACCATCAGATGTTTCTTCTCATCGGTTTTGCAACAACCGAAGTTTTTCTGCAATATAAAGGTAAGGTTTGGAAAAAATAGATTTTTCACAATTTTAGGTTTTAAGTTTGCATATTTTGTTAACTAGTAGAATTTTAAAAATTGATTTGCTACAAATTTAATAGCACCATAAAGATCACAATGTTATACTCACAGGATGGAATAGATTAATACATTTCTGATCAGATTTCAATTCTGCCTGTAATATAAAATCCATATTAGATATAACCATAAACTAAACCTACCTACAATTATATACGTAAATGTACTTAATAGTTTTTAATGTAAAAAGAAAACAAGGATAAATGCCAAGTGCGAAAAAAGTATACTAAGCATGGATTACTAAGGATGATTTCTCATTTATTTTTCTGTAAGCTCTTTGACTACATACTTAAACTAATATTCAGTATTGAGTAAATGATTAATTTAATTTTCAAATGGAAAAAACATGTCTGTTACAATTAATTTTCTGTTAACGTACCTACATAAAAAAGGGAGTAGTGTGATTGAATTTTTTAAGAAGAGTTTATCCAATAAAACAAGTAAAGGTATAAAATAATAATAACAATTGAATAACATTGTATGAATATTATTCAATGGATGTTTTATGAATTAATAACAAAACTGATTCACATATCATTATTAAAACAAAACTTACCGCGAGAATAGCGTGAGCGCATCCCACTACCACAAGTACTAGCCGAAACATTTTGCGGTGGTTTTGGAGCTGTAGTGTAAAATGTACGAATTTATATCGTATTTATATAAGCTCCAAACCGCTCTACGAGGGTAATTCAGCGTGACAAAATACTAAATAATTGGTGCGCTACGTGCGAAGGACATGATTTAAATAGGCGTAAATAGGCGACATCATCTGTTTATAAAGGCATAATTTTAAATTAAGAGTTTAGTGTCCGTTTTTATCATCGTTCTATGATCTGATGTTAATCGATTATCTAGCAAATTGAATTTGTAATGTGTTTTTGTTTGTATGTGATAACATAATAAATTATTACATGAATTGTGTAAGTAATAATTATTAAATTTGGTCAAAATAAATTTTCATCTTCAACTAGCCCACAATCGAATAATTTTAGAATTGGCGCAACTCCTATGGTTTCTTTTGAAATCAGGGATAATTAACATTTGATTTATATCTGGGGGCGAATTCTCGAAGTCTGGAATTGGAACAAAGCCGAAACGGAACCGTTGTAGACGCTCAGAACAAAGCAATAATAACTTTACGGTGACGTAATTAGACAAATTTCAGCACGAGGCAGATATTTGATTTTAATCTGTCATACTCGCAATCACTGCATGCCAAAATATACCATAGTCTAGCGGTAAGTAAATATTGCTTTGCACCACGTTTCGTTAACGGTTTCGTAAGTGATTGCGTTTCGGCTCAATTTTTTGGGTAATTGCCCCCCTGGGTGCGTAAGCAATGTTACATCGTTTAGCACTGACGTTCGTTGTCGCGACACTCTAACCAATAGCGATTGGTATTCATCACGTGACTTGACGAATGCGTGAAAATAAAGGGTTCCTATTGAAGCGAAAGTGTCGGTGATGCACTTCTATCAATCAGGGCTGTAGCTAGAGTCGAATTTGAGGTAGGGCAGCATTGATTACAGGTAGGGCGGAAGTAAAAAATTATCATAATTCGTCTGCTTTCGAAGCACGGGATCCTAAATCAATCACTAATACCTATATACCTACTATCACTGTTCTCTAGCATCTATAAACGGTTGCAGATGCTTTTTATTTTCAAGGAACCAGTCAGGTGATTTAGCCAACTGGTGACCAAAGACACTGGAGGCCGGGTCGGTGAGAAGAAACTTAATCGTCTCCCACTCATCCTCGATGGACTTATTTTTCTCCTAGGCAGCTAACAGTTTGCATACCCTGCACTCAAAAAGTTTCACTGCGTCGGGATCACCAGTCTCACCCAGACAGACCCGCTTCCTACCCAGAGTTTAGAGTGTATCTTCTTGGGAGCAAGACGTACCACCGTCCGTCACAACCAGTGAGTGATCACTGTCGCAGTCAGCGCTGTGAAACGAGCGTGTGTGGAGAGTTGTTTTTTAGTCCTTCTTCCGAGTTAGAACGTGGTCAAGCTGGTGCCAATGTTTCGAACGAGGATACATCCAAGAAACTTCTCATAAACTTAACTTTGCAATACGTATCGGTAACGCACAGCTGGTATTTAGAGCAAAACTACAACAATAGTTTTCCGTTGTCGTTTTGCTTTCCCACGCCGTGGTCACCTATGCAATCAGGCCAGGAAGAGGCGTCCTGTCCCACATGGGCATTGAAGTCCCTCATGAGAAACAGTAGGTCGCCCGGATACACCGCACTTACAACCATATCCAGCTGGTCATAAAACTGCTCTTTGGCTACGGCTGACGAAGGAAGTGTTGGAGCGTACTATGGTGACGAACCCATTGAGATGTTAAGCCGTAGGATCATTATGCGCTTCGAGACACCCACAGGAGTCCGAAGAAAGAAGATCGTTCCTGATTGCGAATCATACTCCGTGCTTGCGAGTATCAGCAGCACCTTTACCCTTCCAGAAGAAGTATAGTTCGCTTCCCGTATCGAACCCTCGTCCTCGAGCCTGGTCTCCTGGAAAGTAGAAACAGCTATGTCGAGCCTGTGAAGCCCTGCGTCGATTATGGCCATTTTACGCAGCTTTTGTGCGTAATCTGAGCTGGCACTGGTGCACGGAAAGCCTGTCCTCATATCGTTCAGACATTCCATGTCGCAAAGCGCATGCTATTTATTTATTATTCTTTAAACAATCTAAATTTTTTACTTTTTTATTAAAATTTAAAAATTAGGTACAAGGTCTAGGTACCTAGGTAGGTAGGGTTTTATTTTTTACATACATATAATCACGCCTTTATCTCTTACGGGGTAGGCAGAGCACCAATGGCCGATAGAACCACATGGTGCCACTTCTGACCAATTTTGAGGGTATAGTTGAAATGTAGTTCGGTTAGTAGTGACAGTTGGTCAGTCCATCGCCTACAAAACACCAAGACCCTCTTGTCCCTCTACTGACTTGTACAGTATGCCCGGGAAGAGAAACAGCTGTAGTACCTATTGTATGTTTTTTTTTACTCCCAGAGCAGCATAGAAGAATTTGTTTTTTTCCTTGCTATTATTATTGGCAGGTGTTTCAGGCGCAGCGTCGATTATCTCTAGTTTTGTCTATCGTTTCGTACACTCAAACGAAACAAACCGACGTCGAGGTAGCATAGTCAAAGAATTTATCTTAGTTTTTGGTATTTTTAAGGTAGGGCATTGTGATTTCAAGGTAGGGCATTGCTCTACGATGCCCCCTCCTAGCTACGGCCCTGCGATCAATTCTATCGAGAAATATTGTTACTTTCTCTGACACCATTCTTGCCTAGTAAAATTATTATTATTATTATTTGTATCTCTTTTGAAATTCTCGGGACTACAGAGTCCCGGTCCTTTGATAGGCGTGCATCGGGCCGTAGCCAAGATGTAGAGGCCCTTTTAAGAGAACTTTATTATGGTGTTGGATACACATGACAGATACCATCGCCGAACGCACAATATGATACACCCGGCGATGGTCTCCGCCATGTGCAAGACTATTGGAGTGCAGAGCTCTGTCATGCGATGGGAAACAAGGTCATGGGCTATGGGGCTGAATTTTGGGTGGGGTTGGAAAATCGGGCTATTGAAGGAGACTAACGGACACCTGCCATTACAACCAAGTCTCATAATTGTTAGGTGGCAGGCGGTGACTCGCCAACTCATTTCATGGGCCCCCTGAAACGGCCGCACGCACGGAGCGACAAAGGGGGCAACATTTGGTGAGCGGCTAGGGTGGAGGGGTGCCCCTGGACTTTAAACCGAAGCCAACTCGCCACTTACTGACGGGCACGTCCACCCTCAAGCTGTCATAGCTCTCGCGACTCCACTCTGCCCGGCCGGCAAAGGCAAGGCAGAGGTGGGGGAACTGTTCCTCGTCAGATCTCACTCCAGCGCCGGAGATGAGGAACAGGGTCTTCCCCCGGGAGCACTTCAGGTCCGTGGGAACGCTACCTCCCAACAGCATGCCACAAGCTGCCCTGCGGGCTTATTATTATTATTATTATGCTTTATTGTACACAGTAAAGTTTTCACAAATAAAGTTTATGACAAAGAAAATGTACAAAGGCGTGCTTATCTCTAAAAGAGATTTCTTCCAGCAAACCAACCGTGAAAGAGAAATTAACATAACGAGGTAGGAATGTGTGCACACAAACAGACCAATAAACTGAATAATTAAATAAAAGACAAGACATAAACCTAAAATAAACAAAAATATCTAAATAGACTACCTAAATAAAACGCATAAACATAGATAAGCATAGATAAATAGTATACAAACTAAAGGATAAAAATAACATCAAATGTGAGTATATTGGTATACAATAGTAAGAAACCAATAATCAGACACTATTAATCAAGAAGATGGGAGAGATAAATAATGGACCTTCAATCTTTTCCTAAAAACATCAACTGATGGACAGTCTCTCACAGAGTGAGGCAGTGAGTTCCATAGCTTTACCGCATAGACAGTGAAAGAAAAGTTAAAAGCAACTGAATTGTGACGAGGAGTTTTTAGTAAGGAAGCTGTATTAGACCTCAAAGGATGGTCTCTTGAGAAGAGATACTCAAATCTTTCACGTAAATACAGGGGAGAGGATCGATCATAAAGAATTTTAAATAAAAGAGTTAAAATGTGCGCATTCCGGCGAAGTCTGATTGGGAGCCATCTTAGCTCTTTACGAAATTGAGAAACGTGATCATATTTGCGTAAACCATATATGTAATTGATACCCAGATTCTGGAGTCGTTCCAGTTTATTGAGCAGCTCCTCATTGGCATCAAGATAGCAAACATCAGCATAGTCTAGCAAGGGAAGAAGAAGTGATTGGGTCAGAGAGATTTTTGTTTTGAAGGGGAGAAAGTTCTGAAGTCGTTTAAGGTTAATAACCCAAAAAATCCACACCTATTACCTAAAATATTTAACTATAAGTACCCAAAAATAACGTCTACCATAAAAAACCGTAGATAACTATATTTTCCAGGTACATGTTTAGTTCGTACGTACGAGTAATGTAGGCGTTCGCTATTATCAACCTCGTGCTCCTGAATTAATTTGTAGTCTGAGTTCATGGACAGGTTGTTGTCAAGTTGATGTCCTGGTATCTATCGTGTTCACCTCAGATGAAATGTCGTATGATTAGCCTTCTTGCTATCAATTAAAATTTGAAAACAGTTCTCCTATATTCTAGTCTATAATTATAATGTATATCACCACATGCGCTTTAAACGATTATATGATGTAGCTATACAACAATGCTGTGTTAATCATGCGATGGCAAATCCTTTACATGTCATGGTATAGTCACGAGCAGCAATTGGGCTTTTCTCCACTAGACGACACGACACCGACACGACCACGACATTCGTATTGGGGGCCGTGTCGTGGTCGTTTCGTCTAATGGAAAAACGAGCCATACTATTCAATACATTTTTGCCTCCAATAAAAGTCGTGGTCGTGTCGTCTACTGGAAAAACGTCGACAGATATTATCTCCTTACATGCATCATAGGCCGTGTCAGTACCACTATCTGTGGCCGGGACACATTTGCATAGTTTTATGACCCTTCAATATAACTGCATTAGCCAAGTATGGAGGTCGTGGATGTGTTTATTTTTAAGCCCGCTTATTGTTAGTAGGCTAATTAATTTTCTAAAAAGACATGACGTAATAGATACGATAGTGCAAACAGATGTCTCAGCGCATAATGTCCTATTCTTAAAATGTACCTTTGGCGAGTTTTCTCAAAATTAAATCCCCTACTTCCATGAAACTATACAGTTCAGACTTGACTCTCTAAGGCAAAAGCCGCACTGCGGCAAAACCGCCGCGGATTTTAACCGCCTGACAGTTTTTAGTATAGTAGAGCAAAACCGTCAGTGCTGCCGCATCCATTAGTTTCCTTTACTCACAAAACCAGGCGGTTAAAAACCGCGGTGGTTTTGCCATAGTGCGGCCATAGACTTGTGTACATTTGTTACGTTTTGTCTCCGTGACTTTTAGCCACACTTTCAAAGATCTGTGCAGGATGAATGAAAATAGTATATTTGCCACCTTTATCCCTCGCGTGTTGGACGGACTGTGTGAGAGAGGATATGTGTGTACTGGTAGTGAGCAATGAGATGACAGATAATATGGATGAATGGAAGAGAAGTACATATTGCGCCGACCCCAAATAAATGGGAATAGGGCAGGAAGATGATGATGATCTCTCGCGTACGTCGTAAAAGTCTCAGACGAACTAGAAACTTGCTATGCTAATACTGATCATTTACATCTCTCCCCGCTATGCTGAACATGGCTGCGGGATCTCCTTTACGATCCTGCAGTTCTGGCTACCCTATTTTGGAATTACATCCGTGTTAACATATGTGTAGATGTAGTTAACAAGCGAGGCATGTTACTTTTCCTTGTTTTATAATTAAATGATGCGCTTATCTACAATTTCCTGCCCATGAAATATACTTTCGACCATGAAATCACAGTGTATGGAGTAATCACTGCTTCTCGGTATAGATGTCAAAATAGTAGTAGATTGAAAATCGGCTAGGCATTTTGAATACCATGAAATAAATCATTCCTTCAAGCACTTCGCAGCATTAAGAATTGATATACTTAACTAAATATTCATATATATTTTTTTCTGTATTCCTTCTCCTTTCCTATATTATTATAAAACATTGTTAAAACGTTTTGGATATTAGAAACTCATAAACATTTAACAAGGCCATGCAAATATTCCATACCTACTGGATTATACTAATAAGATAACACATTGGGGTAAACGAATCGCGTCGTCTACATTCGTTGCGCGACTAATGTTGTCGCCGTGTCGCCGTCGCGTCGTCGTGCTATTCGTAAAATCGTTCGCTAGAGTGCGTTTCACCATATCATCATCAGCCTTTTGCAGTCCACTGCTGGACGTAGGCCTCGCCCAGGGCACGTCACAAGACTGCTACGGGGGGTATTTGCCCATAGTCACCACGCTGGACAGGCGGGTTGGTGATCGCAGTTTGTATTTGGACTATGTTGTCAACATACGATACCCAATGGCAGACATAGGGTGGTACGAATTCTACTCTGCCGGCACCACGCGGCCACCATATAGTTCCTTGAAATGATGTTACTACGTATATTATTTTTTTGTGTTATAGCCTCAGGCATAGGAGTTATTCTATGAAACGAACTACGAATTCTATGCACTCTTCTGCCTGGCGAGATTGCCGCTACATTATCTTTGTCTCGAATAATTATTAAATTTTGAATTAGGAAATGATTGGGTTAAACAATTGTTGGTGGGGTGGCCCAAGTTTGTACCTTTTGTCTATCTGAATGTCAAAAATCTTCTGAATATTATTTAATTTACACTCATATTTTAGATGAATAAAATACATAATAAAAAAGGCTCATATTTTATCTAAACCTTTTATTTAAACAAAAAGCGGATTTTTCATCGAAGTAATATAATAAAATATTGATACATGAGATGAAATTATTATAGAAAATCAAGCTATACAATTTTGAACAAGTTCTTTGCTTCCTGCGCATTTGTCAGTGTCATCAAATTCTGGACAATGCTGTAAATAAAAAAAAAATGCTGTTACCTTTATCACTTTTGCATTGATTGAGGAAAAATTATGCCATATTTTGTGTCCCATCCCCTAGAGCGGCATTATTCAGCCAAGTCAACGAACTACAATTTGTATCTTTATACAGGGGGTTATTGACATGCATCGTTATAAAAGCCATGACGATTCTGAGTTGGCAACTAAAATTGTCTATGAAACTGTTTGACCTTTGTAACCACATTTTGCATGTCGGAAATGGCAAAATAAATGAATTTAACTGCTCTATAACCGATTTAAATTAAAGTTGGATCCATTAGTCAGTTGGATGAACCAAATCCTGAGAAAGAACAGGCTATGTATTATTTAGGGCTCTAGAGGGTTGAATCAGGGGATAAATTTGTATGATAATTGCGTCATTCTTAAAGCTACACGCTTGAAACTTATGTTCCATGTTTCTAATTAAATATAAATAGAGTACAGAAAGTTTGTAAAACATTTCACCTGAAGGGTGTAAAAATAGGGTATGAAAGTTGCAAGGAAGCTCGTAATTGTCAAAGGTAAACTCAGTTAGCGCCTGATATTTTATAGTCAACGCGGGTCACGGGTAACAGCTAGCAAAATAAAATTAATTTCACTTACAGCATTTATGTGCAATATAACACAGTTTCGAATTTTCATTAGTTGAGTGTAGTGTGGGGGGCCAAAATTAGAAATATCACCATCAAAGCAATTTTTTATAATATCGTCTGTCAAAGTTTGATCTGTAATGGCCATTGTTATTTTCTCCTGCAATATATTCTTATCCAATGTGCCGTCTTCTGATATGTAACCACGTTTTTTACCTATACAAATATCACATGCATTGTCGCACTGCAAAAGAAAAAAATGATATTTTATAAATTATTGTATCTAAGAAGTACGATCATTGATACAACTATCTGTCCACCGGAGGCATTACCTACTAATGGATGAATCTTAATACTGTAATCGGTAGATTACCAACAAAATAGTTTCCGGTTCGTAGGTACCCAAAATCCTTGACTCATTTTAAAATGTGAAAAGTTACCTACTTATATGTATTATGTATCTTTAACTTCCCTTTAAAGCTGGAGACAAAAGTGTTTCTTACTTTTAATGAGTCTGTAAAACATTCCTTAACGTCATCTGTTATCTGAATTTGTCCATTTTTGCAGCAATTAAATTGGTCCTGAAAATTAAAAATAATGTAGACGTACTTATATGCCGATGCAGTCTGGGTAGAGCAATAGGATATTTTCCACGCACCAGCTCAAAGTTTTAAACTAGTTTTGATGTACAAAACTCAATATTAAAAAATATAATAAAAACATATTAGAGAAGATTGGTATCATCAAATTTAATAAGGTATATTAAATACTTACGACATCGAAAATTATTTCGCATTTTTTATCATCTTTTAGTTGAGCCTGAAAACAAAATTTTATTTTCCAATTATTGTTTTGAAATTAGTTTAGTCTCGAAAAATTTCCTAAAAAGTGATAAATATGTTAATGCATGAATGACTATTATTTTATAGTTGAAAACTAACAGACATAGTTACATGAGCGAACGCAAGCAATAGTAAATAACGCGACATTTTGTTCAAAAAATTTATCTACGACTAAGAATAATAATTGCATGATACATTTATATACTTTTAAAATCTCTTTACACGTGTAATGTAGCATAACAAAATACGTGACAATTGAAATAAAATTGTAGGTGTAAATGACAGGATGTTCATTAAAAATCCAGATAGTTTTAAATTAAAAACAACAAAAAACCGACTGCATTAAGTTAGTAGGTACTCTTTGTTAAAATTTAGCGCTTTCAAACAGTCGGGATTTGAAATATTGGAAAATTTTGATTTAAATTCCTGATTGATCCTCGATCTTAACTATCTTATAATATATGTAGATTTAAAGAATGAGTTACAGAAATATTACAGTGGATACATACATACATATTTACACACTACACAACACACACATTAACTTAGTCCCACATTAAGATCCCTAAGGTCTTCTTTCGTGGGTACTAAGCAATGGTATATAGTACATAGATAAGTATAGAAACATCCATTACTCTGAAACAAACATTTTATCATAATATCAATGTTTGCAGATACGTAAACTTTTTTGACCTAAATACGATTTATTTTGCAATTTTGTTCATTGTTGCTGTTTATTTCAATCGCTTCATCATACTTTACTTGAATATTGTTAATTTATATTTCACGGTAACTATTCGGTATCAAACACAATTGTAAGGAAACCTTGGATTATTCGAATTATTTCTAATCAAATTAAATAATAACTTAATAAATCAATGTCATTTCTATCATATTAATAATAAAGGTTAATTAATCTCTGTTAATCTAGGAAAATTTAAGGCAAAGTTGAAGTGATGAGTGAGGTCGCTCAGACAAAAACTGGAAAGAGACGTAGCCTTTGCTTAGCAGTAGGATATAATGTAATATTCAATGAATATTTAAAAATAATCTAGTATGTGAATCGTACGTGATCGATTAGATCCCCGAGTACATGTCATCATCATCATCAGCCTATTACAGTCCACTGCTGGACGTTGGCCTCCCCCGGGGCACGCCACAGGACTGCCATGGGGGGTATTTGCCCATCGTCACCACGCTGGGCAGGCGGGTTGGTGACCGTGAAAAGTGGGTGTGTAATTTGCACACTTCTGCCCATTCCTCTTGGGTATGGTCAGATTTCCTACTAATAGTATAAATGTGTAAGTTGATAGTGACAATAGATTTTTGGATGCTTCAAGCAAAAACTACCAAACAGATTTTGATGAAACTTTTTAATATTTTCAGGAAAAAAATAGTTTAGTTCATTTAATTAGGCCTTAGATTACTTTAAAATAAAATTTTAACCAAAAAAATATTATAAAAAATATTTGCCCTCAAAAAAGTTCAAATAAGTGATCAACCCTAATGGAAAGTCACAGAGATCCTAAAAACAGCAATGAGTCACACAATAACCAATAAGACCATTTAATTAGTCACAGGATCGCCCGATACAATTGGCGCGGAGAGCAAATATTACTGATAGTCAAAACAAAAATAAATTTCTTGCGAGTAATAACACTGTCATATAACTCAACACAATGGTACTTGTTCAGCATTTCAGTATTTGCCTGATTGTCACCCACACCCTTTATATGCTGTATAACTGCCAATGCTACATAACACGCTTCAATGGAGAAAAATGATTAGGAGATTCCGAAGTTTTCGGGAACGTTGACGACCAAAAAACTATGTGTGTAACAAAGCTATTTTCATAGTATTTGTCTTAATATACCCATGTAATAGATTACAAATTCTATAGATTGAAACCAACGTTTACAGTCTTGTCCAAATGTTAACAGAATCGACTAAGTATTGCCTATTTTTTTGAAACCGCAACAGAAGTCATTTACAAATTCACTTCTCTTCATGTGTTCGTAAATCACCATAAATGCTTGTTAGAGAGCAGTTGATGCTTTTAGCGTAAGGATACAAAATGAGGTTAAGCATTGCCCTGAGTGCCACAGAGAGCTTTTAGAACACTGACATCTACGGTCGCCGGGTGTGAATGGGTACAGTGTGTTAGTACATAAATACAGGGTGTATGTGACAGCTAGGCAAATACTGAAATACGACAGTGTTATTACTCTTTAGGAAATGTATTTTAAATTTGACTATCCATAATGGTTCAACACCAATTGTTTCAGGCGATCCTGTGACTAGTTAAATGGGCTTATTGGTTATTGTGTGATACGTTACTGTTTTTTAGATCACTTGTACTCTCCATTGGGGTTGATCAGTTAATTGGACCTTCCGATGACCAACTTTTTTTTTGAAAATCATCCATAGGTTGAAATTTTGTTTTTAACTTATTTCTAAGGCCTACTTAAAGGAACTACACTATGTTTTTCTTTAAAAATTAAATCAATGTCGGAAAATTAAGGATTTTATTGTAAAATTTTCAGTGGTTTTCGCATCAGAATCATGGTCTGAAGTCGCCATATCAATATTTGCCTGGCTGTCACTCCCACCCTGTATAATCTTATTTACCTATGTGATTTTTGCTTTTTGTTAAAACATACATGTAAGATGAACAAGCGCAAACAAACGAACAAGTTGATGACAATTTTGTTGTGAAAGTGCAAACTTTATCAAAACTGTCCAATATATTCATAGAAAACTATATTATGTAGCTACGATAAAATAAGTTTCATGATGAGTATTTACTTTGTGGCCCATGATGCACTCCCCAGCTGTATGCACTCATAGCAAACATATTGTAATTGTAAATCATTAGATATTGTGAGTCAGCATACATACCTAGGTCTGATAATAGTTAAACAATTTTTAAGTATGCGCAGATTTGTAGGTCTTTTATTCTTTTCTAAGTTTCCTATATTATTATTGTATTCTAAGACTATTGCCATATTTACCTTATCATAAACTTTTATTACTTTACAATATTGAAATAGTTTTTCATAGTTACTTTTATTCTTATATTTAATTTTTAATGGTACTATAGTTTTTAACAGCCTATTTATTATTATTTGCAAATCATATATTTTTTGTAAATATGTTTTATATGTTCTTCCATAGCTTGAGCCTTGATAAGCCATAGTCTATTATTGAATCGGCCATGGACATGTACAAAAGTCTTAATGTATTGTATGGCATTTTTGATCGGTGAAATTCTAAAGAAAGGTCGGGTCAAGAGTACTTTAAACCGACGAGCGTGCATGAAGAATATCATGAAAGTAGATGAAGCGAAAGAGGTGTGTCCGGATCGTAGCAAATGGAGATCCGTGATCTCTGCCTACCCCTTCAGTAAAGAGGCGTGATTATTATGTATGTATACTAAGTTTGGCAAGTAAAGCTCTTAATTTATTACATACATGGTTAACACCGAACTGTAACAATGAATATGGCAGAAGACGCACAGCCTACCCTGTGTGCTCAACAAACTACCAAATTATATTTTAGAAATTTTGCTAACAAAATAAAAATCAAATTAAAAACACCCTAAAAAAATACTACACAGAGTGGGCTGAGTGCCAGAATGTAATGTAAGTAATTGAATAAAGCATCACAATCTTTAAATTTAAGATTATTAGCTTTAAGTTCAAGGAAATAAACTACATGTATTTTTAATGACAAGAAACAGTTTTGTTTTAAATTTTAATATATTTTTTAAAAAAACTTTCCCGGGTATTAAAAACGAATGCATTTTCAATTTCAGATTAGCTAAGCCCCATAGCCAATTAGGTTTTACTAAAGAAAACGTCTGGAATATAAAGATAAGTTTACTTTAGTGATTACACAGTACGGTATCGGACACGTAGCCTGCATTAGCATAGAAATGGGCACAGGACTCGGGCCATTTCAAGCGTGGATGCTATCATTCGTAATTAAGCCGTCAACGCGCGTTTGGGTGTAGTGTAGCTGATATGTAGTAGTTCATGTCTGCAAACTAAAGAAGAAATCTATGGAAGAACCTGGTTTCTACGACATAGGGAATCCTAGCGTGGAAACCATGGCATCTATTTGTATATATGTGTTTTATCCAATAAAGAAAATTATTATTATTAACTATAGTCTAGGTCAGGGATGGCGAACCTTTAGTGATATACGTGCCATTTTCCATGAGACAAATAGTTATTATATCTATGACGTGCCATGAAATAATTTAGGCATATTGATATTATTGAACAAAAACAAAACTAGATATTAAGTATACTATACTATTTATTGAAAATTCAAAAGTACAATTATCGGTATGTAATGTTACTATATTAACATATTAAAAAAATTGTGTTATTTCTGCTGTTTCAAATTAGATGCGAAGTATTTTATGTCAGGCTCTTACTTTGTTACTTTCAGCAGAATGCAAGCTGCTGAACTAGAGTCATCTGATAAACAGTTTCGATGCAATTTTTTTATGTTATTCATTCTCATCTGTATCATTCGGCGTGCCTGAACTATTTTGTTGCGTGCCAGGGGTGGCACGCGTGCCATTGGTTCGCAATCCCTGGTCTAGGTACTACAATATACAGCCTCTATAATATAAAATAACTTGTCCTAAAGAACGGAAAACAACAGGAATTCTAAAATTTAGGCAGACAAAGAAGTCGTGCCGCTAATATATAATACTCGTAATAATTATATAGAATAAGATGTATATAACGCAATCTATTAAATATAGCTTACTATAATAATATTTCGTAACTCGTAAGAAAGCCCATTTTTGTTGGCTAAATGAAATCTATTTATTTTGATTTGATTTAAAAATCTCTCATTCTAAAAGAAAATTACAAGAGATTCATATCGATATATTCTAATAACCTTAAAAAATGATAATTTATCACTTATAAGGTAAATAAAGAGATGAAAAATGAGAACGTGGATGGTCTGAGGCCTGTCATAATATTTTTTACCTTTTTACCTCAGATTTCGGAAGTGCCTGTCAAGTTCAAGTTGATTCTTTATTTGGCTCCACTTTACTGCGGTCGGCTGTAGGATAATTTTCCACTGGTAAACATTTGACCCAAAGGTTTGATTATGGTCCTGTTAAGACAGCTTATTATGCGAAAGTGACTGTGAATATTACTCGAGGATTTTCTGGAGTTACTTGCCTAACTTCAGAGTGCCTATTAGTGCTAATTGTTACTGTTTTTTGTAAAATAAAGGCTTCTTGGGTTTAACAATATTATGTTTAAAGATTAGAATATTATAATGGCTTGGAATCTGGGTGCTTTATTTTAGCTACGAGTATAGAATAAAAATGGCGACCATAATTTTGAAGTTACCTACCTAAAACAAAAACATACCTATGTGTGGTGTTAACTCGTACATGTTTCTATTGATATGACTAAATAAATTCGCTTTACCATGTGTAATTATCCTAAAAGGTTACATATTTACGAGATATGGTAAAAACAATATCCCTCTAGATATCTATTTTAGGCCTACGAATTACCCTTATTTGCGAGTCATATTTCGCTCGGCTCCTCAATCATAACATAAAACCTTTAATACCCGAAAAGTGTATGTAAAACATAACTTTAAAATACATCATAGGCGTTCATTTCAAAGGGAAAAATCCAATATCTGCTCGGTTCAGATGATAGATGAAACACATTAGCAACTGAGTGCTACGGCGATAACTCACGCCGCACCACTGTGGATTTACCGGAATCTAGATTTACGATACTTAAATATTTCACCAATATTAAGTTCATTAAGTATGAATGCTTTTTATACAGCTTGTGATTATTGTTGTTAAGAAATATAATAGGTAGTTGCACACATTAAATTATATGTAAATCTTCTATACCTACGTAGAAATTTATAAAATTGAAGTCACTGTTTGTAATATTCAAAAAACAGCTTCTTACTAAATGCATATATAGGTAGATGTATATATATACGGTGCATATATATAGACACGGCTATGTTCTGTGTCTGTATATATGTTCGTAGTTACGAGAATTAGCGAATCCAATCATTGCTGGATTGAGAATTTTCATATAAGGTCACCTTAACAGTACCTTCCCGTGGATTATTGCTGTACTCGTATGCCTCAGTAATTCAAAATTGGAACCCTAACTTTCATAACCTACTTTGAGGTTCTGCTAACGAGGTTTTATTGTGAACTTTAATTGATTTTCTTAACGAATTCTGACTAGATTATTCCAAAAAATGGTTTGGGAGAAAAATCATGTTGTAGGTAATTTACGAATCAGAAAATTTATGTAAGCTGTAATCAAATTTGCAATCGGCCGGTGGAATTTGAATCAATTTATAAAAAAATATGCCAATTTTTCAAAGCTGCTTCAAGGTTGAATAATTATGATTTTTGATTTGATAAAGGAGTTGGTTCGTAATTTGTAGATATAAAACAAAAAAGATTAAGATAATAATAACCATGTTACGGATGTTGATATCTAATGCAATGCGATTTAATGAATAAAAGTTTTTAAAATTCCAGCCGTAAAGAGTATTATAACACTACTATTGCTTTAAATTCTAATAAATTACAAAATAAGTACAGATATTCTTTTAAGCTATTAACCACATACTGACCAACTGACCACATATACGAATTACTCATACAATTTAACATAATAGCTCCAACGAGAAAAAACATAAACATGAGAAAATGTATGAATAAAATTGTCGTTATCATAACAAAAAACATTTCCGTAGTTAGAAGAAACATTCATTATATTTTTAAAACTCCCTACAGCATTCTCAGGCTAGCCAAAAATATGATAACAGCGTGTTAGCATTTAAAATATGGAATGTAGAGAGTGGAAACATCACTGTATTCTATGATAATACATGCTGTAAGTACTATTATTCTAGGAAAATGTAGATTAGATCACTATTTATGAATATTGCTATACATTTTAACGGTAAAAGCACATTGTAATGCAAGCCAACAAACAATTTGGAAAATATTCATAAGATAGGTATCAGGTAGGTTGTATTTTTACCAATAGTAGACTTTATCACGTCTTAGCGCTAAATAAAGATTTTGAAACTTTACAAACTTCACTATCGCTCGTAAAAATCTTACACTGTCCGAGCACCCTGGTACTTTACGTTCACCTAACATTTATTGTTTCATTAAAGTAATATCAAAAGAGATCGTATCGTCATCGTAGTAATATTTATGCTATCACTTTATATTTGGAAATGAATACGAAATTACCCAAATTTTCTATTTATATCTATCTTCTTTAACTATACATATAATAAAACTGTAATTGGTCGCTGTTTGTGCTAACGGCCTAATCCATCCATCCCGTTTTGGATGCAGTTTTCGGTAAAATGTAGAGATAGGAATCACTTAACATTTAGTTTAGTTTTGTTTTGTTTATTTGCAGCGAATAAGATCCGATTATTACGATTATACGCGGACGGAGTTTCGAGCGTTCGCTAGTATTATGTAATAAAAGTTCTGCAAAATAAAAATCTATATTTACGACCTAACTGACATTTATATCAGTTTTAAGCCTTCCAGTTGACAGGTCAGCCTATAAACCAAAAACAAATACAGTGGGAGTGCTAAAGGTTCGTTAGTCGGCGTGCACACGGTGGGCCCGTTAGCACAATTAGACCCACCTACGACGGGGCTGCAGTGAGACCCGAAATGAACTCACAAACGATTGCTGAATTTGTGACGGGTCTAATACTATTACGGGTGTGTCTTTTGATGCATTTCCATTTATATATGGATAGAGGAATGTTTATATACTATAATCATTACAATTCTGTATTTATGCCATTATTATGAGGTAGGTGCAATGTGGTTTCTTTTGAAACTCATATGGCCAAGGATTTTGCGTTAGTTTTAGAACTGGCTGCCTACCGGCAAACCATCATCCGTTGCTCCTATAGCTAAGTGATAGTTTTATGTTATATTATAAATAATTTAGTTCTTAGATGGGACCAATGCTGACATAATGTAGTGAAAGACAATCATGTTGAATTTATGAACTGAGATGGCCACATCAAATTATAATACTCTTTATGCTATCCTAGGATATATATATATAAGTGCGAGATTTTTGGAAAATGTAAGTTTCTTTTGTATACATTATAAATATTTAATTCACATTACAGATCATACATCTGAACTAAGCCTTCACATACCTACATTTTCACATTGGTACTTCTAGTTACTTCTTCTTCTTCTTCAGCCTATTGCAGTCCACTGCTAGCCTCCCTCAGGGCACGCCACAAGGTTACTGCCACGGCGGGGTTTTGCCCATAGTCTCCACGCTGGGAAGGCGGGTTGGTGACCGCAGTGTGATTTTCGGACTATGGGAGGCGCTGCTGCCCACCTCCCGGAAACCCTTAATCGCCTCGTACGATACCCACGGGCAGGCAGAGGTGGTACAAACTATACTCTGCCGGCACCACGCGGCCATGTAATAGTACATAGTAATAGTTACTAGTACTTACCTATTACTATGTACTTATAAATAAAATAATACTAGTCTTTCTTAAAGAACCTAATGTACATAATTTTAACAAAATATTCAGCGGCGGAACAAAATAAATGTTTCCCCAGCAAGATTATTCTCCAAATCTAAGCTTCAAGGTAATTTATTTAACAATTCCCTTCCTTATTTAATTTTGTCCGTTATTTCACAATTGATTCCCTATTAGCCGTATTCTTGATAATAGACAGTAATTAACCGAACCCTCTTCGAAATAAATTAAGGTACGGTAGTAACTAAACCTAAATAATCCTCGGTACCTATTATTAATGGACAATAGACTAAATTCTACCTACCCCTAATTATGTAGTTATAAACTACTTGGTACTAAGTGGTTTGGTTTGGTAACTATAAATTGTTTAAAGTCGTCTAAATATAGATATGCGTAGGTGGAGATAATGTAGTCCATTTGTTAAATTATTTTAGATTAGAATGATATTTAGTAGAAGAATTATTAATTATTGTTTATGTTAACACTAGGTTCATTCGTATCATAATATGCTACGAGCTAGGACTATCCGTAGCTTGTGCTACGAGTAGGACTATTCGTTACACTTAGGTAAAGTTTGTAAGCTAGTATTCTAAATAACTACTGAATGGTATGTCAGCAACGTCGAGTTTAACAAGTACATCGAGTCCATAGCAAAAATCTCAGCTAAAAAACTAGGCGTCCTATCCAAGGTTAGGCGGTATTTTACTCCACAGCAACTATATAAAGCGCAAGTTCGCCCTTGTATGGAGTACTGCTGCCACCTTTGGGATGGATCAGCTAAATATCAGCTAGCCACACTGGACTCGGTGGAAAAACGGGTAGTAAAACTTATTCGAGATGAAACCGTAGCAAATTCCAAACTCCAGGACCCACCGCCGTAAAATTGCTACCTTGTCAGTGTTTTACAGGATACACTTTGGGGAGTGTGCGTGGGAACTTCACAATACAGTTCCACCAGCCCCTTTTCACCATCGGGATACTAGACGCAGACTAGCGTATCACCCTTATGTTGTTGACATCCCACCTATCCGCACCAAAGATTATGCTAACTTGTTTGTAATGCGAACGGCTAAGGAGTGGAATGCACTTCCTGCCGAATGTATTTCCCGAGCACTACAACATTGGTCTCTTCAAAGCTAGAGTGAATAGGCACTTTCTAGGCAAACATGTACCACCCTAGGCCGCATCTTGCTTAACATCAGGCACGATGGCGGTCAAATGTTTACCTAGCAAATTGTAAAAAAACAAAAAAAAATATGTAAAAGTAAAAAGTATAGGTATTTTAGTAAAAAAAGTATACCTATATTTAAAAGGGACATTTATTTGTAATTCATTTTTTCTTGAAGTTTAACTGAATTGGCAATTTTGGTTTAAGGAAACTGTTATCAATATAATAAACTCAAGTTACGAATTTTTACGTGAAATCAACTCGGAAACAAGAGGTAAATCAAAAATATAATACTCTAGAATCCACATCTTCATGTAAGTAAAGTACTTTGTTATACACCTTTCAAATATGATAATTTTATTCTTGCAACACTATGAAGACCTTGTTTTAATTTAATTTTAGAGCTTTCCAGTCTTATTCTATAGTTTTGGTTCAAAATCTCTGTTCTATATTAATAGAGGTTTTCGGTATATTTTTAACCTAAATTGTTACTTAGATTCGAATCCCATCAAGATTTGGATCTAATTACAAGGATGACTTTGAATGAAAATAATGCAAATGATTTTTTCTGTTATCGTACATAGACACAATCAATTACATTGGTCTGGCTTCACCTTTAGGAATACGCAACTAAAATCCTCAGCTAGAATTAGATTAAAATCAGATTGCAAACCTAATTTAAAAATCCTTATCATAATCCCAAAAATAATGATAACAAAAATACGAAAAATACACTCAAGCGTAATTATTTCGCCGTGGCGCGACTTGATTCGCTTTGGGAAACAAATAGAAAAAGTTTTAATTTGATTTACGTCCTTCAAAGGAAGTTGCGTGTAAATTAATTCCATTATCAGCCACGAACACAATTTGAGGAGTAACAAAAAGAACGTTCTAAACTATCAAAAGTACTGCAGATTCGTTGATAAACTTGATGTTTTTAAGCTAGAAATAAGCCTCGTGCACACCGGATTCGTATACATAGGTACACGTAAGCGTAGTCGTACACGTACCTCTGAGTTGTAATGTATAGAACTGTATAGGCACGGGCAGACCGGATGCGTATGCGTAGACGTAAGCATAGACGTCAAGCGGTGACAGTTACATACATTAAAGCCTCGAGCACACCGGATGCGTATGCGTGCACGTAAGCATAGACGTATACGTACCTCTAAGTTGTAATGTATGGAACTGTATAGGCACGGGCAGACCGGATGCGTATGCGTAGACGTAAGCATAGACGTCAAGCGGTGACAGTTCTATACATTAAACTCAGAGGTACGTTTACGTCTACGCTTACGTGCACGCATACGCATCCGGTGTGCTCGAGCCTTAAACTCAGAGGTACGTGTACGTCTACGCTTACGTGCACGCATACGCATCCGGTGTGTTCGAGACTTTATACTTACTGGTCAAGTATGTAGGCATTTTAAAAATAAATCGTGGCCGTTACTGATATAACTGGCTGACACATCATTTTTTAAATAAATTATGTTGTTTTCTATATTTTCAAATAAGACAACTCTTGAAAGATACAAAATATAGGTTGTATAGTTTATCTATACAAAAAAAAAACTTGTAAATGAACACTTACCTTATACGTAATATTATTTACGCAATGTGAAGCGAAAGCTTTGTACTCTTTTTGAGAAAAAAAAAATTAGGTAAAAAAACCTTTTTAAAAACAAGCTTTTATTTAAATGCGCTAAATAGAAAAAATAAACTTTTACATTAAAACTTTTACTGTTAATTTATAAGGTCATTTCAAATTTAACACATTTGACACAATTTATATGTTATAAAAGCTTGTCGCGACATTTAAGTACTCGTATTTACGTTCTTACTTTTAAATGTTTATTAGGCAGCATCTTTGTGTTGATGTTTCAGATTTTCCCATATTGTTCCCACGCATATCGAAGAAATATCCGTCGACCCTTCCAGAGCTTCGTGTAGAAGAGTAAGAGAGTAATATACAACAGGGTTCGCCCCGGTGCCCCGAGGTGGTATGTTCACGACATCATGTCATCATGCCACTCAGTCCTCGGCACGGCCTCACCTTGACTTATTAAAAATTTAAAACTAAGAAAGTAAATACGAGTACTTAAATGTCGTGACAAGCTTTTATAACATATAAATTGTGTCAAATGTGTTAAATTTTAAATGACGTTATAAATTAACAGTAAAAGTTTTAGTGTAAAAGTTTATTTTTTCTATTTAGCGCATTTAAATAAAAGCTTGTTTTTAAAAAGGTTTTTTTACCTAAATTTTATTTTATACTTTTTAGTTTTCACCTGGTAAGTTCCTAAGTCTGTTCATCTCATTCAACGCATCATTATTGCAAGGTCGTTTGCCAGTTAATTTTGAACCAGCTCTTCAATGAGGAGCCCTTCTAATGACTTCACCCTACTCAATTGCTTAAAAATATCTGTTTCAAAATAGATTTTCAAGTTTTAGAAGTCCGCCATATTGGATTAAGAGTGACGTCACATTTTTTTCGAGTTACTCTCAGCTAGCCCTTTAATTTGATACCCATATTGTAGGAATGCATTAAAAATAATTGGTCCGCCATTGTGGGTATGCCGCCATGTTGGATTTAGAATGACGTCACACTGTTAATCATGCATTGTCATCCGAACTGAACGTGCTCACCAAATTTCAGCCCAATCGGTTGAGGGCAAGTGCCTTAAAATTGAGTTGTAAGATTTCACCCGAACAAACATACATTGCAAGTTAAATAAAAGCTTGTAAAAAAGAGATGAACGTGAAAGACGAAAGACGTGGATAACAAGTGTTTGCAACTAATTTTATACTGAATGAACTATCATCTAATTCTAATATGACCGAAATTTAACCACGATGTGACCACTAGCAAAAATTAAACTTACTCCATTAACTGCTCAATCAAAAGAAACAAACTGGTCTACTCGACATTTGACTTGTAAACCCTCAGATTCGTTTTCCATTTGATCTCGCGGTATTTATCTGCGATTCCGACCATGTAGTCCCGGGAGTGTCCTCAGGGGCACTTGTCCCCGCCCGGGGCCATTTTCTGGAGCACACTTCGGGAAAAAACCCGGGACAATTCGCGCTGTACCGAACTTGTTTCAGCCCTTTTTGCTATTTTATAAGAGCTCATGCTCTACTATTTGCGCTTAATTTATGTTTTGTGCATTAAACATACGAGTACATATTCATACGACTATGTTCCTAAAGCGCGGTAGTCAGAGCTGCAGGATCACGAAGGAGATTTGTACAGTTACGTTTAGCAGAGTGTGGTCAGATGTTATTGATAAGTGACAAGTTTCTAGGTCGTATCAGGGAACACCCTTGAGGCCACAGTCGACTCTTACGACATTCGCGGAAGGAGATGCAGCTGGTGTTTTCTAGTAAAGCCCCGTAATATTATGACTGATCATACCAATGATATACCTTTGTCAAAAGGGGAGAGGCAAAAAAAACAAAAAAAGGTTTTCTTTGCGACGTCATCCACGTGGATTGTAAAAGCAGTAGTCGCTTAATGAATTATAATACCAGGAATCATTAATGTTTTGTTATAATAATATCTACTTGGTTTATTTTCAATACATGTTACATTGAATTCTATTTCAATGACTACCTAACAATACTAGGTATGTTATTAATTACTTTAAAGCGAAATCTTCAAGACGTGAATGAAACGTTGAATAAGTTTAATATTTTTTCTCATTTCAATTCAAGACATTTTCTATTGTTAACGCATTTACGGAAATTTGTACCTCATAAAATAAGTTTCAGTGTTTACAGCTGTCAATTAATGCTGGGAACTTTTGGGGTGGATGGCCGGGAGTCTATTCTTTACATTAAAATGTAGATTGTTTAATTTTGTAGAAGGTAATCAAATATGAGGTGTTGCTAAGGGATTTCAAATTACCAAATTAGAGATAGTAATTTTGAAATTGTGGAGGGCATTATGAAGTTTCATATTTTTCATGTAGACTAGTGGAAGCATGCGACTTTGTCCGCGTAAACTTTAAAAGGAACTTTAAGCTTCGTTCCCGTGAGCATTTCGGCAAATCCTTTTTTAACGGATACTTACATCATACAAAAAACACAACCTCAAAGAATGAGCTCCCTTTAGTGCCTTTTTGTTGATTCGTCAGTCATCCAGGATAATAAATTACACGAATAAAGTATATAGATTTAAACCACTGTAAAAGGTGATGTATTTTTAGTATTTTGTATAATACGAAGTTTCCGGTGATATAGAAAACCATAATTACCTGTGTATTACAAATAAAATATTTGATTTGATTTGAATGCAATTCTTATATAATTCCTGCTGCACGTGTATAAGTACCACTCGCATATATTATAACTGACTGATACTGAGTTTTTAACTTTCCTGCAGGAAAGGAAAACCGTGAGAAAAACGTTAATCCTGTATTCAGGCTCTCGTTACGAATGTCGACGACGTTTTGCCCTTGGGAACGAGTCGTTTCGTCAGTACTAGTAGAAAAAACAGTTGCTTTAGGGTACCGCAATAAAAGGTTTCGCTAGAGTTTGCTCATTATTGTTGGCATTGTTACCTTCATTATGATAAATGTATGATGTGTGATCAAAAATACATTTGTAAAAATAACAATAAGATTATTAGTTATAACTGATAAAATATTACTGTATGTTTTCCGTATAAAATCAAATAAAAATTAAGGACTAAGTTCAAGTACATACGTACCTTACTCTATTGAATGCGATAACACCTTAGTCTAAAGCTTAGTTGTTATCTATTTCCAATTGCAAAACGATTAGGTTATGTAACTACTTGGTGTGATGAAGTGAAAAGAAGAATATGATAAAATACAGAACCCTTTACAACCGCCATACGCTAAAACTTTACCCAGTTTGTGTGAGGCAGCTTGCGTCAACGAGCGGCGACCCTGATTTAATTTTGATGCTATCAACATTTGTTTGTATTCAGAAATCTGTCGCAGTTTAATTCAATTCAACAATAGTTTTTATTAAAAAAGCTTTTTATATTACATTTTCTTAATCTGCATAGTAATGAATAAGAAATGGTTTTATGTTTTCATAACAAAACACTTATCTTTTTTTAAGTCAAAGTTCTTTACCATGTTTAAACAAATTTATCATTTTAATGGTTAGTTTACTTTACTATTTTATTTATACGAAATAGTATTTGATCTTTTTACCGATGAATAGATTTACTTACGAGCCAAAATTATTAAAAGCCTATTTTTACACAATAAAATTAGGATTATCCAATAATTGAATTGATTATATACCTATGTATGTGGAAGACATGTACGTATATGTGAAGACAAAGGAGAAGCTATCCTCTGAACTAAACATGAATACATTACACCCATTAGCCCTAAGGGAATGAATTGTTTGATTAAGCCAATTTGATTAGATTTGCCCAAGAAACAATATCTGTTGTTAAGGGGTTATTAGTGTGTCAGTATTACCAACATACATAATCTAAGAAAATTTAGGAAAAGCTACAAAGTCTTTGGTTGGGCTGCTAGAAGAAATCTCTCTTAGAGATTCTCGCATGCCTTTGTGCATTAATTTTAAAACATTTTTATATGCAATAAACAATAAGTTAATTAAGTAGTTATCAATCTTAAATAAATGTTTTCTACTTAAAAGAAGCTCTTTTCCGTGACTTTATATATATATGTGTCGGAATATACTTATATATTGCCAAAAACTAAGAAACTTTCAATATACTTGTACAAAAAAACGATATGACATTTGCGAACAATATTTTCCATTGTCAGTCAGTTTGCGATTGCGTCCCCCGAGATCTACACGTTGCATACATAATTGGACCCCGTGATGTGTACGAGTAGGATAGAGTGCAAATATTTAACGTTTCCTACACCGCACCGGTGCCTGATTTCAGTTAAAAATTTTGCGCACAGTTTTTGTTTGTATCGGATACGCTGTGAAACTGTGTTTATTTACATACAGGGATACATTTTACATAGACAAATATGGATATAAGTAGACACCGAGAGAATGTCCGAGTTACTTATTCGACTCTTATGTGTTTCACCTATCATTATGTTTGATGACGATGATGTTGTTTTTTCATCAACCTCCTATATATTTTATACAAATTAATCTTCATAGACTGCTACAAGCATATCTTGATATGAATTTTGACAGAAGTATTTCAATGGTATGTATGTTTTAAATTCTCGTCAATTCATCATTATTAAAATCATTATTATTCATAATAAAAAAATAATAATTTAGTAAGCTCTAGTTTGTTAGTAGATACTATATTGATAATTGACCGCGTGGGTATCGTACAAGGCGATTAAGGGTTTCCAGGAGGTGGGCAGCAGCGCCCCCCGTGATGACGACATAGTCCAAAATACAAACTGCGGTCACCAACTCGCCTACCCAGCGTGGTGACTATGGGCAAATACCCCCCATGGCAGTCTTGTGGCGTACCCTGGGGCAGGCCTACGTCCAGCAGTGGACTGCAATAGGCTGATGATGATGATATTGATAATTATACAATTTAGAATAAGTACCTAATATAAAAAAATATTTTAAAATATTTATTTAAATACTATAAATACGAAAGATTATAATTTTCAAAGAAATACGAGGATGTAAGTATGTATTAATGATGATGCTTGGAAACTCTGACCGCGTGACAGTTTATTATATTATGAGAAGTTAATTTCTTTTATTTTTACTTGTACTCGTAATTTTTAAAATGTTAATAATATTATTATAAAGATAAAAAATGTTAATACGCTGCCGAGTTGAAGCTTGCCGCATTCTCTTATTCACCCGGGACAACGGGTGAGTTAACTCATGCCACCTCTTGTTAGAGAGTTGCTATATTCTTTGCATGTCACATTCTAAACTAAAATTACGTTAAAACACACATTGTCGCTCTCTCACCGCACGCCGGTACTTATTACGTCACATTGACGTTCATTATATTGTTTGTATCCTTGCAAAAGCGTTACTCATAAACACGTCACTTAAATTATCTAAAACAAGCTAAGAAAATGGATGATTGAATTTTGTAAAGGGTGCAGATGAGGTGAGAAATGACTTTACGGGTAATAAAATCAGAACGACCGTGTATAATCGATCAATTTTACTGTGTATATAAAACCGTGATGCCGAATTGTCCAGGGTTTAATAGTATTAAAATTTTAATCGCTCCGATCAAGAGTAAAATTGAAGCCAGATCTGGTAATTACTTTTGTGTTCAATGAATTTGTTTACTCTAGAAGATGTCTAGTGGGTTTCATAGACAAGTCGAGTAAACGTTATTCACCAAAAGTATTTTATTTATTCATTCTAATTAATGTCCATTTCACTATGGGTGCGCCCACCACCGAGCCCTACACCCTCCACTGACCCTCGGATCTGATAACTCATAACTGCGAAAACAGGCACTTGCACTAACTACAATCGCCACGAGAAACCAGACGCGAGCACCTAGCATGCAAGATAATAGATTATTAATCTAGTTTTTGATTTCGGAAATAGTGCGATGTATTATCTTGCATGCTAGGTGCACGCGTCTGGTTTCTCGTGGCGATTGTAGTTAGTGCAAGTGCTTGTTTTCGCAGTTATGAGTTATCAGATCCGAGGGTCAGTGAAGTATGTAGTAGGACCCGGTGGTGGGCGCACCCATAGTGAATGTTTGAACTTCCGAATTGTAACGCCTAATACAATTTCATTTACAATTTCATTAATGTTCTTTTGTTTGTACCTTGACTACTTAGTAATAGTTTACTATCTTTACAAACAGATTAGAAAAGAAAAAAACAGAACTACTTAATCCATGTGCTTCATGGGATGTATGAATAATTATTGTCACATTTCCATGTAAACTCCTTTTAGTCTACGTAATTTTAGATACTATTTTTATCTATACCAAATTAATCCTTTGAAAGGTTGTTGCGAGTCTAAAAGGTTGTACCTTTACTAAAAAAGCTCTAAAAATGATAGCGTTGATATATACAGGGTGTTTGTGACAGCCGGGCAAATATTGATACCTTGACTTCAGACCATGATTCTGAGGAGAAAATACTGAAAATATTCGCAGGAAAATTCCAAAATTTTTCGACATTATTCATATTTTCAGGAAAAAAAATTGTTTAGTTCGTTTAATTAGGCCTTAGACTTAAAAATTTCAACCAAAAGATGAATTGAAAAAAAGTTGCCCTCAAAAAAGTTAAAAAACCTGATCAACCCTAATGGAGAGTCACAAGTGATCCAAAAAACAGCATTGTGTCACACAATAACCAATAAGCCTATTTAATTAGTCACAGGATCGCCCGATACAATTGGCGCGGCGAGCAAAGATTACTGATAATCAAATCAAAAAAACATTTCCTGCGAGTTATAACAGTGTCGTACAACTGAGCAGAATGATACTTGTTCAGCATTTCAGTATTTGCCTGGCGGTCACCCACACCCTGTATAAATATAATATTTTAACAAACCCTTCTAAAATACCTGTTCATTAATCAAAAGAGTGTACCGCAAAATCAACTAACCTATAAAACTAAAAGTCATTACTTTATAGAAGAAAATTCTTGAACCGATGAGAAAAAGGGTAAAAATCCAGTAACGATCTTTTATAAAACAGTTCTTTGGTTAACTTTTCCTGTTAACAGAGACTTGGATTGGAAAAGAGTGTAAAAAGAATGAGATTGAATCCTTTATTTCTATCTAGTCTTAATTAATATTTTTAATCACTGTCGATTTACTAACTAAAAGGACTGAGCCATGTGGCAGTAAATAAAACATGTCCATTACTGACTGTTTATAAATCACAAGCTATTGCCCGCGGCTTCATTCGTATGGACTTCAGAATGTAGCCTATGTCGTTCTCTATACTCCCAACTATGTGTGTATATGCAGAATTTCAAGAAGATTGGTTAAGTAATAATAGCGTGAAAAGGTAACAAACAAACTAACTTACTTTCGTATTTATAAAATGGGGGCAACAAGAAATAATTTCCCAAAACTCCTGCGAAAACAAAAATTATAAATAATTATTATTTATTTGCTCAAAATATGGTACAATATTATTATTACATTATTGGACTTAATTTTAGGAAGACGAAAATTTCTGCCGGTCTCTAGTTGTAATATCGAATTTACGCATTTGTTGCAATATTGATTAGTGATTTCACATTTTGTTCTTTTTATTTTTATACCCACTGACCAAAAGTCGGCTTGAAATTTGCCTGCCGGTGACACTATAGGCCCTGGGTTCGAATCCCGGTAGGTGCAAACATTGATATGATGAATATCAATGTTTGTTTCCGAGTCATGGATGTTTCTATATTTACCTATGTATTTATATACCATTGCTTAGTACCCATGACACAAGACCTTAGGTATCTTACTGTAGGACTAGGTTAATGTGTTGTGTAGTGTGTAATAATAAATAATAATAATAATAATAATAAGCCCGCAGGGCAACTTGTGGCGAGCTGTTGGGAGGTAGCGTTCCCACGGACCAGAAGTGCTCCCGGGGGAAGACCCTGTTCCTCATCTCCGGCGCCGGAGTGAGATCTGACGAGAAACAGTTCGTCTTGCTTTGCCTTCGCCGGCCGGGCAGAGTGGAGTCGCGAGAGCTATGACAGCTCGAGGGTGGACGTGCCCGTCTGTAAGTGGCGAGTTGGCTTCGGTTTAAAGTCCAGGGGCATCCCTCCACCCTAGCCGCTCACCAAATGTTGCCCCCTTTGTCGCTCCGTGCGTGCGGCCGTTTCAGGGGGCCCATGAAATGAGTCGGCGAGTCACCGCCTGCCACCTAACAACTATGAGACTTAGTTGTAATGGCAGGTGTCCGTTAGTCTCCTTCAATAGCCCATTTACCAAACCCACCCAAAATTCAGCCCCATAGCCCATGACCTTGTTTCCCATCGCATAACAGAGCTCTGCAGTCCAATAGTCTTGTAGATGGCGGCGACCATCGCCGGGTGTATCATATTGTGCGGTCGGCAATGGTATCTGCCATGTGTATCCTACACCATATTAAAGTTCTCTTAAAAGGGTCTTTACATCTTGGCTACGGCCCGATGCACGCCTCTCAAAGGACCGGGACTCTGTAGTCCCGAGAATTTCAAAAGAGATACATAATAATAATAAGCCCGCAGGGCAGCTTTGTGGCGAAGCTGTTGGTGATTGGCGTCACCACGGACCCGAGTTCAGAGGGCCACTTTACCATCTTTGGCCCTCGACTCTTAGCTTGCCTTCATTGGCTAGCTAAGAGGGAACAGCGCAAGAGCGGAACCTTTGCTCCAGGGTGGAAGTGTAAAATGTCATAACGCCGGGGGTAACTGAGGTTCACGCCCCGCAGTCTCACCTCTCTGCAATCTTAGCCGCCCGCGCCGGTGTTGCCTCCCCGGCATGCGCCACTTATGGGAAGCCCACCTCATGGCCTTAAATTACGGGCGGCAAGTCACCGCCTGCCACCTCACAATATTGGGACTAGATTGTTATGGCAGGCGTCCGATAGTCTCTCTATATACAATAGCCCTTATCTAGCCACCCAACATTCAACCCCTTGACCTTAGTTTTCCATCGCACGACTTAGATCTGCACTCCAATAGTCTTTGCACATGGCGGGGACCATTAGCGGGTGTATCATATTGTGCGTTCGGTGATGGTATCCGCCATGTGTATCCAATACCATATTAATGCTCTCTTAAAAGGGCCTCTACATCTTGGCTACGGCCCGACGCACGCCTCTCAAAGGACCGGGACTCTGTAGTCCCGTGAATTTCGAAAGAGATACAATAATAAATAATAAAAGTAGTCCAAAGTTTTTTGACTGTAATATAAATATAACAATAATGAAGATTAAAGGTTACTTCCTTTTCTCTAATGCCCCTTTTTACCAGCCATAAATCAACAATTGAAACAAACATTTACTTTCAATACCCCTTCAGTCTAGCTAACTAGAAATAGAGTACCTAAATCACTCACGTTGGCAGCCCTGTTTCGGATTTCCACTACACTAGTTTTGGATTAACTTTTTCCATTCGTGACGCACTTTTGTAACGTGATGTCAAACACCTAACTGTGTAATATAATGTTACACATGTGGCTATACCACTTTATGATCGATGCAGAGAAGTTACATTTTGTTAAATTATAGAATGATTTTAATACCATTTCACCTTTGCTTTCGATTGTATGAATGCTTCTTGTAAAACTAAAAAAAAAAACAGTGAAATTTCACAACAGAATGGAAACCAAAATAAGAATAAGATTATTCTGAACAAGTATAATAAATTATTTCACATATAATACGTTTCAAAATGTAGAATACTCGTACGCGAATATGGTAATTTGGTCCATTCCTTGGAGGAATCATCTAAAAATTAAATTTACCTACTTATTTAGATAAGCATAATTTTATTACAGACTGAAAGTAAAGAAAAACATAATTTACCTGAAATTATAACATGGGATAAATAAAAGCACGTCATAATGTTATTTATTTTATCCAACGTAAAATTAGATAAACTTTCAAGTTTAGAACTAAGTTATATCTAAAATGTTACTAATTTAACAACTCAAATTTTAACGGTCCAATAAAAAGCCTTTTTAAATAAAAACAATATCATTATATACCCTGATAAAATTTGGATATATTCTATGCAATTAGCACAGAAATTTTATTTATAATAAATTTTAATGATTAAATACATGTCATAAATATTCGATGTTTTACACCTTTGCTTATATTCTTTACAAATGCAATATTTTTACACCATTCATATTTATTTCCAACGAGTCTAGAATAATAACTTAAATAAATATTTGACACAACATAACTAACGAATCACTTTGGTCACTCCATGTGTCTTTCCCATTTCACTTTTTATTTACGATTATATCACTGCAGTATTGCTTATTATGATTACAAATGAAGTCAAAGTCATAAAGAGTCCACTACTGGTAGGCCAATGTGCGCTACCTTGCATTGCAGCCGGGGTCTCTCCTGAAACAAAATAATAATATATCAACAAAAGAATAATGACTTTGTTCAGTCAAATACACTGCCTGTTTCATGAAGGTATGTCAATCCTTGACTCACGATAATAAAACAAACTTATACATAACGGTCAGCAGTTAGCTAAAGTTAGAGAAACATGAGGCACTTTTAAGTGTCTATACTTTGGTAGAAGCGCATATGTATGTATGGTGTTAGAGCCTGGTTAAGTCAATATCTAGATGTCTATAAGATCGTTAGTTAGGTTAGCTGCACCCGCTTTAAAAGTTGTGTTGAATCTTATAAATACGGTACATATTAACTGTAGGGAACCGACATTCCTACATGGGCATGAGTGGACATCTCAGCAGGGACCAAACGGTGCAAATACGTGCTGCCCCCCAAGACCGCGCGAGCGGCTCCGCTCGGTGGAATTTGCAAAACGCTGGTTGTCACGAGCCACTAGTGCAAAGTTGTCGTGCTATCTAAACATTGTATTTTGCCATTGTACGGAGTAAAACTATCTTATCTAAATTACAGTCTACATATTCAAAAACCTTTAAACGTTAAGGAGCAACATATTGATCCGGCTCGAAGGACCATTGACGTTAAAAGGTCTAAAACACCTGTAAATACCAAGGAAATCTTAATAATTTATTTTTTTATATTTCAATTTTATTTTGTTGAGTATATCTAGCATAACTGCCCCCCTAGCATGACCACGCATCGTGGATATCGTATCGTACGATATCGTATCTTCTCTATACAAAATTCAACATGGCGGCTATATTTATCGTATTTTTACAGGCTAAATGTCGATAAATCGGTTTATCGTGATATTCTCGTGTTTCGCAGGTCATGCTACTTGTGCTGGTTCCGAAACATTTCAGTACTTATAAAGTATTTTAAAGTGAGACTATCGGAAAAGTTTCATAACATAAACAGGTATAAATTACCTACTTCATGAAGTAATTTTTGTTTTTAAAGTTATAAATTGTTATCCTGTACCATAAAAAGTTCAGTAGAAATATTATGCAGTGCCTTAATGGGAATAATTTACATTTAGAGTAAACAATTTTTTCACAGTCCATTCTCATGCGACCCGGTTTCAAACTACCTAATAGAAACTAACAACCAGTAATAGGTACAAATTAAGCAAAGTGAAAATTTGAATACCTTTGGCTACCAAAGTATATGTACTACATATCATTTGAAACAAATGTATTACTTTTTGGCATACATCGGTTGCGGCTATCGATTTGCAAGCTAGACTGCGTTTCACCAAATAGTTGCCTTCAATGATGGTACTAGTAAATACAGGGTGTGGGTGACAGCCCGGCAAACACTGAAATGCTGAACAAGTACCATTGTGTGGAGTTAAGGCTCGAGCACACCGGATGCGTGTGCGTGCACGTAAGCGTAGACGTATACGTACCTCTGAGTTGTAATGTATGGAACTGTATAGGCACGGGCAGACCGAATGCGTATGCGTAGACGTAAGCATAGACGTCAAGCGGTGACAGTTCTATATATTAAACTCAGAGGTACGTGTACGTCTACGCTTACGTGCACGCATACGCATCCGGTGTGCTCGAGCCTTTATACGAGAATGTTATTACTCCAGGAAAAATTGATTATCAGTAAACTTTGAATTCCGCGCCAATTGTCGGGCGATCCTGTGACAAATTAAATGGGTTTATTGGTTATTGTGTGACACATTGCTATTTTTAGGAGCATTCGTGAGTCTCCATTAGGGTTGATCAGTTATTTGAACTTTTTTGAGGGCAACTTTTTTTGACAATCATCATTTTGTAATTTTTTTATTTTTAAGTCATTATCTAACGCCAAATTAAACGAACCAAACTTTTTTTTTTCTGATAATATGAAAAAAATGTCGGAAAATTTTGGAATTTTCCTGCGAAAATTTTCAGCCTCAGAATCATGGTCTGAAGTCATGGTATCAATATTTGCCTGGCTGTCACAAACACTCTGTATGTGCACAACTGAGGACTGAACGTTACATTATCTGTGTCACTACTGCATACAAGAGAGGTCCTAAATCAGGTTAATGAGATTGATTATTCCATGAAACGGACTCTAGTTCTAAATAGGTACTTCAATATTTTTTAAATCTTGTTAATCAAATTATTTGATTTATAGAAGTACACACCAGTAAGTACATGCACCCTGGCCGTTGCAGATTGCGCATTGTCAGGCACGCACTGATACGCGCCGGCATCAGACGTCCTCGCCGCCTGCACTAGCAACCTACTGCTACTGTGCAGCCCCTTTTCCGTCACCAGCGATATGCCTCCTCTAGTTGAATCGAAGTTTATAGTCTGTGGACAAAAAAGCTCTGTGATCTGAGACTTGAAATTTAATTTCTATCTTTCCAGTAGTATGATTAATTCGATTCTTAGATAATTTTGGTATGAAATGTAAATTGTGAGAATTGTGAGGTAGCGAAAAGTCTAATAGTGCATCGAGGCAGTTAGTATGGCAGTTAGTATGACACTCTATGACCATCTTATTCCTCTATGTCTATTCCAGAGAGATTTTTATCTGAAGAATAAAGATAATTCATTCTTTCTCCATAACACGATCATGATAGTAACTTAACTTTATATCCCTGAGATAAGCTAATGGTCACTGAGGAAATCGGCCCTAAATATAAAATCTAAATGGTCAAAGACTCTCAAGTAAATTATTCAGTGTACAGGGTAAAAAATTAAAATATTTAACGTACTATTCCGCACCACAAATTGTTATTTCTTACGATTTCTCACTAACTCCCAGGTCACCTGCGGCCGTTTCACTAGTTATAATTCACCCATTTCTTACACCGGCGAATGAAATAGACATTTATGGTCTGAATAACTGCTTTATTGCCGATCGAACGTTCTAGGCCTCAACTGTTCCCGTGTTTACAACGCCCAAATTTATTACCAGAGGTACGGAAAGTCGCAACCAATAGAGCAACATCTAAATTAAAAGAAACTTTAACTAGGTTAGCTGCTAGTAAATTATATTATATGTATCTATATGTTTCTTGAGTTTTTCGTTGGTAATTGCATAAATAAATAGATACTCATACTTATTAATATTCTTAATATTTTCATTTCTTTATAATTCATTACTGAAACTAATAATATAAATATCGCTTAAATTATTAACGGTCTACTGGATAGCGTGAAAACCACAGACTATTGTATATAACTTCGCAATTTGATTTCAAATGTAGTTTGAAAACAAAAGAAGGTGTAAAAGGCACCCAACTTTCGCTATCACAAGTGGTTTGCTGGAAGAAAATCTTTTATAGAGATAAGTACGCCTTTGTACATTGTTAAGGCTCGAGCACACCGGATGCGTGTGCGTGCACGTAAGCGTAGACGTATACGTACCTTTGAGTTGTAATGTATGGAACTGTATAGGCACGTGCAGACCGGATGCGTATGCGTAGACGTAAGCATAGACGTCAAGCAGTGACAGTTCTATACATTAAAGGCTCGAGCAAACCGGATGCGTGTGAGTTGTAAAGTATGGAACTGTATGTGAGACAGGACACACTGGATGCGTATACGTAGACGTAAGCATAGACGTCAAGCGGTGACAGTTCCATACATTAAACTGAGAGGTACATGTACGTCTACGCTTACGTGCACGCATACGCATCCGGTGTGCTCGAGCCTTTAATGTAAATTATTTTTCTGTATACAAATGTTTGTGTACAATAAAGAATAGAACAGAATAGAAGGTTTGATCTACGATCTGCGAATTTGATCTCGATTTCTAACATTGCAATTGGCTGTAAAACTTAAAATTGAAATCTCAAGCCTACTTCAACTACACCACGTTACCTTCACAATTCGTAAGAAAACAAAAAGCTATTTCAGTGGAAGGATGACACTCATCTCTACGCATTTGTAACACTAGAGCTGGTCGTTTGTTTCAGCGTAAACGAAATCGCATTTCGGTACCGTGGGAAGTTAGGAATTTATTGCCAGGTTCACGTTCCAGTTTATAAGTCGTGACATGAAGTAAATGACAGCATTCAGACGATTGGGAAAGTTACGTGATCTTATATAGATAGAAAGGGTGTCACAAAAGGAGTATTTAAACCGTATGCTACGAAAATTGCCCACTAGGTAGGATAGATAGAATCTTTCTACACATTTATGTTTCAAAGTCCAATGTTTGTTTTTTCAAATAGTATAGGTGTACGAGTACCTATAAATTATTTAGGAATGCCCATTAAATATTGAAAAATATACATTTAATTTCAAGTCTCAACGTAGACAGCTAACTAACTACTGGACATTTTTCACAGCATTTAACTTAACATATGCCCTCTGTTACATCACGTAATAGGCAAGGTGCAGTTATAAAGTTACGAGAGCAAGGATAGACTACGTTGTGACTACAATGTTTATCCTAGAAGCAGTTTTAGACAATTGATACGCGAAACTCAGTTGGATACAGTTAGTGAAAACTATTTACAGCAACAGATACCTTTTCCTAAGTATTTATTTTACTGTTAAGTAGCGTAAATATATACAGGATGTTTTGTCATTGCCACCCTTAACAAAGGTACGTACTCTATACATCAAATAAAGTAAGTTTATTCCAAAAAATGCTGGGAAATGATGTAAATTTTTTTGTTTTTTTTTTAACACCTTGATAGGGCGAAATTTATAGTGTCCAGTATTTATACTAGTTTTTTCATAGACAGATATTAATTATTTCTCGTGAAAATACTTGCTACACGCGTCAATGTGCACTTATCCAGAAAAATGTCTATTTACTCAACTTTGGACCCTAATATTTTGGAAACCAGACAATTCTCAGGTATGGTTCCATGTAGAAAAATGATCGTGATGATGAAGAGATTCCGTAGTTTTCGGGAACGTTGACGACCAAAAATCACTCTGTATAATATAAGTTAGAGGAAGATATTTAATTCGCGTTTACTAAAGCGTGATTTCGAGTTTAGTTTTTTTGCTTTGATTCAATATGAAGTGTGAAAAAATACTATAACCCATTTTAAAACGTAAGCTGATGAATGTTATCTTGATTGATAACTATCGATATCGAAACGTTTTTGTCAACGCTTTAAATATTAGCGGATTCATTTTTATGTTTATAGCAACAGATTTTGAATTTACAGTTATTGGAGGCATACATGCATGGTAATATTTTTGCACGCAGGTTTATTCTCAGATTTATATTTGTAGGTGGACTACAATGGTTTCATAAGTGCAGTAGCTATGTAGTATTTCTATTTCTATATTTAGGTACTCTGTAATACCCACTTCATAGAATATTTTAGCACACAAGAAGTTGCAATGAGTTTTGATTATTGGTATTTAAACATTTTATTAAATAACAAAAATAATAATTGTTTAATTTATTGCCTGAAGAGCGATCATAGGCTTATTTATTTTCCTATGGACCCTAATAGGCTAACTAATGAAAGTAGATGTGTAATTTGCATATTTAAAACCAAACTCTTAAGAAAACGAAAACTACGGAATCTCCTCATCATCACGATCATTTTTCTCTATGGAAGCATACCTGGGAAGTGTCTGGTTTCCAAAATATTAGGGTCCAAAGTTGAATAAATAGACTACGTTTTTCTGCATAAATGCACATTGACGCGTGTAGTAAGATTTTTTCACGAGAAATAATTAATATCTGTCTATGAAAAAACTAGTATAAACACTGGACACTATAAATTTCGCCCGATCAATTAATTAAAAAAAATATCCAAAAAAATTACATCGTTTCCCAGCATTTCTTGGCATATACTTACTTTGTTTGATGTATAGAGTACGTACCCTTCGTTAAGGGTGGCAACGAAATACACCCTGTATGAACATTTAAATATTTTATTTAAAATTTATTCGAAACACTCTCGTTTTATTTCCTGTAGAATGTGAAGCAAGTCAACCGTTGAGTACTGCGGAATTACCTACTCCAATAAAGCGTGCGGCTGTATAATAAAACCACCAAAATTACCTTTCACGATACATATAAATCTGTCGACAAGGCAATTCTGGTGGAAATTTTAACTATTGCTTATATTATGGATTTCTTATATATTGCTTTTAATAGTGCTTATATAGTGACTGGGTGGTAAAAACGGGAGATCGAGCCATGTGGCGTACACTGGGGGAGGCCTACGTCCAGCAGCGGACTGCAATAGGCTGATGATGATGATATATTGCTTAATGTTTGATATATTTGTTTCAACGCGTTTATCTCTGTAATTTTTAGGGGAGATTTTTCAATAGGCTCTAACTGACTATATTTTATGCTGTCTTTCTCTAAAACTTGATCTATGTATATAAAGACAGCATTAGCATTATCCTTTTAAGCTTGTTGCTTAGTAGGTACTCATTACAAAAGATCTTAATGTGTTGTGAAGTGTGTGAATATTAATTTATCCTTGACATAGGCCGATATGACTATCGCAAGGAACTTTAAATAAATAAATTCACCTTATTTCCTTTATTATTTTCAGATAAATTTTGGTAAATCACATGGACTCACGAAAAATCAGTAAGTAATTTTCTATAAAATACTCTCTTCTCTAAATAAGCACATTTAATTCTCAATATGCTAAAGAAAATTACACGCTCTCGTATCTCATTCGCTGACGAATAAGACAATAAACCTATATTATCTATCAGGGCATGCTGAACCTGACGCCAAGCCAATTCCCGACGAGCGGATTCTAATTCTATTCCGAGAGACATGCACGAATAGCGACGCATCTAATTGCAGCTTTGGCAATTCTAGAACGTTCTGTCCCACCTAATAGACCATTATGCGTTGTCGGAATGGTCTGATTTGAAAACAGTGACCATTGTGAGGCTTTAGTGGTGAAATCGACGAATATGTTGGGATATTGAACATCATTATGGTAGTTTAGAATAATATCGTTAAAAAAAATATTATTAACTTTGTCATGTTTTTAGTTTGTTATATATCTTTTGTTATGTGACATCCATGCTTACGTCTACGCATAGGCATCCGGTCTGCCCGTGCCTATACAGTTCCATACATTACAACTCAGAGGTATGTATACGTCTACGCTTACGTGCACGCACATGCATCCGGTGTGCTCGAACCTTTATGCCATCTAGTCACTCCGGCAGATATATCATCATCATAGTAATCACGATTATGAGATAAGATAAAATGTAACACAAATTAGAATAGAGTAGAAGTACACGAAAAGAAAATTACATTACTACTTCTCATTCCGGATAAACAAAAAATATAGCAAAAATTTTTTTGATCGTGTATGTACGATCGAAGTCGAGAATAAGTTCTCAGTTATAATCTTGAGGTTGTTGACAAGGCAATTGTCGGATAGTATGAGTGTCTAATTCGATTCCCAGTTATATATTTGAACGGTGCTCCATGTCGATTGAAGTAAGGACAAAGAAGAGGTGGCCAAATAACGTTTGTTCATAGAATAGTGTCACCGCCACGGCGTTTCCCACGTTGGGAAGCAAATTTTAGCCAGAAATTGGTTAGGTACGTTAACGTTAGATCTACATCTCCATTGTCTTGAACTGAGCGCTGTCTAATGTGTTGGTGAGCCTTAAACACATTGTCTATGGAAGTTAATAGAGTTTGCAGTTTAATTGAAATTCTATAGTTATACACGCTAAGTTATTTTGCGTTTCCTATTCGGAAATAGAATTTTGCAAAAATAAAATAATATTACAATACAAATATAACATGCCAGGTAGAATTTCATTTTAATCAAAATTATAAGTTTACTAATTTTTCTTTCACTCGATAAACATCTGACAATAATCTATTCGGTCTATTCTAATTGGCTTTGGGGTAATTTCATAGCAATTGGCTACTATTCAGGTTAATAAACTATTGTGTTTCAAACGGTTTGGAAAATGGGTCGTTAATTTGGGCCCAGCCAATTTCCAGGTACATTAAAAAGAGGTTTAACTTTTGCGTTCTATTAAACATCTATTAACGATTAAATTTGACTGCCGATCGCTAATGAAGATAGTGAATTAGGTATATGTGCATGTTACTAATTTTCTTTGTTATTTGTCGGTTTCACATGTGGAAAAGTCATGATGCGTAGACATTTGTTAATCTAAAAAACAATCTGCCGCTTAAAATGCAAGAATTACCTACATAAGATATCGTAAAAAGAAATCAAGAAATTAACATGCACTTAAAAGAGTATCCACAAAAATATTAACTTAATAATTAAAGGGCAAAATATGGAAAAAGTATGAGCAACCAAAATAAGGATAATCTTTACGTAGATAGAACAGAAGATAAACAAAGCAAAACAAACCTTTCCTCTATGTGTCCAATTGATAGTACTGGGCGGTTCCGGCGTGTGCCGCACTATACATGTGAGATTTATGGTCGAGCCCGCATAGATGAACAGGTCTGGACCACCCATTACTTCGGTCTCGGGTTCTGGGAACAAAACAGGCATAAGCATCAAAATAGCTATTTATTTTCATTGTTTATTATACAAGCTTTGTATGGTAATATAAAGTAACGTATGATTCAATCGCGAATTTTTAGGTCAAGTTAAAAAGTTTCTGTAGTAACAATTTGCCAGTTTAGGAAGTTATAGAGCTGAACTAGGCGGCCAGTACCATGATATCTTTTGGTTTTTAGAACTCCCATAGCTATCAGGTATTCTATAGCCTTTAGTTAATGCAGTTATATGTCTTTGCGACAGTTTTACCAGCCCATATACATTATTTTCTGCTGTACATTATTAGAGCCATCAGCTACTCCAGAATGAAAGGAAGTAGATGTCCAGTTTGTTTTAGTTACCACAATGAACATGTTTATTGTAGTTCTGATAAATAATGATGTTATTTTGGCAGGAAAAACATTAATCATTACGTAGGTACTAAGTTATCTAAGAGCTCGAAAGACAAAGACACATACAATCTGTATACCTCGTAAAATCAGGATGACCATATTCGCCATTTTACAAGTTTATGTATATAGAAAATAGCGAAATGGTTTCTTATTGCTCCGAGTACCTACTCTCGCAGTCGACTCCGAAAATTGCAATAATAGCTGTATTCAACAAAAGACGAATGTAACTTCGTTTAAATTCAATTTTCTTTAAGACACTCTTGTGACAAAAATAAATAAGATTGTACAACTTTTGTACAATGTAAAAATACGGACGTATTCAATTCAGTGTAACCAACTCTTGTTGGACATTGTTGACCATCGAGTAATTGAATTTAAAATATTATTAGTGTATTTGTCTTGCTTAAAATTATTGGTACCGACTAAAGACGTATCGATTACAAATAAAGTACCTATAGCCCTGTATAGTATAAGTATTACTAAAGCTGATATACCTACCTAACTATCGACTACAGTGTTGAAAATAATTTTATAAAACTAAATCTTTCTGTATAATTAATTATATTTTTATAAAAGAGTTAAATTAAACTATTAATTCATCGGTTACTTATTTATTCAGTATATATATGTACCTTCTTGATAATAAACTTAGGTAATAGTATACTTTAGCTTCATATATTACCTTACCATATATTACCTTATTAACACAACGTCGAGTTTTACAAAATAAAGTACTTACGAGTATTAATTACCTTGTCAAACCTTAAAGAGTTTTCTAAAGGACTATTAAAACCTTTATTTACCTCGATCAAAGAACTTTTGAGTTAATCTGAAAGGTTGGAGCCTTACGCAAAAAATTAGTCTAAGTCACTTTAAAATGAGAAAACTTTTACGATTCGGAAAAACAAATTTGGCTTGTTTGTTAGCCGTATTTTTAACAAACTTTCGTGTCGTGTTTGACAAACAAAATAATGCTTCTGTTAGCGATTTAGGAATGATTTCTTTGATTACGTTTTGTAATTGATAAGAATAATAATATTCACGAAATAATATAACTATAGAAAATAAATTACTTTAATGGCTCGACAACCTATAGTTGTTTACCAATGTATAAAAGAAACACCTTGGTTATCAAACCAAAACCGCTCAGGTCATGTAAGATATGTGTGGTGTGATTATTTGGTGTAACATGTCACTAATGTAATAGTAATTTTATTGTTGCATTTTTGGAGCAACTAAATAATAATTCTTCTAACATTATTTTTTTTTATAGGTAGTGTTTATAAACTCTCCTTTATTAAGGAATATATATATAATATAAATATTCACACACTACACAACACATTAACCTAGTCCCACAGTAAGATCCCTAAGGTCTTGTGTCGTGGGTACTAAGCAACGGTATATAAAAACATAGATAAGTATAGAAACATCCATGACTCGGAAACAAACATTGATATTCATCATATCAATGTTTGCACCTACCGGGATTCGAACCCAGGACCTATGGTGTCGCAGGCAGGGTCACAACCTACTAGAGCAGTCGACCGTCAAATCCCAGATATACCTACTTTGTGTTTGACTATATCTTTAGATTTCTGCTAAGAGCTCGTAACTATATTTTGCTAGTAACAGGGTAAAACATGCAAACAATGCCTGTGGTAAAGTGCTCTATTTAAGTTAGGCTCCGAACTAGAGTTGAGCCGTTTCCTTCCAAATACTGCGGTTTCGTTGTCTTTGAAGTACCTTGATGATTAAAAGCCGCTTATATGTATAGAGAGTAGGCTATGTGGTAAACTGTATGAAAATTAAAACTATGTATACGTTTCTTCACATAAATTCTTGTATAAAAAACTTAGTGCAAATCGTGGATTAACGTGTCTAGTTATATACTGGATTAATGTATGTATGTGACTAACCACCAACCACTGTATTGCAATGTATCCATGAGGATACTTCCGGGTATTGGCGAAACATTATTAATCAACATAGTAAGTGGTTAGTGGTAGCAGCTTTGTACCTACGATTTGCAGGCTAGGTACTCTGAGCTGATTTCTTACCGCTATTGCAGTTGAAGTTAATTACAATTTTAATCCGAGTCTTTCATGATGTAGACCAGAGTAGGTCACTTTAGCGGGAACGAAACAAGTGTGCCAAGCGGGCCACATTGTAAGGCTATTAAAAAAACAGCCTTCGTCTGTCCACCTTACCTACAATACTAAGATGAACAGCATGGCCAATAGGCGGCGTGGTGGAGATCTGGCATTCGTACTGGCCGGAGTCCCGGCGCTGCGGGGAGCGGATGCGCAGCGCCCACTCCTCGGAGCGCGGCTTGTGCTGCGCCTCAAAACGCTGATCGGAGGTGTACGTGTAGCGCCCCACTGTTAGCAGGTGGATGTCGCGGTGACGCACCCATGATACCTAATTGACGATATAAGGGCAAATATATGACTTGTAGTACAGAAAGTTTAGCCGATAATAATAGAATAATTAACGAGTATACCTATGTTTTTACGTCCCACATCCAGCAGGGGGATGTCACCGTGACACACTCATGATATCTATTGGACAATATAAGGGCAAATATAACACCTGTTGTATGGATAGTGCACTAAAAAATGTGGTACGTGTAGAGCATGTCGCGGTTTTGCACCCATGATACCTATTATAAAATATAAGGACAAATAGATGACAGAACGAAGAATATAATCGTCTAGTTCGTGTAACGCCCCATTATCAGTAGGTAAATGTCGCGGTGGCACACCTATGATACCCAATAGACAATTAAATACAAGGACAAATGTAACACTTGTACAGAAAGCTTACTAGAAGATTATGTTCATATCATCATCATCATCAGCCTATTGCAGTCCACTGCTGGACGTAGGCCTCCCCCAGGGCACGCCACAAGACTGCCATGGGGGGTATTTGCCCATAGTTACTACGCTGGGCAGGCGGGTTGGTGACCGCAGTTTGTATTTTGGACTATGTTGTCAATACGGAAGGCGCTGCTGCCCACCTCCCGGAAACCCTTAATCGCCTCGTACGATACCCACGGGCAGACATGGGGTGATACGAATTCTACTCTCCCGGCATCACGCGGCCAATGTTCATATAGCGCCTTATAATCAGCAGGTGGATGGCGTGGTGACGCACTCTTGATACCAAATGGACAGTATAAGGACAAATGTAAGACTTGTTGTTATAAGATAATGCACTAGAAAAATATATAAATATAGCGCCCCACAATTAGCACGTAGATGGCATGTTGATATAAGATTATAATTAGATTCTTTGTAATATTTAGATAGAAGCAATATACCTATATTTATTATCACAGTAATATTATGTTTATAACTTTGTCTGTTCATAAAGTTAGATCATTTCCAAGACTAGCACAAATAACGTATATTTTGTTAAACCTACCTAATGTATGTAAAGTGTACCCTTTTACTTAGCCTAAGCCTACTTTGTTTTGCATAAAGGCAACAGTGAACAAAAATCAATTACATATTTAGTTAGATTCTCGATAATCCTTTCGTATTATGATCCTTTTCATACCGGTAAAAACCATGGCTTTTTAGAAGAGACAAACATATTATTTTAATATTATTATACTAGCTAGCTAAGCCCCATCATATCAGCCTATCGCAGTCCAGTGCTGAACGTAGGCCTCCATCATAGGTTTTTGTCCATAGTCACCACACTGGTCTGGCGGGTTAGTGAATCCAGTGTGATTTTGGGACTATGTTGTCAAAACGGAAGGAGCTGTTACCCATCTCTTTTTGATCGCCTCTTACGATACCCATGGGCAGATAAAAGGTGATGCTAATTTCCTCTGCCGAAAATACATGGCACATCTACACCCAGACCCTTCTATTTATTTATTTGACCCGAGGTCTATCAAGATGGCGAAGAATAATGATTTTCATTACTAAACAGAAAAGTAGGAATAATTGTATTAAAGTAAGGAAGGATGTTAAATGTAATGGTAAAATTAGAGATTGCAAACCGGGCCCGGTAGGTACGAAAATTGCGGCACGGGAGCCCCAACTTGTAGAAAATTGGCATGGCAAGCGCTGCGAACCGCGATGTTCTGATGCGCCAATGGCCTTTCTCCGTTCCTACTTCTTAAATAATCTTGAAATCCTCTAAATTCAGGCATTTCATCAGCGCGTGGAAGACATTTATATCCTAAACTTAATTACAGAATACTAATGCTTGCTTGAAGTTAATTAGTAACACTAATGTTAACGTTACTATTCCGTTCATAAGTGAAACTAACTGATTCTGTATTAAAAACTCGTGATTTTGAGACTGATTAAAGGGTTATTCACGCTACAACCGTGTCGCGACCGGCTTGGGCCTCGGCCCGAAGACTGATTATTGTTAATTTACATATACATAACATATACATATAATCTCGCCACTAACCCTTACGGGGTAGGCAGAGCACCAAGGGCCGATAGAACCACACGGTGCCACTTCTGACCAATTTTGAGGGTATAGTTGTTGATTTGCTGGTTTGAAATTCCGTATTCCGTTCCTTGTATGGTTCCGTAACCTTGAATCATTGTATTTTTCCTCCATTTACTTAAATTAAAGGAAATTTTAATAAAATACTTTAAAGGTTTCATGCTAACACATCAACCCGGCCGGGTTGAAAAACATACCGGGTTGCAATCTCTAGCTAAAATATTCAGTAGATACTCACAGTTCTGTTTTGTAAATTCTTGACTTTGCATAACAAGGTGACGGGGTGTCCAACTAGTCCGGTCACGTTGTATGGCGTGCTGGGGTCGAAGTACGGAGCTCCGGGGGCCTGTGGCCAGTCTTCTAAAAACTCTGCCCTGAACCGCCTTGACGACTCCGACACTGTGTTCTGTTCTCGAGGACGGTTGTTACTGCTGTCTTGACGGCAAACTGCAACAAACAATTGGAGTATTTTTTTGATAATGTTTTAATAGCACTAACAAAAAGTCATATTTATACTAGCTGTTACCGGCGGCTCTGCTCGTGGATGTCGGTTATCGCCTTTATAAACGGACTTTAAGACCTATTCTCACATCTATCTAATATACACACAAAACATAAGAAACCGTTTTGGAAGAGTTTGGTAACACCGCGACACAAGAATTTCACATATAAGATAGGTAACTAAGTTACATAGTAGGAAATTGAATGTTCTAATGTTGGTTCTAACAGTATATAAATACGCTTATACTAGAAAATATGTATATTGGAAGTCACTCCATGACTTAGAAATCATACAGGAATAACAGACATTCATATCACCTTTATGCACCAAACTAATATGGTACATTTATGGTGTGTTTAATTATCGAAATAAACATAAACATTTTATATACATACATACTATCTAGTTTTTGATTTCGGAATAGTGCAATGTATTGTCTTGCATGCTAGGTGCTCGGGTCTGGTTTCTCGTGGCGATTGTAGTTAGTGAGTGCCTGTTTTCGCATATCAATCCGACAGTGGAGGGTGTATACATACATACATACATATAATCACGCCTTTATCCCTTATGGGGTAGGCAAAGCACCAAGGGCCGATATAACGACATGGTGCCACTTCTGACCAATTTTGAGGGTAAGTTGATGTACAAGTTCGGTTAGTAGTGACAGGTGGTCAGTCCATCGCCTACAGAACACCAAGACCCCTCTTGTCCCTCTACTGACTTGTACAGTATGCCCGGGAAGAGAAGCAGCTGTAGTATTATACTTTTTTTTCACTCCCAGAACAGCATAGAAGAAACATTTTAATATTTCATGTACATACATATAGATGTAGGAATGTAAATGTAAAAAATATGTTTTTATATTTAATCAGACTGAAAGGAGTCAGGCTAAAAGCAGTAAGATAGATGTGTAGTCTGCACCACCTGTATTGACCGTCCTGCATATTTGATCAAGTAATCGCAGTTAGTAGATTGGGTTTCTCCAAAGTCCTATTAATTCTGTGGTATGGTGAATGAATTCCAGCATACGAGTACTTACAGCTGTATTCTATAATATAAAGGTGTGGCATAGCCTTCTCCATCCAATCATATCTGGTTTACTCCTACTGGCTAGTAGGAAATGTCTATGGCAAATGGCAATGGCAGATTAGCTTTGGGTAGGCATGACATGGCAACACGGCATTGCCTAAGCTATGGCTTATAGGGAGCAGCTATTGGCTGTTATGTTCCGCTACAATAAAGTAAATCAATAATAATAAATTTCCCCCGTAAACGTGGCCACCCTCAGATCTGGCGGCGAACGATCATCGCAGAGGCGAAGAAAGTGGGGAAGACCTGGAGCGAATTAAAACGTGAAGCTCAGAACCGAGCGGGATGGCGGAGATCTGAGAATGTCCTTTGCCCTATCTAGGGGACACAGGAACATAAGTCAAGTCAATAACAATAAATTCGGTAACAATTTTACCAGGAAACAAAACATAATTATATTGGGAAGATTAGAATCATGGTTCTTGAATTACATTATCTATTCTGTTGTCAAGTATGAAAAAGTAATAATATTAGGTACTAACAAATACAGCGGATAAGCGAGAGAGTTACGCGCAATTTCACTACTAGAGATAGAGAAGAAGTTGAATTTTTTTTGGTACCAAATTTTAAATAAAAAACATAATATCTTTGATACATAAAAAATCACTAAAGATTGGTTATTGAAATTTGCTGTGATACGTTATACTTTTTATTACGGAAATAATTAATTATAGAGAATTAGTACAATTTAGTCATAGTAATTATTATAAAATTGTAACCATCATACGGTGATGATAAACGTGATGGTCTACATAGCAATAGTACTTTTTCAATCTCTAGAAACTTATTATTGGTTTTCGCAGAAGAAGATTTAATCAACGGACAATTAAATTAACTGGTACTCTTTGTTCATTCCGTAATCGTAAATCAGGAGTAATTGTAAATATTCCGAGACGGGCGCTACAATAACAAAACGATAACTTCATTAATTTCCAAAGAATGGGAAGGGAGCTTGGAGTTTACATTAAAGGGTCTCTTTATATTAAACCTTGCTATTATTTCAAGTTCAAGTTTAAACTTTTGGTTTTCGTATACTCGTATACTACTAATATTATAAGCGCGAAAATATGGATGGATGGATATTTGTTACTCTTTCACGTAAAAACGGCTAAAGCGATTTTGATAAAATTTAGTATGGAGTTAGCTGACACTCTGGATTAACACGTAGGCAACATTTTATTCCGAGAAAATAATTTTATCCCGGATAATTATGACATTTTGTTTTTTCTACAGTACACGCGGACGAAGTCACAGGCGTAAACTAGTATTTTATAAAGCATTTGAATGTTTGGTAAAAAGACTTGATTTATAAATATTACGCTCTAATTAGCTATTGTATTAAATAGGTCAAAATACATTAAAATATGATTTTGGAATAAGTTTTTATAGGACATTTTTTAAATGAAAAAAAAAAAAAACGGATTATCCTATACTAATTGCGTTTGACTATGAATTGGCTAGTGGTTTCCAATATGATTTAAGTATCAGCTAATAAATTACGTACAAATTAATTGGATCCAATTAATGTTTTAATCGATAATAGTTTAATGGATGATTGAGTACAGTAACCAATAACCGTTGAGTCTATTATTTGTAGATTTGGAAACCTCTATGTGGTGCACTGTGGGTATTTTTTAAATTATTGTGTATTTCTGGGTATACGTAGGTGGTGTCATATCAAACAGTGATTTAAACACAATAATTAAATATATATATATATATATAAATACTAGTGGACGCCCGCGACTCCGTCCGCGTGGACTGCAGAAAAAAACAAAATAAAAACATTTTCCCAGGATAAAAAGTATCCTATATGTTAAGTGGGACCTGTCACAATATATACCTGAAAACTGCATCGGAATCGGTTCAGCCATTTTTGCGATTAGCATGCACAAGCATCGATCCTTTACAATTTTATTATATGTATAGATATAGATAGATGTTTAAACGCCTTCGGCAATTCTATTACAGTTTAAATTTTTAAATGTTTTATCAAAGAACTAACAAAACTATAGATCAAAAGTTTATCAGATATAAAATTGCGCTCAGCTCCTTGCCTAATCCGGCAGCGTGTCAGCGTATCCAGATTAATGGTCTCAGCTGATCAGATTAAAAATTAATCGCTTTACAGCGCTAAAGAGCCGCGGAAAGAAACAAAGTAGAAAATGAATCGGTCTCCGCGGAGACTTCCATCTTGATTGTCAGCAGCTTGATTAAGTGTTAAATTATAAATTATGATCCGGCCCTGTCGATGGTATTGTTGATATGGGTTAAAAGCTTTGCTCGGTTCGTCTGAACTTTATTTACTTTGGAAAAACAAACCTTAAAAATTTAACGGACCCGAAATGAATAGCTGTTATTTTTTTAATTATGACCGGCCGCTGTAATCAATTTGGGTTATTTTAATGAAGACCTACTTATGGCTTAGTTGATTAATTTTTTGTTGCTTCACAAGAAAATTGAAGATAATATACCTACTGACGGTGGTAGCAAGCACGAATTTTTTGACTGGTGACATTAGTATATACCTATAATTTTGCTTGTGACCCGATAACAATACATACATTTATACAAATGGCTGCGTTTCCGTAATAGGATAGCCAGAACTGCAGGATCATAAAGGAAAGCCCACGGTCACGTTTAGCATAGCTGGGATAGATGTAAATGATCAATCAAAAGTTGTTAGCATTCACGAGCTCCTTGGTCGACATGCACGGAAAGAGATGCAGGTGGAGATGATGTACGAGTATACTAGTCAAGCCACTCATCAGCACAAGAAACTTTTGACGTCGTGTTTGCTGGTTAACATCATTAACCTAAAACTTCGGACATTACTGTGACTTTTCATTATTAGTAGTCTTCAGATAACAAACAGTTTAAAAGTTTTTACTACGCACTGTGACCTGAATATCACAAGCAAAGAACACATACAATTATAAGACATAAACGTTTCATATCTGATGCTCATAATATTTAAATAACACTGTTATTGCTCGAAAAATCTTTACTGCATACTCTATTTTATGTCTGGTTTGCAAATACGTTGACATAACTCGTGAAATAGAGTGTTATTACATTAGTGGAATTAATTCCCGTGCCTCTCAAGTTCTCTTGACCTTACGGGAAATATTTCCGAGTCATTTTTTAGCTATATGGAATAGACATTGTAAGGCCATCTCCTTTTAATACTTCCTTCAAGGTCTAGATACAGGTTCTTACAATAAAAAGTCTTACTCACCAATAATGCATAAGAGAAAATGGGCACTAAACAGAAGGGCGACCGCAGTTCTCGCCATCTCTGTCGCTCGTAAACAATATGCTATCTCACTCCGGCATCGTGTCTGCGAGGGCGTCGCACCTGAAACAAAAGCCATGTAAATAACACTTCAAAGGAACCCCTTTTCGACGTGAAATGCTTTAAAAGATTCCAGTTAAGGCTGTGTTTCCATGAAAGCGTAAGAGCGGTACAAAATGCCACTTTATAGAGTTGAGGGAATTTTTTTAAAGTCAAATTGTTTTGGATGCTAGTCTTTCCTTACCTTTGACCTTTTAGTCAATAAAATAGTTTTATATAATAAGAATTTCATTATACATGGTGTAACAAAAGGAGTATGTTAAGCGTAATACTGTGAAAATAGCCCACTTTACAAAACCTTACTTTTCAGAAATTTTACAAACTCTATAGGTACATTCATAGCATTTTGCTTTACATACCTCTCTTTATTATATCATATTTACCACTCTTTATTTATTATATATATAACATAATATATATCAGTGTTCCTTTAAAACCTAATATTTTAGAACTTAATATGAACATCCACAGTATGAAAAATACATCTTCTAAACAAATTTTGTGCGGAATTTTCTGCAACGACCGATCTTTTATAGAGAGCATAACAAAAGCTACAATAAAAATGATACAATAGAGAATCTGTTCACATTTCATACTTATAAGCAAGTGTTCATTTGTGCAGATCATATTATGAGTATTCTTATGCTTAGAAACACCTCTGTACGCTACGGTAGCCTATAATAAATCGAGTGAAGCATACTCAGTGGATCAGCACTACATCAGATCCCGTATTGGCTATCTTTTTTGACAGGTCATAGTCATGATCACTTATTGAAACTTATTGAACTGGAAGTGACATGTATGTGTGTGTTGTCAAAATTTTCTTCAGATGAGGCAAAATGCCACTTCCAGTTGTTGAGTTTCAATTGAGTGATGATCACTATGAACTGTCAAAAAAGATAGCCAACAGGCCTGCTGATCCTTCATATTAATTTAATCTAGAAATAACCCATGCATAGCATAATGATAAAATAATACACACATAGGGTTATGTATCGGTACTTGGCATGTTAATTATATTAGCTTCTAGTTTATCGTAAGCACAGCCGTTGTAATATACTCTTAAAAAGAAGTAAAAAGTCTGGAATATTCCACAAAGGAAGCGAATTGAAATATTAGAAATGAAATGTTCAAAATGTAAAATTATTTATTCCGAAACGCCTTTGCTGATAGTTAGATATTTACAAAGAAATAGTTTATTGTTAATGTATTTGAGTAGTATCAGGGCATTTTTCTGTTCATTGTTTTATTATACTCTTTCTTTGTAAATATTAGGTAAAGAGACTGCCCATTAAGGTAATGGTATGAGATAAAATGTCGGAAAATTTTGGAATTTTTCTGCAAAAATTTTCAGTGTTTTCCTTAGAATCATGGTCTGAAGTCATGGTATCAATATTTGCCTGGCTGTCACAAACACCCTGTATATTCCCTTTGCACTAATCCTAGGTATAAAAAAAGATCTTCTCAATATTTCAAGATTAGCACTACCTATGTACCTAAGTAAAGCAAAAACAAGTAATAGTATATCTAAAGATGACTTCACACTTATTGAGAGTTATGAATTTGCGTGCTAATATACCAAATTATTATATCAAAATATAGCTATTTAATACAATAGTACTAAGGTCGAGATTGCTTCGAGGATATTTGACAAATGATGTACATATAACCAGCGAGTCTGGTCGATAATGATGGCCTGGTTACATTGGCTGTACCGAAAATGATGAATCACTTAATTTCCATCACAAATTTATTTGCTATCGACCCACCCAGCCCTTATCATTCTGCGGTTACGTAAAGGTTTTGATTTATCGGACTGCTTAACAATTTGTATACGGTTATTTATATGATAACTGTAGCTGCATAGGGTAAATTTTAATTTATCTAATTAATGCGGTTTCATAGAGCAGACTCGACAAAAATTGTATTAAAGATAACTTTTATGCTGCTCTGGGAGTGAAAAAAAAACGTATAATACTACAGCTGCTTCTCTTCCTGGGCATACTGTACAAGTCAGTAGAGGGACAAGAGGGTTTTGGGTTTTTTGTAGGCGATGGGCTGACCATCTGTCACAACTAACCGAACATTGTACATGTCAACTATACCCTCAAAATTGCTCAGAAGTGGCACCATGTGGTTCTATCGGCCCTTGGGGCTCTGTCTACCTCGTAAGGGATAGAGGCGTGATTATATGTATGTATGTCAAGATAGCTCAACGTAATAGCTTTAATTTTTTAAGTAAAGCGAAAAATAATGTAAAAATACCAGATATTTTTTATGTAGGTACCCCAGACCAATTTTAAATATACATAGTGTAACGTAACAGGTATGTTAAACAAAAATCCATAAATATAGCCCTGTATAATGAATGTATCTACAAAATTTCAAATTCTAAATCACATATTTACTTTCAGGGTGTATGGAAAAAATTTTAAATTGTAATTTATTAATAACTAGTGGACACCCACGACTCCGTCCGCGTGGACTACAGAAAAAACAAAATGTCGAAATTATCCGGGATAAAAACATTTTCCCGGGATAAAAGTAGCCTACATGTTAAGTGGGACCTATCACAATATATTCCTGAAAACTGCATCGAATTGGTTCAGCCGTTTCTGAGATTAGCGTGCACAAACGCACAGACAAACAGACAAACCGACAAACAGACAAAAATTCCAATAGTCATTGTTTTGGGTACTATTGCGTTGATAAAGGTCTTCTATAATATTTTTTCTCATTTATCTTCTATGTACAGACAGCGATCCGTTACATTTTTATTATATGTATAGATTTTATAATATAAGAATTTTCATACATACTTAAAAAATAAACATGTGATTTCGAGCCTGAAATCTGTGGAAACCTTTTTATAATAGCCGCTTTTCTTACCTTTATGCTTACCATACCCCTTTTGTAACACCCTGTATAGGTAACGTTAATCTGTCCTGATTGTAGATTAATTATAATAACGTTACCTATACAGGCTGTAACAAAAGGGGTATGATAAGCATAAAGGTAAGAAAATAATTATTTTCTACTAAGAATTAATATATAATTAAGATAGAAATCTAACCATTTATACTCTTCTCGGCGACTTCGAGCAGCCGTCGAAATTGATTGGACCAACCACATCTATTGTTTTCCAAAACGACGTTAACGCGAATTTGTACGTAATAGAGTTTTCGATTGTAATTAACTTAGAAATAGACTGGTAACCGTATCTTGGAGCCATTTCTATGTTAATTGAATCACAAACCGCAGTACGTTATGAACAGCCTGTCTACGGGTTACTTCTACACATTTTATCAATGATAGTAGTCGCCTAAAGGTCGGAATGAAGGCATTTTTAAGAATAAAATAGCATTATGAACTTCTTTTAATCTCTTCTTTAAATTTCGCGCTCATCCTTAAGGGCTATAAAGTATTCGCTTGACATATTAATATGGGATCGCTATATAAAATGGAATGTAAACAAAACCATTTCAATGTTGTTTTTTTATAAGAATATTTTAACGAGTAAAGATGTGGTAACTTTACTTCGAGGTATATATAGGTATGTATATAGAGGGCGCTAGTGACGACATCTTATATGCCTAAGCTTAAGGTTGGAGTGCGTTCGGATTATTATAACGGATTTTATTAATATGACCCAAAGGAAATAAAAATTATAATATTTTTATCGAAACTATGTATTAGATTCCATGAAATAGTTTTATACGTGATAGTAACCGTGCAAGTTACAAGAACATTATTTTTGTGATGTTAGAAATAAGTTAAGGACGATAGCTGCTATAGTCCATTTTATGAAATTGCTCCCGGACTCTATTTGGATTTGTTTTGCATGCAGTTACTTAGATAATTTTGCGCATTCATTCAAAGGTACTATATTGTGAAATGCAAGACAAAATAACAGAGGTTTGGTGCTAAAATTACAACAAAATTACATAATTAACATAATATTCTAAATTTATCCAAGATTCACTGAAAATTGTGGGATGTCTTTAGTTATAACAGCTATTAATGTTACCAAGGTCATATTTGTAAACCCTCCTACACTCACGTGTTGCTTATGTTAAGCTAAAACGATTTCCTTCTAATATCATGGTCAGATAGCCTATCGGAGGGATAAAGTTGGTTATCTGATTAATGGACAAATGGATTAATGGTATAATATAGTACGAGTATAACATTAATGAAGGCACCTACAACGATTCAAATATTTAGTATTTTGTTCGTTTTCAGCGCCATTCTCAAAATTCCAGGCAAAACTTTGTTAAACGGACTTTGGCTCAAGTTTTGAAGAGTGAGCTTAGTAGGTATTTTCGCTCCATTGGTCGTTGAAGCTTTCTTTAAAACTTCAGCACTAAGCAAAGCTCTTTCGGATAGAGAAAGCTTTCTTGTCTCATTGTTGGCATCGTTTCAGTAACTACAGATGCTGACTTTTGTTTTGACTAAAGTTGTGCTGGAATTGTCCAGCACTATAGCCAATATCGAAATATGTTTATTCTGATAGGATTTTCTGATACGGGCAGTTTTGGCTCCACTGTCCATCTATGCGTTTGTTTATCCGTCTGTCTGTTAAAAGGTTATATCTCATGAAAGCCATATATTAGAAATTGTAGTCAATAAACTTATAGGTACTCGTATGTACCTATCTCATTTATATTATCCCCCCTACGCTTATCGTAGCTGTTTGTTGTGACTATCCCATTCCGGGAAAACAGCGGTTTCTTTGTCTATGTATATGTATGTACTTACCTATATCATTATGATTTATTAATAATTAAGACAGGATGATCTAAGAAGCTTCTATACATCTTCACTCGTAGCTATATAGGTACATCTCAATCGAGGAGTTGTATATAACTATATAATATAGGTAGAATATGAATAAAGGCCACCAAAAACAGTAGTCAAATGGCGAACCCCAGTGACCTTTTTCTAACCATTAAGCTGCCTCCCCATTTGGTCTCGCCCGTGCGAAATGAAACAATTTGTCCCCGCGCTGTCGCGCTAACAAGACGGATAGTTTCTACTCCGATTCATCATACTTGCGGTAAATGAGGAGAAATGCCCATAATCCACCACGAGTTCAAATGTATGAGTGGAAACCAGTTGGACATATATTGGTATAATTCTTTTAATATAATAATCGAGCGTTTCTCGCTAAATATATAAACTTTTGGAAGCTATCGTTGAAATGGTAATGTCTTGATGATAGTTATGATCTTATATAAGTATATAATTATGTACCTAATCTTATCTTGCTTTAAACGTATTTACTTACAGTGATAATACGGTGCGAAAAGATAAATGAATGAACTTAACCATGAAATGTTTTTATGACATGTCCCGCGTCTGGCACGCACGTCTCGTTTCACGAGATTTTATTAGTTCTGTGTCTCGTGTGTCGCTTGTGGTAGGAACATTTGTCATAAGCTACTTTTAGCGAATTATAGACATTTACAAAATGGTAAGAATACTAACTGAATATTGTGAATTATGCAGTCAGGAAACGAACAAATGCTAAGTTTAAAGAAATATTCCGAGATTTCCATATTATAAAGCCGGCTTGGGAGCAATAAAATCTGAATGCACTAGAATAATAAAATAATGCAGACATCGTTACTTGATAATGCTAGAATTGTCAGTATTTTGCAATGAGTTCTTCTAAAATAAAGGACAATGAATTAGGTTAGAGAGGTTTGTGGAAGAATAATAATCGGGGCAATTACGTTACTCAAAAAGTTTGTACTTGCGCTACTATAGTCTTTGCCTTCCCCTATATGACACAGGAGTGCATAGTTTTCAGACGTCCATGTACAATAATGATATAAATAAATATATAAATAAATAACGTTAACTGTAGCTGCTATGAATATATGATAAGATATGCACCTTGTACAATTTCGCCGATACAATTGGCGCGGAAAGCAGATATTGCGAGTACTACCACTGTTGTATAACTCAAAATAATGGTGCTTGTTAATTATTTTAGTATTTGCCTGGCTGTCACACACACAAATCATCAAATCAATATTGTTTCTGAACCTTAAACTTTCTAAAAGTAAAATATATTCAATAGCTGACAGTTAAAACAGGAACAGAAATAGAATTTGAATTAACGTTCCCCAAATTTCTCATAACTTGTACATGTGGATGATACGACCAAATGATATATCTATTTTCTTATAGTACTATATGTACTTTATTGAAACCTCGTATCAGCACTGTTACCCATTTATTCACATCGATGTTAATAAATTGTTCTTTTCTAAAAGAAAACAGTTAATATTTTAAGTTCTAACAGAAGTGATATCATCACATCCATCTATTACCTTTATATTCTTATTATTCTTAATAACCAAAAATATATAAAGTTACTTATATAATTCGGTTTCTACTATTCACATATATATTTCCTATAACAAGAAACATAGATAATCATATGCTCTTACTCGTATGTATGTAATCAGAAAAGTGTACAAAACTCTTGTATTCCAGACAATCTCAAGGCGATTTCAAGGCATGCCAAGATGGGAACAAAAGAGTCTCCGCGCGGTAGATTTTCTTGGCTAAAATACTACATTAGGAAGTCCTTTGTGATGCTCGAAACGAACTACTTCTGATTTTATGGGGTTATTCCAGTACTTCAGACGATAGTGGGTAAAAGGCTTTATATTGGCTTCTAGTACTTGTCACATTATATTGATATAGAACAAAAAAATCATTAAATCTGCTTTGTATTTCTACTTAAATTTATTAATATTTATTCGTTTACATATCCACAAAAGCGTAATAGTACTCAATGAAAAAAAAAATGGTGAATTTTTCTCGTGAATCTTAATTTATATCTATATATTTTTTAACGCGACGCAAAGTTAGTAATGAGTTTATCACTACAAGATATTGAGTGAGGCAATTTAAAATATAATCTTTTGGAAAAAAAATAATCACAGCCAGTATTTTTTTATGTATGACTATACAGGCTGTTTTTTGTGGCCACCGTTAACGAAGGGTACGTACTCTATACATCAAATAAAGTAAGTTTATGCCAAAAAAAATGCTGGGAATTTTTTTTTTTAATTACTTGATCGGGCGAAATTTATAGTGTCTAGTGTTTATGTTGTACTTTTTTATAGACAGATATGAACTATTTTTCGTGAAAAAATCTTGCTACACGCGTCTATGTGCATTTATGCAGAAAACCGCAGTCTATTTACTCAACTTTGGACCCTAATATTTTGGAAACCAGACACTTCCCAGGTATGCTTCCATGGAGAAATATGATCGTGATGACGAGGAGATTCCGTAGTTTTCGGGAACGTTGACGACCAAAAATCATCCTGTACACCTACGCATCGTTAATATTTTTAGTATAAACCCTTCTAATAGCAAATTTTACTGATTTAACTTGTTGAGAAATTTTACGACTCACATCTATTATTGGAAAGCTGTAAAAGTTTTATTTGTTCGTTTTATGGTTGCCATGTATATATTATTGAAAGTCACCCTAAGCCCTACGTTTAGATAATGTTAAAATGTACATTTTTATATACTCGATGTAATAAAATTTAATAAAAATTAGGTGCGTACCTACAATTTTTAAAGGAATCCTTTTAACAGACATAAAGTAGTTATATATAAATACTAACTGTGACATTTAGTTATACATTTTAAATGGGATATGTATTTATATTTATAGTAAAAGGCTTAAAAAGACAAAAACTATGATTGTGGAATAGTTACTTACATCCTATTCGTAGCATACTACGAACTACGAACTACGGACTACGTGCTACGAAGCTACTACGGTAGAAGGGTATCGTACTACCCACTATATTATTTTGTTGTTTTTGTTAAAAACATTACAGCATTTTAATACTTTTGACAAACATAATTTCGCAACAAGCAAAGACTTAATTTAATCTTGCAAAGTTTGAAGAGCCTTAATAGCGAGTAGTTTGACTAAGGCCCGGCATTCATTAGCGAAGTAGTTAAGTGGTGTTCACCGTACTATTATGTGCTAAGCCTGCATACATTAATCTAAAAAGGATTAATGGAATTAGTACTAAAGCTTGGTACGCAAATGTACCTGTGTAAAATGTTTCGTTACTGTCTACTGAAGAGAAGAAAGGTACTTACCTATTGATATATTTTAACTTTATTTTAGTTGTTATAAAGTATTTCTTGGTTGATTAACGTCTGCTTTTATTGCATAAGTATTAAATTATGAAACAATAAAAAGCTTTTACTGTCTCCAAGACCTATTTTTATTTCATTTTGAGTCATTGCCATTCGTGTGGCTTTAGTTTTATTTTATTTAAAATTGAATAGATGCATCTACCATGGTGCTTGAGTTTTTAATAAAAAGATATTCCTCTGCCAAAAAAATATTCAAATAAATTTAACAGTGCTCAAGGTAATAATGTAATTGGATATTGTATTTTTTTTTACAATTGAAAGTAGTTCGCGTCTAAATCTAATTTCCGGCAATATAATCTTGCCGGAAAATGGTTATATTACTTGTCTTATTTACTTTATTTACTTTTAAAGAGTAAGTAGGTGTAAGTTACAACATACTGTTAGTTTCTTTAAATTATTTTTATAAACATTTTTATGTATTAAGTTTTGTGAATAACTTTTATTTTATAAGATTACTTACCATGAGTGAATAAAAAAATCCTTTTAATCCAGCCTCAAAAAAAAAACCAAAACAATCTAAACTAAACCATCACTTTAAAGTTTAACCCCAAGTTGTCCAAATCGATCGTGTCGAAAATCTCAGTAGCACTTAGCAACGCTTAAGAAAAATACAATCCACTTAGAAAACAATGGCCTGCAAAACCTTTGTTAGTCCGTCCTAAAAATCTCAAACTTTCCTCGCTGGTGGAGTGTAATGAAAGAAAAATGATATAGTCGTACGTAGCTTTTGTCTTTTGTCCGGACCCACGGGCGTCCGGCGGGTTGGCAGCTGCGATACTGTAGGACAACTACTTCAGGGCGCCTGCGTCGCTTTGCGCCATAAGATTTTGCACCCATGATACATTTCGGTCGCAATTAATCCTATCTACTCCTCAATTACAACTACAAGCAGCAACTCTTTGGACTCAAATTGTTGGACGATAAGTATTAAGGGAATTAACGGCTTGAATATTTTATAAGCTTTAATCCCCAGCCTTCCTAGATGGAAGTGAGATTAAGAGGTGTTTGCTGGTAATAGTAGCACGAGCTTTCTCTACTAATCTCTTTAGTTTCATCAATTTTGTTTAAGTGTTTTTGTTTTTATTGGGGTTGGGACATTTATAAATTTTTGTTAACTTGCCTAAAAATATATATTTTTTTAACGTTGAAACTTTGCTTTTAAAACTTATTATTTTGAGAATTGTCCTTTTAAAACATTTTTTTTTTAATATTTGCTAGGTTTTATGAACCTTGTTTCGCTATATTGTTGACTTACATAAAATGTTTGTATTATTCGAATCACCTTATATGAAAAATTTATCATTTTCCAGGAAATACTTTACACATAAGATATTAAATTATATTATTATGAAATGTAAATGATTTAATTTAATTTGATGAACAGTGCACTTTATCCCTTACGTAGTAGGCGGAGCACCAAGGGCTGATAGAAAATAAACAGTTTTAAATATTTTTTTATTATTTTTTATCGCATGGTGCCACTTCTGACCAATTTTGAGGGTATAGTTGAGATGTACAAGTACTTCGGGATAAATTGGAGATTAACTAACGAACTAATTAACTAAAAAAGTTTTAAACCATTTGTTTATTTCTTTTAATAGGTACGTAACCGTATACTTAAATATATGTATACACAAATTTATACCTAAATATACCTACATAAATATTTATATAGCTTTTAGGAACTTCATGTACCATAGACTGTGTTGGCGTTAGTTGCATTAAATATTTATTACAAAACAGACGTCTTTAACTTCAAAAATCACCTGTTCCAGAACCTTCATTATTTTCAAACTTGTAACAATCTTTACCTGGGACTTAAAGGCTTACTGGTGAAAAGTGGTTGTGAAATTTGGAAGTATGCAAACCTTTTTGCATAAAGCCCAACCTTTTTGGGGGACAATGGGCGTGACTACATGTATGTATGTATGTAGCAATATTTATCTTTAGATATGTAATTATTATTATTTATTATTAAATATAAATCGTACTTTTCAAAACCAGTCAGCCTGATAAATCAGAGAGCTTACAAAAACCCTCACCTTAGTTATCGGCAAGTTATGAAAAACCAAAGCCTTTCACTTACCGTTTGCTTTTAACAAAAGGTCGAGGGATATCACTTACGTTAGCTGGCCAAATAAAGGAAGCATAAAAAGAGGTGGCCTAACAATGTTTGTATATCTACCTACTCCTATCTTTATAAAATTCTCTCTCGAAAACGGCACCCGAGATTTTGATGAAATTTTCTGTGCATCTCTTGGTGGGCCCAAGGAAGATTTGAAAGCTTTATTTATGTGGTTTCGCTCTAACAAAGGAAGCAGTTACCGGGCTGCTAGTAGAAAATAGGTACGTCAATGTGCGGATTATAAAAGGAGGGGTTAAAACTAAATAAAGGGGATTAAGAATAAGTGAACTACTGTGTCGCCAGAACTATATTTTACGCAGCCTAAGATCAGCTTTACATTTGTGTGAGTATACAAGCTAGGGATCTCTAGGGCTTTAAGTCGATGTACCTACACTTAAACAGCTGTAGCAAACAGAGCCCAAGCCTCGCTTTTTAATGTTATACGCAAAGCTGAGCTTACGTCACGCGAGTTTTAAAATGGGATATAAAAAGCTAGAGATTGGTTCATACAGTAGTGCGTATGCTGAATTAATAGCTATATTAACAACGAGGGATCGGGACGGAACTTTCTCATGGACAAAGTCGCGGGCGGCCGCTATAGAAAAGTATTTTTTAGACTTTTTAGGCAATTTTTATTTTTTCTCTCCGTACCATCTTCGTACTTCAAGGAATATTCCAAAAAAAAGAATAAGCGAAATCGGTTTAGTCGTTCTCGAGATTTGCCCTTAGCAACACATTCAGCGATTTATTTTTATATTATAGAAGATTGCATCTTCTCTATGTGCTTCCTCCAGCCTGACTCGGCCAAGAATCATGGTCCAGCGAGCGAATTTAGAAGGGACTGAACGCTCCGTTTGGTTTCATCGTTAAATCAAAATCTTTTTTCTCTTCCTATAATAATAAAGACCCATCGCGAGTAACTTACAGTCTGTGCCAAGGAGATATAATTTTTTTCCAATAATTTTTCTTTTGTCCTTTTCTAGGGGTCAAATGGATCGATAGCGCGATGATTAGAAAATAAAATGGACTCACAAGTGTTATGTTATTATTGTGTATAGGTACAACAAAAATAGTATTTATTATAATGATTAAAAGTGTTGAAAATATAAAGCATTCAATTAAATGACTTATTAAAAAAAAAACATAACTGTAGGATCGTAAAGGAAATCTCACAGTGACATTTAGCATAGCAGGAGTGACGAGTTGCTAGCTTATCGAGGAAATCCCCGAGTTCCTTGGTCGACTCTAACGACATGCACGGAGATGCAGCTGATGTATTTTAGTGAAGCCCCGCATCAGCGGCGGAGCTTATTAATCTGTATAAAAATTTAATTTTCAATTAATTGTTTCTAAATATGAAACGATTTCTACTTCAATAATATAATCGAGCGCTCTAAAACTGAAATTGAATTTTACCCAATCAACGGTGCTATTTTAGTTAAATTAACAGGAAATTAATACATTTGTTCAATGAATTTACTTTAAGTTTTAGTCGATCGTCTAACTTATAGATTGTTGAAGATAAATAAACAACTAACAATGTACAGTAGTGTAGAATCTGAACCACTTATAAATTAATAAATAAATATTCAAACACTTCACAACAGATTGACCTAGTCCCACACTAAGATCCCTAAGGTCTTGTATCGTGGGTAACTAAGCAACGGTATATAAATACATAGATAAGTATATAGATATCCTGACTCGGAAACAAACATCGATATTCATCGAACCCAGGACCTATGGGACGCAAGCAGGGCCACTACCAACTACACCAATCGGCCGTCATTGACCCGCCGCCGTTGACCAATTAACGCATATATTCAAATCTGAGCTCAACCGAATGAATTTATAATATGTACTTGGGGTATTAAAAATTCAAAATACCTTATTTACATAAAATAAGGTCTTAAATTGGTGATCAGTCGTACATGGCATTTCTAATCACTATGTAACTTATTGCATTCTACGTGTACTACTAATAAAATCGAAATAACTAAGTTTTGACATTATTCGAAACAGAAGTTATAATGTTAAATTACATTGCCTTTCCTCTGAAATTTAATCCCGTTAGTAAAATTGTGGTATTAGCTACTTAGTCAAAATAAATAAATGGAATAGAACAAAGCGGTTAATTGATGAATTTTAAACATAATTTAATTTCTATTTGAATACGTCTATAGAGGATAAATTCAATATCAGAAGTAATATTGATCAAAGTACAAGTGATATTTATAAATAAAAGTAACTTAGAAAAACGTTTATTATATCAAATGCAGTAGATACTTGACTTCATTTATGAGTGAAATGAAGTGATTTTACGCTATCAAATTCTATACACGCCTTACCAATTCAAACAAAATACCCAACTAGAGCAGAACCAGAGAGTAAAGGTTGATTTACATTGAATAGAGTTACGTGTTCGATTTCAGACAAGTCAGTGTTGAGCCAGCCACATAGTAAAATTTTTAATTTAAGTTAGTACAGCAGCTTTGTAGTTATAAATATCTTATATTATGCCTCCCTTACTATTAATATCTTGAAACAATCTACCTTGTGCTGATACTTCACTAGATTACATCAGGAGTTCAAAGGAACTCATGGACATACTCTCAGGCGATGAGCTAACAGGCTAACAGCTTATCACTCTTCTTTTACATCTGGCCCTGCTGTACTAAAAAAAGCTGTAGAATATTCCTCAAAAACGTTAAGCCGCATGGAAGAATACCTACCAGCATTAAACTAATGCCAATAAAGTTGTTTGCTTCCCGAACTCTGTTCAGATCGTGCGTGCACACTAAGTGCACTTCCAGCCTTGAGAATCGGGTTGTTTTGGTTCTTTCGCTTGTTCTTTCCTTTGTGTGTTAAGGAAAATAATAGTATCTGTTCTACAGAGGTTTGTTCTAGGCTTTACATGGTCATGTTTTGTGTGCTTTCTAGAAACTTCAATACAAACAAATCCAATAAACCCATACTTAAGGAATTATATCTCACATCAAACAATACTCAAACCAACCTGTAGTAGTGTATATTATAGTAGTATATATTATTTACCAAAGGACCCTTGAGACCTTAGTAATAAAAGTTTTTGCAGAAACTACAATAGTTCTTACAAGTTATATCCTTGGCGAGTTATGCTTTATTTGTTATATTAACTAGGTTTTAGCGTCGCAGTTTTTCGATATTCCCGAGAGATGTTTATCTGTGTAGATGAGCGAAGTAGTAGTGGGTATAAGTCCACTATAGAAGCTAGATGGTGTTATAATCGACAAACAGTGCTGATTTTGGAACGGATGGATTCGAAAGAACCAATTTAAAAGTTTAATACATACAAACATAATTACGGCTGTAAGTAAAGTTGCCGAATAATAAAGTCTAATTATCTTGTAAAAGTGTGCATATGCCACAATATTATTCATATTTCAAAAAGAACCAAATTTAAATGAAAACTTTAACGAACCAAAAAATTTAGTTTATATCTTACCTACTTACCTGTTAAAATGAGGAGATATATGATTAAAAAAAACATGTAATTTACCCATAACTTAAGATTTACATCAAGTCGACCTATTTCTAATAATCAATCACACATCGTTAAACTAAAGCTATACCTACATATTTCAATATACGACTACGAGTAGAAAATCCCTGGCACCGGCAGTCAAAGCCGCTTAGGGTAAAGCAAGCCATTCAAAGAGCGTGTGATTAAAATCCCTGAACGTGGATGCGTTTGACATGCAAACTAGCAAACAATGACGTTGTGGCCTACATTTGTTTTTATATTTTCGCATCTGAAATAGATTTGTTGTTCAACTGGTATGAACCTTTTACGTTTCGATAGTTATGGTCGGTAGCAGATTTATAGCGTTTCGCTCTTTTCATACCTACATTATAGATATGTAGCTCCCTGAAAGAGAGCTAGTTTTTGATCAAGAAGGAGATCTTACAGCCACGTTTACCATAACCGGGTCAGATGAGTGACAGGCACCCGAGTTCCTTAGCCCAGCCATAGACGGACTGCTTGGAGCAGTCGGCGCCAACAGCTTCAAGCGGTCGCTGTTTCAATACAAAATTGTCATTCTCAATACACGGGCCGCTCAAGCTGTTCGTTTGCTGTCGCAGCTAAAAATGCAGTCGGCGTTCTGTCGAATTTTGCCGTGCTGCCGGCTGCAAGTAGCTGCTCGACCCGCCGTACACGAACCGCTTGAAGCGGTCCGTTCTGACAGCTCGCCCCTTCCTTTTCTCCGCGTCCCGCAACCTGAGAGCAGCAGAGCAGTCCGTGTTGCGGTCGGACATGACTTCACAACAACTGCACAAAGTACTTACACCTGTCAAATCTATATCTATACATATAATAAAATTGTAATGGATCGATGTTTGTGTACACGCTAATCTCAGAAACGACTGAACCGATTTCGATGCAGTTTTCAGAAATATATTGTGACAGGTCCCACTTAACTTAATAATAGCTACTTTTTATCCCAGGAAAATGTTTTTATACCGGATAATTTCGAGTTTTTGTTTTTTTCTGCAGTCCATGCGGACGCAGAATTGCGGCATTCACTAGTCAGTTATATAATCCATTAATCTCAAAGGTAAAGCCAATCCCAGAACCAAATGATTAAAATCCTGTGAACCTGTATACGTTTGACATGCAAACACTGCGGCAACACACGACAGGGATTGCGTTTGCATCGGTACAAATAGTGACGTGCAAACGAAACGTGCCATTGTAGTATTTACAGTAGCTCGGTGTATACATTGGTGGTCAAGTTTTTATTAGTGTTGGGCTTTGACGTGGGCGTTTGATTTCTGTCGTAGGCCTTTTCGAACTATCCGATCCTAATATTCACGGCTAAGCTGTGGTATTTTGGTGGTTTGGCTTTTGGTATCGCGTAAATGCCATTTACTATGCGGTGTTGGCAGAGTAGAAAAAGTACCACCCCGTGTTTGCCCGTGGTTATCATAAGCGGCAAGGTTTCCGGGAGGTGTACTGCAATAGGCTGATGTATGTATAGTATTTTTCACCCTAAATAGTTGCTGAAGTTACAGGCAATTTAGAACTAAAATAATGTTTATCAATAACTATTCAATTTCATTAAGCAAACTAAAATCATTCAGCTCACTTATTACTTGTAGTATTTCAGCAATTACGTTTCAAAATTAATGTTACCTATCTCAGCGTACAAGACTAATTGATTCTAAATGACTTACCACTAACAGCCAGACTTTAGTGCCAAACTTAGGCATTCTGAAGAGAACTAACTTAATTCCTTCTATATGACGATGGAGTTTTCAAACAAACTCGTGCTTCAACATAATAAAGAGACATTACACTGTAAATTATTATTTGAATGCGTATAATAGAAATATGTAGATCATGTGAAGTGATCAAGATGTCAGAATTAAAAATGTTAAATGTACCTATATATGCAGGATGTAACAGAAAGTGTATGTTAAGCGAAAAGCTATGTAAATAGCCCACTATAGAGAACCTATTTCCAAAATTTGAATCACATGTTTATTTTTCAAGATTGTATGAACATTCCTGAGTTGTTCAGGAGTTCTCCATATTACAAGTATCTAGAATAAATAATATTTGATTTCGAGTCTGAATTTTTGTAGGTAGGTTCCTTTAGGTGGGCTGTTTACATAGCTTTTCGCTCAACATACCCCTATTGTTACACCCTGTATAGGTAGATAGATCACACGGCTGTACTTCCAAACGACGAAAGAGATCCTACATCCACGTTTAACAAGTTGCCAGCTTATCATCTGAGAGAACGCTCCTTAAGTTCCTAAGTCGACTCATACAACGTGCACGAAGGGGATGCATCTGACTAGACATGCTGATCTGATGTATTCTAGTGTAGCCTACCATCAATGCGTAATAGTAAAACGTTGGTTAGTAGTTGTTATAAAGGTATACAGGGTGTGGGTGACAGCCAGGCAAATACTGAAATGCTGAATAAGTACCATTGTGTTGAGCTATACGACAGTGTTATAACTCACAGGAAATGTATTTTTGATTTGATTATCGTAATCTTTGCTCTCCGCGCCAATTGTATCGGGCGATCCTGTGACTAATTAAGTGGGCTTATTAGTTATTGTGTGCCACATTGCTGTTTTTTAGATCACCCGTGATTCTCTATTAGGGTCGATCAGTTATTTGAAATTTTTGAAGGCAACTTTTTTCATGAAAATCATCTTTTGGTTAAAATTTTATTTTTAAGTCATTATCTTAGGCCTAATTAAACGAACAATTTTTTTTTCGGAAATTATTTTAAAAAAATATCGGAAAATTTTGAAATTTTCCTGGGAAAATTTTCTGTGTTTTCCACCTCAGAATCATGGTCTGAAGTCATGGTATCAATATTTGCCTGGCTGTCACAAACACCCTGTATACTGATAAACGTAAGATACCTACAATATGGAAAATATAATTATGTATGTACCTACATACCAATATAACGTATTTAATTTATAAATATAAACGTTGTTGTCTATTTCAATAACTAATGGAACTATAGTATTCATTGAATTTATATAATATATAAATATACATGTTATATCCTACTCCTACTAATATATAAAACGCGAAAATAATATATAAAAAGGGCGCCAAGTGAAACCCCTCCGGTTTAATGGCACCCTGAACCTAATTGTAATTCTTAAAAAAAAAAAAAAAAAAGTTTTTAAGTATGGATGGATGGTTGGATGTTTGTTACTTTTTTACGTAAAAACGGCTGAAGCGATTTAAAAAAAAATTTGGTATTGAGTTAGCTACCACTCGTAACACACATAAGCTACTTTTTATCCTGAGAAAATATTTTTATCCCGGATAATTTCGACATTTTGTTTTTTTGCCTTGGTCTTGGTGTTTTGTAGGCGATGGGCTGACCACCTGTCACTACTAACCGAACTTGTACATCTCAACTATACCCTCAGAATTGGTCGGAAGTGGCACCATGTGGTTCTATCGGCCCTCGGTGCTCTGCCTACCCCGTAAGGGATAAAGGCGTGATTATATGTATGTTTTTTTTGCAGTCCAAGCGGACGATGTCACGAGCATCCACTAGTAATTACGGGTAGCCACTTATTATTTATTTAAGCAGTAAACCTACTTACTACTTACTTTTACATTTTAAAATATTATTTACTTGATTCTATAATCTTATGACCTCGTAAATAATTACTATTACTTACCGTTAAATAATTAAAGAAATAGAAAAATGCTTCATATTACATACAAAAAGAACTTATATGATTAATATATTCGTAATAATAAAATGTTCCCGCTATACTGAAAATAATTTGGGATCTTCTTCTGGAAACTGCAATTTCGAGAACACAGTCATGACGTGTGTATATGCAATGAAATCAGAAATGAAAACAGTAAAATATTTCCGTTATAACTACAATTTAGGCTAATATGCTTATCAATAATTTAAACATTTCCAGTGCTACTAAAATATTGTTCCGGCAAATTAAATTGACAGCCAGCCTGTTTACCTCATTACGGTAAATTAAAACAGATTTGTACAAATCGTTATATCGCGTGTTAATGGAATAGAGGCCTGCTTTGTATCCTGTCTAAGAAGCTTTTAAGTACATTGTTTAATTTATTTTTAAACGAGACTGGGCATAGATTACAAGGAGTCCATTAGGCATAAATTCTACTAATATTTTAGTTTTCGAAAGTTTCTGTGTATGGATAGATGTTATCCCGGATAATTTCGACATTTTGTTTTTTCCGCAGTCCACGCGGACGAACGTCAACGTTCCCGAATACTACGGAATTTCCCCATCATCACGATCATTTTTCTCCATGGAAGCATACCTGGGAAGTGTTTGGTTCCCAAGATATTAGGGTCCAAAGTTGAGTAAATAGACTGCGTTTTTTTGCATAAATGCATATAGACGCGTGTAACAAGATTTTTTCACGAAAAATAATTATAATCTGTCTATAAAAAAACTACCACAAACACTGGATACCATAAATTTCGCCCGATCAAGTAAAACTTTTATTTAAAATTAACATCGTTTCCTAGCAATTTTTTGGCAAACACTTACTTTATTTTATGTATAGAGTAAGTACCCTTCACAAAGGATGGCAACGAAAAAACATCCTGTATAACATGCTTTATCCTGCATGATCAATCAACGCACAGCCTAAACCGCTCATCTTAAGAGTCCTGAAACTTAGAGGGTCTATTCTTTGTATGACGTAAGCATCCGATAAGAATTTTTAAGAAATTCAATCTCTAAAATGCTAAAAACGGGTGCAAAGTCTGTATGCGATCTCTTCATCTAATCTACTTCAAAGTTTTTATAAAGTTACCTTGAAGAGTTTAGGATAAGACTACGAGTAACATAAACGGAAACGGTACGGGAAAAAAATCAAAATTATGCACAGACGAAGTCAGATTAAAATTAAAGAAATTGGCACGATATAAATAAGACGATGACCGATTAGACACCTTAAATAAATATATAAGAAGCATCAGTTAATTAATTAACAAATAGCAAATGCAGAAGCATTCACGATCCTAGTTCCAGTAAAATACAAATTTTAATAAATTCCGTGTTGAAGATTGTACGTGGCTGGCACGGAAATCTCAAAGTTACTTCAAGCTGAAATGCAAATACTGAGATATTCCGTATTATCTCTTACCTATTACTAAATACTACTTAATTTGAGACTGAAGTTATGTGATATGTACTAATTCACTTATTTTTAATGTACTTGTACATCTCAACTATACCCTCAAAATTGGTCAGAAGTGGCACCATGTGGTCCTATCGGCCCTTGGTGCTCTGCCTAGCCTGTAAGGGATAAATATTAATAATAATAAATTTCTTTATTTAGGCATAGAAAACCCATAAATGTCACATACAAAAATACGAATAAAAAAATGATACTAATATATCACAGTCATTTACGATTCGCGTCCCTGTGAGCGGAAAGCCAGTAATTAAATATAGGACTGGTCATGTCCTCACTGACAGCCTCTAATATGGTATTGCCAGAATTACGCAATCTCTCCCAAAAAGAGGACATGCGAGCCCTGACAATTGCGAAAAAGTCTGGCACTCCCGCCTCGGCAAACATGCCCGAAGCACTGCAGTATCTTGCTAACCGCATAAGGATCCTAAAGGCGTCATTATACTGTATCCTTATAGTACTCCAGCTCTTTCTTCTAAAATGTACCCACAACTGGCAGGTGTAAAAGCACTAACAGTAAGCTTTAAATAACATTATTTTAACTGGCGGTGTACATTTGGAGAACCGTCTTGCGAGCATATAATACCGGATCGAGAGTGCCCTTCTCTCTCTTTCCATATCGAGATCGTCCCTAAGGTCGGTAGTGAGCACATGACCTAGATACCTAAACTGCTGTACAACCCGAACTGCGGTACCATTCAGCAATACTTCGGGTATCCTCTCCGGACCCCTCCCGGCTCTGAATACAAGCATTTCGCTCTTTAAGACATTGTATTTCAGCCCGTGAAATCGCGCGTAACGTTCACAGACCGAAACCAACTTTCTTAAGCCATTGGTTGATGGACTGAGGAGCACCATGTCATCTGCGTAACTCAGGTTGTTTACACAAAAATTACCTAAGTGGCATCCTACTTTCGTACTCCTCAGTTCACCAATCAACCCATCTATATACAGATTGAAGAGATCCGGAGACGTTAGCCCTCCTTGACGAACACCGCATTCTAACCAATAATCGCTAGAAGTCACGTCGCCCCATTTTACAGTATTGGTTTGATTTTCATACCAGTAAGCCAACAGATCCACAACATTGCTTTGAACCTTGGAGCCGAGCAGTTTGGTCCAGAGAATATTATAATTCACTAAATCAAACGCGTGACTTATATCCAGGAAACAAGCGTAAACAGATGTATCTCTCCCTGTATAATTTGGACGGCCGATTGGTGTAGTTGGTAGTGACCCTGCCTGCGACGCCATAGGTCCTGGGTTCGAATCCCGGTAGGTTGATATGATGAATATCGATGTTTGTTTCCGAGTCATGGATGTTTATATACTTATCTATGTATTTATATACCGTTGCTTAGTACCCACGACACAAGACCTTAGGGATCTTAGTGTGGGGCTAGGTCAATGTGTTGTGAAGTGTGTGAATATTTATATATATTTATATAATAGTTCACGGTATGCTTGAGACTAACTATTGCCGAATCCGTTGAAAGACCAGACCGGAAACCAAACTGTGCGTCATCAATTGTAATGGATTTTTGCAGTTCGGGCTGTAACAACCTTTCCAAAATTTTCCCCAATACAGTACCCAGCGAGATAGGACGATAATTGCCTATGGATTCTACATTGCCCGTTTTGTTTTTGACTACTGGCACGACGACCGATTTCATTATGTGGTCGGGGAGGTACATACATAGATTAAACAAGGTACACAATCTGCTTCTGAGTTCCGCCCCTGCATAAATAATGTGTTCTATATTCAGACCGTGGTGACCAGGAGATTTCCCACGTTTTATTTGTTTAATGGCCTTGAAAACTTCATCTAAGGTGAAAATTTTGATGGCAGATTTACAATGAACATTACTATCATCCTCAATTATCGTGCCATCTCGCTGTTCCAATGGTTCTAGCTTAACTCTAAACTTTTCGGCAAACATATTTGCTATTTGGACGTGATCCTGCAGACCGTCCACAGCTAAGGGCAAGGCGTGATAATATGTATGCATGTTATTTATTTTTAATTATTTATTATTAGTTGTTACAACACGGCAATTAGGTACATACGATTTACAATAATTAAGTTAAGTAAGAAACCGTGTTTTTATTAATTCACGTCTAAAATTAAAGACTGTTTATGTCATTTGACAGCAAATATTATATGGAATGTCAAAATTTTGCAATGTTTCATTTAAAGAAAAAACACGGCAATGATTTAGAATTTATTTAGGTACAGGTATAGGGTTATTCAGAATAAATTCAGGGTTACATATAAGTACATCTTTTTCACCACACATATATTATGTTGCTTAAAGGCTCGAGCACACCGGATGCGTGTGCATGCACGTAAGCGTAGACGTATACGTACCTCTGAGTTGTAATGTATGGAACTGTATAGGCACGGGCAGACTAGATGCGTATGCGTAGACGTAAGCATAGACGTGAAGCGGTGACAGTTCTATAGTTTAAACTGAGAGGTACGCGTACGTCTACGCTTACGTGCACGCATCCGGTGTGGTCAAGCCTTAAAAAATGCATCACACTCAATTAAGGAGGAGCATCCCTAATAATATCACGTACATATATTTAAAAATCTTTCTATAGACGAAGTTTATGATGCCCAATTTATGGTAGTCCAATCTAACAAGCTATCAACTAGCTTTCGTTGTTATGTCAGAACAAAGCTAAAGAAAATTCATTGTGCAAAGCTGATTGTAATGCATAAATGTCTTTGCGGTTGAGATCCGCATTTTTAATGCGCGGAATCAAAAAATGCGAAATTCGTAGTTACATTAGAGTAACAAAACCATAGAGCGCGCGTATAGTTAAAGCATATTATTTTACAACTAAAATTCGTTGATGACATAGCTTTCATTTAGCTTTAAGATGTGAAAACGTTGTGTTTCTTTCTTTCGTCACATTATCAAAGAATAAAATAGTGCTTATAACAATTAAAATCGTAACGTATCTGACAATAGAAATGTCATTTTTAAACAATTTAAATAGTCATTATAATGATAATGAAGCTGGGAACTAGGTAAAATAATCCTAAAAAAATACTCATACTGTTTTACATATTATTATGTTACACCACCATGATTGCCATGTCATAAAATAACACTTCTATGTATTATATAAAGAAAATATTTGTAAGAAAATATGACATTAAATTGACACTAGTTGTTAGTTAATAACGTAGTAGTTACCCGTTCTTTATCCTATTCTATAGTCGTTGACATTTCTATCTAACTCATTACTTGAGTAAAAGTAATTTCTTCCTCTTTATAGATTGTGCGGGTGTAAGTGGAGGCCACATTACTCTGAGGTACCAGTAGCTACAGATTCAAAACCGGTGAAGTTTCCGGGATGAATAAACGATGGTTGCTATAAACAACTAGACTAATAACCGCTTTAATGCTGCCAGTGGAGTCAGAACCATAGAGGAAAGACAGAGAGGAGGTGCGATGACCAGTTGATGTACACCGCAAATGAAGATTAAAACAAGTACTTTGTACTGATTAAATTTTGTCTAGTACAGTAAAGTATATCCTGCAGCCCATTATCTGCTTAGGGATCCCCACACTGGCGTCTTTTGAAAGTTGGCGTTTGACGCAGCGTCCATGCGACGCCGGCGCTGAGGGGCTGCATGGTCATGGACGCGCGGGCGCCTGCCCAACGCCGACGTTCAAAAGATGCCAGAGTCCTTTAGAGGCGGCATACACCTCTGAAGGAAAGACCAAGGTACCTGAGTCTACCGGGATAGCCAGGTAGGTCAACAAAATCACTAAAGATATCTAGATTTAACTGGCACAGGATTGGAGAGCTTGACTCAATAATATTAACGAGGCAAGTAAAAATATGTCATGTTAAAGGAAGCGCAAATCTGATCGCAAATTTACTGAATTAACTTACCACTTAAGAAACCTTTTTCTATTCTCCTCCACAATTCCATTTATATATGTGAAGTACATACACATACTTTGTACATACACATAAATAGCTCTGTGAATTTGACATTTAAGTGAATTGCTCTCACCAATGTCATGCTACCCGTGCTGCAATAACCCAGCAGTGGACGATATGAAACTGCCATCTCCCGTGGTATCTTCTCCATAGTCACGACTCACCTCGTCGGAGCAGATTGGAAAAGTTTTTTTCTTGCTCGACTCCAATTAAACTTGTTAGAGTAATTTCCTTTGGCTCTGTATGTGAGACAGAGACTCATTCTAATTAGTTTTGATTCGGTTTTAACATTTCAAATATAGGTATTAAAACTCTTCAAAGACTACATACATACATACATATACAAGGTTGTGTTGCCTAAATGGGGCAGCCAGAACTGCAAGATTATAAAAGAGATCCTAAAGTAATATTTAACATAGCGAAAACAGATGTAAATGACTGCTGTAAAGCTTTGTCTGGAATGGTCTTTATAGGAAAAAAAAAAAATCAAAAATGCACATTTGACGATAGTCAGATTAAAATTATTCAAAAATATTCTTTTATGTTAAATATATTTTTCTAATACTGATAAAAAACATCGGATAAAATATTAATTAATTACAAATAGCCAATGCAGAAGCATTCACGATCCTAGTTCCAGTAAAATACAAATTCTTATAAATTCCGTGTTGAAGATTGTACACGTGGCTGGCACGGAAATCTCAAAGTTACTTCAAGCTGAAATGCAAATACTGAGATATTCCGTATTATCTCTTACCTATTTCTAGAATACTATTTAATTTGATACTGAAGTTATGTGATAGTACTAATTCATTTATTTTTAATACTTGTACATTCAACACCCTAAATTGGTAGTGGCAATGTTCCTATCGGCCCTTGGTGGCCTACTGTGGAAATATTATTAATAAATTTCTTTATTTTGAAAACCCATAAGTCGAAATATCAAAAACTACGAATAAAAAACCTGCATAGTTGTACTTATATCAGATCATTTTGATCGGTCCCCGGAAAAGTAATTAAATTGGTTGTCAGACATAAATTAAGAATTAATCCCAAAAAGGACACATGCGAGCCCTACAATTGCGAAAAATCTGGCACTCCCGCCTCGGCAACACATGCCGAAGCACTGCAGTTCTTGCTAACCGCAAATAGGCGTCATAATATAAAATACTATATTTATAGTAAGTCTTTCGTAGTGTAACAAAATGTTTAACAAGCAGGTGTAAAAGACTTACGTAGCTTTAAATAACATTATTTTACTAGTGTTTTAGAACCGTCTGCGAGCATATTACCCGCGTGAGAGTGCATCTACTCCCATGCGAGATCGTCCCTAGTTACATGACCTAGATACCTACTGCTGTACAACCCGAAACCTTCAATACTTGTATCCTCTACCCTCTAGCTTGAAACAAGCCGCTCTTTAAGAATTGTATCAGCCCGTTCCCGTAAGTTTACAGACCGAAACCAATCTAAGCCATGAGATGGACAGACCATCATCTGCGACTTTGTTTTATAATAAGTGCATCCTATTCGTATCAGTTCACCAAAAATCTATATACATTAGAGTCCGGAGAGGTTAGTTATGAACACCCATTCTAACCTATAATCGCTAGAAGTCACGTATCTACTTAGTATTTTTTTTTTAGACCACAAAATCCCGGGAAAAACATGCTTTTTCCGAACATTTGGTCCAAGAATATTATAATTCACTAAATCAAACGCGTGACTTAAATAGGAAACAAGCGTAAACAGATGTATCTCTCCCAATAAAGGGTATGGACTAAGAATCCGAAAGACTATAAAACCAAACTGTGGAGCATAACACCTTCCCGAATTTTCCCCAATACAGAAATCGCAGATAACGATTGTATGATTCTACATTCCCGAGTTTTGTTTTACTACTGCACGACACCGAATTATGTCGGGGATACATTAGATTAGGTCACAATGCTTTGGTTGCCCCTACATAAATATGGTTCTTATCAGAGTGGGATTTACGTTTTATTTGTTTAATGGCCTTGTTCATCTGTATATACACTACTTTGGGGGATACAATGACTCCCCAATTATCGTATCTCGCTAGTCCAATGGTTATGCTTTCAAACTGTTTCGCAAACATAAATCCCTAAGTTGCCCGCGAATCCCTAGCTGTCTCGCGACCGTCCACTAAGGGCGCGTGAAATAGTGACTATCGGCAGCATTTTAATGTTTTTTAGGCTAATTATTAGTTGCAAGTTAACAACACGGCAATTAGGTACATTAAAAAAAGTTATTAAGCTTATTTGAGTACATTTTTATAGAAACCGTTTTTATTAATTTCTAAAAAAAGACTGTTTGTCATTTGTCCTGCAAATATTATATGAATGTAATTTTGCAATGAGAAAAAAACTTTAGAAATTTAAAATGACGTAAGGGTTATTCAGAATAAAAGGGTTACATTACATCTATTTCAACCCCTTACATTCCTTTATTTGCTTAAAGGCTCGCACAGATGCGTGGCATGCACTAAGCGTACGTATTACCTCTGTATTGTTCTGTATAGGCACGGGCAGACTTCTATGCGTAGACGTATTTTTATTTTAAACTGAGCCCTAAGCGTCTACGCTTACGTTCCGATGTCATCACACAAAATTTTTCACCCCCTATTTTTAGCCCCTTTAATATTCTTTTACAAACTTTGTATGTCGTATATTATTTATATCTAATGAAAAGCCTAAAAGCTTCTAGCTTTGACGTAATTTCCATACAAACTAAAGAAAATCATCCACTATTTCAACAGCTTACATCTCTTTTGTTGCATAAATGTCTTTGCGGTTAGACAATCCGCATTTCATTTAAATCGGTTCGTAGTTTAGGCGTGATTGCGTAACACACAGAGCAGCAGAGTTCGCATTTATAATCCGAAGGAAGAATCGTTGATGATCATACTTTACCACTTTGGGGTAGCTTTAAGAGTTATGAATAATAATGTGTATTATTCAGAACTGCATACCTTATAACAATTAAAACCGATCATAGTTATTTGTTTAGGAGATAGTCATTATAATTGCGCATCAAATAAATAATCGCCCATCAACTGTTTTATCTCATATTATTATATTACACCACCATGATTATGTCATATACTCGTATGTATTATATATATGTAAGAAAATATATAAATTGACACAGTTAATAAAGTAGTTACCCGTTCTTTAATACAGTCGTTGACATATAATCACTTGAGTAAAAGTAATTTCTTCCCTTAGATTGTGCGGGGGTAGGCTGAGTACCAAGCCGATAGAACCACATGGTGCATCTGACAATTTTGAGGGTATAGAGGAAAGACAGAGAGGAGGTGCCCATGTACACCGCAAATATCAAGACTTTGTACTGACTTACAGTACAGTATGCCCATTATCTTTAGGGATCCCCACAGCTTTTAAAGTTTTTAGTACTGAGGGGCTGCAATCGCCGCGCGGGCGCCTGCCCAAACGTTCAAAAGAATGTCCTTTAGAGGCGGCATACACCTTACAAAACAACTACAGCAGATAATTCGAAAATACATAATATCAGCCCAACATAAACTGTTTTCCTCGAATTGCAGAGCTTGACAAATTAATACCTTTTGGTACAAAAATACTACGATCTCATCATAAATACTGACTGCACATCAAATTAACCTTAGCGCACAACTAGTATAAGAAACCTTTTTCTAACATTCCTTTTCATACACATACTTTGATACACATAAATAGCTCTGTGAATAAGTTGTTTTAAGTGAATTGCTCTCACCAACAACGCACCCAGCGAGCGGAACGAGCGTGCCGCCAGCTGCCGGCGATAGTCAGAACCTCGAATTGAGTGTTGATCTCACTCATTAAACTTGTTAGAGTAATGTCCTTTGGCTCTGTATTAAGCCAGAAGATGGCTAAAAACAAAAAGTTTTTTTACCAATAGACGATTTAAAAAAAAACCAGTTACGCTCAAAACGTATTCAAAACCTGATCAACCCTAGAGAGTCAAAGATTCAAAACATACTATGTATCACACAATAATGGGGCAGCCAATAAGAACTGCAAGATTTAACTAGATCGATATAAAGTACATATTGGCGCGAAAACACATGTTACTGCTGTACGGATAATCAAAAAAAAATATTTTCTCAAAATCACATTTGGATATTTAAAATATATATTATTCAAAAATATTCTTTTATGTTAAATATTTTTTTCTAATACTGATAAAAAACACAAAATATTATAAGTAAAATCCGGCAATGTAATCCCTAAAAAAATTAAGAATACTGATGCTACAGAATAAGGAGTCCGCACAATTAGTTACGTCTAACTAACAACATTTCTCTTTTCAGAGAAATATAATAACAGTCTAGGTATTTAATTAGCCTCAACAAATTCTAGACGTTATTCAGCTGTCAAGGAGTCAAACTAACTAATTATGGCCTTCGTCTGGAAATCTTAATTTATACATTACAGGGCAGATTAATTTATTTATTGAATCCTTTGTGATGTGAATTCGATCGACCATGGCAATTATATTAGTTTTTTTTTTGTAATTTGTATAAAGTTTGTTCATAATGAAATATGAGTTCATCATTTTCGGTTTAATCAGTGTTATACTGCCTAAAAACAAACAACTTGCTTAAAGTTATACTAAAGGTATCAGTTGTTGGATCAGTAGTTAGGCTTATTAGTTTAAAGGCCGATTTTATCAATATGGTCAGATCTGTTGTCGCTATCTTCATCAAGTTTGAGAGAAAGACAGCATAAAATTTATCCTTCAGACAGGCTATCTGACCATTGGAAAATTCGGCTCTAAATAAATGTAAAAAATTCAATTGTTTAACAAACCTGCTCGTATTTTATTTAAGTACTTATTTACTTGTAAGCTTGACCACTGATCAAACTATTGCTATTATTATTATATTATATCAAACTATTACTATTATCGATCCGTTGCGGTCATGAATGACATCGAGAATGTAAAAACCTTTTATTAAATTGTACAAGCTAGTAAGTATGTAAAAGTTCATTCGGCGTAGTCCGTAGCACAATTCGTAGTACGCTACGACCCACAAAATTTCGTAGAGCCGTTACTTAATTTCTAGTTTTGCTTTTTACAATCTTAAAACACTTTAAATTCTACAAACTGGCTGGCGATAATCTTCTGCAAAATCTGGATACTACAAAGCAGGTTAAATTCAAACAAATAACAATTATGTCAGTGGCCATTTTGCGCTTTTACATTCAATGATTTAAACAAATAGTAAGCTCTGTTGGCGATATAAGCTGCAAAGTATGTTAATCTGTTACTATAACAGTAGCTCCATTAAAATTTAATGTTATGGTTGTAATATCTACATAATACCATTCGTTAGTACTCGTATACTGACTGTATAATATATATTTTTGGGATCAAAACCGTCCAATTAAAATAATTAATGGGCAGCCACAGTTTTATTGATGACTGCGCAACCAATCACTTCAAAATTTAATTTCTACGTCACTGCATTGGGCTTAAAGTGTCGCATCCCAAAAAATATAGAATACGGTTTATTTATATTTTACATTTAAATCGATAATAATTTACTAACTTTAGATTTTATCCCAGATGCAAACATCGACAGAATTATTATCGATGTTTATAGTTAATGTTTTTTTATAACTAATTATCTATTTAAATATTGTATGTATATAATATTTATGATAAATCGTTGCTTAGTGCCTATCCATGTCGTACTGCTATGTTCTATATATGCATATACCTATATAAATCTTAGGGACCCATGCTAGATTTGTGTAAGGAGTTCTTTAGTTTTATTCGTTAAAATGTAAGCTTATGTTTACTACCAAGCCTTAATAATAATTGTAAGTCTCGAAAAATGACACAGAAACACTAAAAAAACACAATGTATAGGTACATGACATAAATAATACATACATACATACATAATAATCACGCCTCTTTCCCGGAGGGGTAGGCAGAGATCACGGTTCTCCATTTGCAACGATCCTGACACACCTCTTTCGTTTCATCTACTTTCATGATATTCCTCATGCACGCTCGTCATACACACACACACACACACACACACACATTCACACACTTCACAACACATTGACCTAATCCCACACTAAGATCCCTAAGGTCTTGTGTCGTGGGTACTAAGCAAGGGTATATAAATACATAGATAAGTATATAAACATCCATGACTCGGCACAAACATCGATATTCATCACATCAATGTTTGCACCTACCGGGATTCGAACCCAGGACCTATGGCGTCGCAGTAATAATAATAATAATCGTCATAGTAATAATACATGCCGACTAAATATCCTGATTTAGAATCAAACCCAGTACTTCTCAGTTATAAGGTCGGTAGCATAATATTAACATTGTTTGCAAAACCTCCGGGAACTTTGTAAGCTTTTAGCCGAATTGGTGTAATAATTACTGAACAGTTAGTTGCCAAATGTATAAGGCAAACTGCACACAGCGCGGCGTACACACGAACCTTTGATTTATATAGTTGTAAATAAAGTTTGTTGAATGCCTTGAGCACACCGGATGTAAACGTAGACGTACATGTACCTCTGAGTTGTAATGTATGGAACTGTATAGGCACGGGCAGACTGGATGCGTATGCGTAGACGTAAGCATAGACGTCAAGCGGTAACAGTTCTATATATTAAACTCAGAGATACGTGTATACGTCTACGCTTACGTGCACGCATACGCATCCGGTGTGCTCGAGGCTTCAAGGTGTGACTGCTGAGCTTCATATGATCCTGTAGTTTTTGTTTCTTTACAAATATATTACACGCTTTTTGCGTGAATTTAATTCGAATATCAACACGTTGATATTAATATTTACGTATCAAATACGGGAAGCATTAGTTGAACAGATCAGATTTGGTGCAACTTCTAACGTTTGTTTTCGTCATTGTGATTTATCATCTAAACGGCCTACTTTTTTTAGTGAAATCATTTCGAGAATTTTCTGTTTTTTTTTTCATGGACTAGCTTTTACTATTCTTGTAAAAACGTTTTATTATTATTTTGTATGAAAACACTTTCTGAGATAATTTAGGCAAGCAGCTGCTGCTGGAGTTGCATTAAAGATTTCAAGTATCGATACTTTGCGTTCTAAAATAGAATCGGCTATGTAATTGTAGCCTTAGCTTTGCTACCGAGAGGGTGTGCATTTGGATCGGCGCCAGGGTGCAGTGACAAGGAACCTGTGCGACTGTGCGTATTGATTACATGCTGCTATATTAGAAACGTGCTATACACCTGCATGTCGGCTGTTTTTAGCTAAATTTCTTGTTTCTACGTCAATTTTGCTAAACATGTGGGGGTTTATTGCTTATTATTATTGTGAATTATCATCTTCTCTCTGGAATTTATCTCAATTGACGAACATGTTTGAAGAATTATCATGAAAGTAGATGAAGCGAAAGACAACCCTTATATTAGATCCGTAAATAGACATTTTTGTCTTTGCCTCCGGCGTGAGTTTATGTATGTATAGGTAATCTAAATAGAACTAATTTACGTTTCAGATGAAATAAAACTAACTTTGTAAGCATGTTTTAATTAAGTGGACAATAAACACAAAGTTTGATTACAAAACCAACATGAAGATAATTTCAAGTATGAAACTGATTCGGAACGGTAAACAACAGCTTACTGTATAATACTTGCGTCTACTATACTTGTCGGCCTAATACTTATGATACATGCACGCTTGTACAATTTCTAATACTTATCATATGTGAAGCATACTAAAACAATGCAATACTAGTTGTGTGTGAAAGAAGAGTCAGTGGCAATAAAACCACAACAGGATATCGATAAAATTTCGAGAATCTTTATAATATTGTATGTTCAAAATACAACTTAAACGTAACAGGCATTTTTGGGGCTTATTTCTCAGAGAGCGCCTATTTTCTTTCACATAGGTATTGGTACAATCTCTGCGGTCAATTGTTACAACTTACATTTTACAAATCTTGAAACCTTCCTTCGCTATTATTTAAAAACTTTCCAAATTCACTATTGAAATAATCGGATATCATATTCCAAAAATATATAGAATACCATGCAATTATACTAACAGAAAATATTAAACGGAACATCAATACTATCATTTTTATACGTACAAAAGTTATTTTCACTTATGGAATTAAGTTATCTTAGAATATAGCTGATTGACATAAACTACAGAACTATAACAAAACCGTGTCTTAAGATAAACACTGTTTAAAAATGACATATGTCAGCAAAATGTTTAGCTTAAACAATGATGAAATTCTAATAATACGGTATAAGTCTGAACACAAAATGGTCATACAAGCTTAACAGTAAATTATCTGCTTGAATTAAGTAACTGGAATCTTTGAAATATACAATATCTTATTATCAGTAGGTTTGTTGATCAGTATATTTCATCAGGGCCATAAGCCATGTCGTAAAGGATTTCAAACACAGTCTGTATGTGTGGGTAAACTAACGTGGTCAACATGACAATGCTGTTGGCTATCACAAACAACTTCATCGTGTCCATGCCATCTGGGGACCTGGAAAATTGATAAAGTTAGGTTGGTAGCGGTTTAGTAATTTGCGGTATCTCGATTGCTGGATAATCGACTTTGCTCTAATTATGCAATGAGCTTTGCAATTAAATTTAGAATTTTCGTATTTTGAAAGTGCATTCTTTTATAGTTTGTTTTATCATTAAGGTACGTCATTTGTGTAGTGTCAAATTAAAGAGATGCCTTATTTGATATTCACGCAAAACGAGACGTGATATTTGTAGCGTTTTGTAATTAACTAGGTATAATAATATTAATTACATAGCAAAATTACAGTCTAATTTTGGTACTTCATACTCTACGCAAAAGCTCTATGAAAGCTGTAACAAAATGGCTTATCTGTCTGCCATTTTGTTTCTCAGATTTGTTTATATCGAGATTAGAGATACTGTCGAAAGAAGACAGAGTCATGCTATACGTATTATAATGGAAATACCATCCACAGGTACTCGTAACACAATCCCGGTTATACCACGTAAGTAAAATGCTCTTAAAAAATATTAACTTTAACCCTTTACCCAAAAATTTGTTGTTTTAAATAGTAAATGTGATTGAAATAGGGGTATATTTCCTTACTTAAGCCACCCGCCGAACCCTTGCTCGTCCTCATCGTCTAAGTTAGCTTGAGGTTTCTCGACCGTTTCTGTAGTTGGTTTTTCTTCTGATATTTTTACAGATGATTTCTTCTTGTGTCCGTAATTGTGTTTAGCTTTCTTCATAATCTGTTAAAATAAAAATTATTAAATACATGTTTTAGATTGAATTTGTTTTTTTTTGCTCTATTGCTTTTTCAAGTACATAGTACTTATGCATTGAAAAAAAATCTTAATACTCCGTCAATAATAAGTATTACATATTTGGAAACACAGCTCTCATACATAGATACAGCTGAGTAAACAGATAATAAGAAAACCGAATAAACTTCTCTGAACAGATAAAGCAATAATCGTAATTTAATCACCTCCCTATAACTGCTTGCTAACCAAACCCCACTTCCACCTTAATAAAACACAAGAAGCTGAACAAGATCAAACACTAACGTAATCAAATATTATTTGACTCAATATTACCTGACGCTGAGGTGTGTAGGGGTAACACGCACGCACGCTTCTACGAACACTAACGTAGCTAACGAACCGCATTCAGTCGAGAGGGAAGCCTCTCAAATGCTGATCAATACTTTACGTGCAATGGTAGACAGGTGTTCACGAGTATCGATAGAAGTTATTATTGCTAGGGAGTTGACAAAGAAGACATTAACTTATGTTCTCCCCTGTGTCCCCTAGATAGATCAGAGGTCCTCCACAGTCCTCCGCTATCCCGCTCGATTTTGATCTAAGCGTTTTTCAAGGAAGACATATATAGGTACATGAAATCATGCTTTCCCAGAGTAGAGATCGCGGACAGAGAATATATCAACGTTTATTAATAGAAAACGCTGTCGCCATTGCTCGGAAGAAGATTAGCAAAATATGGGCAATATCATTCAGATATTACTTAACATGGCACTTTGTGACGGCCAACATCGTAACGCATCTCCTCGTGTAGTTTCCTCCATGGGTACTACAAACAATGTAATAACGGGAAAATACCGCTAATGACCTGTATTGGTCTTCACTAGAACACGCCAGCAAGAGCTCATGGACTTGTCATGGCCCCTCGCTTGCCAAATGTGGTTATCTTTTTCATGCGGGTCATATTTTCATTGTGGTTCACTTACCCCTTATATTACCTTAGATATCTTGTTTAGTAACAAAAGTTAAAATAAAGAAATTGTGTACTAACGAATATTATACGAAGGACTTATTGGACTTTGAAAACTACAGATATATTTCAGCTTAGGTACTTTGAGTAGATTTCGATGTCCTGATCATTATCAATAAGTCAATTAGAAATTAGGATTTCCGAATTTGGTTACTGAAACGTAGCTGTATTCAGTTAATTTTAATGTATAAACGGGATGGATGGCTTTGGTGAACTCATCTCGCTCGTACTTATCCCGCGGTATGAGGTCAGTGATCAGTGTTGCGAGCATCTACTTTGTCTATGTACTGAATGCAGGGCACTTCTAATCGGTTGCATTAGAAGTCATTGGGACAGGCCTATAGCCAGCAGAAGCCTTTCCGTGGCTAAAATCATAATTAAAAAATATATAATTAACGGTATTTTATATAGCTAAATTATAAATGTAAATAATATTACAATATATATAAGGTGAGCCAACATTCGTTCTTAGTTCAGATAAGGTTAGGGTGCTCAAACGTAAGGGTGAGTAACACGTACTGACATATATATCACTCATCATAAAGCCTGGGGCTATGCCTGGGGCTAACTCTATCGTAGACACATGACATGCCTCTCTTCATCACACTTGTCACTTATCTTTGGGGTTATCTTATTTCAAAAACTATAAATATAAAGTGAGATACATAAATATTGCCCGAAATACTCGTAATAAATGGTAATCCTATGTATGTACTACAAGGCAAAAATGACATGAAAATATTATTACATAAATTGCAATAAAAGGTATCGTACTTATATAAAGACTTTCAATATAAATAGATACTTTGAACGCCGCAATACCTACTAGATAGAAACAACCGTATATAAGTGTTGTTCGACGCGTTCTTTTCAGAAATACACTGTATTTCTTTTCAAAAGGAAAGACGTGTTTATTTGGTTAAGGGCAGACTGAATAATTACCATATTTTGTCCAAGTTAAAACATCAAGGAGCACAGAGTTTCTGTTTTATCTTATGACGTAACTAATAGAATTCAGCGGAGCGTAGGAATAAGCACATCGTCCTAAAGCAACAGTCGGCTAACAGTCACGAGGTGAACAAATTTACCTGTTTCAACATGCGCATTGCCTCGCCAAACATAATTAATGCTAAGGTTGAAATCTATGAAGCGTGGCTTGACTCTCAAGGTTATATGTAATAACAAATTTCATTCATCATCGTCAAAAAAATATGTAGACTAACCGCATAATAGTCTGAGCTAAGCTTAGTTAGCTCTATGATAATTTTTTACTCTCCTTTAATCTAATTAAAGAATTTACGAGACAGTTTGTGTAGGTATATGCTGGTAATGAAATTATCGTTAGCTGTATTTAAAAAGGGGCCATAGGCAAACTAGGGACAACTCAATGTGAGTAGCCTAGTGGCGCGCGCTAGGGGAGGCCTCCGTCCAGCAGTGGACTGCGATAGGCAGATGTGTGTGTATGTTTATATTTAAAATACGAGTAGTGGACGCCCGCGACTCCGTCCGCGTGGACTGTAAAAAAAACAAAATGTCGAAATTATCCGGGATAAAAAGTAGCCTATATGTTAAGTGGGACTGTCACAATATATTCCTGAAAACTGCATGGAAATCGGTCCAGCCGTTTCTGAGATTAGCGTGCACAAATATCGATCCGTTATAATTTTATTATATGTATATATAGATAGATAAGGTCGTTATAAAAACGAAAAACAGATTTCTGGAATCCGATCCATTCTATTTATGTCTCGAAGGACATAAATGTAATTAGATATAAGTTTTACCTTGTTTTTTATACAACCATTGTATGTCTGTTCATCTCCAAATAAAAAATAAAAAAATTTAATTATCAAACATCTCTAATACTATTTACTCGTATGATCTTAAGAAGAGGAATAATTTGGAATTTGCATAAAGATGTTTTGTAAGAATAATTGTGTTGTGTAATTAATTTTTAAAAATCCACTGTAATTATTGTCTCGAAATGTAGCAGAATGAAGTGGCTGTGGGCCGGTCACATCTGTCGTAGAACAGATTGACGGTGGAGTAAACGTGTTCTCGAATGGAGACCGCGCCTCGGCAAGTGTAGCGTTGGGCGCCCTCCGGCCAGATGGACTGTCCCCTTATTACCTAACTAGAAAAAGCAGAGCGATAGCAAAAATTGTACAAAAATCGCAGATTGCTTGTCAAATTCGTATTACGTAAAATGAATTTCAAAGGAACTTTGACATTTCAAGGCGAATATTGTACAGCTTCGGCTTTGCTATTGCTTTTACGTAAACAGCGGGCCGATGACTTAAAGAGGACGGCTGGTAGTAACTGGATGACAAAAACGGGAGATTGAGCCATATGGCGTACACTGGGGGGTGGGTTACGTCCAGCAGTGGACTGCAATAGGCTGACGACGACGACGACTGTAATTAAATGTTCTAAAATCAATTTTGTCGGTACATAATATAAAATGGTATAAAACTTTATAAATATCACCAAGTTAACCAAGCGAGAATGTCTGTGAGTTATCTGTTAGAAATCAGTAAAGTACTTACCGGATTAGAAAGTATACCCTAACCTTGTTAAGGTCAATCTATAGATTACACTTCTGTATAGTATAATAGTGTCTATTTTATTTATGATAACTTTATAGATGTCCTTTGAGATGACCTTATTAGATAAATGGAAAGCTCGGATACTTGTCTCAATGTTACGACAAAGCTGACGTCCATACATCAGCTTTCTCCATACTATTGACAAGAGGTTATGTCGAGGAATCATGTTAATTACAACGTAGCATGTACATGATTACATGTTTTGTAGCCAACTGCACGAGTTGTCATGTCGAACTTTATATATAAGTACCTACATGTCTCATATCTATATGAGAATTAAGTTTAGTCTACTGCTCTGAAAGTACAATAATCGGCGATAGATGGTACTTGATTATATTCCTAAAATAAACTATGTAAAAACTGTTCGATAGTAAATACAGAATATGCGAATACTCGTATGTTTCATTACAATCAATTGTCATGTTACTGCGTTATTGAATCTATAGGTACTTACATAAATCTACAAATTTGTAAAAATTTTGTGGTATGTAGCAAAAACTAAATAAAATTTATCCCTTTTTATACAGAGTTACGAAATGTATGTCTATAAAGTTCAAAAACTTGAAGGTGATATATCAACCAAAATCGACGCTATTCGTATTCGGATACGATAATAATCTCAACTTCCGAACTTGTTCCAAACTGTATCGGGTTGTAACCCACTCGAGATGCAAATCGGATTTATATATAATATTTCTCTTCACCGAAACACGCTTAACAGTATCGAGCATCGGTGTGAAAATGCAATCACGATCTTCGTACACCGATTTCTATGCGAGAATTCAACGTTTTCTGATAAAAATAGTATATAAAAGTTATATTCGAGCGCACCGTTAGTGTAAAGCGAGGCGATACACCAAAGTATTGGCACCTCTATTTCACAGTAAATTCGTTCAGCTGTATACCTATGTATAGCGGGGCTTAGTTCTCGATTTACCCCCATTTGATGTCAGTTGCAAACAACTATACTTACCAACGGAGTACCCAAGCTCGCGAGATGAGTCTTCGAACGTTGATTTAAGATCGAGACTTGTTTTACGAACATCTTATCGAAGTCGTACTCTTCATTCGGCTGAGGTTGTGAGAAATCTCGGAAATATCTCTATCAAAGCCACGTCATTCGAAAGTATGTAATTCGATTTTTAATGATGACACTGATATTTTATTTAAAGTTGTGAAAAAGCACAATCTCTTTCTTACGTAACCAATATAAAACAGTGAGTTCCAATAAAGCAAGCATTGTTTCTAATTATAAAAATATGCTCGCATGAAAACTAAATATATTTAAGAAACCATTTCTAAAATATACTAGATTGTTATAGTTTTATCCGATTATAGAGGTTCTTAATAAACGTATTGAGTGTGACAAATTGAAATAAGGAATTTCTAAATATACTAAGCAATAAGCAAAATTTAAGCAAAAAAAAACTTTTGTAATTATTTTTAACTATGCAAATACTATGCAGTGTCGTTGGAGTACCACATTGACAAAAACCCAATGTAGTGTCTCTACATTTGACAATGAAAATTAGATTATGACAGCGACAACAGCAATGGAAACCGCGTCACATATTTTAATTAATAGGAACGACCGACGCTTTTCGCAGCGGGATCATTTTGTTGCTTTTTGCATTTATTTCGTTACTGAAATATCAAAAAATGTTTACCGTTTGTTTGATTATTTTCGAGTATATTTTTACAACATGGGTGTAACAAAAGGAGTATGTTAGTTAGCCCACTATTAATGAACCTTTGAGACAAAATTTGAGACTCTGAATCATGTAGTTCCTCATACTATCTGGAAAAAAAACCAAATCACATCTTTGTAGATAGATTCTATATTATTAAAGTGAACTTTATTCATAGCATTTCTACCCCAGATATACTATAGCATTTCGTTATTTGAGTAGATATATTCACGGTTGTGTCCCGAATGGCATAGCCAGAACTGAAGGATCACAAAGGAAACCCCACATCCACGTTTAGAATATTAGGACTTATCACCTGAGAGAATTCCCGAGTTCCTTAGTCGACTAAGAGTCTCTTAAAACATACACGGAATGAGATGCAGCTGATCTCTTCTAATGAAGCTGTTGCACAGGAATATTACTATACTAATAACAGGTTACAACCAAACAGCGAAGAGTACCTTGGATACTCTTACGGAAGTAAAAGTAAAACATTTTTATATTAGTATACTGGGACTGCGGTAAGTAAATGTATTTTCGCATCTTGACATTATGAATGGACCGAAATAAAGTATCTTTTGCGGGAGAAACACGATGTCATATATTTTCAAAAATCGTCGCGATTCAGAAACTTATTGTAACTATTATGTATTACAAGATAGCAGCAGGTTGCATACGAGTTGGAAGAATTTGCATAGCGGCTATTGCATGGTTAACAAATATTTCCTAAAAAATATTATAAATAAAAGTAAATGATATGAATATTGAAAGTAAAAGATTCTGTTATTTAAAAATTTAATAAATTGTTTTTGAATGTAGGCAGCAAATGTTTAAATAAATATGATGATGAATAAATCTGATAGTTTAGATAATCATGCGATTTATTTTAAGATAAATTTAACTACTATAGATATGGCTTTTCACTGTTTTCTCATGACCTGTTAATTCTTACTTCAAAAACTGGCTCACATAAAATTTCAGAATCACGGTTAAATTGACGGTCAACATAAGCGTTCAAACAATTGGGCGTATCTAACACTTGACTGCCAAGCACTAATCTTTCATATTCTCTGAAAATTTATGATAAACAATAAAATTGAATCGCGGCGGCCAAATAGCCAATAACAATCCGAGTGTTTCCACATACTTGACGCGATTATCGGCGAAGCGTATTCCGGACGAGGCTCATTCGTTGGACGGACTTTATCTCCTCATGCCCCCATGTCACTGGTCCGTTTGTCACAGAATAAAGCTGGCACATAGATTAGGTGTATTTTAGTGAAATAGAGGCGAATCTACTTGATTTTTCGAGCGGAAATTGACAAGTAGAAAGCAAGATAAATATGATGCACCGACTTAGGTATGATATAACGGATTAAACCAAAAAAAATAATAATAATAATAGAACGAAAAAGATAAGCATGCGCCTTATAGCAAAATTTTAATAAATAATAATTTGTGTACCAGCAAAAAATATAAAAGTCTACGTATTTTTTTGGTTTTCACATTCTAAACCAATGTCTATGTAAATAAAATTAAAATTAAATAATAGATATGAAATGTATGCATTTGACAGAACTCACAACAAAGTTAATATTTCCTTTTTTTAAATGTAGTTACTCGTTATACTCGTAATAATGTAATATATGTCTAGTCTAGGATTAAGGTCATATATGGGATGCAACATTGACGTTTGTCCTCTGTTATTACAAAAGAGCGCCTAAAGTAAGACTCGATTTAAATATGACATTTGACAGCAAAATGTATGGAGTATCTGCAAATTTAGGGCATGTTTAGCTTAAAAAATATTTAAATTCTTTTGTAATAACACGGTTAGTATTTAAACAATAAAATTATTTAATCACAGAATTTTTATTCAATTCTAAAGTAAGCTCTCAAGCTTTAACAATTTTCATATTATTACCTTTAAGCACCTAAAAAATAAGCAGAAAGCCATTGTTACGAACTTTACTTATCTGTAAAGGTCATATTCTTTGGCAAGGATTACAGAACTGACAGACGTGAGTAGGTAAAGGTTAATCAGCTGAAAGGAATGCTTTCGTAATTCACATACTATGTGGGTGATAAACTAAATGTCACTCCATGTATTCTTTAGGTATGTTTAAATAGTTGATTACTGGTGTACTTCACGCAGTTAGGTCGCGGATATTCGCAGGTGCCATTAATAACATTTTTATTGGAACTTTTAAATAGAACATAAATATAGTTCATTATTAGTAGATAACAGGAAAACCTATAACAATTCTTGGTATTGTACTGAATGCTCTCCACGCGAGTTCCACTCGCATATGGCCGGGTGTTTTTATTTGTAGTTTACAGAAATTTTGTCGCAATATAATTCTACGAACGTCAACAATCCTCGGTGACTTGTAGGGAAAGAGAGTGATATCAATATAAAACGAAAATATTCACCTGCGAATAAAACATTTATATATTCAGGAAATGTTTTCCTTGTTGGCCCAAAAAATAACTTCACATTTATATCACGCGTCCAAATAAGATTAAAGGCTGTACTTTCAATAAAAACATAACGAGGAGCAGTGTGTAAAATGAAAGATTTATGTGCCGGCCGCGGGAGTCTACAAAAACGTAGAGCTTATAAACTTCGTCTTCTAGATGTGACAACATAAAACAATGATGTTTCAAATCTTTTTATTTATAGCAAAGTTCGGAAACGCATTTATACACTGGATAGCAAATAAACCGAGCCACCCATCACCTTGGAACTCTAACTACTGCAACACTGAGAATAACGTTCTCCAGGACGACGATATACTCTCTGACGTCGATCACTTTCATGTAGACTCACCCTGGTGTCATCAGTAAAGAGTATATTACTCCACTGCTCCAAAATCCAATCTCTATGCGCTCGAGCAAATTTAAGTCATGCTTGATGGTGGGCTACAGTTAATGCTGGACATGTTGCATCTCTCCTTGGAGTCAGATTCCATTCAGCAAGTCTCCTTCTGACGGTATCTGAACTTATGAGCACTTGGCGCTGGTCACGCAGACTTTGTTGGACTTGAACTGCATTGAGGCAGCGATTTAGTAAAACTGGTAATTGGATAAAACGATCATCTGCTGCTGATGTAGCCCTAGGTCTACCTGTACCTGGACGGCGATCGAATGCTCCATCCTCTAAGTAACGCTTGTAAACTCGTTGTACTGAAGATCTGATTATTCGGAATCTTTGAGCGACCTTACGTTGACTAAGGCCAGTTTGAAGTAGTGCTAAAGCTTGAGCAGCTTCCAGAGATGTCGTATCCAATTTTTTTTAGAGAATAGTGTCAAACATACGAGAACACGCGTGTAAGCTAACGATGCACAGAAACTAAAGAAATGATAAGAAATATCCAACTACCCTCACTGTAAAAGACAAAAACGCTAAGCAGGAACTCCAATAAAACAGACCATCAGAATTAATTTTATTCGTCAATGAAATGCACTTTCTGTAGGTACGATATAAGTTTGATACTTTTTGAGATAATCGAATTAGATGTCCAGTATACTTAGGTATACGTACAAATGCAGTCTACTGCTGGACGTAGGTCTCCCCTAGGGCACGCCACAAGGCTACTGCCACCGGGGGGTTTTGCCCATAGTCACTACGCTGGTCAGGCGGGTTGGTGATCGCTGTCTGATTTTTGGACTATGTTGTCAGCACGGAAGGCGCTGCTGCCCACCTCCCGGGAACCCATAATCGCTACCTTAATTTAACCTACGGGCAGGCATGGGGTGGTATAAACTCTACTACTCTACCGGCAACACGCGGCCTTATACAGGATGTTTGTGACAGCCAGGCAAATATTTATATGGTGACTTCAGACCATGATTCTGAGACGAAAAACAGTGAAAATTTACGCAAGAAAATTCCAAAATTTTCCGACTTTTTTTGGAAAAAATAGTTTTATTTCGTTTAATTAGGCCTTAGATAATGTCGTAAAAACAAAGTTGTACCAATAGATGATTTTCACAAAAAAAGTTGGGCTCACGCCCATGATACAATATAACACAATAACCAATAAGCTCATTAAACAAGTCACAGGATCGCCCAATGCAATTAACACTGCCGTATAACTCAACATAATGGTACTTGTTAAGCATTTCAGTATTTATAAATAATAAGAAAATGAATAAATTCTTCAGCCGAGTGATTTCAGTATTTACCTAGCTGTCACACACACCCTGTATATGTTGATGGAATTTAAAAATACCCTATGCATATAAATTCTTTTAATATCTCTTGTCTCTTCTAGTAGCTCTATTTTTGACGAAACATAAATAAATTTATACATTCTATTGAAGGCTCCAAACAGCCTAGAGTGTTTTTAAAAGAAACCTTTTTGGTATTCCCAAAGTGAAGCTCGTCGAATGGGTCAAAGCGAACGTCACAGTCCTCAAGGCTTATTGACAGAGTGCTTCGAACTTAGAGCATGGTCAGTGAACGAAATGGTGTTTGAATGACTAAAATATAGCCGATTGATGGTTGGAAACTCAATCAATTCAAACCGTTTCGGTGAACTCAGCAGGGTGTACCTACATTGTGAACAAATTTTAATACCAGTTGTAACGGTCTTGTTAATAATAATCCGTCATCTTAGTTTGAGCATAATCCATTATATTGGGTATAAAATATCATAAATATTAAGTTTACATATTAGTTTACTACTATAAAATACAAATAAGAAAATGATTTTTTTTTCACCCGAGTGAGATTTGAACTTACGACCACTCGCATTCCGTGCATCGCTCTTTACCATCTCTTTTAAATTACGTTTTTGGCAACATTATTTTTTCAGTTTTACTTTTTAGCAGTCGACAATGGTTTTTCGTAACTGCACTGAAAAACGTATTAGGTACATTTCAAACAGTTGTGACCAATTATTTCAACAATGAAATATTCCGTGAATGATAGTAAATAATGGCATTTATTTTATTTAATTATTGAAATACCAGCTTAGGCGCAGATTACACAATAGTGGCATAGGATCAGTAGGTAAGTACATGTTGGTAACCGTTGTAACTAAAAAATATTAAAATCTGCTGCAGGATAAACTAGTAATTCCATGCTTTGTAATAAATAAACGATTTAATGCCTGCAATGATCTTTTAACGATCACTATTGAACCTTTTAGATTAAATTTAAACGCGTAATAACAATATCAACCCTTCTTCTTCTTCTTCTTCAGCCTATTGCAGTCCACCGCTGGACGTAGGCCTCCCACTGTTTTTGTAAAACATATCGGAGAAGTAATCGATATTGTTATTCTACAGTGGAAAAATCCAACAAATGGTTGTTGAAATTTGGAGTATTGATCCCCTTTTACTTCCATTTTTATCCCAATAATTTTAAAACTACACGTACGTACACGGGCCGGTTCACTCGCGTTCCGTGTGTGAAATTGCCAATGTCCCGTGTTCAGTAACAATTTGTCATCGCGCCATTTGCAAATGACGGGCCGACCGACGACGACGTGATTTAAAATAGGCTTTAGTTAACCTATAATATGGTAGAGTTGTGGCATTATTATGTTGACGTTAACTACCTATATAAACGCTCTATATTTATATACTATCTGTTGTTATCTTATGTACTTGTTCGTATACATATCTAAGTTTAAAACGTAGATTCCAGGGATAATATGTATTGAAAGAATCTCTTTATAAAATTTTAATAACTAATACTACCTATTATATTTGCCGTATTCACATGAAATAATATCAAAATTCAAATTAATACATGGCGATATCTATGAAGGTATTTAGGTAGGTATATCGAATTTTTTAAAGTAATATAGCGTGGTTTTTATTCTGTCAAAAGAGAAAGCTCTAGAGACGCTTGAGTTTATGAAAAGTTGAATGCACTTTTCTACTTAACTCGCCGACCGAGAAAATACATTGTCAGAGGTGATCCCAGTTCAAATGGCGTAATTATTTACAATTTTGTTCACTGTGTAATTCAATTCGATTCGGTCCTGACCTACGGAATATTTACTTTGGAACAAAAATGAACTCATTTAAATTAATTAAATTTACTCATGCATTTTAATGCATGTTGGATCCCATGGTTGATTTTAAATTCCTTTTATGTGATCAGAATTTAATAAAGAGCAGGCAAATAGCTGACGTGTCACTGGATTAACCATAATATATTGTGACTATGCGTTAATTATTACTTTGCAATAATTATAAACAGGTTAAGTTTTGTGGCCATCAATTCATTCATTTATAATTATAATAATTATTATAACCGCGTGGTGCAAGCAGAGTAGAGTTTGTACCACCCTTGCCTGCCTGTGGGTATCGTACGAGGCGATTAAGGGTTTCCGGGAGGTGGACAGCAGCGCCTCCCGTACTGACAACATAGTCCGAAAAGCACACTGCGGTCACTAACCCGCCTGCCCAGCGTGGTGACTATGGGCAAAACCCCCCGGTGGCCAGTAGCCTTGTGGCGTGCCCTGGGAGAGGCCTACGTCCAGCAGTGGACTGCAATAGGCTGAAGAAGAAGAAGAAGAAGATTCGTATGTAATAAACCTTATTAGATTGCAGAAATATATCAAATCAAATTCGGTAATAAACTAATATTCCCATCACGAAAGCTTAGCTTGAAATAGCTAGAATTTAGGTATCGCTTCCACAAAGTCATAACCTAATAGGTAATGTTGGAACTCACGCGATGGTTATTTTCAGAGAAATTCCAATTATTATAATAGAGGTAATGAATCGAGCATTAAAAACTAATTGCAGGTTACAAGCGTTATGGAACAAGCGTTGATTTATATAGTTAAACCTGAAACATAGCATTATGGTAATGGGCCATTGAAAATTAAATCACCATGTTACTATTAAAAATACCACCAGTTTCTCGGATATTAACCAGCTGTCGACCGTCGATTTAGCTATCAGTTCACTTGGATTTATATTTTATAGTTTACAGGATTTGAGAATAGGGCATTGTTTGATCAGTAATTAAGCTTAAAACTAGTCAAAAATGTTAGTTAAGCTGATTAAAAAAATTGTCATTACAAAATTGACAAGATGTCGAGAAACCGGCACGCGACGTTAGCCTTACCAGCAAAATTCGGATATATTTTACGCGATATGACATCTACTTTTGATGAGTGATAGGGAAGTTAGAAAAAAAAATATATATATACAATTTCCGGGCCGATTTTCCCAGTGGTCAGATAGCTTACCTGAAAGGATAAATTTCATATATTCATGACATCCTTTTTGATACAGCAGTTCTTTAAACAAACATTTTAATTCCTTGCAAAATTTGTTCCTCCATTTTTACAACATAGGGTAAATCATCTCCTACATGCATGATTATTTGACAGGCCGCAGAGCAATAAAAAGTCGAAAATTGCTTTACTCTGGGCGGAAAGGGCCATAAAATGTGCCCTTACACCCGGAACAGATGTCCGGGACCCTTTTAGGGAAGTAACTTAATTAGTCAATATTGGAGGAAAGAATCCCTTTGTTATTAAATAACTACAACATCGTTAACAGTCGGTAAATACAATTAGCGAGTTCAATTTTCCTGTAAAGGCTCTTGTATACTTTAGGACGTAAGTATTATTTGGGGAATGTATACTAATCATTGACCTTTCTCGGTATACATTACTTTTTTGTTTATCAATAAAAACAAAAGAGTAATGTATACCGAGAAAGGTTGATTCTGTTGTTCCCACGCATATCCAAAAATAATGAGTGTATGTAGCCTGATACTTTTATTGATATTTGACTAAAAGTTTATCTCATCTATTCCAATTTTAAAGTTTTGTATATAGGCAAATGAAGATTAAAACGGAACTATTTAAAAGACCTCTCGACAGCACAAGCTGTTATTGCAACTAGCTTTAAGAAATGAATTTATTATTTATATTTTATACCTTTTTGTTAAAAGTTAAGGTTAATTATACGGAAATACACAGGAGGGCGATATTCTATAATAGTTTACAAAAATTGTACTCTAATATCAACCCGTATTGTACTACAACTTAACACGGTAAACAAACGTATGAGTATCTCATGAACGTGCAAGCAATTTCGTGCGAAAACATAGGGGGTGAATGAACATTCTCATCTCATTGATAAACACGCTGGGTAAGGAAGAGATAACGTTGTGTTTATACATGAATTAGTCCTTGTCACTCTAACATAAAATGTTGTGAGAACCCCATTCAATCCCAATGGATTTTATATTTTTAAAGGTAGTAAAATACAAAAATAACCAGCAGATATGTAAGCTATTGAATCTAGTACTACCTGTTTTATGGATTTATGTGTTATTAAATACGGTAACGCATTAAAAGATATGCCGTAAAACTTCTAAGAGATTATATAAAACGAAATCGTATTAAATGAGTTAGTGAGTCAATAAAGTTAACATGTGGTACTAACGTAAAAGTGACATAATATTTACACCACACAATATGTAGAGATAACTCAAATTCGAGGTAAGCTTGTACTTTGAAAGCAGCGAAACTACAAGAATTTTGCTACGAGAATTTCTATTAAAATTCTTATTACCTGGAAACATAAACCACCATCTTCAGCAAACTTAGTTTGTGCCTAAAACCTTTCTGCTATAATGTCACATTGTTATCTTGGAACTCGGAAAACTGTCTATCATTTCTTTTTAGCTCTGAAATATTATACTTTATAAGGAAAAATTAGTTACAACACCCACTTTATTCAGTTGACACTGGACGCTTTTACCATCTACATTATAAGAAACTTCTCCATAATATAATCCGCTAGGATATGGTTGATCGTTTCATCATTAAACTATGTACTGAGGGATTCAACTTTGTTTACCGAGATTTGGCTAGTGTATAGCTATCGGGATGAAAAAATAACGTTGCCAAAAACGTAATTTAAAAGAGATGGTAAAATTCGTCATCCGAGTTAAGTGACCCGATAGCTCAGTTGGTAGAGCGATGCACGGAATGAGAGAGGTCGTGAGTTCAAATCTTACTCGGGTGAAAATTTGAGAAAATAAAAAATTATATTTCGATTAATTATAGTTGATGTCTGCTAATAAAGTATTGTGCTTGAGAGAACGTCCTAAAGTTTTTCGGTCGACTCTTATGACTTGCATGGAAGGCAGATGGAGTTGATGTATTCTAGTGAAGTCCCGCATCAGCACAGGATATATCTATCCTATGATGTTAACACAAAAATCAAATTTCAAGTATTTTTTAATGCAATTACCTACCTGTACATCCTTATCTTCCCGAGGAAGGGTAGGAACGTGCCTAGAAATATTCACCGCCAACCATGGCGTACTCGCTTCGTGACAAAAGGGGTTACGTGTTCAAAGTATAAAATGGCATATATTGTAACATTATATAGTAGATGTTGCTTACGTCGCATTTTTGATGAATATCACATGACATTGTTATGCGGAACATGGTTTTTGAAAACAGGCAGCGGGCTGTTTTGTTTTTTTTTTCTTACACTCTGTATTTGAGTTTGTTGCCTTATCATATCACCATATACTAGTAGCAATAAAAGATTTCGTTCACGTGAACTTTACTCCCATTCCCGTTGGAATTTTGGGAAAGCCACGGTCCAAATATCACGTTTCTAGCTTCAGTAGTTTTGCATCGGATATATTACTTTATACAAATACCTATATGAAATATGTAGGGTAAATTAGTTTTTAAGTTTATATCAATAATATTTATTTAAATTTATTTACCCTATTGTCAATGTGATCTTTCTAGTGTAGAAGAATATACCTAAAAGATGGAGTGGGATTAACTTTCCATTTCTTAATATACTTTTCTTATTAGATATATGTTCAGAGCGTTTTTGTATTTTATTTTACCAAGCATTTTCCTTTTTTATACATGGCTTAAATTAAAGTATTTTCCTTAAAAACCAAATTAATTTATGATAACCCATTCACTCGGAAAAAGTTTTTAGAATTTATTAAATGCCCGAATTTCAGAAGAGTGTTTCGTGATCTTTTGTACTTGTTTGATAAAGAAAGGTTGCTTTAGGCAAATTTAAAGAAAAGTTATTAGGTCAAAAGAAGGAATAAATGTCACTAAAAATATTATAATAGCTAGAGTAATACATACATACATAGCTGTAGTAATACATAACTGATCTATAATTACCTAGTTTTTAAATACCAGCACTGAAAATGATCAAATATTTAGTTATCATATTCTACGAATATTAGATGCAAATGTAAATAATGAAAATAGATATCTGGATGTTTATTACTCATTGACGCAAAAACTACCAAACGGTATTTGATGAAACTTAGAACTTATATTATCCCATCAGAATAGCACAAATGCTCTATACCTACCTATAGTTAACGCATAGTCGCGGGCATCAGCTAGTTTTATCATTATTTTACCATGTTGGGTTAGAGAGTACGGAGTTTCTGTGAAGTCTTAACGAGTTAGTTGAGTTTCACACACATAGATACATACAATATATAAAGAATATAGAAAATATCATAAAAAAATTACAATTGACAAATAAGTTTGTGTATGCTTTCTTGTCAAATAAATGATTTAAATTTAAATTATGATAAGAAGCTAAAATGGTCGATACAAACTAAGGTTACCCTAACCACAGAGGAATAAGATATATATTCCTCTGTACCTAAGGATAGTTCACTACATTATATGAAGACTTATATGAAATTCAACTTAGATATTATTTTCTGTATTGGAGTGATTAATGACATTTGCGACCTCGGAAGGAATCATCCTAGCAAAAGAAATAAATCGGCTATGGTGCTTTCTCAGTATAATCCAGTAAAATATCCTTTTTCGCCACTTCCTTAACATAGATACGTACTATAAATGAATGTTGCCAGAATAACTAGGGTATTACCGGGATTGACTCACCATTAATTTCTACCACTGTTAGTCAGAATAACAAAGGTGACAAGAAAAATGCAAATAAAGCAAAGAAAATACTATATAGTAATAACTAATAGTAAAACAAAATGTAAAGTATGAACATACGCTTAATATAAGGACTGGACAATGAATACTTTAAATTAATATAAAAGGTGTTAAAAGTAATAGTAAAGTATTAATTTTGGGAGCGAGTACCAGAGTAGAATAATTTCTCGCTTTTGTAAAGGACTTGCCTGCTTTATAAGTCCATGGTTTCTTCCTCTCTTTCCAGGTCGAATAAATAATTGAATTTTGCATTTTTTATTTTGAGTCCGCTAGTATGACAGGCCCGTTAACAATGAACCAACTTAATAAATATCATTATGAAGTTTTTCACGACTAAGTTCCGAAACGTGACAGTCGCCTCTAAAAGACTTAAAGATGGACACAAGGGTCATGAAAATGTGCGAATTTCCAACAAAACTTTCGACATTACCTACATTAAAAATAACAACTTAGTTTTTAAAAGTGTAACGTTTCTTGGCACTTAAGTGCGTCCTGCTACCAAGTTGTAAAGCTGGCATCCATTTTGAATACAAGTCAATGGAAATAGCATTAGTAATCTTTGGGACTTTGTTATTGTTAATAGGTCAATAAATATTATAGGTACACCGGATATTCCTTATATGATTAGGATATTCTATAGGTTCAAAGTTTCGTTGCGTGATATATTAAAATCTTTTTATCATAGCTTCTAAACTTTAACATGCTTTACGAAGTAATTAGGTTCCATATCGTAGTTAAATTTTGACGATGATGTGTTCTACCCACATAGTTTAATCGAAATAATGTCTACAACGTCAGTGGCTATAGCCACCGAGGTGAAATTTAATCCGCATTGTATAGAGTTTACTATGGACTATAATTTCGATATTTGTTGTTAATAATATAAATTTTGGTTGTCATAGTTTGGATAGTATATGTTACGTCAATATTACCAATTTATAGGTAAAGTGATTGTAACTCAGTGAATGAACATTTCTACTAGAGATGTTTATCAAATAGCATTGCAGACTCTATGAATGCCTAACTTTACGTGCGTTCAGCTTCCAACTCATTAGGCGAACTCTATAATGCTTTTATATTAAAGTGGAAAGTTCCAGACGTTACTTGATATTAAATTTCTTTCCAAATGAAAATGGAAAAGAATAAATTTTGTGATAAGCATGTTAATTCGATTTAACAGTTATAAAACTATGTATCAAGTGATGCTTTTCCTTGCAATATTTTTACAATCATGATCATAATTTAGGCTCATTTATATTAAAATTATTCTAGATTTAATTATTAAATGCTGGCTGCTACTTAGGTCAAAGAATAAGCATAGCCATTCAATGCAGCAACTCAGCCAGCATTTTGGGCACGCTACCTGATAAGGTAGATCGGCTGACCAACCTGTAAATTTGGATGGTCAACCGACCTCCCATAGGTACGCCATAGACCTAAGTAGTTCTAAGTTAGCTATAATACATTATTATAAAGATCCTTTATAAAATAACGAAAAAAAAAATCATACCTTCCAAGAAATATTCACGAAACGAGAACGTGTCTGCCTAATGGGACACAAATATGATATTTGTGAGTTTTTTTTTTAATAGAGTATCAAACTTGAAATAACCGTGCCTATCTAATCGGGACACAAATATGCCATTTGCGTGTTTGTTTTCTCGGAGTGGGGCTTGAAATAATATATTTAGAGTTTACTTAAGTTCAGAGTCATCAGGTACATGCAGCCTCTTTTCAACAGTTTTGAAGACAGGTGGTGTTTGACGACCGACTGACGTAGTTAGTAGTGACCCTGAGTGCATTGCTATAGGCTGGGTACGAATCCTGGAGGGTGTGAACATTGGTATGATGAATATCGATGTTTGTTTTCGAGTCATGAATGTTTCTTTACCTATATATTCATATACCGTTGCTTAGTACCCACTACGCAATACCTTAGGGATCTGAGTGTGGGACTAGGTTAGTGTGTTGTAAAGTGTGAAAATATTTATATACTAGCGGACCTGACAGGCGTTGTCCTGTCCCACGCCTTTAAACTAACGTCACCCAATTGTTTTGCCTTCTCGGACTTTCAAATTTCGAACAAATTGTTTGTATGGGAATGTAGAAAAGGAATGTTTTAGACATGTTCAGGCATTTTTTTTCTCTCCGTTAGAACCATCTCTGTACTTCAAGAAATACGCTAAAAAAAGAATTAGCGAAATCGGTTCAGCCGTTCTCGAGATTCGCGCTTACCAACACATTTAGCTATTTATTTTTATATTATAGATTATTATTAACAGCACCAATATAATACAGTTCGAGGTCATGAAATTATGAAATTCCACAGTAACAGGGACAAGCACGTACCGGTTACTCAGATGTCATTTGTCAAGCTTACCTTGCCGCATCCATCTTTCTGAAGAGGGTATCAAGTCATCTTATTTTCCTGAAACAGGGGTAGAATAATATATTTCAAGGTACGATTTGGTAGAAGCCGATGGAAAAGATAAGCAGTGGTTTGATGTATTGGCTTTTGATTGGATCCTAATATGATTTATCCATGGTCGCGGAAAATGTTGGAAAATTCAGTTAAACCGTCAAAGCTATGGCAATTTCATCACTAGCGATCGCCTACGAATTCATCCGCATTAAGGGGATATTCATATCAGCATTCGAATATTAACCGTTTGGAAGTATGTTACTCCTCCACATATCTATTATAAACTTCCGAACACTTTTTTAAAATTATATTTGACAATTATGTAGATAAATTATTGGAAGAACACATGGATATTATGTAATTTATATGATACTTACGATATTACTTATGATATTTACTAAAATTAAAGGTGAAGCAGTGATTAAAAGCTTGCCTGTTCCACGTAAAACATAATTTATATGTTGATAGATACTGATAGTTCCAATATCACAAATTAGTGACATAATTTACTCTCAGTTCTGAACGTAACTGAAAGCACGTCTAGCATAATTTCAATCAAACATATTAGCAAGTCGAGCAGCATGTAGCATGTTACATGCGATGCATTTTGCATCCCAAATGCTTCTAATTAAGATATATAATAGCATTTTCTCTTGATAAACCCACGTTACAAGTGTGGATTGAAATTTACTATATCTTACTTATATTTATAAGTACCTATATGAATAAAACTTTTAATACAAAAAAGCTGTACCTAGTAAATACGTGACGTCTAAGCTACTTATCCGTTCTATGGCATAAGCAATAGGGGATTTTATTACATACCTACATGGGCATAATTATTGTTGTAATAATTTACATAAAACAACTTTATAAATTTAAAATTAATAATCATCGTGAAACAGTCAGAAATTTCTTTAGTAATATAACCCAAATATCAAAGGCTTTCCGCCATGTGTATGATGCTGTCACGTGTAAAGTTCAAGTACTAATCAACATACTTTGTTGTCATTCCATGTTCGGCTCGTACCTATACTAGAACTCTATGGCCACGACAATTTAAGATTGTCAAATTCCAATAAGTAGGTAAATAAATAGTAATGTCTTGTTTTTTTTCCTTTTTAGCTAAGAATTTTGGTAAGTTTTTTAAGCTGACGGGTTTGTTAATTACTAAATATAATTTTTATCGGACGCTCCGTTCAAAACCGTTTCAATAAAAATAAAATTTATGATATCATATTTAGCAGAAAACGACTACAGTTTTGGTCGTTTTCATTTGGTCATGGTATTATAAGTATGTTATATTCTGCAGGAAACGACTACTTGTTTTTAAACCAAGATTATTACATGAAAAATAACGTAAGGGAACTTTTTAAAACTTTAGACGTCAATATCTCGAAACTCGTTTTTTATTGTTGGTCTCTTTTTGCAGAACTACGGCCAATTATAAAAAAAAAGTATACTGGATCTACTATTAAACGTAAATATTTCCAAGCAAATGCATTTTGCGACCTGTGATAAGAATATTTAAATAGTTACAATCCTTAGGCAAAAACGATTATGGGAAGTAAAAATGTGCGGATAAGGGAGTAAAAATGTCTAATTTTTGGTAATAAATCTAGAGAAGAAGAATAAAATTAAAAGTAAAAACAATTCCTTTGACCTGATTTGCGGATGAGCCATTACTTCTGGAACAAAGAATCGCGAATAATCTAGAAAGAATCATTAAAAGTTTTTTAAACTTTTTGTGCTAAGGAAATGGAAGTGTCTTCTAAGAGGATCCTTTAACGTCTAGCTAGTGGAATTGATTCCGCGTCGCTTACAGCAAGGCAGCGGGATTAATGTTTGCACTATACGTTCCAGTAATGACGTCATCTGTTTTAGTGGTTCTAGCTCGGTTGCATACATTTCTGTTGTTACATGAAAATCCGTAGTTAACAGGTACATCGATATAGCCGGATCCTTAAGGCTTTGTAATTCTCAAGGCCTTTTGACGGAAGACCAGCGTAATAGCAAGATATATATTTTGCTGTAGTATTATGATGAGTGAATGAATGAGTGAATTTTTCGTCATATTTATTAATTGTTTTTATCAATTGTAAGGCGAAAAATGTATATTTTTTTCTTTTATCACATCGACTAATTGAAATCTTCTACTGCCGCTCCTGTATAGGTAAGATTGCCAACATAAGCCTGAAATGACGTCCTAAAGCTGGCTATATCACATCGTAATATAGCATAATCTACTTACAAATCATTATCTCTCGCTAAGAGTTACATGAGTTATGTTGAATTTTAAATACCTATAGTACTTAAAAAGTGAACTACAACCGTTAAATCAAAACAATCACTTTGTTGATGAAATTGTTAGGTAAGTGTGCGCTTGAAACGGAGAGGCCTTTGCTCAGCAGTGGAATTTGGTGTAGATTGTTAAAAAAAAAAAACAATCGTAAGTATATTGAATAACATTATTACCAAGCTACACATAAAATAATTAAGCTTGTTGCTTCGGTCGCTAAAGAAGGATATTTCTATCTCATTAAAATTTCAAAATGCCTAGCGGTTTTATAATGCCTATCACGTGTAATACTCCTTCGATATATACATAACATATAGAGACTTATGTACATTCTATGTAGTAGAGGTAGAAGAGCAATAAGATCAATCATTGCTATCGAACATCTGCAACGGCTATTGACTTTAAGGTGATAACATAAATTTCAGATATTACGCAATATCTGCAACCATGTATCTGATACTCACTGCGCGCAGTTACGATATGTTATATATGCTTGTAAATGTGCGATGTATAACCCCATAAAGATAGTGCTTAATTAGCTACCGCTGACTTTTGAATACACAAGTGTGGCCGAACAACGGGCACTGATCTTAAGATCGCCAGCATCACCCTCGGAAGCCAGCAGCAAGGCTGCTGACTTTTTGGGAAAGTCGGGTTTGGTTGGATTAGACAGGTAAGGTATAATACGTACAATGGCCTCAATTGTAGAGAGGCTAAGTGCGGAAAAAGACCGGTGAAAATAACTAACAAATTAACGGGCCGCTGGCTGTACGTAGTGGCGGTAGCGGTAGCAGTTGTATCCTATTTATACACATATACATATGGCTGTGTTCTTAAAACGGGATAGCCATAACTGGCAGGATTGTGAAGGAGATCTTACAGCCTGTAGCATAGTGACAGCAAAAGATCAGTGATAAGCTAAGCATTTATATAAATATTGCAAAAAAATGTGTTAATATAGCTATTTTCACCTGACACCTAAAAAAATAGTGGCAATTTTTCCAACGGTAAGATAGCCTCTCTAAAGGATTAAGTTGATACTATCTTGCTCTAAATCTTCATGAAGATAGAGACGGCATCTAAAATACGTATCTGTGTCATAAGCCATACATATTTCAAACAATCCGTAGACTCTTACGGCGAGTTCAAGAAATCCGTACTAGAATGTTATGACAAACGAGGTGAGAATATGAGAACACGGCGGACAATGATAACGTCACGTGTAACTAATAGCGGTCACTGGTGCACGCGGAATTTATACTTTAAGATATCTTTAATATAAACAGTGGATATGTATCACAACGGGTGTGTTAAATGAAATTTTATATAAATCTTCCACTATAGAGAACCTTAATTTTTAAACTCGATATCACATGTTTATTTTTTCAGATCATCAGCCTATTGTAGTCCACTGCTGGACGTAGGCATCCCCCAGAGTACGCCACATGGCTTGATCTCCCGTTTTTACCATCCAGTCACTACCAGCTGTCCACTTTATTATATAGTTACATATATGTGTTTATTCGTTTTTATTATAATAAAACTAATATGGGTACAAAAGGAAATTTTCAATAGCAAACCACACTAGTTTCTCGAGTTCAATGTGATTTCAAAAGAACTATTATATTAGTACAGGAACTACTGAAAAAAAGAGTTATTCAATACCGAATGAAAATGTACATTTAATATCGCAAAAAAGGAAATTGGGTTTTCTCGAAAATGGATATGAATCTCGAGTAGGTACTACAATTCGTTATATTTTTATTTGCTAAACATTAATCATCTCGACGCAGGGAACTGTAAATTTTCGGTAATATTAGCCGCATTGAGTTTTGAACGCAAATACATGAAGTAATCCTAAGAAAAGATGTTGAAAATGTTGAATTGTATCAGGCGTCACTATTCGGAAGTTCAAATCTCTATTGAGGGATCGCCCGCCACCGGGCCCTATACCCTCCGCTGACCCTCGGATCTGCCTACTCATGATCACGAACACAAGACACTACAGTCGCAACGAGAAGCCAGATCCAAGCACCTAGCATGCAACCATAAATACATAGCTGCTAATCCGAAAACCAATTAAAACTTTAATCAACATATGTTTCGCCAACACCCGTGGCATCATCAGGATTAGTTTTCCATGTTAGTTCTATCTACCGAACCAACTAACTAACAACTAAAACCAATGTATTGCAAATCATTTTTATACCCTCAATCAAAATATAAAATAAAAAATGTTAATATCTACATATTAGTTTAGAAATGTAAAATTATTATAGATAAATAAATATTAAAAATATACATTAGTTATTAATTGTTAAATTATTATTAGAAGAAAAATAAATTTATAAAAATATTAAATATATATAAAAAAGACCATATCAAGGTTGTGTTCGTGATCATGAGTAGGCAGATCCGAGGGTCAGCGGAGGGTATAGGGCCCGGTGGCGGGCGATCCCTCAATAGAGTGTTGAAAATGTATTTGATACAATACTAGTCGCCGCCCACGACTACGTCCGCGAAAACTTGAAAATTGCCTACCGTCTTTTCCATTTTGAAATTTCGGAAAAATTATTTCTTATTAGATATCTAGGATGAAATAAAAATATATTTTTCCATATGTTACATTTAAAAATAATATCAGTTACCTACTACTATTTACCTCTGTTGCACATATCTCGATAAAATAGGTATGTATTTCGTAGTACCTACAATACAATTTTCTCGTCTAACTTGTATGACTATGTATAGATACCTTATTTATATAGCACAACATCAACGCGGAATATTGCAACATTTTCAAAATTGAGTAATAGTAGGTAATACGTTTTAAAAAAAAAAATTAATCAATTCTTATGTATTCTTACGTAGCATTTCGAGTAATCTGTATATAAAAGTTCAAAGAATTATTTTATAGTCATTGCTAGAAGTATAAAGAAGGTTCGTATGTGACATGGTTCGTTTCATACTAGACGCTGAACGTTTCTCCGTGCTTTCAAGACAAACTGCTATTCAAAGACACAATGAGAATGTCTGAATACCTATGTAAAATGCATATTTTACCGAGTAAGATGAATAACTGCACTTTTGTTATTTGCTATTCATATTAGGTGAATTATATACAATATATAATTAGGTAGTTTTGTGGAGCGAAGACTAAAATTTATAATAATCAATCAATAATAAATTAAACAATAGTATTTGTAAAATTTTGTATAATTTAGTTAAAGAGATAATTTATTTACTTTGGAAATGTTATCATGGCACAAGACCCCATGGATCTTAGTGGCACTAGGTCTATGTGTTGTGAAGTGTGTGCAAATTATTTTAGTTATGTATATGTTGCAACTAAAATTTAATTTCCACGTGAAAAGAAATAATTAGCATTAAACATTTTGGACAGCTTGATTCTGCTAGCATACATATAGGAGTACACAAGACTGTGTTCTCAAAATTAAAAAATGGGATAGCCAGAATTGCAGAAGCGTCAATTCATAAATGAGAATGAGGCTAGAAAACTATTAGTAAAAAGTGGCGCTTAATTTTACAGAAAATTTATTTTCTGAAACATTTTCTCAATAGATGAGATAGGATTTAAAAACTATATCCTGAATGTGCTTAGGTCCTAATTTTAAAGTGGCATATTAAACCCGACTTAATACTCGTAAATAAAATGATACGAGGAAAAATGTAATATCTATAAAGTAAGTGCATAAACTACTTACTAAACAAAATTCAGTGATCCATTGTACACATCCTGATGCTATTGAAGGAACCTATTCAATATAGGCTATATGGGATTAGGAAGAGAAATCCTAAGATGAACGTTGGCACCATCCATACGATTCTATGCTTTACCTATAATATATTAGGTGCATTTATCACTTCCTAGTGAAATGTTCTAATGCCCTTTTGAAAGTAAATAGGACTAGGTTGATTATTTACGAGATATGTAGCTCTAAGCTTAATTTGAAAGTGATACGACAAACTACTAAATGCTTCATTGCAGCATGCATTTTAATGATGGAACATACAGGGTGTGTGTGACAGCTAGGCCAATACTGAAATACTGAATAAGTACCATTGTTTTGAGTTATACAACGTGTTACAACTCGCAGGAAATGCATTTTTAATTTGATTATCCGCAATGTTTGCTTTCCGTGTTAATTGTATGGGGCGATCCTGTGACTAGTTAAATAGCTACATTGTTGTTTTTTGAATCACTTGTGATTCTCCATTGGGGTTGATCAGTTAATGGAACTTTTTTGACCGCAAGTTTTTTTTAAGTCATACATAGTTTAAAATTTTGTTTTTAAGTCAAAATCTTAGGCCTACTTAAATGAACGAAACAATTTTTTCCTAAAAAAGTGTCGGAAAAATTTAGAATTTTCCTGCGAAAATTTTCAGTAGTTTTCGCCTCAGAATCATAGTCTGAAGTCGCTATATCAATATTTGCCTGGCAGTCACAAACACCCTGTATAGAAACAAATTCCTATATTTTTCTTACCAATTCATATAATAGTACCCTATACCATATTCAAGTTTTCCTAAAAAGGCTTTTAAGTTACAAATAATCATATTTTCAATAATTACCATACGCACCTACATAAGTACATGCATAAAAATCATGCCTCTTTCCCGGAGTCGTAGGCAGAGACTGATCACGGATCTCCACTTGCTACGTTCCTGACACACATCTTTCGCTTTATTTACTTTCATTATATTACTCATATACAATATTCTATTATATTCATAATATTCAATATAAACAGATGGTACAAATAATAATTATGTATATCTTCTGTATAGGTATACCTAATACTCATATATGATCACTTTTACGTTTAAAAGATATTAGGTTAGGTTAGTACAACATTCACAAACCAAGCAAGATCAGCTCCACCATACAGGTGTCTAGTTTAACACTGTTTACATTTATTGGAGCTTATATCATAACAATAGGAGTTAATATCCCTTGTATACCAGGCCATCAGAGGATCTCCTGGTTTACCAAGACAAGTGAGGTGTCACTTGACTACGGGTGGGCAATTTCCTCACTAATGAGAATTTTCTGGATGCACCTCGGACATACTAAACTACCTGAGTATACCCAGTATATGAAGCTAACATTGGACGGCCAATTGGTGTAGTTGGTAGAAACCTTGTCCACCGCATCATTAGATCCTGGATTCGAATCCTGGTAGGTTGACATAAATTGTGATGGATTATAGATTTTTGGGTGTCATGTGTGTTTCTATACTATGTATATCTCAGAGATCTTAGTGTGAGTGTAAATGAGTTGTAAAGTATGGTATTAAAAAATATACAAACAAAGATATCAAAATCCCAATGTTTGGTGAACTATAGATTAAATATTAGTGTGCTTTGAATGCCTAAACTTTTTAAACATTTTTATGGGCATAATTTTACATTGGTATTATGTTTTGTGACTTTTTATTCCTAGAAAACCATATTTGTAACTTCGAATCATCTTTCCAATAATTATTTCTTCCAAAGGAAGTTTAATGAAATGTTTTTTCTTCCATAAATGTTCCTTTCCCGTATATAAAAATATAAACTACTTAACTTAAAATTTTAAATAATGATTTTTTGGATCAATTTATAGTGAGTCACAATCATTACATATTATTTTTAACAAATAATTTATTTCATAATAGGCTCATAAGCCATACTGTTTAGGTATACAAAATAAAGAATAAGAATATAATTTCATGAAAACGAGAAGTTTAACTTGATATTATCAATGAACCGAAAAATAAGCGTAAACAGATGGAAATGCCCTTTGAAAATTTGGTCGTTTTATGCTTTTTATAGGCTTATTTGCTTTACAATATCTAATAAGTATTTTGGTAAACAGGAAGAAACAAGGAAAAGAGTATAATCAAGAAAAAATAAGCTACTATAATATAGATAAACCTTAGTTTAGCCAAATAAGGTGCATTCTAACCTAAATTATTTATGTGAAGCTTTCACAATTTGGACTCTAGTCTTAACATTTGTCACAGGACGATATATTATTGTATTTGTGCCCCATAAGCGGCTGTAGGCTTTCTGTTATCACCCTTACCACGTGGATCTTAAAACTTATAACAGGCGTGACTTTACTTAAGGTACGAGTATGTAACCTATATTGACAATGGAATCTCCTTTATGATCTTGCAGTTCTGGCTACCCCATTTTTGGAACACGGCTGTGTGTTTTATGTTATACATATTACAGTTCGATATACATTGAAACAGGATAAGACACAAGTTCAAACAATTACTTCCCAGACTCTTTAATGTATAGGCAGTCCTTTTGAATACTGCAAGCCATGCAGTCAAAGGACCCAACAAGTACTGAATGCAGCGAATTTGCAACTAACTTTGTCGGATCTTGACGAATTTGCCTTGTCAGTTTTACGTTTCTCATGAAATTTATACCAGCAACCGACATTCTGCTTGAATTTATAGCAGCAACCGACATTCTGCTTGAATTTACTGTAAATGTTAAATGAGGGACTAACCTAATATAAGGACTGATAATAAAAATGAGACAAGAGTAATGCATTGTAAGAGTAAGGGAATAATAGTTTATTTTTATGAAAGATGTATTAAAAAGTTTTTATTAATATTTGTAACAAAACTATAAATATAAAAATAACTACTAAAATATAATGTATGACTCACATTAAACATCAGCCTATTGCAGTCTACTGCTGGACGTAGGCCTCCCCCAGGGCACACTACAAGGCTACTGCCATAGGGGGTTTTAGGTTTGAAGTCCGCAAGTCTATAATATTTTTAGACCACATCATATTTCTTATCCATCATTTCTTACAATATTCTCTTAAGGGATGCATTACCAAAAAATTAAGCTATAAAATAATGTGTAATAAAATTACATACATACAGTACGATAGTTTCAGTTCATTCAAAATCAGTTTATATGTAACCCAAAGAGCTGTCTTTCACTGAATTTCGGCAGGGTATTACGATGCTTTGCGGAAGGATTTCCTCTAATCTCTGAACCGCCCGCGATGAGGTGCTGTAGTCGCTGGGTACATATTGATAGGCCTTTCCATAAAGGAATGACAATGTAGAGATGCTGCTTAAATAAAGATCGGTGACCAACCACGGAAGAGACTTGGAGCAGGGGCTTGACAAGTTTATACACATACAGCTTTGTTTATAAAAGCTTCAATTTAAAAAAACCTTTCTTGAAATAAGCTTTTATTACATATTTTTTAATAAAATTAAATGATCAAACAAACGAGCCCAAGCTCGATAGGGTTACGTCGTTTAATGACGGAGTCCCTATGGCCACCTTCCAGCTCTATCATTAGATCAGCTCTATATCATAATAATATTACATTGTCACTCGATTTTCCTACCTATATATACATGCATGCAAAATTACGGCCGAATCGGAAACCGGGAAGTGGTTCAAATTTAACTTGCAAGATTTGGTTACAGACAACGGGACGGATGAAACTAAATAAAAGCTTATAAAAATGGGATAGCCTAATTTGTAGGATCACAAAGGAAATTCTAAAGCCACGTTTAGTCCAGCGAGGCAAAATGTAAAATATCAGTGCTAGCTCATCGCCTAAGAGAACGTTTATCCGAAGAAAATGGTATCATCGCTATGCAGATGACATTTGCAGCATGGTAGACTAGACAAATGTTAACAAGTGATTAGCTCACATCGGGCTACGTTGTCTATGATGGTAATTCATACTTTAACATTGAATACCTATCGTATCCCTTATTTAGTTTATTTTGTTCCCAATGTAGCATACTCGTACAAGACACGATACGAACCAATACCATTTCATTCGTACAACGACGTCTCAGTTTTATATGGACAGACAATGTCGCCACCTCTTCTTTATTCCTTCTTCTATGGACAGGCATGTCTACGCTGCTCGCTTATTAATAAGCTAGGAACAATATTCCATTGCGTAAAGGTTGTAAATATCATAATTTACACGTTAAATTGATTAACAAATTATGTTAATACTCAGTGACAAGTCAATTTCTCTTAAAGCGGCATTGTGTCTGGAAATGAGATGTCGCTTTTTAATTCTTACAGCGTGGCGGTGTAAAGCTTCTACAATAGAAATGGTTATGGTTATATGTACTACAATTTTGGAATATTTACTCAGTGTTTTCCATACGGATTAAGGTACCCAAGTGTTTTTAAATTGTTACCGATACTTATTTATTTTTTCTATTTTATAGAGTTTTCACAGATACATCTCTTGGGATAGATCTTGGGTCAGTGGAGGGTCAGTGGAGGGTGTAGGCCAGTGGTGGGCGAACTCTTATTGAAAACACCAATAGTTAAGTTTTGAGTATTAATTAAAATATAAACTGCAAAGCATAGTACCTGATTCTCTTAATGTTTGTTTAACGATAAAATAAAATATCTACGATTAGGAAAATTCAATTTCCTGTCATAAGCGTATGTATATTATGTTAAGACCTTGACGTGTAGGTAGATCGTATTTCTTATCATAAACATCGTTCTCTAAGTTTTTAAAACTAGTTTACGTACACACTCTACTCCCCAAGAACTTCTAATATATATTTCCGTACTACGTGGTACGTGACAATAGAGGCCCGGCCTCACTTGACACCTGACGGGCTTCGCGTGACGACAAAGATTATTGGCACTGTAAATCAACCAGATTGGACACGTACACTAACCAATATATCACTAGAGAACGAAATTTTCGGAGATAGGTTGCATGCTTGTTTTCCATGAAGCTGCGCAAAAATAGCAGCGTAAATACGCGAGCAACAGCTGTTGATCAATAAATTGAGCATGCCATTAGTTAAAATCTATACATATAATAAAAATGTAACGGATCGCTGACTGTACATGGAAGATATATGAGAAAAAATATTATAGGAGACTTTATCAACGCAATAGAACCCAAAACGATGATTTTTTGAATTTTTGTCTGTTTGTCGGTTTGTCTGTTTGTCTATGCGTGTGTGCACGCTAATCTCAGAAACCGCTGAACCGATTTCGATGCAGTTTTCAGGAATATATTGTGACAGGTCCCACTTAACATATAGGCTACTTTTTTATTATTACAAGCTTTTATTTAACTTGCAATGTATATTTGTTCGGGTGAAATCTTACAACTCAATTTTAAGGCACTTGCCCTCGACCGATTGGGCTGAAATTTGGTGAGCACGTTCAGTTCGGATGACAATGCATGATTAACAGTGTGACGTCATTCTAAATCCAACATGGCGGCATACCCACAATGGCGGACCAATTATTTTTAATGCATTCCTACAATATGGGTATCAAATTAAAGGGCTAGCTGAGAGTAACTCGAAAAAAATGTGACGTCACTCTTAATCCAATATGGCGGACTTCTAAAACTTGAAAATCTATTTTGAAACAGATATTTTTAGTATAAAATAAAATTTAGGTAAAAAAACCTTTTTAAAAACAAGCTTTTATTTAAATGCGCTAAAAAGAAAAAATAAACTTTTACACTAAAACTTTTACTGTTAATTTATAACGTCATTTCAAATTTAACACATTTGACACAATTTATATGTTATAAAAGCTTGTCGCGACATTTAAGTACTCGTATTTACGTTCTTACTTTTAAATGTTTATTAGGCAGCATCTTTGTGTTGATGTTTCAGATTTTCCCATATTGTTCCCACGCATATCGAAGAAATATCCGTCGACCCTTCCAGAGCTTCGTGTAGAAGAGTAAGAGAGTAATATACAACAGGGTTCGCCCCGGTGCCCCAAGGTGGTATGTTCACGACATCATGTCATCATGCCACTCAGTCCTCGGCACGGCCTCACCTTGACTTATTAAAAATTTAAAACTAAGAAAGTAAATACGAGTACTTAAATGTCGCGACAAGCTTTTATAACATATAAATTGTGTCAAATGTGTTAAATTTGAAATGACGTTATAAATTAACAGTAAAAGTTTTAGTGTAAAAGTTTATTTTTTCTTTTTAGCGCATTTAAATAAAAGCTTGTTTTTAAAAAGGTTTTTTTATTTTTATTACAAGCTTTTATTTAACTTGCAATGTATGTTTGTTCGGGTGAAATCTTACAACTCAATTTTAAGGCACTTGCCCTCAACCGATTGGGCTGAAATTTGGTGAGCACGTTCAGTTCGGATGACAATGCATGATTAACAGTGTGACGTCACTCTAAATCCAACATGGCGGCATACCCACAATGGCGGACCAATTATTTTTAATGCATTCCTACAATATGGGTATCAAATTAAAGGGCTAGCTGAGAGTAACTCGAAAAAAATGTGACGTCACTCTTAATCCAATATGGCGGACTTCTAAAACTTGAAAATCTATTTTGAAACAGATATTTTTAAGCAATTGAGTAGGGTGAAGTCATTAGAAGGGCTCCTCATTAAAGAGCTGGACTGTTCAAAATTAACTGGCAAACGACCTTGCAATAATGATGCGTTGAATGAGATGAACAGACTTAGGAACTTACCAGGTGAAAACTAAAAAGTATAAAATAAAATTTAGGTAAAAAAACCTTTTTAAAAACAAGCTTTTATTTAAATGCGCTAAAAAGAAAAAATAAACTTTTACACTAAAACTTTTACTGTTAATTTATAACGTCATTTCAAATTTAACACATTTGACACAATTTATATGTTATAAAAGCTTGTCGCGACATTTAAGTACTCGTATTTACTTTCTTAGTTTTAAATTTTTAATAAGTCAAGGTGAGGCCGTGCCGAGGACTGAGTGGCATGATGACATGATGTCGTGAACATACCACCTCGGGGCACCGGGGCGAACCCTGTTGTATATTACTCTCTTACTCTTCTACACGAAGCTCTGGAAGGGTCGACGGATATTTTTTCTTCGATATGCGTGGGAACAATATGGGAAAATCTGAAACATCAACACAAAGATGCTGCCTAATAAACATTTAAAAGTAAGAACGTAAATACGAGTACTTAAATGTCGCGACAAGCTTTTATAACATATAAATTGTGTCAAATGTGTTAAATTTGAAATGACGTTATAAATTAACAGTAAAAGTTTTAGTGTAAAAGTTTATTTTTTCTTTTTAGCGCATTTAAATAAAAGCTTGTTATTAAAAAGGTTTTTTTACCTAAATTTTTATATCGGGAAAATGTTTTTATCCCGGATAATTTTGACATTTTGTTTTTTCTGTAGTACACGCGGATGGAGTCGCGGGCATCCACTAGTACGAAATAAAACTTTGGAATAAAAAGACATTTTATTCGAGAGACGAGTATATAGTTGTTAGGGTTTTAGATATTTCAACTATTATTTGATCAGTAGTCAAGCTTTCTCTTGGTCAAAAACATCATTGGTCTAAAATACCTTAAACCGAACGACTATGTCGTTGGGGTTTTAGATGTTTCAACTATTTACAAACAATGGCTGAATAAATTAGGGTTAGATTAGAGTAACCTTTTTTCAGTAGCTCTTAGGGACTATCATTTGATTAGTAGACAAGCTTACTAATAGTCAAAAACGTAATAAAAAACTAATAGTATGCTCAACTACTGATCTTTGGTGTCCAACTGGATTGCTACCTTTACTCTAGGGTATCGCACGCTTTATATGGCGCGTAATTTGCGCTATATTTTCCAAGGTGATTTAAAGCTATCGACTATCAGTTTATGTAAATAGCTCCCAATACACTAGTTACTGGTTAGAATAAACAGCAGACTGCGCTCTAATTTAGCTAATAAAGCGGTAGCAATTCACACTTGTAGAACTTTTGGATAGAGTGGTGCTCAAAACTTTTTTAATGAAGGCAAGGACAAAATAACCACACCAAATTTACCCGTGGGTTTCCCGAAGGTGGGCAGCATAGCACAGCTCATAGTCCCAAAAATCACACTGGGTCACCAGCCCTCGTGCCCAGCATGGTGACTATAGGCTAAACCCCCAAGTTTAAAAAATATTATGTTTAAATATATCATTAGTATTTTTAATCTATAAAATTACACTTAGCAATCACGTTTATGTCTTTTGGAATTCCAAATATGAACTTCAAAATTATACATACATATATATAATCACGCCTTTATCCCTTACGGGGTAGGCAGAGCACCAAGGGCCGATAGGACCACATGGTGCCACTTCTGACCAATTTTGTGGGTATAGTTGGGATGTACAAGTTCGGTTAGTTCAAAATTATACACACACTTTTAGCTTATAAAAGTAGAATATTTAATTAATAGTCCCGTCAAGTCTAGGAATATTTAAGCAGGAGCGTCTAGCTACGTCTAGACCATCTACAAGATCAAAGAGTGTCAAAAACGACGACAGAATATTAAAGATTTTAAAACGATATCTTAGCCATATACATTTATTTTATTAAAGTGAGTAGTTAGGTACTATACTCACCATTAGTCCATACTAGAGTACATTGGCGATTATTTGAATGTACTGTCTAGTTCTTTTAAATGGCAAAACTTTCGCAAAAGGGCAGTTTCCAATATCACTTCATATTATAAAACAAACTTGCTACCCGCTGTCTGTCTGTCTCTTAAAACTAGGCAACGAATTTTGAAGCGGTTTTTAGTAACGTAATATTCTTGTTAAGGGCAGTAAGGACCTCCTTCATGATCATGTAGCTCTTGGTAACTCTAATTATGGTAACAGCCGTGTAAATATGTATGTATGCTCGTACCGCGTTTGTCCTAGTATTGAAATTTGCATAAATCAGGTTAAACATCGAGCATCATATTCGAATTGTGGATTGAGTACCTAATAGTTGAAACGGAGAATACTTCAAGTGCTGTTAGAAGTGAATACTCAAAACGTGATATGCAGCTCCCAGTGAATTGTGTCCCATTTGCTGTTTTCTTATCCAATATCTATTCCTTACACTGTCACAGTCACGGCTACTTACTATCGGATGATAATAAATCTCTGTAGTATATCCCGTCGAAACTGCACACTTTTTAGTTCGATACTAAGCTTCAGTTGACTAAACTATTTCCTAGAGTAAACTATTTGTCGTACAAAATTAGCTCGTGACTCGTATTTTGTGCCAAGAAAAAAGGATTCTGCAGTTTTAAAACTTTGCAAGTTTTAAAAACTACTCAAGTAGCATACAAAGTTTGTAGCTAGGTTGCTATTTTAGCGAAAACGTTGAAAAACATTAAAATCTCTAAATAGTTTAGTTATTACTTTTACAGAATTCCAGATTAGGTTTACAGAATTCCAGATTTCATTGACATTAAATATCAGTGACATATCCATTGGCAACCGGAATCTGCTTTCCTTAGGTCTTCATTCTAAGGGTAGCAGCTTCTATTCCAAGATTCAAATCACCTAACGACAGATATCTCTGATGCGAGATCACACGTTTAAATTTCACGGATCAATGTATTCCGTGGCAACGATAAGTACGTATAACGGTTCTATCTGGGATTCCTAGGACATATAGAAACTGGAAATACTATTTATGCGATCAAGTGATCAAATCAGAAAGTACTGGAAAGTTCAGATTATTTTTTCTGGAATTTTTTGTATATTTTCTTTAAGGATTAGCGGATGTCCGCGAATTCATCCGCGTGAACTTTACAGCTTATGGCCTTCCCCGTACTCCCTACATGACAGAAGCTTGCTTGTGTAAGTAACGCCTGAAACAAACAATCTTACTTTCGTATTTATAATGTCATTACTTACCCATAGGAAATTACTTCAAATTATGTGTTTATATTATGAAGCGAAGAAAAATATATAAAATGAATTATCGGCCAGTGAAGATATGAAAAAAATACTTTAATGTAACCACACACTGCCAAACCTACGTCATTCCTTCAGATAACCAAGAAAAAGTCGTTGAATAGTTTCAGTAACTTTAACTCCACATTGGAGTATTCGATATCTGGTGCGAGCACGCGTCGGCATTCCCGAACCTCGAGGGACGTGACTCTCCAGAAATATTTGTGCTCTCACCTTCGAGCGTGCTGAGTCTAGTATTAAAATTTACGATATGCGGACTTATTGTTAAGTCTGATATAGACTAAAATACGTAAATATGAAGCAAGATGCGTAAGGTACCTACGAGTATACGGATACCAGCTGTATTCGCGAAATTATTTCCAAAGCAACTTTTGAGTCTCACCATGGTCCTACCCAAACCTAATCTATCAAGTATTTACAATCTTTATAGATATTTGTACCTGTGGGCTAGTCTCGGATTGTCATGGATGCAGCCACGTAAACTTAGTTCACGCACAATAGCTCCTAAATGTTGCACAGCCATTACAAGTCACTGTTTTAAATACATACCTTTTTACGACCTATCAATCGAGACTCATTAAATGAGAATGATAACAACCTTTTCAAATGATATTTATAAGAACGTGCATGACGTGCATACTCTAAAGCAAAAATAAATAAAATGTCAGACAAACCGTAAACAAATCGTTTTGAAATTTAAAACGGATAAACTTTTTTAACTTTTGGTTGATTCCCTAAAGGCTCGCTGACCTTTCATAACATTATTTTTTTGGAGAGCGTAACCTATTACAGGTTATTTAAAGGCAGCTGTGGTTAATGTAAAACAAAATGAAATATATTAAAACCTTAGAGTAAAGATTCGCTCCGCTCTGAGACCTATCATTAATCTAAGATTAAAACCATGTAAAATCCTTTCGTACTCTGCCCCAAAAACGAGTCATATGCCTATACTATTGTCAATCTCCATACGACTACTGGCAGGGCAGCTACCCTCAAGATATTGGTGAAAGAAATTTACAAATATAATTTGGATACAAATTCAGATCCCAAGACACATAAATCTTAGTATGCAAGATAATATTTTAAACGCGCAAACAATCATGAAGGTTTCTACCCAGCAATGGGACACGTCAGACCCAAAGTAATGAGTTATTTATAAAGTGACGACCTCTCTTTGTTAAAATATTTAGAATACACGAGACACCATTATTATTTAAACTCACGCAGCAGCACCGCCATTTTGATTTAGTTATTTTTGAGTTCTTTGAAAAAGTTAGAGACCTATTATCTCATTTCTTAATATTCAAATAGTAATTCTAAGTTGAGGAAGTTGGTACTTTTGAATAAGTGATATAGCCTTGTAATTATTGTTTAACTTTTATCAAAGATTTATAAGTATAGGAATCATCTCAAAACATTGGTTATCTTTTAGCTCTGATTTTCTTTTAGTCTTTGATTTATTTCTAGTTCATTACTACGAAGAAATGTTGCCTAATTGTGACGATATTAAAATTTCATGTTCCCAGAAACAGGTTAATGAAAGAATTTCTTCGTAAACTCGACTGGGGAACCAACTACAAAATTATACAGCAATCTGCGCCGACTGAACCTAAAATAAAATTTCGCCGTACAGACTTTATGCTAATTTTCCGGTCGATTATGAGATTAAGTCGGGTGTGAATTACTAGCATTACTTTTGTAAAGGCGAGAGAGAAAAAAACTCGTTATACCGGCCTGTTGTTCTTCGGGTGATTACATTGCGCGAGAAAATCCCCTGGCGCTTTTCTAGTGCCTTCAACGGTTGGTCGGCGGTTTCGCAATTTAGTTGGAACGGGCGATGAGAAAAATTTGCGGTGATGGCGAACGGGAATGAGACGCGAGGACGCTTGCGCGGGGCGAACGCGGCAGCCGGTCGCTTCGTCCCCGCAGTATACCGGCCTCGCGACGCGATTAGCCCGCGCCTGTGGCGACGCGCTCCGACACCCACCGGACACCAAAACTAATTGATTTACACCAAAACACTACCCCCACCTCACCACCCCCGAGTGCAAACTTTTGTGCGTCATATAATAAACTTTAACTTTGCAACTTTTCGCGGACTCGGGTCCTGACGTGCATGTACAAACAACTTTTATGCTAATAAAAGAAACTTGCAAGAGTAATCTGTCATAGTAAAGTGACACGGGAATGAGCGATGGTAAATACGCGTTCATTGTGCTGGTAACTAAATGCCGAGTCACGGACGAAACAAGCTAATGGATTCGTTTCATAATTCAGCGTAAATAGAATACCGGAGCTCATGAAGAATTCAGTTTGAGTAACCTAGTTACGAGTACCAGCGGTGACAAAGTTTCAAAGAGATTTTTCACCGTCAGAAAAGAATGGGCATCGTTAATCACCATTTGCAGTAATTGTCTGGGTAAGTGAGGTTTCTACAACATTTAGTTTTAATCAAGGAAGCATACTCAAAGTGCTTTAAAGCATGTGTGGGTGGAGAGAGGTCGTAATCTTAATTAAGATCTATTGTGTAAAATTTCGCCGCTTTTCATCGCATCAGCCGTTGTTTTGTAAAGCACTTAGCTTGCGGTTGTTTTGAAATTACTTAGACTATACAAGTTTGAATTAATATGTATGACGTATTTAATTATATCTTTAGCTAAACATGGCGTATATACATATACAGGGTGTGACAAAAGGGGTATGTAGTGTAAGCGAAAAACTATGTAAATAAAAGGAACCTAAGTACCTAAAAAATTTCAGACTGTAAATTACATGTTTATTTTCCAGATAGTATGGAGAATTCCTAAACAACTCAGGAATGTTCACACAATCTTGAAAGTAAACATGTGATTTCGAGTCTCAAATTTTGGAAATAGGTTCTATACAGTGGGCTATTTATAAAGCTTTTCGCTTAACATACCCTTTCTGTTACACCCAGTATAGTAAATCTTGCTATTAAATTTTCTACTTCTGGTTTTAGATATAGGTAAAGCAAGGCTGACTTAGCACTTAAATAGAACATTATTATGTGTCAGTGGTCGCTCAAATTTACAATTAAGGTTTAAACCTTAAACCTACCTTTATTTAAATATAGGTAATGCAACTAATGATAACCTAATATTATCTTTCAGATTTAAGCCGTTTAGCCTAATTAGCTAAAGGCTCGAAGGTCAGCAAGGTTACCTAAAAAGCCTTCAATTAGGCAGACTGTTTTGACTACTAGACATATAGACGAGTTACCTATACTTGTTCATTACTATGTTTAAAAACGTAGTGACTGCTCCTTCAAATATTGCCGGGTACACTTTTTAAAATTTTTAATACATTAAACAAAGGGTGACAAACAGAATCGTAATTATTGCCTCTGTTTTTCCACCCATCCATCCGCAGTTGTAGCGCTTGAATACAAATAGAAAGAAGATCGTCATGGCCGGCCTTTAAAGCCGTTATCATAGCGAAAATTACAAGTTACAATCTATAGATACAATACAAGATCATAAAGAAGATCTATTGCAGCCACGTTTAGAATAGCGGGGCTTAATGTAAATTATCAGTAGGTACAAGATACCAGTTCATCCCCTAAGAGAATGTCCCTAAAGCCCTAAGTCGACTCTTACGACATGCACGTAAAGAGATATAGTTGATGTATTCTAGTGAATGTTAGTTTTTTATAGTAGTTCTTCAAATTATGTTCAAGTAGCCGAGTAATATATTGCACATACTGATACAAACTAATGAGGGTCTGTCAAGAACGCACAACCCTCGACATTTGGGCTCGGGTGAAGTTGGACGAGTATTTACTCGTATTATGATCTTGACTGTATTTACCTACTCAGAAAGGGTATAAACGGAAAATTTATTACTACATCACGAGCACTCAATGTAAATTATTTATCTCTCAACATTTTTTGCTTAGTTTACGAAATATTACCGAATGGAAATGGAACACTGTCTGGAATTGAATTCTTTTATTCTGTGCAGTGTAATTGATACTAGACAAAGAAAACCACAAATTTTTTACATGTATGTCTATGTTTCTCAAAGGCTCAATTCAACCTTATACGGTTCGGTGCTCATATGAGTAGCTATGAACTTTGAAGACAGGATTGTTTCCATATGGAAGCAAGATGTTACTCTTCACTATCTATAGAGGCGGCTATCGGTTTCATAACGATTCAGAAAGTTGGAACCTGTGATTCCTATCTTTTATTTTTTTATGTATTAACTTACAGTTCCTTCTATCCAGGATACAAGGCCTTAGATATCTTATGATACACTAATAGTCATGAAGAATGACCAAATATAGAGGCTATGTGAGAAGTCTGCCCAGACAGACAAATAGAAATATAACCTAGCTGAATCCTATCCCATATTTACTTGGTCTAAATAGAGGCAATTCACAAAATGAGACATTTGTGTCAGTGTCTGCACGTGCTGCTGCCACAGCTCTCGGGAGATATCTAGAAAAATGTTTATAAATGCGAAAAAAGCCCTGTCTTTTTAAAGTTAACAGCAAAGCGGCTGAATGGATTTTAATGAATTGGGGTATACACAAGTAGTAAAATGTCCAAGAAAGGGCTAGAAACGTTTTTTTTTTTCCAAAAATCATAATTATTCCTGTGGGGCTCTACTAGTTAATCTTACATCAGTTAGTCACCTAGTTAGCTAGCATACAGCGATATTATGCTGAACGTGGCTCTAGGGTCTCCTATATGATTCCACAGTTCTCGCTTTCCCATTTCGGGAACATAACAGTGTTTACTCGGATCTGGTTTCTCATCGCGGTTGTAATTGCCGCTGTAATCCCAATCATGAGGCGTCCAATTCGAAGGTCATCAAGGGGGTAGGTATTGGTATATATATATAGGTAGCCAAAACTTAAAGATCATAAAGTAGATAGATCCCCCAGCCCCTTTTAGAATATCACGGACAGTTGTAAATTTGTTAGCTTATTGCATGAGAGAATTCCCTAGTAGCAGTGGTATAAAATTCTAAGAAAAATTGTAAGTAAATTTTATTATTTACGAAACAATCATTATGTGCAATTTCCCGGAGACTAACTAAATAACTAAACATCAACCAACCAACCATATGGGACCATTATTAGTTCGCTAATCTTATAAATAGGATAGCTATCGCCATTTTCGATATATGCGAAATTGCCAAAGGGATTCTCCTAATTACTTCGGGGGGTTTACACACCAGAAGACGAAGGGGTCTCATTAAGGGGGTTGACATTTGACTGACATCTAATCGAAATGCTCCTTGGCGATACGGCAGGTATTTGCATGGCTTCACTTAATAACAATTTGGTGAAATACAAGCATACTCGTATGCCTAGCTAGGTAAACGGAAATAACATACAGGCAATATTTTAATAGAACTTTCCCTTGATTCCCTTAAGGATTCGAGTTTATATTTTGAAGTACTTTGTTTTTCATCGATAAAAGAACCATTTTTAATGGTTGATTATATTTGTAGTTTAAATCGACGATTATACTATACCTTGTCCCATTACTGCCCTTATATTGATCCTCATAAGGAGTAATGATACAGAGGTAAAAGTTCGAAAATACACTGGATCATGATTACAACATTTTATATGTTATCCTTGATTAACGCAATTGCTTAATTGAACTTGATAACACAATAAATTTTTCGCGGTTCCTACTTGTACGACAAATCTTTTACAAATGGCGCCGATAACGAAAGATATAGGTATACTGTACGCGGTATCTCGGGAGGTGGATTTGTATAGTTGTTCACTGGCAGAATTACGGTTACAAGGTATTTGTCTTGCTAGCATAGTAAGTGTAATGAGCAATTAATAAGTAATTGAAGTAATTATTTATTGGTTGTTTTACATATTCGTTTTTTTTTTTTTGTAATATTGTTATATTATATTATTGTGTAATACTAAGTTTCATGTTTGTTGTTATGTTAATCGTTTTTATTATTTCACTAGTGGACGCCCGTGACTCCGTCCGCGTGGACTACAGAAAAAATAAAATGTCGAAATTATCCGAGATAAAAACATTTTCCCGGGATAAAAAGTAGCCTCTATGTTAAGTGGGACCAGTCACAATACATTCCTGAAATGGGTTGAGCTGTTTTTGAGATTAGAGTGCACAAACGCACAGACAAACAGACAAAAAATCCAGAAATCATTCTTTACTTCATTCATTTCTACATTCGGGTACTATTGCGTTGATAAAGGTCTCCTATAATATTTTTTCTCATATATCTTCCATGTACAGACAGCGATCCGTTATATTTTTATTATATGTATATACAGGGTGATTTTTGGTCGTTAACGTTCCCGAAAACTACGGAATCTCCTCATCATCACGATCATTTTTCTCCATGGAAGCATACCTGGGAAGTGTCTGGTTTCCAAAATATTAGGGTCCAAAGTTGAGTAAATAGACTGCGTTTTTCTGCATAAGTGCACATTGACGCGTGTAGCAAGGATTTTTCACGAGAAATAATTAATATCTGTCTATGAAAAAACTAGCATAAACACTGGACACTATAAATTTCGCACGACAAAGTAATAAAAAAATGACATTGTTTCCCAGCATTTTTTCTGCCATAAACTTACTTTATTTGATGTATAGAGTACGTACCCTTCGTTAAGAGTGGCAACGAAGAAACACTCTGTAGATGGCATATTGGTGTATACTGTCACGCTGTAAAATTATTATTTTAAATAAATAAATAATGCATTTTTTTAGTTTTGATGTGTTCTGATTTTATGTTTATTGAAATATTCATTCATTTGGAATATGCGAGCCCAAAATCAATGACACTCTTAAATATAATTGCGGTCCTTCTATTAAATTTATCAATAATAATATTAACCTCAAAACCAATATTTCCGCCGCAAATAATTATACAGAAAAAACGCCGTACTCATTGTGTATGAAATTAATTAATGTAACTTTATTTCTCACCGCCGAGTTATCCAAAATATGCTTTCTCTTAATGAGGCCCCGGAACGTACTAAATAGAAACATCCTTGCCAGTTGGTATAAAAAGCTGACTTATTTAATTATCTTAAATAGCCAAAGAGCTTTTGCATTAATGAAAAAGGTTTTTGGATTCATGAAAATTATATTTTCTTTATAAACATCTGCTTTAAGGTAACGTGCGCACTGCGATAAAACGTAATTGATTAACGCCATCTGCAAATTAATAACAAAAAGCTATTCATAATTTTTGAAAAATGCAAGTTATTTTTTAAAGATTAAAAAAATTCCGCTAATTAGATCCAGTTGTTCGATCACTAGTTAAGCTTGGTATTGGTGAAAATATGTCAAAAATTGTAGTTTGCCTTAAACTGTATTATTATAATTATTTATTTATATATTCATACACTTCGATATAAAAACATATTTGTCGCATTGTTGCAAAACCATTTTCATAGTTTATCTGCAAGTTTAAATAAATAAAAATAAAATAAAAAATAAAATAAGATCAATAAAATACTTTTTTAGCTTAATTTTATATTGGTTTTTTCTTTTTATATCCTGTAGTTCCGGTGGCAGCGCGTTTATAAGGTATGGTAGACGCTTCTTGAGGGTTCGGTCTCCATAATAGTTGTGTACTCTAGGTAACACAAACCTGCCATGCGTCACCGCCCTTGTCTGGTGGCGGTGCTGCAGCGGAGTCAGACGCTCCCGACAATCATAGTTGCCAACAGTAAGGTCTTGTGTTTGTAATGTACCGGAAGAATGTTACAAATTATAGTTTATAGGTAGTCATCTTTATATTTATTTTTTGTTTTATAATCAACTAATAGTTTAAGGAATCTGATTTGAAGCGCTTGTATTTTATCTAAATAAGATTTGAAGATTAATCCATAGCTGTCGAGGGCGTATGACACCACTGAGTCTACTAATGCTAAATACATCGATTTTAGTACTGATCTTGGTACTCTATACTTGAGATGGTAGAATTTACCAAGGAGTATTTTCAGTTTATTGCAAACATGATTTACCTGAGAGGACCATGAAAAATGCTCGTCAACTATTACACCTAAGTATTGGACAGTGGGAACTATTTCGATAGGTGGACATGTACATGAAGTTTTATTTTTGTGCATACAATTATATGAGTGAGTTATGAGGTGTTGGTTACAGTGCGGTGATCTAATTATAAGCTTTTTTGCGTTAAGTACTATACCATTGTAAAGAAACCATTTTGTCAATGTCAGTTTACATGGCTCTACAGATCTCAGCCAGGTCGGTACTAGCTAAAAGAATGCACAGGTCGTCGGCGAACATGTATGCGTGACAATTTTTTGTCAGGCTATTTACATGCATGAGGTAGCAGACCGGCCCGCTCCCAAATCCCTGCGGGACGCCACTAAGCACCGCGTGTGGTTCACTGTGTTCATCACCGACCTTCACGCTATAAGAGCGTGAAGATAGGTAATCGCGAAACCAGTGGTACAGCGGTCGATCCACACCGCACTACCGCATGGCCTGAAGTAACGTTCCATGCTCTAGCGTGTCGAATGCTTTCTTGTAATTGAAGAATACTGTTACAACTATTTTCTTTTCATTTTTCTTGACTGTTACCACTTTGTACCTTAACTACAATGGATTCTGCTGTTGACATTCGAGTAAGTTCATGTGTTGAGCATACCTGGCCCGCGAGTCGCGAGCGTGTGTACAATAGTACTCCGCCCCCTCTTCCTTTCCGCGTGTATTTATGGAGATCGAACCCATCTATGCAGAAAAAACATGTGTTATTTAAGTTAACATTTGCCTCTGTCAGTATCAATATATCCATATTGCCTATGTTATTGTCCGTACTGACAAGGAACTCACTGAAGTTCTTATTTATTGATCTAATATTTTGGTGCAATATGGTTAAATCTACAGTATTATTATTGAATTTCCTATACCATGTGTTTATGTTTTGTGATATCGTTTCATTCAATATAGTGTTAGAAATGTAATTGAGATCAAAATCGGCGAATTCTATAACAAAAATTTGCACTCTTTGTGGCAATTCTATAGGCGAATTCTATAACAAATTTGCGGTTTCAATTGCTGGTTGTTATTGCAGATTAGCCGCGTGGTGCCGGCAGAGTAGAATTCGTACCACCCCATGTCTGCCCGTGGGTATCGTACAAGGCGCCAGTTACAGAATCACTTATCAGTGTTGTTTGGTTGCGTCGGTTAGCTAGCCAGGCCTTCAGCAACTTTCTCACTGCTATTTGGTCGGAATCCTACAATGATAGATGCTGGTTTGGTTATTCTAGTGTTACGTTGAGGCAATCGTTTTACGCAAGCAATATCTCTGGTAGGCAGATTGAGTTTGTCTCCTATTTTATTAACAATATCCACAGTATTTTCAATAGGTAGCTGTTCCACAACAGCTATTTCTATGTTATGTTTTCGTGTAGTTTGTTCAGATTCCTGTAGTTTTTGTTCACGGGTTATATTGCATTTTTCTAAATTGATGACTGTTGGATAAGTCACTCAGATTTCTTTCCAGTTTATTCATTTTAGACTTCATTGTCATTCTTGTTCTGAAAGAATCTTGTCGCACTTTTCCGACAGTACACTCATGGAGTCATTCAGACTGCTTAGCCGTTTTTTAATTCCTGGTATGTCACTTACTTTCTTTAAGATTTGCTTTAGTAGTTAATCGTTGGTTATAGCTTCATAGTCATCTTCAGCCTCATCTCCATCATCTCGCACTTGTTACAGTATTTCCTTGTCTTATCGGCTTTCATGTTTGTATTTAATCCACACACGCAGTTTCAGTGGAAGATACCACTACACGTACCTTGGCATACAAAGTGTGAACCACGGCTTGATAATTGTTTTCTGCATTTTGCGCATTCCATTTTATCTGCTATAATTTTCTTGAATTCGTTGGCTTTAAAGGTAATTTTATTATTATTTATGTTTAAGGTAATTTGGCATTTGACAATGAAACGAACATGTATGCTGAGTGTAAGTTCGCGATTCCAACTCAGTCACGTTAATGTTAAGAAGTCAACTATTAACATTATGGGGTGAAGATATGATGCAATAAACAGCAACTCCAGTGCTATAATCCGATTGGTTGACATTTTCTTCTCTCTTTCACTCCGGGTAGATTAAGGCATGAAATCTATCTATACATATAATAAAAATGTGCTAGATTGTAATTGTGATACATAATATTATCGTGTGCTCCTGTCCAACTTGTATCTTAACGGAACTATTATGTATTATGTTGGCTTTCTAATTTAATAAATAAAATGTAACGGGTCGCTGTCTGTATAGGAGAAAAAATATTATAGGAGACTTTTATCAACGCAATAGTGCCTAAAATAATGATTTTTGGAATATTTGTCAGTTTGTCGGTTTGTCTGTGCGTTTGTGCACACTAATCTCAGAAACGGCTGAACCGATTTCGATGCAGTTTCAGTAATATATTGTGACAGGTCCCACTTAACATATAGGCTACTTTTTATCCCGGATAATTTAGACATTTTGTTTTTTCTGTAGTCCACGCAGACGAAGTCGTGGGCGCCCACTAATAACAAAATAATACCTTACTACAGAACCGACTTACACATCACGTTCGACTTTTGCTGCCCTAATTAGTATCGTCTACAATAGTAGACGAAAATGTCCATTAGCTAAATTAAATGTGAATCATTTTGTTTATTGGTAAAACTATGTCATCATTGGGTGTGACTTAAGTTCGTTCACTCGAAATGTTACAGGTAAATGTATATTAATTAGTAGATTATACCTTCCGCTAAAGTTTATGCCTCATCATTTTTTACACCTACAGTAAATTATTATTATTTTATATGGATCTTGACTGCGACTTCGACCGTGTGGACTGCAGAATGGATAAGTACCTAGCCAACTAAAAATTAATGGTTTATGCTTGACTACTAATCTTAGAGTAATGAACGAAGGTTATGGGTTCGATAACTGACGGTGGCAAATATTTGTGACTAACTAATTTCAGTTTACTACTAGCAACCTGTGCTTTTAGTAGACTGTTAAGATTACGTCAGAACCGTGCCATTTATGCCGTGCTGTGTAAAAACAAACAAATTAAAATGTCTTGACTTACTTTTGTACCCAATATAAAAATGTACAGTTCGTCTAAACTACTTCACGAATATCTTGAACCGCTAAATTTGCTCCGAGGGAAAACAGACTGCAAAATATGGAATTAATGGCACTGTACGTAGTTAGGATTTAATAAATGCTTGGGATACATTCTCAGACTTGTATATTTTGCTACTGTAGTGGACATTATACCCGGCATGGCGTGCAGAAAGCACGACTTTTTATGGTAATTTGACACATAGTCAAATTTCATAGATTTTGGTAGTATGTCGATAGCGATACGACTCACACAGATAACGCTGTCATGTTATCTGCCAAACTATATAATTATTCATAAAATAAATTATCCGAAACACAGTTAATCCAAACACCTACACATAAATTGTATTTCAGCTATAAGGTTGTTGAAAGTCTTCATAAATTTACAGCCGTAACAAAACTAGGTTGTAACCATAGCAAGTTGAAGTTTTTTCAAGTTGTTAGCAAGTTGTTCCTAGTGAAAAATACGCTACGAGTACAACTCTCTCATGTATTCCAATGTTTATTGCTTAATCATGCCGAAACGGGGAAAACAATTTGGCTGAAACTTTTCCGCAGAACTCAAGTACAGGTAAGGTTGAACAGAGTCCGAAACTGTGTAATGCGAGTGCTGTGTGGTTTTGTAATTAAAACACGCGATACTTTTGTATAAAACCGCGCAGTTATTTGTGTTGGGTTTTGCATTTGAGGTGTTTTTATGAAGCTTTTTCCTAATTGGCGATACTATGTCTATCTACTATATGTTATAACTTTATAAATTACTATTTAAAATTTATATGAGGAAGACCTTAACGAACTTTCACCTCACAAACTTAAGAAATTCTTTTAAAAAGTTAGGTAAGATTACCCTAAACCAACGAGCGTGCATGAAGAATTATCTTGAAAGTAGATGAAGCGAAAGATATGCCAGGACCGTTGCAAATGGCGAATGGTCTCTGTCTATCCTCTGAAAAAGAAACGTGATTTTGTGTATGTTTGTAATTTAAATTATATACACACAAATCATATACAAATCAGGATGAGTGGAGTTCAAAATTCTTTTATGTAATTCGAGTAGGCAAGATCAAAATTACGAGTTCATGTTATCTCTGAAAAACAAAAATATTATTTAACATTCTAAAGCTTCGGCTCCCTTTTAGGTCGAAAAATGGATGTCTGCGATTAGCGGGGCGACGGCGGCAGCGGGGCGGGAGCAGTACGATAAACACTTGCCGTCTTATTACAAAAGAATTAAGAATATAATAGAATAGAATAGATTTTTATTTGAAAATTACACATACACGGACAGAAGTAACATAGAAAATGACAATAGAAATAGGGTAGAAATACAGATCAAAAGAAGTAAGTAGACAGTTAGAAGTAACATGAAACTGAATTTAAACATCTTTTAAGCTAAATATGCCCTAAATTTGGCAGATCTGCCATACATTTTGCTGTCAAATGTCATATTTAAATCGAGTCTAACTTTAGGAGCTCTTTTGTAATAACACCGATAGATTCTTATTGAAGAGAACTGGATGGCAGCAGCGCGGGGAGCGGCGTACGAGCAACGAGCCGCGCCCGCTCCCACCGTCGTCCCGCAAATCGCTGACATCCAGTTTTCGGCCTTAGGATAGCGTGGGCGACTGGGCTCGAACGAATGAAAGAATAAAAAACAATATTGGATCAATATACAGGAGCTTTTTTTCTCTAATTTATATTGATGTTTAAGTACTATCATATCATACATTTATATTGGAATCTATTTATGCTTTTTAATAATAAACAAATATATACCTCCAATTATAGCATCATTATTCCCTTATTTACAAATTATTTGTACAATAAATAAATAAATTATTGTTTAGAGTCAGAATTATATATTATAATATTAAAACATAAACATTATAATAATCATATTTCACAATATAAAAGTATTGTACATTATAAATAAGTCTGACAAAGAGTGATTCAAGGTAAAATATGGCTATTTTTAATATAGGCGAGATCAAATAACCCTTTTCACCCAGGCTAATGTACCGTATTGCGTATTAGTTTTCCGTCGCTGTAAATACCTATTTATTTATGTAAATATAGTCCGTCCTAATCCGGTATTAACCGCTGAACGCTAAAGTATTTTCGTAGGTTGAAAAAAGCTGCTTTACGTCCCTTACATCCTTTCGAATATTTGAGAGTTAAGTCCCATCATATTAATTTGTTGTACAGTGTTATTGTATATTCGTATTTATGTATGTACTTAATTGGATATACACATTAGCAGTAGTAGGTGTATTAAAGAAATAAGTTTTAAAGTCAATAATAAACAAAATGAACGCGCGCACAGAGGTTTAGTTATCACGAAGGGGGAAAAAAGTGGACGGACTGTTATTATGACTGTTAGCGGATAACTATCCGGCTATAAACTTATAGTGGTAGGTATGGAACTTCCTCCAGATCTAAAATGCTACCCTTCTAGAAAACTTAAGATGATACTCTTCGTCTACCATTTTATAAAGAGAGTGAAGATTTTCCGTTTTACTTACTACGTGTTTTTTATGTTATCACAGAGATTTCAAGACGAAAGAGTTATTTTATAGACTTTACTTACAGCCATAAAAAAATTACAAAGCCCTTTTACCAACTAATTATTAATATAAAAAACAGAACTACGTAAAACTGGAAAAGCAGTCAAAGGAAAGTACATTTTCATGTACACCAAGTGAAACCCTGGAGGCTTCTCTATGAAAATATAAAAAAGAAACACAAGCTCCCAAGTTAAATACTCTATTTTACAACTTTGCTGGTTTACGATCGGCAAAATGAACAATACTGCGCCTCACGGACACAAGTCGAAATGGAGTAACTTTTCACCGCGCCGTCGACTGTCACAAAAGGTACGGGAATGAGATCGCCCAGTGAATGAGGACACTTATAGCCCCATGATGTTCTGGTACATTGTTGCCAAATTGAATAATGTCGGCATTGAGCAAACGATTGGCGATGAGTGGCGTGAATGTTCTAACAGTTTTATGAGTCCATTCTTGTATTATCAAATGACTTCCATTTATAAATTTGATTCGAGCGATATAATTAGAGATAGTAAAATCTTGTTGCATTCGAATATGCATGGATTGATGGCACTAGTGTAAGTATATCTATAGGTATGCTTATAGACTATTACATAAATAAATTTTGACCGTTTTTATTCTATGATGTACACCCTCACATTTTATAAGGCGTAAGATAAAACATCAAAGTATAAAATCAAGACCATTTGGTAAGCAGCCCTTTTGATAGAAATGCATACTCATGTGCCAATTCGACTCTTTGATATAATATTCTATAAAATGTCCCCAACATCTTAAGAATACTTTTTAATCTGCCAAAGACTGTAACAAAGCTTACTCTATAAGGCGATTCAGTCAGCGATACCGTTTTTATTATAGGAATAGTTTACATACAAAAACTGTTAGCTCCTTATCTACATTCTAAAAACGCAAATCATTACATTTAAACGAGGGTTTTATGTAGTTCCAGCAAAGTTCAGGCCATAAACACTGCATGTTAAGTTGGGCAGAATAAAAATGAGCAATTCGTGCCTTATTTTTCTTTCAAAATGAAACATTTACTGGAATTTAGTCACAACGTAGTTTCGTGTTTTTTAATCTCTGTCTTTCCATGCATGTCGCAAGAGTCGACTACGGAACGCGGGCATTTTTTCAGGCAATTAGCTGTTCCCGGTATGCTAAAGGTAGTTGCGGTATCTTCTTTATGATACAGCAGTTCTAGCTACCATATTTCAGAAAGACAGCCTTGTGTATATTTTATGTTATGTATATAGGTATGAATTTTAGCTTTTCGAACTTGTACATCTCAATATACCCTCAAAATTTGTCAGAAGTGGCACCATGTGGTTCTATCGGTCCTTGGTGCTCTGCCTACCCCGTAAGGGATAAAAGCGTGATTATATCTATGTATGAATGTTTTAGCTTTTCTCATGTATTAAATTATAAGTATAATCGACTTAATTACATACAAATACAGTAAGGGTAGAGTATAGCTTTAAGTGCGACGTGTGGAGTAAAATTAACGTAAATCTTTCAACTTTCGGAAACATAGCCGTATCTTTAAGTACATAGGTATCTATATGTTTCAACTTTAACAGCTTACTTCGCACTTACACTTAACAATTGCACCAGTACTTTACAATATGTAAACAAAGCTTAAGACATACATTATTGTGTAATTTCTAATCACAATCTTACTACCTAACCTTCTTAACTCCAGGTGCGCATAATAACTGAGAAGCTATTCGGTGAAACGTATAAATGTGTCCCAGGCTAATAGTTACATAAAGGGCGCCAAGTGAAACCCCTCCGGTTTAATGGCACCCTGAACCTAATTGTAATTCTTTTAAAAATCTGAAATAAAAAAAAAAAAACTAAAGTTAAAGTCAGCACAAAGTTGTAAATAAATCATATATTTTCAGTCACTTCAAAATCTAGGAGTTGTTACTGTAGTATCGTTTCTAAAATCGAATTTAATTAATTTAACATTCATTTAGCTGTTTCTGCGTCCAACCGACTAAATCGATTTTGAGTCTGAATGTTCTGTAAACACTCTAGAATCAAGTTTTGAACTTACTTTTAACTTAGAGCAATGCATATTCACTATTTTCCACGATCACATTGCAGAGTCGAGTGAATAATTTACCCAGGGTTATGTGTAGGTGTATAATCTTTGGAGTAGTAAAAAAAAGTAAGTTAGATTATACCTATATATAGAGGCAACTTATTTATTATTTAAGTAAACCCTCTTTGAGTTACGCTTTGCTAGCTATTTACGCAGAAGATATTATTATGTAGACCTTACCTTTGAAATAATTATTACATATTTTTATTTTCTAAAGCTTTCGCGCGCGACTTTGTCTGCGTAGACTATGAAATATAGCATTTATCCTTCTCCGTATTCCCATCTATACAGGATGATTTTTGGTCGTCAACGTTCCCTAAAACTACGGAATCTCCTCATCATCACGATAATTTTTCTCCAGGAAGCATACCTGGGATGTGTCTGGATTCCAGAATATCCAAAAGGTCCAAAAGGTCCAAAGTTGAGTAAATAGACTGCATTTTTCTGCATAAATGCACATTGAAGCGTGTAGGAAGATTTTTTCACGAGAAATAATTAATATCTATCCATGAAAAAACTAGCATAAACACCGGACACTATAAATTTCGCCGGATCAAGTTATTATTTTTTTTTTCAAAAAATTTACATCGTTACCCAGCATTTTTTTGGCATAAACTTACTTTATTTGATGTATAGAGTACGTACCCTTCGTTAAGGGTGGCAAAAAAAATACCCTGTATGTATGTACATATATGCAAAAAATAAAAAAACTGGTTGAGTATATAAAGCGTAAAGAGGTCACATAAAAAATAAACTACTAGCGTTTGTAAAAGTCAGTATAAGCCAGCCAATGAAATGATAAAATATAAATTGAGAAAATTCTTAAGCTGGCATGTTTAGATAAATTTCTATAAATATTCTTTAACGCCTATTTTCCTCATTACTGAAATCCACACATTTTTTTAAATAATTAGACGTACTATGTATATGTACTTACTTTGATAATAAGACCTGAAGACTACGTAACTGAAGGCTCCAAGGGGTCTATTGAAAATTTGATTAGCTAGATATTATAAGCACCTATACTTATCCCGTGATCCTTTCAGGCGATCCTTCACACCACTCGACAAATATTGTGTAATAAAGGCAACCATAAATCATCAGGTCTTATCTCATGAAATGTAGACATTTTTCTTTTCCATTTTCTTTCCGCATAAATACTGGTAATTCCGTAAGCCAGTGTTTATTTATGTGCTTTTTGAAATTGATTTTACAATAAAATAAAATTTGTGTGGTTTATTTCCGAGTCATTAATGTTGGAAAATTATCCGTTGCTAAGTAACTGCAAGACAAGATCTTAGGAATCTTGATGTGGAACTAGGTTCACGTGTTGTAAAAGTGTAATAGTATTTATGTATAAATAGCACGTCATCGTGTAATCAATTTGAAAACCACTCAATTTAAAAATGTATTTTCTGAAAACGGGCGCTTTAGGATAGAACAATAGATTACAACTTATCCAGAGTATATGGACTTTTATGTAACACAAGCATTTTATAGTTAAGCTTAATTCATATTTAAAACTAGTGGACGCCCGCGACTCCGTCCGCCTGGGCTACAGAAAAAACAAAATGTCGAAATTATCCGGGATAAAAACATTTTCTCGGGATAAAAAGTAGCCTATATGTTAAATGGGACCTGTTACAATATATTTCTGAAAATTGCATTGAAATCGGTTCAGCCGTTTCTGAGATTAGCGTGCCTAAACGCACAGATAAACAGACAAACCGACAAACAAACAAACCGACAACTATACAAAAAATCCAAAAATCATTATTTTGAATACTATTGCGTTGATAAAGTTCTCCTATAATATTTTTTCTCATATATCTTCCATGTACAGACAGCGTTCCGTTACATTTTTATTTTATTTATAGATAGATAGATAGAAGATATATAGATAGATAGATTTGATTTGTCGTTGTATGTTACAAAACTGTAATGTACATCTGTTATAAGGAAACTTGTGCAACCTATCTATGTCAGAGCCAGCTGACATTTCGACAAAGTTAACGGTGACATCATAAAACGAAGCCTCGAAATCACACGGCCTCGCTTCATTTTACGAGAGGCTGTATATAGTTGATTATTTTTATATGTTTGGGTAAGACATGTATGTCTTTTTCGCTGATAACGATTATTGTTTCACTGAATGTTTTGTTTTCAGAATTTTGTTGACGGCCCTTTTATGACAGTATTTAAATGTTTCAAGTATATTTTTATCTTACTGAGTTTTTACGAATATCTTAAAATTGAAACTTCGTTTTTTTTTTCATAGTTGAAAATGTACAAGTTCTACTAATTTCGAATATAGAAATTTGCTCTTACTTAACACTTAAATAAAGCCTAGTTATTTTAAAAGATTATTTTGTTATTTGTTTGGCTCAGTCTAAATTAAATTAAAGGTACATTATTTTGTTTTAATTTATATGAGAACCACAATTTAAACTGAAAAGCATGTAACGCGGCGTATTCCAAGGGATGAATTTGGGGTACGCCGGGCTACTCCCTATGACCCAGCCGGGGGGCTAGATTAGGGATTTCTGAGTGAACAGAGTTTGGGAGTCGGGATAGTGAGAGAAACACACGGTACACATTCATTTACGTATAATCTTACTTAAGTTAGAGATCATCTAATACATAAGTTTACGTCAGTCACGGGACCTGACTATGGACGCGGTTTGTAACACTAGATTTAGTTAACAGGCGGAAGGCCAGACTAGGCAAGGATTGCGGAGGGCGAGCTACAGGTTTGTAATTACAATCACTTAGGTACATTCACTTATTCACGATCTAGACTATACCTAGCTTAGGGAAGTATCGGACTTCCCTCGGGAAACTAACTGGCGGGCTCGGTCGCGGTACGAGCGGAATAACGGGATATACGCGGCGGGAGCGCGAGTTGGATGAGCGTCTACGGCGCGGGTATGAAACGTCCTGTCCACGGCTATGCCTGACGGTCAGAGAACCTGACACGATCTTTACCCGAATCAAAGGTTCGCCTGACAGTCAGACGGCGTGGACTCGGTTATTCCGAGGACGTGCAAAAAGCGGGAATGCACCTTCGGCGTCGGTGACCCGTATCGCGGAACGTCCTGCACTAGTTGGATCTAATGGTTTCGGGGTCCTGACACGATCTTTACCCGAATCAAAGGTCCCTTTAACAACTAGACGACTAGGGCTTTGCACCTGGCAAATTGAGGACGTGGGCATTCACCTCCGGTAGCTGACGCGGACGTGCAGAGGGCACTAACCACCGAACGTGAATGCTCGGCGCGCGGCTTTTCCAACTAGTTTTATTGCTTCGTTGGCGGCGGTCGGTAGCGGGGTGAGCGGGACGCGGTTGTCGCTCACGGGATGCGGGATTCGTCCGCGGAATGCGGGAGTCGCTTGCGGGATGCTGGCGGGGCGCGCGGTGTGCGGGCGGTGCTGCGTCCCCTCCGGTCTCTCGCCTCGTTCGCAGCTGTGACTCTGCCATCTCCCTTGTGACGTCGCTGGTGGCGTCACAAGCAGGCAAATCTACTTTTAACGAAACGAATGTCTTTATTTAAGTTAAAAGCATTTAAAGTTAAACATTTTGTTTATAATGTGTCAGGCTTTAAAGATAACTTTCTAATCCTAATACTGAACCCCTTAAAACAGTACTTTGTAACGACAGTTACCTACTTGGAATAGTAATGGTCTGTAATGGATACTAAATTGTTATTTGTCTTTGTTTGTTATTTACATACTGATATCTTATATTTTAATAATTTTCTTTAAGTAAAGTTTTACACAAATATTTGATGTTAAAATAGTTACCCTAAACATTATTTATGTTCACTATAAGCTGATTTTAGTTCTACATTAGTGACGAAAAAACTTCCATAGAGCGGAAACGTAAACCCCCGTTACCGTCATTACAGCCAATTTTGTTTACAACACACATAAAAACGACTTTATCTTTTAACTACTTCGCCTCCATGTAGACGTAGGAAAAGGTAATTCTTATGCTGACTGCCGTAAAGGACATAAAAACAAAGGCGAATGGCGTCTAGGGCGGTTAGACATCGTTTATTTTCGTATGGAAATTTCTTTACTCTGATATGCATGTCATGCATGATGAATAATTATCATCAAAGAAAAATATACCCACTCATTCATATACTCGTATTCTTAAAAAGAGTCCTTTGGATAAGTGGTAGTATATACCTTATTGCAAATAAATCATACTTTGTATTATTAAAATGTGATACAACCTACTATTATTTTTGTGAGTATACCATTCAAGATCCTCAATAATAAGCAATACGCGTATACAGATAATTGACAATAAAGCAGGCTGCGTCCCTGACGTCCCAAATCAAGTAAAGGACAAATCAAATTACCTTTTAATCGCTCTAATTGGAATTCCAGGCACATTTCACATTGTCGCAATCGGACAGAAATGGATCGTTCTTTTTGATGAAGGCATTAGGAATTTGTACTGTATCTTCTACTTCCTTTGCCTTTATTAAATTTTGTTGAGTAGTTTTTATGATGTTTTATTATAATTATACTTGCTACCAGATATTTTATTTATTCCAGAGGAATTTCCATTTTGAAATTCACTTGAAAATACATACATACATAACTTTTATCATAACGTGGATAGATGTACTCGTAAATGATCAGTGCTAACTTGTCGTAGGATAGTTCCTTATTTCACTTGAAAATGAATAATTTCAATTCAAAACCACGTAGTATAGAATACTGATGTATTGTTAGTTGTAGGTCCTGAGAACTTTTTCCTTCTTCAAATTTAGTTAATGTACCTACTCAGCTCATTTAATATCTACACGCTCTAAAAAATAAGCACTTATCATAATATTTTGTTCAACCCCCAGCGGCTTTGATGAAAATGATTTTTATTACGAATAAGGTTCCAAGAATTAAAAAAATAGGTTGGACTTATTTGTTTCGTGGAAGGACAATAACGAAGATTGGGTTTCAATTTATTTTGTTATCTAACATCATAGAATAATAAGTCCAGAACTCGTGATCACGCACATTTTTGAGCATATGGGCAATTTTTACAACCTATTTACTATATTAAAACTCTAAAAAGTGTTAATATTTATCGATTTGGCAACAATTTTCGGGTTAGCAGTGCCGAAGATGCGGGATTTTTGTCTTGTTTTTTCCTTCACTACCCGGCATACATTTGTCATTGATGACTCCTTCTGGAGACTTTTTATTCTATGCATGTAGTTTGTGCACACGTGACTTTCATACCGTCGTCAATACGTCTGCAAGTAACAGAATTTTTTTATCAGCAATTATTTTGTAATATCAGTTTAACTTTAAGTTTTGTTCTTGGAATAATATGGCCTGAACATCGAAGGCATAAGCTGAAAAATGCATCAAATGATACATGTTAAAATGACAAGTTTTGCGGAAGTTCCTCCTAAGATTTAGTAAAATTACTAGTTAAAAAAGTCCCCATCTACACTTTTGTATGTACTTATTGGTTAAAATATAGACTCTGGCGATCTAGCAACTCTACATAATATAAATTACATCTTTCATATCAATCTTTTATTTCAACTGACCCACCTGAATCCATCAGATAAATCAATACCCGTACTTATTTTAAAAGGTGTTTCAATACTTACGAGAGCGTCCATTTTCTCTTGAAAGCTCCACTTGGGCTTAATTTATGACCGCCCATCTTGAGCCTTATGTATAAGATTAATAATGATTACCAGCCACTAGTATCCCGTCTGCTCGGTCTGTAAATACCTAAAGGAAAACCTTATTTCAGATACCCTGGCGGGAGCGGAATGGGGCCAGGCGCTAAATCCGCTTTATGGATATCTCTTCTGCATGGCTTCTTTTTCCTCATTGGTACGTATGTCTTGGATATGAACAACAAAATTCTAAATGTTTTCCATTAAGCTACACTGCGCTTATCAGTGAACAGAGGTAAACTGAATTTTACTTTGTATTTTATTTTTGTGGTGTAATATACTCCTAACTTTTTCGGATAACATGTTAACGTAGCATGCTCGTTGCAAATACTTATGAGGACTATTAATACAGATCCTAGTTTAAATTAATAATTATGTTATTTACGAACAGCCGCTATGCTATGCGAGGCTATAGAAATCTTATTCGTGAATTTGCGATCTAGTTCTGACAGCCTCAACAACCTCATTTTTATGAACATATATTTATTTTTATTTGGTACTTAAATTAATAACTCAAATATTTAATAACTATTGTAAATACTGTAGTCTACGAAATTTACCGTAATAGTGTAAATTTAATATTCCGGGTTCAGTCCTTAAGGGATAATGGAAGTTTATTGCCTCAGTTTCCTTCGAGGTGTTAATCTTGTGTTAAATATTTTTAATATACTCGTAAATCCAAATATAATAAAATATTTAAATTAAGTGTAGAATTACAGAAGAAGTATAGAAAAATCTCTGCATTTCCTTTTTGGAACAGCTCCCAAAAAAGATTTCGTAAACAATTCAGAAACGAAATACTCAAAACATCAGGGAAATAACATGTATATATATAGAAAGGACACATTAGCAGAATAACAAACATTCGTCTGAACAAAGAGGGCTTGCACTTATAACAACACGCTGTTACAACATTCCCATCAGAGATTCTCGGAAAAGTCAGTACTCCAATACGAGTACAAAGCGTCGAAGCTTTGTGAGAATATTCTATCAATATACTCGTATTAGTAGATATGTAGATTGTAGTTTTGCGTCGATGCGTATTTGTTCAACATCAATAGTATATTGTTTACTGCTACGTGTACTAATTTACTTAAAATTCTGGTGAACTTGCCAACCTTACTAAAGAACTTAAGATTTTCAACCTATTTTAAAGTCTTTTTTCCAAATTGTTTAGATTTTTTTCTTCGCATATTACACGTCTTTTTATGACATACCCAGCTCAGTATTTAAAGAAAGTAAAACAATTTAAATTAATAGTACAATGTAGCACAAAATAATATATGTGAGAGGGGAAGGTAAGGAAATTAATACAGTTCGTAGACAATGATTCTGAAAAATAACATTTTTGGTTACAATTTACCCATAATTAAAATACTCATTATTTCGTTATCCTGGTATTCCCGCTGGACGATATTCCTTGTTCTTGGCAATATAAGATCTATTGTATAATAATTAATGTGGTTGGTCTTTATATTTTTCCGGTCGCCTGGCTCTCAATGAAAAAGTTGAATGTGGTTACACGATACGAGGACGTAAAAGCTGGTCTTTGTCTCATGAAGGTTTTAGCTTATTTTCCTGAACGGACAGAGTAATGTATTGTTCGCTACCTCTATTTAAAAGTATGGTAAAATATTCTTTAGAATGTACCGTGATACATCAATAAAAATACTGCAGAAGTTATACTAAAATATTTCTAATTTTAGTATAACTTTTTGAGGCGTCTATTAAAGCTTCATCATTAAGTATTTTTGTCAGTGGCAAAAACATTGAAGCGTCACTTTGGTTGAAAGTAAGTTTTTAGAACAATCGACTTAGAGTAAAAGTCTATTTAACTAATTTTTACTTTTCAAATTCCACTGTTATAGGTTAGGGATATAGACTTCCTTTGTAAGCTGAGATAAGATATATATATATATACTAGTGGACGCCCGCGACTTCGTCCGCGTGGAAATTGAATTGTAGCTTATATGACACGTTTGTCGGTTTACCAAAGCAGCGCCATCTATTGATTACTTACTCAACCAAGTCGAAAGGTATAACAGACAAATAATTAGCAATAAATTAAAATTGCGACTATAATTTGAGATTTAAACTATCCTATCTCTCAAGTTGGATCGAACTGCACATGGTGTGCGAATTTTATTATAATCGGTTAAGTGGTTTAGGAGTCCATTGAGGACAAACATTGTGACACGAGATTTATATATATTAAGATATATATATATATATATATATATATATATATATATATATTAACTTACACTAAATAATTAATAAATATTATCGGAGCCATTAAAAGAAATACGCTATTTAAATATAATTATATGTTCATTGTAGCCCTAAATATCTCTCCAGACAAAAATTACGGCTTTAATAATCAAGAAAAACACCGAGTTGTTATTAAATACAGGGTGTTTTACTAATCTCAGTTTGCCTGGAAACAATAGCGGAATGACCTAAATCCAGGATAAAGCGAGAATAATAGCGGAGGCGTGGTATTGCTACTTAGACCTTGTTTTTTTTCAACATAGTTATACGAGTATACTGGCCGCGTGGTGCCGGCAGAGTAGAATTCGTGCCACCCCATGTCTGCCCGTGGGTATCGTACGAGGCGATTAAGGGTTTCCGGGAGGTGGGCAGCAGCGCCTCCCGTGTTGACAACATAGTCCAAAATACAAACTGCGGTCACCAACCCGCCTGCCCAGCGTGGTGACTATGGGCAAATACCCCCCATGGGAGTCTTTTGGCGTGCCCTGGGGGAGGCCTACGTCCAGCAGTGGACTGCAATAGGCTGATAATGATGATGATGATACGAGTATAACACTATTTTGTCCTACAATATGACAGATTGCGATTGAATATGTAAGATGCGAACAAATTGTTGTGAATGTATGAAAAAGTTTTCTTTCTTGGCAAAGAGAATATGATATCAGCGGTGTAGAGCCCTATGGTGGATACATCGCTGTGGATAATGAAAATTGTTTAATCGCATTAATTCTATGTAGGTATCGTCTTCGTCTTTAGCCTATCGCAGTCCACTGCTGGACATAGGCCTCCCCCAGAGCACGCCACAAGGCTACTGCCACAGGGGGGTTTTGCCCATAGTCACCACGCTGGGCAGGCGGGTTGGTGACCGCAGTGTGATTTTCGGACTATGTTGTCAGCACGGGAGGCGCTGCTGCCCACCTCCCGGAAACCCTTAATCGCCTCGTACGATACCCACGAGCAGGCATGGGGTGATGTAGGTATACTGTTTATAAATATCAAATAATATTATTGCTTAATTAGGATCTCGCGTTTTTAGGTTAATTGAAATAGACCGATGATGATAAACTGATTAGTCTCATCTTGGAAAAAGTTCAAATTAGGATTACCTAAGTAAGGTTTCTTAAGACTATTATTCTTCCGTACAGCTGATTCAGGAACCGAAATGACCATAGAGAGTACAACCATGGACATCTCGTCACGCCGCTTCAGAGCTGAGTTCCTCCAAGAGTATCAAGGCTCTCCCGACGCACCATACTTCGATCCCAGCACCACGAGGAATATCACTGGATTAGTGGGGCACCCAGTCAGGCTATTGTGTCGAGTAAAGAATCTACAGAATAGAACTGTAAGTGAATTATTTTTTTCAGGTATAAGTTTTGCAGGAAGAAAGAAAGTCTCACTCCAAGAAATTCACAAGCATTATCGCGTTTCACTTTTAAAAGTTAAAAAGATGTCGAGCTATTTAGGTAGGTAGCTGTATTAAAAATAAACGGAGGAACATTTCATTGTATAAAGAAATCTAATTTCGATATTTTTAACAAAAAATTCTAGACAATATTACGCTAAAACGTACATCAAACAAAATATTCCTCCAATAAAAATCGCAGACAAACAATAATAAATTTTCAATTCAATATCCATTTTCATGCAGCCTTTTTGTTCCAACGGACGAATCGCTCAGCGTTCTTCAGCCAATCTTACATTGTCCAATAAATTGTATCCATGTTTATTATTGCTTGGGGTGTAAAAACCCTGGGTGTTATGGCCACTAGAGTTTTTTATATTTATGATTAGCTCCCCTGATAGCAATCGTTTCACCTCGGAAAGTGCGCACTTAAGCGCGCCATTGATAACGCGATGTCGGTAAAATTCTCGACGAACCCATTATTACGGGTAAATCTATAGGTGAAATTCCGCGAGCGGATACCACGCATTTTTTCTGTCCCGCCTTTCTTGTTAGGGTGAAACTTTGCTGTCTAGTTTTCCTGTTAGTAACACAGGAATAGAAATCATTTATTTTAGCACACTCTGTTACAATAAATCTGATGTACCTATTTATAGGTCATTAAAATATACAACTATTTGTTCCCGTCCTGATTTGAACACGTCTTCAGCGATCTAGCGTAGTCCGTAGATTACAGAATTATAACAATAGTTTATATCGGTAGCCTTTATATTTTAAAATGTAATGCATGTATTTTACTTAGCATATACAGGTTGATTTTTGGTCGTCAACGTTCCCGAAAACTACGGAATCTCCTCAACGTCACGATCATTTTTCTCCATGGAAGCATACCTGGAAAGTTGAGTAAATATAGTGCGTTTTTCTGCATAAATGCACATTGACGAGTGCAGCAAGATTTTTACGAGAAATAATTAATATCTGTCTATGAAAAAACTAGCATGAATACTGGGCACTTTAAATTTTGCCCGATCAAGTAATAAAACAAAATAAAAAAAATTACATTATTTCCCAGCATTTTTTTTGTCACAAACTTACTTTATTTGATGTATAGAGTACGTACCCTTCGTTAAGGGTGGCAACGAAAAAACAGCCTGTAGGTAGAATCATTTTTCAATTTTTTATCACCCATATTTTAAACCATTTCTTGCTTTTAGGAGTTAAGATAACCAGCATAAGGATCTGGTGCATGCACTTTAAACTTTAAAAATTTACTTCAAATAAAAATGTCTATCGCAGCAAAGTGGTTGAGAGGCTAGTAAAAGTAATAGGTTTTAAAGTTACGTACAAGTACAAACTTGTACGTAAGTTATTTAACTTACATGTTCTTTCATTACTTTCGTTTAAGTATTTCTTATATTTAAGTAAGTCTATGGCGCTTGTATTCTTAGTGGTATTTATTCTTGAGGTTCCAAGATACGTTGGAGAATGTAGGACTTTATGTTGGAATATTAAAATCTCTCAGTCTTTCTTTTCAGCGTCTAGTTCATTCACATAAATCATTCGCTCAATGTATGGCCCAGATCCACTATTTTGTTCTAGTTCAAATTCAGATACCGTTGCAAACATTATCGTCTGTCTTTTTCTCTGCTTAATCCCATTTTCCTATGATAACGTCACTGCTTTTTCCAATACAGTTATGTCTTATAGGTTACTTTTTAATAGTTAAGTGAAGTTCAAATTAAATTTTAATGAAAGAGAGACTTTATAGCTGATTTTATAGCTACGATAAATATAACTACATATTTGGATTGAAATTAACAACCTCTAACATAAAATTTAACTTGAAAATTGATCTTAGCTGAACTAATAAGAATTATTATCAGTATGCCCGGGAAGAGAAGCAGCTGTAGATTATACTTTTTTTTAACTTCCAGAGCAGTATAGAAGAAATTATATAATATATTTCATTCTTGACGACTAGTACCTAATATTAACCTATGTATGACTAATCTAACCTTACTCACATTATAATTATTATTTCATATTTTATTTTGGATTGGAAGATCTTAAGCATCTACAGATACTTTAGAGCGATCCAAAAATTACTATACCTATCATTATTTTTAGCCTTTGAAGACTTATATAAAGCTAATATTAGTAAACAAATTTAATTGAACCTTTAGAGCTTTTTTTATAACTAGACTGATAAAAACAGGGGCTTATCCTTTTATGTTTTTGGTGAGAAAAGATGGAAAAGTCTAGTTTTTTAACGCTGAACCGATGACCTAGTCAGGGTCGCGAGTATCTGCCGGCTACATGCTGCTTCTAACCCGATGCAAAAGAGGTCATTGTGTGGGTGGCCTATGTTTGGCTGTCGACTTGTCATGGCTTAAATGATGATGATGAAGGGGAAACATAGGAATAGAATATAATGTTTTAGTAAAGCCAACTATTCAATTATTGCTTTTTACTTACGTGGAATAAAATAAAGTTTATTTGGCTTTTGGCTTAAACACATACACCACTACCTTCAGAACATTATCATCATCATTCTCAGCCATGAGATGTCCGCTGCTAAACATAGGCTTCCCCCAACAACCTCATTCCGACCGGTCGGAAGCGTTCTGCATCCAACTGATAGCCGCGACCTTAGCTAGATCGTCGGTCCACTATCTCGCGGGTGGCCTTCCTACGCTGCGTTTGCTGATACGTGGTATCCACCTTTCGGCTCCAGCGGCCATCGGTTCTTCGAGCTTTTTGCCCTGCCCCTTGCCACTTTAGCTTGCTGGACCGCCGAGCTATATCGCTCCTATACCTACAGCTATACTTTCAGATCAGCTTAATGCAATTCACTGCTAGACATTGGCCTCCCTTACGGCAAGCCGCAAGGCTACTGTCATATAGAGGTTTGAGACAGGCAAATTGGTGGCAGTGTGATTTTCGGACTATGTTGTCAATATGAAAGGCGCTGCTGTCCACCTCCCAGAAACCTTTAACCTTTAACGATACCCTCACGACATATTATGTAACTACTGCTTTTTATTTCAGTCTGTAGCCTCTAATTTATGATCCTAGAGTTCTGGCTATGGCATTTTTGGAAACACAGCTGTGAGTAGATAATATATTTTATTTGATCATTGCTAAATCTAGAGTTTCACGTACGTTTGACGTTTAAGTTTAAGTAACAGTAAATTATATGCAATATTTTTTTTAAAACGAAAAACCGACTTCCTCCTAAAACTCGAGCTTACTAAAGTAAAATTTTACTAAAGGGAAAATATATATTGCGTTAAGCCGTGTACGACGTTTAGAAGGCATAATGTTGTCAGATTTATATGCCAGCAAATGATTAAATAGGCCACATAACAAAAGAGAGAAATGACTAGGCTTCTAAACTTTACGTCTGACAATATAAGCAACATATAATTACATTCCGCCCTGTTCCCAATCATTTGGGGTCGGTGTAATATGTAGGTACTCTTCTTTCATTCATCCCTATTATCCGTCATCTCGTTATTCTCATGTCTACCTCTTCCTCTATAGCCTATTGCAGTCCACTACTGGACATAGGCCTCCCCTGCCATAGGGGGATTTTGTTACTAAAAAGTTCCACTATCTGTTTTTCGGCGGCTCCAACATCAGACCCTCGTTTCCTTTATTATGTGTAGCTGACCAAAATTCTCTATAAAGATCTGAAAACGGACTACACGTGCCTATTATATTTGAGGATATCCCTAGATTCCTTAGAGATTCCATTATCAGATGTTATATTTTATATGTAGGTAACCAAAACGCTCAGTAAAAGTGTAAAAACAGACTATATGTGCCTACAATATTCGAGGATTGCTCTCGATTTTTCCAAGATCCCATCATCAGACCCTGATGTGGTGAATATGGGACCAACCTGGAAGTATACCATGACCAACTATAAAAAAAAATTGAAATCGGTTCATAAATGACGGAGTTCTGAGGTAACACACATTAAAAAAATATATAACAAAAAAAAACATACAGACGAATTGATAACCTCTCTTTTTGAAGTCGGTTAAAAAGGCAGTCGTTTCAAACGTTGAAATGACATCGCTTCGGAGGAGGAAATAGTGCATTTACCTCCCCGATGTGAAGAGATAACACGTCAACTCATTTAGATGAGCGAGAGGAGCCACTTAAATGATATTCACCTAAATGGTATCCATTTGGTGAAATGGAATTGCATTTTCTCATTTTATAGCTATTTTTGTTGCGGAAACTGAGATTATATTACCCCCTTTTTAAAATAAATGCAAAAACCTGAATTATTAATAAAAATTGTCTAGGGGGTTTATAAGAGATTCTTATTATACAGGGTGTAACAAAAGGGGTATGTTAAGCGAAAAGCTATGTAAATAGCCCACTTAAAGGAACCTTCACAAACATTCACAAAATTTTAGACTCCTAATCACATGTTTATTTTCCCAGCCAGTATGGAAAGTTTCTAAACAACTCAGGAATGTTCATACAATCTTAAAAAATAAACATGTGATTTCGAGTCTCAAATTTTTGGAATAGGTTCTCTATAGTGAGCTATTTACATAGCTTTTCGCTTAACATACCCTTTCTGTTACACCCTATATAAGGACTTTATATCATTTAGAGTTTCTGCTAACGTATGTACGAGTATATAGGTATACAGTTACGAATTTAAAAAAATTACAAACATGTTCACAAAATCGCAAGGAGTTGGTAGGCATTGTATCTTAGGGTTTCATGACCAAATGACAAAAATCGGAACTCTCTACATCGACGAATCTATATTCGTCTTGTCTGTCTGTGCGCCGGTATGTCACAGCTACTTAGTTCACACTATAACAACTTTATATGAGTTCTTTTCCATCGAATGAGGCGCCACACGTTCTCATCCTTTAGTGAACTATCTTTAACACAAGTCATATATTTGCAGTTATATTGTCCAATAATTATAGGTATCATGGGTGCGTCACCGCGACATCCACCTGCTAACAGTGGGGCGCTACACGTACACCTCCGACCAGCGTTTTGAGGCGCAGCACAAGCCGCGCTCTGAGGAGTGGGCGCTGCGCATCCGCTCCCCGCAGCGCCGGGACTCCGGCCAGTACGAGTGCCAGATCTCCACCACGCCGCCTATTGGCCATGCTGTGTTTCTTAATATAGTAGGTAAGTCTGGATGTAGTATGTATTTGATTTTCATCAACGGCAAATCTTTAAACAGGCTGGTTCCATCCTTTAGCAATGGAAATCATTGGGGAGACCTTTGTTTAACAGTGGACTCGGTCATGGCATATATCTATTATTTGTCTGCTAAACAGATCTGCATAAAATTTTATATACTGCAGTGTACTCTAAGAGAAAATCAAAATCATTCGATTGCATTATATCAAAAGGATAATAAAAATAGTTTGCGAATGCATTTATTTTATTATAAACCCCCTTTTCAGAGCCAGAAACAACGATATCGAGCGGGGCAGAGTTATTCATCCAGGCAGGGTCCACAATAAACCTGACGTGTACCGTCCGACACACTCCGGAGCCGCCCACCTCCATCACTTGGACACATGGTGACCAGGTAATAAACATTGCAATTTATCTGCTTAAATAGATATTCAGTTTGTGGGCCATAGATCGACGATTTACATTCTCTTCAAACTCAACAACTTCATATTTGTATTACAGTACCTGACGCTAGCCTCCTTGGGATAAACTAAGTAAGATATTTTATAATAGATCAAAATATCAACTAACTGGGTGCATGTGGTGCATTAATTATTATCAAATTATTACTAGACTAAATTCTAACAGTAAGAACTTATTTCAGAGTCCTAAGTATAAATATCTCTTATAAACTTTATATCAATTCACGCTTTACAACTTAGCATGGATTTTGTTCTGACGGCGGCGTAAACAAATCCGAAGATTAAGAAACATTTAATTGGAATTGAAATTTCTATTTTAATAGAAGAACTGTAATTATTTTGGTAATCTGTTTAGGTTTTAATTACGGTGTGCATCTTGAAATGCTATGTTGTCAGAATCTTAGAGTGGATTAAAAAAATGTATAGGTAATATCCGTCCGAGTAAATATATTTTAAGTATGTAAGATAAACTCTCGTTAGAGAGTATTTATATTTTTACAGGGTTAATTTTTCAAGTATTTGTATGTATGTATGGAAATTACGTAAACATGCTCTAAAGCCTCAACGATTAGTCCCAGTCGTGAAAGTGATACTGGCTAGGTAGGCACATTAAAAATGTCATGCAATCGTTTTTTTTTTATTTATTTGGAACAGCTTATTTCATAATAAACAACCCGAATCTTATAAAAGAGATATTTTAGCTGTCATGCGACGAATAAGACCAAAAAGGTCGCTTATTTAAAAATTCAACGATGGATTTAACCTGCTAACGTTTAAGCATGGTCTGACATTTTACATTTACTTATAATTTAAAAACGTAATATTTAGAAGTCCTCCAAATTTTTTGACTAATGTTCAGTTTATTATCTTGTACCTGTTATATCTATTACTATGGTACATATATCAATATAGCCAGAACACGTATACATGGCTTTAGTAAAGCACGTGTCTGCAAATACCTTATCATCTCTTTTTATAGGAATTAATATTTTCCTATAAAAGACCAACGCAAACACTTACCGCAAATACTTTGGCATAAACTTATTTAATATTTATATAATCCCCTCTCAAACGGTATCAACGTAAAAATACCCTGTATACATAAGTACGCCAAATGCTATAGCGTCTATGTGAGAAATGCCTGTAATTAATGGTACCAACTTGTCCTCAGGTTATAAACTTTGACTCGGCCCGAGGAGGCATATCACTCGTAACGGAGAAAGGCCTGAAGAGCACGAGTAGACTTCTAGTACAGAGGGCAAGAGGGGCAGACGCAGGGGTATACACTTGTGGTCCTAATAATGCTCCTGTTGCCACTACTAGAGTGCACGTGTTATCAGGTAAGAATGTTTATAAAATTTGTTTTATTACTAGGGACCTAAAATCTATATGTAATACGAATTACCTAACTGAGAAAAAATAACATTTGTTCCTAGTAGATTGTCACCCAAATTGCTTTTTTGAATACCTAGTAAATAATTATTATAAACTAATAATGGCTAGCTGTCCGTCATGGTGACTGCAATCTCGCAAAAACCTGTGAACCTAGGAAAGGATCACATTTATAATAAAGTATAATCGAGTAGGTAGCATGGTAATTGGATTTCAAGAAGCGACACTGCTAGGGAACAACTATCACCTTAAATAAAATGTAGATTTTGTTTATTTAAGGCTCGAGCACACCGGATGCGTGTGCGTGCACTTAAGCGTAGACGTATACGTACTTCTGAGTTGTAATGTATGGAACTGTATAGGCACGGGCAGATCGGATGCGTATGCGTAGACGTAAGCATAGACGTCAAGCGGTGACAGTTCTATACATCAAACTCAGAGGTACGTCTACGTTTACGTGCACGCATACGCATCCGGTGTGCTCGAGTCTTTATAGTTTGCATACTATAAATAAACAAAATAGTTACAGAAAAGAGAGTTGCTTCATTGCAAAAGAAAATATGGACAGGCCCGCTTATCTCTATACCAACAAGCCTTGAATTTTATTAATGTTTTAAATTATAGGTTTGTATTTTTTTGTTTCTAGGTGAACATCCCGCGGCTATGCAGCAGGGTTGTGCAAAATCGTCCTTAGATAAATTATCTTCAATAGTATGCTGTTTATTATTTTTGTACACTTTAAGAAACCCACTAAATGTATATTTTGGAACTTAATATTAGATATCGTAAATTACAATTTTATTCTTAGTGTCTATGAAATTCTTCTATCTTGTACGTAATATAAGATTTTATGTATTTTTGATTGATTTATCGATGTAAATAATAATTAATCTTTGTAAGTGACTGCCGGAATCGATCCTAATATCTATCTACATATTAGTTGTAATATTCACAATTTCTTCTGTACATTAATTACATAAACAAATAATAGAAATTTTATTTATTATCGACTGAAAAGTCTTACAATATATTTTTATTAACTTAACTGTTTTTTATAAATCAACATTACAGAAACTAGTACAATTCAGAATAAATAGTTATATCAATAGAGTTCATGTTAACTTATGAGGAATTAAATAATGATCCCAAAAAATGTTTAAGAGTAAAATAATCAAACAAATACACGGAAAAGAAAATATTTATCTATAATGATAAATTCGACTATGGTCGACTTAAGACAACTTTAGAAAAAAATCAGACAGACATTCTTTACTCTTCAACATTATTTGTGTAAACTCAATATCAGATACAAAATTAGGTAATGTTATTATGAAATAAGTTCAACGAAATAAATTGTTTTATATATAATAAAAGTTTTGATTAATTGTTAACACCAAACCTACCAAAGAAATTTTTCTATCATGAGTTATTAGATTCAAGGGCCAGTGGAGGGTATAGAGCCCGGGTGAGCTAACTTAAAAAAAAACTAAATATATTTAATAGAAATGCCAGCTCAACATGTCACAGAAAGTTCCAGAAAATGGTTAACCAATTTGGTACAAAATATAAATGTTTGTAATTCGTACCAAATTGGTACAAAATACGATCAAATCAACGTCAAGGTAACCCAGATCTCTTTATAATTCACAGATATTTAGCATACCGCTCAAGTGGAAGCGGTATTCGATAGAGGGTTATGCTGCCGTCAAAAATCTAATTTAGGGCCGTAATAAAAGACTGAATTCGGGATTCTCCTCTATAGGAATGTTTAAAAAGGGGCCATTTGTCTGCCTGGAATAGCTGCTAGTAATCTTAAGGTTCGCACTAAAATATGGGGATGGGCTTTTCTTAAATTTTCAAAGGTAATTAATTGCGCAGTTTCAGTGAACGGACCTGTTAATGAGGTACCGGTTTAATTTATTTTATAACGCAATTAACGTACGCCACGCCCTTTAAAGGGAGTGATGGTCGTTACCTTAGTTTCGTTGTTATTTATCTTTTTTATTAAAGACTTACTACCTATTCATTATTCGCATCTTCATGTTTACTAAACAATTTTTTGTCAAATAAGCTATGTACCTACATAAATAGATATTTGTTGTTCTTTATTCAGAAAAATTTCTGAATACATATGTAGGTACAAATCAACAGCGTAACTTTCCTAACCGGAAAATTATCAGAGTTATATAATGGTACTTACCTAACCGCACCTGCGTATTTCGCAACATTTTTTATATTTACCTTAATATTAAAGTCCTTATCTCACTTAACTTACCTCGGTTTTTGTTTTCCCTATTTACAGCAATAACAGTTTCCATCAAACCCACCCCCACTCAAATATGACCGAAATGCGTACCTATTCCCCAGTAGTTATCAATCAATCACTCTGAGTGGAGTTCGAACGGCTTGTCAATTGAAGACGCCTGTACGCATACTTTACGGGACCCTTGAGTACCTCAAGTAAGCCTTACTGCGTTAGAATCATGGTCGATAAAGCTTTGAGACGTCGCAAGGAAGCATAAGAAGGTTGTAGGTCGAGACATGTTAGAGGGCATAGGTACGTATTGAGTTGAACTGTAACAGCCTTATAAGATTTTGTAGGTTGTTATTTCAAATTCGATTCAGATAAAAGGCTTCGTATCTACTTTTTTATTGCCGCATCTAAGCAGTAACCTAAGATGAAGCAAGTAATTATTTGTCGATTAACATTTTTAATTGATTTTCGATTAGTAGCTATGTACTTGTTTATGTTTGCATGCTAGGTGCTTGGATCTGGCTTCTCGTTGCCACTGTAGTGTCTAGTGTTCGTCACCATGAGGCGGCAGATCTGATGGTCAGCGGAGGGTGTAGGGCCCAGTGGTGGGCGAGCCCTCGATGGAAATTATTGCTCGTTCCGAGCTTATACAAGCAAGATGAGCTTAACATTGGACAGATTACCTGTAATAGATCTTTTGAATAGATTCTGCCAATAAAGATCCAAGCCAAATCCCGAATTCATCTATTCAGACCGTTTAATTAAAACAAATCACGAAACACCAAATAAATAGGGGAACCTAACGAAAAGTAATGGTATCGGCTATTGGCCAATTCATTGAAACCAGTAATAAACCCTTTTGAGGGTTTCAGGAACCTCACATTAATTCCACTAAAAACGTGGATGAAGAAATTAATACCATTGCCATTTTAGGGCCAGCCCATTTGTTTCTTCACCTTGTAATTTAATTAAGTTCCTAAACTCGAGCTATACTAAGTGTTGGTACTTTGTTGCCAGATACACTAATAACGTCTATGAACATTAGAAAGCTATGTTGACACTATTTATAATATAATCTAGTCTTACCGTAAGCGAGGTCTATGTCGTGAGTCCTAAGTACATACTCGTAAATAAATGTCATAAAATATTAAAAAAATTGTAATAAACAAAATATATAACTCAAAAGCAACCATCGCTAGCTATGAAGACAATAAATCTGTGATGATCGTAAATTGCAATTGGTGAAACTATAGTAAATCCTAGTACATACTCGTACCTATATAGTGAGTAATGAATACTTGCATAACATCATCATCCATACTCATTCTAATTAGCGGAGTTAATGACGATATTGCTTGTAGCCATTGCGCGGACTTTAATCTAAACTTTGCGAATTTCGTACGAAGGTGGCATGCCAAAATATAAATTAAGTTAATAATATAAAATGGACAAATATCCTACAAAAGAAACCATAAATGTGTTTGGTTTCCAACTATAAGAACGAGAATGATAGGTCTTATATCATAAAGACAAAATCGGCTTACTATTTATTATATTTTAATGAAATATTTTTCAATAAACTTAAGAAATTCTATTTTTCATACTATAATATAAATTCTGTAGCTATTTCATAAAATATTTTCAATTTACGACTATCGTCATATTTTTATTTTTTTTTTACTCCATAGATAGAGTTAAGCGTCCCGGTCATTTACCTATCTACTATTAAACAACCAGACGTAAAGCGTAGAGAAAATAATTACTATCGATAGTATTATAACACATTTTTTAGTTATTTCTAATATTTTTCATTTATAAATAGGCTTTGTTTTTATTAATATTGGATCGTTTTTAAACATCGCTCACTGAACTGCAGACCCGTAAAAATAAAACTATTTTTATTCATTTTATTTATTTAATCTTTACATACAGTGTCATGAACTTTATGAAAGTTTTTCGGTACACCGTTTTAGTCATCTATTGTACCTATATTATTATAGGATACACGATATAAGTTAAAATTATTATTTAAAATAAAAAAAACATCCAGAACTTCATCAGATTCATCAGATAGCCCTCTCTTGTAAATCGTTAGCAACATTTTTTTGTATTACTCCTGCTATTCCGAAACAAATGTTAAGTGGCTCGCCAGGATTGAACAAAAATTATTGAGATACAAGTGAGTGGTATTTTGATGAAAGTGTATTTATGTTATATTCGTTATAAATTTATCTATAACTAGTATTAGAGACGTAGTAACATTCTTGTGAAAATTGAGAAAGCAAGCCGCGAATCATTCAATGCATTGGTAAAAAATTATTTTTCTGCAAACCAAAACTCTTGTCTAGTATAAATAAAATTTAGATATGGTCATATAATATTTTAAAATAGGTTTTTAATATCCTTATCCACTTATGCTCAAGGAAGCAAGATTAGGCTTTGGTCCAAACTGCTACATTTAATGGCCATCGTTAGGACAAGCTTGAAGCTTAAAGTTTAAAATGTGTGTTTAAAATGCGATTTTATTTAAATGGTTGGAACTAATAATAGATAAGCTCTGTTAACTACTATTCCATATTATAATTAAGTGAATTTCTGAAAAATTTAAATTTTATGAAAACGAATGAAATTAATAATCCTCTTCTAATATTGAAAGTTGGATTGATAAAATAATTGTTGACGGTCTAATTTTGTTATTTGTAATGTGGGATTTTCTGACAACTATTAAAAGTAAAAAAAATAGTACAAATCGCCTGAATAGATGGCATGAGCGAATCTCCTACCCGGAATTCTGTATGGAGATTTGAAGCGGGGAGCTAGGTAGGAAGATGTAGGTAACGCCATCTATATATATGGAATATACGGTGAACTCCCGAGTCAAAGTAGATTTCGGAAAAGTGGCCAGGGACAAAACCCACTTCAACTAAGTTAATTTACCTGCGGAGCCTGAATGCTTTCCAACGTCACCTCAAAAATCTCGTTAAAACTTACATGCGATCCAACAGACTACGTGGAATCAAATTATTTTTGGCTAAACATAAATAGAATGAATTGAATTTCTTGAGCAAACAAATTACCTATAGATGTTACGGGCAACGTGATTAACTGGCATTATTAATAAGGACGGGCCATTATTAATAATAAGTAACATTAATATTAAGTGGGCAAAGTGATTAATTTATCATTTTTTACGAAAGCGATTCATTACTATCTCACTAGGAATCGCTAGGAAGGCGCTTATCTCTATATTTATTTACACTAAACACGTATATACTATTTTTGTGTATTTACCTTTTTCGACGGATCCGAATCTGGCAATATTGGGTAGAAGAATGAGGCGGCGACGACCGCCGCCGCCGATTTTTTCGGTGTTGGGTTACATGTTTAAGTTTAAGGCGATATCATTATGAATCATTATTCATAATGGCCGGGAGAAGTGACTAATCATGCTGTTTTAATCACATTGTGCAATTGAGTCGGGTATTATGAATACAAACCGGCCATTATTAATAGTGTCTGGACTTATCAAATTGCCCGTAACATAGATAACTTTTAATTCTAGAAATTGTAATAACGAAAAATTTGTAGTAAACAAAAATAAAATTCAACTTTAGGATTAGGATTTAATAAATATAAGTAGCTTACAGGAATAATTTCCCTGAAAAATCACATTTTGCTAAACACTTGTTAGTTTCAAATCATAAAATTCCAGATGACCACAGTTTTGTTAGTCTGTATACGTGTGAAAAGGGCATTCGTCTATCTATTTTGGAACAGTTGGAGATTTTGAAGGCCAAATATTCTGGTGTAAACCTTTTAAATGAACAAGTTGAATTTTCTTCCCCACTATTAAATTTAATCGCTAGAATAAATAAATAAATAGTAACCTTAGTATATAATGGCTTATCAATGTCAATAACAATTTTTTTTGTGGGCAATGGAATATGTTGTTGCATACATCCTTGTTTTTCTTTACTAATTTATCAATATTTTGGTGAATTTTTGATTTTTTTCATTTAAATAACTAGAGGGTTTAATTCTAGAGGATAATTTGTAATAACGAAAAATTTGTAGTAATACAAAAAGGTGCTCGGGTCTGGTTTCTAAATTGTAGTTTCAAGCTTATGAGGATTAGGATTTAATGAAATATAAGTAGTACTTACTAATATTAAAAACAGGTAAGTCGGTAGCTTTTTTCAAATATTCCGTAGGTTTATTTTGTATTACTACTAAGTATTTATTAGTAAGTACCTAAAATTACAATTCCGGCTTGTATAAGTTGTACTAAAAATATAGGTACGTATGTATTCTGTTTGATAGAATTGTGTAAAGGCTTATACATTAGTACCTATTCTCAAAGTTGTTCAAAGAGCTCTTGAACTATATGCTTAGCAGTCCAAGTTTTCTTTCTTAGTTTTTTTTTCATATAATAGAAACTTCGGCAGGCTCATTCAAGAACTCTACAAGTGCTACTGGAGAATCTTTAAGGCCATAGAAAGAAGTGAATTAGTCGATTGCAAATAAAGTATAATTTATTTATATTCTTAATCAAAAATACTGACCTGGGAAAGATCGTAAACTAGATTTGTGCTATAACCCACTTCAAAATCCTCTCCTTTGTTTATTTATATGGGAGTTCTCTATTTTATTTATATTCACATTATTTCATGTAAATTTTTAAACATTTAATGCGTTACTTGCCATTTTAGTTAACCTATTAATAAATTCGGTGATCGAGCCCATCGTCCTGTATGTGGGCGCCGGCAGCGAGGAAGCTGGGTGTGAGAAAGAGGCTAAACGCGGTATTTTTCACTAGCATATTTTGTTGAGTCTCCCGCTATAAAATGTAATTTTAGAAAAGAGAAACATGCCGACTAATTGAAAACCTTCATGAATCAATTAAAAACTTTAAATTTTAATCTAGCTTTAAATATACATAGTTGAAAAAGCTAGTAAACTAACAGATGACAGTAAAATTACCACAATGAATCTGTTGTATAAACTTGCAATAAATTGGGGAGTGATGTTATTTCAAACGTTCCATCTACATCCATTGCCGCCCGCAAAGGGATCAATATGGCGTCGGAAACTTGCGACCCGTTTATTATCTGCATATAGAAATAATGTATATAGGAATAGTTAATAAGGAAAATAGAAATGTAAACATAAATAAATAAACAAGCTGCACCAAAACAGATTTAACTTACATTTCTACTTGCAAACAGAAGGATGTTACCTTCCCTTAACGTTATAATAAGAAAATCATCAACTTCAACTTTTTAAAATATAATGACTCCGTCGACTATCGACGATTCTGCCAACGTCAGGCTTAGCGAGATAATGTGCGGTAAAAAAAAATAAAAAAGGGATAAGACCACTTGCCGACAAAGGGTTTTACGATGAGTATCTAAGAATTTCAAGAAAATTCATCTCTTACCTATAATATAACCTAAACTTATTCTAGTGACGTTTCTTGAATGCTCATCAACCGTTGACCATTCTATTTGTACTAATCTTCCTGTCTTTTGGTAGGATGTGCGAGCACGATAAACCATTTTATATTACTAGACAATTTAATGATTCAGGTAGATCGTCATACCGTGAGTTCTTGATTTTAAGCAACCATGTTGACGATATGAGTCCACTTATTCCTTTATGCTTAGATTTAAGAATCATAATAATATTGTTAACGATATTTGTCATTTTTGTATATTTTAAAATGGGGATTAATGAATACAATAAGGTATTTTGCTGTTCATTTTCTATCACCTGGTAATTCTTTTTAACTAAATACCTACTAAAGAAAATTTTCCTTTAGATTTTTACTCGAAGCGCTATACTAACTAATTCGCTGCTAAGTACGTCGTTCTTAGGCAATAATGGTTGTAAACTTTGCAAAGTGTTTTTAATCTGTGGGTTTCTTTACTTTTTACGTAAAACGTAATCTCCTTTGACTTTATTTACCTACTTATCGTTCAATCTTTTTGCACGAGATCTTTTAAGATTTTAATTAGCTTTTCCTGCATGCGATACGTTTTCTTCGTCGGCTCAGTTTTTGTTAAGGAAAGGGAAAATACGACTCATAAAAAAATTAATTCTAGTACAGGCAAATAAAAAATTCCTATCACTCCTTTTTTACCAAACTTACCTATATACAAAACGTTCAGCTTAAGGGCACGATATATGACTTTACCCAGCGAATTCTATAGAATTTCTATGAAAACTATAAGTTAACATTTCAATTACTTATTATCTAGTAAGAATACATTGGATACATTGCATGAATCATCATTTACAGCCCTGAGAAGTCCACTGTTGGACATAGGCCTCCCCCAACAACCTCCACTCCGACCGGTCGGAAGCAGCCTGCATCCAACCGACGCCCGCAACCTTGACCAGGTCATCCGTCCACCTCGCGGGTGGCCTTCCCACGCTGCGCTTGCCGATACGTGGTATCCACTCTAGAACTTTCCGACTCCATCGGCCATCAGTTCTTCGAGCTATGTGTCCTGCCCATTGCCACTTCAGCTTGCTGGACCGTTCAGCTATGTCGGTGATCTTTGTACGTCTGCGGATCTCCTCATTTCTGATTCGATCACGCAGAGAGATCCCAAGCATAGCTCTCTCCATCGCTCGCTGTGCGATCCTGAGCTTTTTTATGAGGCACATAGTTAGAGACCACGTCTCGGCACCGTAGGTCATCACCGGCAGCACGCACTGGAATAATATGTATTAAATAATGCATTACCGGGAGCGAAACTAAATTAGTAACCCACAAAGTTATTGACAGTACAAATAGACAGGAAAATAAATTTCATAGTGATACAGTTGTCCGTAAACTAAATGTTTGTATCAATAACAAAGTCTTGCATATCTTCATAGCACTAAATGGAACAGTATTCGAGTTACAAAGACACTAGCGCCTACGTCAAATGACTTCGTAACTGAAACGAAGTATAGTGGTGGCATGGCTGTGGTCTGACTCTGTAACCCCCTTTAAAATATCTGAGGACTTTGCAAAGACCCACAATTTATCGGCTAGTGTTCTACCGGATTTAATCTGAATTCACCCTGCTATTATAACAAGTTACCAAAATTTGTCGGATTTTTGTTACTTTATGCGTTTAGTAAGTGTAAAATTTACGTAATGGTAATGGCTTTTAATTTATATTATAAAGAGTTATTCTTATATAGGTCATGATGACATAAAATATTCTTAGCAGGAAAATATCGGGTTATTAACATTCACTTAAATAACGACTTCAAAGTACTTAATTCAAACGTTATTCACCATTACGTAGGTAAGCACCTCTTCAACACTGATTATATTACACATTCCAAAACGGATAGCTTACATCTCAGTAGAAATACTCCAAAGATCTTCAAATTTAATTGTCCATAACAGAAAAAAGGCAATTTAAAGAGAGATCCCAGCAAAGCGCGGCAAGCTCAAATGTTGGGCTTTGAGAAATTTATGGGGTCTCAAATAATCTTTCGCTCTGTTCATGTCGGGACAAAACAATCCTTCTAAGCAGTTCTGTTTTAGTGAAGAACGCGGGTCTACTTTATTTGGAGGTCTAATTCGCCCATTTTGCTACGCATTTTATTTGTGAGATATACGAGTAGTTTTGCTCTCGCTCTTTAAATTCTTTCAACTAATCTCTGTTCGTGTATTATAAATCAGTTTTATCTTTCTGAATACTATATTGCTTTAATTTGGCACAAACATTATTAACAATAGTTATAAATATTCACATGCAGCCCATTTTATGTTATGGCAAAGGTTGTTAGTGACTATTGATACTCGTATTCGCGATTCATTACGTAGTTGACAGGTTAATCTCGTTGTAGCAGTTAGGTAGCTATCATGCGGTTGGTTTGTAGCATCCAATAATATCGTAGAAGTACACGATTTTACAGTGCTATTATGCGCCAAAATTAAAGTTGAAAGTATAAAAGTTTTCGATTTTAATGAACGTGAATTTTATCGTTAACTGTAAATTATTGGGTGCTGTATTTTGGGCGCCACTTTATGTTAATATACTTAATGTATATCGAAGCCCTGGTAGTATACCTAACATTGTATCCTAAAATTACGAAAGTAAACATCTTATATACTATAAATAAAATACCACTACGTATCTGAAATTACCTAATACACATAGACATAGGCACTAAAGTCATCTTGTCAGGATTGCCAAAGTAACAAAAATATACCCCACACATTACCAACATGAGCATAAGAATAAGCCAACATTTTCGTGGATTATAAAAAGGGTCCGGACCCAGTATGAAAATGGCCGGTACACGTCAACACGAAATAGATGGAAATATTACCGATGTATGTTTTTTCCGGGCGTTCGCATTCCGTGCGGCACTCCATTTGCGGTTTCGTTTTTGCGGTTGGTCCGACTGGAGTTGGTTGCAAATTACATAATTTATCATGTCGACTGAGTTTTCGCCATAAAGCAGGGGTGAAAAGGAACTGCCATCATGTCTATTAGGTAGTAACATTTCATGACAAGAGTAGGCCTTTTCCACTTATTTGCCTTTAAATGCTCACCTCCTTCGACTCAGTCTCTATCTTTTCTCATTGTCATTTTAACAGCCAACTTGTATAACTGAACTTTTTCGCATATCTCAGATTTAATCTTCAATTGTTTTCATTACATTTCATGATCTCTCTTATTGAAATTGGCCGTTAATCGTAAATAAACGTCGTTTTCCCTCGTATAAGACATTATTAATAACCTTTCTTTTTTAGATTATCGGCAAGATAGCGAATACCTAGTAGATACTTCATGTCTCAGATTCTTTGGTATAACAGTTATTTTTCATGAGTAAGAAGCTTGAGTCTACGATTCATGACGTGGGAGTTAGTCGCCTCTCCTTTTTACACCTGCTTCATGTAAAGCGCTCTCTGAATACATTTCCTTTTTGACTATGAAATATTATTTGAGTCTAAGCGGTCATCGGCAGATGAAAGTGAACTCGTGCTTGGTACTTTTTGTTTACTTTAAATCAAACAGGACGGGGAAAGTTTTGTTAGGCTATACATTATTGTTGTTTAAAAGTATTCGATTTCACAAAACAATGAAAATTTCTGGGCTTGTTTGTTATTCTGAAACTTGCTTTAATAAATATTTATGAAGTATAAATGGGTAAGCAGCAGGTACCATTCCGAATTTTGGTGTAGTCTCAATTTGTTATCGTGAAGAATTTATGAAAATAAAAAACTAATTTGGTTTTAAAAATTTAGTTAAATTATATTTATTATCTTTATCTATTAACCATGTTTAAATTAAATTAAATAATCTTTTCCATTTTCATATCAAGTAACTGAGGATTGTAATAACTAGCAAAGTAGGTATTTTTGTAAATCAACATAGTTATAAGCATTGTATAACATAGTTATACTTTAGTAGTATTGACATTAAGTATAACAAACTACACAAACTACCGAAAACTCACGTTTACTAAAAGAAAACAGTGTCCAGGTCCGCCTCAAGGGAACAATACCTATAAACACTAGCCTGGAGTTATTGTTAGAAAACCCTTAATATTTTGCAGCCCATGCGATGCTCAAATCACTCAGAATCCCGAGGGACTGACGTAATGGCGCAAGTACATAGAGAAGGTGGCACCGCAGGTTTTGGGTAGAGTCCGTTTCATAGAATAACTCCTATGCCTGAATTTGGAACTAACATCTTTGTATGTAGTGACACAGACGATGTAGTCATACACGTAGTAACTAGTGCCATCATCCAAAGAAACTATATGGGGAAACGCACTCTAGTAATCGCCACCAGGCGATTTTTAATAGCGGGATCTACACAAAGCCTCGCGCGGCAATCGCTTTGCCTATTCGCTCTATGTGGACGTGCCTGGTCCGAGGCAAGCGTGCACTCTACCGCAGGCGATTCAAGCGCCCGAGCCATATTGAATTCCAATTTTAAAAAAGGAAAAATCCTTCTTCTTCTACTCCGGTCGGAAGCAGCATTTACCGTCTCATAGTTCTAGGTAATGAATGAAATCCCTTTCACTTGGTCAGACCATCATCGTGTTGGTGTGCTGCCGCGAGATAAAATTTTCAAACATGCTAGGCATGACAGCTCCCCTTTGTATATACTCCATGGTCTGTCCCATATTTCTATGTAGTAGATAAACTTGAACGAAGGGTACGTACTCTATACATGAAATTAAAGTAAGTTTTTGCAAAAAAAATGCTGGGAATATATAATTTTTTTTTTTTTGAAGAAATTTTTTTTTAAATTCCTTGATACCACGTGCGAAATGCTTTATAATGTCGATTAATAACTTTAGGTATTACTCTAATTTTAGAACGATGTTTATTCTGATAAAAATGACGTGGTTTCATACGATTATATTTTTAAGTGACAGTTTTATCATATGAATCACTCGTGCGCAGCAAACATTAATTACAGTTTTGGTACATAAGGAGAAAAATTAATATTTCTATCATTCTTGTCTACTGCAACCAATATTGCTACAAAATCTCCGTATAGACGTTGAAGAAATTTTTTGCGAATTTGAATAGCTTTAGATTGGTAGCAGGTTTAACGCAAAAAATATTTAAATCAATCCAACATTCCGCAATTATTATATAATGGGGTTGTGATACCCTATACTGATAAGGCCAAGAACTTAGGTCTTACATTTGGACCGTATGATCGTGGTCATCTCAGGTAAGTGAGGTAAGTAGGAAAGTGTATTCCACCTTCCATGCACTTAAACGTCTCCAAAATTTGCTACCTTTTAGCACAAAATCACTTTAGCTCAATCCCTTCTTCTGCCACTATTAGACTATGCTGATGTTTGCTATGTATGCCAATGAGGAGCTGCTCAATAAACTAGAACGTCTTCAAAATTTGGGTATTCGTTTTATATACGGCTTACGCAAGTATGACCATGTAACTCAATTTCGGAAAGAGCTCAAATGGTCTTTTCGACTTCGCCGGAATGTTCACATACTAACACTTCTATTGTAAATTATACCATATACCCTGTCCTGTTTATTTGCGTGAGCGATTTGATTATCTGTTCTCAAGAGATCGCCCACTACGATCAGCTATACTTCTCTTCTTAAAACTCCCCGTCATCATTCTGTTGCATAGAAATGGACTACTCCTACACTGTCTATGCAGTCAGCTGTGGAACTCACTACCGCACACCATACGTGATTAGTCCTACAATTGACATCTTGGAAGTAGACAAGTAAAGGCATACTACCTTTCTCTTCCTTAGTAGGTCTGTCGGTTATTTTATTAATAAGATACTTTTATTGTAAGTCTATGTAGGTTAGGTTTATTATATGTAGGTGGTTTCATACGATTACATTTTTAAGTGACAGTTTGGTATCATATGAATCACTCGTGCGCAGCAAACATTAATTACAGTTTTGGTACATAAGGAGAAGAAATCTCTTATAGGGATAATCATTCCTTTGTACATTGTCAACCAATATAAAATGTCTACAAAATCTCCGTATAGACGTTGAAGATGATTTTTGCGAATAGTAAGAATAGCTTTACATAAACTAAGTTCATATTCATCATCATCATCAGCCTATTGCAGTCTACTGCTGGACCTAGGCCTCCCCCAGGGCACGCCACAAGACTGCCGTAGGGGGTATTTGCCCATAGTCACCACGCTGGGCAGGCGGGTTAGTGACCGCAGTTTGTATTTTTGTACTATGTTGTCAATACGGGAGGCGCTGCTGCCCACCTCTCGGAAAAACTTTTTACTCATAGAAAGTAGATAATACCTACGTAATCACTTTTAGGCTCGCAACAGTCGCAACTCTATATTTGCTATTCGTTTTTCTTTTAAGAGAACTTTCAATAGGTAGTTTATACCAATTTTATTCTGCCTAGCTACAACTGATTTCTATTAATCTTCATTGTACATGCCTATTCCATTTAGTACGACAATCAGTGTTTGTCTTCAATTAGCGTATTGTCTTAGTAAAACCGTTGTAATACTAGGGTTACCTATGTTTTCTATTGTATCTACGTACATTGTAAATAATATAATAACGTATGCTAAACGTTAGTATGAACAATTTAATTAAAATTTAGGTATGTACTAGTTGTCGCAAAAAAAAAAAACTTAAACCAAAAACAGAATCAATCGAGAAACCATACACATACCCGGCTGTGTTCTCAAAATGGTGTAGCCGGAACTGCAGGATCGTAAAGGATATCCTACGGCTACGGTTAGCATAGCAGGCTCAGATGTAAAAGATCAGTGAGAAGCTGTTAGCTCATTGCCTTAGAGAATGACCCTGAGTTCCTTAGCCGACTCTTCCGACTCTAGAAAACATTACGTTCCGTTAACAAAACAACACAGAACGTTACGTTAAATTTGACATACATTTGTAATGAACCCATCCGTATAAAGTAGGTTAAAGGTAGTCCAATGAAGATATTGAAATTAAATATATTTATAATATTTGCTTGCGGTTTCTTTATTTGCACGCAATACTGAACGCTTCCTACTTCGAAAATTATGAGCTTCTTCCTAAGCCGGAACGTTTGTAATTTATATACCGACCTATTTAAATAGGATGCTGCTTATATAGGACATGTTCTGTTTCACGGACCAGTCGCTTTGGTCTTCTAATTTTCCGGCGTAATAAATACGAGGTATATACCACAGGCCTTGCTGAAAATTCATTGTGGGAAGGTAATTTCGAACTGCGCTGTTTTGTGAGAAATCTTTGAAGACTCAATTGTGGTGTTAATTAATTTTAATTGTATCTACATCAAAAATGATGATTGTAAACAAAAACGTTTTGCAATTGCAAGTGTCTTGCTATTTAAATTACATTTAGGTTATTATAAGAGGTTTCTCCAGCTGAAAAGTTAATCTCTATTCAGTTTTATTGTTTTGTTTAGTTAATCTGAATGTTCGAACATTCTAAGTACTTGTCATTCGTTTATTCAACATTATGAGCATAGTACTGTAGCAAAACTCCATTCAAGTCTCAATTCATGAAATAACTTTAATGCATAATTTCAGGACTAACATTCACTATGCAGTTACATAGATAATTGTAGTCGTATAGTCAACCAGCGTCATCGTTCAAAAATACTAGAAATTGATTTATCATTATCAGCCATGAGAAGTCCACTGCTGGACATAAGCTTCCCTCAACAACCCCCGATACCCGCGCCTTGGCTAGAAATTTATTATTTGATTTCAATCGATTTTGCTTTAAGTAATAATGTAGCGTAGCCATCTATCGGATGCAGGAGAGAACCTACAGTCGAATACAAAACCTAGAACACGATATCGAAGTTTCTCACAATGATTGTAATATATACATGGCTCAAACAACGACTAGTGGCCCGGTGGGGCCGGAAGCGCTTCCCTTTTCACCAACCCCACAATAATAATAATGACGATAAGCTCCGACCGCATTTCGGCCAAGGCGACCAATCTCTACAGAGATTGGCCCAGGTACGCAGGAGATATTATAAGTGCACAAGCGTGTGCGCAAACACACTCTCTATTCCCTCACTCCGACCGACACCTCCGAAAGCCGACACGATCGGAGAGAGATCAGGCGCAGGACCAACAGTTGTACGTGGTTTCCGAGGCACGAGCTAAGTGACAATAATTTTAAAACATTAAAATCTGTACATGAAATAAATTCATTGGTACAGGACCCGTGACTGGGATCGAACTTACGCCTCCCGCTTGGAAGGTGCACGTCTTAACCACTGGGCTATCACCGCAAAATAATAATAATAACATGGCATAATTATTTCGAAGTATCATTGGGTATATTTCAATTGCATAAAAAACAAAACTTAATGCATGATAGTCATGCAAAGCGGATCGACACATACCTACATAAGTCCACAATAACATATGAATAGACATTAAGATTAATGAGTCCCCGAGCAAAGCTCACAATGGCCTGACTACTAACACAAACATGGCAATTCCAATAGCAAAATGTAAATAGTATTGTAATTATATAGACACCATTACCATAACGACATTCGATATACGGCACGTTTGAATGCAAACCGCTGGACGCGCAGCAAATTATTGTATTTTACGAGAAATAATTCGAAACAATAGATACCAATACACACCTTTGACGGCCGATTGGTCTAGTAGGTAGTGACCCTGCCTGTGGATTTTATTTATTATTTTTAAAAGAAACAACTTTCATTATGGAACCAACTCCGAAATAGAGAAAAAAAAATGAGCTGTTCCATACAATCTTGAATAAATTACTTTACTGAAAAGTATGGAACAGCTGATTTTTATTCATTATTTCGGAGTTGGTTCCATAGTGAAAGTTGTATCTTTTTACCTACCTAAAGCAAATCACTATTTTTGAAAATACCTTATATCAAGGTAAAATCGTTTGACATCGACGACTTCTTTTTACTAGTTTCGTGTCAAAAGCAAATCACTAATCTCGAAAACACCTTATATAAGGAGCTTTTAAACTATACGTAACAATTTTACAAGCGACAGTGAAGTTTGCAAAGTTTTTCCACAATTACGAATACATATACTTCTTCACGTCAATTTAACGAATGCGCTAAATGAAGAGTCCGTATTTTTGAAAACGTTTGCTAGCATTGCTTTTATATTACAAAATAATTGAAATTACAATTTTCGAACGTTGCATTGTTTGGTATAGATACTAATTGGAACGCTAAAAGCAAGTGCTTTGTCAAAGTATTTCTCTTTGAAGATGACCTCTTCTTCTTCACTGAAATATAAGCTATTGGTAATAATAATGCATTTACTTAATATTCAATTTTAAATTCAATTCGGCAGATACGGCTAAAGATAAAACATACTTTTTTTGTCATATTTGTTGTTTTCATACCTTTTCGCATTGTGTCTCGTCCTAAGGTATCATAGTCGAAGGAGAGGCGTTAACGAATTCAAAACATGGCGTATACTAGTACGACCGAATGTATGTACTATTTATGTAATACTCAACATACACAATATACCTAATTAATAACTTATATCTTCAGAGCAGAGAAGAATAGCTTCACCCCATGTCTGCTCATGGGTATCGTAAGAGGCGATTAAGGGTTTTCGGTATATAGGCAGCGCCTCCCATTTAGATAACGAAGTCCGAAAACTTAGGTACACTGCGTGGTTACCTGCCTGCACAGCGTGACTATGGACAAAAACCCCCCCTATGCATGGTAGAAGCCGTATGGCAAGCTCTGGGGGAGGCTAACGTCCAGCAATGGCTGTAGGATAGGAGAAGGAGAATAAGCTGATGTGAATACCTATTAACTCCTATAACGCAGCCGGATAGTGCTTCTATCTGAGCTAAGATAGATAAATAAATAGATAGACGGAATTAATGGCGAAACTATGCCCAAGTAGCACAAGAGGCTGTATAGCAACTGAATATTGGACTACAATTACCCTTGAAGTGGTATAAGAAAGCTGCATAAAAGCTGATTCCGAGCTTATTCAGCCCTTAAACCACTTAAATGGGCACAAATTATTCAGCTCTAGTGTCACATAAGTTGCTTAAGAGCGCAGAATCAGAAATTTAAGAGAGTTATAAGGGGTAACAGGTGTTGTAAGAGCTGAATATCAACTGGTTAAGAGACCATGTTACTCTTTTTTCAGCTGAATACCTAAGTAATGTATCACAACGGGTCTTTTGGTGACGCGTGACTATAGAAAATATTTTTGTATATTAATTTTATTTATTGTTGAAAAGTGACCGTAGTGACTTGTGACAACATAAACATAAACGCCATATTAATGGCGTTGTCGTTTCATAATATATTTATTGGTAAGTAAACGGTTTCCTTTATTAGTGCCAGAAAAATGTTTGCGAGTGCAAGTTTATTGACATTATATATTGTTAGAGGAAACTTTCACATGAAGACGCATCATCTCCTATGTAACACAACGTCACTACCGGAGGGGGCAACTCAAGCACGCTAGCGTGCGGTGGGCACTTTTGCTCCAGCTTTCGAAGCGTTCGGACGTGTCCTATTTTCGTTTTGCATTCTTTTAGATTTTGTAATTTATAATTGATATTATAATTTTTGTAATTATTTTAGCTCATTATATTTTTGTGTTTCTGTTGAATTGTTTTTTTTATATTAATTGTTAAATTATCACTAAATTCAGAAGTGGGAACGTATTTCATTGCTTTTCCGCTTCTGGTCTCCCTGAACATTTAAATTTAACTTAATTTACTATGTCCGAACGTACTAATACTGGAGGTAGGGCCAGGCGCGGACGCGCCTAACAGCATTAGAAAACAATAGGAACACGTCACCGGCATGTTCTACGCGTGCTGAGGGCCAAGGGACAGCTGCTGAGCCAGGCGTCATAGAACCGACACGCCCGGCTTCGCCACCGCCGTCTCGGTCCTCGTTGTTGTCTAACTCGCAAGATGTTAGCAATATGGGGTCTTTATCCAGGACAAGTCACGATTCCACAGATAGGCTTATTAGTGCTTTGAGCGCACTTACCAAAGTCAGATCTACGAATTATTACATTTCTAACTTCGATCCGTCTATAAACGATATCGATACTTGGTGTGAATGACGTTGACTAGGGTCAACTGCAACCTGTCTGCACATTTTTTCTACATCACCTGTAACCACATAAGTATTTCTACGAAATCTCAATAATATCGAAAATAGATCATCTTGTACTACTGGTCCTACATATTGAATGTCATTAAGAGACTTTTTACTTGTAGTTTTGCAGGACGCGTCAAATCAGTTTCGTGGTTTCGCTACTCTCGCGAATGACAGCATGATGTAGTATAAAAAACCCGAAATTAGGACGTTTGATTTTATTAAGATGACCTAATTGTTCGTATTCATGAATAAAGTTCATGTAATCATTTTTCATAGTAGGTACCTTAGACAATCTTTTCTCTAGATTGTAAAATCGCTTTCTAGCTATATAATAGGAATCACCCAGTGCACTCTCTGGGCACTCGGAAAGAGGAAGCATGACCGAAAATCTGCCATTAGCGAGTGGTTTCGTATTATTTATAAAGTGGTTTTCATTAAAATTTCTCTTCCTTTGTAAATTTTTGTTGCGAGGTAGGTATTTCCTCGATTTCCCAAAATTTGACAAGAGAGTCGCTTATTTGGCGAGAAAAATTACGTTGGACGGATGAATTACTATTATTATTATGCTTTATTGGACACAGTGAAGTTTTCACAAATAAAGTTTATGAAAAAGAAAATGTACAAAGGCGTGCTTATCTCTAAAAGAGATTTCTTCCAGCAAACCAACCATGAAAGAGAAATTAACATAAGAGGTAGGTATGTGTGCACACAAACAGACCAACAAACTAAATAATTAAATAAAAGAAAAGACATAAACCTAAAATAAACAAAAATACCTAAATAGACTACATAAACATAAATACCTAAATAAAACACATAAACATAGATAAGCATAGATGAATAGTATACATACTAAAGGATAAAAATAACATCAAATGTAAGTATATTGGTATTAATTCCGGTAAGTACCAGCTGTTAGAGAGACTACGGTAATATTTCTGGAAAAGGTGGACCAATGAATACTTGTCGGAGTTACAGCAGCGCAAGAAATGGCGCACTGCTAAACAAAACATCAAACCAGGAGATCTGGTCCTAATCAAGGATGATCAGCTGCCACCATTAAAATGGACGCTCGGACGAATTAACAAGTTATATCCTGGAACTGATGGATTCTGCCGAGTTGCAGATATCAACACACAGAAGGGCGTAATAAGAAGAGCTCTGTCTAAGCTGTGTCCTCTTGAAAATGTTTGAAATGCTGCTTTCATTCAAATGGGGGGAGGATGTTGCTGCTAGAAATCAACCTCCGCGGTTACGGACCTTACTGGCAACTTGAAGCCAACAGCGTCTTATTTGAAGTTTTTAAATATTTTAGTTTTACAAAACAGAAGAAAAGATGTCGTGTTGATTTGCACATAATTTCATATTTTAATAAATGTCTATAATTTTCCTGTAAATAAGTACATTTGAAAGAAATAATTATTACCAAATAATCGGGTCCAGCTCATTTGGTGTTTCTCCAGAAACCCTTGAAATAATATATTCAATCTTCGAACCTCATTTAAAATACTATTATTGAACACAATGGAAATACTCTTGACCAAGACTCGGATAAAAGCCTTAAAGGAAAAAATAAGATTTATCATTAAAAATATAAAAGTAGATTATGCAACGACTCATGCGATATCTATGGACTCATGTAAATTGGTAGATATCGTGACAATGGTAGCTCAGCGTGTAGCGATAGCGATGAGCGATGCGCATGATGCATTTTGTGTAAACTTCGTTTCATAGAAATAACTCTTATGAGACACGTCATGCACATAGGAACTATACGGTGAAACGCACTCTAGTTTGCACCCTTTATCTTCAAAGAATAATTGTGCAAACTACCCACTTTTGCTCAGTCACCCTCTTTTATCTCACGTGGTAAGAAATATTCAGTGTATTTCAAGTATAAGCGACAAGTTGTAGGCGGTCACAACTTCGATCGCGTTAACTTTAGAATTCTCGTTTTGCCAGTTATGAAATCCCTTCCTATTGGATGCATATAGGTCATACAAAAACACATCATTCAAGTTTCAGATTTCTAAGATCAGCAGTTTAGGCTGTGTGTGCGTTGATGCTCAGTTATTCAGGACAAAGTATTTTAGATATACAAATAGACTAATTATGTACACAAATGGACGCCCGCGAATTCGTCCGGGTGGAATACAAAAAAAAGAAATAACAAAATTTTCTGTGATAAAAAGTATGTCCTTTGTCCTGAACCTTTTTCAGTCTCTAGATGAAAATTTCATTTCAATCGGGTTAGGTTACAGACAGACGAACAGAGTTACTTGCTCATTTATATCACTACTAAGGTTAAATATAGAAAAAGTAGAAGATGAATTTGCAACAACTACTCGTACCTCTCTATTCTCAATTTTTTCGTCCATCAGTCATGCTTGTGTTTTCGAATTGCCCTTCACATCGAAGTAAATTCAATAACTTATTCACGTCAAGAAAAAAATAATGTTAACAACACAATAAAGTTACCTTAAATAAAACGTCAGTTGATGTGGGGTATCGCGACCTGACCTTAAGTTAAAAGGGTCGTGATTTACTGCTTTCAGTGACAAAGTGCAAAATTAAATTTCACAAAGTATGGGCCAAATGTTGCCGACCACTATAATTTATTAAGGTTCATTAGTCCAACAACTTAACCGTGCGAATTCGACTTTGAATTACATTGTTATGAACCATGTAATTAAGGTCAAATCGTCATCTAATTGGCTTTCTTACCGTTTTTCAAGTCTCAAATAATAATTTATTCTATTAAAAGATTTCTCATTACTTATCTATATCTCGTGTTGGGACATTAATAAATTAAATTGCTTCCTGTAATTGTATGCGAAATGCTATGAAAATAGCCCACTATAGAGATTCTGTCCACAAAATTGGAGAGTTGAAATCACATGTTTATTTTTAGGATTATATGAACATTCCCGAGGTGGAATTTAGCTTAAATACACCAATCGCTTTTGTTATACCTTGTGTTGTTGTTATAAAACTAATTTTAGTTAAGTATACATATTTCTCTACTTACCTTCTTCTTTCTATATCACTATTATTACAAATTATAAAATAAAGTCAGTTTTCCGCTGTCTGTCTGTCCCTATATATGCTTAGATCTTTTTAATTACGTAACGGATTTGGATAAGGTTTTTTTAAAAGATATAGTCATTCAAGAGAAAGGCTTATATGTATAACTAGGGACCCGCCCCGGCTTCGTACGGGTACAATGCCCCCTCACGCGGGCGAACTCGTGGGCGGCCGCTAGTTAAACTATACGTTTCACTTCACAACATTAGTTATGGATTCATTAGCCTTGTCGTTAAAACCAGTACATTACGAGTATCATTAAGCTATATCGTCGGTCGGTTAGACGCAAGGGTCTGTGTTTAGGGAGGTTAATAAGATGACACTTACGTATGACCCGCATATATTTAACAACTTTACATAATGATTTCCTGTGCTGATGCGGGATAAAATAATGTTGAGGAACACTATTGCTGTATCATTACCCATCTTAAGCAACGTGTATTGCCTTACGTTTTATAGTCATAATTTTCAAATACTTATAAAGATTACTATGAGTAAATATTAGTAGGTATTACTTTTAATTTCTGCTCCTACTTCAGCTTCCGTAATATAGCTCTAACTTTGGTTCAAATATTATGTCATACTCAATTTAATTTGTAAGACGAACTAATTAAATTTAAATTAATTATCTGCGTGAACATAAACAAACGGCGGTGGCAAATTACAGCCCAAGGATATAATAAATATCTAAAGATACTGTCATGGAGTCGGTTACGAAGAGATGTTTTAACAACTTTATCTATTAAATGCTGCTGGTTTTCTTAGATGCCTATTCACTTTTAAAATCGATTGTTGCTTTGCACCGTGTTTTCACATTTTATAAACCATAATTATGCAAAAGTCATTAAAATATACTCTAAGGGCAAAGGTTGATATTTAGTAGCATATTACAGGGTGAAATATGATAAGATGCTGAAACATAGGATTTTCTGATGTACTTACAAAATCCCCTATTGGCCACTCACTTACTTAGCAAAGGAAAATGTACAAAGATAAAATAGTTAAGCCTCGAGGACACCAGATGCGTAAGCGTAGACGTGTGCGTACACGTGCACGTACCGCTGAATTGTAATGTATGGAACTGTATAAGACTCTTGACGTCTACGCTTACGTCTACGCATACGCATCCGGTCTGCCCGAGCCTATAAGGTTCCATATATTACAACTAATAGTACATGCACGTCAACGCAGACGTCTACGTTTACGTGTACGCATACGCATCCGGTGTGCTTGGGGCTGTAAAAAGCTTACCATATCTAAAACAATAGCCCTAAGAACTACAAAGATTTTATAAATAGGAAACATAGGTTCATGTTCTCATATGAAAACTATTTGAACTACATACTAATAAGCTGGCACGGTATTTCGATAAAATCGAGAACGCATGTCACATACTCCACTCCACTCTTCCACTCATTTCATAATAATCACCATAATCAGATATAAAACCCAAGCAATAGTCGACCTCTTAAAATATTCATGAAAAGTTATAAGGTATTTTCGGGGTAGCTAAAATTTTGGCTTGCTTGTCACGTCTGGCACTCGGCCGTTTTTACTTTTCTTCGTACCAACAGAAATTAATTCATGCAAATGAGACGAGAGTCGTCTGAAATGGCCTAATATTAGCATTGCGGAGCGATTGCATGGGGCTAGATAATAATAATATAGTTAATATTAAATTAATTAGATTTTTCTTCATATTAATGTAGATCATATATAGTCTAAGCGTTCATCTCTGTATTTAAAGCAATTAAATCGGGTTAGATCTCACTTTAATGTATCGTGCGAGTTTTGCCATTAACTTAAAGTTTGTGTACTGTGCAATTAGTACAACTGTATTATTTTATGACAATGTAGACTGTACATTAAATAAAATTAGAGTCAATTCGAGACAGCTTCAAATTGTAGTTTTTTCACGATTCTCATTACGCTTTGTAAAAAACACAAACTTGTAGTAGTTTAGGTTTAACTTTAAGATTAATGTAAAATTACGATTTTCCTACAATTATTATTATTATCCTGTTATCAAGTTGACTGTCTATTTATTTCTATGTATTATACAGAGAATTCGAGTCATCAGGATTTGGTATCTCATACATTTCTATGGGTGTGCATGAGCCGTCGTGAATCCGAATCTGAGTTATATGCGTGAAAACGTTTCCGTTCTATGTCCGAAGTTGCCGTATTACATTTGAATGGTAAGTTACTGCATCCCATATTCTACAGGGTGTATTAATGTTAGGGGCATATTATGCAAAATGATAAGAAAATGCTAGCCCACTATAAAAAAAACAACATACAAAATTTCAATATAAGCTTTGTGTTTTGCTAATTTACATGTGATGACTAAACTCAAATTGTGTACCAAACTTTTTTATAATACCCTTATTGTGATTGCTTTTTGTTTTACATCCCGTATATCTACTAGATACTCGTATAATGTCTATGTTCTATATTAGATTACACTTTCCTTGGAGTGTTACATGAACTAAGCCGAATAAGTTTCGATCGAAAGCCTCTGTATAAAGATATAAGCTTCTAACATCAAACAGAAATAACAGCCTTTGTAGGCACTCTACCTATAGTTAGACAGAAATACTACACACAAGTACATGGCCGCGTGTTGCCGGCAGAGTAGAATTCGTACCACCCCATGTCTGCCCGTGGGTATCGTACGAGGCGATTAAGGTTTTCCGGAAGGTGGGCAGCAGTGCCTCCCGTGTTCACAACATAGTCCAAAATACAAACTGCGGTCACCAACCCGCCTGCCCAGCGTGGTGACTATGGGCAAATACCCCCCAGGGCAGTCTTGTGACGTGCCCTGGGGGAGGCCTACGTCCAGCAGTGGACTGCAATAGGCTGATCATGATGATGATGATGACTACACACAAGTGACAAGTATTTGACTTCAGAATGTTGACTCCATTTTTTCATACAACGTTATGTATCCAACCCACTCTCGTCTGATCTTCGCAATCCCGTGACAGTATCAACAGTCGCTTTAATTATAACTGTGATTAAGTTGAAACTTAAATTCCGAGTTAACTGAAACTTAGTTAAAGCACCAACAGTCTAGAGTTTCTGGAAGCGGTAGGTATTATTGTATAGTACAAGTTTAGTTGCTTGACTCTAAACAAGATGCAGGAAGCTTCAGTAATTCTGTTTATCCACCGTAAGACATTCTAAGGGGATAACATGTTTGTGTTGAGAAAATACATGAAATTTGAATATGTCAGTACATTAATATGTGAAGCGAAAACCTCTCTCTACCCCCTTAGAAAATTGCGCGACCCAACGTGAAATTTGACACAGTTAAAATTGATTCGGAGAATACGAGCTATTTTTATATGAAATGCAAACTCAGAAACACGGCTGAATTCTTCTTATTCTTCAGCCTATTGCAGTCTACTGCTGGACGTAGGCCTTCCCCAGGGCACGCCACAAGGCTACTGGCACAGGGGGGTTTTGCCCATATTCACCACGCTGGGCAGGCGGGTTGGTGACCAAAATGTGATTTTCGGACTATGTTGTTAGTACGGGAGGCACTGCTGCCCACCTCCCGGAAACCCTTATTCGCCTCGTACGATATCCACGGGCAGGCAGGGGTGGTACAAACTCTACTCTGCTGGCACCACGCGGCAAATTTACAAATAAAATTTTCTGGCTAATAAAATTAGGCTGAATTGTGTAGCCGAAATTTTTCAAACAAGCAGAAGAATCACACAATAACAAACGGGTAGATCTAATGTAAGAAAAGTTTTTATCCTGGGAAAAAAATTGTTCCTATATTGCATATTATATGACTTTTATATAAGTGAACAAACCTTATCTTTTGCCCATCCATCAAATCCGCGATCAAAACACAAAAAAAAAACATTTTATACAATAGTATAACTATGCATCTGTATATTTAAAACAATTGCTGGTACAATAGAAACTAGTTAAGCAACGTGTACCGCATATGTAAAATGCTTGGAATCAAATTAATTGATATGCCAAACGAGTTGCCAACTTCTGTTGTAATTGTATGGCATACGGGATTTAGTTTTTGAATGTTGCTGTTGCGGTTTTTGCTTTAAACTCTACTACTAAAAACTACTAACTGACGCCCTCTCCATTTTTGCTTCGAGTAACAAATATTGGCATGATGACCTAGTCTTTTGTCATTCTGTGTTTAAAGTTTCTTCAAAATCTTCCTATTATATACCTAGGCTGTAATTATAAACATATCGTTAAACAAAATACAATTTAAATATCCCCTCATAAAGTAGGTACCCGTACACAAAATTTGAGATTCAAAAGCACAGTTTCCAGAATCCCTAAACAACTAAGGATTCATACAAAATTGAAATATATACTTGCGACTTCAAGACCCAAATTTTGTACAAAGATTGCTATATTCATAACATTTCGCTTAACATACCTATCCCTTTTTTACCCCGTATACCTAGTTCTAGCGTAAAAGAGTAACAAACTATAAAACTTTCCTCCAGTCACTAACAAAATCACTAGATCTTTCTCGAAAAGAGCGCTTTGGCAAGAGTTCGACTTATATCTTAAGGGCCAAAGTCGACCTTACTAGCCTAAGTTATTAATACCTATATGTTCATTTACTACTTTTCATACATATCTTCATATATCATCATAACATGTGTTCCTCTCCCTGTCTTCCATAGATTTAAGTTGATTATATAGGTAGTTATTTTAGCCCATAATGTATGAAAATGTCGGATAAAGATTAAATACTTTTTTTTATTCAATAAAAATTATACGTGCCTCTTCCAGATATTTTCTATTCTTTTGTTTTATTCCAAAAGTAACTACATGCTCGCCATACCCATTAAGAAGTTTACTCCAAGTCTGTGTGTTGATGAAAATGTGATTTAACGTTCAAATTTAACTTACAAACAAAAAGTCGCATATTTATGTTCATTTGTTTACTTTATACTAACTAATAATAGATTAAAAGTCATACCTTATTAACTTGTTTATACTAGCTAATACAAACATTGTTAGTCACACCTGTAAATTATTCCAATGAGCGGATAGATAAGTGCATAGTAGATAGCTAATTAAAAATAATAGGAATAAACAGGACGAAGTTAGTAAAAAATTGAAAAGAAGACACGGCATTGGAGACACGAGACACAAAAAACCTTTAACAAACCTTTTAAAAAATACATGATATTTAAAAGACAAAGGTGTTCTTCATCATCGTAGCTACGATAAATATGCACTTCGTAGCGAAGACTACGAATTTCGTAGTCACCGTAGTAAAGTTTAAATCACTGAGGACGACCGCTATTTTGGAATGTGACGAAATAAAAAGCATTTTGTTACGAACCACTCAAGTAATCTGATTAAAATATTTTTTGCCAAGTCTCTAAAGAACTTTCTGAGTACAGTAATAATCCAAAAGTCAAATCAAGATATTTTGGGCCATGGTTCCCGGATCTCTTGTTTTTACACTTTCCCATCTTTGATTTTTTTGTAGTAGATAAGTAAATAGCTGGTTATTTTCGTTGGAAGAAAAATTCTGTATTTAGTAGGTGCTTGGAAAGATTTACGACTCGTATGTGTTACGTTGTACATATGTTGGAGTTTACAAAATTGTTTTTACTTGGACAAAATATAACTTTTAATCATAGCTATAATATACCTATATGTTTAGGTGTAATTTTAGTATTAGTATTTGGTATGTCTAAAGTTACTTACCTGGATTACATACATAGATACATATAATCCCGCCTTTATCCCTTACGGGGTAGGCAGAGCACCACGGGCCGATAGAACCACATGGTGCCACTTCTGACCAATTTTGAGGGTATATTTAAGATTTATAAGTTCGGTTAGTAGTGACAGGTGGTCAGCCCATCGCCTACAAAACACCAAGACCCTCTTGTCCCTCTACTGACTTGTACAGTATGCCCGGGAAGCGAAGTAGCTGTAGTATTATACGTTTTTTTTTCACTCCCAGAGCAGCATAGAAGAAAATTATCTGGATTAGATCCAGGGTGTAAGTGGGTTTGACTAATACCTTAGAAACCAAAGTCAACCTCACCCGCCCGTAGTGCAACCTGCTATTTAACGAACGAGGCTCTGACGCTAAACAGGTTATAATATCTATTCAAAATGGCCCGGAAACATTTCCCATTGGATTCGTTACCGGTCGCTAGATTGTTGTATTTGTGCCTGAAAAGCGGCGTTAGGCTCACCCCTTACCACGTGGGACCTAATAGGCTTACTGGTGAAAAGTGGATGTAAAATTTGTACACTTCTGCCTAACCTCTTTGGGGATGTGATTTTATGTATATAATTTTGTATAGGTATTTCCAACTTAGTACATCTTATATTAGGACAGAGGACAGTAGTTACTGCATAATTTAAGTAGGTATAATCAACTCTTGAAACTCCAGCAGTATAATAAACGTATCACATCCAAGGCCCAAATCCTTCTACTAACAGGTCTAAGGGAGCCTCTACACTCTACAAAGGCAGCAAGATAGCACTGGATTGTTTCCTTCCGGAATGAAGTACTGCGACGTGACTGCATAGAGCAAGTAGGTAAAAGAGCCGGCAGCCATTGAAATTGAACACCGGGATTGTTTATTTTATTTAGGTACGATTTTTTATGGTCAGATTTCCTATCTTAAGGATAAATTTAATGCCGTACTTCTCTAAAACTTGACCAATATAGAGACAGAGCCAATTTATCGGTTTTCTGACTATAGGATAAATCGGCCCCTAAATATGGTAAAATCACGAATCAAATTCACTGTAGTTGAAACGAGCAGAATTCTGGTCTTTTTATCGCAAAAATGCAAGAGATGGTTGGGAAATAAATAGATGTTTGTAAATCGGATTTTTGTATTTTTATATACTATATAACAACTTATATAACAAAATCATTCACATAAACTCATACTCAACCATTGAAAAATAACTCTATACTCGTAATAATATCGTAAGATTATAATTGCAAAAGTTTACAGTTATAGGTACTAATAGACGTCAGCGACTCCGTCCGCGTGGTCTGCAGAAAAACTTTTTCTAGTTGACCAAATTCTGAATCTAAACGATTTTCGAACCCACTTGAACACACACAAATAATCTCATCAAAATCAGTCTAGCCGTTTAGAAGGACTTCAATTACAAACACACGAACAGAAGATTTATATAAGATAGATAAAGATATTTTTTCAGTAGTTTATTCGAACGAAGTGACGAGGCGGTTATTAGTAAAATAATTAAACCGTCTAATTTTTGTGACCCAGAAACGAATTTACGGAATTAGGGGCGAACTATGTCAGGTATAAATATCTCGTTTTTTCGTACATCAATAGAATTTTTAGGTCAGTACTAATGAATATGAATTTCGAGGAATTTTTCATGAGACAGACATAAATGGCTATAAACAGGAACTATTCCGAGTTCACAGAGCAAGGTCCCTCAACAACATAGATAGTAATTTATGCTATAAATAAATATATTCATAAAATGCTTATTTATCTTCAAAGATGTTGGGCAGTGGTTACTTACTTACTATCTGGAAATCTATAAACTTATGCTAAAATGAATACACGTATGAAAATTGAAAAGGCCTATTTAGATAAATAATATATCTATACAATCTACCTTTCGGCGGTGGTGGGCTATTATAGGGCAGGTTACCTTATAAGGTATTGAAGATGTATCATATCATTACTGAATGAACTTTCCTAAGATGGTTATCAAAAGTACAGCCACTTCATAGCCCCGTATCGTTAACTCAAACTTTCGCACACAACCGTTGAAAAATAACCCTTACTTTGTATTGGAGGCCAACCTACTACCATCTCATTCACTATGGGTGCGCCCACCACCGGGCCCTACACCCTCCACTGACCTGATGAATGTTTGAACTTCCGAATTGTAACGCCTAATACAATTTCATCTACTACCATCTATCAAACAAATGTATAAAATTACTAGGAATATTATACGAGCGTTGGTCTATAAATGTTACACAATCTACTTGCCTGCTCTAAATATTTGCTTGTCCTCACCTTATTCAGTTTGCAATTTCTGTTTACAAGGTAGACTCGCTGCGAACGGAATGACTCCGCTCTAGAAAGCATTTAATATCGAAGAAAAATATCATTCAGCAAACATTTACCCAGAAACATTTCACTCGAACACGATTTTACTGCGACTGTTATAAATATCATATATTATTAAACTCATTTACTGGAATCCCGTACATTTGCTACGAGTTTACCTCTGATTATTAAATATCAAGTCCCACAATTGCGTAATCGTGAATTCGTTTTAGCTCCCAGTCAGCATACATGATGTCTTGCTTTTTTTGAAATAAATAGAACTTAGAATAATGATTCGCTCGAAGACTCATATCTAAGAAGAATGATAATCTAAGAAATAGAAAGAGATGTCATTTATTGAACTATTAATGTTGTGGGGTTTGAACCTTATGGTATATTGAACATCCTCGTTATGACTTACATAGTTACATACAGATGTATATAGTTGACTGTTCCAAATAAGTACATACATACATAGAGATTACGTTCCTTTCCCGGAGATCACGGATCTCCATTTGCTACGATCCTGACACACCTCATTCGCTTCATCTACTTTCATGATATTCTTCATGCACGCTCGTCGTTTTAGGGTACTCTTGCTTGACCTGACCTTTCTCTAGAATTTCACAAATTTGATCGGTGAAGGTAAATAAATAAATAAAATAAAATAGTTTGTTTGACTGAGCAAAGCGATGGGGAATATTGTGTTTAGTAAATGTAGTTGTTAACAGAAATAATTGGAATTTCCAACAATTTTTAAATAAAAGAACAACAACTTCTTTATTTTGAATTTAAAAAAGAAAAGCTTTTACTTCTAAACAATATCAACAAACACGGACTAACATTTCCCAGTGACTTTCTACATAAACTTTTATCAAAACACAGCAGCCTGTATGCTATAGTTTCAGGGAGAGTGAAGCGTAGAACCGAAATGACCTAACACGATTACATAGGTGACGAAGCGGGAGCAATCTCATTACGTTGCTACATGAGTTCCAGCTTAGGTTAGCGTTCAGTTGTAAAGTCACCTTTGATATTAAGAGAATATTAGATATGGGTTATATAATCATAGTTATGGCTGTGGTAATAATTTTTCTACTTACATATAAAATACTTGTCACATAGAATCACAAATACGGGAAATTTGAAATAATTTAGATCAATTTTGTATCAAATAAAAGTTGTTTTTAGGATCTATAGATATACTCTTTACAGATTAATGTAATTTCCATCAATACTTACTAGTAGGTTTTCCTGACTAAAGACCAAAGAGGCTCATCAATTCATTACATATAAATACATGTTTCTACAATTTGATGTTAATTAATTAATTTTAATTAATTTATTCTTTATTGTACACAAAACATAACAATCAATAGAAATAAATTTACAGAAGGAATGCATACAAAGGCGTGCTTATCTCTGCAAGAGATTTCTTCCAGCATACCAGAAAGCAAAGTGAGACCCAAAAGTTATAGAGGTAATGATGTGTACAGAAATAAACTAAGTAACTATTATAAACAAAAATAAAATATTCATACATAAATAGATACACACGAACAATCAAATAATGAAAGTAATGTTAGACATAAAATAAAATAAAATAATAACATATAGACATAATAGAAAAAAAAAAAACATAATACAATAGGACAACAATTCAGCAGATAATTGAGACCGATCAGTCAGCCAGTGCATGAAAGTGATCCTTTAACTTATTTTTGAAAGTCTCAACCGTCCTGCAGTCTCTTATCGAGTGAGGCAAATCGTTCCATAGTTTGACTGCATGCACCGAAAAGGAATAGCCGTAGGCACCAGAATTATGTCGTACGTTTACATAATAAAAATACGCGGTGTAATTAAAATAACGGGTCTCAATTTCGCCAGCAACATTTGACAGCAAAATGTGTGGAATATCTGTCAAATTTAGGCATTGTTTCGCATAATTTTGAAGTTATTTTGTAAGAACACTAACGTGTTTAACGTTTTCTAATCTATATAAATTTATATCTGTCTGCAGTGTACACAGTGCAACGCACCTTGATTTATTATGATTCTTTTCCAGTCTCCTCCTGAAGTTGAGTACGTTCGTTCAACACGCGCTTTGAATTAATAATGAGGTAGAAATAAGAAAAGAAAGTTTCTCTGCGGTTTGAAATAAATTAACTTACCTATATAAAGTTGACTTCGGAGTGTAAAATTTTATTGAAAAGTACATTTCAATTTGTTTCTTGATACTTTGTATAAATTAGTTATAAAAAAAGTAAGACAATTGAATTAAATGGTCATTCCAGTGACAAATATTTAGATAAGTATTAAGTAGTTAATGCTTTAAATTTTTTGGCCGCGTAAAGGCGTTACTCGTTATATATTGCATAAACCCTAGAGGTTTTTAATACATAATAGTGATCATAAACTGCATTGTATCATATAATAATATATAACAAAAAAAATGAAAAAAAAATGATCTAGACAAATGTTCTTACTGTTTTCTAATAAAAACTATATATTATTTTAGAATCAAAAATTACATGCTAGTTCCGGCAGTTAATAAATTTTAACCAGCTCATTGCTTTAGACTTACCTAATGCTTGCCGCAATATTAAAGAAGATTGTTACTAATCACTAACTGAATAAAATATCCAAACTAGATTGTAGAAAACTATAGCGTCAGTATAAGGGTAATAAATACTAAAAATTAATAAAAAATATACCCAAATCAATCAGCTGAATTTACTTACCTATCCACTTAACATAATATATAAAGGTAAGTCAAAATTCTCTCAAACCGCCATGTTTAACCATACATATTCCAAATTTCTCGCAAAGTTAAACTGGGGCTTTACTGAATAATTTTCAATTTAACCTGTTTTACTTTGAAAGTAAATAATTGTACACCTTTTATAATGTATGATCAAGTTTTACAATGTAATCAAAATAATTGAATACAATGTGGATATGTGTATTCAAATATCCATACTCGTATTATAGGTAATTATATAATTCGAATACACTAACTTATCCGGATATTAAACTTTTCATGATTTTATTATTATTCAACTTTTTATTTAATAAATCACATTTATGTATATAAAACAAGATGTGTGTGACAGCCAGGCAGATCCTGAACAAGTACCATTGTTTTGAGTTATACGACAGTGTTATTACTGACAGGAAATTAATTTTTGATTTGATTATACGCAATGTTTGCTTTCCGCGCCAATTGTATCGGGCGATCCTGTGACTAGTTAAATGGGCTTATTGGTTATTTTGTGATACTTTGCTGTTTTTTGGATCACTTGTGACTCCTTTGGGATTGATCAGTTAATTGATTTTTTTTTAGAGCAATTTTTTTTTATTGTCCATAGGTTAGAATTTTGTTTTAAAAATGAAAAAAATATTCTTAAATTTTTTATTCATTTTATTTTTTCAGGATAAAAATTGTGTGGTTTGTTTAAGTAGGCCTTAAATAATGTCTTAAAAATAAAATATTAACGTTTGGATGATTTTCAAAAAAGTTCAAATAACTGATCAACCCCAAAGGAGAGTGACAAGTGATCCAAATAACATTAATGTAATACAAAATAACCAATAAGCCTATTTAACTAGTCACAGGATCTCCCGATACAAGTGGCGTGGAAAGCAAACATTGCGTATAATCAAATCAAAAATTAATTTCCTGCGAGTAATAACACTGTCGTATAACTTAAAACAATGGTACTTGTTCAGGATCTCAGCATTTGTCTGGCTGTCACAAACATCCTGTATACATAAGGAACTAAAAAGTATTTTCGTTACCTTTTGTTTAGGAATCTGTGTTCTGCAAAACCTAAGCAAGCATGTCCTATGAATATTTAGGTAGATTAAACCCAAATTAAATCTTTCAGATACTTCATTACGACATTAACTTTATATTATTTAGATACACTCACTACTACTTACTACTGTTCGTGAAGCAAGTCTCCCTATGATTTTTTAAGAAGATAGTAGATAAAAGACGTTAGTAGATAAAACCAAATTTTTCTTAGGGTTTCTAATTAGGTTCGGTACGAAATTTTGCAGCATTTCATAAATAAGAGACGATGGAGATATGTTTCTCATTAGGTATGGGATATTTTTTAATGAATCTAACTGACCTATCGTCATTCGGATGACAACTTAGTAAACTGCGGCCACCAAGCCGCCTGCCCGGCATGGTGACCATGGCCAAGAACCCCGCTAGTAGTATACCCTAGGAGAGGCCTACGCTCAGTAGTTGATTGCAATAGGCTGATAATATCTACTAATCGTGCTATTCTGAAATTGTAAATGATAGTAAAACATTAATTTTAACATACTACAAGACTACAAAAAAAAATTGTATCTCATTGTACATTACATATTACGGACAGTTAGTGTTCGAGTTTGGCCAAATCTATAGAAAATAGTTGTACAATTTTTCGCTTCAAATTTCATATAGCCAGAACCATTACGTGATTCCTAGTACAACTGTGTCTGTATAGGCCATTGATAAATAAACCTGGTAGATATGGTTTAATAGACATACAGCACCGAATTCTTCATCTATAGATAAAAAATTGGCTTAAAGTATTTACTTACTTATGCATACTGACTATCGGCATGATAGTAAATATGTACATAGTAAATAATACAATTACTATAAAAGGAACACGATATTTACTGAACGAATAAATAATACTAAACGAGTAAATAATATTCGGCATGCGCTAACGTTAACACCTTAAGTATCAAAATGTACCTATCTAAATGTAGTTATATAACGTTACGATACGCCCTTTGCGATGTATAATACAATAGTTACAAAGTTTATGGTAAAATATTTCTGATTAAAATAATACCATAATCTTTGACAAAAGAAACTTAAAAGGTACTTGAAACATTAACGGTGTTATTATAAAACTGCATCTAAAATAAGACGCTGTTTAAAAATGAAATTAGACAGCAAAAAATATTATTTAATTCTTTTGTCTGTAATAACACTATAAACTTTTAACTTTGAAGTCATTTACAAGAAACTCAAAGGGTTATTACGATTAAACGTCACCTAAACACATCTATTTATCTTTTGATATCGACGGAGAACTGCAGTGGTACGTGACGAACATTATTCATTGAGGACCAAACGAGCTCCATATGCCGAGCGATTATTTTTAAGCGGGGCGAAATCTAATGGGAGTTCCGAAATAAAATGTGTCAGATTTTTAGGGGTCGTATGATGTTGTTTTTATGTTTCTCTTTTCAAATGATTGAATTTTATCGACGCAAAAACAATGTATCTACGTTTTTATTTACATTTTTTTATTACATACCTCCAAAAAAGGAGGTTAAATCAATTCTCCGGTAATTTTTTTTCCATTCAACATTTTCATCACGCAATTTACTTACCTAGTTAATGTACTTTAATAACTGCCATTGATTTAGTATCTGAAATAATACAATAATAATAGAATTATTGGGGCATATTCATATTAAGTAGTAGACTCCTTATAAATTATGAACATAATAATTACATGGAGTACATATAAAATATTTGCCACCTTCACTCTGTATCCATCATTATTATTTATAAAGCTTGCTTTTATTTAGTTTCACCTGTCCCGTTGTCTGTAACCGATTGAGCCGAAATTTTGCATGCATATATAAATCGGATGATAATGCAATATTATTATGACATAGAGCTGATTTGATGATGGAGCTGGAAGGTGGCCATAGGAACTCCGTAATTAAACGGCGCAACCCCATCGACTTTGGGCTCGTTTGATTCGATCAGTTCATTTTATTAACAAATAGTAAAAGCTTGTTTTTAAAAAAGGTTTTTGCAAATTGAAGCTTGCTTATAACCCCGGCGCCAGACATAGCTTCAAAGATTTGCACACTTCTTTGAATACTTTGCAATGCTTCGAAAACACATTTGAACACATATTGGCGCAACTGCCAGACATGTTTCGCAAAGACTTTTCTCCGCAAAACGCCGGTAGACAAAAAACAAGATGGACGACGATTTTATTATTCATGTGCATGTAATTATTTTTTACGTGTGCAATAACATTTAAGGAAACGTCCAAGAAGGAGGCGCGAATGGATGTGTGAAATGTACAGTAATAAAACAAGGGACCTATGTATATTTGATGAATATTAACTACTATTTCAATACAGTCTCACACAACCATTTCACTCAACAATGCTCGCGCAAATAGACTTTGTGCAAGTGTGGCAGGCTACGCAAACATTTGAATACATACGACTTTGAACGCTTTGATGTGCGCTAAAAAACCGACACCGCATGGCAAAGTGCAAATCTTTGTCCAAACTTTGGACACATATTCAAAGTCTTTGCAGCAAAAAATAAACAACTACCAGAAATTACCCCTCTTACTATAAACAATATGGTCATAAAACAATCAAATAAAGAAAAATATCTCGGTTTATGGCTAGATGATAAACTAACATGGACTTTTCATATAGACCATGTAAAATCAAAATTGATATCTATCCTTGCTGCGCTGCATAAAATGGTCCACTGCATCCCCACCAGATTGCGTACAATCATATACAATTCGTCAATTCACAAATCAACTATCTCATTGAAATGTGGGGAACTGCGGCCGAAACTAATCTTAAACCGCTATAAAGAACACAGAACAAAATAATTAAAGTATTGTATCGCTTTAATCGCTTGATGTCTACTAAAATATTATACAATAAAACTTAACTACTAAAATCTTAGACAGATGTATATACAGGTTGTAGGTGACAACCAGGCAAATACTGAAATGCTGAACAAGTACCATTCTGTTGAGTTATACGACAGTGTTATTACTCGCAGGAAATGTACTTTTGATATGATTTTCAGTAATCTTTGCTCTGCGCGCTAATTGTATCGGGTCATTCTGTGACTAATTAAATGGGCGTATTAGTTATTGTGTGACCCATTTCTGTTTTTTGGATCAATTGTGACTCTCCATTGGGGTTGATCAGTTTTTTGAAATTTTTGGAGGGCTACTTTTTTTTTAAATCGTCTTTTGGTTACAATTTTATTTTTATGTCATTGTTTAAGGCCTAATTAAACGAACTAAACAATTTTTTTCCTGAAAATATGAAAAAATATCGGAAAATTTCGCATTTTTCCTACGAAAATTTTCAGTGTTTTCCGCCTCAGAATCATGGTCTGAAGTCATGATATCAATATTTGCCTGGCTGTCACAAACACCCTGTATACACTTCTTGTGTTTTTATTTGGAAAAATGTTAATGACACTGTACGATCTATATATAAAATTTAACTTAAAATACACACTATTATATATATTATACTTTAAATATACACTATTTAAAAAATAAATATAATTTTATACTAAAAAAAAACAAGAACAAATTACGGTAAAAAAACAATATTGTCTATGGGTGCCCATTTTTACAATAATTTGCCAAACGAATTAAAAGAATGTAAACACATAAATTCATTTAAGTTTAAACTTAGGGAACATGTGTGTACGTTGTAATACCTTCTTGTAATGTAACATATAATTCAATAAAATACACGTAATTTTTAAAATTTAATTGTTTGTTGCCAACACGCCAGGGACATGATGTTAGTATAAATTAATTAAGATTTTATATCTCATTCTAAATGAACATTTTGTACCTTGTATTATGTTTGTATGAGAAATAAATATCTTTAAACCTAAGTCTCATGCCACACATGGTAATCAAACAAGTGTTCAATCAAGTGAAGCTATGTCTGGCGCCGGCTTAAAACCAAGCGCCAAGTTCAAATATTTTACATGCATACGAAATCAGTCACATGCGTGATTCTCGTAAAATAAAACTTGACTCATAACGAAAAAAACTACTTGAAACAAAGCTCTGAATTCCCATATAATAAACCCAAAAGTTTCTCACATGATTTACACTGCTAATTCTTAGGCACGACCGTGCGAACTGCTACCAGAGGGGCCGTACGAAAAACTTGGCGGAATAAATATCCACAACAGCATTTACATGGCCGTTAGTATTCGTGGGGCGCGCAGAACTTGGCTCACATTTCACGGCTAAGGCACTTTGCTTGACTAAATCATGGTGTTCGAACGCGTGACCACTCCTGAATAGGTGTTAATATTGATATCTAAGGTTTTTCATGTAGGTTTGTGGTTGAAGGTTTAGTACAAATTGTTTATATAACTTAAATATTTGACTGCATTGTCACAGATGAGTGAAATGAGTTCGTATCCCAAATGTTTTCATTAATACATACTTGTTTGGATATCTTGGTCTGGGAGTGCAATTGCAAGCTATAATCGTACTATATATACCTATTAAGAATATTATTAAAGCATCATATTTAAAGGCAGAGCAGAAATCTCGACGAAGACGTGGCGGCAAGCGATCCGAGTACGCGAATAAGTGTGATAATCTTGAATGTTTACAAAAAAGTTCTATCGATATTTGAACATTCGAAACGAGAAAGTCTCTGTTTAAATGGATCTTAAAGGAGCCTGTACACTCTCGCCAAGATACTCCAAGGCAGTTCAAGTACGGGGTGGTAGCATGTTTAGTACGTAGCGCTTCTTCAACCTTGTGTTATCGCGGTGTTTCTTGTGTTCTCTATTGTACACACGTCATTAGAATAAATTTAATCGAGCTTGAATCGTGTTCAAATATTTAATTCGAAATCGAATTTGTTTACATACATTTACACAGTCCATAGCAGTGGTTAAGGCGTATGCCTTCCAAGTGAGGGGCGCAAGTTCGAACCCAGCCACGGGCCTGTACCACTGAATTTGTTTCATGTAGGATTTTTTTAAATTGTCACTTAGCTATACCCAAGAAGGATTGGCGTCAGGCTGGCAGCCGGTCAAACGCCTAATCTTTGGCAATATGAGTTTCGAAAGAAACCTTATTACGCCGACCCCACCACCAATGATGACATTTACACAGCTAATATTAGATACATACATTAATTCGGTTTTAAGGTAGCTATTTACAAAAAAAGCATTATCCTTATATTTCGTAGACATACGAGTAGCTTTGATAGTAGACAATTTTTCATATACACCTCTTTCCTTTCAACCCTTAATATTCTAAATCGTACATCATCATTTCAGCCGTTAAGTCTACTATTGAACATAAGCCTCCCCCATTTTAAATCTTTATAAGAGAGTTATTCTACTTACGTTCAAGTATTTCTAGCTATATCTCAGTTAGAAAAGCTGAAAACCTAACCCATTTCCATTGCAATGAAGCGAATGTCGGAGCATGACAATGAGCGCCGCGCTGCGTCTTTCATGCTTTAGAAGTCGCTTACGGGGACTAGGTTTTTGAAATATACACTAAGAACGCTGGAGAAATATTAGGTCATGCGTACAACGTATGTAGGTAGGTGATAAATATGGCAAAATGTCCGTAGATATTAATACGATCTACTAGAAAACGATCAACAGTACTACCTTTGTATCTACCAAACAAATATTATCTATCTACTAGGTATTCGAATGGAATAGATTCGAAATAGAATCTTAGTATACAGAGTATTTGCTATTGTATGAATACCTATCTTCAATCTGCAATCTCTATCCGCACTTAGTTTACTTTAGGTACCTAACTATTATATCAAATAAAAACTATGGCTGTGTGTTCCCGGTGCGAAGGTGCCCAGAATACTAGCGGCATTGCCACGCTGGATCGCTATTATTTTTTATGTTTAATTATATCCAATCTTTTTTCCAACAAAGTAATAGCAAGAAACACAGGACCATTGGTAACGTCGTCTCTAGGGAGGTACTGTCCGACCCATATACGCCATTTCCTTCGTTATGATGTCACTATATTTTTGGGACTCTCTTTTTTCATTTATTTACTAACAAAATGTTAAAAATTCTAAGAAATCGTATCATATAAAACAAAAATACAAAGGGACAACTATTTTCAGCAATTCACAGAATTTATCCTTTCCTACATTTGTGTAAACTACAGAAAAAAAATCGAATTAGCTTGCACAAACGCACAGACAAATAGACAAAAATTCCAAAAATCATTGTTTTGGTTTCTATTGCGTTGATAAAGGTATTCAATAATATTTTTTCTTATATATCTTCCATGTACAGACAGCGATCCGTTATATTTTTAATATATATATATATATATATAGATATGCAGCTTTATCACTAAAGTATTCCAAGTCCGAGTAAATAAATAGTTTACCTTTGATGTGGGATTGTCCCAAACTCGCTAGTCACCCAACTGGCTCGGGAATTCGCGGCCAAAACACAACATCGTCTCGACAAAAAGAAAAAAATAATGTAGGTACATTGCTGATAAAAAAATATTGTACAAAAATTATCTACATACATACATATCCCATACCTAGACCAAAAATACTTTTATTTAGAATTTATTTATTTATTTATGATGTACGTTACTAAAATAACACGATGTTATGTTAGTAAATAAAATTCCCTACAAGGCCAAATTATTTGGTATGATCCTGTCGTACTTATAAGTGATCTTTAAAGTAATTGGGTGTATGTTGACTTGACTATCCTATTTTTCATATTTTAGAAAATTGAATATGTACTATAGATAGATACCTATTTTAATTAGCGATTAACATTAATCAAAATCAAACCAATATAAGATTACACATAAGAAATTGTAGGAAAATGGAAATAAAAATATATCTAAAGAATCCGTGCAAACTATAAACTTCTAAAAATATAGGAATATGCTGATCGTAATAGTGTAAGGGTAGAGTTTGATCCAGCATGATTACATATTCAGCTACTTCGCCCTGTAAACCGCGGCAACTGTAAGACGTGCCCAGAAAAGTTATTTGATTTAATCGCCGCCTCCGTGTCTATGAAAAGGTTAACCGAGATCAATATTGAGCCGCGTAAGATGTGTTGCGATACGTTATTGATATTGTCGTATCATAATGTCTACGAATATATTTGGCTGGGGTAATAAAATATATACCGGGTTAAGTAGGACAACGAATGATTCCATAGTAGTAGTCCATACATACACACATATAATAAAAATGTAACGGATCGCTGTCTGTACATTGAAGATATATGAGAAAAAATATTATAGAACACCTTTATCAACGGAATAGTACCCAAAAGAATGATTTTTGTCTGTTTGTCCGTTTGTCTGTTTGTCGATTTGTCTGTTTATCCTAGCGTTTATACACGCTAATCTCAGGAACGGCTGAACTGATTTCGATGCAGTTTTCAAGAATATATTGTGTCAGGTCCCACTTAACATATAGGCTACTTTTAATCCCGGAAAAATGTTTTTATCCCGGATAATTTCGACATTTTGTTTTTTCTGTAGTTGCGAGCGTCTACTAGTACATAATAAGATGTGTTTTGTCCAAATAACCGATGGATCACCGTACAACCTAAACCGCTGATTTTGGATCTTTGAAACGTAGGAAGGACGAAGGCATCCAATAAGCTAGGATTTATCAAACGGAAGCTTACATTGAGTAAGTGGATGAAGTAGTGAGCGTAGTTATGCTTATCAAATGCTTTACAGATTAGTATTTTTTTAGTTCTTAAATAGTAATTAAAAATAGCACGGTATGCAGGTCGTGGGTTCGATTCCCACTCGGGTGAGGAATTTTTTCCATTTCTGTATTAATAATTTTATAACATATAATATATTAACTCTTCTATCGTAAGATAAATTTATTTAAAAAAAATCACTTCTCCATTAATATAATCCGTTAGGATATGGTTGATCGTTTCATCTTTAAACATTGTGCTGAGGAATTCAGCTTTGTTTGCCGAGATTTGGCTAGTGTATAGCTATCGGGATGAAAAATAACGTTGCCAGTATGTAATTTAGAAAAGAGATGGTAAAATTCGTCATCCGAGTAATTGACCCGGTAGCTCAGTGGTTAGAGCGCTAGCACGGTATGCGGAGGTCGTGGGTTCGATTCCCACTCGGGTGAGGAATTTTTTCTATTTCTTTATTAATAATTTTATAATTAAATAGCAGTTAAATAGTAGTTAAATAGCAATAACGTTATACGACTTATAATGTAGAACTTTAAAGTGGCTATTATCGGCTATGCCCATAATTATATAAACTAATGTCGATGTGACGTGATAGGTACCTAGACACATTTTCCAAAATCGTATTATTTTATCAACTATCTAATTTGAACTAACATGCATATGCGGTGAATAGATTGGCCGGATGTTTATTCAGTCGCTCTAATGCACATTATTAATTTACCTTTGATGTTGGGGTGATGTTTGTTACTATTATGATAACTTTGATATTTGGCTTTTAACTTTTCTTATCGCAATACGAGTATCAATGTGAAAGTGCCAATCGCTGTTTGATAAGTAAGTATATTAGTTTAAAACTCAATTTCAATTGCTCGAATTAAGTAGGTAGATGAACAGAAAGTTTGTGGAAACTCCACGTTTCCGTGGGAATAAAGTGAGAAGTTCTAAATAGACTTACTTTACATCTCGCTGGGAAATTGAAAATCGATGCCCTAATCGGTTTGCCTTTCACGAACCAATTAATACTGGAGGAACGTGAAATACCTACTTTATTAAGTGGTTTTGGAGAGATTAAGATTTTCGTGGTTATGAATTTTAAAATTCAATAAGTGCTGTGGTTCTTAAAATAATACAGCAATTGCTGTTTTTAGCTGGCTACGGGCAATACAAAAGGACAGGATGATTTGAGTAGTAAGTAACTTTAACATTTGTACATTATATTTTTGTCATGTATTCATTTTACCTATGGAAAGGTGCAATACAATCCAATATTTATGAATGAGGTGTCAATTTATTCGTTATACAGCTTATAAATAGTCGGGTGACAGATTATTTTTTACAACGTTTTAATTAAATTTTTTTTGTTACTAAGTGGTTTATTTGTGGAAAGAAGTAGACCTAGATAGCTTTTTTTTATTAAGGATATATCAAAATTTCTTTACAATACATTGGCTTTAGTTTTTAGAACTAATACACTGTAAGATGGAGCGCGCTTGCTTAAAAGAAACCGATTCACTCTCGACTTGAAGACCGCAAGATTATAGTTCATGGGGAACAGGGATTCAGGCAGGGAGTTCCACAGCTTGGCCGTTCGCACTATACGAGTTTTCGGCACTTCAACTATGAACCGGTGTCGCCTTGACGTTTCCCTGGTCGTCCGGTGGTAGAAGGGGGCTGAGGGAATTAGGTCGTAAAGTCCCAACACACACTCCCCAAAAGGTAACCTATAGAAACTCCGAATGTATTGCTTAAAAGCATTACTTATCGTTACTTATTTTGAAAGGGTTGCTTTCGTTCCGTTCGTTTATACACAATGCACGTGTGTCGATGTTTGTTTCAAGTTACCGAGTCTCTTCTCTCATATTAATGTAATGGAATTGTACTTCGCAGTTTGTGATTATTTATTTACAATAAGAAACACGGTGTATAGCTGATAGCTTATAATAACTATTTAGAATGACACGGAAACATTTCCCACAGGATTTGTAACCGGTCGTTAGATTATTGTATTTATACCCGAAAAGCAGCGGTAGGCTCACCTGGTGATGGCCCAGTGGTTAAGACGTGCACCTTCCAAGCGGGAGGAGTAAGTTCGATCCCAGTCACGGACCTGTACCAATGAATTTATTTCATGTACAGATTTTAATGTTGCAAAATTGTCACTTAGCTCGTGCCTCGGAAAGCACGTAAAACCGTTGGTCCTGCGCCTGATCTCTTTCCGGTCGTGTCGGCTTTCCGTCCCATCGGACTATGAGAGTAACGGAATAGAGACTGCATCTGTGTTTTCGCACACACTTGTGCACTATAATATCTTCTGCGTACTTGGCCAATCTCCGTAGAGATTAGTCGGCTTGGCCGAAATACGATCGGAGATCATCATCATCATCATCATTCTCTATCATATTATGGTTACAAGTACCTTAAAGGAGTTTGAGTCTACGACTCTACATTGGGTTATTCTTAATACCATGATAATGATGAGACAATAGCGACGACATTACAAATTTAGACACTATTTGAAAATTATATTTAACACTAAATGTATGCAATATCTTTCAAAATTACACATAAAATGTTAAGTATTCTTCTTTTTTTTTGTAAAGCTTAAAAGATGTTTAAATTAAAGGTTAATACCGTGGTTTATACCTTATAGTTGCGAATGTTTAGCCCCTTCTGGCGGATTATAAGGGATTCGCACTAGAAGCGAATAACTGGATTTGCATCTAAATATAGCGCTAACTTTCGCTTTATATATAAATGGTCTGTCGTTTTATACTAGTAAGTGGGTACAAAATACTGGCTAAATAATGTTTTGCACTATATATTCAGTAACATTCAAACTATTTCAATCTCTCATAAAGAAATAACTTAACAGTAAGTATAGATACATTGCTTGAAGTTGTTGACGAGTATGTTTACCTGGGACAGACGGTCAAACTAGGTAAGTCCAACTTTGAGAAGGAGGTAACTCGGCGAATCCAACTCGGCTGGGCAGCGTTCGGGAAACTACGAAGCTTATTTGTGTCCAAGATACCCCAGTCCTTAAAGACGAAGGTATTCAACCAGTGCGTGCTGCCGGTGATGACATACGGTGCCGAGACGTGGTCTCTAACTATGTGCCTCATAAAAAAGCTCAGGATCGCACAGCGAGCGATGGAGAGAGCTATGCTTGGGATCTCTCTGCGTGATCGAATCAGAAATGAGGAGATCCGCAGACGTACAAAGATCACCGACATAGCTGAACGGTCCAGCAAGCTGAAATGACAATGGGCAGGGCACATAGCTCGAAGAACTGATGGCCGATGGAGTCGGAAAGTTCTAGAGTGGATATCACGTATCGGCAAGCGCAGCGTGGGAAGGCCACCCGCGAGGTGGACCGATGACCTGGCCAAGGTTGCGGGCGTCGGAGTGGAGGTTGTTGGGGGAGGCCTATGTCCAACAGTGGACTTCTCAGGGCTGTAAATGATGATGATAGATACATATAAGTTATTTTGCATATACGCTTACGTAGCTATAGGTATATGTATATTCTTGTTTTTCTCGGCATTCGGCGTAAACTTAAGCTACGATAAGGAATACGAGAAACACAAAGCAGAAATTTAATAATTTCCATACCTACCTACCTATAGACAACTGCTTACAAGAACAAAGTCAGGTGCGATTGTCGCGGGTTTGGTTCTAACTTTAAAATTAAGAAACTACAAAACTCCCCGACAACTGGTCGTACACAACACGATCTTTCAAACACTTCTATATAGAAAGAGAGACCTAACTTTAAAATTACAAAAGTTCCCTACACGCGACAGAACCTACCTGGAAAAGGCAGCCGCGAGTGACTTGTGGGGAATCTTTCCCCATTTCCCTGGGGATCCCCCCTAGATACTGCACCTGCATGCAAATTGCATTCAGGCAGATGAGCCGTGATACTGTGATAAATAAATACGTGCAGGAAATCCGAAATACATTCAGCACTATGTAGAAGAAATGTTTTTTACCTATAAATACATTTTGTTGAACCAAGTATCTTGAAATCTGTATATTTTTATGTCTAATATTGGTATTTTTGTAGGTTAATAATAACCCTACCTATAAAGGCGTGATCATATATATGTATGTATGTAATAATAGATATTAATATTATTATCTAACATAAAATGTACACCGTGATTTTCTTAGCTACGTTATAACGTAGCGGTAGACCTATTAAAGAGGGTGAAAGTAATTTCTCGGAAATGATTAATAAATCAAAATTTAATAATTTTTTTTATTATGTATTTATTTTTATTTAAAATCTCCTCACTTATTTTTTTATTTTATTTTATATTACTTATAACATTATAATTCATGTTTATTACATTTATAAACTCTATTCTTGGCCTAGTCTAGGCCATATATTAGCAAAAGTAGCCAAACTAAACATAAATTCAGACTTTTTACATGCATTTACACAAATAAAAATCCATAGCAAAAAGGCATCAGCTTGCTTTACAAGCTAGCTTGATGTAGGTCAACTGACAACGGGGAAAAGCACTAATGCATGCATTAAGGGCTTCCGTACACCAGTGCTTCTATTTTGTGGTGCATTCTTGTTGAACTTAGTGTAAATAAAAGACGGATTGCTGTAAAGCCGCGTTCTGATTGAATAATTTATCATAGCATAAAAGTATTTGATTTACTCGTAAAGTGTAACTACAAAGTACCTACACTAATAATATAGGATGTTTTTTACTCTATCTATAGGTATATATTAAAATCTATATATCAAATAAGGTAAGTTTATGCCAAAAAAAATGCTGGGAAATGATGTAAATTTTTTTGAAAAATAAAATTTTATTACTTGATTGGGCAAAATTTATAGTGTCCAGTGTTTATGCTAGTTTTGTCATAGACAGATATGAATTATTTCTGGTGAAAAATCTTGCTACACGCGTCAATGTGCATTTATGCAGAAAAACGCAGTCTATTTACTCAACTTTGGACCGTAATATTTTAGAAACCAGACATTTCCCAGATATGCTTCCATGGAGAAAAATGATCGTGATGACGAGGAGATTCCGTAGTTTTCGGGAACGTTGATGACCAAAAATCATCCTGTATAATCTACTTACATAAATATAAATAGTCATTAAACAAACATACTTATAGAACTAAAGAATACAGCCCAATATAAAAGCCCAATATGGAAATTTTAGACCCGAAATTACATTTTCATACAGGTCATGTTTTTTCTGAGAGTTTAGAGTATTCGTAAATAACTCAGGAATGTTTATAAGTATTCATAAACTTGAAAAATCAGCCTAAAATTTTTAGATACGACTAATGAAGATAATCACGATTCATTAGAGTGTAAAGCCGATCGTCCATCGCTAACACTAAACACAAACTAATTAACCCGGTAGCTCAGTTGGTAAGAGCACAAGCACGGTATGCGAGAGGTCGTGAGTTCAAGTCTCACTCGGGTGAGTAACATAATAGAACTGGCTCAACTATTGAAGCTAAGCTATAGCTAAACTTAGTTTAGTTCGCAGTGGACGATCGGCTTAACGTTGACTGTCAACATTTTCTTTGTGACTAACTATTTTAAGAAGGTCAAGAATATTGAAGTAAATAATACTCTGTACTATTCTAAGTACTGTGGTAAATAAAATAAAATAAAATAAAAAAATACTCCTAGTATGCCCTCACCTAATTTTAAATAGTTAAAAATAAAACGTAGATACGTACGTACCTACTACAGCTTATCTATTTAAGATTAATGAAATTATTATATGCAGATAAACAGTTGCAATGGTGTTATTAAATAAATAAATATTAACAGTACCTAGATTATAAGTAGATGGGCGAATCAACTATTTTCTGTATCGAATCAACTTTTTTTGTTAAAATTAAAATATTATTAATAAATGAATTTGAGTGTCAATATTGATAACTGTATAAATAAAATTTATGAATTTATAAAGAGCATCGCACTTTCATGAATATAACCAGATATTTTAAAACAAAACGTGAGAACTCACCACTTAATCTGTCCCTTGGGTAACGTATACGAATTTCGAATAAAACAACACAAAATAGTAAAATAATGTGTTTTAATTCTATGAAACATTTTAGGGAATAATTACAACACAAAGAAAATCAACAAATAAGTCTTTTTATAAAAATATGGGTGTTTATTATGTCTCTTGAGTCACAATGTAACTAATCAGCGTCAATTTTCATTGTAATATTTTTGTCACCGTAATACATAATAAAATAATGATGTAGGCTATATTTTCATCAAATCTTCTATATTTATCTAAAATTAAAATAAAAAAATAGCATTTTTTATGTAAAAACGAAAGACATAATGCTCGGGGAATATGGGGACAATCATGTCACCCAGGAGACAAACCTTGTGACTCAAGAGACTTTTAAATGGTAACTAAGCAAACAATTTTGACATTTATGCTAGTAAAGGAACGAAAATAATTATCAAGTCTTAACGATAACAATCAGTCTCAAATTATCTTTTATACTCTTCAATCAACTTACAATATACCTACACTATACCTCTAATCACAAAATTCTTTGTAAATTAGTGAAACAAAAAACTAAAATTAAACCTTTGCAAAATAACAACAGATAAGTAACTTTTCATTAAGTTAAACAAAATAACGTCCATTTTTGTACCTTGTGACCATAACAATCAAAATAAGAAAAAATCAAAGAACGTATAAGAGATCACTTTTCAGAAACATCTACATTATTTTTAAATACGTAATACTGCTGGCCTCGTTTAGAAATAATTGTAGGCTCTGAGAGCATTTCTAATATGTCTGTGTAGTCGATGTCAGCTACGTCACTTTTGTCCAGACGAAAGGTGTTTCTTTTTCTCATTGAGCGTAAAAATGTGACTCTTATCTCACAATCTTCATGCAAATCATTGACTATGCAAGCATATTTAAAAATCTTACCTTTCACGGCATGAACGTTAACTAACATAAAATCACCCCGCTGGACGTGGCGATTTTCTTTGTCAGCAGATTTTTCTTTTGAAGTACCTGGTTGTTGTTCATCGTCAGATGTTTCAGGTGTTTTATAAATATTTCGGTAGCAGCTTTTGTTACGAGGCTTGTTTAAGTCCAATAATCCTATTTCTTTTAGCACAGAGTTTGTATAGCTACTCAATGGTAAGTCTTCATCGGAACTTACAAGATCATCAATGAGTTTCGGGTTTGATAAAATACTTACATTGCTATTTTCTTCAATATGGGTTATCAAAGGTACATCTTCAAGTTTTTCGGCATTCTCCGCACTAGTATTTGGCTTATTTCTGTCCTGCTTTGGTGTTTCTATTTCAGCCACAAGCTGAAGGGGGTTGTATCCTTTTGGCGACAGACATTCGCAAAAGCCTCTGCTACAAAAACAGCTTAACTGTCTGTATTTAAGTTCTCCTCGACTAGTACTAAATATTTGGTGGACTTCTTTGGTGCCAGGTAGGGGCTGGATCTTTGGTGGTATTTGTTTTGAGATGCTTTCTATATTATTGGACGAAATTAAGTGCAGCTTTATTTTGCTCAAGTCCTTCATCACTGTATAAAATTTTTCTGCACATGAAATGTCTTCACCTCTGGCAACTAAATCATCCGCAGTTCTTTTAAGATAGCCTCCAATACCATCTGCTGGCCCCTTGCCATGGCCAGCTTCGAAAAATGACCAGGTCATTGCTTTAAATCCATGGTCGAATAATGCAGTTGACGCTAGGTAAAAGTTTTGTTTTTGCCTGTATTGACTAAAAGGACCATCTGTGAAGAAGTGTATTAGAGAAATATCAGGATAAGTGCTTCTTATGTCCTTTAGTACTGGATCAAGATGAGCCCAAATAGATGCAGGTTGATGATTAGTATTTGGTGACACCGTGCAGAATGATTCAACTTTCTTACCATCATGTGTATGAACATATACCACAACTGTATGCAGTGATACTTGTAATCTGGAACCACCAAAGTGATGGGCTTGAATCTCCTCATGGTGTTTGCAACTATAATTTTCGCTAAAATCTGCAACAACCACTGCTTCTGTTCTTGATAATTTATCAATGGCTTGTCTGAAGTTAGTAAATTGGACTTTTATGTTATATACGTGTTTTTTCAATATTTTTAGTTCTTCATTAAATGCATCCAACATCTCTTTAACCGTTCCCTCCTTATCTTGTTTCACATTCTTAAATGCTTTTGAAGTCTTTCCATCCTTTTCATATGTCTCTTGTACTCTTACCCATTCTTTCCATTGTATTTTATTGCTATCTTTGTCAATATTACTTTGAATTTTCAAGTTGCAACATTTTTTACAAGTTCCATGCATACAGTCTTTTTCCTTTGTATTACAGACAGTAACAGTAATCAACTCGCTCATATTGTCAGTATTTATGATGCCATTTTTCTTTAAAGCACTTGCTTTATAAGTTGGATTGATGTGGGTTTTGCATAAACACATTTCGCGTCCACTCACAGTAGGTTTCACAACATAATATGGCTTCATTTTAGTAAAATAGTAATATGAGCATTTTATTTCCGGATTTTCTTGTTTAAATGTTTTATATATGTTTTTTATTGTGTCTAAGAGGAACCTTTTCTGAAATTTATGTCCATGGCGTGTTATTGTTTCCTTCTTTCCTGCTGTCGGTCTAGAAACATCCTCTCTTTGAAAAAACGTTTCAATGTTTTTCTTTAGTTTAGACACATTGACTTTTACTTTTATCGTCGGCCTGAGTGGCCCTATTATTCCCAAAGACTCATTTATCATTTCTCTTTTTTCAGATTCTTCAAAGTTTTCAAATATATTTTTCAGACTATTCTTTTCCTTACGTATCTTTATCGTTTGGTACCTCTCTTTGATTGCGTTGGATAGCTTTTTGTATTTAGTTGTATCATCAGATTTTCTTTCCTCTTGTTTATTTTCAACTGTTTCTTTTTTGGTCCTATTGAAACGTTTCTTATATTTCTCATATTTCTTTTTTAGGTTTGCAATTTCTTGCTGTAACCTCAAATTCTCTTTATATAGCTTTGTTCTATCTCTTTTAACTTTAGTTCTTCCTTTATCCTTTTTCACATTCCTACTAGTAGCAAGAGAGCTTTGAGGAGTACTAATGCCCGAGATATCAGAATCATCATTCTGCTGTGGAGAATTCTGACGTAGGTTTACTTCAGGCACCAATATAGAAGGGGAACTCGGCGGTGTCATATCAAGAAGCCTATTCAATTGTTTTCTTTTTTCTCTCAAATTCTTCTTCCTAAGTTTCCAGATTATCCTTGCATTGTGTCTCTCTTTTGGTGTTAAGTCATTGACAAGTCTCTTTTTATTATGATAGTTGTCTCGTTTTTTTCTTTTATAATCTTCATACTTCTCAGGGTCACGTTTTAGCTTTTCTTTGTACCGCCTCTGTCGTTCTGCTGCTGATAATGGCATGTTTATTTAGGTACTGAAACAAAATAGCTAAAGTTATTTCTTTAAGTATGAAAAAACTCTATATTCTTAAATATCTAAACCTTAAGATGCCTATTACAAATTACATATTCTATACTACATTTAAAAAGTACTTCAGTACAAAATATAGTTCATAGCGGTCTTATTTTATTAAATAAACATAATAAATCACGAGTGGCGCTATATGTGCGAGTGAAGTTGTGATAGCTCTCTTAATACATAAAACGTTTATAGCATTATCGGGCACACAAAAGTGTAGTAAAGGGGTATTTTACGTATTTTTTTTCTATTTATACACCTACGCAGCAAACTAATAAGATATTTACAATGAACTATGTTAAGTATTTGATAACAAAACATAGTTTAATTTGTTACAAAAGCTAAAAATTCTCTTGAGTCACTAAAATTTTCCCTTGGGTCACGATTTTTGTGACCCAATGGACACGTGACTCCGAAGAAATTATAACGTATTTTTAATAAATTGTTAAAAAAATGTTCGAAAAACAACAATAAAAAACATTCAATGTGAATTTTAGACCTTAATCCTTACTGATATGCTATTATTTACAATAAAAAGTACTTACGTATAATTAAAATTCGACGTGAGTCAGCAGACACATAATAAACACACCCAGCCTCTATCGGAGTCACGAACAAAATGACTGAGGCGCGGGGACGTTACGTTAGTGGCGAACGCGATCATGCGATGTCCAGATTCGCTTCCTATTGGTCAAGCCTTTGATTAGCTATATCTCTCGCACTTAGGAGCGATTTCTATGTGTGACTCAGTAGACGCGTGAATTTCGTTTGTAGTAGGGACAAATATTGTAACTTTGATATATATTCCTTAAATCAAAGTTGCGTACTCGAAAATGAAGATAACAATTGTAGAAGTATTGTAGTAAATTATTGTCATTAAAGTTCACTATATTCTAACGAAAAATGTTAAAATTGTCGCTAAATACCACACCCTACACGCTCTGGGACAGCAAAGTTTTGTATGACAACATTAATTTGTCCGCTAGGTCACGACTATTTCTTCATATGAAAGTGTTATTTGAGCAAATATATAAAGTGAATAATAATGATTATTTATCTGATCATCCAATAGTATTGGTATAAAATACAAAATTATCATAGTTTCTTTTTTTGAGGTATTACTATATCAAGGACACGTGCTGACAGAAAATAGTTGATTCGCCCAGATAACATGTTACAGTATCAACATGTTATCTCTATTTATATCTGGGTATATTATCCAACAAATGTTTTACTCACTCCATCTATTGGAAAACTTTGTAACTAACTGCAAAGCTTGGATGGAGATGGTGGCTCCATTTATTGTAAAACCCATATCTACGCAGCTCTAGGTTCGTTCTGAGACGAAATTTCCCTACTATAACTGCTAGATGGCTTTCATTTAGGAACCATAATAAAACTTTAATTCACATTATCAGATTTTTTTTGTCTCGATGCGTCTTCGTCAACAGCTTCCGTTTTTCTTTTCTTTATGCCTAGAAATAAATATTTTAAGTTAGATGAGTCAGGATTAAGTAAGGTGCACTCTAAAAAATTTAATATAATAATATAATAAAAACTAGTAAAAACAATTCGCTTACCTTCACCCATTAAAAGTTTTATAAAAATAGAAAATGGAGAATCAATCAGCAATGTCACCACGAACGACACCAAAAATGAGATTGTGAAATTAGCAACGAATTTATACATCTGAAAATAGAAAAGAACTTCGATCAATGGAGTGACGATAAATATTGGTAGAGTGCGTTTTATCATAATAATATATTGCCTTTAGATGATGGCGCTAGTTACTATGTGTATCATTATATTATCTATGTCACTGCATACAGAAAATAATAGTTCCGAAATCAGGCATAAGAATAGTCCATGGATATAAAAAGGGGTATATTAAACAAAATGCTTTGTAATTATACAGTGGCCTATTTTTATAACATTTCCTTTAACATATCACTTCTGTTACACCCTGTATGTGGTCTAACAGGATTTAAAGTTTTTGAATCTTACCGTTGATTGCACACTAAAGTAAACGGGCGATACTTCAGTGAAATACATAATGAATATCAGCGGGTAATGGAAGATGTACATCGCATAGGACAGACGAGCTGGTAGCTTCCACATACGAAGAGATAACAACCAATTTATTGGACCTGGAAGTGAAAGAATAGAATAAAGATACAATTTTCATAAAGCTATTTAGATTCAAATTTATAAGAAAAGAAAACAACATTCAGATGTGTGTGTGCGTGTGTAATCTCTAAATAAAAACCTATTCTAAGCTCATCCTCATTACAAGAGTTATGCAGATAGATGTAGATATACAGGTGTTTTTTCGTTGCCACCCTTAACGAAGGGTACGTACTATATACATCAAATAAAGTAAGATTATGCCCAAAAAAAATGCTGGGAAATGAAGTAAATTTTTTTGAAAAAAAAAAAAACTTGATCGGGCATGTTTATGCTAGTTTTTCATAGACAGATATTAATTATTTCTCGTGAAAAAATCTTACTACGCGCGTCTATGTGCATTTATGCAGAAAAACGCAGTCTATTTACTCAACTTTGCACTTTGCAACTTTGCATCTTGGGAACCAGACACTTCCCAGGTATGCTTCCATGAAGAAAAATGATCGTGATGATGAGGTTCCGTAGTATTCGGGAACATTGACGACCAAAAAACATCCTGTATGTTAAAGGTGCTACTTATAAACCGTGTGTAAAGTTATGCTCCCATTAAGCACGACATTTGATAGCAAAATACGTTATATTACGATATATATACGGTATACTCGTATTTATATAATATGCATTTTTGCCAAAAAATGTTGTTTTTTTATGGAAGGCCCATAATATCTATACATACCACCATATCCATGAACACAGGCGAAGATCATCCATCCCAAAGCCAATGCCCATGCTGGCCTTAGGAAAGAGTTTATCATGTTATCCGCGACCTGGTTATCCCAGTCTGTCTGTCTGATTGGGTAGTGAGTGTATATTACTGTGGTAGACAAAGCCACAGCGCAAAACCATATCAGACCAGCTTGGATCTGAAAAAGTAATATTCTATCTAACCGGGACTGGCCCACCACTCATTCCCGCCACTGCAACTCATGTAAGCCAAGATCAACGGAGGCTACTAGAAAAATGAAAATAAAGCATAGTAAATCTCGGGGGGCCTAACAAGCGACTAATAGAGTGTTAAATTAACTAATGAAAATATGTTATATATGCTAGGTATCAAATTTTTGTTCGCAGAAATCATTGATTGGACAACTTGTAACTGTCGTAAGCAATGGTCAATTTTCTAAGCTTATTGTGAGAAAGTATAGTAAAATATCAATCAACATACTCTTGTCAAATGGACCTTTCTTTCCCGAAACGAATGCAGTAAGTATCCAAAGGCCATGCCCACGAAGAACGGTGACGCTCGAGGAAGAGTGTTCACATAATAATACATGCTGTATCGAAGCTGCTCTTCCACAGGCCTGTAAAGAGATTACGAGTATATATATATTTATTTATTTATTTCTCACACACTACACATTACAAATTATAAAAACACGATCTAAATTGTAACGCAAATACATGTGCGCACAAGAAAAGTAAAAGGAGACAAAATAATAATTTTACAAATGAGGACAAAGCTTAATTACCTATAAATATTTACCGTACTTATATTGAACGGATACTTAAAATCTATAATCGTGGGACAGCAACATTGAGGATGTCTCTAAGAATTGTGATATATTGGCTCAACCTGGTATTTTACAAGTATAGGCCACGACACGTTATATACAGGGTGTTTGTGACAGCCAGGCAAATATTGATACCATGACTTCAGACCATGATTCTGAAGCGGAAAACACTGAAATTTTTCGCAGTAAAATTCCAAAATTTTCCGACATTTTCTTCATATTTTCAGGAAAAAAATAATTTAGTTTATTCAATTTGGCCTTAGATAATTACTTAAAATAAAATTTTTACCAAAATATGTTTTTCAAAAAAAAGTTGCCCTCAAAAAAGTTCAAATAACTGATCAACCCTAATGAAGAGTTACAAGTGATCCAAAAAACAGAAATGTGTCACACAATAACTAATAAGCCCATTTAATTAGTAATAGGATCGCCCGATACAATTGGCGCGGAGAGCAAAGATTACTGATAATCAAATCAAAATACATTTCCTGCGAGTAATAACACTGACGTATAACTCAACACAATGGTACTTGTTCAGAATTTCAGTATTTGCCTGGCTGTCACCCACACCCTGTATAATATGTTTCATAACGTGTCGTACTCTCCTTTGTGATCCCGCAGTTCTGACCACCCCATTTTAGGAACATAGTACAGTCGTATGTATATACAGGATGTTTTTTTGTGGCCAACTTTAACAAAGGATATGTACTCTTTACATCAAATAAAGATAGTTCATGCCAAAAAAATGCTGGGAAACGAGGTAATTTTTTTTATTTTTTATTACATGATCGGGCGAAATTTATCGTATCCATGCTAGTGTTTATGCTAGTTTTTTCATAGACAGATTAATAAATTATTATATAATTAATAATGTATAATAAATTTATTATAAAAATATATAATATTTATAATAATAATTTATTTATTTATATTTTTCTCGAGAAAAATATTGCTACGCGCGTCTGTGTAATAATGTGCATTTATGCAGAAAAACACAGTCTATTTATTTAACTTTGTACCCTAATATCTTGGGCACCAGACACTTCCCAGGAATGCTTCCATGGAGATAAATGATCGTAATATTGAGGAGATTCTGTAGTTTTCGTGAACGTTGTCGACCAAAAAACATCCTGTATATTTTATTATTATATTAGCCTCCGACATCTCATTAGATGACGAAACGTCGTGATCGTATCGTTGTCGTGTAGTCTAGTGGAAAACGCCCATTGCTGAGCTATTTCTAACAAGCCACCCTCCGATTTCTCTGTTTTTGTAAGAATCCCATTGAAAGTTATCTAAAATAATGTATTTGTAACTAGGGCAATCAAATCAGATAGAATGATTAATCTTGCAATCTGATAATCACATCATACGTAATTGAATAACCTAACCCCTCACTATGTGGAACTCCTATTGAGTTAACTGGTGAAAAGTGGGTGTGTGAATCGTAGACTTCTGCCCAACCTCTTTGGGGGATAATAGACGTAACTATGATGATGATGATATCAGACTGTATTTCGGCCAAGGCGACCAAACTCTACGCAGATTGGTCAGGTACGCAGGAGATATTAGGTATAGTGCACAAGTGTGTGTGCAAACACAGATGCACTCTCTATTCTGTTACTCTCATAGTTCGATGGGACGGAGAGCCGACACGACCGGAGAGAGATCAGGCGTAGGACCAACGGTTTTACGTGCTTTCCGAGGCACGAGCTAAGTGACAATTTTGCAACATTAAAATCTGTACATGAAATAAATGCATTGGTACAGGTCCGTGACTGGGATCGAACTTACGCCTCCCGCTTGGAAGGTGCACGTCTTAAACACTGGGCTATCACCGCTTAAAAAGTGAGTGTGTGAATTGTAGGCTTCTGCCCAACCTCTTTGGGGGATAATAGGCGACTATAATGTATGTATGTAGGTTAGCCATGTAGTACTCACGCTAATGCATTCGATACGGATGAAAAGTCCATAATAAAATTGTATGTGGTAGCCGCCGAGAGCGAGACTAGAAGTCCAGCGACTAATGAAAACCAGGCTGTTCTTCGTCTCTTCGAAAGCACCCAGAATAGTACCAATGGAGACAGGATGTGCAGCTGAACGTCCACAGCCAGGTACCAGGAGTGGCCGATACACTGATAAAAACATAAAAATTTTTCAGTGTTAATACAAAAGAATCGCGTTAAAACGAGTGTTGAATAGTGTTCCAACTGTTTTGTAATGACACAGTTAAGGTTAAATAGGCTAAGAATTTTCAAATAGTAATTTAAATATTTTTAATATTTTGTTAATAAGTTAGTAGGTACCTAGATTTTATCTAGTACCTAAATTGTTTTTATATGTTTGTTATTGATAAGCTTGTTAGGTTTTGTGGAACTCTGTAAACGATGTAAATTGTGTGTGCATTAGTGTCTGAATAGTTCTCACAATGCTTCTATAAGTGAAGACCTGTTATGTTAAGTGTAGGCTTTATGTGTCTACAATTTTAACTACAAAATTATATGTCGGAGATCAAGATGTCATATCCTACAGTCGGATCTCCAACGCCATCTATTTTCAATCGTTGAAGTTAGAAACGTCAAGTCGACAGCTATCACTGACTTGAGGACAACTGTCACTTGGGTAAAGACAAGACAGAGTACTGAGAGGGCGCCACTGTAGATTTACAACGACCTCCGGGTCGTTTGAATTGAGCCGGAGGGTATGCTGTTCTTTTTGTTGCGTCTGTGGAGCGAAGCACGGGTGCTAATCAGCCTCTGTCTTGTACTTACCACGTTTCTACGTTATCCGCTAGAATCCTAGTAATCTTGTGCGTAGATACAGTGAAAGTGTTTGTGATTCCTAATTAAGCTTGTTTACTACACGCCGCATTCTTTATTTCGGATTTTGGAAGATGTCGGACACACCTAACGGCACGCCACTCGACCCATCTACGTCATCAGGCGTGGGATGCAACCCGGATCACCCACATGAAACACGTGCTTCAAATAGTGACTCGAGCGAAGAAAAATGGCGTCTTCTCTTCGAGCAACAAAATCAAAATTTTCTGGCGTTGGTGCAAGCAATAAAACTACCTGCATCTTTGGACTCTATTCGCCTTCCTGATTTCGACCCAGAGAAAAGAGACATCGACGCCCGAGCTTGGATAACGACCGCGGACATGTGTATCACAGATCGACATCGCCATGGATCTTCTCTGATGATCGCGTTAAGCCACGCACTCAAGGGCGAAGCATCATCTTGGCTGTCTTCAATATCGTTTCCTAATATGACGTGGGCCGATTTTAAGGAGCTTTTCGTAGCAAGGTATGACTGTCCTGAAACTGCTGCTTCCTTTCTCATCAGTATGCACGACAAGAAACCGAGAGATAACGAGTGCCTGGCCTCATACGCCGCTACCCTCATAACATCCTTAATGGCAAGGTGGAATGGACTGACTACAGAACAGATAGCAATAGCCACTGTCTTAGCTCATATTTCAAAATAAGAGCCACGTGTTCAGAGGATTGCTATAACGACTGACATCAAGACGCGTAACCATTTACAAAAGGAACTGAAGGCTGTCTCGTTCCTGAAGAGAAGTTATTCATCAAGTATTTATCGTGATGGACCCGACCTAAAAAGAAACCGACCTAATGGATCTGCTGTGACCATCAAGTGCTTTAATTGTGTGGCCACAAATCTCTTAAATGTCGCAACAAAGCCAATTCGAAGAAGCAAGATGACCGGTCCAAACACAGGTCCTTTCACGGGGACCATAACTCGACCAACCAACCTACAGGGAGAACCGATCGCATCACCTGCTTCAACTGCCGGGAACAAGGCCACTATGCATCCGACTGCCCGAAGAGGAAAATCAAGGAGGGGAACAACGGTACCGGCGGCGGCACTGGAACTGGTCCAGCTAAGGAAAAGCGAGTAGACGTGTGCATTGTGAATGCGCCTTCGGGTTCTCTGCGTCACTCTGGTGTGTCATTCCCATTTACTTACGACTCAGGTTCAGAGTGTTCCTTAGTTAAAGAATCGATTGCTTTGAAATTTAGTGGTAAGCGAATTTATGACAATGTTTCTATGACTGGTATAGGACAAACTTCTATAGCCTCGTACATGCTCTAGGCGATCTCGTGAACAAGTACGTTGTAGTGTACATGGATGACGTGCTAGTTGTGGCCAGTAACATCGACGAAGCTTTCGATAGACTAAAGGTAGTATTAGAAATTCTTTCTGGGAAGGGATTTTCGTTAAATCCTAAAAAGTGCTCATTCCTGAAAGAAAAAGTAGAGTACCTAGGCTTCGAGGTGCGCCGAGGTCAAATTCGTCTGAATCCACGAAAGATAGTTGCACTTACCGCTTTACCACCGACCGGCGCTCTTAATAATCAAGGTAGATTTTATGATTTTCATTTTGATTCGGGTGCTGAGTGTTCACTAATAAAAGAAAGCGTTGCATCAAGTTTCAATGGTAAAAGAATTGCTAAAACTGTCTCTCTAACGGGAATTGGTCAAACCAGTGTATTCAGCACCCAGCAAATACTGTGTAATGTTGAAATTAATGATTATTGTTTAGAACTTTTATTACATGTTTTACCCGATGTGTATATGCGTAGTGATATTATGCTAGGTCGTGAAATATTGAGTCAAGGCTTCGTTATTAACTTGTCAACAAATAATTTTAGCATTTCAAAACAAAATAATTTGACAGTTTTAAATTGTGACGTTTTAACCGATTCTAGTATCAGTAACGACTTTAGTAATGTTGACACAGATATACCCTCTTGTAAAAAGTCAGATCTTTTAACTATTTTAGGTGAATATTCCAGTTATTTTACAACAGGTTTGCCAAAAACTCGTGTAACTACAGGTGAACTCGAAATTCGATTAATTGATCCGAAGTATAGAGGTCCTTTTAGGGTATCGGAGGTATTTGAAGGTAATCGTTATGTTCTTAAAGCCCTTAATTCCAATAGAACCTATAAGTACGCACATGACAGACTTAGGCGAATGCCTGCGAATGACATTACCAATGACATGCTGACATATGACCGTGATGATAATCTGTGCGAACTTGACGGGGATGGACCGTCATGTTCAAATTAATGTTGAGTTGACTGATTGAGAGTGGTTTACGGATACCGGATAGAGGTATTCAAGAGTCACTGGATGGAAGTGACTAGACTGGTATACGGAAGCTGGATGGAAGTTTCTAAGAGTCACTGGATGGAAGTGACTAGACTGGTTTACGGAAGCTGGATGGAAGTTTCCAAGAGTTGCTAGATTGAGGCAACTAGACTTACTTGACTGACGTTACTCTATATGGATTGTGTATACTGTAGCCTTGTTTTGGAATTATTTACCTTGTGTGTGCCAGACCATCAAGTTCCTAGTAATTTTGATATCGAAATTAATGTGACCTCAGAGTCTAAATGAATGAATTTTCATATGCGATGTACAAGTTACTGACCGGTTTTTTAAATTGTGACTTTGACAAACCCTTGACAGACAGTAGTATGTATTTGTGGCAGAACCGAAGGACCGAGTTTCTGCTGTAGCCGATGGACAGTGCTACATGTGTGTGTGTGGGAAACCGAAGGACCGTGTTTCCGTAGTAGGTAGCCGATGGACTGTGCTACATGTGTGTGTTGGAAACCGAAGGACTGTGTTTCCATAGTAGATAGCCGAAGGACTGGCTATATGACTAACTGTTACTGTAATGTTGACCGAAGGAAAGGTCTGACTGATTTAAACGTATGTGCGAGTCTGCTTATCTTTTATTTTTTATGTCTTTACGTAAAGATTTTGGGAACTTGACGGTCGATGAGCGATTTTTGTGATTTCATGAACTATTGTAATAAGAAGTCTTTAAATTTAAGTTAAGGCAGAATGGCCGAGCGCAGATACTTCCTTGAGTTATCTTGTTCACAGATTCATCGGTTCTACCCGAGGACGGGTAGTCTGTCAAAATGGTCAGAAAGACCGAGCGTGATACATGTTACTTTGCAAAATCCTCTTTCTTTCCAGAAACCCCACGCGAGGACGCGTGAGTTGTCAAATTGGCCGTGTCGGAGATCAAGATGTCATATCCTACAGTCGGATCTCCAACGCCATCTATTTTCAATCGTTGAAGTTAGAAACGTCAAGTCGACAGCTATCACTGACTTGAGGACAACTGTCACTTGGGTAAAGACAAGACAGAGTACTGAGAGGGCGCCACTGTAGATTTACAACGACCTCCGGGTCGTTTGAATTGAGCCGGAGGGTATGCTGTTCTTTTTGTTGCGTCTGTGGAGCGAAGCACGGGTGCTAATCAGCCTCTGTCTTGTACTTACCACGTTTCTACGTTATCCGCTAGAATCCTAGTAATCTTGTGCGTAGATACAGTGAAAGTGTTTGTGATTCCTAATTAAGCTTGTTTACTACACGCCGCATTCTTTATTTCGGATTTTGGAAGATGTCGGACACACCTAACGGCACGCCACTCGACCCATCTACGTCATATAAATAGATGTTGGTCTTCCTGAAATTGTAAAACAAAAAAAAAAACAAAGTCTAACCAGCAGATAACTCTAGCAGACGGCAAAAACGTTTTCAAAATAGAGATTTCTTTAAACGCGTGTTTAACAGCCGTCTAACTTTTTGTAATAACACCGTTTGTACTAGTCTAGTTTTAGTCCCACCTACTCTAATAAGTCATAGATTTTGACCTGTGGGTGTAAGCACGAACCTTTTTACGCGGCGTAACGCTAGCGACTCGCTAGCAAAATCTATATGATTTGACAGTTTGACGATAGCGTTACACACTATCGAGAGGTTCGTGCTTACCCCTCTGATTACGTGCTTATGATAAGCATTTGTTTTCATAAAATTAATTATTATATTTCGTACTACAAGATAATTTAAGTAGTTAAATAATTATAATAGGCGATGGGCTGACCACCTGTCACTACTAACCGAACTTGTACATCTCAACTATACCCTCAAAATTGGTCAGAAGTGGCACCATGTGGTTGTATCGGCTCTTGGTGCTCTGCCTACCTCATAAGGGATAAAGACGTGATTATATGTATGTATGTAAATAATTATGTATTTATCTGTCTTGGATACTCTAATCTATTCCTTAATCTGACAATAAAAGCTGGCATTAAATATTGTAGATTTACTGATGGCCCTTATACATATAGGTGCTAAATAAAAAATAAAAAGGGTAACATTCCCTAAAAGTCTCACCATAAATTGAGTATTCAAAATATTCTGAATATACAACAATGTAGACCACCAGAAAGTCCTGCACCGATGGACCTTGTTAGCCACAGGAACCCAATTCGGCCCATCAGTGAGATGGTTGAAAAGTGATACTTGCAATAGAACCGCTGTGGCCAAGATCGGGAACATTCGTAGAAGACGGTTTAGGTAAAACAGATGCAGGTTTTTTAATAGCTTCACTGAAAGGGAAAAAATGTAATTTCATTTACAATCTAGATACCATAATCAAACAAAGAAATTTATAATGTTTATTAATTTATGAGACTTTTATAACGTTTCGCGATAGCATGTATTTTTATAGTTGATGTATCATATTCTTTCTATTATCTCTTACAAGGCCCGATAAAGTTTATAATGGCTAAAATATCGATAATAATATCAGTTTTTTTTTTTTCAAAATTTTAAATGTTATATCTAGACATAGGAGTTGTCGGGGCACGATCTGACATTTGCTAGGGAATGAATGCTGTTTTTTATCGACTTATCTAGATATCGATATATCACTGCTATTTATTGGGTAGGTATATATCACAATGTCCAAAATCAAAATGTCTTAGCCCACAATATTCGTATTTAAAATAATAAGAAATGCCGACTATTCATGATTCCATAAATATTTAAATCCAAAAAGTTTAATTACCCACCCAACTCCAAAATTCCGAATTAAAAACTACTTATCCACTAATATTGTTTATTTAATACATTTCAACGAGAAATTAAAAACGCATAGGTAGGTAATTATATATTTTTTAATGTTAGAAATTGAAGATGTTAGCTTTACAAACGTAACACTTTAATTCTTCTTTAAATTGTATTGAAAAAGACAGATTTACAAACGTAACATTTTATATCTTGCAATATGGAACATTGTAATTATCGATAAGTATGCATTTATCGATAAGGCAATCACTAGAAATATGACGTCATTGCCCCGACAACTCCTATGTCTAGTTATATCTTTAGAAATATATAAGAAATATATCTAAATCGTGGTTATTATAGGCCCATCGTCGATTTCGTATCAAACTGGCATTGTAATAGCAAGTGAAGGTTTTAGACATTTATTTTAAATAGCCGATGATAACGTGTCCCACTGCTGGGCAAAGGCCTCCCAATAAAAAATATTGCTCAACTGAATAAAATGAAAACCATATACAGATACGTACTACTACTAAGCTTTCCAACCGTTGTGTAGACGATTAGCAAACCACTCAGCATAAAGAATGTATCCACGGTTATTGTCGCTGATGTTACCCATAAAGAAGTTATGGCCATTGTCCACTGAAATCAATAAAAAAATACAATATATTCCTTTACCGGTTAATTTTAACAAACGACAAATCAATAGTGATTTGCATAAAGCAGTAAAGAATTTATTAATTTCCTAAGTTGTTGATATTAACCCAAATTTTATTACACCGGTATTAAAGATATATACCGATATTTTATTCTCACCTCAAAACCATCCAAAGGGTTGGCCATAACGTTATAAAGTTGAACGGAGAATGAGTGTCCCAGAATCACCCACATCATAGCAATGGCTCTCAGACCATCCAGACACTCAAGTGAACCAGCGGTCACCGGGAAGTTCAGTAATCGTCGTGTATTAGTGTACACCGAGAACGAGCGGTATAACGTACTGATCTGCTTTTGATCTAAAATATTTGTTTTGGTAGACCTATTTTAAAGAGTTCAACAAATAAACACAATGTTTTCATAAATAGTACCTATACGTTATTCAGATTACTATTATGTCCCTCACATCACACATAGGCTATTCATCTACTGCTGGAAGTAGGCCTCCCCTAGGATACGTCACAAGGCTCATCGACTTTTCAAAGGTCCGTGAGCAACATGCAATCGGTAGGCCAGCCCTACAATCAGTTTTCACGTCTCGATATGACACACCCACAAAGTTGTCTTTACCTAACTATTTGACAGAGATAATAATCCTATCCATAGTTAACAGAAAATTACCTTTCCGTAAAAATACTGTTTGACGTACATCATAAAAAGTACTGAGAATGGTTAGTAATCCAATAAGTGAGAACAGTGAACTGAAAATAAAAATTGAAATACATGGTAGAACTTAAAGAGTAAGTTCAAAGGTTTACTGCAAAATATTGAGAAAATATCAGACAGTTAATTTATTTTAGGGTCGATTTTAGCCTATAAGAAGAATAAAGTTGATGCTATCTCTATCATGATTAAGTTTGAGAGAAAGACAGCATTAACTCTATTCTTCTGATAGGCTATCTGACGTTTGGAAAAACGGCTCTTACTCAAAGATTTTTGTCCAGCAAAGAACAAATAGTCCAAAGTCGAATATTGTGTTTACAGCTGACCTTTGCAGTACTTATAATTAAAGTTTTATCCATATTTAATATCACACAATTTATAACAAATTACATTGGATATCACTACGTTTACCCCTCTCTGTAATGTATTTGTACTTACATTGCAACATAATCCGCAGGCACCCAAGGCTTATCATTGGGAAGACGACAAAATTCTTCTTGATAATTTAAATCCAAATCGCCAACATTCAGATATATTGCTTCAAGAGCTTCTCTTGCGGTACATGTTTTAGGAATGCATACCGCTAATCGAAATGATAGATCTTCTAATGATATCCTGAGGAATAAATGAAATGGTAAAAATGCTAATTACAATTGTATTTCTATTTCCACTTTTCTTAACGGATTGCTAAGAGAAATATCTATTTATACAATCGACAATCTCTTTGTACATTTTTATCTGGTAATTATGGCATTTTTATGAATCTAGTGTACTATCACCTAACACTAAAGAGGTAAAGAAATACACTTTAGAAAACCATCGTCAGTTTTTGAGACCTACAAAATGCATTTATAGGTGCGATGCCATGCGATGAATTTGATGAAAATAATTAGATTCGTCTGTTGCAATAATTACCAAATTAGGAAATAGGCTCAACTTTGATAATACATACGCGATATCCTCCAACATGCCCTCAGTCATCACTTGCAATCTAGCTCTTTTCAGATTATAATCCAGCAGCTCAAGTTGTGTATTGCCTTTTAAAGTTGATGTTTGTTCATTAACTTCTGCTAATGGGAAATTCCTTGAAAGTCCTGACAAAGCAAGATTCTGGTTGACTGGCACATTTATCATGCAGTATTTCCCTCCAATATCCATACTATCCTCTTGTATTGCTAGACAGTGGTGGTAGCTTCCTAAGTCCACTAAGTTACCTCTTGTTATACTCCTTGGAGTTCTTACGCCTGCATCTAGAACTATAGTTAAATGTTTGAGTAGGTAGTTGATATCTTAATAGTAATAAGGTACATTTAATTCATTAGCATACATCAGTTGGATCTCCTTCCGTGTATGTCATTTGAGTCGACTAAGGAACATCATGCATTCTCACAGACAATAAACTAACACGGTCTCGAGATCTCGATATTTCGAAAATAGAGCCGTGTGCTTATGTATACATATATGTTTTTTAATTATTTAACTTTATTTCTCATAAAGTGAACTAACCATCACTATTATATGTATATTTTTTCCAACGGGTTAGTCGGATTAGAAGAAAGTTATTCGGAGCAAAGAATGCATATACTTTGATTCAAAATTTGAAATGCTTCGTAAAATAGTTTTAGATTTTTTTTAACTTGCCGGAAAATAATATGCATCATGTGCATTATGCATCTTTAAAAAGGTTTATGATTCATTTAATATACTTCATTTATAGCCACTCTTTCAATTTGATTTTAACTGCGTTGAAGTGCTTTGCTATAATAGATACTCAACAACACGTGCTCTATTCAGTACACTCAGATGATACCTATAGTATAATTAAATCAGATAGGTAAATTATAAAGACATAATTAAATAGTATGTAATACATATTAAATATGAATAAAATAAATTGTTATAATATTGACCATGTGAACAAGTGAACAATAAGTCATTTTATGCAAATTAAAAAATTATAGAATATAATTTTGACAATAGTGAAAAGGGAATAGCCGATTTCTAGAATACAATGTAAATGACAGTTTAGTTCATGATTAACAAATAACATTCGAGAAACTGACAGCTAAATTAATTAATTAATATCTTACATCTGATAATCACTTACATCTGCTAAGTAAAGAAGTATTTTGCAGTATATAGCCCAAATCTAAGACGCATTTTTCTGGATCCAAAACGTCTTCGTAAAGACTCAAGTCAAATGCATTTTGTTGAGTTATGTCCCATTGTAAATATCCTTCGCTTTTGATTACACAAAAAAATAATAGAAATATTAATTTCCACATGGCACTTAGTGATCAAGCGACGATGAACTGTTTACTCTTAATATAAATTTATTTAAAGTATCTTCAATGTTCACCATATCTAATCGTATATTATTGCGACTCGATAATACTTTTTTACTATTTACAAGATTGTGATAAAGTTCGATGAACTATATAATTATCTTATGGAAAAAGTAATTAAGGTCAACATAACGTACGTCCATCGATCGATGACTTAGATGATTTTAGGGGTTGGTTCAATAACTCGTGCGCCACTGAACAGACACAGCCAATTTGCTCCGAATAGCTATAGCTATTATAATTACATTATAATGTAATTTTGAAAATATGAGTATTTGAAAGTTTCTTTTTCGGGTAATAAATTAGGAAATTAAAAAAGTTTTTCAAAAATACTATGTTGCATCTCAAATGAATGGGCTCGATATTAGTATCTTATTTTTTTTAAGTTATTGAAGTAAGGTTTTTATTTTATTTAAGAAAGAAGTTAAGCACGCCTTTGCGTGCATTCCTTTTGTAAATTTCTTTCTATTTATTGTTATGTTTTGTGTTTTTACAATAAAGAATAATCCTCTTCGCCCCCCCCCCCCCTTGATCTCCAAGAATAGAGTAAGCAGAACTACAGGACGCGGAGGAGATCCTGCCCTACACCCACGTGTAGGGCAGTGCGGGGTCCAGTCCGGTCCTGTCAGTGAGCATAAAATAAAATAAAAAAAACATTCATTACCTGTAGATTACAGAAAAACCTATTTGAATTGTTAGCATTGTACCGAACCCTCTTTACATGAGTTTCGCTTCGCACTTGGTCGGTTTATTATCTGCTTTTAACACTAACCAAAAAACACACTTCATTCGTTTAATCCAAGGTCAACTCAATATAATTAGTTATTATTACTTAATAAGTCTATTCACTTTACCGTTATTATTTATTTATTTATTTTATTTATTTATTCAGATTCAGATTATAACTGTACTACTAACTGTTTTTGTATATTGTCACAACCCATGTTAGTACCTACTTGTGCACCACGCGGTGATAAATTGCTAACTGTTATCTGGTATGCTGTAGAGATGAGAAATCCTCGTGGTTGAAACAACCGATCTTCGAAATTAAAAGCCGACGCCTCCATATTTTACCTTTGATTAAAAATATGGTTTCCGGCGATCGTTCGGGCAGATGTTGGATGCGAGATCTTTGGGGAGATTATAAGGGGATCACCATAGGACCACACAATTTTTATTTCTAGATAGGCTTTAAGAAACCAGTGACGTAGCTTGCTATATACAAGTATTCTCTGAAAAAATGTCTATGACGTTTTTGACAGTGAAATGGCGATTTAGAAAAGAAAATAAATAAAGATTCTTTATTTCCAACTCTGATAAAACTGAAGAAGAATACATATAAAAGTAATGTTGGTTATCTTCTATAAAGTATCCGCAGTAGTGAGGTATCCGTTGTGTAGAACATAGGTTACTTTTTCCTAATCCTCTATCATGTGACTTTACCGAATATTCGTCAGCCAGTTGCCCACGACTTTGTCCGTTTACCGTGGGAATTACTGATCTTGATAATCTTGCTCGTCTACATTCCCCCAACCTTAAGGTAGCTTCAGCAGTGCTGTGTCAGTTAGTCACTATATGGATCAGGCGATGTATGCAACTAAAGTCAATAGATAGTTAACATTACCTACGACATTATCCTAGCTTCCCATGGTGCGTGAAATTGCGGACGGAAGCGGACTAACCCCCACCGTGGTAAGAGGGTCGATCGTGATAATACAGACATGATTATGGTGCATGTCTGTCCGTAGTCGTTGGCCATGCACCGTGGGAAGCCACCATTAGGAGTACTGTATTTTCTCTACTATGTTTATATGTGGCTTGAATTAATAGGTAAATATAATGTAGTAATATAATGAAGAAGAACACTTATAGAATAACTATTAAGTTAATTTAGAAGAGTGATTCAGCCGGTAGAAAATAATTGGACAGGCAAAGTCAGTTATTGTGAGAGTTAAAGAGTAATTTTAAAATATGGCGCGAGGTGAAATGCATTTTGAAGACGCCCTTACAGAAACGGGTATGTAAAAAGTTTCCTAATTTCATTATTTACAATCTCAACAAGAACAAGGAGGGTTGGCGTGAAGCAGGCAGCCGATCGTAAAACAAACGCCAAAGCCTTAGCAATATGGGTTTTAAAAGAAACCAACCATATTACGCCATACGCCTCATAAAATAATGGTATTCTTCGAAAAGTCTCGAGTTGGAACGAAGCCGAAACGGAACCGTTGTAGACGCTCAGAACAAAGCAATAGTTACTTTATGGTGAATTATTAGACACATTTCAGGACGAGACAGATATTTTTTTTTTCTGTCACACTCGCGACCAATGCGTGCTAAAATATACCTTATGTCACCGACGATTACTCGATGGCGCAGCGGTATATCTATGATGCGGAGTCAAACAGCGCAGTTGCCATGTAGAACTATTTATTTATCACTTATACAGTTAAAGCTGCTTCAGGCTATATAACATTCGGGAAGAGAAGCAGCAAGAAACCCGACTCGCCATAAATAGATTATATCGATGCAATGTTTTTATATAGAACAGAGATCGAGCAGTGTAACGTCTTACAACTTCAAGTGTCTACAACGGAGTGTCCAACATAATAGTTCTACCTTCATATTTATATTAACAATCTAGTCAATCCAACAACTTTTATAAATGCAAACCGGAACTTATCAAAGTTAATAATATTGTAATAATTTGTTAATGTCTTAATATCTATGCCTATTATTCATATGCGTGATGTGGTGCGGGTTGTAGTTTGTAATACTTGTTACTCAAGCGGCAAGTATTATATTGCTTCGCACTGCGTTTCGTTAACGGATCGTTAGTGGTTGCGTTTCGGCTCAAAAGTTTTCAAGAATTGCCCCAAGGAAGATGAAGACTTACCATTTTGTTCCATACACCTCATACATACCTAATCGGATAAGAGCAAGAAGATTATGACTTAGGTACAAACCCAATATCTCACTTTCTCACTACTACGGATATTATGCTACATATCAGTTTTTACATTTTTAGGCTTTGGAAAGTTCAACATAATGATGTTTTTGCTTTCATCTATGAACATATTGGTGATGGGGTTCGAAGCGTACTCAGTATCGTTTATATTGCCGGCCAGTGCCTGCGAGCTAAAGACAACTGCTGCACAACAAGGTATCATTGGTGGAATGCCGTTGACTGGTAAGATTTGTATGATAAAAATGAACATGTATAGATAATATACACCGGCTATGTTCCCAAACTGGGATAGAGTCCATTTCATAGAGTAAGTTCTTTGCCCTGATATCTTAGCAAACATTTTTGGGGTAAGTCCACTCTGATCATATGATCCGTTGCGAGTGGAAACTAATCACGTTTTAGGGTACACTCTGATCACAATATCAGTTTCGCTTCAAATCGAACAAATGAAAAGTAGAATACGATCTCGTGATCAGATTCCATCGAGACAACATATATAAAAATATCCTCTCTGATCACATTTACTTCAAACTGTTACAAAAAATAAGAAATAAGTACATATTACTTATTTAAAATAATTTGCGTAAAATTCTTATTTCCTATAGCACTTTGAAGTTTATGTGATTAGAGTGGCCATTATTATATACGTTGTCTCGGTGGAATCGGATCACGCGATCTGATACTTTTCATTCGTTTAATTTGAGGCTAAACTGATATCGTAATCAGAGTGTACTCAAAAGCATGATCAGTTTCCACTTGCAACGGATCATATTATGATCAGAGTGAACTAATCCATTTCTTGTATGCTGTAATAAATGTATCTATAGTTATGCTCTCACTAGTGCAGTCATTCAATGGAACCATTTGTGTAAAATGCACTGTAGTCAGACCTATAAGATCATAAAGGTGAATCAAAAATTTTTTTATTATTATTTATAAAAAAACCTTTTTGTTTTAGGCATATTATCCTCATCTATGGTGTACGGCTACTTAGCAGATACGCGAGGGAGGCGGAAAATACTAATAGCGTCTCTAATTTTAGGATTTATTAATAGTTTCTGTGGATCATTTTCACCGAATTGGATTGTATTCGCAGTTTTCAAATTCATGTCTTCTTGCTCGTAAGTATCTAGTAAATACATACATAAAAATCACGCCTGTTTCCCGGAGGGGTAGGCAGAGATCACGAATCTCCATTTGCAACGATCCTGACACACCTCTTTCGCTTCATCTACTTTCATGATATTCTTCATGCACTTTCGTCGGTTTAGGGTACTCTTGACCTGACCTTTCTCTAGAATTTCACCAATTTGATCGGTGAAAGTCCGACGAGGTCTTCTCCTTCCAACCCTTCCATCCACTCTTTCGTTGCAGACTTTTTTTGTCAATCTACTTTCATCCATCCTTTCCACAAAGATACAGCCGTTTATGTCGCAAATTTCCGCAAATTTTTGACTTTCGCAAGGGAATCAAAACCTACAGGGTACTTTCCGTGAACTCAGGATCATGAAAGTTGGTACGAAGCAACGTCATATAGCACAGATAAAGGAAAATTACGAAAACCGTAAATTTTAGTTATGTCATATAATAAAACAGGTTTGTACGGAACCCTCGGTGCGCGAGTCCGACTCGCACATGGCCGGATTTTTTATAATACAAGTATCTTTCATGTGTTTTTTAACCATTTTAGGTTAGGTGGTACGTACGCCTTAACTTTAGCGTTGATGAGTGAACTGACTCCTATCAAGAAGAGATTTACCATGGTCTTACTATGCAATACCATATTCCTGCTATCCAACGGAGTGTTGGCATGTAAGATATAATTGTGTTACTCGTATATTTGATTTTGTTATAGTACGTTCTATATGGCATTTTTGTCATAGGATATCGGTATACTTAAGTAAGAACTACATATAAAGTACCATGTCCTGACTGAATCATCAACGCCAAGTCAAAACTATAAAATCTAGATAATCTTTATTTGGACCATATCGGTTTCCTTTGTGACATATAGATTCGCTAAAAAAGGATTTTCGAAAATTCCAAAGTGAATTAGAAATAACGGAAATAATTTTAATGTTTACGCCGACGAAGTTGTGGGCGGCCGCTAGTTTATTAAACAAATCCCTGATGAACCTAAGTTTACCAATTATGTTAAAATATTACGAGCATTATCATGATCCTCATAACAGCAAAGCAAACAGCAAAATTTTCTTATTTTATAATATGTAGAACGCTTGCTGTAAATACAAATAATAACATGTATATATACACATATTTGAGCAAATTAATAAACATATTGATTGATTGATTTTTTTTTCAGGTATTGCCATGATTGTTTTGCCGTTTACCTTTAAGTATCATGTGCCATATTTAAATATAGAGTTTAACTCGTGGCGTCTCCTAAACATAGTCTATTCCCTTTTCCTCCTTCTGGCGGTGACTGGATACACTTTTACATATGAAAGCCCTAAGTATTGGATGACGATTGATGAAACAAAGGAGGCCCTTGCGATTTTAACCAAGATTTATGTCATGAATACTGGAAAGAAACCTGAAGATTTTCCGGTTGGTACAGATAATTTAATTACAGATTTTTAGGTACTCCTACAATGTATAAACCTATGCCTAACAAGTTCACGGTTTCTTCACGAACGGGTAGGCACAGATCAGAGAATTTGCTGCATCTGGGATAAAAAAGTTGTGAATTGACCTTTGCATAGATCCTTCATAAATGCTTGTTGATTTAGGGTCTGATCTGACCTTTCTAATAATATACATCCTTCTGCAATGCAATTTGATAGGTATTTTAATAAGCAATGATTGAGATTTTTTGACATGATTAACAAGCCTCTCCATCTTTATTCTCCACCTCATCTGGTCCTCCTATTATGGTTTAGAATCCCTTGCCGCTACACTCGACATGACAGTTAAACTGCCAAGGAAGGAATTAACTGATATAATTTATATTCTCCTATTCCTTAGAGGATATTATTTCTATTATGTTTAGCTATGGTTAATATGATTTGACTGTCTTTCCAGGTTAAATCTATAACATTAGAGGACCACCATGGCTTTCATCGGGCGAAGGGATTTTGCAAATCGATAGCATCCCAAACAGCGCCATTGATCAAGCAACCCGTGCTGAAGGATATATTTCTGTTTACTAGCCTTCTTATAGTCGTTTATGTTGGGTATGAATAATATTTAGAACAATTATTAAATTATAATCCTTAAGAATAATAGCATGAGGAACACTAATATTTTATATGGCTTAGTTTATTAAAAACTAACCGTGTTCAACTCGCCACAATATGAACTCAAATACTGGAGCCAGTAGGAAAGCGGGCAACTAGAATAGCAGGACCATAACATATAGTGGGAACAGATGTAAAATCAGTGATATGTTGCTAGCTTATCACCTAAGAGAATGCCTGAGTTACTGTTGACACATACAATATGCACGGAAGGAGATGCAGCTGATATGTATTAGTGAAACTCCTTAGTAATCATCGTAGAATAAAATTAAATACAATTTAAAGATCAAATTATACTAATGTATTTCAGAGTAAATCCAGTTCAAACTTGGTTCCCCACTGTGATAAACAAATTCGTTATTTCGATTAAAAAAGGTGAAACAGGACTAACATTGTGTGAAATGTTCAGATCTCCAAAGGTTGAACAAAGGAAAATTGACGTAAGTAGAAAATTATGCTTAGAATAAAAATACTTGCAGTCCCGCTGTGTGTAACTAATATCAATATATTGCTTAGTTAGTGGTTATACACGACACAAGACATTATTGATTTTTCTGCGGGTCTATCGTAAATATTGTGCTATACATATATTGTGTGAATATATTATTAAAACTAGCTGTTTGCGGCTCCGCTCGCGTCGATGTCGCATATTGCGTGTAAGGGGTATTGCAAATAGATAGTAGCCGATTCTCAAACCTACTGAATCATCTAATCTATACATATAATAAAAATGTAACGGATCGCTGTCTGTACATGGAAGATATATGAGAAAAAATATTATAGGAGACCTTTATCAACGCAAGAGAACCCAAAACGATGATTTTTGTCTGTTTGTCTATTTGTCGGTTTGTCTGTGCGTTTGGGCACGCTGATCTCAGAAACGGCTGAACGATTTATATGCAGTTTTCAGGAATATATTGTGACAGGTCCCATTTAACATACAGAGTGATTGGTCGTCAGCGTTCCCGAAAACTATGGAATCTCCTCGTCATCACGATTATTTTTCTCCATGGAAGCATACCTGGGAAGTGTCTTGTTTCCAAAATATTAGGGTCCAAAGTTGAGTAAACAGACTGCGTTTTTCTGCATAAATGCACATTGACGCGTGTAGCAAGATTTTTTCACGAGAATTAATTAATATCTCGACACGTCCTACGTAGACTCGTGTATCTGCCTGATACACGGTTATACGACTATTGCATTTTCGTAATCTACGCCTTCTAATCTATAGGATAAATATAAGAAAAATTTAAATTTGTCATCGTAACATATATTTTTTCAAACCACACACCCACCCCTCACCAGCCAGCCCATCAAGTCCCACGTAGTAAGGGTGAGCCTACCGCCGCTTTTCTGGCACAAATACAACATTCTAGTTACCGACGGGTAACTAAGATAAATCCAATAATAAATGGTCAAGCCGTTTCGGAGGAGTATGGTAACTAACATTGTGACACGAGAATTTTATTATAAGATAATTTGATTTATCTTTTATTTCATTTCGGTGTTTATATGGATCGATGAATGTGAACAAATCCTTTGATTATTAATTACTTAATTTTCAGTACGATGACTGTGGTCTCAATCAAAGCGGAATGGTAATTATAATAGGTGTTAATTTAATATTGGGAACACTGAATGTTATTCTCAGTTTTACGAGTAAATATATTGGAAGAAAACGACTCCTCTGCTTAATACAGGTACCTGTTAATTTTTTTTTCTTTACTACTGCAAAGCCAAAAGGAAGTAAAATAAGACTGTGCATATGTTGCTTTTTGCACGTGTTCCACTATAGCGGCTAAACTAGTCACCCGATTTGATTAATTAAGTTACTTGACCTTCCACATTATGCACATACCTATACCTATAGGTATATAATATGTTTAGGTTTCATTAAACTTACTAATAAAATATTTTGATAAAACTTGGTGACTCCTAAGTATTTTAATAATGTCATTTACAAACAGGCGGACAAATTTAGTCACGTTATATTCCCAAAATGGGTTAGCCAAAGCTGCAGGGTAGTGTAGAATATCCCACAGATACTCTAAAAGTGGAGCCAGATCTATAAGGTCAGTGGCAAGGTGCTAGCTAGCTCATACCCTAAGGTAACAACCATAGTGTTGGTTCCTTAGTCGACTATCATGACATTTATATATTTATTGAAAATCAGTTTAACAGCTTAACAGTAGAATACCAAAGTGCTATTAAAATTACAAACAAAAAAAAAACAAATATTCTAATGTACTTAAAAACAAAACATCCTCTTCCATACAAGCATGGGAGGAGATGCAGTTGATAATCTAGTGACGCACATCAGTTTTAGCTATTATCGTGTGCCCATTATCGTATTTCAGCTTATACCAGGTATAGCTGGTATATGCGCAGGGCTCAGCAACATATGGATGTTGACCATTGGCCTAATGGTAATGTTCGCTTCTGCCATCCTCAACTTTGGTCTCACATTGTCTGTCATAGTTGACGTGTTCCCCACGCACATCAAGTAAGTTATTACTAGTATTACTTTTTAGATACCTACATCTCCCCTTTGTCGAAAGAGTAGGCAGAGATCACGGCTCCCATTTGCTACAGTCTTACTTCATCTACTTTCATGATATTTTTCATGCACGCTCGTCGGTCTAGCGTAGCTACTTTTGACCTGACCTTTTTAAGATTTCACCAATTTCGTCGGTGAAAGTCCGGCGAGGTCTTCCCTTTTACAATTCTTCTGCCATTCTACTTTTTAGTGGGATTTTCTGTTTTCCAGGTTGAGTCCTACAAATATTAATTACCTTGACAATTTGCTTCCACAACTCCTTCCAATTGTACTAAAGAAATAAATCATTTATTTTAAAAAGTTACTGATTTCGAAATAATAGCTAATAGCCATTTTTCTTGAAAAATTAACTATTTAATACACTCCTTATCTTTATTATTACAAAATGTACACAAAGTGCCTGTCGGATATGAATAGCAAACATAACTTCATGAACAACTAACCCTTATTTTACTAAACGACTTAAATATTATTTCCCAGAGCAATGGCAGCCTGTGTAATACTGATGATTGGTCGAGGAAGCTCTATATTTGGAATCAATATGTTCCGATTATTACTTGAATACAAGTGTGAGGCTGTGTTCTACGTGTTTGGAATCATTACCCTTTGTAAGTATCTAGTAATTAATACCGAAATACTGCAAAACTTTTCTTCTCTAATCACCGGTTTGACTTTGATGCAGTCACAAGACCACTCTTGAGTAGGGTTGTTCCCTTTGAAGTAGCGAGTGGATTGTATGTAAAAAGTCCTGTGCTGATGCGGGACTTTACAAAAATGCAAACTCCATCTCCTTCCATTCATGACTAGGGATCTCGAGCATTCTTTCAGGCGATAAACTAGCAACTTATTACTGGGGGGTAAGCACGAACCTCTCGATAGTCCGTAATGCTAGCGTCAAACTATCAATTCCCATAGATTTTGCTAGCGAGTCGCTAGCGTTACGCCGCGTAAAAAGGTTCGTGCTTACCCCACTGATCATTTACATCTGTCTACACTCTGCTGAACATGACTGTGATAGTATGATCTTGCTGCAGTTTTGGCTTTCGGAAACCCAGCCGTGTGTATATATGTTTATATGTACCTAACACTAATAAAGCTTGATAGTACATGTTTTAATTTTGCGGATAAAGTAAAAGTAAATAAAATTTGTTTCAGGCGGTGCTTTTATCGCGTTATTGCTACCATCTGATGAAGAGATTGCCCGACGTAAGGAGAACCAGCCTCCCCCGCCGCCGCTTACTGACAGCGACATACAAATTAATACATTAAGGAGGCAGTCCAAAGGCAGTGGTATTCTGACGAGTCAGCTCAAGTTTTCTCCTATGATTAAGGAAGCAGCTAGAACGGGTTCAATTTTTAAATAACGCTTGATTAAAATTACGGCTAGATTAACAAGCTGTTTCTAGCCATTTAACTGTAGATTTGATACCTACCGACGATGGTATACTCGTATGGAGTCAGAGATTACCAACTTTTATTTTTATTAATAGTAAATATGGAGTATTATGTAACAAGCGATTTAGTTGGCTAAGGATGTTTAAAGTGTTATAAACAATTTATGAGTGACTGTTACATTGTAATATAATAAACAATATTCTTTAATAACATTGTTATTTATCTTATAATTTAAAATACATAAGATGCTGTAAAACTAAAAACTGAAACTTTAATACGCAGAAATAGATATAGATTTAGGTTTAAATGTTAACGAAAACTAATTCAAAACATAAAATTAGTCCCTGTAGTAAAGCGGGTTTGTATAATATAAGTAATCCGTAGCTATAATTTTACATAGGTTCTAAATATAAGTAGCTACTCTCTGTGTAAAGAACAGGAGAAAAACAATAATATTTAAAAAAAATCTAAAATAAATATTTCTTTATTTGCAACATTAGTTAGGTACACATAATAATACAGTCAAGTTAAAATTATGGAGTAATTAAAAATAAAGTTCACAGGAGTAATACACAGATATTGCAAAATAGTCCCAGCTCCGCATATGCAACATTTAAATTGCACTGATCTTCCGCTGAGGCCTTTGGACCGGCCAATGTAGTAGAAAAAACAAGAAAAATTTATAAATTTAAGCGGACATAATTTTTTTACAATAATATAGGTAATTGCTTCATTATATAATAAATATTAGCCTACACCGTTACATATAAAAAGTCAACTCAAAATAATACTTTATTCATACTGAAATACTAAAACAAGGGCCGATTTTTTCCAGTGGTCAGATAAGCTATCCGAAAGATAAACAAGTTTAAATTTAAAAAAAAACCTTTTTATTTATTATTTGTTAATAAAATGAACTGATCGAATCAAACAACCCCAAACTCGATGAGATTGCGTCGTTTGAATACGGCGTTCCTATAGCCACCTTCCAGCTCTATCATCAGATCAGCTCTGTCATAATAATATTGCATTGTTATCCGATTTATACATGCATGCAAAATTTCGGCTCAATCGGAAACCGGGAAGTGGATCAAATCAAACTTTCTAAATTTAGTTACAGACAACGGGACAGGTGAAACTAAATAAAAGCTTATAATTAGATAGTCTTTCTCTAAAACTTGATGAACATAGATATACCATAAAATTTTATCTTTCAGATATTTCTGACAATGAAAAAATCGTCCCATCAATAAATAAACTTAAACTAAATAGTTTAAATACACTGATTAAATATGTGAGGGTTAGGGTCGGTTCATATCTGACTGAACATGCGTCGCGTACTATCGGTCGCGTAACGCCAGAACAGACAAAATGTATAGAAATACACTCGACCGTTCGCACTCAACCGATAATACGTTAGTGCGTCGAGCGTACGTTTGCCTGTACCTGGAGATACGCTCGACGCATCTTCCGTCAGATATGAAACTGACCCTTAAGTATGCCAATATATTAGGTAGGCGAGGCATTCCTAAAATCTGAATAATTTAAAACTAGGTATACACGTGTATAAATTTTATTTTATTGCATATAATCCTGTCTCATCCTATAATTTCGATTTAAGCTCATCGTCACTAATGTATGCTATGTTCAAGTCACCATTTTTGCGTTCTTTATCGAAATTATCTCTTGATTCCGTAGTCACTGGCTTTGGTTTCCTAGGACCTGTGAAATAGAAAATTTTAGTAGTAAATTAGCCGCGTGGTGCCGGCAGAGTAGAGTTTGCACCTCCCCATGCTTGCCCGTGGGTATCGTACGAGGCGATTAAGAGTTTCCAGGAGGCGGGCAGCAGCGTCTTCCGTGCTGACAACATAGTCCGAAAATCATATTGCGGTCACCAAATCGCCTGCCCAGCGTGGTGACTATGGGCAAAACCCCCGTGTGGCAGTAACCTTGTGGTACGCCCTGGGGGAGGCTTACGTCCAGCAGTGGACTGCAATAGGCTGAAGACGAATAGTAATTTAGAAAAATCTATGGGAGATGGTAACAAAAAATGTTTCCTTTAAATGACATTGGAATAAGAGAAGTGCAATAATAACTGCACTACTTTTACTAGTAAAATTTCAAAGTGATTTCGTTTGTGCGAAGTCATTATTAGTAATAAATAAAAATTTCAGAGATAAGCATGCCTTTGTACATTTTCTTTCATAATTTCTTTCTGTATATAATTGTATGTGTACAATAAAGAATAAGAAAACACACCTATGTATTGCATAAAGATTGCATACCAAGGTCTCCTTAAAATAAATCTGTCTATACTAACCAGCGCGACCTCCCAACACAATTTTTATAATAGAGCTGAAAGGTGAATCTATCAGAACCGTAGCTACGATCGCCACCAGCCATGCCAGCATGAGGTCAGCGAAAAATCGGAACACCTGTGAACAAATTATGGAAATGTAAATTTTTGAATCCTCGGTTAAAACCATTAATTATAAATGCGAAAGTAAGTTTGATTTTTTATTTATTTGCTTATTACCTCTCAAGGTGTAATTACTCCATTACCGCGCAGACACCGACAGACATGGGCCGTGCGCGGTCAGTATTCGCGGAAACAATATTTTGTCTGTACGGTTCATGTCTATACCCTCAATGTCTGTAGATATAATGCAGTTAAAATCCTGAGAAATAGCCAGTTAGCTATCAAATTTGCACGGACAAATTCGCAGGCGGCTGCTAGTTAATATTATATATAAATACTAACCGAGAATGGCACTGAGAAGTAAACAGGTGCCAGAGAGGTGGCGCTGACGAGGAACATCAGCGGGTAGTGGAATATGTACATGGCGTATGAGAGTCGAGCTGGTAACTTCCACATAGACAGCGATAGAATCCAGTTTATTGGTCCTTGAAAAAAGAATTATTAACCATATACAAATACACATTTAAATTTTCAGGATTTTCCATCTCAATAATGTTATGTCCAAATAACTGAAGGTTCAACGTACAGCCTAAGCTGCTCTCTATTCCGTTACTCTCTCTAGTCCGATGGGACGGAGAGCCGACACGACCGGACAGAGTTCAGGCGCAGGACCAACGGTTTTACGTGCTTTCCGAGGCACGAGCTAAGTGACAATTTGCAACATTAAAATCTGTACATGAAATAAATTCATTGGTAGAGGCCCGTGACTGGGATCGAACTTACGCCTCTCGCTTGGTAGGTGCACGTCTTAACTACTGGGCTATCACCGCTTTTTGTATATAACAAGCGTCATATGAGAAATAATTTCCCCAAAATTCCTAGAGAAACGGGAAATAACGTGAATTGAAAGTTGGTTGGCATCCTCTACTAAACTTTATAAGATCAATTTTTTTTATAAATTGTAATAATTTCATTTTCTATCTTGTCTCATAGTAAAATACCACGAATATACCAATTTATTTTTAACAAAATCATACACACATACATATAGTCATGCCTATTATCCCCCAAAGAGTTTGGGCAGAAGTGTGCAATTTACACACCCACTTTTCACCAGCTAGCCTATTAAGTCCCACGTAGTAAGGTGAATCTACCGCCACTTTTCGAGTACAAATACAACAATCTAGCTACCTGTAACGAATCCAATGGGACATATCACCCAGTCATTCTAAACAGGTAATACAAGTTTTTAGTGTCAGAGCCTCGTCGGTTAAATAGCAGGGTGCACCACGGGCAGGTGAGGTTGACTTTAGATCCTATGGAGTTAGTCGAATCCACTTACACCCCAACAAAATTATCAATGTTTATATGCCCCTTTTCAACATCGAGATACTAGACGCAGACTAGCGTATCACCCTTATGTTGTTGATATCCCACCCGTTCGCACCATACGTTATGCTAACTTGTTTGTAATGCGAACGGCTAAGGAGTGGAATGCACTTCCTGGCGATGTATTTCACGAGCACTACAACATTGGTCTCTTAAAAGCTAGAATAAACAGGCACTTTCTAGGCAAACATGTACCACCCTAGGACGCATCTTGCTTAACATCAGGCACGATGGCGGTCAAATGTTTGCCTAGCTAATTGTAAAAAAAGTAAACTATACCTCCATATCCGTGGTGGCACGCAATAACCATCCATGCAATAGACATTGCCCAGGCCGGTCTTTGGAAAGTGTTCACAAGGTTGTCAATTATCTGGTTGTCCCAGTCTGAGGTGTTGACTGGATAGTGAATGTAAATACATATGACTGCTACAACCGTCGCACAAGTCCAGAGCAATGCTACTTGAGCCTAAAATATAAATGAAATTATGAGTAGAACAAAGAAGATGAAGGCATCTCAGATGTGATAGCCGAGTGGTCGGTCAGCAGAAATTTTCTTTTTTAACATACCAATAAACTTTCGAAATCTCGATAACCTTCAACGCTATTGTGTTCCCTATTGTGGGGTATCCAGAACTTCGGAATCATAAAAGAGATCCCACAGTCACGCTTAGCATAGCGGGAATAAATCAGTGACAAGTTGCTAGCTTATCGTCTAAGAGAATGCCCGTATTCCTTAGTCGACTCTGATGATATGCACAAAAGGAGATGCAGCTGATGTATTCTGGTGAGGCTCCGCAATGGATAGTTATCATTCGATAAAATGTTATCACAATCCATCAATCCATCTATTTAATAATTTTGAAATTTTACGGATGTTTTTTAGGGTTCCGTACCTCAAAAGGAAAAAACGGAACCCTTATAGGATCACTTTGTTGTCCGTCCGTCCGTCTGTCAAGACCCTTTTTCTCAGGAACGCGTGGAGGTATGAAGCTGAAATTTATATCAATTACTCAGGTCTACTGTCCCTTGAAGCTGTGAAAAAATCAAACTTCTAAGCCAACGCAATCAAAAGATACAGCCGTTTATGCCGCAAATTTTCGACACTTGCAAGGGAATCAAAACCTACAGGGTGCTTCCCGTGAACTCAGAATCTTGAAATTTGGTACGAAGCAACGTCTTATAGCATAGATAAAGGAAAAATTACGAAAACCATAAATTTTTAGTTACATCACATAATATATTTTTTTTTAATAATTTTAAACTTACTACCCATTTCCTCATAAACGCGTAGAGGTATTAAATTGAAATTCATACCAAATACTCAGGTCTATAATACCTTTAAGCTGTAGCAAAATCAAACTTCTATGTCAACGCAATCAAAAGAAACAGCAATTTAAGCTGCATATTTTGAAACTCGCAAGTACTCGCAAGGGAATCAAAACCTAAAGGGTACTTCCAGTCGACCTAGAATCTTGAAATTTGGCATGAAGCAACGTTTTATAGCACACATAAAGGAAAAATTCCGAAAACCTTAAATTTTTAGTTACATTACAAAATATATATTTTTTAATAAATATAAACTTATTACTTTTTTCCTCATGAACGCGTAGAGCTATCAAGTTGAAATTCATATCAAATACTTAGATCTAATTGCCTTTAACCCGTGAAAAAAAAAAATATAAGTCAACGCAAAAACGCAAAACGCAAAAGTACAACCATTGATACCGCATATTTTGAAACTCGCAACTACACGCAAGGGAATTAAAACCTAAAGACCACTTCCCGTTGACATAGAATCTCGAAATTTGGTAAGAAGCAATAGCTTACAGCACAGGTAACAGAAAAATTCCGAAAAGCTTAAAATTTTAAGTAGTTATACCACCAAAAAAATTGTGATTGTAAACATAATTGTAGTTACAGCAATGACCGCGAGTTATTATACTATGTATGGGGAGGGCAACATTTTTCAAACGGCAAAGACGACCTCACTCATCGTCATTCAATCCCGATGTTTTGGTGAATGTAGCTGTATAATCTAAATGCGTCCTAACTGCTTAAAGTGTTATACTTATAATTAAATTCAATGACATTATTATATTTCTTATTGTTGGTTATTATCAGACAGCTTGCTTGTATTGTTTCTACTGGCGAAGTTTGATGGGATTTCCAATTGCAAAACTTTGTAAAGATATAATTATGGCTACAGTTGCATTAATCGTCAACGAAAATACTATTTTACATAGTATAATACCTATGCCTCCCGATGGAAGTTGTTTATTTCATGCAATAGCGTTTTCTATTTACAATTCCACTAATTTTGATCAAACACAATTACTAAGAACTACAATAGTTAATTATATTTATGATAACTGGAACGAGTTTAATTTGTATACAAGCAATGCCCGGGGAGATCCTTTCTCTTCACGACAAGAGTACAAAGCTACGATGCTCCAATCCTCCAGTTATGGCGGTACTGCTGAGGTGAAGGCAGCAGGATTTTTGTATCCAGCGAGGTTCGAAGTGTATGAACGTAATACGGGTATTCTGAGGGGTGTGTTTGGCAGAGAAGGATATGCAATAAAGCGTTTACTTTTTTCGGGTAATTTATTTATGCTCCTCCATCTTTCCCCATTGTAATGTTATGAATTTCATTTTGCAATAAAAATACCATAGTTATGACTCGATTGTCGTAATGAACGAACTTTGTAAACCTTGCAGGTTTGTACGGAACCCTCGGTGCGCGAGTCCGACTCGCACTTGTTTATCTTATATATACAATAGTAACGTCTATTATCCTCCAAAGAAGTTGGGCAAAAGTGTGCAAAATACACACCCACTTTTCACCAGCCCATTAAGTCACACGTGACAAGGGGTGAGCCTATTGTCGCTTTTGATTTATTACCTTTGGAATATAAATTTTCTTTCCTCGCCACAAGTGAAGAATGTATCCGGCAAGCATACCAACAAAGAAAGGTGAACATCTAGTTAGTGTATTAAAGTAGTAATTTCTCATGTATTGATCACGTTCTTCTTGTGTACGGCTGTAAAGTAAAACAAAACATTTGTTACCATGTTACTACCGGTCTTACCTAGTACCAATTACTTATACCAGGTAAACAAGGTAAATAATGGGCATGGAATATAAGAAATTACATTAATATTGTTTGTATCACCAATAATAACGACATTGTGCATTTTTGGGGCAAAAGAATGCGTTAAAAATTCATTTGTAAAGAAAGCATTCCTATGTCGATATCTTGGTAATTCATCAAGATTCGTTAAGCAGCTGCACTTTATCATAGATAGACAGACATACAGATAACAAACATAAATCGATTAAGTGATAACCGCTTCTAGTAACCAACGCATGGTAAGGATTATTTCAAAAAATGGCACAAAGAAAATTTAACTAAGGTCGGGTGGTAATGCTACGTTCGTTAGACGAACGCAAAAGAGTTAATGAATTTTTATGTATGTCCAAGGCATATTATATGGTTATAGGCATGACACGCCTTAATAAAAAGGTTGATTTTGATTTCCAGCAATTTATCTGTTTAATTAATTAAGTAAGGCTATGATAGAATTATTAAAATATAAACGCACGAGCAAAGCGAGCATGTCGTTTCTAGAATTCGTATTGCTGAAAGAAGGACTATTTTCTTACATATTAATTTTATATAGAGTTATATAATATGAATTTGATATATACATAAAGATATGCTATTAGTACCTTTACCAACCTTAGAGCCAAGTTACCAGATGTGAAATTATTAAGGAAAATGTAGGTTGCTGCACTAGTCAGTGAAGCCAGCAGCGCTATTATCATGGCACCCCATGCAAGAGGCTTGCTCCCTTTTAGTACCCAGAATAGCACTATCGGAGAAATAATATGGAGTTGCACGTCTACTGCCAGATACCACGTATGTAATAAACACTGAAAATAAAACGTTGCACACATATATATAATTACAATAAAAACAGTTTCAATGGATAAATTATAATGTTAAACACAGCATTACAGGAGATAACATAAATGCAGTGTCGAAGTTATTATCCTACCCATTCCAAAAATTGGGAAACATTAACAGGGTTAAATTGCTTACGTACACTTTCGTCTGACTCCTAGTCATGGCATTGTCAAAGCACACCTCCGCTGTGACTCTAGCGAAACTGCTTATTCTAATATATAGATTTGACTAATATCGTTGGGCAGCTTTTTTTAACTCCTCTAAGCCCTGCTGATTTTCGAGCTTTCCTCGCTCTGACCACCACTGAGTTCATTGTAGTTTATGATTATGTTGCAATTCCGCGTTATTTTTGCACGAATACTAATCGAATTACTTGATCGCTGCGGAATTTATCCAGCGATTTAGCTACTCGTATTTCGCAGCTAGAGAGATATACTAGTGAGATATATTATAGGCATACATAGAGTATTTAATACGTTTACTTACCATATCATCCGGATTGACATAGTTCTGTATATGCAATAGTGTAGACCACCAATATGTCCTACATTTATGTACTTTATACGCCTCTGGCGCCCAAAATGGGCCATCAGCCACGCGGTTGAAGAAAGAAGCTTGAAGTAATACCGCCGTTGCCAACATAGGGAACATTCTCAGCAGACGGTTTAGGTAAAACAGGTGAATATTTTTAACTAGTTTCACTGAAAGAAAGATAAAGTTTCTTCAGACATTAATATAAATATTAAAAAAATATTGATCATTTGCATCGGAGAGACAGCAAATGTTATTTGTCGGCTTAGAATAATGATTCGCTCGAAGACCTATCATTAATCTAAGTTTGTCAGATTTGCTAAAAGAACATTAGAATGAATGGTAAATTTTACTTTTATATTTTTGGTTGCAATCTGCATTTATAAAAATAAAAAGTAATTCTACTTACTGCTTGAAAATTTTCCAACGGTTGTATAAACAATAAGAAGACCACTTATCATGAAGAAAGTATCTACTGTTATCAAAGCTGATGTTACCCAAAGAGATGCCACTGATTCTGTCCACTGTAATTATGAAATGTTTTTTAAACAAACTGTATCGTTTTTATAAGCTAAGCATCGGCAAGAAATAACACATTAATGTATTTTACAAACTCAAAAATCAATATCAAAGGTCACCAAGATTCAATAATGCGCTGGATGGAAAATATTTCAAATACGGGGTCGCATGAACCACAAACAGATAACTTTGTACCTGCAAATATACAATGAATAGACACTTGACGTACGCACACTTAACATTATATTAACCTAGTCGTACACTAAGTTCCCTAATATCTTGTAACGGTATAATATAAATACACTGATAATTCTAAAAACATCCATGACTCTAAAACAAACATCGATATTCTTCATATCAATGTTTGCCTACCGGAATTCGAACCCAGGACCCTTGGCGCGGCAGAAAGGTTTACTACCAACAACCACAAATAAGATACTTAACAATGTATACATACTGATAAAGCTGGAAGTGGATTTGCTATTTTTCCAGATAGTTGTGACGAAAATGTATGTCCAATGATGACCCACATCATGGCTAATGACCTGATACCATCCAGGCATGTCAATGCATTTGGGTTGGAAGGAAACTTCAAAAGGCGCTGGCTGTTGGTGTATATAGAAAATATTTGATAAACAGAATTTGCAGTCTTCGGATCTAAAATGTATTGAAATAAATTAGCTTACTTTCATACCACGAAAAATACATAATATTAAGATACTGATGAAAAATTACTCAGTTAAACAATTTGGGTAGATACCTTTTTTTAAAATAAATGTGTGGCGTACATCGTATAATGTACATATTATAGTTAGCAGTCCAATTATGGAAAATATTACGCTGAAAAAAAGTTTATTTTATTTAATAACTTAAGATAATTTAGTAAGTAAAGGCATATCTATTTAAATATACTATTATAAATTAGACAGAAATGATAATGATATCATAATCTACTAATATACGTAGGTATTTGTAAAAGCGTGTATAGATAAAATTATATATAAATAGCTTTACAAAACGGATGTTTGGGTTCGGCTCTATGTTGCTTACCAACAATAGTTACTTTAATTTTTAAATTTACAAATAAAATAATCTTGATCTTCTGGATCGATAACTTTCACTCGATCTATACCATAAGGTGCTCCTTCACCGGAAGCAGTCGCGTATAATATAACGTTACAGATTTGAACATTACATCAGTGAAAGAGGAGAACCGAGTATTACAGTACGCACCTTGTAAAGATACAATGTATAATATTTTTATACAACATGTAACATCAATACCTTCTACTTCCCCTCACCTGCTCAAAGTCGCATCTCTAATGTTACATTACACGCGATTGCTCGTCAGTCAGGGAGGTAGTGTTGTAAGGTAATTCTCAAAGTCGAATCTTTAATGTTACATTACACGCGAATGCTCTGGGTGAGAGAGCGCCTTTGTTATATATATTTCATATGTAGTACCTATATTGTAGGCTTAACGCTAGTTTAAATAGAAAAGTTAAAATTAGAGTTTACCTGGCTACATAATCTGCTGCTACCCATTGCTTATCATTCGGTAACCGACAATAATCTACAGTATGGTCCAGACTGACCAGTGAGGTATTGAAGTACAAGAAGTTGATTGCTTGCTGAGTAGTGCACACTTTGGGAATGCAGACGGCAAGTGATAATTCAATATCACCTAGTCCCAAATCAGACGTACTGAAAGTTAGAAAATAAAAATAGATAGATAGATAAAAAGTTTAAAATATTACAGATCTATGATCTGAAATTGTAATTGAAAATGGTAAGGTATTCTTTGCCTTATAGAATATTACTCTATTTGCTACAGTTAGTTACTACTTTATTTTTCAATTTTAATGTTATGATTAGGAGAAATGGTTAAATCCTAATCCAAACTTACCCATCATTAGAACCAATCAAGGTGTTCACCGCAGAGCGCAAGCTGTTAACATTTCGTGCATTTTGGCGCCATTTATCATTATTTCTCAATGAGCTCATGTCGGGGAAAGTTATCTCTGGCCATCCTTCTGGCCATGTGATATTTGGGAATGTAATATTAGGAAATGTGGGTAATTCAGGTAACTCCAAGTCTTGAAAAACGGGGACATTGATAGTACAGTATTTGCCCTCAACTACAGATGGTACTTCTGTCTCTAGTTCTTCCTTAATTTCTAAGCATTGGTAGTAGTTACCCATATCAGCAAAATTAAAATAAAATACGCCTTTTGGGAATCTAATACCCGCATCCAACACTGAAATTGAGAGGTTGTTCGTAGATTAAATATAAAATTATCATTATGATTTAATGGGTCCATAGGTAAGCTATGTCATGTAATATGCTCTGCTTAATTATCATGGATAGGGTTTGAACAAAAATGTATCGAATATTAACGAAGTATTTATAAAATTACACTTTATTTGTATGTCTTTGTTAGCATTCTCTATCGGCGGCCAGTTTTGTTTGGTTGATAATCAGAACACAGGTGTTTGCAAGGTTGATATGCGAATTACTTCGTTATTAATACGTACCTAGCGATTGATGATGTGATACATTTAGATATTGTCATAACTTGAATTTTCATGTTTTAGCAAAAAAAATTAACTGAAATTGACCTAACTTATTGACTTCGAGAGATAATAAGAAACATCGGAATTTGAAGCAAATTAATCATTTTTTTATTTTAAAAATAAAAATGATAAAAAAATCAATGAACAAGGCATAACGTACGTAGATAAAAATTAAATAGAGATGAGGAAAAGTGATAATACTTGATATTCAGTGATTAATTGGTTATTATTGTGCGTGATAGTTAACAGTAAACTGCGTCATGTTTCATGGACATGGACACAATTATTTAGCAAGGTTGATAATAAACAACTCTGATAATTTCGATTGGCATTATTAGTGTTAAGCAATGAGTGTTAAACTAGATTATAGGTAAATGCGACTAACAAATCCCTGCGCTATCGGCTATGTACAATTTTTGGAACGAAGTTCCTTACGGCAGGCTTGTAGAAGATAGGGATTTTGCTGCACGACCGAACTGAAAAAAATGTGATAGTAAAACCGTAAGAAAAAGTGCGTGGAATAAAACCGTTAAATGAGACGTGCGCAGGCGCGACAGTCGTATACACAAGCGAGTAGTGTATAATACCTTTTTCTTTCTCCCTCTTTCTTTTCGTTCTCTCATCCCTTCGCTCTCTATTACTACTCCACCCCGCCAATGCATAGTATATACTCATGAATTCATGGACAAGCACGTGACGAATACTCACATTATAAAGCTTACACTAATTCAAAATGGTAGCTCGCGTCACTCGTTTATCAAACATTTGGTCAAACAAATAGCCAATAGGACACATTGGCGTGTTCAACAGCATAGTGTGCTTTGAAAAATAAAAATTTACGTGGGATGTCTTTCAGTTGCGAGTGTTACGATATATTCTTACAAGCTTTTATTTAGCTTCCCATTACTATAAAATCATTTAGCTGAAAATTTGCATAGGTAAACATTATCATGTCATTTCGATGACAGTGATATGATTGATAACGTAGTATTAAAGGTCTGATGTTTAAAAAATGGTGCTGTATTTGGTTTAAGTTTAAAAAATAAACCTAAACTTATAATTATCTTAATTCATATAATAAGCTTGTTTTAAAATGTACAACGCAAAATAAGACGGTAACGTTTGAGATTTGCAGAGTTAGGTTAAGTTAGTCGCCCACTACCGAAAACACGCAAGGTGTTTTGTATACGTATTTTTATTAAAAAATGTGATACTATCCGTTGTTTCGTTAATATAAAATAGATAGAACCTTTTGAAGATAATTCACTTAAATAAAATATTTCCTCAGATACCTATATATACGTCCTGTCTTAGCATTGTCTCAAATGCAATAAATACCATTATATGACCTTGACATATTAGAGCTTCTAAGTGTCCTTCGTATCACGATTGTGAGTGCTGACCATAGAAGATACCAAATCCCTGATGCTGACCCTATATCCAGTAATAATTTCATCTTAAGCATTTATTACTAAATCCGTCATTTAACTTAAGCTTGCTCTGAGTTTAGCTCAGAAGGTTCCATAGAGAAGTCACTTTACATCTCGTAGTAAAATTCTGATTCTGAAGTTTGACCAGTGAGTCATCAAAAGGTACTATTTTTATCTTCATCAAGTTATTGGAATTTATAATGGATTTGCTCGATACGACTTGAGATAGCTTTTTGTGTACGTAATGGGTCATTTTCAAAATAATTGCTCATTTCAGAAAAAAATCTTGTCCATCATCTTTCCTTAATTTCTACAAAAAAACTGTAATGGCAATATTAATAAAATACTGAACATTACAAAGAAGCCTTTCTTTATATTGTATTATAATGTCATTGTTGGTAGTTGATACTTCATTCTTTATATATTGCGAAATTTTTAAAGCATGTTTCTGGTCTTCCTACAAAAAACGTGTGTCCAACTTCCAGCACTGATATTTTAAACTTGAAAAAACATTAAAAGTATTTTATTTATTATCAAACAAAATTGGCTATCCTCTCTAATAACACTGTAAAATGTGTGTAGAATCCTTGAAAATTCATTTGACACATTAATTTTAGTTATAAATAAAAAATAAAACTGGTCTCAAAATTACTTCATCGATGTTATTTCATTTATGTAACGCATTATTTAGTCGCGAAAAAGGTATTTTGTTAAACTTTAATACTGGCAACATTTGCTGTCACTGTCCGAACCTCAGGCGACCAATCACAGGGCAGCAGCCATTTTGTTCTCGGCAAAAAAGTTGGGTGTATGGTGTGCGTCGATAAAAAACATTTATCTGGTTTCTTTTTGGTAAATTGGAAAAAATACGCAAGGTAAGTAAATTTAAACTATTTTTAATTGTCAGGAAACTATTATGATAGTGCTATTCTGTCGCTAATTAGCTGCAACGATCGAGTGAATTATGTTCTGTGATTTGAGGTTAGTTTGTAGAAAAACATGCTTACTTGTTCCTTTATGTCACACTTATGTAACATTTTTTTATGTTACGTTACATAAAATTGGATTAAGACGTGTCCACAGCATGATTTTAAAATATTATATAAATTATAATTAAACCAATAGTAAAATAAACATGTTTTTCTATGGTCGTATTCAGTGTTTTGAGTGATGCTTGGATAACTTAAAATCCTCAAATTGGCCCTATAATAGCTGACTGTAATTTACTAATCATTTTATACCTTCGTTTTGGTTTATACTGTACAAGTTGCGCGATCGAGTGTATATTGCGATCTGCAGCTTTGAGTTATTAGTGTAATATATTTATTTAATATAACCCAAGTATTTTCGTCTAGCATTAACAGGCTCTGACTTATTCTAGCATGACAAGTTTGATACTATTCTCAATGTTCAAAATACTTGTATACAATGTGATTTGTTAATGTGATGCAAAATTTAATTTTCACGTTAAATTTTACGACGACGTATGCTTCAAAATAGACTGCTTTTATCGTTAAATATGATTTTTTTAATTATTATTTTCTGAGTTATTACATTGTATTTTTTATTCTTTACAGAAAATATGCCTTTGTCTGCGGCAGAGAGGCAAAAACGGTACCGAGACCGACTAAAATTGAATAATCCTCAAAAATGGAAAGCACTACAGGAAAAAAATTTAGAAAGAGCTAAAAAATTCTATAAAAAAATTGGGGAGCTATCGGATCGAGAGAAAGAAAGCAGGCGAAAATATTGGAGGACTTTAAAACAAAAATCAGACTATAAACAAGAAGTTATAGAAAAGGGTAAAACTCGAAAAGAATACCAAAGAATATATCAGAAAATATATAGAACATTAACCAAAGAAAATAAAAATATGAAGAAAAAAATTGAATTATTAATCAAAGAGAATAAAGCTTTAAAGAAAAAAATATATAGATACAAAATTTTGCAAAACACAAAAGAAGACGAAGAAAAAGAAAATATGTTTAGCAGAGAGTCATTTTATACTGTGTCAAGCCCAATATCAAAAACCAACTCATTTGTTGCTAATTTAAACACTACTGAAGAAGAAAAAGAAATTATTAAAAAGGAGTTATTTGAAAAGAATGTGTTAATAGAATCCTTAAAAATACAATATAATGCAGCAGGAAGTAATGAAAAGAGAAATGTATTAAAAGAAATTGTAAGTAACGACATCGTAAAAGGGTATAAAATGAAAAGTAAATTACAGTCTGCTATTGGGATTAAATACCCAATCAGACGTAATGCAAAAAAAGTTAATATTAAACGAAATAACCTAGCAAATAAAATTTATACTTTTTTTAACCAAGATGATGTCAGTCGAGCTACTGCAGCTAAGAAAGAAACTAAAACAAAAAATAAAGTTAAAATGCAAAGACGATATTTGCTAGATTCGATGGTAAATTTACGGTTAAAATTTGTAAAGGAGACTGGAATTCCAATTTCATACGCCACATTCAGACGTTTCAAGCCATTTTACGTATTGATCCCAAATTTATCAAATCGAAATACTTGTCTTTGCAAAAGACACAGTAATATAGATTTCAAGTTTACATCCCTAAAAACACTAAAAAATTTTAAGGACGGTGATACTTTGGACACCGTTATAAAGTCTACAGTGTGTGATTTATACTCCCAAAAGTGCATGTATTCAACATGTGATATTTGCAAAAACAAATCAATCAGATATGACTTACTGAATATAAAATTGAATGAAAAAGTGTCATGGCTAGAGTGGACGGTCAAAACCATAGAATATGAAAAGAACAATGAAAAAAAATCAACCAAAAAAACAATTAAACAAATAATATCAGGTATGTTAGAATCTCTATTATCAAATTTTGACACGGAATTAAGAGGCTTTAAAATTCATATTTACAACATTTCACATCAATACAAAATTTATAAATCATTGAAGGAGAATTTACAAAGAAATGAAATTATGCTACATTGTGACTTCTCAGAAAATTATAATTGCAAATTTCATAATGAAATACAAGCAGTACATTTTGGAGCATCACATTCACAAATCACCTTGCACACAAGCATTATATATAATGATGAAACTGATCCCGAATCATTTTGTACATTTTCCAACTGCAACAAACACACACCGGAATCGATCTGGGCTCACTTGGAGCCCCTGATGCGTGACATTAAACATAGATTTCCTTTGAAAGACACTATACATTTCTTCTCAGATGGTCCGTCAAGTCAATACAGGCAAAAGAAGAACTTTGCCCTTCTTACCAAAATGATAGAATCTTATGGTTTTATTTTTGCAACCTGGAATTTTTTTGAAGCGGCCCATGGGAAGGGTGCAGCGGATGGGGTTGGGGGAGTAGTAAAAAGATTGTTAGATAAACAAATATCATACGGACATGATATACCTGATGCTGAAACTGCGATTCAATTACTTGAACACAATACTGCTACCACTGTAAAATTATTTCTTATTGATCAGGAGGACATATTGAGAATAGAAAATCAAATTGAGGGTTGTAAATTTGTGGCCGTTCCAAATACGCAAAAAATACACCAAGTAATACCAAACGAAGATAATATAATTCAATATCGAATTTTAAGCTGCTTTTGTTTAAAGCCCAATATTTGCCAATGTTATGCCATAAAAAGTCACAAATTAATTACTGATCATGTTAAACGTTCAAGAGCAAAACGACTTGTTATAGAATCTACATCTGAAAGTGAATCTGAGCAAGAAGACCTAGAGATGTTAGTAACCAATAAAGTTTTACCTAATTCTGATGATGTCGAACCTATAGGAGAAACTAATCATTATCATGTCAGTAATGCATCTACTTCAAATGTTACTATTTTATCTGATATTAAAGTAAATTTTAAACCTAAGGATCTAGCAAAGATGGTTAAAAAGCCATCAAAATATTATAATGTTTCTACGGTTGATTTGAAGAGAAATTTCTGGGATCTTTTTAGTAGCGATAGTGAATAATATGTATAGTTATATAAGGTCTACCTATTCATACACGAAATATTTTAAGGGTATCATCTAACGGTTTTTAACTGTTAGACGGTTATAACGAAGCCATTTCAAAAGTTTTTTTTCTAATTTTATTAAATATATTTACATTAAATAATTTAAAATTACTTGAGCTACAAAATAAATACTGGTTTCTTATTTTTTGACCTTTAACATTCAGAACGTTTATTTATTTACTTTCATTTAAGGGGTTTTCATTAAAGGTTTTATGCAAAATATATAAAAAAAAATTGAATTATAATAATTTCGTAAAAAGAAAAACACTTAAAATATTTTTTTTTGTTGTTTTGTATCTTTAGATACGACTTAAGAAGCTACTGTTAAAATATTTCATGTATGAATAGGCAGACATTATATATAAATATTAGGAAGTTAATCGTGCAGTATTATCATGACGATAGAGAGAATGTTCAAAGTTCGCATTTTAATATCATATTTTTATTTTCGATTTATGATTAACTGAGTAACCATCTTCAAATTAAACATAACCCTGACGGTTTTATTATTGTCATTATTTTGTATGTTTCATGTTTATGTTCACTATGTCCAGTACAGCCGCGGGGTCTACGCTAAGCTAGCTATTCATGTGAGTGACTTAAAGAAATGTAGGAGCGCGACGGAGTTACGCCGATATAAACCTAACCTGTGTCTATGTGCACACTCACACAAATGCAAAGCTCGGCTTAAACCTCACGAACTGTACATAATAATGTACGTGTACGTGTTTGATTAATTATTACAATATTAAATACTAAAAAACTGTTTTATTTACCACTGTGAATGCAGCCCTTGTTTTCTTTTATGTTACTTTTATGTTATTGTGACATAAAAGTAACATTTCTGAAATGAGCAATTATTTTGAAAATGACCCTAATACTTACTTAGCGGATATCATACAGCTTGGCTAATCCTACATCTAATCAAATAAGTAGTCATATTTTATAGTGTCTGAAAGATAGGAGTATACTGCCGGGTCCAAACGTTAATTAGAAGGTGATTAGAAAAAAAATGTAGTTTAAGCTTTTTTTTACTCTTCATTAATGTATTTTGAGTATGTAATCAATAAAAATCTCTCTTAAAGATAAGCAAGCCCATGTACATTTTCTTTTTGATTAAATTTATTTGCACAAAATTTTATTGTCCTTGTAAATGTTACTATTACAATAAATAATAAGAATAGAAAAGCAATGAAATTCTCTTAGAATAAAGATAAACTACTCCGCAGAGCGGAGCGAAGACCTATCATTAATCTAAGGAAATTCTAATTAGAAATAAAAAACTAAACTTTGTCTTTAGATATTGTATGGGTATACTATACATACACACAAATAGCTGTGCTCTCAAAGTGGATCATTAAGGAGATGCTCGAACTATGTTTAGCATAGCAAGACGAGATGTAAAAGATCAGTGACAAGTTGCAAACTTATCCCCTGAAAAGATGCCCCTTAGTCCCTTTGTTAGGCAGTCACTCAAATAGAAATAGAAAAAGTCACCTACTTCTCATCCTGAGCTCAGTATTATTCATCACAATGTACTGCAGCTGCTCTTCACATAGCTCCGCATCTAACACCTCTTCATATAGATTAAGATCGAACGCATTTTGTGTTGAAATATCCCATTGTACAGAGCAGTTTACTTTAACCAATACATTTAAAAATAATATGAAAGCGATTAGTTTCAGCTCCATTTTGGCACTTAATTTTTAATTAAAATGACAATCTCATATGTACTTATTTGTTGAAGCACATTACTCTAATGATTTATTGCCTACAAATTGGAAAATGTATAGGAAGATAATTAATCGTGATTTTAGATTTTGTATGAAATTTTATCTTATCTCAGATATTCTATTGATAGTGAAATATGATTACGTTTGACTACCTACCTTACTCATGGAGCAAGAGTAATTTAATTAGAGTAAGTTAATGGGCATGATAATGAAATTGGCAAGCCAAAAAGGGCTCGGGGATTTTATTTGCTTTTCCTTTTTATTTAACTATTTATTTTTCTAAAGAATGACAAACACCTATGAAAAATTAAGCAATATTATTATTATTAGGAACAATATTATTCTTTTGCTGCGTTAATTTGTCAGACAAAGGCTCAGATGAATGTTATGATGAAAGAAAAAAATGTTTGTTTAAACGAATATTCGAAATGTTAGAAATCTCAACGAAAGAAAATAACTCTCATTTAATTAGATAAGCATGTCACTGTATATTTCTCCTATATGTAAGTTATATATATATATTTTGTATTTGTGTGCAATCCTACTAATATCTTACTATAATATTATAAACGGGAAAGTTTGTGAGTATGGATGGATGGATGTTTGTTACTCTTTCACGTTAAAACGACTGGAGCCCTTTTAATATAAGTTTGGTATGGAGTTAGCTGACATCCTGGATTAACACATAGGCTACTTTTTATCCCGGGAAAATATTTTTATCCCGGATAAATTCGATAAGCGGGGTACCGCAGGGATCTCTATTAGGGCCATTACTTTTTATAATCTTTGTGAACGACATCGACCAGTGTTTCCAGACATCCCATTTACTGTGCTTCGCAGATGATATGAAAATATTCGCACCTATCTCATCGACAGCTGATGCTGAACTACTACAAACAGATTTAGCTCGTCTGGAGGTTTACTGTCACTTAAATAATTTAGAACTTAACCCCTCTAAGTGCAATATTGTTACATTTAGCCGTAAGAAGCATCTGATAGTCCATAATTATTCCTTAAAGGGTGAGATCCTGCAAAGAATAAGTGTCATCCGTGATCTAGGTGTATATCATGATTCCAAGCTTCTGTACGATGTCCACATGGAAAAAGTTACGGCTAAGGCATTCAAAGCTCTTGGATTTGTGATGCGTAGCTCTAAAGACTTCACCAAAATCAAAACAATCAAAGTCATCTACTGTTGTTTCGTTCGAAGTATTCTTGAGTATGCATCACAGATCTGGAACCCATTATACAATGTCTATATCGAACGTATCGAAAGTATTCAAAAGAAATTTATAAAATACTTATGCTATCGTACTAAGGACTATTACAGTCACTCAAATTACATCAGCTTATGCATAAAACATCATATCCTCCCTCTTGAGAAACGCCGGGAAATTTCTGATGTCGTTTTTCTTATGAAGATTGCCTCCAGCGCTATAGACTGTCCTGAGCTATTGTCACATATTAATCTTAGAGTACCTTGGAAAACTCTTCGACACAACAATACACTTTCTGTTCCTCTTGCATCGACGAAATATCGTCAGAATACATTCCTTTTGCGAGCGGGTAATAACTTCAATGAACTTTGTAAAGGCGTAGAGCTTGATCTCTTCAATACCAGTTCTAACATAGCGAGGCGTGTGCTTAGTGAAAAATTTTTCCGCCAATAATTAATAGGTACCTAGATTTTATCTAGTACCTAAATTGTATTTTTTTTATTATTATTATGTTTGTTTTTGATAAGCTTGTTAGGTTTTGTGAAACACTGATAAAATTGTGTGTGCATTAGTACCTGATTAGCTCTCATAATGCTTCTATAAGTGTGGACCTGTTATTGGCTTTATGTTTCTACAATTTTTACTATAATTATAAATAGCTGTTGGTCTTCCCGAAATTGTAAAATAAAAATAAATAAAATAAAATAAAATAGGGAGGGCACTCATTTTATCCTAGATTACTCATACCTACAATATTTAAGGATTGCCCTCGATTTCTCCTGGATCCCATCATCATATCCTGATATTTTAGACACGATGTACAACTTTAAAAAAAAAATTAATGACGGAGTTCTAAGGTATATATATTAATATGTTTCGATAATTTGTGCATACATGCCTAGGACATTGTTAGTAAAAATTGTAATGTTTTAAAAATTATAAATATTTTTACATTGTGTCTGTTGTGTTGCCCTAATAAATAAATAAATATGCCAATATATTAATAACTTCTCTTTTTTTGGAAGTTGGTTATAAAACTTTAGTATTCGATCACGTTCTGACCCTTAGAGTAGACTTACTAGATTATTCTCACTATTCTTATTCGACTATTCTGTTTAGATTCTTAAACATTTGGTACCATGAGCTTTATTTACCATGCCTATATAGTGTGTCGATAGGTAAAACTGCGCAAATCGCGAATCTTTTCTAAATAATAATAAAAATGTAACGAATCGCTGTCTTTACATGGAAGATATATGAAAAAAAAAATATTAAAGCAGACCTTTATCAACGCAATAGAATCCAAAACGATGAATTTTGGAATTTTTGTCTGTTTGTCGGTTTGTCTGTGCGTTTGTGCACGCTAATCTCAGAAACGGCTGAACCGATTTCGATGCAGTTTTCAGAAATATATTGTGACTGGTCCCACTTAACATATAGACTACTATATGTTATAACATTACTTTTTATCCCGGGAAAATGTTTTTACCCCGGATAATTTCGACATTTTGCTTTTTCTGTAGTCCACGCGGACGGAGTCGCGGGCGTCCACTATACATATAATAAAAATGTTACGGATCGCTGTCTGTACATGGAAGATATATGAGAAAAAATATTATAGGAGATCTTTATCAACGCAATACTCAAAGTACCCAAAAGAATGATTTTTGGATTTTTTGTCTGTCAGTGCGTTTGTGCACGCTAATCTCAGAAACGGCTGAACCGATTTCAATACAGTTCTCAGAAATATATTGTGACAGGTCCCACTTAACATATAGGCTACTTTTTATCCCGGGAAAATGTTTTTATCCCGGATAATTTCAAGATTTTATTTTTTCTATAGTCCACGCGGGCGGAGGCGCGGGCGTCCACTAGTTTCTGAATATGTAGAAATGTATTTGCAAATTAAATGAATTAATTGAAATACTCTTAGATTAATGATAGGTCTTCGCTTTAATGAATAAATTCAAAATACTCTTAGATTAATGATAGGTCTTCGCAGAGCGGAGCGAATCTTTATTCTAAGGAAATACTATTTCTTTCGAGTTTTCTACTCAATTCAATAGTACCTACTCATATAAAGTTTGCACTATAAAAAAACCTAAAGAAGCAGATTCCGCAAACACAAAACTGAACTTTTTAGTAGGATACATCAATATGGAAAAACGTCAAACTTCACTAATATCTACTATAAGTATGAGTGTTCTAATGTTTACAAACAATGCTTCATCGAAAATAAGATTTCTATTTTCAAAAAAAGGGGTATAGTATACAGGGTGTAATAAAAGGGGTATGCCATTGAACTACCTAGCTCTGTAAAAGAATCTGGGTTTTATTATGAAAATGGTGATAAGTAACTTAGTTAGCGTAGAAAATCATTAATTTTAAAACTCAGTAGCTTCTCGTAAAGCCTAGCCATAACTATTACCCTATTTAAGAGTTATAGCTAGGCTTTACGAGAAGGAGGATGCAATTAGAAACAAAAAAAACTTAGTTCGTAAACCTTTCTTTACTCGCAATAGTTCCTTATTAAAATAAGCATAAATTTTACTATACATTTTATAATTTAAATTAACATTAAATTATATTAAACAATTTCATTGACTTTTCTTAATTTAAAATTATTAACAGCCATTAAGTTTCGCAAGGAAGACTCTTCGATTATTTATTTACATTACTTACATTATTATCTATAATTCTTGCATATCTTTTAATTTTTTAATGTCATCAATGTCATTAACGTAAGATTGATTTGAGACTCCATTTTTATGTTCTTTATCAATGTTATCTTTTAATTCTCCTTTCACTGCAATTGGCTGTTTGGGTCCTAGAAAAAAAAAAGATATTATTAGTAAATGAAGAATCACTGTTTAGGTATAAGGAGAGAATCTTCGAAGCTATACCAAGGTGAAGATACATATTATCATCGTCGTCGTATCATTGGGTTCACTTTTTGTGCTCACTCTTAATGTTTATTTTTCTTTCACGACTGGTTTGCTAAAAGAAACCTCTTTGTACATTTTCCTTGTTATAAACGTTATTTGTAACAACTTTACTATGTTCTTTAAATCATAGGAATAAGAATAAATATTAAAAATATCTATAATTACCAGTAAGACCACCCAAAGCTTTTTTTATTATAGAGCTGAAAGGTGAATCTATCAGAACTGTAGCCACGATCGCCACCAGCCATGCCAGCATGAGATCACCAAAAAATCGGAACACCTGTAAAAATATAAAGGCCTATTAACCAAGTCTTTCAAGTAAATGAGAAACATGTCTTTAGCATATACAAATCTATAAAAGTACCATAGGAAATATTTGTTTTAAAACTCCAAAATTGTAATTTAGTTGGCAACTTAGAAGTCCACTGTGCATATAGGTACCTATACATACATATGTGCGCGTGACGTGCGCGAGCCTCAACTGTTGTGTGGGTACTACTGAAAACCTACATTTCCTGCGCCGTGTCTCTAGAATGGAGCCTTAACTTAATACTAAGAACAAACAACGCCCGCGAGTTTTTCTGCGTGGATTTTACGCTAGTTATCATTCCCGTAGGTCGTTTCGAGTAAAAGCAAGGAATAGAAGTAGCCTTTCTGTTAGTGAAAGTAATACAATCTGTTCTTATTAAATTGTTTGTTTAGTCTATAACTTTGTGTTTATTTATTTATATTTTACATGTACTTTCAGACATTATTGCACCAGTTGGGCGTTTTTCTACTAAACGACATGACAAATATACGACCACGACCCGACCACGACATTTCGTCATCTAAATAGAGGAGCCGTGTCGTGGTCGTGTCGTCTAGTGGAAAAACGAGCTATACTATTTAATACATTTTTGCTACCAAAAGAGACGTGGTCCTATCGTTGCCGTGATCGTGTCGTGATCATGCCGTGCCGTGTCATCTAGTGGAAAGACGCCCATAGATTGTACGTGATTTGCATGCACCTACTAACATCCTCACCCCACTATGTATTGCTAACTAACCCTTTTTATAATTAAAAAAAAATTAGTTTGTCATTATTGTGTAAGTTTTATTTTCTACAATTTATATGTATTCATGTTCCTGAGACATTGTCTAGCTAGATTAATCAAAACAGTATAAAAAAAGTTTCTTTCCGCTGCTATGTATGCTTAGATCTTTTAAACTACGCAGCAGATTTCGACGCGATTTTTTTAAAATAAACTTTACTGATTGATCAAGCAAGAAGGTTTGTACAGGTGATTTTTGGTCGTCAACGTTCCCGAAAACTACGGAATCTCCTCATCATCGTGATCATTTTTCTCCATGGGAACATACCTGGGAAGTGTCTGGTTTCCAAAATATTAGGGTCCAAAGTTGAGTAAATAGACTGCGTTTTTCTGCATAAATGCACATTGACGCGTGTAGCAAGATTTTTTCACGAGAAATTATTAATATCTGTCTATGAAAAAACTAGCATAAACACTGGACACTATAGGTATATTTCGCCCGATCAAGTAATAAAAAAAAAAATACAAAAAAAATTTACATCGATTCCCAGGAATTTTTTTGGCATAAACTTACTTTGATGTATAGAGTACTTACCCTTCGTTAAGGGTGGCAACGAAAAAAAACGTATAGTATCAACATTGCACCCATGTGAAGCCGGGGTAGGTCGCCAGCACGTAATAAATGTACTTTTATTTCATTTGTATTGATAGTGTCCATCCAGTTATGTATATTTAATTTAAAATAAAAAACTTACTGAGAATGGCACAGAGAAGTAAACAGGTTGAACAGCCGTACCATTGACAAGTTGAATCAGTGGAAAATGAAATATGTACATAGCGTAGGAGAGTCGCGCTGGCAGCTTCCACATTGACAGAGATAGAAGCCAGTTTAATGGACCTAAAACAAAATTACTGATGAGCATAAACATATATAATGTACCTACCTATATATGTACGGTGTAAGCTAAAGGCCTTACAAATAAAACGCTTTAAACTAACTATAAGCTATACATAATTTAATTTGACAAATATTCCATACGTTAACCTAGTCCCAGATTAAGATCCCTGAGGTCTTGTGTTGTGCAATGGTATATAAATACATAGATAATATAGAAACATCCATGACTCGGAAACAAACATCGATATTCATTATATCAATGTTTGCACCTACCGGGATTCGAACCCAGAACGTATAGCGTAGCGAGCAGGGTCACTACCAACTATAACTACTTTACCTGCACACATTATTGTCCCAAATATGATAAAAATAAATGTGCAAATGTCCTTCATCATTTTAAATATCATGTCTTATAAGCGGTTAGTGCCAGAGCCGCGGGCACCACGGACAGGTGAGGTTGCCTCTACTATTTTCACGTTGGTAAAATACTGATGCTGGGCTTCGGTAGAATTCATCAACTTACATATCCTTCCGTGCAAATTGTAATGATCAATATAAATTATTTTCAGGCGTTGACCTAGCTAGCAACTTGTTACTAATCGTTTACATCTGGCGCTATGCATAAAGTGGCTGTAGCTATCTCCTTCGTGATCATGCATTTCGGGCTATCCCATTTTGAGAACCCCATACATACATGGTGTTTTTTAGTTGCCACCGTTTACGATCAAATCACACTATCACACCAATATTATAAAGGCGAAAGTTTGTGAGTGTGTGACTGTGTGAGACAAAAATTGAAAAAATATACAGTCTCACAACTTAACTTTAAATCTTAATATCTTTGGAAACCAACCTTAATATCTTGATATCTTGGAACCCAATAAACAACCTGCAAATGTGCACCTATGTGTGTAAAATCTATCCCAGCTAATTAGTCTTTATTTAAATTAAGTGAAATAAAGCAAATTAATAAAATAAAATAAAAATAAATAAATTACCTCCGTATCCGTGGACGCAAGCAATGACCATCCACGCGACGGCCATGGCCCAGACCGGCCGTTGGAAGAGGTTAACAAAATGGTCCATCAACTGATTGTCCCAATCCGAGGCATTGACTGGATAGTGAATGTAAATACATATGCCTCCTAAAACTATTGCGCATGTCCATAGTAACGCTACTTGTATCTGAAAGACAGCAACAAAAATACATGTGATTCCGAGTCTCAAATTTTGAGAGCAAAGCTCCCAGTGGATTATTTCCAGAGCATTTCGGTTAACAAACCCCTCATGTTATACACCCGGTATAGAAATAAATGTTAGGTACCTTAGGAATATAAACTTTCTTTCCCCGCCACAAGTGCAGTACGTATCCGGTAAGCATACCGACAAAGAACGGTGAGCATCTGGTCAACGTGTTGAAGTAATAATAAAACATGTAGTCCGTACGTTCCTCGTCTGTGCGACTGGAATACAAGACCACAACAATTATTGCGTGATCATTTTGTTAATTTATACATTCACTATGGGTGCGCCCACCACCGGGCCCTACACCCTCCACTGACCCTCGGATCTGATAACTCATAACTGCGAAAACAGGCACTTGCACTAACTACAATAGCCACGAGAAACCAGACCCGAGCTATGTTTGAACTTCGGAATTGTAACGCCTAATAATTTAATTTATACATTAATAATTATTGTGATAACATATTAAACATATTATATAGAACTTGTCCATAAAATTTATAGTTTTTGGAAATAAATCTAACGAAACTCGGAAACATTTTGTGCCATGGACTTTTGACCCCAAATAACTATTGTAACGTACAATATGTTACTAACGGGACTTCTAAAATTTCCTTTCTTTTAGGCTATGTATCAAGATCGGATCGGAATACTGGGTAAGAAAGTACATACAAAATCAGTATCATTGCTAGATGTCACGATTGATGCGGTATAAGTGACGATAAATGAAGTATCGGCCGAATATCGAGGTGTTTCCTACTACGAACTTCCATCGATCGGATCAGTCGCGCCGTTTTTTCATTCGGTCCGATCGAACTCTATTTGACAGGTATAAGGCTAGATAATAGTCAATGTGAATTATTCTCTATGGTTCCGAATGAGTTGTGAACATCCGAAGCAATTTCGTAGTAGGGTCAAAGGCTGTCAAAGGCTTCAATTCGGTCGGGCTTCGGTCGGACCGAAAGATTCGTAAGCGGTATTTCAGAGTAGACCCCCAGGTTCTACCAGCCTCGTCCTTGAGACACGACATTCGTTTTCTTTTCGAGCTTCGTTCGCATACTCTTTAGATTATTATTTATTATTATTCCCTGTTTCCGTGGAAAGAGAACAAAGGTTTCCCAAGTTACTTCTTATTACATGAGCCATTGACCAGTGAAGTAAAGTGTGTACCTTGCAGCCACCGTTCCAGATGGATAATCTCGTTGGAAAATGTATATCGCTGCTCCGGCTAATGAAGCTAACAAGGCTGCTGTCATAGCTGCCCAGGCGATTGGCTTGCGTCCTTTTAGCACCCAGAATAGCACTATTGGTGATAAAATGTGTAGTTGCATATCCACTGCTAGATACCATGTATGGGATAGACACTGAAAATAAAGGAAACATCTTGAGTAATTTGAATATATATATATATATATACAGTAATACCCCACTTTACGCGACCCCGTTATGCGCGGTTTCACTATAACGCGAATTTTATAATTCACGTTTAAATGCTTCGCATAATGCGAAAGAATGTGTATAAATATAATTTAGTCATTAACTCCCCTTTGGTCGCGGGAAAGTCCTCTGAACATTCTGATTGATGAACTGGGGATTCCCCGTACTACGACTTTGTTCTATGGCAAAGATTAAATTTTGAATATGTTTAATCATAAACCTTGATATACGCGAATTTCAGTTAACGCGATTTTTTCCGAAACGGATGGGGTATTACTGTATATTTTTTTAAACTTTTCTCATAACATAGATACTCCTCAACGTATATACCTTGACTCACACATTATACAAATGACTCACAAGAAGTATTTTATTGAAAATCATATTTTATTCATTCTAATGACAAAAGTATATTTACCATTCTTGGATTTAAATAGTTCTGTATATATAAGAGTGTAGACCACCACAATTTTCTACATTTCTGTACTTCATACGCCTCATTGACCCAATAAGGGCCATCAGCTACACGATTGAAGTACGAAGCTTGAAGTAGCACAGCCGTGGCCAATATAGGAAACATTCTCAACAGCCGATTCAAGTAAAACAGATGAATATTTTTAACGAGTTTCACTGAAAAAAATAAAGTTATTCATATAAGAAACATACGAGTATTGGTAGGATGTATTCTGAAAATGGGATAACTAGAAATGCAGGATCATGAAGGGAATCCTATAGCCACATTTAGCATAGCGAAGATACATTTAAACGATAGTTCTTCTTCTTCTCCTTCAGCCTATTGCAGTCCACTGCTGGACGTAGGCCTCCTGCAGAGCACGCCACAAGGCTACTGCCACAGGGGGGTTTTGCCCATAGTCACCACGCTGGGCAGGCGGGTTGGTGACCGCAGTGTGATTTCCTGACTATGTTGTCAGTACGGGAGACGCTGCTGCCCACTTCCCGGAAACCCTTAATCGCCTCGTTAATCGCCACCACGCGGGTGTAAAAAGACAACTTTGTTTTTTTAATACCTCGTATTCTTTGTAACATCACGATTATTTTTTTCTATGAAAGCACCCGTGGTTGTCCAGGTTGCCAGGTTTTACTACTCGTATTATCATTTTTTTACATAAATCCGTCTGAAATCATCGGATAACAAACTTTTTTTTCAAAGATACCATGTCAAAATGTTATAATGTTAGTTTTTTAGGTACATTTGTACTTTGCGCATCAAATATATTGCTTACAATAAAATGGCAGTATTTTTTCATAATTTTTTTGTCGTTTCCCGGGTTGGTTCCATAGAAGAAAATGACCTTACAAAGAATACGAGGTATTAAAAAAACATTGTTATCTTTTTATATCATGTATATAAATGATAGTGACAAGTTGCTAGCTTATCGCCTGAGAGAATACCCGAGTTCCTAGTCGACTCTTATAGAATGAGATCCACTGCAGATGTTCGACGCCCAAATGTTTATTGAATAAAACCTCATTATAACAAACATTTACGATTAGGAGAATATAAGTATATCTACTAGGCTGTCTATCAAAATATGGCCGCAAGCGTCATACGAGTATATCCTCAAAGTTGGATAGGCTATTACGATATGCACGGAAAGAGATGCTGCAGCTGACGTATTCTCGTGAGGCCCTGCATCAACACAGGACACAAAATATTATTTATGTATTACTGGATCACTTTTTCAAAACGTATATTTTAATAATCAATATAAATAATATAATTACTATTATAGAAATAATATAATAATATAACTTACTGCTTGAAAATTTACCAGCGGTGGTGTAAACAATGAGAAGACCACTCATCATGAAGAAGGTGTCCACTGTTATCAAAGCTGATGTTACCCAAAGCGATGACACTGAATCTAACCACTGCAAGAGCAATTAAATAATCGGTGAAAATATTGTAGATACACAATAATATTTAATTGTATCAGGCATCACTATTCGGAAATTCAAATTTCCATTGAGAGGTCGCCCACCACCTTGCTTGCTTAGATCTGGCTTCTCGTTGCGACAGTAATGTCTTGTGTTCGTGACCATGAGTCGGCAGATCCGAGGGTCAGCGGAGGGGTATAGGGCCCGGTGGTGGGCGACCCCTCAATGGAAATAGACATTAATGTCATAAGTGTACTTGTACTGGTAGTGTCGATAATAGTAGGAAAGAACAGATAGACAGACAGAACAGAAAGAACAGGCGAAGACGTGGGGTTTATCCCAGTCACAGGCCTGTACCACTGAATTTATTTCATGTACCTACGAATTTTCTAAAATTGTCACTTAGCTATACCTGAGTTGGATTGGCGTTAGGCAGGCAGCCGGTCGTATTACAAATGCCAAATCTTTGACATATGACTTTCGAAAGATATTGCGCTGACCCCATAAATTATTGTATAAGGGTAGGAAGATGATGAGATGGGATAAGGGCAGGAATGAGGATGAGGTTATGTAACAACTTTTATATAATAACAACGAACGAGCCGAACAAGCGAAGCGATAGCGAACAGCTAAACACTAGTTTTTTTAAAATTTCATTCAAAATGCCTGATCGTTTAGTAAAACGGAGTGTTATACAATATGCCTTCGATATGTACACGTTTAAAACGACTAAGCCGATATGTATGTTTTTATAATGTGTATTTTGGCTTAACCATTGGGCTATCACCACTTCTAATACATACAACTGAGTTCTAATATAATCTATACGAATAAAGTAGACAAAGTGCTAGAACGCAAATTATCTCTCTCCAAAACCCATACTGTTCAAAATTATATTTTGTAATGCGACGTGATATACGCTATTTATACCTTCGACGTACTCATCAATCACAAACATTATGACAGAAAATTTTCATATACAAAGATATAGTATTGAGTATGACTACAATAGTAATAAATAACGTTGTCAATATGTAATTTAGAAAAGAGATGGTAAAATTCGTCATCCGAGTAATTGACCCGGTAGCTCGGTGGTTAGAGCACTAGCACGGAATGCAGAGGTCGTGGATTCGATGCCCACTCGGGGTAAGAATTTTTTCCATTTCTTTTTTAATAATTTTATAAAGTATTGAGTGTCAACATACCAATAAAGCTGGTAGTGGATTTGCCATTTTTCCATTCATTTGTGTAGAAAACGTATGTCCTATGATGACCCACATCATGGCTAATGATCTGATACCGTCCAGGCATGTCAGAGCATTTGGGTTCGAAGGAAATGTTAAAAGACGTCGGGTGTTGGTGTATACAGAGAATATTTGGTAAACAGAATTTGCTGTCTTCGGATCTAAAATAAAAACAAATATGTAACTTAGTAATCTCAAGTAATAAAAACTCTTTAAAAATCTGTAAGCAATTTATAATAGTATAAAAAGGAAGTTAGGAGAAGTAAATACCTTGTTTTAATATAAAAGTGTGTCGCACATCATAAAATGTGCTTATTAATGTAACCAGCCCAATAACAGAAAATATTACACTGAAAAGAAAATAAAAATAAATATGATATCAATAAATTATTAATATTACAACATATCTTTATAATACATTGTGCTGACTAAGCGGTTATTTGTATTTATCTTTACGATAATCTTCAAAATATTTCGCTTATTGGTGAGTCAATGGATTTATATTATTTTATCTGGGTTCCTAAATAAAGATACTGCAATACGATTAGGTACATCTCACTCAGGATAAAACCTTAATATTGTATGCGTATTCATGAAGTAGTTTGGGGAGCAGTGCCTGTAGGTCTACTCTGAAATGACGATAAACGAAGTATCGGCCGAATATCGAGGTGTTTCCTACTGCGAACTTCCTTCGATAGAATCAGTCGTGCCGTTTTTTCATTCGGTCCGATCGAACTCTATTTGACAGGTATAAGGCTAGATAATAGAAAGCTTATAATATTAGTCAATGTGAATTGTTCTCTATGGTTCTGAATGAGTTGTGAACATCCGAAGTGATTTCGTAGTAGGGTCAAAGGCTTCGATTCGGTCGGGCTTCGGTTGGACCGAAAGATTCGAAAGCGGCATTTCAGAGTAGATCCCCGGTCCCTACGTAGGTACGAGTCCCTGTTCTACCTAAGTACCTGGAGGTCTACTCTGAAGTGACGATAAACTAGGTATCGGCCGAATATCGAGGTGTTTCCTACTACGAACTTCCTTCGATCGGATCAGTCGCGCCGTTTTTTCATTCGGTCCGATCGAACTCTATTTGACAGGTATAAGGCTAGATAGATAGCTTATAATATTAGTCAATGTGAATTATTCTCTATGGTTCCGAATGAGTTGTTAACTCAGATGAATGAATCCGAAGCAATTTCGTATTAGGGTCAAAGGCTGTCAAAGGCTTCGATTCGGTCGGGCTTCGGTCGGACCGAAAGATTCGAAAGCGGCATTTTAGAGTAGACCCCCTGATTACAGACAACGTGAGAAACAAGAAACAGTTACAGATAATAAGAGATGGCACGAGAACCTTACGTAATTTCAAGAGAAACTCTAGGGACTATAAAAAAAATATACAGTCATTTCCATATAGACAAAAAAGAGCAAATCAAAATAAAATCTATACTCACGAAGCTACGTAATCCGCTGCTACCCATGGCTTATCATTCGGCAACCGACAGTAATCATCAGTATGATTTAGACCAATAACTGAAGTGTTGAAATACAAATAGTTGATGGCTTGCTGAGTAGTGCATACTTTAGGTATGCAAACGGCAAGTGATAATTGAATATCCCCCAGTCTTGAATCAGCCAAGCTAAAGAAAAATTATAATTTACATTTTTACGGAACGATTTTTTATAACATAATTTACAGGGTGTAAGTGACAGTTGCACATACCCTGTATTTACCTGGTATATAAAAGGTAAGGTTTCTTTCACGTAGTGAGCTAGCAGCTTGTCATTGATGAGTTATAGCTGACGCCGATATATCGATATGACGTATCCTGGCTACTACATTTTGGAAACTTTTCTATAATACGAGTACCTATATTTTTTAAATATAATACAAAACTGCAATACTTACTCTTCATTACCACCAATCAAAGTATTCACACCGAAGCGCATGCTATTGATATTTCGCAAATTTCGTTGCCATTTCTCATTATTTCTCAAACTGTTTGCATCTGGTAATGTTATATTCGGCCATCCTTCCGGGAATGTGATATTAGGAAGTATAGGAAATTCGGGTAGTTCTAAGTCTTGAAGTATAGGAACATTGATAGTACAGTATTTTCCCTCAACTACTGAAGGTAGTTCTGTCTCTAGTTCTTCCTTAATTTCTAGACATTGATAATAATTTCCCATGTCGCCAAAATTAAACTGAAATATGCCTCTAGGGATCCTTATACCCGCATCCAACACTGAAATGGAACAGACAAAAATTCCAAAAATCATCGTTTTGGGTTCTATTGCGTTGATAAAGGTCTCCTATAATATTTTTTCTCATATATCTTCCATGTATAGACAGCGATCCATTACATTTTTATTATATGTATAGAATATAGATAAATTATATTATAATAACGCCCTCAAAAACCTTAACAATTTGTTAATATAAGCGAATTAAGCTTTACTGCAGCTTGTGTAAAAAAAACAAAATGCAATTAATTAAAAACTCCAATACAAATGTTTTGTTTCATCATAAAAATCTTCTAAAGACGTAATTGTAATATAGTTATTTTTATTTATATTTTTTTCTGATTCCTTATTGTACACCATACAATTTAAGTAAAAGTTAAACTTTTTTACAAAAGTAATGTACTAAATATAAGTAATATATATATGCGTAAATATAAGTAATATAATCAAATAAAATCATAAATTACATATTAAAGAAATATCAACCACTTACTTCTAATCCTGAGCTCAGTATTATTCATCACTATGTACTGCAGCTGCTCTTCACATAGCTCCTCATCCAGCACATCTTCATATAGATCAAGATCGAACGCATTTGGTTTTGAAACATCCCAACTTATGTAACCGTTTACCTTAACTAACACATTTAAAAATAATATAAAATAAATAAATTTAAGAAACATTTTTAATTTTCAATTTAGATAATTAAAAAATAATAATATTGCACATCGCTTTTACGACTTATTGCTACCAGAACTGTAAAGCATTTCAGGTTACTTAACCGCGGTTTTTGATTATGTATTAAATTGTATCTTATCGTACGATTCAATGCCGATAAGTAATTAAACGATAGATATATTGATAAAACACTTAAAGTATCATCAGCTGAGTATATTTACGAATACAGTGATCCGGCTTGCAACTTCCGCGCACATAAAATACTTGAGAATGGATAGATGTTTGGATTTTAAGCCATGTAGTTTAAATATCAAAATAACATTTCTACTTTTATGTGATTTATCTCGAATTACTGACTGGCGAATCAACGCACAGCCTAAACTACCTACTGATCTTAGAGATCTGAAACTTGGAGGGTGCACTCTTTGAATGACGTAACCATCCGATAAGCTAAGTAAATTCCCATGAGAATGGGACTGACGGGAATTCAAAAGTTTAGGCAGGCCAAGTCGTGAGCGTCCATAAGTTGAATATAAAGGGCCTATCTTGCCAATGATTTTAATAAACATTGAAATGTAGTTTTATTGTGTTTATTTTATTTTAATGTAATTTCAGTTATTTTGGTTCAATTTAATTTAATTTGATTTAATTTATTTTATTGTATTTTGATTTTATATTAATTTCTATTAAAAATATTTATGTTTGTACTACCCATCTATGATTTTTTAAAAATTATTTTTATTATAAAAGAAGCCGCCTGCAGTGGACTGCAGAATAACTTGTTCTAGTTGATCGAGTTGTGAATCTAAGCCAATCTTAAGCCCACTTGAACACACTTTTTTTTTTATCAAAATCGGTCCAGCCGTTTAGAAGCAGTTTAATTACAAACACACTAACAGAATATTTATATGTATAACCCCGACTTCTTTTGGAAAGGTATGTGATTTGAATGTGTTTGGTGAAACCACAAATACCGTTCATACTAAATAAATAAAGTCCTTGTCTGTCATGTCTGGAGGCTAGATGGATTTGCTTTCGATTTGGCAAGATGTGAAATCCTCCCACAACAATAATCTTCTATCTATTTTATAACTTGGTATAACTTCATAGTGAAATAAAGAATTTTCTATCTATTTATACATATAATATAAAAATTAGCACAGCAATCGCTGATTGTGTTGCTAAGCGCAGATATCGAAAACGGCTGAACTGATTTCGCTAATCCCTTTTTTATAATATTCCTTGAAGTAAGATAATCGTTCTTACGGAGAGAAAAAATAAAAAATTTGCATTTTTCTATAGCGGCGGCCCACGACTTTGTCCATGTGAAAGGACATTACACCCGTGCAAAGCCGGGGCGGATCCCTAGTCTTACATAGATCCTCATTGGCCATTACATCTATTGATTGATTATGTCATGGTAGAACGGGCTTGTTTCCGCAACTCGACGTCTGTGCGCCTATTTTGCGTAAGGGTGGTGTGCTCTCTACTCGAGCCAGCCTATCTCCTCCAGGAATCCTAGCAGCCTTTTCAGGTTGCCCAAAGTCTCGCTAAGCGAGCCTGGAGAGCCGAGATATTTTGCCCGGTACGGGGCCACTTCTCTGCAGCGCAGCAGCAGATGGGCGGCTGTCTCTTCTTCCTCCATGCAGGCTCTGCACAGGGGGCTGTCTGTTACACCTAATGTGGATAGGTGTTTGTTGAAGGCTCCATGACCTGTAATAATACTGGTTATCAGTCTCAGTTGGGGTTTATTCAACTGTATTAGCTTCTTTGACAGTCGGCCGCAAATTTGAGGTAAGGCCTCTTTTGCTTGTCGACAGTCCTCTTGACTGAACCAGTGTGCATTATGCTGTTCGCCAGTCCTAGCTCTCAGCAAGGTCCTGGCGATGCCTGCGGGGGCTGGTATGATGGGCTCCGGACCTATGGCTGTAAGGTCCGAACCTTGTCTGGCCAGCGCGTCCGCAGAGTCATTACCTCTCGAGCCGCTGTGGCCTTTGATCCACTGCAGTGTGAGACGGTTGTATCTACATACCTCTGTTAGTCGGCGGTGGCAGTCGTAGACGAGCCCCGAGGTAACAGTGTTGCTGTTTAACGCCTGTAGGACTGCCCTACTGTCCGAGAGGATTCTGATGCCTTGGTCAGTTACCTCTCTGGCTATTATGGCTGTAGCTGCCTGTGAGATCGCGAAGCACTCGGCCTGGAAGACCGTGTTGTAGTATCCCAAAGGTGTGGCGACTCTGACCTGCAAGTCCTCGGAGAATACTCCTGACCCCGTCCCAGAGTCTGTTTTGGACCCGTCCGTGAATATCCTAAGTTCATTCAAGTTCAGGCCTTCGAAGTCGTCATTCTCGTGCAACTGGATTTTATATTTTTTATCAAATACCCACTTTTTGGGGATCCTGTCGCTGGGTGCCCTGAGTATCGGTAAATCCTCGTAGGCCTCCGTGAGAATGGTTGTGTGAGCCGTACCGCTCTCTTCCAGAGTTCTAAGGACCTGAGGCGTACCGCTGAAGACGCTGCTTCCTGTTTGATAAACAGATGGAGTGGCGGTAGGCTTAGCATGGCCTCCAGAGCTGCAGTAGGAGCTGTCCTCATACAGCCTGTTGTCGCCGTGCAAGCTAGTCTTTGAAATTTCTGTAGTTTGCTTATGCATGTCACTAGCTTGCATCTAGGCCACCATACTAGAGCGCCGTAACACAGCAGGGGACGTATCACCGCCGTGTACAGCCACAGTATGTTTTTGGGGGTAAGACCCCATCGTTTGCCAATCATCCTGCGGCATTGCCATAGGGCTATGCTAGCTTTGTCTATCTTATTATCTACATGACTGCCCCAGTTGAGTTTGTGGTCTAGTATAACCCCAAGGTATTTAACCTCCTGTGACAGCTGTAGTGTGGTCCCGAAGAGCTTCGGCATGTGGTAGTTGCCGAGACTGCGTTTGTGTGTGAACATCACCGTTTCCGTTTTGTTTGGGTTAACGGTCAACTCATACCTGGTACACCACCCCTCCACGATGCGCATTGCTGCCTGTGTGAGGTCGCATACTAAACTGGCGTTCTTGCCGGTTATCAGGATGGTAAGGTCATCGGCATAGCCGATTGTATAGAAGTGGTGAGCGTTAAGGGTCGTGATTAGGCTGTTGACCACCATGTTCCAAAGAAGCGGTGAAAGAACCCCTCCTTGCGGACAGCCCTTGGCCACCAGCGCCACCGTTGGGTCGTCCTTAAACCTTACCGTTCTTTGTCTGAGCATATTTGTGATCCAGCCAGTTAGTACAGACGAGACTCCATGACGGATCAGTGCGGTCTCTATGCTCGTAAAGTAAGTCTTGTCGAAGGCTCCTTCAATATCGATGAAGGTGCCCATACAAATGACTTTGTCTATTAGCGCTTCTTCTATTTTGCGTACCACCAGGTGTAAAGCTGACTCAGTGATTTTACCTGCTGTATAAGCATGTTGGTTGCCGTGCATCGGTGTCTTGATCAGCTCGTTGTCCCTCAGCTCCCTTTCACACAGTCTTTCCAGTGTTTTAACGAGAAACGAGGTTAAGCTAATTGGTCTGAGCGCCTTGGCGTTCGTGTAGTCGCCCTTGCCTGGCTTTGGGATAAAGATAACACTTACCTCTCTCCAGGCTTTCGGGATGTATCTGTATGCCAGACACGCCCGCAAGATAGTTTTAAGGATTGCGGTCAGTCTAGGTCCCCCCATTGAAGAAGAGCCGGGAACACTCCGTCCGGACCTGCCGCTTTAAATGGCTGAAAGCTTTTTATAGCCCAGCTGAGCTTCTCATGTGTTACTATCTTGCGGGCGTAGTCCCAGCATTGTAAGGTAGGTGTGGTGTGGGTTTCGGGCCACGTTACCTTTTGCACTATTTTACATCCCGGAAAATGAGTCTCCAGTAGAATTTGCTGGGCCTCATGGGGTGTTTGCGTATAGCTGCCATCAGGTTTGCGGAGGTTGCCTACATCTGTTTGAGTTTGTTTAGAGAGTACCTTCCTTACCCGATTCGCTTGTTCGAATGAAGAGATACTGTCGCAGAATTTTCTCCACGATGCTGTACTCTTATGTCTGATCTTTTTTTTTGTATTGAGGGATCGCCCACCACCGGGCCCTATACCCTCCGCTGACCCTCGGATCTGCCTACTCATGATCACGAACACAAGACACTACAGTCGCAACGAGAAGCCAGATCCAAGCACCTAGCATGCAACCATAATACATAGCTGCTAATCCGAAAACCAATTAAATTTTAATCGACATATGTTTCGCCAACACCCGTGGCATCATCAGGATTAGTTTTCCATGTTAGTTCTATCTACCGAACCAACTAACTAACAATTTTTTTTGTATTTGGATTTGGCCTCATAGTACAAGTCCCAGTCCCAGTCTGCTGATGTGTTCATTGCCCTGTTCAGCCTTCTTCTGACCACCCTTCTCAAGCGTTCAAGTTCGGGTCCCCACCATTTGTGGTTACCTGGCGGGTGCGCAGGAGAAGCGGTCAACGGGCAGGACACTTCGTAGCTGTCAATGATAGTTTTAGATAACAGACAAACCTGCTCTTCTATCTGTTGTACGTTCTCGATCCTCGCTGGAATGGGCACCGCTTGAAGTCCGTTTGCCAGTTTCGTTATGTACATGGCTTTATCGGTCTTACGCGGGTGCCTGCGGGGAGTAGTGGGGGGTATGTTTACCTGTAAATCACATCGTAGCCACCTGTGATCCGAGCACGATGCCTCATCAGATACGTGCCAGTTCGTGGTGTACTCTCTCAGCCTGTCTGTTGCCAGGGTGAGGTCGATGATTGTCTGGCTCCTCCTAGTGACAAAGGTGGGCCTCGAACCTGTGTTTAAGATATTAAGGTTTGTAGTAAGAAGATATTCAACTAAGGCGTTACCTCTGTTGTTGCTTCAGTCCATGCCCCAGAGAGTATGGTGTGCATTTGTGTCGGAGGCCACCAGCAGTTCCAGGCCTGCTCATTCGCAATAGGTGATGAGCCTCGCCAGGTCGTGGGTGGCAGTTCTTCGTTATCCGGCATGTAAGCCGAGGCGACGACTATCTCCGACATGTTCTCAATGTGTGGTAGTTGTATTTTTATTGCTTGGACGTCTCTGGAACAGAATTCTGTTAGTGACTGCCCAACAATATTGTTGGTAATGTAGATACATGTTCTTGGCGTAGTTACATCATTAGTAACAAACAGCTTACCTCCTAAGTTGGAGAGACCACATATACGGCCTGTCCTGATCCAAGGTTCTTGATCAGGACGACAGCTGTGTGGTTAACCTCCAGCCATCTGCGCAGTTGTGTTGTTGCGGCGGTGCAGTGCTGGAGGTTAGTCTGCAGCACCTTAATGAAGGAAGGGGTGCCCGCCATCGGTGGATAGCAGCCCCTCGTCCTCCTCTGTGCAGTCGTCAAAGAGGCCCTTGAGCGACTCTATGAGGGTCGGCGTGTCCGGCCTCTCACCGTCCACGTCATCCTCCTGGGTCGTTGGGCCTGCCTCTGCCGAAGTCCCCGCCTTTGGTGAAGGGGCCTCCGCTGGCGACGTGTCCATCGCCGTCTCAGGAGCTTTAGTTGTGGGTCCCGAGGCAGCGGTCGTCTTCTTTGATGGTTCACTCGGCAGCTCGTGGAATTTGCCGTCCGGCCCTGGAACTTCAGGTACACTGATCCGGTTCCACAGGTCAGGCGGCGACCCCGTTCGAGGACAGCTGGAACTGTGCTCTCCAGGATGGAGATCATCAGGAACCAGTTGTCCTTCTGTCGTTCTGCCGAGCGAATCCACCACTTGTCGCATTGCGCCCAGGGGTTCTGGTATGCCAGAACCGCGCCGAGTGTTTTTGGCGAGTCCCAGACATTCTGTGGATCCGGAATGGCGACGGCACATCTCACCCTTTTGGGCATCTCGGATAGACCCTTTACCACGAGCTGTTCACCCGTGGCAGAGGCCATACCGGAGACGGCCGCCTTCACCCAGTCCACAGTTGCCTGGTCCTCGCACAGCATACAGAGGCCGCCGTCCCGAAGGGATGGCTTACCTCGGAAGGCGGGGCCTTTGTCCCCAGCTTTCCTCGTACAGGCCTCCTTGATAATCCGCTTTTGGATATCAAGGAGTACCTTGTCGGCCACTTCCTTCGACAGGAGGCCGGACTCCAGGGTGGTGATGACCACCCCAGTTTTTGTCCTGGCCACGCTGGCGTAGTCTCTAGGTCGCTGGTCGGGATCACCGAGTCGCAGCTTCTTTGAGTTGCCGCGTGGAGATATAGTATCATCCAAGCGGGTCCTCTTTGCCACGGCTCGGTCACCCCCGCCGGACCTATGGGCCGAGTGTTTCGCTCGTGCAGATTTCGCGGTGTCAGGCCGGGGAGTTGGCGTTTTGGCGCCCTCTCCCCGTCCCGACACCAGCGGCTTATCTGCTACCCTGCTGGAGCCAGGCTTTGGGTCCGCTTTCAGCGTTTGGTTGCTACCTCCCGCCGATCGCGTCTCCTTAGCCGACTCCGCAGCTGCGAGCGCGTCCTCCATAGCACGTTGCCGTCTACGGAGGCGTTGTTTTTTATTGGCCATTACATCTATTGATTGATTATGTCATAACATAATATGGTGTCATCCATTTTTCCCTAGTATTTTAGCAAAGTTGATATATCTGTAGATACATTCGATTACTGCGTGAGCGTTATCTCTGACATGGTGTGAACTTCGTGCGGGGTAATTATCTTTTGTTTATTTTCTACGCAATACATGACTATACCTTTTGTAATATTTTCTTTAATAATAGAAACTAATCAGTCCATTTGGAAGATCCCACAGCCACTTTTAATATAGCGGGTAGATGTAAAAGACAACTTTGAAGATAGAGTTCCTTAGTCTACTCTTACTCTGACATGCACGGAAGGAGATGCAACTGAAGTATTCTTTATTTTCGGGACTAAAAGTAGCCTATGTTCTTTTTCAGGCTCATCAACTACCTGTGTAACAAATTTTATTTAAATCGTTTCAGTAGTTTAGGCGTGAAAAGGTAACGAACGAACAAACTTATTTTTTCACATTTAATACCTAATTGGCCTACGTCCGGCAGTGGACTGCAATAGGCTGAAGAAGAAGAAGAATTGGGATAGGAATAATGGGCTCATTTCTAGATTAGTCTAATTAGTAATAAGTGAAAATCATCTTCACGACACATGACTGTCTAAAATGCATGTCCGTCTAGACTATTTGATAATCTTTACGTATACTCGTATAATAGTAATTTATAGTCTCAGTGATAACATTTATTGCTCTAAACATACATTACTTACGTGAAGGAATATCCTGCTAATTTATAAGCTCATAAATAGGCGTCACTACTAACCGATCTTGTACATCTCAACTATGCCCTCAAAATTGGTCAGAAGTGGCACCATATCGTTCTATCGGCCCTTGGTGCATCTGCCTACCCCGTAAGGGTTAAAGGCGTGATTATATGTATGTATGTAAATAGGCGTATCTATCTCTCTTTAATATTCATACATACATTATGACATATATTTAAAACATATATTTAAAAACAAAATGGGGGATTATTGAACATAAGGGTCCTTAGATAATGTTAGATCGTTCACGTTCGCTGTCGTAATCTCGTCGTAATACTCCCACAAATAGCGTTTAGACTTCATCATTTGATTTAAACGCGTAAAAATGAAGGCTTTCAATGAGGGATTTTCTGACAAAAATAACTGACAAAAATAGATGGCGTAAGCGAATCTCCTACCTATGCGACCATACACTTTTTCGGGTAGGAGATTCGCTCACGCCGCCTATTCAGGCGATTTGTACCAATATTTAACTGACGAAACTTTTTCAATTCGATCGGAAAAAAATGTTACTTTGTCGAAGCGTAAGCCCCCTGATATCATCACTATTGTGTAGGTATCAACTGCCAGCACTGTACAGTATCTCGAGAGGTCAGTGGCATCAGAGATAAATGTAGAGAATGAGGGGCAATTCTTGAAAAATTTTGAACCGAGACGCAACCACTAACAAACCGTTAACGAAACACGGTGCGAAGCAATATTTACTTACCGCTGGAGTATTAAGGTATGCATGTGAGTATGACAGAGTAAAATCAAATATCTGTCTTGTGCTGAAATGTGTCTAATTACGTCACCGTAAAGTAATTATTGCTTTGTTCTAAGCGTCTACAACGGTTCCGTTTGAGCTTCGTTCCAACTCGAGACTTTTTGAGATTTGGCCCCCAGGTCATAAATCCGCCATTTTGATTTTTGATATTTATAGTACGTCGAGTGTAGCGGTGAACATAATCATGAAACGACCTAAAGGCTTTCAATATAGGTGCATACTAAAAATAATTATTAAAATCATATCTATCGAAAAAAAAATAATTGTTAAGTGTGCAGATGAGGTAGCAATAAGTAAAGTTGTTCGAGTAGAACCTTGTAGAGTTGGGGCGTATACAGTAGAAGCTTGGCTCTACTTAAGATTTAATAACCTGCACTGCCAAAACAGTGCAAGGATTGGCAACATCTCCGCGTCCGCGTGGACTACAGAATGAAGCCTATGTCTCTGCCGGAAGATGACGAAAGACGCATTCAACTTGACATTTGATAACAAAATTTTTTGATGGATTATTCGTAATTTTTGACCTGTAACAAAATTTTATACCGAGTTGTATCTTGTTTAGTATGCTTAATAAATAAAATTAAAAAAAATTTAATGACTGTTTAATAATACTCGTACGCGTTGTTTTTTTTTTACAAAAGATATGCTTTTTTTGTCTACGGACGTAATACGTTACGTATCTGCATTTTTGTTAGATTTAATAAAAAGATAAGTCATATTTCTGAATTTTCCATAAATTCGGATCATTACCTAAGTAATATAATTTATCTGTACTATCACAATTTATGATTCATTATTAATATTATCAGTACATTAAGCTGGGTTTTCATAGTAATTGTTTGTTCATTTCTTTTCCAAAAAAAGGTGATACCTACAGGGTGTTCTTTCGTTGCCACCCGTAACGAAGGGTACATACTCTATACATCAAATAAAGTAAGTTTAAGCCATAAAAAATGCCGAGAAACGAGGTAATTTTTATTACTTGATGGGGCGAAATTTATAGTGTTTATGTTAAGTTTTTTCATAGACAGATATTAATTATTTCTTGTGAAAAAATATAGCTACACGCGTCAATGTGCATTTATGCAGAAGACGCAGTCTATTTACTCAACTATGGTTCCTAATATTTTAAAAACCAGACACTTCCCAGGTATGCTTCCATGGAGAAAAATGATCGTGACGATGAGGAGACTCCGTAGTTTTCGGGAACGTTGAGGACCAAAAATCACCCTGTATAAATAGCACTTTCCAGAATTAATAACCTTAGATACATCTTCGTGTCACATCTTGTTTTATTTTGATTATTCTAAGACTATCCCACGACCTTTTTCTTGAAAACTTTATAAAACTATTAAACATAAGCTGTAGGACCATATGCGATCTTGCCGTTCTGGCTACCCCGTTTCTTTTTTAATCTTCCATATGTTAAAATTTTATTTTTAAGTCATTAACTAAGGCCTCCTGAAAAGAACTAGGTACTTACACTTTTTTTTTCTTAAAAAACTAAAAAAATATATCGGAATTTCACTGCGAAATTTTTCAGTAGTTTTCGCCTCAGAATCATTGCCTGGCTGTCACTTTTACCCTGTTTGTATGAAAACTTTAGAATCATCATTCATCCCGTTTCTTCCAATTAGGAAATCTTTTCTTATCGGATGTTAACGCCAAAAAAAGAATCATCATCATATTGCAGTCCACTGCTGGACGTAGGGCTCCCTCAGGGCACGCTACAAGACTGCCATGGGGGGTATTTGCCCATAGTCACAAGCTGGGTAGGCCATTATTATAAATTATTTTATTTATTTACCAAAAAATTATATTATTGTAAAAATAATACAAACTATATTTACTTTTTGATAACTTTATTACACTATAACTTTTGACCATTTCCGTTTTCTTTAGGCTCTCTTGGAAGTGCACTTCCTGAAAGTTAAACAATAATATTATGTTAGAAATATTTTGCAAGAAATACTTGTACCCTTTATTAAATATATAGTTATATTCATTAACTTACCGGTACGACCTCCTATAACAATTTTAATAATTGAAGCAAAGGGGACGTCAATTAAAACAGTCGCGAGAAAAGCAACAATGAACACCAACGTAAAATCTGCGAAGAATTTGAAAATCTGCAAAAAAAAAGATTCAGTTGATGAAGGGCAAAGGAAAGATATATGTGAATATGTATGAGTATCAGTTTATGATTAAACCATTGAAAATATTTTTTTGGAAATAGAATTTTTTAGTTTTTGAATTTTACCCTCATTCGAGTTACGTAAGGTTCCGATGATAGAGAGATTTAAAGTATACCTGCTGATAATATTGGAAAACTTAATAATTATTCATACACTTTATAGATAGATAAAAAATACAACGTCACTCTGATGACTCGTTTGCATTTATCAGTTCCCGTTTCATGAATGCAGAAGGACTGTTTCCATTTTTAAAAAAAATTTACCACTTTACAAGTAGGTACAATGAAAATAATCCTGCTCTTAGAGTTAATGTGTAACTTGTAAAAGCTACATAGCTCTTTGAAAAATCAATTGTATTTTCGAATGAAATACTTACTGCTGAGGGCACTGAGAAGAAAATAGGTGCAATAGACGTAGCGCTAATCATAAATACCAATGGGTAATGCAGGATATACATAGCGTAAGAGAGCCTGGCTGGCAACTTCCAAACTGGCAGCGAAAGGAACCAGTTTATTGGACCTGAAAGATAAGAATTTTAGTATTTTAAATTTTCTAACTGTATTAGGTATATTCTACTAGAGTAGATTTCGTGTAAGTAAACTTTAAAAAACAGTTTTTTTTCCGTTTCCGTAGTAATTTCAGGAAATATCTTCTTAGTACCTACTAGACATTATAGGTACTTGCCAAATTTTCAACGTTCTAATAATCATGCTAGCTCATCGCTTGAGAGAAGGCCCTAAGTTCCTTAGTCGCATCTTACGGCATGTACGGTGGGAGATGCAGCAGATGTATTCTTGTGAATGACATTCACTAGAATACATTGTGTTCCTGTATCAGAATTAGAAATTAATAATTTACATAAAACAATAATAGTTATACCTGAATATCCATGAACACAAGCAATTATTATCCATCCCAAAGACGTTGCCCAAATAGGCCTTTGGAAAGAATTCACCAGGTTATTCATTGTTTGATTGTCCCATTCCGAATGGTTGATAGGATAATGTATGTATATACAGAGTGATCCAAATAATATTGTTGACAACCAGAGCAATGTAACTTGAAGCTGTGAATGACATAAACAACGTGTAATATCCAAATTGTTCAAATTACACACACGCCTGGTAATAATTCAATAGCAAGAATCTGTATTTACTAAAATGCCCAAGAGGGCAACCGCGCAAAATGACAACGTTAACGTTTTAGGTTTTGTTTTGGTTCCATTTGACAACGTTGTAAACGTCTGAAACGTTGTAAAATGGACACAAAAACAAAACCTTAAACGTTCCGTTAACATTGTCATTTTGCGCGATTGCCCTCCTGGGTGCTTAGACAATGTAACATCGTTTGGCATCGACGACGTTCGTTGCCGCCGTACTCCCACAAATAGCGATTTGAAACCCATCACTTGACAAACGCGTGAAATGAAGGCTTCTAATCGGAGTAAGGTGTCAGTGACGAACCTCTATCAATTCGACCTAGAAATATTATTACTCCTTTAGATAAGTGGCATTCTGTTTACAAGACATCAGTCAGACTATTGCAGTTAACTGCTGGACGTAGGCTTCCCTCAGGGCACGCCAATACTACTCGTACTACTTCCATAGGGGGGTTTACGCCCATAGTCCATGGCGGGTTTACGGCCGTTGTGTGATTTTCTGACTATATCGTCAACACGGGATGCGCTACTAACCTTCACCTGGGAACCCCTCAATCGCCTCTTACGATAGGTAGGTCACGTATGGTGTGGTGCTTTTCCACTTTGCCTAATAGTTAAAACTTACTTTTGAAATATTTAATTTCTTCCCGCGCGTTATATGCAGTAAATATCCCACTAACATACCAACAAAAAATGGCGACGCTCGTGTCAATGTATTAAAATAAAAATATTGTATGTAGCGGCTACTCTCTCCTTGAGCTTGGCTGTAAAATTAAATAAATAAAGTAAATCTTTATTTTCCTGCTCTTGATTCATTGTTTAGTAAAAAAGTATAGCCTGCTTAACAGCATGCCTAATGCCAACACTCATTAGAAATAGCTGGGTGATCATTAAAATATTGTCATTAGTAGGATCTTAGATTCAGATTCAACCCTGCGCTACAGAATAAAATTACTGTCTTTACTACTAAAGTTAATAATCACTAAACGTGTTTAACATAAATACCTACTTCCTCAAAACAGATCCACTAGGAAAATCCATGTGAAAATTGTATACAGTAGCAGCGGTTAGTATAGCCAGCAATGCGGCAGTCATAACACCCCACGATAATGGCTTGTGACCCTTTAGCACCCAGAACAATACCAATGGAGACAGAATGTGTAACTGAACATCTATGGCTAGGTACCACGTGTGGGTGAAACACTGAAAATAATATAAAAAATATCTTTAAAAATACTTTTTAACAATACCTAGTACCTCTTCCGATGCGAGGCTTCACTAAAACACATTAGCTTTAATTTCCTCTATGCATGTCGTAAGAGTCGACTAAAGAACTCAGGTACTTTCTCTTACTACTTATTACATAAATTTTACATTTAGTAGATATGTATCGTAATCGTGCAGTTCTGGTTGCCCCATTATGGGAATAAAGCCATGTATTATGTAATATTTAAACTCTTTAATTATGTTGGCAAAGTAATTCAAAAAACTTACCAATCTAGATGGGTCAAAATAGTTATGAATGTACAGCAACGTGGACCACCAAAGGTTGCGACATTTATGCGTCTCATGGGCCATCGTTTCCCAATAAGGACCATCAGCTACACGATTAAAGAAAGATGCTTGAAGAAGTACTGCAGTTGCCAAGATGGGAAACATTCGTAAAATTCGATTTAGGTAGAACAAATGAATATTCTTCAACAGTTTCACTGAAATTCAAAACGTCACTGATTAGGTTTTGGTTGAAAATATCAAGTGAGATAATGCCTCTTACAAACCTTGTATCTGCATCGTAAACTCTAATTACAAATTATGTCACTTACTGCTTGAAAATTTTCCTACAGTAGTGTAGACAATTAATATACCACTTAACAGGAAAAAAGTGTCTACGGAAATAAAAGAAGAGGTGATCCATAATGATTCAATCGAGTCGCCCCACTGAAACATATACATATGTACTTTTTACCACTCCACGACTGAAATAGGAACGTAATCAATGGCAAACTTTTATTTTTTAATGATTTAGTTGTACCTGTAAGAGATTCAATGGATTGGCAATATTCCCAGAGATTTGTGCCAAAAATGTATGTGCTATTATAACCCACATCATAGCAATCGATCTTATTCCATCCAAGCAAGTTATCGAATTTGGGTTTGTAGGGAACGTCAGTGCCTGTTGTGTGTTTGTATACAGTGAAAATATTCGGTAGACGCATTTCACAGTCTTTGGATCTGAAATAACATAGAAAATGTTAATGAGATGACAGATTAAATAGTACACAGGTATTTTATACATAGATGTAGGTTACCTTGCTTGCGATGGTAAGTGTGATACAAATCATATGCTGTACTTATTAATGTAATTAGTCCAATGACTGAAAATATTGTTCTGGAATAACAGTAAATTAAGGAAATTAACTCATGTCATATAATATTGCAGAACTCAATCTATTGTAAAATAACTGCACACCATCTCTAACTAAAATACATAGATAGTTGGATCTTAAATAAATTGAAAGACATTGGTATTTGCAAAATAAAATATTTCGTCTAGACAGTAGGCGTTTGCCAATAAAGATTCTTTAAGTAAAAATTAAAAGAAAATTTTTCCTAACCCGATTCTAACGTTCCATGCCGTTACTATACAAAATCCGTACTCGATTATTAAATAGATGATATAGACCATTATGCTCGTCCACCTTCAATCTTCGCTTTAAAAAGTGAAATAACAGTGGTCCAATCAGCTGGGACAGTGGTCAAAAGTCTTAAATAAACTTAAATAGGTACTCACGTTGCAACGTAATCTGCCGCAACCCACGGCTTATCATTCGGCAACCGGCAGTAGTTGTCGGTGAATTCCAAGCCAACGAAGGATGTATTGAAATATAAATAGTCAACTGCTTGTCTAGTTGTACATGCTTTAGGAATGCACACTGCCAATGTTAAATCAAATTCGACATCAATCCCCAGGTCTAAACTGAAAACAAATTAAGTAACTGTGCTAAAGCAGGGCTTCACTCACATACACAATAATACACATATTTCAAAACACATTAACCTATTCCCACATCAAGATCCCTGAGATCTTGTGTCGTAGAATACATTAGCTGCATCTCCGTCCGTGCATATCGTTAGAGCCGATTAAAAAACACGGGCAAGAGCTTTCCGGCGACTGGGCGCGCAATTAACTCGTCCCGTGAACCCAGTTGCCGGATCTAATATTTAAACATTTTTCTCCGGCGACTCGGCCCACTCATATTAACAAGCCAAAAGCAGTACAATCAAGCAAAAAAATGGTCTTTCAAACTATTTAATTGAGATTTTTAACTGCGATTGTTGTAGTACATACGTTAATTATTTTTAATATGATTTTTCTTCTGTCTGTTAAGTCTGATTTTGTTATAGACAATAACTTATTGTAGTTTTAAAATTTGTTATAAGCATGAGTAGAGTAAGATTTTATCAGTGGGCCGAGTCGCCAAAATATTTAAATTTAATAAATCCGGCAACTCGGTCCGCGGGTCGAGTTAATTGCAGGCCGAGTCGGCAGAAACCTCATTCTTTTGAGGTGATAGCTAGCAACTGATCATTAACATTTCTTTCCCCGCTGTGCTAAACGTGGCTGTGGGATCTCTTTTACGATCTTGGAGTATTGGCTACGCCATAACGGGAACACAGCCGTGTCTGTATTAACATATAAGAATGAATTGCAGAAGAAGAACAAACTGTGATACATATATTAAACTTACTCCACGCCAGAACCTACAAAAGTTTGCACATCCGATCGGAAACGATTTATTTTCCAGAAATCCTGAAGCCAGCTTTTGTCGTTTCTCAAATAGTCTAGTTCAATCAGGTCCGACCATAACAAAGGCAAAGTAAAATTAGGTAGTGTCGGTAGTTGCAAATCTTGAAATATTGGTACATTGACAGAGCAGTATTTTCCCTCTACCATTGAGGGCACTGCAGTGTTTATTTCTCGTTTAATGTCCAAACATTGATAGTAGTTACCCATATCAACTATGTTGTAGTCAAATATGCCTCTTGGAATTCTTATACCTGCATCCAGTACTGGGAACAGAATTAAGAAAATTTAAAGTTAAATGTGCTAAGTAAATATCACGAAAACTAATTTTATTGTGAAATTGTTAATTTTACTGCTAATTTGATATGAATTGGACAAATTATTTTAGTAAATTCGCAATCAAATCGGCCTATGAGAAACTACCTGCAAAGTCTATTAAAAAATATAGTATCATACTTGATACCTTACATACAAACGACTTTTATAATGCGCCGATATTTACACCCAGAAAACATTTATGACATTAAGAGCGCGTTTTTGTAGCAAATGCCTTTTCTAGGTGCGATGCCCATGTGCTTTACTTGTGTAGCAGAGCCATCTATCGGATGCAGGAGAGAACCACAATCGAATGCAAAAATCCTAGAACGCGATATCGAAGTTTCTCACAATAATTGGAATATATACATGGGCCAAACAGCTACTAGTGGCCCGGTGATGTCGGAAGGGTTCCCTTTTCACAGCAACGCATGCACGCAACGGCATCACGGCACTACATGTTTTCAGTCCACGCGCAGACCAGAACACATCAGCCATATCACGTTCCCATTCACCTCAAAGACTAGAACGCATCGCCTACAACACGTTACCAGTCGACTCACAGACCAGAACGCATCTCCCCTGCACGCTCGTCGCAACACTTTCCGGTCGACTCACTGACCTGAATGCATACTTATGAGAGTACACGCTGGGTACTGCCGAATACATAACGACCTCCGGTCTGGAAGGGGAGTGATGTAGCGGAGCCATCTATCGGATGCAGGAGAGAACCACAATTGAATGCAAAAATCCTAGACCGCGATATCGAAGATTCTCACAATATATTGGAATATATACATGGGCCAAACAACTACTAGTAGCCCGGTGGGGCCGGAAGCCCTTCCCTTTTCACCACCCCCACACTTGCGTTACAACCAAACGCGCGAACGTAGCGCATACCATTCGCGCTTGTGTCAATGCAAAAGCATACAATTTGCTAATATGCGCTGATATCGGGCAAGGGACCTGCTCGTCAAAAAAGCGCGTTGTCGTTACATTAAAAAAAACATCGCGCAAGAGCAAAAGGGAAAGCAATTAAACATAAAAAATACTTACATCTAGTTCTTAACAGAGTATCATTCAGTACAATATACTCCAATTGTTCTTGACATAGTTCTGCGTCTAATACTTCTTCATATAATTTTTGATCAAAAGCATTTGGTAAAGATACATCCCACTGTACTGATCCTTGTATACTATACCATAATTGAATAAAAAATATTGCTGTGAATATTACGTTATACTTCATGGTAGAAAAAAGATTTTAACTTATAAATTTCATAAAAACAAGTTTCTTCAACAAAATGAAAGGAATAATGAAATTTATTCTGATTGATTCCATAGTTTAATTCATGATATACAAGATATAGATAGCAGAATAAAACAATAATATTTATCGTTCGGTGAACTCTTGTATTATTACCAATAGCTTTAAAACCACTAACCTGATGACTTTGTCGCTTGACCAAATTATGATAAATAAAATGAGGACAAAATATTGAATAGCTAACTACATCCCTCCAATCCTTATAATACTTTTAATATTATGAATGTGAAAATTAGAAATTTGGCAGCAATAAAACATACTATGTGGATTACACGGACGAATTCACGGGTGTCTAGTGTAATATTTTGTTCGAGGCTAAATTTCACCACAAGATGATGTAAGAACTACATAATTAAAGGACACCTCACAACCATGCGAATAGCAGGGCCAAAAGTAAAGATCAGTGATAAGTTTCTCATATAAACAAAAAGACGTAAGCAAAATAAGATAAGATTAACTTTATGCGCAAAAAATGTTTTAAAATATCCTATTTGAACAAGCGATTTATCTATTACTGCAGATTAAATCACTTTATTATGGTAAATCAGTCAAAAAGAAGACCACGTGTTTACTAATGACATTGACCTAGATGTTCTAAGCCCAACCTATTTGTAATCTAGGATTAGTTATTATTGCTTATGCTACTGTATATTCTACAAAACTAGGACCGATGATATCGCTGTGGGATTTAAGATATATGTAGTCGTGAATGAACTTAGCCATAAAAATCGGGATTGATCCCAATGCTGGAAATCGATGTTTTAACGATATTTTTTAATGAAAATATTGATACATTTAAAAATGCTATGTAGTTTCTTAAGACCATTGAACTCATTGTATTATAATTATGTATACAGGATGATTTTTGGTCGTCCACGTTCCCAGAAACTACGGAATCTCCTCATCATCACGATCATTTTCTCCATGGAAGCATACCTGGGAAGTGTCTGGTTTCCAAAAGTTAGGTTAGGGTACAAAGTTGAGTAAATAGACTGCATTTTTCTGCATAAATGCACATTGACGCGTGTAGCAAGATTTTTTCACGGGAAATAATTAATATCAGTCTATGAAAACTAGCATAAACACTGGACACTAAAAATTTCGCCCGATCAAGTAATTTTTTTTTTAATTACTTCGTTTCCCAGCATTTTTTTGGCATAAACTTACTTTATTTGATGTATGGCAACGAAAAAACATCCTGTATATCTAAGCGCTGTTGCAGCTTCTGCTGTTGTCTATACTTTCATAAAAAAATTAGTACCTTCACCACTGGGGTGGACTCATAAAAAATATAATATGTAACACTAGTAAAGATTTACATGGCAAAACAACATCTGCTTGGCTGATTAGTGTACCTATATACATCTATACTTTACTTTGAATATAAAAAACCTTCACTAAACATCAATAATCTTAGAGATAACGATTTTACAATAGATAAAACACTAATATTAAAATATTAGCAGTAAATCAACCTAACTTATCATATTCATGCGATTTTCTAATAGGTATTTGAAAGAAATATTATAGTAATCTAGATACCTAGATTTAAGGTGAATTTAAGGTAATGTACCTATGAAGTAAAAATGTTATCACTTTACTCTTTAATGTTACTAAGAGGATACCCTCTTAGTAACATTATTATTCATAATCGAGATCATTATATATAAAATTTCAGTTTTCTATACAAAATATCGCTTTGTACCTCAGAGTAAAGTTATAACATTATTACTTCACCTTTGTCCACTTGCACCAACTCCTTAATCTTCGTTTTTTTTTAAATGACGTCTTCTTACTACTCTAATTTTTGTATTTCTTTACTCTAAGGACTTATCTTTGCTTTGATCATCATCATCTTCCTGCCCTTATCTCATTATTTATGGGTCGGCACAATATGGTTTCTTTCGAAACTTACATTGCCAAAGTTTTGGCATTTGTTTTTAAGGCCGGCTGCCTGTTTGACGCCAACCTGTCTTAGGTAGGTATAGCTAAGTGACAATTTTTAATCAAAATCCGTACATGAAATAAATTCAAATTCGAAACTCCAAGACCTGACCCACCGCCGTAAAATTGCTGCCATGTCAGTGTTTTACAGAATACCTACACTTTGGAGAGTGTGCATGAGAACTTCACAATACAGTTCCAGCGCCTTTTCACCATCCGAATACTAGACGCAGACTAGCGTATCACCCTTATGTTATTGATATCCCACCAAACGTTATGTAATGCGAACTGCTAAGGAGTGGAATGCACGTCCTGCCGATGTATTTCCCAAACACTAGAACATTGGTCTCTTCAAAGCTAGAGTGAATAGGCACTTTCTAGGCAAACATATACCACCCTAGGCCGCATCTTGTTTAACATCAGGCACGATGGCGGTTAAATGTTTGGCTAGCTAATTGAAAAATTAAAACTTAATATAAGATTATTTATTAGCAAGTGAATTGAATTGTTGTCGGTGAGAGTAGTTCACTTAAGGCCGATTTTTCCAAACCTCATATAGCCTATCAGAGAAATAAAGTTGATCAAAATAGAGACAGCATCAACTTTATTCCTCTGATAGGCTCATATGACGCTTAGAAAAATCGGCCCTTAATATTGTGAGATCCTCTTCCCATTACTGTTAAATAAGTCATATATTTGACCAGCTTTTTTTATATAACTGTTCAAGTAACCAATAAAACCGTATATATTATTTTATCAATATATTTTATTGCTTATTTTTGTTACGGCTTATAAATAAGTTACTTTCAAATATGTATGTACAAGCTTATTTTTTCAAATTAATGCTAATTATTTATCTAATATTTACAATAATCTTATTCTTAATTATAAACTATTATATTAATCCATAAATTGTTTTCTTATTTGACCGTTATTCCCATCATTAGTTTCGACAGCCTGGGTTTTGGGAGGTCTTGATACTGAAATATAATGTAAGTCAGATTAGAAATCCTCGAGTTTAACATTTTTGCGATTTTTATTTTATTGTGTGATAATATAAATATTATGAAAATTGATAAACGTACATAACGAATCAATAAACTTACCAGTACGACCCCCTAATGCGATTTTGATCACAGATGAGAACGGTGAATCTATTAAAACTGTGACGATAAAACCCATTCCAAAAGCCAGGGTAAAATTACCGAAGAATCGGAAAATCTGTAAATAGAAAATGAATAAAACCAACAATAAAAATCTAAATATCCTTAGAGGCGACAAATTAATTGTAAATTAATATAAAAGGAGAATTAAAGGAATTAGGTACCGTGAAATGGAGCGTAAAGTAGACCGGAGCGAGATAAGTTCCAGTAATGATAAACATCAACGGGTAATGCAACAAATACATGGCGTAGGAAATACGAGCTGGTAGCTTCCATACCGATAGTGAGAGGAACCAATTTATTGGACCTGGAACAAAAATAGAAATTGGCTACACATTGGTACATCCTAATAGAGAAATTAAAACTTGTTATCCTACTAATATTATGTTTTGGAGAATAATAGGCTTTAGTAACCACATCGTAGTAGTGTCTTTTGGACTTGTCGAAAATTAAAATAAATATATAAAAATCATCACAGTGGAAAAATAATTATTAGATTGAAATACCTCCATATCCATGAACACATGCAACGATCAGCCATCCCAGAGCTATAGCCCAAACCGGCCTTTGAAAGGAATTGATAATATTGTCCAGCAGCTGATTATCCCAGTCTGAGCGATTCACTGGATAGTTGGCGTAAAGGCTCAAGCCTCCGAGTATTATTGCACAGCTCCAAAGTATTGTCACTCTTAACTGGAAATTTCAGAAAGTAATACTATTTATTTATGAAAAATTAATTATTATAAAGATTTTAAGTATATTGAATATAAAGAGGTTAGGTTAGGTCAAGAGTACCCTAAACCGATGGGCTTGTATGAAGAATATAATGAAAGTAGATGAAGAGAAAGAGGTGTGTCAGAACCGTAGAAAGTGAAAATCCACAATCTCTGCCTACCTCTTGATTTCACGTATGTGTATGTAAAATAAATAACCCAGTGGTTTTCGCATTGCAGGTGTTTAAATATAAACACGTCGTTTTATAATTTCGTAGAAAATTATATGCGGCTTGTAGAATGTGCTCATTCTAAAGGATCTTCAAGTTTTACTTCAACCCCAATTTAAATATGTTTAAAACATCATCAGATAACTAAGCAATTAATAAGACAAGTTATTCGTCATGTTAAGATTATTAAATACAATATGTAGGATGAAGTTGATGCTATCTCTATTTTGATCAAGTTTTAAAATAAAAACTGCATCAACTTTATCTTTATTTTTACCTTTAACTTATTTATATTGTCTAAAATCGGGAGAACGTAGTTCTACTACCGTATTAGCTTCTGAGAATCTCACCTTAGAAATAACTATGATCTTCCCCCGCCATAAGTGGAGAACATAACCCACTAAAATCCCGACAAAAAATGGCGCAGCGCGAGTTAATGTGTTAATGTAGTAATATTTGGAATACAGCAAACGGTCTTCGGTGGAGCGACTGTAAAATGGAAATAAGTAATTAGGCATTTTAGGGTTCTCAAAATTGCCAAAAGGCACAGCTCTAGTTCCATAGCTTGCGTGAGGAGTGGACATATAAAATTTAAAAATTGGATGAACGGTTGATTAGAGTACAAATGAAAGCATAACATAATATTATCAGTTTTTGGAAAAGGGTTGACTGGATTTGACATATTTATTTTAACGTATGTATTTTCAAATTGTTTGCTTCTGGAATTCCGTGTGGAATTTTATTCATCCTAACGCTTTCATTCTTTCCTTGCCTTTGCAAAGAAAATTAAATTAGCAACTTTGATTACCAAATGTTATTCTGATATTTTAATTACTTACAGTCAATGCACACCTTTTATATATTATTATATACCTAACAGATACTACACCTTCTAGCAACTGTTCCTGATGGGAAGTTCATATGAAAATTGAAGACTGTAGCTGCAGCCATAACTGTCAAAAGCGTAGCCAACATGGCACTCCAGGCCAGTGGCTTTCGTCCTTTTAGCACCCAGAACAGCACCAGTGGAGATAAAATGTGGAGTTGCACATCCACCGCTAAATACCATGAGTGAGCTATACACTGTAAATAAATATATATGTTATTAGGGCAATGGTACATAAATTCATGGAGAAGTATATAACTCTACGACAGGGGTTCCCAAACTTTCATTTTTCATAGACCCCTTTCACAAGTTAACTGGTTCTAGTGGACCCCTACATACTTACACCACATACAAATTAATGGTGAAATCCTATTTTTTCACGCCAACGTAGACCCCCATCGAGTCTCTTGTGGACCCCTGGGGGTCCACCTGGACCACTTTGGGAACCACTGCTCTATGACATGGTTTACCCCATCAGGATTAGTGCCTTAAACTATGGTGCGACAAATAGGGTCACCAATCCTCAATCGATCATAAAAAGGTTATTACATAATAGTAATGTTATATAATCATATTTAAGAGAAATGTTATTAAAATTTTCATATTTTGGTTTAAATTAAATTTTCATCTTAAAAACATTACATTCCATTGATCTCACTTATTATGTCGTTGAAACCAAGGAATTTGAACTTGACTCCTCATTTCACATTTATGTTTTTGTGATTAAAAATGCATTCTACCTATATAAATGAAACTTACTATGTCAGTTGGGTTTACATAGTTTTGTATATGCAGCAAGGTTGACCACCATAAATTCCTACATTTATGGGTTTCATATGAGACGGGATCCCAGAAGGGACCATCGACCACTCGGTTGAAGAATGAAACTTGAAGAAGAACCACAGTCGCCAGAATAGGAAACATACGCAAGATCCGGTTGAGGTAAAATAAGTGCAAGTTTTTCAGAAGTTTCGCTGAAAATAAGGAAAAAATCATAACATTAGTATGTATTTTCACTATTTTTTAAATGATCAGTATTATCATCATCATCATCATTGTCCGCCATGAGAAGTCCTCTGCTGAACATAGGCCTCCCCCAACGACCTCCACTCCGACCGAACCGGTTGGAAGTGGCCGGCATCCATGATCAGTATAAATTCCAAATAGGAAATACTTTCAATTAATAAAGTACCTACCTAACTAATAGAAATTATGAAAATTATAAATCAAAGAAATCTTTGATAACAAAATACTTACTGCTTGATAGTTTTCCAGCTGTTGTATAGACAATAAGAAGACCGCTCAGCATAAAGAAGGTATCCACCGATGATAGAGCTGCTGAAATCATAAGCGATCCCGGCGAATCGGTCCACTAAAAAACAATCATCATCATCATCGGCCTATTGCAGTCCACTGCTGGACGTAGGCCTCCCCCAGGGCACGCCACATGACTGCCATGAGGGGTATTTGCCCATAGTCACCACACTGGGCAGACGGGTTGGTGACCGCAGTGTGTATTTTGGACTATGTTGTCAAACACGGGAGGCGCTGCTGCCCACCTCCCGGGAACCCTTAATCGCCTCGTACGATTCCCACGGGCAGACATGGGGTGGTACGAATTCTACTCTGCCGGCACCACGCGGCCAATAAAAAACAATGTCATGTTATAAAATAATGTCATAGAATATTTTATAATATAATCCGATATCTCCGAGGATGCTATAAACAACACTAACCACAATAATGTATAGGTAGGTATATACTATGAAATTGTACACATCTTGCTATCTTGCTTTTGCTAACTAAAAATTAATCTTTGGTAAAAAAATTACTACAGAATGAGATATCGTGTTTGATAGATGTCGTTGCATAGTTTAAAATTAATTTAATGCCAATAAGTGTAGGAGGGGCTTAGGGCCGGTTCATATAAGAACCAACCAAACAGATCATCAACATTTAAGGGTAGTTAACAGCATTGTCAAAAGCCCATACATACCAGGAGGACAATTCACTAAAAATTTTGAGTCGAAACGCAACCACTAAGGAACCGTTAACGAAACGCGGTGCGAAGCAATGTTTACTTACCCCCGGAGTATTAAGGTATATTTTAGCATGCAGTGGTCGCAAGTGTGACAGAGTAGAATTAAATATCTGTCTTGTGCTAAAATGTGTCTAATTACGTCACCGTAAAGTATTTATTACTTTGTTCTGAGCGTCTACAACGGTTCCGTTTCGACTTCGTTACAACTCGAGACTTTTAGAGAATCGGCCCCTGTAATCTGAATGAAACGAGTAAAGTTGATGTTGTCACTATCTTGATCAAGTTTTACAGAAAGACAGCATCAAATGTATCCTTTAGATAAGCTATCCAGTCATTAGATGTAATGATTATCATAGTCTTTAAATTCCTACCGATAGAATATCTATAGGGTTTGCCATTTTGCCAGACACTTGAGCTGAGAATGAGTGAGCCAATACTATCCACATCATGGCCAAAGATCTGATGCCATCTATACAAGTTAGCGCACCAGGGTTTGATGGGAAGTTTAATAAACGCCGTGTATTTGTATATATGGAAAATACTTGATAAACGGAGTTTGCTGCTTTTGGATCTGCAAAAATATAAATAAATTATTTTTTAAAATTATTAATAAAGAAATGGAAAAAATTCCTTACCCGGGTGGGAATCGAACCCACGACTTCTGCATTTCGTGCCAGCGCTCTTACCACTGAGCCACCGGTCAATTACTCGGATGACGAATTTTACCATCTTTTTTTGAAATTTCATTATTGGAAACGTTATTTTTTCATCCCGATAGCTATACATAATTATTTTATATTAATATAATAATTATTTTGTAATAGTAGATAGATAGGTAAAATACATAGATTTATCCATATATATATATTGGTGCAACAAGAAGGTTTAACCGAAATGCTACGAATATAGCCCACCTATCCAGATAATTGGAGACTCCAAATAACTTATCTATTCTAGATTCTCTATAGTGCGCTATATTCATTCATGAAATTTCGCTGTCACACCCTCTAGAATTTGTAGAATATATGATCTAAAACATATCTTACCTTGTTTCAGTATAAAAGTGTGGTGCACATCATAAGTAGTACTCAAAATTGTAATCAAGCCAATGATTGAAAATATTACTCTGAAATAGGACAACAACGAGGAGTTATGAATAAATATTATTTTGACTCTACGGTGTACTGTCAACAGATTACTTCAGCTCTCAGTCAAATAAATGAATAACATATTTTTATTTAAAAAAAAATCATAGCAAATACTTACATAGCGACATAATCACCTGCAACCCTAGGTTTATCGTTTGGCAATCTGCAGTAGTTGTCCGTAAAGGTAAAATTGTATGTAGTAGTATTGAAGTATATGTAATTGAAGGCTTGCTCTGTGGTGCACACTTTGGGAATACAAATTGCGACAGTGAGCTCACCATTCAGCGCCATACCTTGACTGAAAAACAACGCAGAGTGTAATATCAATTGTCAAGCAAACTAGTGAAGTTACTGTGATATAATTCAAAACGTAGCAAGTGGATATCCGTGATCTCTGCCTACCCCTCCGGGAAAGAGGCGTGATTTTATATATGTATGTTTAACAAAACAGTTCCGGGGGCAATTCCCAGCCGAAATGCAGCTACTAACGAACCGTTAACGAATTACAGTACGAAGCAATATGTATTATATACCTTGAGTTATAAGGTATATTATAGCACGCAGTGGTCGCGAACAGAAAAAATAAAAACAAATATCTGTGTTATGCTAATCTGATTGTATGTCTAACTTTATAATATGGGTGTATACCTGAAATAAATGAATTTATTATAATGTGATTATTTACGTCATCGTAAAGTAATTATTGCTTCGTACCATGCTTCCATTTCGGCTTAGTCCAGCTCAAAACTTTAAGGGCGGCCTAATGCCAAAAGACTCGACATACTTTTTTTTTTCAAACTAGACCATTCTATCCCTAAAGATACACTGTACAATATACAAGATAAATTGTATATACTTACTCCGCATTAGATCGCATTAAGGTCTGCACTCCAAATCGTAAATTATTATACTCGCGAAGATCTTCAATAGATTTATCGTCAAACTTTAAAGTACCATCTAGTTCTGGCCATATTAAATCTGGCCATCCTTCAGGTAATGTTATATTAGGAAATTCAGGCAAATCCAAGTCTTGTACTAAGGGAATATTTATTGAGCAATATTTCCCTTCTACCGTAGATGACTCTTCTGATTCCACTATTTCATTGATATTTAGACATTGAAAATAATTACCCATGTCGACCAAATTTAGTTCTAGAATGCCTCTAGGCAATCTTATGCCTGCGTCTAGAACTGTGGAGAAACATATGTAAAAATCATGTCCCCTCCTTCACACTATAGGTATATTTGATCCAATGATATAGATTAGTAGATGAGTAATTTTGTTGTTAGGTAAATCTGCTGGTATCAATATTTGTTTCCTATCTTTGTTTATCAAATCAGGTTTTTTTATAATATAGGTAGTATAAAATTATTAATAAAGAAAATGGAAAAAATTCTTCAACCGAGTGGGAATCGAACCCACAACTGCTGCAAACTGTGCCAGCCGCTATAACCACTAAGCCACCGGGTCATACATATAATATAGGTAGTGTTTGAGACAATAATTATGTTTGTTAATGGTTTAGGTTTTAGTCGCGATAACGATCAATTTCATAATAATAAAATTATCATTCTAATTAAGTATGTATAGCACTCTACTTGTAGTCATTCTTGTGCTGGTGCGAGGCTTCAGAAGAATATATGACCTGCATCTCATTCCAGGCATGTCGTAGAGTCGTCTAAGGAAGTCGCGCACACTCTCAGGCGATAAGCTAGCAACCTGTCCCCGCGATGGTATAAGTCAGTTGGGACCTCCTTTATGATGCTGCTGTCTACCCCTTTTCGGGAACACGGCTATGTCTAGGTTCATAATAATGTATATATGTATGCTTATAATAATAAATTTACAGAAAATAGCTTTTTATTCCTACTATTGTAGTGAAAATTTAACTTACATTTAGCCCTTAGAGTAGAGTTACTCTCCGACATATACTGCAAATGTACTTCACATAGTTCTGAATCCAAAACTTTCTCATAAAGATCTAAGTCGAATGCATTTGGAGTCGATATATCCCATTCTATGTAACCATTAACATTAACAGTCACATTAAAAATGAACACCAAAAAAATTAGCACTCGCATATCCATTTCTAAATAATTTTAATTTAGACAACCTCCCTGATCGAGGGGTCATATTAAAATAGAGATAAATATCGATTGACAAAATAATGCCTCCTATCTTTATTAGGTCATAAGCTAATTATATCATATCTTTAGCATTATACATAAAAAAGATACCATTAATTTTCCGGCCGGACGATTTTCCTTTTCACATAAGTTTGGAAACGCTTTTGGAAGAATTAAAAAGCTGGCAATTCATAAACAGAATTCACTTCTACTTCTACTCGACTGCGTCAAGAGGCGGGTTATGTTTTTCAAGTATATGTAAGGTTGTATACATACATACATAATTGTCAAACGTCAAAGTTCAAGTCAAGAGTCAAACGGTTTGGCGCACTTGACCTTGAGAGGTATCATTAGATTCATCATAGCCATGAGAGTGACACTGTGTCAAAAATTTTACATAGTCGGGTTTAATAATGGTTAAACCTACTTCATCTTCTATGCTGCTTTAGGAGTGAAAAAAAAACGTATGATACTCCAGCTGCTTCTCTTCCCGGGCATACTGTACAAGTCAGTAGAGGGACAAGAGGGTGTTTTGTAGGCGATGGGCTGACCACCTGTCACTACTAACCGAACTTGTACATCTCAACTATACCCTCAAAGTTGGTCATAAGTGGCACCATGTGGTTCTATCGGCCCTTAGTGCTCTGCCTACCCCATAAGGGATAAAGGCGTGATTATATGTATGTAAGCTTCTTCAAAAGTCTGGTTATTGTTGATTCAACATTTTGTGCCGGCACGAAGCCGAAACGGGACCTGTTAGTCCGTTATAGAAGCTCCGATACGAAGCAATAATCACTTTATGATACATTTTAGACACATTTCAAAACGAGTCAGATATTTCTTTTTATTCTGTCATACCCGTCACTGCTAAAATATATCTTATTACTGAAACTGTTAAGTAAATACCATGTTTCGATAACGGATTAGTGGTTTCATTTCGGCTTAAATTTTTTGCAGAATGTCCCCCAGAATATTATTATAACTAGATTTCATTCCTTTTTCGCATTTTTCAACATGTAATTACTTATCAAGTAAGTACTATCAATAGACGGTAAATAAATTCATTCTATATCCGTGAGATTAGCTTTTGATCTAGGATAAAGAAGTAATCTTTAATCATTAGATTATAACATTATTTTATTAGTAACATTATGTTATTAGTAAAGGCTATAAAATTTTAAAATATCAGATTAACATTTAAAAATGTATGTCTTTTAATATTTATATCGTCTAATTACGCGGTTATCCAAGTTACTGATTTTGAATAAACCTTTTGCTAATAGTTGTCAAAGGTAAGCCTGGTCTTATTCATAAAAAGTTACTGAAGGCTTATAAGCTCGTAACAGGGAAATCCTCCAAAAACATTATTCATAAACCTTCACTAACGTTAAAACACCCAGTAAGCCTATAATAACTACTTCAAAATTTATTGAAGGCTGAACCCTACTATAAACCTCTAATAGAGCGACAAATGGCCGACTTTAAGAATTCACTTCTACTTCTACTCGACTGCGTCAAGAGGCGGGTTATGTTTTTCAAGTATATGTAAGGTTGTATACATACATACATAATTGTCAAACGTCAAAGTTCAAGTCAAGAGTCAAACGGTTTGGCGCACTTGACCTTGAGAGGTATCATTAGATTCATCATAGCCATGAGAGTGACACTGTGTCAAAAATTTTACATAGTCGGGTTTAATAATGGTTAAACCTACTTCATCTTCTATGCTGCTTTAGGAGTGAAAAAAAAAACGTATGATACTCCAGCTGCTTCTCTTCCCGGGCATACTGTACAAGTCAGTAGAGGGACAAGAGGGTGTTTTGTAGGCGATGGGCTGACCACCTGTCACTACTAACCGAACTTGTACATCTCAACTATACCCTCAAAGTTGGTCATAAGTGGCACCATGTGGTTCTATCGGCCCTTAGTGCTCTGCCTACCCCATAAGGGATAAAGGCGTGATTATATGTATGTAAGCTTCTTCAAAAGTCTGGTTATTGGTGATTCAACATTTTGTGCCGGCACGAAGCCGAAACGGGACCTGTTAGTCCGTTATAGAAGCTCCGATACGAAGCAATAATCACTTTATGATACATTTTAGACACATTTCAAAACGAGTCAGATATTTCTTTTTATTCTGTCATACCCATCACTGCTAAAATATATCTTATTACTGAAACTGTTAAGTAAATACCATGTTTCGATAACGGATTAGTGGTTTCATTTCGGCTCAAATTTTTTGCAGAATGTCCCCCAGAATATTATTATAACTAGATTTCATTCCTTTTTCGCATTTTTCAACATGTAATTACTTATCAAGTAAGTACTATCAATAGACGGTAAATAAATTTATTCTATATCCGTGAGATTAGCTTTTGATCTAGGATAAAGAAATAATCTTTAATCATTAGATTATAACATTATTTTATTAGTAACATTATGTTATTAGTAAAGGCTATAAAATTTTAAAATATCAGATTAACATTTAAAAATGTATGTCTTTTAATATTTATATCGTCTAATTACGCGGTTATCCAAGTTACTGATTTTGAATAAACCTTTTGCTAATAGTTGTCAAAGGTAAGCCTGGTCTTATTCATAAAAAGTTACTGAAGGCTTATAAGCTCGTAACAGGGAAATCCTCCAAAAACATTATTCATAAACCTTCAATAACGTTAAAACACTCAGTAAGCCTATAATAACGACTTCAACATTTATTGAAGGCTGAACTCTACTATAAACCTCTAATAGAGCGACAAATGGCCGACTTTAAGCAACAGCTGATCTGATTGACGTAATTTGACGTTTCAATTTATGGTTATTTGAAGTGAAGTGACTCTACCTGCGACAAATATATTTTTAACTGCTAGGTTTGCTAGTTATTATAAAAGTTTCTTGTTTCTTTGTGTTTTAAAATGCAAGCTCTGCAAGCCCAGATGATCTAAAAGGAAATGTTCCGCATCGTCGTCGAACACCCTACCAAAACAGATCAGTTTGGAGTTCGTCTTCAGGAGATTCGTAATAACGCCTGGATCCATATTTTTTTACACCCATTTTAAGACCACAAAATATACGGAAAAAATGTTATAACAGTGCATATATTGCCACATTGAAATGTGTTGAAAGTTGTTTTGGTGTGCGGAATCAACGTTCTCAAATTATGTTGAATAGCCTCCTAGTTTACATGCAAAATGTGAAACCAATGATTGTAGCTCTTACCGTGTTGAACAATCAATGAAGTCAGAGGAATAGGCCCTAACAATACTTATCTACGGGCATTTATTAATAGACATTTTAACTATGTAATTTGTATATTATTTATTATCATTAATATATCTTAATGAAATACATTAAATTAATTCTCCTGTACCTCCTCAGTCTTGTTCTGAAATTGATACATTCTTATCTGCTCATGCTGCGAGATATCTGGAGTTGGTACACGTATCAGTGTTTCTGTTTTCTATTACAGAAATCCTCTCCTTTACCAAATCCATCAACAGATGCTGTGGAAATTGAACTATAAAATTGGAGGAGCATAATATCAACAAAAGTAGCATCATATTATTGTATTGTGTATTGTAGGTACGCCTTTTTAAATGATATTATATCGGGAAACAGTACGCTGGAATATTTTTTGCAATTGCAAATAACATAATTCAGTAACACTATCATGACAGAGAGTAGTATATTCTTTGATCATGACGTAAGTACATTTTAATTTTGACACTGTGTTTTGACAACTATGTGCCATACTTTTTTTTAAAAGCTTGGTTTTGGCGTGGATACACGAGTTTTTTATCTGTCGATTGCATTGTCGAGCCCATATCGACAACATAATAAAGCTAATGTGAATCTTACCTATTAGAGGTTTATTGAACGTTTATGAATACAGAATTTTGTTGTATGATTATTAGCACTACTGAGCGTTTTAACTAATAAGTGTTATTATAAACCTATAATAAGAATTTTTTATGAATAAGACCGTAATAAGTATATTCTAATGCTATGGCCTGCCAGTCAAAGACGAAGGAGATTTTTTTAATAATTAACAACTTCTTTATGTAATTTCTTAGCTTTATTATTAATATTTATTATCTTCACTCAAACTTGGCTGCTTCTCAACTATTTTGTGACAGTTGTCAGATGTAGATAACTCTGTGGAAAACCTTGTATTAATACCTCATTAATACCCATGTTAAAATATATAACAATATTATATCAAAAGTGATCGAATAAAGATGCCGAGATGCAAAATATCATGCAAAGTCCAATCAACTCCTGTCCAAAATCCTTTTTTTGAAGTCGGTTAATAATAACGGTCAAAAAAAGGAGGAGGTTTTTTAAATACCTTTTGGAACTTACCAGTTTTACTCAAAATATTTTTAAACATAATAGAGAATGGAAAATCTATTAAAATTGTAGCTAGAAAAGCAACCAGAAATGCCAGCACGAGGTCAATGTAGAATCTCTGAATCTGTAAATAAAATAAAAGTAAAATAGAATTTATTTAAAAAAACCATACCTTCAACACCTGAGTATTCTCAAATTTTAGGTAAACTAGGAAATATGGTTTCTAAATGTAAAGCAAACGTCTACATACACACAAAGTAGAGGTAACATCTAAATGTGTTTCTATCCAGAAGTCGTTGATGTGCAAATATTCACCGCCAAGTACATGTTGCTGTTATAAGGCGGCCGCACAAATGGAAAAGACAGCCGTATTTACTGAGCTGATATGAGAATTCTTTCTTGATCGGTATATAGCGGAACCGCTATCATAAGAAACCAATTTACACCGTTTATAATAGATAAGTTACAGGCAATCAGCCTCTTAGCTGCATATAAGGATCAAGATACTACATATAGAGACGGTTATGGTTCTGAAATGGGATTGCCAGAACCGCAGGATCATAAGAGAGATCCCACAGTCACGCTTAGCATAGAAAGGACAGATGTTAATGATCAATGGCAAGTTGCTAGTATGTAAGTATACATCAGTGGTAGCAGGAATATATTAGTATGATTTTTGTAATGTTACTGTTTCGATTAAGCTTCATTTATTGTGCATACACGCCTAGGAGCAAGTTAGGGCAAAAACTGTACTGTTCTGAGATGTTAAATATTTTTACTTTGTGTCTGTTGTGTTGCCTTAATAAATAAATAAATAATCGCCTAAGAGAATGCCCGAGTTCCTTAGTCTAGTATTTACCGTGTGTGATATTGAAAAATAGAATGGAGACACGGCCATGGCACTCACAATGTGCATGAGCGGAAAGTGGAATATGTACACGGCATAGGAGAGCCGCGATGGTAACTTCCACAATGGTAGAGACAACACCCAGTTCACTGGATCTGGTGGATTGATGAAAATAATTAGAGCTATATTTAGAAAAATTTTAATAGTGGCAGTAGAAAATAGGATACTACAAATAAGTATACACAAAAGTACTACTGCGAACCTTCTTTTCTTGTGACCTATTGCTCGTATATGCGAGTACGGAGAAGGATATCGGCTACATTCTGTAGGCGTACTGCGACAAAGTCACGGGAAACAGCTAGTTGTCAATAATTTAAGTGTAAGTACTGTTATACCGTCTTGCCAGATGGACCGATGACTAAAAGAGAGCGGCTGGTTGGCAAAAACGGGAGATCCAGCCTTGTGGCGTGCTCTGGGCGAGGCCCACGTCCAGCAGTGGACTGCCATAGACGGACGAACGGACTATTATATAAGTACATACGTACCGGCATATCCATGATCACATGCAATAATTATCCATCCCAATATCATCGCCCAAGCAGGTCGTTCAAATGTATTGACCAAATCGATAACAGTCTGATTATTCCAATCAGGTAGGTTTATGGGATAATGAGAGTATAAACATAATGCTCCGACGATTATTGCCAATACCCATATGAAAGACAAAAACGGCTGAAAGTAGAGAATATAAAAAAATTACATTAACACTAGAACTAAGAATAACTAAAACTTTCGCACCCATAGCCAGTCGTTCGTCCATCTGGCTTATGGTCTACCTATTAGACATATTTACTGGGGGCCAATTCTCGAAAAGTCTCGAGGAACGAAGCCGAAATGGAATCGTTGCAGACGCTCAGAAAAAAGCAATAATTACTTTATGGTGACGTAATTAAACACATTTCAAAACGAGACAGATATTTGTTTTTATTCTGTCATGCTCGCCACCGATGCGTGCTAAAATATACCTTATTACTTAAGCGGTAAGTATATACGCACCGCGTTTCGTTAACGGATCGTTAGTAGTTACGTTTCGGCTCAAAAAAATCAAGAATTGCCCCCCTGGTCATAATAGATAGCTAAGTAAGTGATACTGTCACTGACTCTTTAAAGTTACCTTTAATTATAAATAAAAAATATCATTCATATACTTCCTTTTTGGCACAAACAAAAGATAAAGCGTTAGTCAAAAACGACTTTTAAATTATACAAATGTTTCACCTTAGAAATATTTATTTTCTTGACGCGTCCCAAGTGAAGAATGTATCCAACGAGCATGCCCACAAAGAACGGCGATGCTCGGGTCAAAGTATTCATGTAGTAGCTGTAGAAATACTCTATGCGCTCATATAGGGGGCGGCTAAAAGTTAAATATAAAATATTTATATAAAAATAACAATTAGAAAAGGTATTCTAATAAAATAATTATACCAATTCACTCCGACATAGGTACTAAATAGTATTATGATAGTATTGTACTAGCAAAATCGTTTGCTTCATAGCAACAGGCTTACCGGGAGAGAAAATAATTTTATTGTTTTTATTGCTTTGAGATGGAAGATTTTGTGCTATTTTAAAAATGTTATTCATTTAATCAAATTAGTAGATCCTTTCGACTATTAAAGTAACAAAATGACAAAACTCTGCCAGTCTGAGATAATAAATGCATATTGAAAACTTACGTGCTTGTCACGGTGCTGCCCGGGAAGTTTCTTTCAAAGTTGTACACAATAGATACAATTAATGAAGCCAATAGCGCCCCTATTAAAGCAGCCCATGCACACGCTACTGACTTTTTGCCATTTAGCACCCAAAATATAATGAACGGAGATATCATGATTAGTTGTACATTTATTGCCAAGTACCAGGTATGGCCAAGACACTATAAAAAATGCAATAATATAATATAACCACAGAACAATTTGTATTTATCTATGAAAATAATTTTATTTATGAGCTCCATCATAATAATATGCCTGGAGATTAAATTCAAATTAATATACTCATGGATATGTTACCAATAAGAAAAGAAACTACAGCTACTGGATCAAGAAGGCCCACGTTTCGGGCTGGATATAAAAGGGAAATTAAAAAATTAATTGGATTAATGATTCTAATAATTATACGAGGACTATGAATTATATAAATGTAGTCAGAGCATGCAGTGAATATAATGAGCTAAATTCTAAACATCCTGAACTTGATATATTCTCTCACTCTCTATCCAAATTTAAACATATGATAGATAAATTTGTGCCTGCTTAGATATCGACTTAGCTAGGCTAAGCTGATTGTGTATCATTTATGTTGCTTGCCTATATTCTGAAGTGTCTACATATATTGTATATTATTATTGTTTTGTTTTTGTATTGATACTATTACTACTAGGCTTTTGTTGCCGGTATTACAATATTGACGGGCCTAGGCCATATGTTTATTATTATTGTATTTACCTTACGAGTTTTGCCTCTCGAAACTTGTCTCGTGATCGAGGCAGGGATATCTGTATCACTTAATTGTTGCGAGATGGACTATTGGGCGGCGCGGCCGTAAGGATTTTAATGCATGTTTTGTGTGCGCCAGTCATAGTTGCATGTATCAGTATTGTGCTACAATGTATAATCATTATTCTACTTTTTAATACATGTGATGGTGTGCCTAATCTTAATAAATAAATAATAAATAAATAATAAATAAATAATAAATAAATAAATAAATTATACTATATATAGAGCATATGCTCTATATAAGTATATATACTATATATAAGTATATACTTACGCACATAGTGTCAAACTTACAATATTCGATGGGTTATAATAGTTTTGTATATACAGCAACGTCGGCCACCAGTAGTCTCTACATTTCTGTGTTTCATACAACACGGTGTCCCAAAACGGGCCATCAGCCACACGATTTAAAAGAGACGCTTGTAGGAGAACTGCCGTTAATAGGATCGGAAATTTACGGAAAAGACGTTTCAAGTAAAATTGTGGCAAGTTCCTCCTAAATTGCCCTAAAAAATAATATAACAATTAGCACTATCATCGCAATATTATGTTTAAAAAAAATCAAAATGACAATTCATTCAACCAACAACTACATGATTTAAATAATATTACTTTGCGTGTATTTTTGTATTGTACTGTAGACTATAAGAACGCCACTGAGCATAAGAAACGTGTCCACTGACGCCACGAATAGGGGTAGAATCCAAAGCGATGATTTTGATTCCATCCACTGAAATGATAAACAGAACACGGAATGAAATCATACAAATTATGTATTACTTATTCAACAAATTTCACTGCAACTTGCAGCTGCTGCATTATCTATATTTATAAAATAACTGATCCCAAGAAGATATCCCAAATGAGTTGTCATCTTCATATCAAAACGAATATATCACCTTGAATGTTTATAATGTCAAGCATAAGCTGAAGCTGGGGCTGAGGCTAGTCGTCACGTTATAGGTCATATTTTATTTCAAATGTTACGGTGACTAAGAAAAAAAAATATATAAATATATAAATAGAATATACCGTAAGACCTTGCCGGGGATTCGCCATTCTTCCAGAGGTCTGCACGGAGAACGAATGCCCAATAATGATCCAAAGCATGGCAATGGTCCTGATACCATCCAGGCTTGATAATGTGCTGGCATTTGAGGAAAATGTCAGCACGCGCTTCGTGTTTGTATAAATTGAAAATATTTGGCCACATGCCAAACCTTTTTCGGGATCTAAAAAAAAATATTTTTGCCGTTAGTTACATTTTCAACGCATTATAAACCTTGCTTGCTAAAATATCCTATCCTTTGAACTTATCAGGCACCATTTATCATTATAATTTTTCTAACTTTATTGATACCAGTAACTCAAATAACAATAAATATATATAAAAATATATAGGTATTACAGAGCAGAAGAACAGAAGGCCAGTTTTATGTGCATTATGATTCTATAACAGAGAAATGTGCTTTACAGTCAATAAACCATCCATACCTTTTTTTCGAATTAAAGTAAAATATACATCGTATATTGTACTTATGAGGGTAGCTACTCCTAATATCAAGAGTATAATTCTGAAAAACAATAAATACACATAAGTGGCCAAACTTAACCTAATTTTGCCTTTTAATATCAATGTTGTATGTATTTTTTCAATGTTTATTAATTTAATTTAAACTTACGTTGCAATATAATCAGCAGGCGTCCACGGTTTGTCATTTGGCAAACGACAGAAGTTATCAGAATATTCCAGACCAACCACCGGGGTGTTAAAATATAAGTAGCTTATAGCCTCTCGAGTTGTGCATACTTTAGGAATACAGACAGCAACGGTAATAGAAAGTCCGCCAGTTCTCCTTAAATTAAGCCTGAATAAAGAGATAAGTTGAACTAATAAATGCGTGATTATATGTATATGTATGTACATACATACATACATATAATCACGCATTTATCCCTTACGGGGTAGGCAGAGCACTAAGGGCCGATAGAACCACATGGTGCCACTTCTGACCAATTTTGAGGGTATAGTTGAGATGTACAAGTTCGGTTAGTAGTGACAGGTGGTCATCGTCTACAAAACACCAAGACCCTCTTCTTCTCTCCCTCTTCCTCTACTGACTTGTACAGTATGCCCAGGAAGAGAAGCAGCTGTAGTATTATACGTTATTTTTTCAATTCCAGAGCAGCATAGAAGATTAATATATAAGCATAGGAGATAAGTTGTTTACAAATAAAAAGTTGATTATTTTTATTTTACGTACTGTGTTATACTTAAATTGGATTAAATACAAACGCCAACATTGCATTAATATCTTCCAAATCTATTACACACTACTTTTAGATTTGAAATATATAACATGTCATACCTGATATTACTGATGAAAGGAGTAAGTTTCTCATTTCAACCATATACCTATATATATATATACCATTGTATTACTTACGATTGGTACATAATTCGTTGTCCGGAACGTAAACTGTTAATCTTCCTTAAATCCTGAATCCATTGTTTATCATACTGTAATTGATCTAGGACCAGTTCATTCCATGTCATTTCTGGCCATCCTTCGGGCCACGCAATATTAGAGGCTGCAGACAAAGTTGTCTGTAAATACTGCGTTATTGGTATGTCAATAGAGCAATATTTCCCTTGGACAAGAGAGGACGTTTCCATCATTATTTCATGGTTGATGTCTAGGCATTGGAAGTAATTTCCCATATCGAGGAAATTGAAATCGAAGATTCCTCTAGGGAATCTTATACCCGCATCTAATACTAAAAATAAGAAAACTATTATAATTAAGGGAACTAATCTTGTAACAAATTCATAAATTCATTCGGTAATTCATAGTTATATTGAATGTTAAAATATCCAAAAATACATCATTAAATTCCAGGCAACCTGACTTTAAGATTCTTCTTTAATTTTAACAAAAAACAAACTTAACAACAGCTGTTTCCATAATTACAATACACAAGATAACATCTAAAACATTTAGCTACGTATACTTCGACATATTATGACCTACATTGGACTCTCAGCATTGTGCTATTATTTACAATATATTTCAACTGGCGTTGACACAACTCCGGATCCAAAGCCTTCTCATAAATATCCGAATTATACCCATCACTGTCACCATTTACAGAAATTGTTAAAACAAATAAAACTATTAAACTAATCACTTTTGATGCCATTTTATTGTAAAACTTACTATGTACAAACATTTATCCCATTACTAAAGAAATCTACAAAAGCATTGAGTTAAGATCATATGCAATACTCGTAGTTACGATAAAATAATAGTCATTTATTTTGAGATTGTTTCAAATTTCTATTAAGATAACATGCGTTATGTCTATTGTATTAAGGAAATGGGTTTGAAATGAGCTGTAATGTAATGTAATATAATGTAATACCTGTACATATTACGCGAAGTTATTTATTGATAACGTCTCACTTACAGCAAATGCTAAATCTTGATTTAAGTTAAATAAAATACATACCGAGTTAATATATAAGAATTTGAACATAATGTCAGCTAAATTTAAGAGTTGTCGAAATTTAAGAGATATTCCATATATTTTGATATGAAAGTCATTTTTGGACAGTTTATATTAAGTATATCACAGCAACTTTAGATACCGTTTTGAAATAACATGGATGTCTTCCTTTTCATGACAAAGACAGAAAGAGTTGACATGCGTGCTTATACTCGATTGCCATGCTAAGTGACATTGAATATGAATAGCTATAGCGCTATGGTATAGCGCCTCATAGGTACTCAATATCACATTGTATGATGCCGCCGCCGTACCGATGTAACAATATAGAGCAATATACCTATTATATAACGTCATCCCAATTACATACATTTATTATTGAGGCAACTGCGTGCTTTTAGCTGTCTGATACCAAGGGGGACAATTCTGCAAAAAAATTTGTTACCGCTAAGGAACCGTTAACGAAAACGCGGTAAAAATAAAAAATACTTTACGGCCCCCAGGCTCTCTTTGGAATGGCTAACTTTGGTACTATATTATCGTTTTGGATCATTATGACTATGATACATCGTTGGGTTCATTATGACGATGCGTATCATCTTTTTATAAGACAAGTGTAGTGTTTCTAGCTACCTATTGCCAAACAAACTATTACGATTATCAAAAAATTATCTGGTTTACCTTCATTTTATCTTCACCCCCAAATAAACTATTGTCAACTAATTATTGGAATCTCAACCATAAAGCATTTTCTTTGAATCATATCAAATAATGATTTGATAACCTTACATATCTTAATCAATTAAATCTTGAAATCTCTATATCGTATCGGGAACCTATACTAGTACCGCTAGCATGTGTTAGTATAATGTTATAATTTGTCATATAATACTGATAATCACGTGTACAGTGCAAAAATTGGACATGTAATGTACCTAGACGGTTACCGTACAGAGTTCCATGGTTGCTGTACGGACGGACAGACGGACGGAAGACGAACCGTTTCTTTCACAAACTGGAGTAAACTTCATACTGTCATAGCAGTGTGAATTAGTAAGTAAGCAATAAATGCTCTTAATTGGCAGTAAGTATGATGACGCAACTAACATAATTAAAATTTACTTAAGGATATATTGCACATTGACCTTCGTAAATAAACATAATCTGCAATCTATAATTTTCAACACCTTCATATTAAACGATACCTACACTACACGATAACTTATTAGTAATACCTTCTTAGCAACCCAATCGCAATTTCACTTAAATACTTCTAATCAGGTAGATCTAATTCCAGTAACTAATCTATCATATCGGCATCCAGTTCGAATGACCTGCAAATCTTTTACCAAACACACGTCATCCAGCTAATTAGATGTAAGTACACCACTATACATCTCATAAACTGGGTAAGTCCTTTCCTTTACAGGTATGTTTAATTAAAATAAGCCTATTTGACCGCACCAAATGGCGGCGGGTAGCAGCCACTTTTAAATCGATCGGTGTACGCTACCTCTCACTAAGATAAGGCAGACAGGACCAAAGAGATCCGCCAAAGATACGCGCCGGCTAAGAATTAACAATGCTACATTATACAATATACTCTTGTCGATAATTACTGGCGCTACGATTTGCTTGGTACTTAAATTATGGTTTCTTGTACGCCTTGTGAGGTTAATTTGCGTTTTAGTTGGACATTGTGCGACTTGAGTCATGGGGTCGGTATTTTAGCTCCATTGATAGTTTGCCGGCATTCATTTGAAAATGATACTTTTAGTGTGAATTTTATAGTTATTCTAAGAGCACCGATTGAAGTTGTAAGATTTTAGAAAAACTGCAATAGTGAACACCAACAGAATATATATATCGTATGTAAATTGAGAAACCAGTCTGCAAAATATTGGAATGGAAGAAAATGTATTCTAGTAGACTAGTATTAGAAATAAATAAAGGTACAAATTCTAAAATTGGTATAGTCGAATGCCCTGGAGTAAAAGTCCTTAGCTGGAACGATCAACATAATATAATAACATTTAAACATAACCGAACGATTGATAACATGTCTTTGAATCATTTCGCTCAAATTAAACAGTAGGGAACGAAACGAAAAGGCAAAACTGTTATAAACATTTCGATTTCGACTGCCACCAATTTGGATTTTAAACGGTTTTAATTTAGCATAAGAAATTCTGCGTTTCCGAATTCGTTCTCTCGAAATTCCTCGGGCGAAGAGTTTTTTTCTAAATGTAGGTTGTCTGTGTATTTCCTGAGGGTGTTTTGAAATGAGTTAGTTTCGTGCTCTCATATTGTAGAATAACAAAAATCTAAAACATCGTTTTTTCATAACTTAACTTAATTAGTAAGTAGTCGTAGTAATAGGTAGTCGTTCTTGACCACTTGTGGGACCAACTACTATCTCGGTACCATATTAAAATCACAACAAGTTTATATTAATGAAATCCTTGATATACTATAGACTATTTGTACGATACATCGTTTGCTATCATCATAGATAAATTATTTAGTTACATAATTATTTGACGTTAATTTGTTATGAACTAAATTTTCCGGTCTGGCTGGCTTTGGATTTGGCTTAATTTAGGCATTATAAAAGGACTTTATCTTCCGATAAGAGAATGGTCACGCACTTTTATCATCATGTCTGTCTAAAACGTTATATCGTAATAATATATAATCCATTTATTAATATATTATTTGGAAATTGATTCTTTTTAGATTTCACAATTAAATTTTCTTCGAGAATATTTAATACAATATCTTATATAGATTTCTTACTTTAGTTTCACAAAAAAGAACAAACAGTTATCTTGTATGATGCAGTAATATGTTACTGAAACTAGAAACATGATAATTAGACCGAGGCTTCTTTTTATGGCATATAGATCCACTAAGAAGGCATTTTCCGAAATTCCTACGGGATCAGAAAATATCTGGAAATCAGACAGACTGGACGAAGTCAGACAGACTGTAGTCTTGTATTTAATTTTTGTCTTTATTTCCCAGCGACAGTAAAATGCATTCAAAACCAGAATTATTATGGAGAATTCAACAGTCCAACGAAACCCATCTTGCACAGTATGGATTGAAAAATAGAAGCTCTCATACTGTAATTATTTTTACTGGCTGCCGAGAGCATATTGTAATTAAAACTGAGCTCCTTACCTGACAAGGTGAGTGAACTCACTTTTATTTTTTATCAAAGAGGTTATGGTATATTTATTAACGTTATACAAATCGCTACTCTTTATATTTTAGGATTTATACTTTGCCGTATTACGGCGAGGTTAAGCTGGTTTACAATTTCTGCTAAACACATATGCTCTGAATTAATTTCAAATGTCATCTTGCAAAGCTTTTCGTATACTGGGTGTAAAAAGAAAACTTTGTTCTTTTAATACCTCGTATTCTTTGTAACATCACGATAATTTTTTCCTATGGAAGCAACCACGGGTTTCCAAGATATTGAGGTCCAAAGTTACATGAATATCAGCATTTTTTTTTAAATAAATCCATCTGGAAATAGTTAACAAACATTTTTATAAAGACACCCTATTAATATTTAAAAATGGTTGTTTTTAGGTACATTTGTCAATCGAATACATTGCTTGCAATAAAAAAAAATTCGTTTCCCAGAGTTGGTTCCATAGAAAAAAATGATCGTTACGTTACAAAGAATACCAGGTATTAAAATAACAACGTTGTCTTTTCAGACCCTGTATGTACCTATACAGGGTGTTTGTGACAGCCAGGTAAATATTGACACCATGACTTCAGACCATGATTCTAAGGCGGAAAACACTGAAAATTTTCGCAGGAAAATTCCAAATTTTCCGATTTTTTTTCGTATTTTCAAGAAAAAAAAAATTTGTTCGTTTAATTAGGCCTTAAATAATGACTTAAAAATAAAATTTTAAGCAAAAGATAATTTAAAAAAAAGTTGCCCCTAAAGAAGTTCAATAACTGATCAACCCTAATGGGGAGCCCAGGTGATCCAAAAAACAGCAATGTGTCACATAATCTATACTAATATTATTAATATTATAAAGCTGAAGAGTTTGTTTGTTTGTTTGTTTGTTTGAACGCGCTAATCTCAGGAACTACTGGTCTGATTTGAAAAATTCTTTCAGTGTTAGATAGCCCATTTACCAAGGAAGGCTACAGTCTATACAACAACCTGCCCGGCTTCGCACGGGTACAACGCCCCCTCACGCGGACGAAGTCGTGGGCGGCTGCTAGTAACTAATAAAGCCCATTTAATTAGTCACAGCATCGCCCGCTACAATTGGCGCGGAGAGCAAATATTACTGACAATCAAATCAAAAATACCACTGCGAGTAATAACACTGTCGTATAACTTAATACAATGGTACTTATTCAGCATTTCAGTATTTGCCTGGCTGTCACCCACACCCTGTATATACTAGTATATATAACAAAATTACTTTTACAACCAAACCTAACCCATCGTATCACTCGTATACAAATTCTGACAATTCCATCCATTACGCTGCCTTTATTCTTCAAAGGAAATTCAACCCTACTTTTACTCCAAGAAAGCGTTTACCATTGTTTAGTTAGACAATTACCAGCAAAACATAAGCCGTCAGTAGGTAGTCGGTTGAAAAATCTTCATAGCCGCCGGTAAGATGCTGAGGAGGTTCTTTAATGAATTTATAATTTGCGCCGTCCGGCCACAATTAGACTCCCGCATAGCCCGGGGAACGAATTTAAATGTTAAATCAGCCGTCATTGACGGGAACAGCCCACTGGCCGTTATGGTTTTTTGAATTGGAACCTTAAAATTATGGTGCTATCAATGCGAGCGTGGATCGAGGCGTTTTTCGAAGATGGTGCGATTTCCGATAGCGAAACTAGCTGCAAGACCTTATGCCGTTGCCATAGACAACTGGATTGCTTGGTTCCGTGCAGAATCTTGAACTGTACATAGATTGCGCCTGCATTATCATTTGGGTGGATGATGCATAACTCAGTTTAATCTAGAATAAGATCGCTGCTACAGTACATTTTTATGGAAAGCGCGTAAATCTCAATTGTTGATCTATTGTAGCATAAAATGTGTGCGAGTATTCAACCGCTAATTAAGTACATGGGATATAAATACCAGAACCGAGGATATAAATACTAGAAGTGAGTAAGTATTTATTTTCAACATCAATTACCTGTGTGTAACCAGCAATATATGAGTGTTCATAAATATAGTGTGATAAAATAGCTATATACACACGCCTTTGTTCCTGAAAATGGAGTAGCGAGAATTGCAGCCATGTTTAGTATACCAGAGTCAGATGTCAAAGAACAGTGATAAGTTGCTAGGTCATCGCCTGAAAGAACGCCCCTTAATTTCTTACGCGTATCTTATGAAATGATGAAAGGCGATACAGCGGATGTACTCTAGTGTAGCCCACATCGGCAAGGACAAGGGCTAAAACCGTGATTTACATATAAAGTCCATATCAGCAATCAGGACCAGGGTTTAAACGTTCTGAAACTCCAGGCTAAAACAGGTAGCTCAAAAATTTACATAGCCAATAACTTGAGATAGCGTGCCGGAATGTGCGCCGGCGGCCCGGATGGGGACCGAATTAAATGGAACCTGTACGGGTGAAATGATCGCGTAATGGCAGAAGCTGTGTACGTTGTATGGTATGATGATGGCGTGCGCAATGTGCTCTGCAGATGATAATATTAGGCCTTGAAATGAGAAATTTTGGTAAAACTCAGCGAAAGATTTAAAAACCTGATTAGCACAAATGGTGGACTATGTAGAGTAGGACTGATAGTCCCGATATCCTACTAATCAAATAAATGTGAAAGTTTGTGAAGCTAAATTGTGTGTGTGTATGTGTGTGTGGGTGTGTGTGTGTATTTGTTACTCTCTCACGTAATTATTTCTGAACGGATTTAGATGAAACTTGCCAGCTTACCATATAGCTTTACACATCAAAATAACAATAAAGTTCATAAAGCCTCGGGTGGCCGCTAGTTATCATGCATCCATACATACATACATACATAATCACGCCTTTATACCTTACGGGGTAGGCAGTGCACCAAGAGCCGATAGAACCAAATGGTGCCTCTTCTGACCAATTTTGAGGGTATAGTTGAGATGTACAAGTTTGGTTAGTAGTGACAGGTGGTCAGCCCATCGCCTACAAAACACCAAGACCCTCTTGTCCCTCTACTGACTTGTACAGTATCATGCATCCATGCCAGGTGGAATATGTTTAAAAATGGTTAATATTACGAGATAAGATATGAAACAATTACTTTTATTGTATCGATCTAGAATCCATTTCAGCAGATTTTTTTTCTGTTTGCTTGTATTACTCGTATGTTGTGTAGTATGCTAAAAATTGTTTTTCTTTTTTGCTTCTTTCTTGGCTTGGTTTAAAATTAAATTCAAAAACATAACTTTTTTGCAGGTGTTTGTTTATCTCTATATAAGTTGTTATTTGTTTATAAATAGTGTAAAAACATAACGAAGTGCGAGTTGAATATGTGTTGTGTAAGGTTTCGTAATAGCCCGTCGTTTTGGAGCAGTCGAAGTACTCGTAGACAACAGCATATACGAGTATAACAGCCTATGCCAGACATACTACTACAAGGCTACTGCCATAGGGGAGTTTTGCCAATAGTCACCAACCTGTTCCAATTAATAATATTATTTTCAGTCAGTGCTTAATGTAATATTAAGCATACCTATCTTCATACTTCACAGTCTGTTTTTATATTAGTTTTAATGCTTTATAGTCGCTAGTTAGGTCCCCGGGGATTTTCTATGCTTTGTTATGCATTTTTCTGGACGCCTCGGTTGATTCTGGCTCACAGAAGTTGCAGAGGCGGAATGAGTGGTGGGCCAATACCGGTACCAAGCGGTTTAGTGAATGCGCAGTTTGTTTTTCAGACTATGTTGTCAAAGCAGTAGGCGCTGCTACCCATCTCCCGGAAACCATTAATCCACGAGCAGTCATGGGGTCGTGCTGCTATTCTACCAATAAAACAAAACATTTTACTTGTTACTTTAGCTGGATAAGTAGGGATCCTGCAGCTCTACCTTATGTAAAATATTACGGACGGGTATGGATAATTATCTTGACAATTTGATAAAGGAACCCTAATTATATTATTATCCGTCAACGATAAACTGAGTTTCTCTGTAAGTATTTATTGATAACTGAAAATCATAATTGAATTCGCAAATCTAATCTTATCTTACTACTTACATAATATATGCCACCTGTGGGGCTTGGATAAATAATTGCATTCAGTTTTACTCGTACTTGATGCTAGAATTTTTATTTCGTATTTTTATAATAATAAAAATTATTCAGCAGGCCTTAGGTGAAATAACCAATTCACCTTTCCACATTTTATCCTTATATCATTCCGTCCAACTAAAGTATCATATTTATAACATTTCTGTATGGGGTATATTAACAAATATTAATATGCTGCACAAACACCCGTGGCATCCTCACGAATATAACTAAAGAATCTTGAAAACCAACAAAATATTACTAAGGCAAATATGACACACACATAGACACGGCTGTGTTCCCGAAGTAGGTAGCCAGAACTGTAGGATCATAAAGGTGATACCAGAGCCACGTTTAGTATAGCGAAGACAGATGTAAATAATCAGTGATTAGTTGCTAGCTTATCTCCTGAGAGAATGCCTAAGTTTCTTAGTATGTCCTTAGTTGTCTCTTACAACATACACGAAAGGAAAACTATATATATAGGTATATTCACACATTACACAACACATTAACCTAGTCCCACACTAAGATCCCTAAGGGATTGTCGTGTCGTGGGTACTAAGCAACGGTATATAAATACATAGATAAGTATAGAAACGTCCATGACTCGAAAACAAACATCGATATTCATCATACCAATGTTTGCACCAATCGGTCGTCAATAACTAACTAAGGAGGCTAAGGTAAATAAAGTTAACGTAATCAATAGGTTTTGATCGTTAACAGTCAATGAAGTCATCGTATGTTCGACCAATATAGTTCAAAGGAATGCCATAGTGGCTTATTCCAAACATGTCATAAAGGTATATCTTCGATATTTTTTTGGTTCATGTCACATCGATGTTAAACCACATGTCGTTTGTCCAATGAACGTGTCATAAAATAAAGATTTATCTGTATTGACATAAAAAAGACGTCCAGGAAGAGTATTCTGTAAGCTGGTTTTAAATTGTGGTAAGTTTAAAATTATTACATTCCTCATTTTATCCATTATGTACACAAAATTTTACATGTAAAAGTTTGTGGCGTTACATCACCATTTAGATACTTAGATGCCCAACCACCCATTTAACACCTTTTTTTTTGTAATGATAAACTGATGATAGCCTGAAGGGCTATGTCATCTTCACCGGGCTACTTGGTGTGCGCTGAAGGCGCACAACCGAATGGTTTAAACCTACGCGACCAGTGCACCCCAGATACGGCTGGGGCTTTGTCGCTTAGGGGACTAAACAAAGGTTTGTATGACTATTTATAGAATGGCTGGTAGGGTCGATGCCCAGCAGCGTCCTACTTTCGACTCTACCTACTAAGGGTTCCTGGAAAATCCCGCCGCTAAAGAACCCTCGAAACAACTGCGGTGGGGCTGTGTTGGCCAAACGAGTCAGATCAGGGCTGCCTACTTTGGTCAGTCACCTGTCTGGTGTGTGTTGCATCTATGAGAGGTTGGCGGCGTCCCCTCCGACGGGGGCGCCGCATACTGGTTGCACTTGACGCGGGAGCTGGAGTTAAACTGGCCAGATACGCCGTAATGGCGTCGTCGTCGTCCGCGAGTACATCTTGGGGACGTCGTCTCTGTCCCGTCGAGTGGTAGTGATGGGGTTGGTATGTAATGGCTTTCACAACCAGCGGGTTGGTGTGATGGGATAGGCGGTCAAAGAAGCGACGTGAAGCATCCTTCACGTATGTACGAGGAGAGGCGGCTTGCGAAGAACCGCGCCCGATTAGACACTATCTTGAAGTGAGCCTTGAACGTAAGTTTACGATCATGGGTCACACCAAGGTATTTGTACGTCTCTACCCAGGGGATAGAGCGGTCAAATAGCCTAATGTCTGAGACCGACTGGCGTCGGCCCGGGGTGTACGGGTCTGGGCGAGTCCGACTAAAGAGCATTGCTGCGCTTTTGTCGGGGTTGACCTCGATACGCCAACGCCGGAACCATGAGCCTAAGGTGGTGACGGCTTTTTGCAGGGTTTCATTTAACACCTTTGATTTTGAGGTAACTTACTTGACTTATGTTCTTGTGTCCCCTAGATGGGGCAAAGACTCCAAACTCTCTCTTTTGGGCTCCTCTGATTTTAAATTAATCTATAATAAATAAATAAATAAAAAATTAAACTACTCTAGTCTACTAGAAAAAGCAATTAGGTCACAGGTTTAAAAAGTTTAGGTGTCACAATTCGTATCAAGATCAATAGGTACTTTTTTCTTATTGATCATAGGTTTTGTCAAAATTACCAACCTACCAGCCACATTTTTGGTTATTGAGTTTGGATTAAAATTAAGATTGAATTCTAAAATAGTCCGTAATTTGTCGGCGTCATGTCACGGAGCCGCAGATTAGGCCCTTGTTTGAGTTCAAGCCGGCTTTGATTATGATGTTTTTTATTTTTTTTTCCATCGAGATTAGGGATGAATAAAACTGGGTATTCTATAACTTAGCTAGTCTAATGATATCAAAAATAATTCTCAATAGAGTTATTGTCTAAATAAAAATACACCCAATTAAATTTTTTGTGAATGTCCATCTATCTACTCTATGGTCTTGTTAATGTTTATTTATTTATATTAGGATATGTCACTACATAATAAAAAAATCGCAAGTTTTACACCGACCTCTTGTTAAATAAATAAAAAATAACTTTTATAAACACAATTTTGCAATACGCGTTTTCGTTATAATTTCTTTCGTACCTTGCTCATTGCTTTGGAGTTTTAAAATCTCCAATCCGACATTAACGACTCCACGTGACATGATTGTCGGCCGGTACACTATGACGTTATGTCCCGACACAAATTGAGTGGAAATTAATTATTTTAAATCCCCACCCGAAGGGGATAAGCCGCTTAGTGTCTGTCCGTAACGTACAGGAAACAGGCCGATTTTAAATATCATTTTTGATGTGGTTAAATTTCGTTTGGGCTGGCATAGGTGGCGCAGGAAACTTAAGGGCCGATTTACGCTTAAATATCATTTCCCTTGCGATTTTAAGGTTGAATTTTGAATACGTTGCATAGTATAGTATATGTATTATAGATTTAGATTTAATAATTACATATTATTTATGTATATTGCCTGTACTCTCTTTGTCTCAAAACACACTACAAAAATAATAAAGTTCTTGCATCCTTCACTGTACTGCATCTACATATTTAAAGTATAAAAATAACAATTTAAACTAAGCCATTTTTACTAGAACATACTTCTAGATAACTTAAATCATAGAAAACTAAATAACTTTAAAGGATAGTAAATTTACCTATTTATGACAAGCATTAATTTCAAAGTGGCTTGATAGCTTTAATTAACAAAGTTTTACCTACACCATCTACGATCTACGAAATTTAATTCAATCTTCGATCTAAGATATCCAAAGATTTCAAAACAAAATTATTAAATTTTTAAGTTATTTCTTTAAGTTACAACCAACCAGTTTATATTTTTAAATATACATTAAAAACGAACATAAAGTCAGTTCTACCACCACCATAAAGCACGAAAGCTAACAATACACCGCTTTCCGGTAAGGCACGCGGGAGGCCGGGCTTAAGGCCCCGCCTCCGCCACGCCTCACTCCGGTAGTGTACGCGCTACTTTATGAGATTCGAGTATGGGTATGTTCCTTTATACTTTTGTGATTCTGAGATCAATTGGTGTATTGTTTTGTTTTTACCTAATATGTTTACTAATATTTTATTAATATAAATTTATAATTACAACATACACTAGGTACACTACAGCACTACAAATGTAATCTAGCGGGAATTGGCATCTTTGCCGACTCTACATTTTCGGGGAAAATCATATTTTTATTTTGAAAATGAAATTGAAAATATGAACAAATATCATCAGCTACCATTTCATGAATAAGAAGTACATTTAAGAGAGGCTGAATTAATTTGAAATCATAATCTACATTTTGTATGCAAACCTCAAAAATGCAGGGGATATGTTTTTTGAGAATATATCTTTTGATTCGTAATCGCAACAGAACAATTAACTGTGCACATAATTTAGGTCACGCTGTCACAGCAGCCCTATGAAAAAAAATTGCAGCACTTACTATTTTACTAGTACTAGTATTAAAAAGATAATTAGCTAGTATAAATAAAAGGCTAAAGAAAGCCAGTACTAATAAAGTGCAGTATTACTTCGACAGGTGCGTTTAGGTCGTCGACATTTCTGTATCGTATGTCTAACCGCGTATAACTTAAAGTGAACAGTACCTCAAAATGTTAAGGTTCATGTTAGATTGGTAGAACATTTTTCAGTGAAGACGTTTTTATTTTGGTCCCTTTGTTATACTCGTATGACGTATGAAGCCTTAATGTTTAATAATAGGTAAAATTTTCATGATAGGTATATTTTAGTTGAGCAGTGATAGAATCTTAAACGATTTGTATAGTACCTATACTAGAAGCTAATTATATAAAATACAAATAAACCAATAAACACGTAGATATTGATGCACCAATATGTACCATGCTAATCAAAACTATTATAAAGTCATAAATACCTATCTATTTCTAAATCATCATCTTCCTGCCCAAATTCCATTTATTAGGGGTGGGCGCAATATGTAGGTTTTCTTCTTTCATTCATCCCTATCATCCGTCATCTCGTTACTCACTCCCAGTGCACGCATAATAATATGTATCCTCTCTCACACAGTGCATCTATCGATTCTAATAATTGTGTACAAGAATGATTGCTAAGGGTTCCTGTAAAAATCCTCTGTATTGCATAAAGTCTATCCTGTACGAGTAGGAGTCACGGGAAATGGCTAGTAATCTATCATAAAAAAAAACTGTTACAAAACTCATTCAAACCTTTCTTAACGATATCAATTGTACGAGTATCTGTGTATCTGTGCAAAACAAAATCTAAAATTTAGACTTCTATAGGTATGTAATTAAATTTAAAAATAAATTTCGCGTTAGATAAAATGGAAATTAAGTAAAGTTTTTGAATTTGACGTGCTTCATATTACCACATTTTTAAATCGTAAACTTTTCAATAAAATTTAATAAATAAAGCTTTCATTAGCTTACACATTATGCCCCAAAATCCCGTTATTTATCTAACTCGAGCTAAATGAGTCGTCTGCGTCGCTCAGTCGGGTAAAAAAACATCCATATCTAAAAATATGGCATATCAAAAAAGCTCTCAGAAACAGGTGAGACTCAGGTGCGCCTGCGCAGCGCGCCGTTCGCTGATGGACTAAGGCGGCGCAGGTGCCGCCTCTGGAGGGGAGCACCTTACTATACACCTTACAAAATTACCGTTCACACGCCACTACAACCTTAATAGAACCAACTAAGCCTCAAATTGCAGTAAAATGTTAGGAGGCTAACGTTGTAGGGCTTTACTCCTCTCCTTTTTATCGAACAAAAAATGAACTGTAAACGCGATCACGGCCGCTACTAAGGTCAATGTTAGCGCTTCCTTCAGTGCATGTTTAGAGAAGAGCGCGCGCGCATCCTGCCTTGCGCAGTGCAGTACCGCCCTAACCGTAATGTACCATACAAAATATTAGACGCGATATTATTTTCCTCTAAGTTTTGGACCAATTAAAATTAAAAATTAACAGTGCACGAATGAGACATTATCTGGTGGACCGATAGGAACGTGATTAATCCGCTCGGACGTTTCACCGGGCGATCGATCACGGGCCCAGCCGATATTCGTTGGGGACATCACCGCTCGATAATCGGAACGACGTCCCTGCTTTTTTAGCTATAATTTATTTATCCTCATTAACTGTGATGGACGAGAGCGGTCACATTCTCGGTGATTACTCATTTACGAGCTAAGGAACTGTGGGTGTATATTCTGTTGAGAACTTAAGTGACGATGGAGACTTTGGTGCTGATTCCCCAAGAGTTGAGCTTGGCGTTGAGACCTGGAGGAGCTAGGGGACGGGAAGCTTCGGTCAGCGTGTGGTCTTCGACGGAGATATCGAGGGGCAGCCTGCTCTACCCCTTCCAAGGCACGATAAGAATTGACAAACTGCACGTGTACTCATATGTACCGGACCATGACGTGAGTACTTGTTTATTTACATGATTATGGTTTTTTCATTGACAATTTTTTGTATCTTGTATAGGAAGAAAACAAATGAACCTATTAATTTGATTATTTATATGAGTTGTGTTTATTCTGTCAAAATGTAGATTTCATGGACAAATATTTCGTTTGACATTGATTCTGATTATATATGATTGATCCTGTGTTCATTTAATTGATTCATTGATTTAATTTTTGCATAAGTAGTCTGCTTTTTTAATACTTATAGTAAACTGGGCCGCTAGATGAAATCTCTCATTATAAATTAATATTCTACTGATACTCTTTGCATCAATTTCTATACAAAAAAATACGATTATATACACTAATTCTATAATTCCTGAAATCATTTAACTTTTAAGGATCTACCACTGTTCATCATTTTTACAAAGTAAATAAAACATAATTTAATGACATTATATAATCACGACCTTAATATTTGAAACTACGTGATTTTTATGTCACTTTGCATATTCATCTGCGATTAAGAATCGTTTATTTGTGTGAATAATGAATTATTTAAAATAAATTAAAATAATATACGCCGCGAAGTTAGATTCGGTAATAACTCATTTGTCATAATAGTCACTTGATTTTCAGTCTCTGGTTGTGAGCCCAGGATAACCCCTGGTGCCAGTTTCACCAAGCTTTGTCATGTCAACGAACTTACGGTTAAGTTTGACATTAATTTAATTGTTATCAATAATCAGTGACAAACTTTAATTATTTTATTGGAAACAAATGTTTTTTCAGCACAAGCCTAGTTAGTAACTTTAATCTCTTAACAGGAATCAGTAAATAATTTTATTTAATTATTGTTAAATTTCAAGCACTAACTTTATAATTAACTTAAATTTTATTCATTATTCAGTGAAAAGGAAACTTGCTTAGAATTTAGGTTACAAGATAATAAATATTTTTACCCCATGGATCTCTACCTTTATCTTTCTCAAAATTTCTTAATGGTTAATGCATATTTTGCTCGTGAGCTATGTTTTTGCGTTTATCTAAAAAACATGTGTTTTTATAAGTAGTGTCATAAACGTAGTTACTCGTAGTTAGACAGGAAAAATTAAGAAGAAAATGAGAGTTTTTTGAAAGATGCTGGACTCGTCACTCCTAAAGCTCCTTGATCTAGAAATGTTGTCACGTAGTCTTTTGGTAAGACAAGAAGGAACTTATTCATTTTGTGGTTACTGCACGTTCCACAAAGCAAATATAAGTATAAAATAAAGGTTTGGACTTGTTAGATAACCGCAATCTAGGGTTGACTGCACTTTGAATTTAATAAGGAAATAAAATTATGTGTTGGCATTGTTTCATAATTTTATTCTTAAATAAATTCTACTGTGTTTCTATTTCTGATATATTAAATGATTTTCAAAAAGTAGTTTCAAATCTCATGCAATTTTGTTTACTTTTTAAATAGAAATAAAATAGAGTTATTATATACAGTCAGATAACTTTGTTTTATAAGAATCAAATAAACATACATACCTAGTAGTTAAAAACCTAAAAAAAAAAACTAAACTTACGTATTTTATTGTGACAGTTTTTCTTAGCATTTTGGGCATCATTCAAGATTTGAAACCAAAGCTGGACCGCAGCAAAAAAAAACGCTCATTATTTCACGATAATGGTAACCCTACATAAAATCGATACCTGATCTCTCACGTACACCCTCGGTTAGATGCTGCTTCTTACTGGAAATCAATAAAAACTGTAATAATAACCACAGAATTGTGTGCCTTCCGTAAAATGGGAACTAACCAGGGTGAATGAATCAAGTTTGCGTTGGTAGATCTGTTTTTGAAAAAGAAAGACAAATGAAAATAATAGTTTTTCACAAAAGCACTGATAATAGGTACAATTCTCATTTATTTACATACGAGTATACCTACTTTGGCCACTTGGTGCCGGCAGAGTAGAATTCGTACCATCCCATGTCTGCCCGTGGGTATCGTACGAGGCGATTAAGGGTTTCCGGGAGGTGGGCAGCAGCGCCTCCCGTGTTGACAACATAGTCCAAAATACAAACTGCGGTCACCAACCCAGCGTGCCCAGCGTGGTGACTTTGGGCAAATACCCCCCATGGCAGTCTTGTGGCGTGCCCTGGGGGAAGCCAACGTCCAGCAGTGGACTGCAATAGGCTGATGATGATGATACCTACTTTTAGGTAATCTTATGAGTAACTTTTCTTAAAATAGCGTCTAAATAAAATAGAAATAAAAACCTTACTCTTATGGCAAATACCAATTTAGTTAATTGCTTTTGCTACTAGAATACTACGTACGAGTATAAGTCGATCCACGCGTGAAATGTTTTTTAATTGCTTTGCTGTTTAAGTGTTATTGAAACAGTTGGTACTCTACTAAAACATTTATGGTTTAGGTACCTTACATTACTATACACACATGACTATGTTCCCGAAATGGGGTAGCCAGAACTTCAAGATCATAAGGGAAATCCCACATCTACCTTTAACAGTGCGGGAACAGATGTGATGTAATACTAGGAACATTTCCATTTAATGTTGCACAGCGAAATATGTTAGTGATAACCCCAATTTTTTTCATGCTTCCTTGTTCAATTTTATGAAATTATCTTCTTAAAATATATTATTACTAGCAATTCATATAAGGTGCTTGTTTTAAACAACACTTGATTTAAAATGTAATGTATGACCATAGGTTAATTTAATCAATTTGTTGCCGAAATAGCACATGCTTATTACCCATTGTAAGGTAGTTAGAATGCATGAAAGAATAAAGATAGAATGTAACACTGATTGCAATGCAATTTGGAACTTCACTAATGATGAAAATCGAATCCACGACATATACTTAGGTATACCTGCTTTTCTTACGAATTTCCATTGATTCCATAACTACCTGCTTATTTTTCTCGCTTGATTCTTTTTCCGAAAACATTTTCTGTTTTATGTTCTACCATGTACGTACCTACATTTAATCTAATTTTATATATAATGACCAGTTGATTATTCTATTAACCTAAATGAGCCAATTTATATACTGCTCAATAAACTTTAGTTTATTAGTCAAATAACGCATTTGTCGCGGCCCTAAAGCAATTTTCTCAGCACCGAAAACATTATTAATTAAATTTATGAGGAGCACATCCGCAACATGCATGTCAGTTACTTCGACAGTTACACGAAGCAAATACAAATGATTGATCATATCGATCAATAAATAAATATTCACACACTTCAAAATACATTTACCTAGTCCCACACCAAGATCCCTGAGATCTTGTATCGTAGGTACTAAGCAACGGTATATAAATACATAGATAAGTAAAGAAACATCTATGACTCGGAAACAAACATCGATATTCTACCGGGATTCGAACCCAGGGCCACTACCAACTACACCAATCGGTCGTCAGATCAATGTAGCTTTACTAACAACAATATACCAAAAAAATATAATACCAACTTATTTCTCTCTATTTCCTTACTCTGATAGATATAGGACAGAAATTTGGCGTAGCAGCAACGGCTTTACGTGCTTTCGAGGCACGATGAGCCAAATGTATGTCATTTGGTCATTTTTATCCATACATAAATAAATACTATAAAATTAACCAATGGCTCATTAAGTAGTATTGCGTCAGCTTGTCTACTAACTTGCTTTCAACCCTTCCTCTGACATCTTTGCAACGTGACACCAAGTTCTACCGTTAATTTCAACAATTTTTAAACGGGATATGACAGTACTAATATATATAGAATATGTGTCAAAATTATACATACTCGTACAAGTTTAGCTAAAACAACGTTTTTAATGATAACACGGCTCCTTTTCATACTTGCATAATGGACAGTTCTTTTAACTTCGCCGGGTAATTATTCACGATATAACACCTTAAGCGATAGAAACCGGAAGCGATGGTGTATATTTATAATACTTCGGCTGAGCTATCGTCCGAATACTTTCACCGCGCCCGAGCGAACCCGGCTGCGATGTATATGTATTTAGATGCAATTGTTTTGGGCCCTTCTCTTAATGAGGTATTTGACACTTAGACGACTAGACGAGCAAAATACAAATATTAGCTATGTATGTAAAGTTTTATAAAATGTCAGGTTCAGGTTTGCAGCTATTTAGATTCAACTTTTTGAAATAGCATAATTAGTGAAGAACTTGGCTCTGTACTAATATTTATGTAGGTACCTATATAGATGAATGGCAATGAATAAATTTTATCATACCTATTAAGTGCAGGTTTAATAACAAATAACTGCTAGTTTGGGCATTGCTTATCATATAACGTTCTATGTCGAACTCAATTTGTCTTAATACTTGATAGCAATTAATTGCCCGAGTACCAATTTGTACTGATTTATGTGTTGTTTCCCACACAATATATTAGCGTATTATCTAATTGCGATAAAAAATGTTTTCTATAATATAGGCAGCAATAGTTAAGCCCACTCTTATTACGGCCTATTGTGTGATCACTTTGATCTATAGTGTTATAATATACTTTAACTAATAATATGCTTAAATATTTTTATGTGATACTAACATATATTTAAATTAACACCATATGGATCTGTAGTTGTCCAAAATAAAAGATTTTTATTTTTTATTTATTTTCTTAAATACTGAGTACACCACCAGCCCATTTATATAGTCCGATCTTAACTAAGCTTCTTAAAAAAGTAACTAAATTTCTACATATATAAATACACACATATAATCACGCCTTTATCACTTACGGGGTAGGCAGAGCAACAAGGGCCAATAGAACCATATGGTGCCACTTCTGACCAATTTTGAGGGTATAGTTGAGATGTACAAGTTCGGTTAGTAGTGACAAGTGGTCAGCCCATCGCCTACAAAACACCAAGACCCTCTTGTCCCTCTACTGACTTGTACAGTATTAAATTTTTAAGGTATATTAAAATAGTTATGTTTGTAGATTTGTTTTTCTTGTTTGGTGAAAAAATATCTTACAGATATAAGCGAACCATTGCACATATTACTTTTAAATTTTATTTGTAGTTAATTTATTCGTATACAATAAAAATAAGACTAAGCTACCATTCATATCTCTACATACAGCCACCTATAGCGATAAAAATCAAACAACCTAGTCTTGCCATACAAAAAGATACCATAGAATAGATTTCCGTCAATCACATAACTTCAAGTAGCCATATTCATTAAGATCCACGATCCTTAGATATAAACGGTCAAAAAAGTACATTCCTTTCGTATACGTCAGAACACGCGCTGTACTCTCTTAAAAAGCAAAAAAAAAACTAACGAATACCGTCGATCAACAAAGTGTTTACACTTAAGACCAGTCATGAAACTAATATATATATACCTATATATATAGTTATATAGCTAATGCGGGGCTTTACTGCAATACATCACATCTCCTTCCGTATGTCGCAAGATTCGACTGAGTAACTAGGGCATTCTCTCAGGCGAAAAGCTAGTAACTTGTCACTGTCATTAACACCTGTGGTATCTCCTTTATGATCCTGATGATATAAAATTGATAAAATTGAATAATGCAAGTACAATGCTATGCTATGTATTTATTTATTAACGGTTAAAATGTATATCAGTAAGAATTCGACTATATTTATGTAACACGGGGTTACATAACAATTTTATACTGTTCGAAAAACGAAATACTAATCAGCCAGTAACTTTACATCTAGTAGCCTTTGTGACGGCGCACGCGCCGCTCCGTTCATTATAAGCCGCTACTTGCCGAACAAGAGTCTAATTACGATTGTTCGAACTTCGAGTATTTTGACAAGCGCCATTTGTAAACTATTTTATAGGAGCTGAAGCGAAATATTCGGTAATTTATTACAAGAATTTCTGGATCATTACACCAGTAATATTGGCTGTATTAATCAGTGCTGTAATTAAAGTTGTTAGGAAGGTATTTATTAGGCTTTGTTAACGGGTAGTTTGAATGCAATTTTGAAGAGCGATAGCGCCTATAACTTTACTAATGGGCATTGTTAAATCCTTGTGCATCTCAAAAGAGACATCTTGAACACTTTGGTTACCATCCTACATAAAATCTGGATATTCCGAATTCAGATCCTATATTTTAGCCAAAGCGCTTTCTAGCTCCATATTATGCGGAATTTTCCTCAAGGATTATCGGCTGAAAATAGGCAGTCGCCATTTTATTTTACCTAAACCCTGTTTCATCATAGTTTTTTCTGCTTTGGTGGTTAAATGATACTGCCTAACATCTAGTACTATCACACTATGCCCACTTAATGGCGAAAACGAAGCTTCTAATACGAGATCATTCGATTTCACCACATTCAACCCTGGCAATGCTCTTATCTCTGCAATAAACTCGCATACTTAATAAATACTTAATTACTTAATGACTATGGTTCCGTACTCTATTACAGCAAGAAGAGCACGCGCAGTCAATGTACTCATTATTACTTCATTTTTGTCATAGAGACTCAGAGTTACCGAGTCTATGTGAATGTCATTGTCTAGGTTTTCACACGTTTTGCCTGCTTATTCTCTATAGTTTTATGGTAGAAGACTCGTGTCGATTTTAGTTCCTAAAATAAAACAAGTGTATCGTTGTTTTAAGCGAAAATATATTTAGCTTTCTAGTCCTAATTTATTACATTTCAATGACAAAATGAAGTCATTTGGATATAATACTACATGGCTTGTATCTACTGATTGGCTAAAGCTTCGTTTGATAGTCAGTAGGGTAGATAGAAGGTATACTATCCGCACGTAAAGTTCAGTTTACTAAAAACCTTTTCTGTTTCGAACTATAGTATATTGTACGTGACGTAAGCCATTTCTTATCGACAAGTTTTACGAAGATTCAAATTCCATCGATAATAAAAAAGGGGTAATATTATTTTACTTTAAAATATGGTATATGTACTTGGATATGTGCTTTTATACTGGCGTAACCATATGAGTTTAATAGCAATGTAGGCATTTTTATCATGCTCATTTACTTATTTTAATTTCTCCTAAGTTGAGATCTACAACTTGGAGCTCTATCTACTCACAGTACTAATGTAACAGTGGATGTTAAACACTAATGTCCTAATGGGTCAAAGTTCATCTACACCGATTACCAATCATCTTTCTCAATAAGAAGTTCACTATCATAACATTCATAACACACGTTCATCGCCCGATTATCACTTCCGACAAATCGACATTAATACACAATAAAAAAAAAAACTTTTTCCATACAACTTCAGCGAACAATGTGGAAAAACTCGTGTGACGCAATACATTATGTCTAGGGTGAAACACCCAATTATCTCATACGGATTGAGTAAACTTTCGCTTTTGTCTTGGAACAATCGCGCTCTCTTTTAGTGTGGTAATGTTGTACTTTTTACCTCAGTGCAGTTTGTAGGTAATGTGCAGGCATATGACCCTGTATTTACATAACGGGTTCTATGACTCCTAATAAAAAATATACATTGTCCGTCACACATTGCATTACTATATCAAGATGGTAAATAGCTTCTATCACTGTACGGACGTTGTATTGTAATGGCGGGAGGTCCTCGATTCATTTCTGCCAGGATGTATGGACATGGCTAGGAAGCTGCGGAGGGAGTAGAGAGGCGTTTGCCTATCATTGGGACACATCAGTGAAACACCTTATGGCTACATAAACCCGCATGATAAGTTGGCTTAAATGTGGTACCATAAATTCTCTCCAAATCCCACGGTCAATCAACTATTATACTAAAACCAGCACTGCCATGTAAATTGCTCTAAATTCCGAAGAATGTTTTCATTATAAATAGAAATCATCAAAAATTCGTTCAAGTCGTATATGTAACTGCAAACATAACTAGTCACTATCAGACTAAAGACTCCAATAAAAATGAAAGTGTAAAAAAAAACTAAACTCCATCAGCAATCAGATAAAATAGCCAGTCCAATCAACAGATACAGATTTAAGTAAATAAGTAACACTACAATTCAGGCAGATTCATTTCTCTATATTCCTTATGACGTAACCTTTCATATAACATTGAAGAATGATAAGCTCATGAATAGATAAATAAATTTCACATCAGTTGTTTTAATGTTATTATTTTAAATAAATGTCTAAATACACATCATCGTAGAGTATAAATATGGAACGGTACCTACCAAAAGGAAAGCGTTTATATCCGGTAAGCAAATAAGTACATTCTCGTATCATCTATCTATATCAATATCTGTGGTCCAATCAGTAAACTCACTGATGCCAAAAGCAGTTCCGAAAATTAATGTTCATCCCAGGGACCTTAAACCTCTGCACCCAAACCAAGGTTAAATAAGTATTACTAATATAAACATTCGTATAACAAATTCTCATTAAAAATGCATATTATAATTAAAAGCGTCCATAAGCTTGTACGGTAATTATGTACGTACCTTAATTGATGAATCACGGTACAGCTAAAAGTGATTTGTTTTAACCGTACCGTTCCTATGAATATTTCGAGCGACTACTAATGTCCGAACGCGATGATGTTTGTTTTACAAACTTTCATAACATAAATTATTTGCTGCTAAGTAGATGCCGAGAAGAGTTTTGGTATCATCAATCTTAGTCCTCTAGTTTGTGGAATAATTTTGTTTGATAAAGAAATTTTGATAGCTTATTTTCAGTCTTTACAGCCTTAATCTAAATGGTATTAATATATTATTTTGGTACAATACAATTTTCAAAAATGTGGAAATGATTAATCAACAACAAGGCTTAGGTAAAGGTAGATACACTAGAGGTAGCATTGTTTAAATTGTAGCCAGTGGCTTAAGTAGTAGTAGTGTAGTAAGTGATTCTGTAATACAAAATTGTCATGAATTTATAGTTTAAGTTTTTGCTCTACAAAGATTTGCTTAAATCATTATGATTTTTATTTTTATCCCAATCTCAAGCCAATGTTTCGAAAAAGCTACCCACTCGCTTTGTATATCGCCCCGAGTCACTCTACATCAATGAACGACTCGCATTTACAATTGTCGATCCCTGACTGATTTAGTACCAACTTCGAAAGCTCTCGGTCGCTTTTGGTATTGTTTTTACTTCATATTCAGTGTTTTATGTTCTTTCTTCTTTATATAGAAAATTGGATAGTCAAATGTGATCAATAATCGAAGATGGTTTAATCGATTTAGATGAAACTTTCATTATTCAGTGGACCTATAGATCGGTTATACTTATACTTTTTTATTATTATCTCGTTATTTTTATTTGTTAAAACCATGGATGCTTGGTCAATAACCCTCTTTCTTACTCGATCGGGTAAAAGTCTTACTTATAAAAAATGAACATTGTTTAGACTGCTTCAGCCTATTGCAGTCCACTGCTGGACGTAGGTCTCCCCCAGGGCACGCCACAAGGCTACTGTCACAGGGGGGTTTTGCCCATAGTCACCACGCTGGGCAGGCGGGTTGGTGACCGCAGTGTGATTTTCAGACTATGTTGTCAGTACGGGAGGCGCTGCTGCCCGCCTCCCGGAAATCCTTAATCGCCTCGTACGATACCCATGGGCAGGCAGGGGTGGTACAAACTCTACTCTGCCGGCACCACGCGGCTAGTTTGTTTAGACTAATCAACGCATTTTACAGAAAAATATGTTTCTGTCAAACGTCGTGCTCAAAGTGCATAATTTGGCACACGGTATAAGTAGCACCGATAGTCATTACCAACCGCGTTCACATCATCTAATATCCTGTTTTATCACACGCCTACTTTGTAAAACTAACATAGATCCTTCCAACGGGCTTTAACCGGGCCCAATCCCCTAAGGTGCCATACCCACTATTACCATAAAACCGTCGTATAAACAACTCGGTATTAACATAACACAATAACACTTCATCCCCTCACGAAGCTTTCGCAATGTTTGTTGCAAGAAGGAGCCAGGAGCGGTCGGTGTCAGCTTTATGCGAGATATATGCATTGGTTTTCATTACATGGTTAACGAATTCCAAATTTCTAACGGGATTTTAAAGTGAAACTTAATATTTTATGGAACGTTAATAAAACATAACAGTTATAGTAACAGAGATAGATAATGATTGAATCAAAATAAGATCTTACTCAATTTTTCGTAGAATAATCTAAGGGAAACTTGATATTGTATTGGTCCTTTTACTAACCTGAAGTCACGACACTTCAGGTTTCAAGCGACAGATATTGATCTACTAAACCAATTTTAAAACAAGCCACGCTTAAAGAGATAGGTAACTTACCTATATATTACATAAAATATCACAGGTTGAAATTGAATTATCGATAATAGTTATTTATATCAAAGCTATACGTCTATTTATAGCGCAGTAACCAGCACTCACAAAACAGATTATTAACACCTGACTAGAACAGCTCTCGACTCTTATTCATTGAAATTTAATTAATCGAATACAGATGTTCCCTTGTTAGCTGCTCACATTACGAATCGATCTTTAATTGAAAAATCGATAGAGGTTTATCGATTATCCGCCGGTCGAAAGGAAGGCACAAGCACAATGATCACCCCGCAGTGCCTATAACTTTCTATAAAGAAACATAATCATCTATTGTTCGTAATGACACAAAATATCTTTCTAAATAAAAGTATTGTACGAAAGGTTTAGAATTTAGGCTTTAGAAATGCGAATTTCAAATTTGGTGATAGCGATACTTGCCAGCTAATACTGATTTGAAATCTTGATCTAGTTAATTACAAATTATTTAATTTTAATCCATCTTTATGACCTACGCATAACTATAAATTATAATTTTTAATAGGAATGTTATAAAACAACCAGAAATTTATGCGGTATGATTTAAAAGAGCCAAATAAACTATGTTTGTATCAAATTCAATGTCATGTTATATTAGATCATGTAGTCTACAAATACCTATAGGAAAATAATTTATAGGCAGTTTATTATACAATTTGTCTTATATTTTAAACATTATCATTAACGTTGTTTACTGTCCATTACGTTTCTTATTTTCCCATTCGGAATACCATTAGTTCGAGATTTGAATTTGATTACCACCGATTACTTTTTTTATTAATTCAGCAGCATTAGCTCGTCATATTATACCAGTGTTGCCAACTTATCGAACTTATTATTACTTTCGCATTAAATCTTTATGGATTTGGATAAGATACTACCAATTAAAGAAACTATTTATTTGGGAACGTAAGTATTTATAATATTAGTATTTAAAATAATTAATGTACTGTAAAGTGTATACCTACCTTAACAACATACTTCGTTTTATATAAAGCAATATAATTTATGATATATCAAGCAACAGGATTTAGCGGGAAAAGCTGGAAGGGAGCGAATGTAATTTTCTTGTAAAAATCAAAAATTATTTGTAAATGGCTTGCATGTGTCCGTAAAGTGATATTTTCTGGTAGTGAAGTTATATTTTGTTTACTTGTGATGTGAATATAGTGCGTGTGCATAGTTTTATATGCAGATAAGTTGAGTAAAACTTTAGTCGGAATACGATCTCTTCATGGGCTCATGTAAGTTGTTTTTGCAATTATTTTTGATTTTGACTAATTTTATACTCGTTCTTCAGGATTTTCCCGACGTTTCCATTCATCATCATAATCATCCATCATAAATTCAGAATTCATTTTGGTAAAGACAATTGCTGTATGGGCTTAGTTCCCTCTGCCTTTTCTTCGGGATAAACTAAACAAAAAATATCAAGCAACCCCAAGAATATAATAATTTGAAACCAAACTACTTATAATTATATGAATGAAAATATGCTCAAATTATGCTTAAATGATTTTTTTTTATAAAAGCGAAGAATACATTTAAGTTGACCAAATAAAGGCAGTGGCAACACTGCATAACACCAGTAAATAAGAAATTAAACTTTTATTTTAATAGTCAATCGGTGATCTTTTGATATTAAATCATTAAAGGCAAATATAGAAGCCGGGGATCTTAATCAGTATGGCCCAATCAAGATTTTATAGTTTGGGCTAAAAGCATTTTTATCTGTTTGTATATTAACTACTACAATGTAATGTATCGGTCCAGTTCTCTACAAGTTTAGTATATTAATTTGTAATGAGCTTGATAAGAGATACTAAAGATATCTAGATTATTGCAACCTTCTTGATACGATTCATTTAAAAGTCAACGAGGCAGGTAAGATTAAGCTCGATGCTGACGTTACGCGGTGTAATGAATTCGCAAAGATATGATATACGATATGGCTTTTTAAAAATGTGTGTGAGTCTCGGCTTGTTGTTAGCTAATTTCGCTGCAACACTACGTAATGATAGCGAATGCTCGCCGTGTTACATGTTACATAAGACCGTCGTCTGTACGGCCGCTATAATTCATCGCTGTCCTAAAATAACCATAGCTAAAGGTACTAAAAGTATTATCGTATATTTAAGAAACTTTATAATACTTAGCCGAAATGAATCAATCACTAACACATTGTTACGATATAAAACGTAACACAATTTACCACCTAGCATTGAAAGCCATGAATATTAAAATCAATAACATAAATCCATACACACCAAATGTATCAGATATATCGGTACAGTTCAGTTATACAAGTACCAGTTAGGAATTATGCTCTGTCTGGTATCGTTAGCTTGACTGGAAATGGTTTAGGTTTCTGCTACATATTTATACTCCTGGCGTGACTTCAAAACAAGCCTTTACGTCTTTAGTATTAGAAGTTATATGATATTTATAAACGTAAATACGTACGTTACTGTAATTCAATATCGTAATAAGTTTGGGTTGTTAGTTTGCAATAAAATATAATAATTTGTTGAGACTTGGCCAATTAGTTGTTTTCAGTATTGGAATTGTTACTTATTGAAAATATGTTTTGCATAGTTACCATATTTCACTTTCTAGGTAGGTGTAGTTTAGAATAGATGATAAATAGGTAGGTAGAGAATACTGGGAATGGATATGAAACTAGAAATTTAGGATATAACATTCCCTAGCGCTTGATTGTACTAGTAGGTAAGTAGTTATGTTGGTCATCTTGTCGATGGACAATGATATGCGCAATTAAAAAAACAATATCAAAGCTATAAGCTAATTTGCAACTTTATGTTTTTACCTGGCATGACATATGGCAATAGCAAAAAACTTCACTAATACAGGTACATCACAAAAAACCTCCGGAAGTGCATAATTCATAGACAATAAGAAAGATCGTTAGTGAAATTGCATTAGAGACATTCGAAAGGTGACTTTATGTGGTGCAAATTTGTAAATTTCTATATAAAAAATTTGATAAAAAACTAAAATGTATAGAGCAAGATTAAAGTCATTTAGCATTATGGTTCCGTAGGAAATTTATAGTTGAGTTGTGGACTTCCATGGCTGAAATTATGAGTATATGTTCCGGCTTCCAACCTGTCCCGTGACCAAATTATACATTCTTTCCACCAGGTAGCTCCAAATCTATCGGTACTGGAAGGGAGCTCGCTTCGCCTTTTAGGGTCGCCTATCTTAGACGAGTCGCTACCATCGTATGTAAACGAAAAAATTCAAAATTTTTCGGAAGTGTCAGATCGCCTCTTCAAAATTAATACTCACATGGCCTACTTTATTATCCGCCACTGTCTTTTTGCACCTAAATTTATGTATTCGCTTCGCTGTAGTCAGATTTGGAAATTCCCGGACCTTTTATCCCTCTTGGATAACATCATAAAGCAGACCCTATCATCCATTATTAATATTAATTTTGACGACCGTTCCTGGGCCCAAGCCTCCTTGCCGATCAGGTTTGGGGTATGGGCGTCCGCAAAATTTCTAGTGTTGCACTCCCAGCGTTTTTATCTTCAGCCCACGGTACACACTCCTTAGTTATGAAAATCCTAAACGACAATTCAACTACAACCTACTATATGGCTGAAGCTAAAAATGCTTGGAAGTTGTCCTGCCCGAACGCCGTTGAACCATCGTTCCTATCCTCGCAGAGGCTGTGGGACGAGCCGCTTTGCAAACTGGTGCGGAAAAATCTACTAGACACGCCAACCAGTTCCGCAGAGCGCGCTCGTCTTTTAGCCTTAGGCGAGTGGGAATCGGGTTTATGGCTGCAGGCACTGCCGTCGGCCAATGTCGGCACCCTTCTGGATAGAACAACATTCCGCATTGCAGCCTGCCTCCGTTTAGGCGCACCCTGCAACTTCCCCCACCGATGTCGTTGTGGCGATGCTGTCGACCCACTCGGACACCATGGGCTGTCATGTACCAAAAGCGCGGGCCGCATACCTCGCCATTCGACCCTAAATGACATCATCCGCCGGGCTCTCTCCACCGCCGGGGCACCATCTGTGTTAGAACCCCTTGGTTTGGTGCGCGACGATGGAAAGAGACCGGACGGCATGACCCTTGTGCCTTGGAGGATGGGACAATGCTTGGTATGGGACGCAACCTGCGTCGATACCCTTGCGGTGTCTCACCTCCCAGGCACAAGCATCAGAACCGGTTCAGCGGCGGCCTCAGCAGAAAACCTCAAGCGGCGCAAGTATGCAAACCTAAGCGGGGATTACATATTTGAGCCGTTTGGGGTTGAAACCATGGGGCCATGGGGTCCGGGTGCGCATGCCCTCTTCAGGGGCATTTCTAAAAGATTGGTCGAAGCATCCCATGACCGGAGGGCTGGTGCCTATTTTGGCCAACGCGTAAGCCTTGCTATACAGCGGGGCAACGCGGCCAGCCTTTTGGGCACGCTGCCATCGGTGGAGGATTTGCAGGCCGTCTTTTATTTGTAAATATTTGGAGTTAATAGGTAGTTATTATTTAATTTTAATTTTAGTTTCTATTATTGTTATTTTAAAGTATAAGTGTACAATTTTCTTATAAACTTCCGTATACATTGGTCCATGAGGTGGCTTAGTAGATTATTGGGTGGCCTAAGTTTTGATAGACAAAGACGAGGTAGTAGGTAGTACGCTTTCTATAATTGGAAAATACTTTCCTGTCTACGAGTAGGAAACTACATTTTTTGACTATATTAATTACTGACTGATTTCGCGCGAGCAAAGTTAGGACATGTAAAAAATCGCTTATATATATTAAACCCCGTGGCGGGTTAGCGTCAGGCAGGCAACCGCCCGTAAAACAAAACACCAGATACTTGGCAATATGAGTTTCTAAGAAACGATAAGGACAGGAAGATAATGATGATATGAAATATCTAACGATGCTAGAACCATATTTTTTTTTTTTCAAGGAATGCCAAAAACATACCTGTCGATAAAAAAACCATAAATGGCAGAAATAAATTGACACGTGGTTAAGTAAAAAAGGTCTAATGCGTTAAGTTGAACCGTGTGAATGGTTCGCCGAGTTTTTGCTACAGATGCATCAAGTCAGGGACAAGGTGTATTGATATCGATGGCTATCTACAAAAAAACAAAGCAACAGAAATATTTCTAATGGAGCATATTATCCGTTATTTTATTACTATTTGTCATTGTTTTATCGTAACAAAGTAACTAGAGGTAGATTAAGACCTCACACTGCACCAATATCCATTAAACACAAATGTTTGACTCCACCGGGAATTGAAGCCAGAGCCTATGGCCAAGGACTGATGAGAGTATCATAGTGATAGAAGTCGTCGAAACCCATTCATTCTCTGCATTGATATTGATACACTATGAGAGTGGGAAAGTTGTAGGGCGCTTAACCGTGACGTATTATATTACAGAATATGTCTACTTTCCAGTACTGTGTATTTACATATTTATAGTATGTAATCATACACCAGCCCTACAGTTACTAATGAAAAAATATTAGATATCATTATTCTAATAACTTCTTCTATGCTGCTCTAAAAAAAAAGGTATAATACTACAGCTGCTTCTCTTCCCGGGCATACTGTACAAGTCAGTAGAGGGACAAGAGGGTCTTGGTGTTTTGTAGGCGATGGGCTGACCACCTGTCACTACTAACCGAACTTGTACATCTCAACTATACCCTCAAAATTGGTCAGAAGTGGCACCATGTGGTTCTATCAGCCCTTGGTGCTCTGCCTACCCCGTAAGGGATAAAGACGTGATATATATATGTATGTATGTATGTAATAACTTCCGCATTAATACTAAATCCAAAACTGCAACTTCACGATATAAAAGTAACAAACTTTATCTCTATCAGCACATTCAAATTCAAGATGTAATAACCTAGTATATTTTATATAAGTATAAGTATATTTTATAATCTATATTATAGGTACTTTATTTTTACATTTTTATTACATAACTTTGACATTAACTACGTGTTAGCTATTTAACAAACGGCTACGCACATTGTATCAACCCATTTAAAATCCCATTATAACTATTAAGCAGATGTAAAATTATCGGAATATATAATGAAGCTAACAAATTGCTAATAAACATCACAATACGAACACCAAATAACGAGATAAACTTATAAAACTGGATTAATAAATCGTTTACAGTAAATTATGCTAATTTTTTGAGAAAGAACACAGGACATCCGGACAAAGCAATCCACCTCCGAAATGTCATGAGAAAATTGTATGGGAAACAAATTTTATAACCATAAATTGATGTACGGTAAGCTTTTGATCGAGATTAGATAAATGGAGCGGTCAATATGAGATGGGATTTATGCTAATTCACTGATATGTCAAATGTGAGTTCTTGTTTTTTTTAAGCAGCTATTATTATGAATACATTAATGTTTCTGTTGTTTATTATTCCTTTATGAGATGTTGATTCTGATTTCGTAACACAATTATGTTTAATTCAACCAGACTGAGAGCGAATTGTAAAACATTTACATGTCAGTTTTACACACCGCAACATTAGAACACATCGCACCTTCAGCACGGATCGATTTATTTTACAACCACTGTCATATATAAAAAATGTACGATGCATTCACATTATAATCCATTTGATAATTCGATTTATGGCGATGCTATTGAAATTTGACACAAATATATTCAAATATAGTCTGCTAATTATGAAACGAGTGTTTATAGTTATAACGATTTGATACTTGACGTCTGTCGATACATCACACTCACTCCGGTACACCGGTGCGATTACTAACGCGTCTGTATCGAACTGTTTTTTATCCATCTCTGTGTTGCAATTGAATCAACATACGTTTTTTCTAACAAAACAAGTAATGGTAGCTATCATTAGGAGAGAATAGAGAATCTTGATGGATAGTCGTTAATTCTAATACGATTTGTCGTGACTGTTGGCTGATGGAAAATGTTTGGCTAGTGATTTGTGGGTGAATATTAAGAGCATAGACCGCTAACACCCGGTCGGGAGGTCAAATGCATTAGCCACCTAGCGGGTCTACATATGTAAACGCTTATTAATCAAACTTTAAGTACTCACATTGCATTTTATTGACCAACTTTCGTGAGAGCCTGAGAACGAGCTGCTAAGGTGTGAGCGTTTTTCTTTTGACCCATGACAAAAATGATGATAAAAAATGCCATTTGGCCAGAGGACTCAAATTTTAATCATGCTAAGAACAAAAATTGCAACCAGTACATAGTCTTAATCCAATATGTTAAGAATTATTGTATTCAATACCATCACTAAAAATATCTAAGTGTACAGAAAAAACTACATATATCTTCGGAAAATCGAACAGATGAATAATAAAATCGGAATCGGAAGCCAACAGATGTTATCGAGAGAGATATTTTGTCGCCTTACATTAACGATACGGCTTTTACTTTTAAACTTAATATCTTGTTAATGTCCAATAAATTGTATTAAAAAATCGTTTCCTCTCACAAAGAGGTTCTCATCGGAAGCTGGCGCCGCCGGTTGGTGACAAATGTGAGACTTTGGTTCTGTATAACACCACAGACTTTTTGGAACAGGTGAAGAAACAGATAAACTAAGATTTTTGCTTGGTCAAATCACTTACCTGCGTAGATTGTAGTGACACTCTTCTACGATTTCAATAAGTTTGTGTATAGGTCGGCTATATTTCTTGAGCTTCTATAAAATGCAAATTAATAAATTAATGTGGTATTTTCATGTTGGAATTTGTCTATAAAAATCATAATATGACATTGTCATGTTATTTATATACTTATTATATAAACGGCTGCATAGTAAAAATGTATATTTCAGCTATTATAAAATTATTTACGCCAAGCGTGTAAAGACAGCAGCTGATAGGGTCGGATAAAAAATCAGGATTTGGGTACATAGTTCTTTATAAAATTATTGATAAAGAAATGGAAAAAATTCCTCACCCGAGTGGGAATCGAACCCACGACCTCTGCATACCGTGCTTTTCTTTTTTAGTTATAGTTATTATAGTTATTTTTTTTAAAGTCGGTTAATACGTAATGCGCCTGCGATGCGAGGACGATCGACTTCAAGAAAAACTTGATGAAAACACTATTACAAAGGATGGAAAGAAAATTATTAATTTCCTAAATTTTCAAACAATTTGTAGAATATTCAACTCGATCTATCGAAATATCACAACAGTCATAATTCAGAGATTCAATAAAAATAAGATTAAGATCGCAACGGAAATACATATTAATATAACCATTAAAATTTAATGGTATTAAATATTTCTCGGTCAATATATCCTCACTTAATCTTTAAATATATAGAATCATGTTTAGTTTTCATTATGCTTATTTATTTTAGAGTAACTTTTACAGGTTACTTTTTTCACAGTTTATCTACTTATATATATAAAACACAATATAGGACATAAAAGTAATAAGCTTACAGCCAATTTCTATACGAGTACTAGAGATCATAAAAAATCTCTATTTTTTTATTCCAAATTTGAAATTTTGAATAAAAGCGTGATTATATGTATGTATGTATAAAAACAATGGAGCGTTTAATCTAAAATATGCAAAAAATCTTTCGAGATCGGTTATTGAAATTGGCTGTTAATCAAAATTTCGATAGTTTTTGCATAAAACAGTGACAAGCAAACACTAATCTCACAAAATATCACGTTTATTCGTAGGAATACCTATACATGTTGAAAAGAGCGAACTATATAAAATCGTGCAAAAAGCCTACCCGCAGCATATCAATATAGCAGTGGATTATTAAGATTCCAATAAGGTGAAGTAGAGTCATCCCCGGCCGCAGCCGTCTCGGGTTCATGGCACATATATACCGCAGCTCTCATATTTCACCGCAGATCTGTACCTGTTGCGATGAGTCCTGCTACTATGTGCTGTTAACACTATTGTATTTATAAAATCATACTAGTGGACGCCCGGGACTTCGTTCGCGTGGACTGCAGAAAAAACAAAATGTCGAAATCATCCTGGATAAAAATATTATCCAGGGATAAAAAGTAGCGTATGTGTTAATCCAGGGTGTCAGCTAACTTTATACCAAATTTTATTAAAATCGCTCCAGCCGTTATTACGTGAAAGAGTAACAGATATCCATCCATCCATACATCCATCCGTCTGTACAAACTTTCGCGTTTATAATATTGGTACGAAGTAGGACAATAGGAAGTGGGATGATTTACCGCAGGATTCTGGAAAGTTGAATGTGAACAGAAAGAAGTCTGAAAATTTTATCTAAAGCAATTCAGAATATGATTTATTGCGCCGAGCCTAATATAATTATTGAACGACACATGAACCAGCCAGAGTAAACACGTCCACGTCACACGTCCGTTAAGTAACTTCAGTCTATTTCGAATGGTGATTCACCTATCTCTATCACCCCATTAGTCCACGTTTCTAGCCAAAGTTAATAAAATAGCAGTCAAAAAGTAGTAATTCCAATCGAAGTCAGTTCGTGACTGGTCCTCCATAAATACCTGGCCGGTAATCGAACCTGTGTACCGCAGCTCGTAACTACCGGTAAAAATAACGCGCTATCGGAGTTTAAGTAAATTGGGATAATTGAATTTAAGATAACGTTGATTTTAAATCACTGGCGCTGGTTTATGAAGGCTGTTCGCATTAATGATTCGATACATGTGAGTTGTATATGCTATTAGATGTTTAGTTTATATGATGCATAGGTACCTGTAAGTCGAAGAAGTGTTTTAGATTCCATTTTAACATGAATTTTTTTTGTGACGGATTTATAGTGAAATATTAAACCCCAAAATTACTTTGCTCGTTTGAATCAACAGTGACACAACTGCAAAAAAATATCTGCACATTTTCATAATAATCTACGCTAGGAGAGCAGATAAATTATTGTATAATTTGATTTGACAAACCTCAGACACGGTGGAAAAAAAATAATTAAAAGTATTTCTATAAATAAAAACGATTCCTAGCTAATGTCGATAGGTACTTATCAATCTTTCTTCCAATAACGACTACCATTTCTTAAAGTGTTCTAAGTTTAGTAAAGGTTCCCATATAGTAGTTTCTTGGCCACTGATTTATCAACTGTCTGGGGACCAACGCCGCTAAACTTCGATCAAGTCTTGAAAGAGACCGACTGATTTGGCGCAACGAAGTATTTTTAGTATAAAAGTTAATAATTAAACAAGCTCAGGTTCTTTGTGAATGGACCAATCTATGTGTGTTACTTGAATATATATGAACCTTTTACATAGTACTCACTGTGCCTTTAACTTATACCTAATAGGTACTATCAACCAAGGCGCTGCTGACACGATTCTAAAAATTTTTCGTTTGCAAGCTACGATAGTTCCTTGTCATACTCTTTACTGCTGTATACCAATCTGTTCATTGTATCAATAATTTTTTTAAAGTTACATAAAATGGGCATTTGTCTTGAGAAACCCAAAATAACAGGAGAGGGTGTAAAAATCATTGTTAAGAATATTCTTATGTTTAACATCTGTGCTAGTCAGTCAATATTTTTATTGTTTTACATTTTGTCAATAGTAAAAAAGTCTATTGTAATGTTTTTCTGACTTTCTATTGAAGGGTGGTTTACTAACGCGCTGCAAACTAAACGAAACCTTAAGGTATGTCAGCGGCGCCTTGGTTGATAGTAAGTAGGTCCTATATTGAAATTGGTAGATACAACATGCATACATACATAACCTCTCGCCTATATCCCATAGGGGTAGGCAGAGACTACAGATCTCCTTTTAGTACGTTCAAAACATACCTCTTTCGCCTCATCCACATTCATTAAACTCTTCATATATGCTCGCCGGTTCCGGGTGCTATTGACTAGCCCTTACAACAAAATTGAAAATTTTCTTGATCTCTAACTACCTATAGAATATAAATTGACATGTCTCATGACGCATAAAAATGCAAAAGAAATGTAATTTAACCATTCAATTGAGCGATGTATCGAGTATAACTTCATCGATATATTTGAATATATCATCAAATTGATAACTCTCTGGTAGAAAGAGGGTAATGTTTTCCACGTGTATACATAGCGTAGGCTAGTATCGATTTTTTAATGTATCGATATTCGAAATGTTTGATGAATGAGGTGTCGAAGACTTGTCGTAAAGGCACTCTGCTCAAATACATTCGTCGATTACAAAATCAATAATACCGATTAAATATCAATATGTCTGAGCTGTCAATGTTTTTTTTCGAAGATATACGTGTCTATAGAAGTATAGATGACTTATTAGCTTAAATTATTAATGAATTTATTATGCTTAGTCAGAGTACCCAGAGAATATCCCCAATTTTATATTATCAAAAACAGTATGTATGTAGGTAATCTACAATAATATTATAAACTCGAAAGTTTGTAGGTATGGATGGATGGATGGATGTTTGTTACTCTTTCACGTGAAAACGGCTGAAGCGTTTTCAATAAAATTTGGTATGGAGTTAGCTGACACCTTGAATTAACACATAGGCTACTTTTCATCCCGGGAAAATATTTTTATCCCGGGTAATTTCGACATTTTGTTTTTTCTACAGTCCACGCGGACGAAGTCGCGGGCGTCCACTAGTATTATATACTTACATAGTATACTGTATTTATTTTTTAGTAAGAGTCTTAACAGAATACTTAATAAATGTATAAAATTATACATTAACCAATACTAAGTGTTACTATTGAAAAGTTTTCATTCATAACAGAAAACGATTTCCTTCTTCACACGACCACTTCATCGTTTATTCATGAGGTGAATATCGTTTGTAAATAGCACTGAAACCTGTCTGAGACTAGTTCAGTAAATGCTTCTAGTAAGTGCTAGGTTTAAGTTTTTTTGCTATGTTGCGATCACATTTAGAGACCACGTTAAATTAAGAATAAACTATGTATTTTCTACTTCAAAGAAATTATACCTATATACAAATATACTTAAAATAAACTTACACCTTTATTAGAAGAATTTTGTTAACTAAAAATACAAAAAACTAAAATAATACAAACCTAGATTAAATTTATCTTAAAATGATACGTAGGTAAACTATTATTAACTCGTTGCAATTTATTTAAACATGTACCGACTTTAAGGTACATGTTTTCCATTTCCACTAACCTGCAATGTGTCAATAGTTGTTAATACAATAAGTTAATACAAATTTAGCTATAAATAAATTAAAATGGTGACGTATACTCATTCTACATCTACTATATTTATTTGATTTACAATTTCCAGTAATGTCGTCTATAATGTATCCGGGAAGCTAAACCAGATTATATAAACTCAGATTTATTTTATTAATTTGTGGTCTGCGTTATTATATATTGGCAAATGATATAATGAGGTATGTTTGTTTAATTGATTGATGACTTATTTTAATTGCAAAGGCTTGAGGGCAATATAGACAGTTTATACGTTTTATATTATTTACATACCTTAATAGTTTTAAGTACCAGTATAGTATAAACTACATTTTTACTACAAATAGTTCAAGTAGAATATACCATTAAATATAAAACCATTTAGCCATTATAGCTTTTCAAATATAATAATTGTATTATAAGCAATCACTATGTCATGATTTGTTTTTCTGCACAAATACATCTGCCCTAGTTGAGTCTGGGTTTTAGTCATCGGCCAAAGTTTCTCACGTATCTAATTGGTGTTTTTGGTTATCAAGTTTTGCAACATTTACCTGTTTTTATCGAATTTGTGCACAGGAAGTACAGTACAGGTTTATTTTTCACATAACATTGTAAAAAGCACACTAAAATTATACCTATCAAATAACGTAATTAGAAAGTTGATGATGGATAATCTAATTTTATCATGGTCTAGTTTTATTTATTAACTTAATAAATTTATTTTTATTATCTCAAATAATTAATATGGCGTCTACACAGTATAAAACAAAGGTGATTTCGACCGTCTTGAAATCCGCATAGTTCTTGCAGACTACACAATGGGGTTTATGTGTTGTTTTTTTTTAACTTTTTTATACCTTCTTTATAGATAGTAGAAAAAATATTAAAAAATTCTGAGTGATTCGAGATAAAAATTTATAATATTTATTTAATAAATTTGAATAAGTACATGTTTATGCATAGAAAAAAAAACATATAATAATGTTAATTATATTGTGTATAACTAGTACTTACTACAAGTTTCTATTAATTACTCAGTTTTAAACAATTCTGTATACAGTTACGTACAGTTTTTATTACCAATTATTTATGCTTAAGTATTAACATTATTATATACTTCACGTAAAATATATTACTACATTATATTATACATTGACTTACAACTACCGGGTAATCGTATATCAATGGCAGAATGCATTAATTTGCTTAATTTAGGGCATTTCCTATCTACATTGCGCCTCTGGTCTTAACATTAACAATAAATAATTATAAATATTATTAAGAAATGATTTTTTTTTTCACCTTTTCACCCGAGTGAGACTTGAACTCACGACCTCTCGCTCACCGTGCTTTTGCTCTAACCAACTGAGCTACCGAGTCAATTAACACGGATGACGAATTTGACTATTATATTTGATCGAAGAATTTGACCATCTCTTTTAAACTTTTTTAAAAATAATTATTAATCCGAACTTTATTTACATCATTATGCTCTTAAGCAGTTCATACATACCTATACACAGTACACAATGCTGTGATCCAAAAACGGGGAAGGTAGAACTGCTGGATTATGAGATCCTATAGCAGCATTTAGCATATTATCGGGCCCAGATGTAAACGATTTGTTGCTAGCTCATCACCTGAGTGAACGCTTCTAAATACGTAGTAGTAAAAATCTTTATACAAGAGACAAGCTCTTTGAATATTTTCAATATCAGACTGTGATATTTGCAGTTAATTGCATTGCTTTTGCTGCAAATATATTTTATGTATAACATACATGCCTACATACATATAATCACGCCTTTATCCCTTACCGGGTAGGCAGAGCACCAAGGGCCGATAGAACCACATGGTGCCACTTCTGACCAATTTTGAGGGTATAGTTGAAATGTACAAGTTCGGTTAGTAGTGACAGGTGGTCAACTCATCGCCTAGAAAACACCAAGACCCTCATGTCCCTCTACTGACTTGTACAGTATGCCCGGGAAGAGAAGCAGCTGTAGTATTATACGTTTTTTTTTCACTCCCAGATCAGCATAGAAGATCATTTTAAGTATATATATATATTTGTGTATATAGTCCAAAATACAAACTGCCGTCACCAACCCGCCTCCTCAGCGTGGTGACTATGGGCAAATACCCCCCATGGTAGTCTTGTGGCGTGCCCTGGAGGAGGCCTACGTCCAGCAGTAGACCGCAATAGGCTGGTGATGATGATGATGATGATATTTGTGTATATACACATAAATACACATGGCTGTGTTCCCAAAGATTAAGGGAACTGAAACTTCAGGAATGCTATCCTAGAGCCACGTTTAACACAGCGTGGCATTGTATTACTAGATACTACTACTGCGACTACATATTGTACAAGTATCCATATAAAAGATACGTTTTTTCTGCAATACTCGTATATCGAGACACTTTTGATGTACGAACAAAGTTGCGAGCTTATACGGGCTAAGTATAACTGTAAGCAATGCCCACTATATTCTCTTTTTATCTAAATTACATCAATTAACAAATTATACTTCTAAAATATCCTCATAGCCGTCAATATTATAATATGTTTACTTCCATTAAGGTTTTCACTAAAGTATTTTTCGAGTTAAATCAGTAGCTTAATCGTCAGTTAATTTGTTAGATTCGATTTAAAAAGAGCCGCTGAGAGAATTTATGGCTTCATTTTGAGTTCGTTGTTTGTTTTCTCATGTTTTTAGTATTAAAAAAATAGACTTATATAACTGTAGAGTGAGTTATATGGCGGTTTTTTATTGCCGATTAACGATGTACCTTTTTATTTGTTTACTTTATTTCATTAGCGACCGGGATTATTTATAACTTTCTTGTTTGTGTCTTATAATTATTATTTAAATAATTATAAATAACTATTTTCTATGTTTTTATTATTAATAGTTAGCTACTTGGATTGCTTGTATTGTAATGCATAGCACATGGCACATGCTGTTATGCTGTAAAATTACTATTCTATATAAATAAAACAAAACTGAAAGTTTGTAAAATGTTAATAAAATAATTAAAACTCCTCGAATTTCACGGCTACAAAAGGTCCAATGTTATAAAAGGGGTTTCGAGTTCGATCAATGTTATAATTTTCCATTCGATCTATTATTTTTAGTATTTTTTTTATTATCCTTTACTCGTCAGCTCTATAAAAATAAAAACTATCCCTGTGTCAGAAACATCAACTTGTTTCCATTTTTCAGACGTTCGTTCTGTATTTTATACCAAGTCTATGGTAAACACCATACGTTTGAGATCGCCGACGACATTTATGTGAGAGCTATTGGCACTCCAGTATTAATGCAGCGTAGAGGCTATCAGAATTAATATTAAACTTAATTGGTGATACTTTTCTACGTCCATTTTGGAGATTGTTTGACAAATGGATGGGCATTTATTGTAATAAGCCTGAATATTTAAATATCTATTAACATTTGTGGAATTTTACTGAGTAGGTAGTGTCGAAATTAGAATTATTACAAAATCATTTTAAAAGTCGTAAATATAATAAAAACTAATTTCTTAATTTTAAAGTTAATCTATTTTTACACTAATTTATCCAATAGATGATGAAATAAAAATATTATAATAATTAGAGTTAATGGGAAATCGCATTTTGTTTATGAATCCCTGAAACCTGTACAATAAACCTATATATTAACTGAAATACCAAAACATTTAAAACCACAGTTTATAAAAAAGCAGACAAACAAAAAGACAGAAGATCACGCCACTTATACATAAAGATGAAGATCATTGTCGTGGTATACCACGTCGGGTATCTTATCACTTGTGTCAAATAAATTCATTAAGTACAAAGAAAGAAGTCAAGTCATCAGTCATTCCGTTTTTAACAAGCACCAAGCTACCGATATGCATTTTACAAATGCCTTGAGATCTCGAACACTGATTTCGAATTCTAATGTTTACAAATAACTGAGATCGTTGATATTGTTAGTATTTATGCTTAACGTCAGAATGTCAATTAAAAACTCTAACTTTATATTAACTCTATTGGATTTTGCGAGTAATTTCAAAAAGCAGCTATGTAAATTTTAATGTATATAACTATTATAGGGTACGTATAACCTATCATAGCAACATTCGTTAATGCATTAAAAGTCCTGATCGATAATTGGCACGTTAGTTAAAGTCGTCGATCAATAAGCTGCCAAGAAAAAACCTAACTTCTTAATTCTTCAAGCAAACTCTTCAAAACCGAACATCAACATATCCAAAGAAAGTGTGAAGCAATTAATTAAAAATCAGATCAGGCGAACATGTCAAGCAAGTAAGTACGAACAAGTTAGATTTGCTTATTAATAAGCCCGACAAAGTATTGGTACCGAATAACGGTACAGCAAGAATGCTAATACGGTCGGTACAGAGCAATATTCATTTATCTCGAAGACGCATGGCTAGGCATAATTGGTGCATACTTTAATTCGTAGATAACAAGCTTTACTTTTAATAGATCGAAAGCAGTTAATACTAGACACACATAGATGGTAGAGATTAAAAACTGTTACTTTAAAAATACTATATTGAATTAAGCAAGTAATAAAATTTTTACCATATAACAAAGTGACGATTTTTTCAAATATGAAGAAAATGATGTTCAAGAAACAATGATGTCATTCATCTAATATTGATTTTGATTTATTATTGACAAAATTATGTGTCTTTTAAAAAATCTATATTCCTCAGTTTAGATATAACTGAATACCCTTTTCCCTGTTATTCTTATGCAAGTTTCTCACAATAATCAACAATGCGACCTTTAAGCGTGTCTTGCAAAATGTCCCTTACACAAAATAATGCTTGTAATTCCAAATCCGATTCCAACAATATGTCAAAAGCAATATGCAATCCCCATTAATTCACTACTTAATTCACTGTTTTGTGAGCTACACGGTTGTATGTTAAGTAACTTAAATCCATTGAACAGATAACTATAATAAAATGCTAATTCAATTGCCTTCTATTGTTTCAATTACGATTTCTATACCGGTTTATATTCTTACAGCGATTTGTTGTAAATCTAGTTGTTTTAATTCTATTTTTATTGTACCGCTATAACAATAAAATTTAGTCCACGATCTTCAACATTAGATGCAGTAGACCAACAAATCTCTAACACTCGCTACATTATTTTCTTCATAATTACTCTCTTAATATATTTATAATGCCAGTGAGAATTCAGGCCCAGTCGTAAGAGTATTTTTAAATATTTTCTCTAGAAATTATTAAAGATAATTGTTTCAAAACCTTCTTGGAAACTGTGAAATAGTTCCGAATTCATTTGAGGCCCTTAGATAAGTGCAGCTAAAATAATTATAAAGCAATTTTAATGCGTCCATTCGAGTGAACTGATAAACTATTCGTTTTATTTATTAGAAAACTGTACATAATTTAACTTGTATTGCTTAATTATTTTACCATTTGTACGTAGCATCCTACAAAAACGTGTACCTATAAACGTTTACCATATCTAAGAACATTGTCTTGGATTAATCAAGCTATTTCTTTTATTAATGGAAAAAATATCCCAAGGCTCCACAAGCTCTTAAATTTTAATCTGGCCCCGTGATATATCTGCTACCGACCGGCCCAGCCTACCAATTACTAAATAATTACAGCTTATGGTATACGTGGGCGAGAAATTAAAATGATTATGCCTATCTACCTAAATCTGTATAGTAAAGTAATAACGTTGTTTTGTTTTAGAAGCTCCTTGATACTCATTTGTTAGCCTCTAATAGAGTTACACTCTAGTAGATATTTAGACGTAGATACGTATTTAATCAAGATTATACGTAGATACCCTCTGTTTAATTATTTACTAATTTTAACGTTTTATATGTGGTATTATTACACTATGTGGCACTAAAATGAGGAAAAGTTTTTCAACAGAGAATTTTGACAGGTTACCTAGTCATAGTCCTCTGAAATATATCACAAAAATATATTATGGTTTTATTTTTATTACAGTAAGACAATAGTAGCCCTAAATATTAGTTAAAGTTACCTTAAAGCAAATGTTAGTATTTTACGTCGAAAAATACAATTAAACTTACAAAGAGAGGCTTTCCTTGTTGGCTTGATTTTTCATGAGAAGCAACCACGGATTTTTTACTTTGCCAACCAAAGTAATTCCAATATATATATTTAAGGTTTCTAAGTTACATCTTCCTACCAGAATGCACCCGTATGGTTCCTCTCCCTGTTATTTCGTCCAATTATTACGTCGACGAGGAATCCCAAAGAAACGACCTAAAACAGGACCCTTGATTAAAATTGTGACGGGATGATTGTGGCGAACTTTTATTAGCACTGATGATGCAGTTTTTGCGCGCGCGCACTTTGTTATTAGTGATATATGCGTAAGCTATTTTCATTTTAAAGAATCGGTTACCAGCCGAGATTTACAGTGAAATATTTAATGTCTTTGAAATAATATTTTGTCTTCTGATGAAAAGAAAAATAAAAATATATTTGTATTGAAAGTTCTTAGTTTACGTGTACCTAACGTGCTGTCTCAACTTATATTATAATTGGAAGTAGATTTCTCTAAAAGTTATTATCACCAAAAAACCATCTTAGTCACATAAATACAAACATTTCTTCTCCATATTTCAATTTTAAAAGAGCAATAAAAATGTCCGATATTTTAGATTTTTTACTTGAATCCATTTCCAAACGCATCCAAAGTGTCCCATTACTATTACCAGTAGCGCACGAGCGTGTCGGAATGCCGTGTCGTTGACGCGTTACACTACAATAAACCAATTTAATGGTTTTAAGGGTCAAAGGGCAGGCTGTTAGTATCGAAATTGGGTCTATTAATAGCCTATCAATTGAGCTAGGGTGCAGTGCGATAGATTTTAGTAGAGCACATGGGTGTTACCAAATTATGTCAATGACTTGCAATTGCAATTGCTTGCAAAAATTACATTAAAACTGAGATTTATAAGCACAATAATATTTTATCTCTCTGTAGGTTAACATCAACTCACAAATCTGTCTATGATAATCAAAACAACAAAACACTATATTTCTTCCTCTGATATATTTTATTTTACACAGAAACATTGGATAATATAATGACTTCACATGGTTACACAGTTAGTTTGCAAATGTGAACTTATCTCTTACAGATATTTCTTCCAACAAACCCAAAACACGTCTCCTTTCTTTTTGTATTAATTGCTTACTCAGTCATACAATTAAAGTGTAACCAACAATATAATTTACAATATAAACATAGTGTTAACAAGGCAATGATTTGCCATGGTCTACTACCCACCCCTACAGTATAGCACGTGGTATACCAGACCGTGACGTATGGTGTGGTATGCCAGCTTGTTTAACTTCACCTGTTCATGTGTTGTATGACAGGTGGCATTAATTTTGCAGTAAATATGCTGTTACTGGTATCTATTGTCCTAATCGGAAATTAACAAGGAATTTTATTTGTGGGATAAGCAACCTGTTATATGAAAAGATATGTCCTAGAAAATGTGTGTGTCCTCATCTCTAAAAACGAAAATATTCACTACTGATAATTTTTGGACTGAGGATTAGAAATAAACAGCTTACTCGTGTACACTGTGCTAGTGTATATATATATGATGTATATGTACCGATATACCTAGTATAATATTATTAATGCCTGTACAAACATATTTTTAAAATCCACGCGGCAGTCCAGGCAAATTTTTCAATATTTCAAAAAAAAAAAATTTTATTTACCTCGTTACAAAATGATTAATTACCATAATCAAAATAGACAGCTGTTTACACAGCTATCATTTACAATTTACACAATAATGCACACTTTACGATGGTGTTTACACGGTGCATGCGTGCAATACCGAGCGTGACGTCACGGTCCGATGTACCATGTGCCGAACACTATGGTTCGTTACCCATGTGGTTGAGAGCACCTGTTCTTACTGAAGCAGGTTTCATTGTTTGCGAATTGTAATTATAAAAAGCTTTGTTTATAAAAAATATAGTACTTTTGGTAACCATCATAAGAAGGCTTAAAGAATTTAAGCTACCTACATACCTTTGTTTTGCAAACAAACTTTGTGTTTGTACCTTTATTTTTAGTATCCTCTAGCAAAACCTATTTCAACACCTTATACCTACTGTGTCTTCACTTTGCATCAGATGAGGCGGTATCAGATGCTTACCTATCTCATTAAAAAAGGGTAAATAACAAATTTCATTATATTCCTTGTTACATTTAAAGAAAATCTGAAAAAATAATTTCACTTACGAAAAACATTGATGGTTAAACCAGCCCACGTTTGTTACGCGCTAAACTTTGTTAGACGTTTACTGGGTTGATAACCCTTGCTACACATAAACTGAGCATAAATTTACAATCTCGAATTACGTGATTTTTGACTGCAAAATACGTGGATGTAATTAGCTTACGGTTTAATGCTTTTTATCAGTAAAACCCTTAATAATTTACAAAGTTAACAATGTCGCGCTACACCTTTAGTCACGGTATGGCACGCGCTAGGGTCGGCGTCAGAGCGTGCAGTTGTCATCACCCACATTAATTGATTGTTGCCGGGCAATTGTAAGGAAAATTCCTCTTTTATCGGCTTTATAGAATTACTGTAATGGTTATTGATCGCGAGCTAGAGGTGCGTTGCAGGTGCAGCACACATAGGATGGATGGATGGCCAAAAGATTAGGTATTGTATACACTAGCTACCTATGTATTTTCAATACACATATTATATATGTACTGTGTTTTCAAAACACTTGGCCATTTTTTAAAAATGCAAAATTTTGAGATATATTATTTGTGACATATACTCGTACCTATATAATATGATATATCCAATAAAATCATGCTTTTACCTAAAGGGGTAAGCAAAGATCATGGACTTCCATTTGCTATCGTTCCGATACACCTCTTTAGCTTCATTTACTATCATAATAATAATTCTTTAAAGACCCTCATCGGTTTCGGGTACTCTTGACCAGTTCAAATCTCTAAGTAAGCAGGTATACTTTCATAATGCCAACACAACTATACAGAATTTCCACATTCCATGTATGAAAATATCAGGCTTCAGTACCGCTCAACTTCAATGACACGGCATTCCACATACCCTTAAGGTATCGTAGGTCTAATTGAAACCGAGGAAAGTAACTGCAGTAGGTACTCTAGGCTGGGAGATTGCAGCACTTTTCATAACGATCAGACTGATTTCTTATTTGTAAAGGTCCTTTTCTAGATGGAACACACCTTCCGTTACGGCTTATTCCTCCAATCTCTTTTAACGAGTGCTCTATGAAGTGCACTAGATAAAGGCTTCCTATTGGATCAAACGTCAGGATATCGGATTTTCTATCGGTTCGATCGCGAAACGTTGTTACTTTGTCTGAACTCCCTAGATAGAATGGTGATGGTCTGTACGAATGTGGCTGGCCAAGAGATTAGGTATTGAGTACACTAGCTATGTAAATCCGAAAGCAATACGACCTACGGTGTCCAATTGTATAAATTGCCTAAAATAGAACAATGAATAAGCCGAATTAGAGCTCTTCTCTCGTTATGGAGTGACCATAGAATAATAGGTATTAAATTTTTATATTTAAAATTAGATAAACTCAGATTTCCTGTATTGTTTTTTAAATGTGTAGCTAGCTTCTAAACTACTATCTGAGGTCTGCGTGCGGCGGTAGGTGCGCCAAAATGAGGGACAATTTGCTACCACGGTTGTAACATTTGTGTCTAGTGGTCTAGTTCACCCCGCGGTTATAGGCAGTGCAAGTTATAGAAGATAAGCGGTTACAGTAGAGGTTATGCCTGTGTTATTGAAGACCAATATTGCAATATTTGCTGAGGTTTCAGGAAATGGGTTATAATTTCAGGCAAAGCTACTTTCATTTAAATCTATCTCTTGTTATGTTAGCAAGCTTTGTTGGACAGGACTATAAACAACCTTAACAAATTAAATCAAATAATTAATTTAAAATAATACGTCAAAGGACACAGTTATTTTCTCCTTTTTTATCTAGATTTTAGTATAAAACAAATTGTAAAAACATTTATACAAACCTTCTCAGATTTTAACCACTTCCGAAAGACGTTCAAAGCTTTTACCCTGTACCACACGTCGCTCAGTATGTCCGGTGGCTGTAATACTGTCATTACACACCCCCGGCCGCACGAGCTCGCTTTGTACGTGGTACAAAACATGGAGCACATACATCTAGTAAGTCTGACAATGTTTGTTCTTAGAATCGCCACCGAGAGGTTGAACAGGGGATCTATTCCACTATGATCACCCAGGTGGTATCACCTTTTGGTATGGAATAAACCGAATAATAAAAAAACCAGACTATAAGTTTCACTTAAATAAGTTTCAAAATAGCTGCACCGTTTTTGAGTTATCTTAAAAATAAGCAAAAAACTGGGCAATGTTGTAAGGTTTCACGATATACGAGTATGTGCAACAAGACTACAATATTAGTCGTAGAATAAAAAAACAAATTTCCATAGCAATTTTTTAAAATTGAATGTTGATATTTATAGTTAGTTGTGTGTTATGTATTATATTCCTATAGCAATAAATGAATCATACATAAAATAGCAAAGATTCCGTAGTGAATTTTTCAAAGTTTGACATCCACTTACGGCGAAAACGGCGCTCATGGGCACGTATATTTTACCTTGTAGGAATAGATTTAAATGGGACAACACGTCTTACAAGCAGCAACGTGGCAGGTCTAAGCAGTCGTGAGAAAAAAATATTTTTGTATTATCCTCCATACAATAAAATATTTTTAAAGTTTGACATCCACCTACGGCCAAAGCGGCGCGCATGGGCACGTATATTATACCTTGTAGGAATCGACTTTAATAGGACAATACGCCATGCAAGCGGCAAGGTGGCAGCTCTAAGCAGTCGCGAGAAAATAATAGTTTTGTATTTTCCTCCATACAAAAAAAAAATATTTTTTTTTACTCCGGATCGACAGACCTTTCAATAACGAAACCTGCATGGTTACACAAGAAAAACAGTCCTGTGAATTATAGAGTAAAAAAATCAACACAAATGCGACTTTAGTTTCTATGTATATGGAACGCGATTCTCAGACCACTGTGCGCCGCCGCCGTCGCGCTTTATTACCACTGTGTGTGTATTGATTATGACAGCTCTTCTTTACGTCTGCTTCATGATGCACGTCGTGCATACAGCACGTGCTGTATGGCATAATGACTTGGACGGTTGCAAATATACATCCTATTATTCCGCGCACTCAGCTTCACTTAGGAAAGGTGGTGCTCTGAAAACGTTAAGATGTGTTTTAAGCAACAATAAATAGGATGACCAACCCCTATTCTGGTATTCCATCTAAAACGTAGCCAAAAATGTACCGTTGTAGAAGTGTATCTTCGCGAATAATATTGATAAATAATCCGGATATTTTTTTCCACTCTTATATAATACGTATGTATAGGTAAAACCACTTGCAATTCTTGAAAATTTTTGAGCCGAAACGCAACCACTAACGAACCGTTAACGAAACGCAGTGCGAAGCAATATACAATACTTACCGCTTGGGTAATAAGGCATATTTTAGCATGCATCGGTCGCGAGTATGACAGAATAAAAACAAATATCTGTTTCGTGTTGAAATGTGTCTAATTACGTCACCATAAAGTAATTATTGCTTTGTTCTGAGCGTCTACAACGGTTTTGTTTCGGCTTCGTTCCAACTCGAGACTTATCGAGAATTAGCCCCCAACCCCTATTCTGGTATTTTCCGGCTGAAACGTAGGCAAAAATGCACCGTTGTAGAAGCATTATCTTCGCGAATAATATTGATAAACAATCCGAATTAATATTTTCGTTCTGATATAATAAAATCACGTGGTATAAAATAGATGGATTTGTGAACGCTTGGCCATGTTATAAAGGTTTATTTTAAGTGGTCAACAATCTATAACAAACAAACGGTTCCCAAATAAGGGATGAACTAACAACTACTTCATTAGTTACCACAGCATTCTGCTTACGATTTATTTTTATTACCAACTCTATTAAATACTATTTATTTAGTTCGTTTAAAGTTCTGCTTGTTTTAATATATTTGATGATGTACCTGTCTGTACCTACTAAATTTACAGTATTAATTGTAACCATTCTACTACAGCGCCCGTAAGATGAAATTGGTGAGAGCGAGATGTTTTTAAACCTCAAATCCACAGAGTTAAGTAATAACTAGATAAGGCAGGTGTTTCTACTTGGTGTGTAAAAAGGGATTGCAAGCCACTTCTATCAGCCCTAATTCATTCAGTCCTGGCTCGAGAACGAGTATCTATTCTAATTCTTTAGACAATTTTTACATGCAAAGTACATACACTTAGTTTATCTAGTTATTAATAGCTCTGTAAATTCGACGTATAAAAGTGAGACATCTCGCTCTCACCAAATTCATCATACGGGCGCACTCGGGTGCAGGGTACCATACTTAGTGACAATCAGCATTGTCCAGCATTGTCATCACAAAGGGCGTGCATTTTCCACTAGTACAATAACTGCATTTCCATTTGTCTAAGTAGCTGTTCGACCGTCGACATTTTTAGCGAGTAATGACTTGCGCACACGATCGCACGGGCGCGCAATTTGGTGGAAGTGCGGCAAATAACCGCCGGGAGCCATGCGCGGTAATCACGGGAGTAAGCGGCGGTTTCCTTGTAACGATTGTGGGTGCTTTTGTATGGGTTATGCGAGATTGATGCATATATGTAGGTATTATATGTACGAAATGAGCAGTTTGTTTGACTTTGTGTTTAATATTATCTGTAGTAAATTAATTTTAATAACTGATAGTGGGGTCTTTATCACTCTACATTAGAAATTATTTATGCCTCCCAATTAGAACTAAAAGTTACTGAAATAAAATAATAAAATATTTATAAAAGCTTAGTGCAAAACCTTCTTTAGGCACAAAATGTCATATACCGTATTACACTTCAGTAAAAAAAGATTCTCCTCAACTCTAACATGTGAAAAATATTGTATTCTTTAGAATAAAGCAATTACATGTACGTCGCAAATGAAACCGCACACAGCATATTATGGAGGTGCGCACACGCCGCGGGCCCGGACGTTCATTTCGGCTTCTGTATATCAAGCTCGCGTTACGTGCGTGTTTATACTCCTGGACTTGAATTAAGATGGGTCGCTCAAATTGGACATACTACATGCTTATAAATTACCCCTTGAAGTCTGAAAAGACGTAAAATATGTTGTTTTCTGTTTAATAAACATTATTAGAGCGTGTAACGTGTACCTATTATGAAGATAGTAAATGTAGAATGAGGAAGTTAGGTTTTCATATCAACTATTTTATAAGTAGGTACTCGTACTACCTGAAAGTAGAATTTACAATAGTTAGTCGTCGTCGATAAAACACCATTGAGCTAACCTAACCTAGTACACTTTCTTGCATACAAAAGACATCAACGCATAACCCTGGTCCAAAATATCAAATAGCTATTTTATATATTTTCTTTATTAACTTATATTAAATAAGCGTTAATGCTTGCTTACATGATGACTAACATGATGCTGATCCTAAGTCTGTAAATACCTGAAATTTGGAAGTTGTGTTCTTCATATAACATAGGCATAGGCATGCGATTAGAATTCGTGGGCATTCGCTAGTTTCACATAACATATATCGATAGTGAATAGAACTTGTTATCGAGGCGAAGCCGCGCGGGGTCGAGCTTGCTTGACTCGACACACAGTATTTCATATTGTGTCCGCTATGATTTAGGGCTTTTACACATTGTAAAACTGTTTACACGTTGTTCGTTTTTGTTGTTAGGCGTTGAAGTTGTTATTCTTGGTCTACTTTTAACTCAGCTTTTTGGCTCAACTCTATGATATAGATATAGAGATTTTTTAATACTATTAGATCTACAATGCCACAGACAAAGGGATTCCTGTCACAGGTTGTTATTAACGTAGTGTTTTATGCGATATCAATAAAAAGAAAATCTATTTGACATTTATTTAGAAGTGATTTTGCCAACCCTTTTACACTTTTGCACACAATATCTTACATTGAGGAAAGCTCAGTTATACCTATAATATAAGAAAGAAATATAAAGATAACAGATGTCAATAAAGATAAATAAATGTATCTTTTGGCTAAGTACAAAATCAACAGGTCACATAGTATAAGTAAATAAATTAACAGGTCACATAGTAACCATATATAGTAAACATTACAACAAAAAGTTAAAGAATTTCTAATTTGTTACACTAGCATAGTAATGATCGCGCCGTGTGTTCATCGTTAGTTCCGGGTTACCTTAGTTACCACATTTGTATATGGTAGCAGTAACCACATTACGAAGGTGGTGAACTGTTTGTAAGTCATAATTTTAATATAATACTAGCAAACACTCAGTGACTACCCTTTCTTCTAGTATTTTTTTTAGAATCATCATCATCAGCCCTTTGCAGTCCACTGCTGGACGTAGGCCTCCCCCAGGGCACGCCAAAGACTGCTATGGGGGGTATTTACCCATAGTTACCACGCTGGGCAGGCGGGTTGGTGACCGCAGTTTGTATTTCGGACTATGTTGTCAACACGGGAGGCGCTGCTGCCCACTTCCGGGGAACCCTTAATCGCCTCGTACGATGCCCACGGGCAGACATGGGGTGGTACGAATTCTACTCTACCGGATTAACGCGGCCTGCCGGCACCACGTACCTTCATAATATATTAATTTTATCACAGTAGCAAACATCAGTATATATTTACAAGGTTTTTTTTTTGTAACATAAAGTAAAATGCAGAAAAGGATATTACCTATCTCATTTATTAAGCTTTTATGGCATAAAGGACTATTAGAAGGCGAATATTCTTGTTCACAAATAACAATATTGTGAGCACTGCCTTACATTACCCAGAAAGCGAATGATGTGGTGTAAAACGCTTCTGTTCGTGACCGCTCGAGGTGCGCGCCGCGCCGGGCCTGTCTGTCTGAGGCAGGCGATGTTATTAGATCATGTTTTAATTCCGATTCTCTGGCTTTTGGTAGCTGTAATAAACTTTTGATTTATTTACTTACATATATATACATACATAAAGATCACGCCTCTTTCCCGGAGGGGTAGGCAGAGATCACGGATCTCCATTTTCTACGATCCTGACACACCTCTTTGGCTTCATCTACTTTCATTATATTCTTCATGCACGCTCGTCGGTTTAGGATACTCTTGACCTAACCTTTCTTTGAAATTTCACCAATTTATTCACTTAATTATATTTAAAAAGAAAGGCTACAATACACAACTCAGATCGGCATAGAATTCATAATACATTGAGAAATACACGTAGTGAGACTTAAGCAGTACAAGTTACTAAGCAGTTAAATATCTATAGAAATCACTGAACAGTCTGTAAAGAGTAAATAGCATCAGCTTATTATGTTATAATTGACTACATCCTTATTAGTAGACAATAAAAATCAGCAATCCCTAATTACAACAGTTATATAAAGTCTCGTTATACTTTTTGGTAAAATTTTCAGTACGCAATCGAATGCTCCGGCATCTCGATACATTTATGAGCCCTCACGATTGATGTCAATTAAATTTGATAGAGACCATTTAAGAGATCGATCAAAAGTCGATACAGAAATCGATTGCGGCTCGTATCGAATTCGATAGCTTATTGTTGGCATGGAATCCCGAGCAGCTCTAATAAAATGTTGACAGGTAGCTCATTGAAAAAAATATGAGTTTCAATATAACTATAAAGTTATATTACTGATTCTTTTTACACTGTTGTATGTATAATGCTTCTGTCTTCCATAAGAATTGCTTAATTAGGAGAAAACTTACCCTTTGATAATGTTTGAGCATTACATTTGGGCTTTTTAACTTTAAATTCTTAATTTATATCCTTTTTGTGGTCTAAAACATGAATTCGCCATTTCATTGGTATCGAGAACAAAGAGATTTACTAAAGTATTTAGACAATACCACTAAGTTTATTAAACTTCTAGGAACTTGAGCAACATATGGGTATTACAACATATAACATACATCATGGCTATACTTTGTATACTCTAAATATAATACTATCTTAACATTCTAAACTGAAACTGAACGATCATTGGTTATTTAACTAACAGACATCTATAGATAAAATTCTTTATTGTACTACAAAAACAATCTATATAAGGGCGAGCTTAATGCTTTGCATGACATTCTCTACCAGCTAATCTGGTTACTAAATAACATACTATATACCTAACCCTCCATATATTTCAAAACAACTGCCTCCCAAAACCGTACAACACTTTTGTTTCTCGTTTTGTACTACCAAAATCGTGAAAGCAACAGTAGCAAAAACTGTCACAAAGGAGACAGTCGGGGCCCTAACGGTACCCTGATTTATAGGCCGGGGCCCTAAACAAAGGCCCCTTTTTGCCAACCTTTAGCTTTCCCGCTGGCGTAATTATTCGATCGGCGAATAAGATATATGGGTTGATGACTGCGTAATTTAAATTTGTTGGAAGAGTAAGTAAAGCTTTGTTTGATGCAGTCGTATGTTTTTATAATCCTGTTGATAATTTAGTTGTCTCTATTATAAGATTCTCTCTATATAGAAAAATAATTTATATTAAGCTAATCAAAAGAAAATGCACATAGCATAGTAGTTTATATTCGTAATAACCTACCTTCTGTGCATTCGTTCTTCATTTTGTGACAGTAAATAAGGGGTAAAACTGATATTGCATCTTGCAACAGTTACAATAGCTTCGGAGAGCTTTACAAAATTGAAGAATATATTAAAATAAAATTGAATTAATAAAATAAATAATATTCGAATAAGTCTGTTCTTACAAAGTTTCATACATGAGGCTTATAGAATTTGCAAGAACTCATCGCTTACAACCGTATCATGGTAGTTAATTGCCAGCCAGATTGGATCCGCCGCGGCATGCGTTTGCGCTTATTTGTTGTAATTTTCACGTCATTACGTATAACCTCTCTCTGCGCGGTCGGGTGGACGTCATAGAATACATAATGAACAGTGCCGATAGGCTAATGTAAATGTTATGGCCTAAGATCTTAGAATCGTATTAATACTTATCGCGCGCAATCAAATCAAGAAAAATATGTGAAAAGATTATGTCAGCCAATATTACAGTTTTATTAGAATCTAAGGGATATACGATACAAGACCTTATGGATCTTAATGTGGGACTAAATTAATGTGTTGTGAAGTGTGTGAATGTGAATATTATACGAGAATTCTAGTACGATTTGCATGTATGAGAATTAAATAAGATGTTTAAATTAATGACCATATAATAAACCACTATAAAATGTATCATACATTATAATGCCTTTATTCCTTTACAAATAATCATTGCCATGCGTGTCTACACACAAAAAGATAAATAATAATCTACCTTTTTTATGAAAGCAAGAACCTTTGAACTTTTTCAAAAGAGTACATTCTAGTTCTTGTGAAAAGGCATGAATGTATTTTGGATAACATTTTTGCGATATCTTTCCAAGGGTATCTTCAAGGTCCACTTATTCCTAAACATTTATCTGGCGCATATTTTTCTTCATAATATCTTTAAAATACAGCTCATTAAAATGGCAAATCCACTTACGTTATTTAGTTCATCTGTAGCCAGTAAAGCGGTACTTTTACGACATGACACTTCTGCGTTTATGTCAAAATAATCTTTGGTTACGGCGATTAGAGAAATGCAAGCAATTTGGATCATGTTATGATAATGTGCTTATGCATATTGCACTTACGCCTTCCTAGCTTTCGTAGCTCACTTATTACAAGTAATTGAAATGTGGAAGTAACTCGCCATTTCTAGATTAAAGCATGGTTCTTGTTAATTGGCAATTTAATTTTTTATAGTTGTCCATCAAATAGATATGTTCTTATACAAGAAGCACAGATATGAAAGAAATCCTACAATACCTACAATAAATAATAACAACCTATTCTTATGTAGTAATTACTAATAATTAGTCAATTTATAATTATCATATCATCTACAACATTTTAGAGATGGAAGTCACTCTCTCTCTCTCTCCACTATTGCCGATACCCCAGGCCCAAATACGAATGTAGCTGCGTACGCAAACCGAAGAAACCCATCACACAAAGTAGAAAAACAAAAGCGTGCGGAAAATGCCCGGTCAAACTAACTAACTAACACTCTCTCTCTCTCTCCTTACTGCTACATAAAGTAACGCATTAAAATAAGATAAATATCCCTTTTCAAGAAGATTCTCTTTTGTTTCAGATTCGACATAGATTTGGTCTGTATGATGAAGTATGCACCTCCGGAGGCGTTCAAGTCAGACATTGCAACTGGGTTCGATTTCTGCGAGTGTCGGAGAACTATGGACCACAGGTGAGGGCATATTCAATCTTTTGTAAATCGTTGATTTTAGAAACTTGAAATTTATGTTATTTGTACAACGTAGGCATTCGATAAGAAATAATTTTCCAAAATTCCCATGGGAACATTTTCTATGGCAATTCTAAAGTCGTGGGTATAAGTCCTTATGTCTAGATGAAAAATAGTTTCGGATTTTTTTTTGTTCTCTCTTTATAATAATTTGGTCTGACTGCAGTGGCAGTTTTGTTTTCCTTTAAGTTCAACAGAAGTTAAAGTGATAACTTTAACTTGAACTTGTGAATGAACTTTAATTCCTGACTGTCATTCACAACCTGCTTATTCTTTGACCAGGTGAACCTAGTCTGCACAAAGATTAAAGGTGAGCCAGTCTATGAGGCGGTGAAGCCAGTCTCACCACACACGGAGCTGGTGGTCTACTATCTTCCGGAAAGACCCGAGGAGATGTTCTTCGTGAGGATGAGGAACAACCTGTACAGACAGACCATGGACTCTATATTAGAAGGTAACTTCTTAGTACAATTTTGTAACTAACTGTGTTTTAAAAAGAGTTTAACAGTGTTGTTACAAATCTGTATCGTAAGTTATTCCCTCGCTGTATACAAATGATATTTGACAGCAAAACGTATAGAATATCTGCCTAGATTGGGTTTAGCTGAATCAATGTTTAAATTCTTTTGTAAAACCACGGTTGAAGTTTTTAGTGAAACGTGCATGCTTATGTATACATATACGAGTAGGTTTTTTTTACTGTGAGCCTTTCTTTTTTTACAAATAAACTTCTTATAATTATCACCTTCAGCTAAAACTTTAGGAAATTTTCTACCACAAAGAATTGCCTAATACCACCATTATATTAGGTAGTACCTAAAAGGTACCATTTAACCTTATTTTAAGAATCACCTTTACCATATCAAGATTATTTAAGGTGTGATATCGTAACCGATTAATACCCGTAGACAAAATTTCTATGTGAGGCTCGTTAGTTTTACTACATTATTGGCAGCTCTATAATATGAAATCCTATAAATATTTTATACCTACCATAAAAATATCAATTGCTCAGATTAATAAAACCAAATTACTACATTTGCAATATACAGTCACCATATTTATGGAGGCACACCTCAATAATTCTTCGTTCTAATTCATTTGATAGCACCACCGTCGTTACAGATTATACACAGTTCTAAATATTAGGTGAAAGTAGATCATTCATAGTGGGCACAGTAATTAATTTTACGATTCTTGTTACGAGCGACTAATAGGAATAATCGATTTATTATTCATTATCTACTGCTTTTAGACAGTTGTAAATGCACGAGATGTTTTGAACGAACGAAATTAAAACATAGGCAAATAATTAACATAGGTACTTGCATCATGCAGTTTTCTTCAGGTTCTGATAATGAAATAGATTCCTTTAACATTGCGTCGAAAACCTCATATCTAACATAGAAAACGGGCAGAAAGAAAATAATTTTATCATAATATAGTACAGGAAGATGTTTATTATATATTATATCTCATATATATATATAGATATGTAAGTAGTATCTTAATATGCTTATCACAATTTAGCTTTTTCTAGACGCAAAATCGTAAACTGTTAACGATATTCGTCCTACGCTAACTACCCTTCGCGACACCTGATAACCATGTAATTGCACATACATAACTATAACGTAAATGAAAAAGGAAATGACTGCACCCTATTACCATGCGCTAAAGTATAATTTAAATAAGTGACGCCAACTGGTTAATCAGGCGAGGAACGTAACGTATCGCGTTAAGGATTTGATTGCAGGTTCATGTACAGGATCATTTTACGAACTAGATCACATTACTGCCTCCATGAAACATGATGATAGCTTAAATGGTATATGCCTCTCATTTACTCATATAGAAGATAAACGAGAGAGCAATATTGGCCATATCATCTGTTCTAATCACCTATAAACTAGGCTTTAATGTCTTAATACAAGTTTTGTGGACATTAAAGTAAATTAAGTTAAGATTGATTTGGAAATTACTTCCTAAAAGGTATTATGGATGTTTGCTAACTTTACCTTAAAGCTAAGGTAAATTTCATGATATTCTGGGTATATTTTCTGGGAATATTTTACTATAATATTAATAAAACTCAATGCTGATATGGGGCTAGGCTAAACTAGAATGAGTACATCATCTGTGTATCTTTCTGTGCCGCAAGAGTCGACTAAGGAACTCACAGGCTATCTCTCAGACTAGTCACGTTTTACGTTGGGACCCGCTAAGCTAATCAGCTGTTGGATCTCTTTCATGATCTTGCAGTTTTTGCTACCCGATTTTCGGAAACCAATCGAGTGCTAATGAATTTTAAGATGGCAGAGATATGTAGTCTAAGTGAGTATAATAAGTAACCATATAGAAGAAATAGTTATCTGTATCTCTAATAGAGAAAAGCTCGCCTGTGTACATTATCTTTTCAAATATTTTATCATGTATTTTTCTGTGTACAGTAAAGAATTATAAATTATGAAGAAATCTAGAATAAACCATATTCAAAATCTATTCCAATCAAAACCATCGATAAATCAAATGCTATACGCAATAAAACGTTTATAAATCAAAAGAAACTATTTTACAATAATGAACTGAGATTACACTTTTATTTCGTTCAGGCCCATAAAATAATTAAAAATATCATATTGCAAGTTTTAAGTGTTTGCCTCTATGATAAAATAGCCACTTTAGATGAATATCGAAATTATTTATTAGTAGCTCCCCCTACATATACGAGTAGCATGCATTTGCTCTTTTATAGTGCATTCTAAATGTGAAATGACAAAAATATTTACCGAATTCCGAAATTGCCGAATAATCTGGATAGTACCTACACATAAATGGTATTATAAAGCATGGTATAATGATTACATGTAGTTTTATTGAATTTGTGTACATTAACATAACTGAAATCAGTGATTCACTATGGGTGCGCCCACCACCGGGCCCTACACCCTCCACTGACCCTCGGATCTGATAACTCATAACTGCGAAAACAGGCACTTGCACTAACTACAATCACCACGAGAAACCAGACCCGAGCACCTAGCATGCAAGACAATACATTGCACCATTCCGAAATCAAAAACTAGATAAATAATCTACATATGTTTCGCCAACAACCGTGAAAATTGTAACGCCTAATACAATTTCATTTATGAAATCAGTGAATTAAAAATAAAGGGAATACAAAACTGCGAGCTTAAATCTATTGAATATCTTTAATACATGCCAGCCCTAAGTCGTTTTTAAGTTAGTTATAGCATAGAGGAATAAGATGTCATAGAGTGCTAATGTCATACTAACTGTTTCGATGCACCATTAGACTTTTCGGTGCCTCACAATTCCAGTCCTTGACACTTAGATTCTATTAGTGTAATGTATAGTAATGTACTACATTACTATACATTACGTATAGTAATGTAATCTAAGTGTCAAGGACTGGAATTTTGAGGCACCGAAAAGTCTAATGGTGCATCGAAACTGTTAGTATGACATTAGCGCTCTATGTCTACATCTTATTCCTCTATGGTTATAGGAATTTCTACTCTTCTGTAAATATTTAATGTTAGTTGGTTAGGTTAGTTAGTAATATAAATTATATAATATTCAAAATAAAATAAAAAATTATATAAATCTTTAATTGATAAATAATTTATTTACTTATTTATTTAAACTCAGCATAGTAGGTACATGTAACAGATCCAGCCATAATACTTAACTAAATACAATTACGTAACATGTTCTACAACTCAACTAACAAAAGTGAGAAAAAACGAAGAGAAGACAATCTCTACATATATTATTAACACAGCTGTGTTTCCAAAATGGAGTAGCCAGTAATGCAAGATCATAAAGGAGACTACAGTCAGGTTTATCAAAGTGGGCACAGATGTAAATGGGAGAAATTTCTCTTAGACAATAGAAAAGAATGATTGATGACAAAATAATTGTAAACCATTTAAACAAGCAGTTTTAATACATACTTATAGTCTTATATAAAAGAAAAATACTATTAAAATTATTGAATAGACCAATTTATCGGCTTATGCATATTGTTCTGATAAATTGGAACGTATGTAGCGAGAATAGCGGAGGCGGCAGATCAAAGGACATTCCCTCTCGCATCGGTTCAGTTCGGTAGTCGCCTGTCGAGATGGGTTTTTTATCGCTAAGGCTGTGCTCATAGAGGCGCGAACATTACTGTTTGATAGCACCTGTAAAACATTTGAAGTGTAAGTAATGCCATTGAAGCCATTTGTTTTCTTAATAAAAAAATACTAAAATTATATTCGTTAACATAAATTTTGTTGTTCGCGTATTTTATGTAAAAAAATAGTAATCATCTAATATAATTTAACTTTAAGCTCAAAAAGTTGTTTTTTGAATTTCATTAACCACACACATCTCAGAGGCAAAGCAAAACGTAATCAGCAAGTAATGATGTTTAAAAAATTGTGTATTTCCAAAATAGTGTAGTTAAAAGCCGTGCAATATCATTTTGCGGTTCGATATCATACAGAAAATGAATATTGATATAAATACACCCTAACCCCGCAGTTGAGTTACACACGCAAAGATAACGAACGCGGCTCCTTTGCGTTCCGCGGGCCGATGCGATCGGAGACCGAATCGATAACACCGATGCAGCTGTCCACACCGCATCGACACAAAAACATCCTATATCACACACTTCCTTTGAGAACCACGCCGATTCGTAACCGTTAATGAAAATAACCAATAAAAATCACAGATAAAATAACTGATTCGCTCGCAAATAAAATAAGCAAAAACGCAGACGGGCAACTAGCGAAAGATGCTATCGCGCTGCAATCTGTCTGCTCGCCGCGCTATATCCAGCGTTTTCTATCCTCAGATCTTGAAACTTTATTACAGATAGGTAAATACAACTATCAGCGGATCTAGTATAGCAACATGTAGTCGCTAATTAATCCACTCGATCTGCCGACTCTGGTAGATTTATTGCTCCCGGCGAGATTAAATTTCTGTCTCCTCAGCCTGGAGCTAGAGTAAAATTTGAGAAACCGCTATCGTTCAATGAGAAAAGAAATTAATTAGTCTAGACTGCGCTATAGATCTGATAGTCGTGTGACGAGATAGATATCGTTAATCTCATTAATTACCGAAATACGACAGATAACCAGTTTTGTTTGTGAGTTATTTCGGCAAGCTTGTTAGAATATTCTTTGACACTTTTTAACCGACTTCAAAAAAAGGAGGTTCTCAATTTGTATGTATAATATTTTTTTTATGTATTCATTTTGTTCACCGATATTTCCGTCAATTATATAGACGGATTTCAATCTTCTTTTGTTGGATAGAGTTCACTTCTGAGGTGGTCCCATTTTCACCAGGTCAGGATCTGATGATGGGATCAAGGAGAAATCTAGGGCAACCACCGAAAATTGTATGCTCGTATGGTGCTTTTGTTACGTAATCATGTGTTACTCAGGTATATGCTTCAGGGTGTCAACATCTGATGCTGCTGTGCTGATGATGAAGCTACAGAACTCCTTAACGGTTAGGAGTCGGGAGACAGTACGGCAATTGGTCGATGAAAACTATTTAGTAGTATCTAGGGCTGACGTGCTATTTGAATCAACATCTGATGCTGCTGTGCTGATGTTGAAGCTACAGAACTCCTTAACCATTAGGAGTTGGGTGACAATTTTTTTTTTAATAAATAGGCTTATGCTTGACCACAACGCGCCTGATGGTAAGCACCGCTGCAGTCTAAGATGGAGCGCGCTTGCCTAAAAGAAACCGGTTCACTCTCGACTTGAAGACCGCAAGATTATAGTTCATGGGGAACAGGGATTCAGGCAGGGAATTCCACAGCTTGGCCGTTCGCACTATGAATGTAGAAGCAAAACGCTTAGTACGAGTTTTCGGCACTTCAACTGTGAACCGGTATCGCCTTGACGTTTCCCTGGTCGTCCGGTGGTAGAAGGGTGCTGGAGGAATTAGGTCGTGAAGTCCCAACGCACACTCCCCGAAATGTAATCTGTAAAATACCGAGAGACTTGCAACTTTATGTCGATGCTCAAGGCTTTGCAATCTAGCTTTGCACAGTGAGTCATTGCCGATCACCCTTTTGGCTCGGTCCTCGATAGCTTCCAACGCCTCAAGCTGGTATTTGGCCGATTTATCCCAAAGGTGCGAACAGTACTCCATACACGAACTTGCACTTTATACAAGGCAAGTAGCTGTTCCGGTGTGAAGAACCTTCGCACCTTCGAGTGAATACCCAGCTTTTTGGCAGCTAGTTGGGCCTTGGACTCAATTGAGTGTTGGAGACAAGCTCAGCCAAGCAAGTTCAGGTGATCGAGATTTTTATGGTTACATCCCGGAAAGTAGGAGCCAATTGAAATGGCCTTTTTTGCAGAAAATAGACATGCCTGCGTTTTAGCTGCATTAAACTTTACCAGATTCGCATCGCCCCAATCGGAAACTGCATTGAGGGCAAAGTTTAATCGCCCAATCATTGCTTCTCTGCTCGACTGGATTTCGGCTGGAGTGGCTTTTGCGGTGGACGTATACTTCTCCACAATAGTGCCATCTGCGTATCCAAAAATACCAGGCTTCAGCAGGTCATTGATGTGCAGCAGTACTGCAATTGGTCGATGGAAACTATATAGTAGTATGTAGGGCTAACGTGTTGCTTGTGAGGTATACTTGAATCAATATCTGATGCTGCTGTGCTGATGGTCAAGCTACAGAACTCCTTAACGGTTAGGAGTTAAAGGACAGTACTGCAATTGGTCGATAGAAACTATAGGTATTTATGTAGGGCTAATGTGATACTTATACGGGTACTACTCCTAAGATGGTAACGATGAAACCTTTAAGTATATAAACTAGCATCTATTTAAGTTCACAACGCATTAACACAACTAAGAACTGACCGACACTAAAATTCAAAGTAAAACTAAGAATAGGAAATCGCATAAACGCGTGCCCTGCCTACTAAACCGTATTGTATTTAGCCGTGTGTGTGGCTTTGCCAGCCGCGCGCGTCCATCAACATTACTTACTTAGACTACGTTACTTAGGCTGGCACCGACTCCAAAAAATAAGTGATAATTATAAATATTTAAATAGTTAGAGATGACTTTGTTAAAGTATTAGGTATTAAGTTGTAAATATTTAAATAATTTTAGATATTTAATATGTATTAAGTAGATATATTAGTTACGTTATTTATCGCTTTTAAAGTTTTTGCCGTTTGTGTTTTGAAGTCGGTTAAATTTTTTTTAAAGTCATCTATTATACTTATTCCAAAAAAGACTTACCTATTAGATATATTTATTTTTCTTTAATTCCTTAGATCCAGTTTCTGTGATAACAGATTGCTCTCTTTTCTTTTACAACAAACAGATTAAATTTTTATTCCCTTTCCATTACATCGCATGGTTTGCAAAAACTTTCCGTATTTTCTCGCTCATCCAATTCCATCTAAAAGAATTCATTTGTTGCAGATTCACCGTTAGACCTGTCGACATCACTGCTGTCTCGGGTCCTTTTACCGATATCCCCGCCTTCGGGGACGGAGGACGAGCATAAATCAGTATCGGGGGACTCTCTGACGTCATCCTCCAATGGGTCCTCGAATGAGTTACTGGAAATGACGCCAAAGGTACAAAGGCGACCGGCGAAGTCGGAGCGGGCGCTGCTTCCATGCGAAGTTTGTGGGAAAGCATTTGATAGGCCGTCGTTGTTGAAGAGGCATATGAGAACGCATACTGGTTTGTATTACATTCGTAATTATATTTTATATTTCTATGCTAATTTTAAAATTACATACGAGTTAAATTTTTGGTACCAGTATATAGGTATTCTGGTTCTTTAACTCGAGCACACCGGATGCGTATGCGTGCACGTAAGCGTAGACGTACACGTACCTCTCAGTTTAAGGCTCGAGCACACCGGATGCGTGTGCGTGCACGTAAGCGTAGACGTATACGTCCCTCTGAGTTGTAATCTATGGATCTGTATAGGCAAGGGCAGACCGGATGCGTATGCGTAGACTTAAGCATAGACGTCAAGCGGTGACAGTTCTATACATTAAACTCAGAGGTACGTGTACGTCTACGCTTACGTGCATGCACACGCATCCGATCCTCGCGATCTTTATTGTCGTTACAAAATTGTAAATGTGACTGTTTACTTATATATTTCTTTTTGAAAAACGTTTACAGAATAATCCAATGTATTTACTATTAATATAGACAGGCAGTCCAACATTAACTAGCTCAAGGGTAAACACAATGAGATTTTGCATTTTTTTATAACATTATTATTATAAATCCTAGGTGAAAAACCGCACGTCTGCATGGTCTGCAACAAAGGCTTCAGCACATCAAGCAGCCTGAACACACACCGACGGATCCACTCCGGGGAGAAACCGCATCAGTGCCAACACTGCGGGAAGAGGTTCACGGCCAGCTCCAATCTGTACTACCATCGAATGACGCATATAAAGGTAAGGAACTTATACACAACAGTATCCGCCCCCTTATTACCTAACTGGCAAAAGCAAAGCGATAGCGAAAATTGTACAAAAATCGCTGATCGCTTGTCAAATTCGTGTTACGTAAAATGAATTTCAAAGGAACTTTGATATTTCAAGGCGAATATTGTACAATTTTCGCTATCGCTTTGCTTCAACTTTGCTATTGCAAATTACGTAATCAGGGGGCCGGTATTCTTTGTCCGTATTATTTTCCAAAATCTGAAAAACATTGCCAGCTATTTCATAAATTACCAATTTCCACACATTCAGACTGATATACTCTTCTTTAAAAAAAAAAAAATCAAATAACTTTTAAATCACGTAAATGAAGGCTCTAGAAAATTCTTGTAGATACCATAATCACTTTAGAGCTAATTATGTGGTACTTACTATGTCGTTTATTTCAGACACCTAAGAGTGTAATGTTGCATGCAAGGAAAAATCTAATAATTGAGATCACATCGCCATCATGGTCCTTACAATGCGATGAACAGGGATATTAAAAACTCTATGTGAATATCGTTGAAAAAAATGTAACGACAACCATTGTTCTCTGAAGGATAAATGGTTTTTATAGTTATTTTGCAAATATTATGGTATGTTAAGTTCCGTGATTATAACATAGTGTCTGAAATAGCGATAATGCAGACATAGCTTATTGTGTGCTATTGAGTACATAAGTGTTCCTGAGAATTTTCCTTAAACATCGATGTGTCAATTATTGCGTTGTGTAATATCAGTTTATTCTCGATACATCCTTTAACTATCACGCGATGTATATCCTATTGTTATTCATCTATGTGTTGGTAAGTACTTGGTAATGTACCAACATGCGAGTGTATATCCTGAGGGTGATAAATGGTAGTATCTAAATTTTAAGGGCATAATTGAAGGAACTCCTTAATCCTAGGATGAATTTTAATCTTTACACTGTCAACCCGGCTTCTTATAGATGACGACCTTAGAGTACACATACAGTTATGAAGCGCGCTTGACAACATATGATCCGTAGTCACTGATATAACCAGGGGGGCAATTCTTGAAAATTTTTGAGCCGAAACGCAAACACTAAATACATACATCGGTCGCGAGATTGACAGAATAAAAACAAATATCTGACTCGTGCTGAAATTTGTCTAATAACGTCACTATAAAGTAATTATTGCTTTGTTTTGAGCGTCTACAACGGTCCCGTTTCAGCAATAAAACTGATACCTTACTGCGTGTTAACGTAAATGTGTATCAAATTCTAAATTACTCACATGAATGAATAACGTTCAGTTTTTTATAGCCTTTATTAATAGAAGGTAAAGTTCAAACAAAGCTCTATGATGCGCGTGCGCACTGTTGCGGAAAAATCGTGCGTCAAGACTGCGCGTGGGAATAGGGGTCGTAGGTTGCGTACTCTGATATTAAAATCACGATCAGCTTGAACGGACACCTTAGAAATATGCATTTCGTTAATTTTAATATGCTATAAATGGAAAGTATAAACAAAATAGATCATTCACAATAACTGAAACACCAACAGGTGGAAAATTTTCCCTTAAGGGCACTTGAGTTAGAGATCATTTTTTTTTTGGCAAGGGTTACTTCTAAATGGTTGAGTGTGATTGAAGTTTGAGTCAATGAGTAATGATACGGGGTTTAGGTATACACACATATAGACACGGCTGTGCACCCGAAATGGGATAGCTAGAGCTGCAGGATCAAAAACGAGATCCCATAACCACGTTACACATTAGCATAGCGGGGACTGATTGATATAAATGATCAGTGACAAGTTGCTAGCTTATCGCCTGCGAGAATACCATGCAATGCAGGCTTATTTACTAAAAAGGCGACTACGCGACCGATTCCAAGAAACCCTATTCTGTAATCAAGCAGTTTGGTGCACTGACTTTTTAATCTAGTAGGATAATACCAAATGTCAATTTTGACAGCGACTATCCAGCGATTGCGACCGGTTGCAAGTTACAAAATCAGCCTGCCGAGTTCCTTAGTAGGCTCTTACGACATGCATGGAAGGAGATGCAGCTGCATGTATTCTAGTGAAGTCTGGCATTAGTAAAGCAAATAATTTAATTATATGGTAGGTTTAATTTGTATGTAATTTGTATAGTAACATATCTACCTCTAGTACCTCAGACTTGTGGCTACAAACACTCTCAGTAATTAAAACACAACCATCAAAAGTGCAATATAAATCAGTACAATCTACGAAAAAAAACGTTGGTAATTACGCCTTACTTAAATCGTTAAAGTGGTATATTACGGTTCGGCAAAGCTTGGCGCACATTATATGGTGATGTTACCGTGCTCACTTCCCATAACGCCCCACCTTAAGTTTTTACTTATTTAACTATGACCTCATGTGTCCGCGACTTAAGAAAATCACATAGCAGTGCACACGGTGAGTAGGTTTAGGGTTGTACAATTTGTGCTCTCCTTAAATGCCAAAGGGCCGAATTAACGTCCAATTTCAATTCTACAAATCGACGTTTATTCAACTTTTGTGTATTATAAAGGCTTACTATTAATCCACTATAAACGTACCACTAAAGTTTAAACTTCCCGTTTTTTCCGTTCCAGTGGAAATTTGTCTCTTGTCATGCAGTGCATTTGCCAGAAGAGACTATGTATTTAGCCATGTAAAGACATCCAGATGCTTATTATGTAGATACGAGTAGGTACGGTAATGCTATAAAGCGGAAAGGTAAAAATTAAGCGCATATGAGTACCTATTGTAAGATTTAAAAGCAAAAGTTAATGCATGAACTACACATTAACCAAATAAATAGTAGTCAAACTTTATGACCTATGGTCAATTTCAGATTATATTACAAGTTCTCTGCATCGGCTATTTCTATAGCATCTCACTTAACAAAAACACCTCGTGCATTACACACTATAAACGTTACTATATAATCAAAAAAACAAACACCTTACCTTTAAAATCGTTCCAAACCGACTTTTTTACCATCTTAGCTTAACTGACAGCCCTGGCTCCTTAAGGCGCACCTGCGGTCACAGGTAGTTATAGTTAAGGCGGCATGCAGTGGCCAATAAATTACCGGGTCAGGTCAACGTGAGAACCACCGTGCCCAGGAGACTGTGACGCAGGATCTGGGCAAACGGTTTTTTGCCTGACTGTACTTTTGTATCGTAATGATTTTAGCACTGAACTATAGGATAATCGTACCTATAAGTGACTACATGAATAGTAGAAAATTTTGTTAAGTGTTTTCTTTGACCCACTTCTTTAAGTTGATTAATGTGGATCGGACTAGTTTAATTATAATACATTTCTCAAAATAAACCTAATTCTTTATATTTGTAAAAGTTTAAACATAATTAATGTAAGCAAAAACAGTAATGAGATACATTAACCAAAATTTGAAGTGAAAAAAATATCATAAAAAACTGCACAACTAATTTTACTAAAACAATACACAAAATATTCACAGCGCTTTCCACTTTTGCCAAAAAAAATTGCAACTGACAAACGTGCAATTCATTGCCCCATACAATCTGGTCTATAAAGATGGCACCTCATTAGCTAAAGCTAAACAAACAGGAATTAATATGCGCTACTATATTTCACCTATCATAACTATACATGAACTGGTCATCTCATATAGCCTGGGTTCACACACGGAGCGTGTGAAGACATGCTCCAGCGCACCTCGCGTCTTCAGTAACGTCTTGTCGACGATACGGTTCCGTGCCCGGCCGTGGGAACCACAATTCGGATATTTAAAACTTTGTTATTGAGTAATGCTTGTCATTGACAATAGAACGAGGAGTGGCGGACGTTACTTTATGTGGAGACAATGAATTCTACTCACAATATGTAGGCGACTTGTCGATTTTGTTCGATCTCTATTTTCATAAATCTTTAAATAGTATAATGATGATCTCCAACCGATGTCGGCCAAGGCGACCAATCTCTACGGAGATTGGCCAGGTACGCAGGAGATATTATAGTGCACAAGTGTGTGCGCAAACACAGATGCACTCTCTATTCCGTTACTGTCATAGTCCGATGGGATTGAAATCCGACACGACCGGAGAGAGATCAGGCACAGGACCAACGTATAATAAACCTATGTTAACTATATATGTAGGTATAATAAATTCACATATGTCTACGTACTTGGGATTAGAATAGTCCGACATATCCGATTGCCGTGATGACGAGGCTATCAGCAGCACAGGATCCCAAGCCGTGGATCAACTGTCAAATCGGCTGGTACAGCCTGTTCCAACTGAGTGATATGTGCGAGGCTATTAAAGTTAGTAGATTCCAGGCATGTTGTATGTTATAGTCTACCTACATTTAATGATAATTTATGAATAAAGTAAACTTACAGAGTACATACCTTATGTAATTACTGCCTAAATCAGTATAACGCTACTACACAGCTGTGGTTCCCTAAAGCAGAATAGTCAAATGTGATACTAGAGCTACTGTCGGACGGAAGACCAATACCAGCTGATATTTTATAATGCTATACGAAATAATGCATGAAATGTAATAGGTAATCTAATAGATGGCTTGATCACTGCTCCGACTGGCAATCTGTAACATAGAGAGCTATCCGATCACTTTAAATTACAACATAAGATTAGGTTGAATTATTTTTGCAGCAGACTCCCTCTGATGTGGAGTGCAGTCCTCACGAATAATTGCTATATACCATTTCCAGTCTCTGGCCAGGCTTGACTATCAGATACAAGCCATATATGAATGGATCTTTGGTGTCACATTCTAGTCACTGCGTCAAGGCGCAGTGTCGGCTGGTACAGCCTGCAAAATACCACTAACGCACTGCCAAACAAATAAAGTGTGCACTGCATGAGTGGCAATCCAGCACACTTAGACGATATGTGCATCAGCGATCTGTTACCATCGCGTATTTTAATTATCGTCTAGTAGCTAAGTTTCCAGTGTGGAGCGCAAGGATGATTTGGCTTTTGCGGAAAGCGCAATTATGCTTTATCCAGTTGATGAAATAATATGACATACTAGGGGTATTGAACTTCTTAGCTTGGATTATATAACGTTAAAGGACATATACATACGACCTAAGGGATTAAAAAAATTAGTATTAGTATTTACGACATCATGATGCTTGTGTACTTTATAATGTAAATGTCTGCAGTGGTGGTGAAGTTTATTACCTCGACTATATTAGAGCTCTAGCTTACACTCCTATCTAATGTTATAAAATGTGTCGGAAAATTACCTGAGGGATGACTATGTTTATGTGATGGATTTGTTACATCTTTCAACAGCACAATAGCTACTGGAACTGATATATTGTGGATAAACTTTCCAGTGTATCCATAAGCTAATACTAAATATGACTATAAACTGCATAGTCCAAAAAGCCTCCGCGGAGGAAACCGCAGGCGGCCTCTACTATTCAAATATGAGTCTATTCTTAATCAATTACAATAGTAATTTACTAAAAACAAAATAAACACAGTTTTAGTCATCATCATTTAAAAACTTCGATTTCAAAGACAAAAGTACACTTCCATATCTTTCGAATTTGTCGCGAAACCTTCCCACACGCTATAGCGGTTGTTTCACAATTCGCTCGTCACTCGACACGTTTTCCTCTCGTTAGAGGTTCGTTATTTGTTTGTTGTCACTGTCCGTTCGTCTGTTTGTCCTGACACTGCTTTTCGTTACAATTGGTGGACACAACACGGTGGTTGTGGCGTAAACAATATAGGAGAAGCGATAAAGTTCAACTGTAAAATTGTAGTAAAATTTGTAAATTATCAAGTGTTTTGAAGAATCATTTATGATTCACATGTCATGTTACATGTCCTAATGCCACTACTCGTATTTGGGTAAGCAAACGCAAGATGTCTTGTCGCAATGTGACATGTCCATATTGTAGATCGCATGTAATTTCTTAGTTTAATTTTCTTCGAAAATATATTTACTTTACTTTTCATAACGATATCCGTAAACATCATAGATACTGAACAAAGCGAACACTTAGAAAAATACAGATACATTTTTTGTACGTTCCATAACTTGGACCATGACCGTGAGTAACAAGGAGCGAAGAACATTGGTAGTGAACCCAATCAGAATACGATTTGTGTTTGTCAGCTTTATAGAACTGCCACTATATTGTAGCCAATGCCCAGTCGCAGCCGTTGGTGACGTCACAAGGTATATACGAGTATGCGATGAAAGTTGGGTGATGTTCCATGTATGTCTTGAATTAAAAGTAAACCATCTAGTAATTAGTCTAACTAGTTGGAGCAGTATTTGAAGCAATTTTTGATAGGATATTATTTTAATTTCACCCTGTTTTGAGAGAACTTGAAGTCACGGTCGTAGTTGGATAATGACTACTCACCCAAAACTTACCCATTTACTTGTTTTTGAAGACTCCAAAATCATACTGATCTGGAACGATATTATTCAATTTATTAACGGAGCCGAGATCAAGTTAAGAGGTTATGCGACGGCAATTTTGTAGAGATATATGTATTATAAAATTATTAATAAAGAAATGGAAAAAATTCCTCACCCGGGTGGGAATCGAATCCACGACCTCTGCATTCCGCATGTCAGTGCTCTAACCACATATATATGTATGCCATATTTCTTTTTGTGTATGTGCAATAAAGAATAAGAATAAAATATTATATGAAAGATATTATTAACAGTATCGGCAGATTTTTACTGTGCAATTTCATGTAAAGACGCGCGTTATCGGTGTGTGGTACCCGGCGTGTTTTCTACAAAAATTGCGGCGTATTTAAGTGTGATAATCGCATTAAGAATTACATAGTTAGACTAATAGGAAAACTCAATGTGCAATTTCATCAATTGACATTTAAATCTGAAATCAATACAAAAGTTCATCGACTTTGATCATTCAACCATTGGTGATGCATATCTTTAGTTGAAAGATGATATTTTTCATTACCTCTATACAGCTATATTTTAATCTGTATTAACAACGGAATATTGACACCTTCGGAGTTAGGCAGGTGGAATAAACCTTTTCAAATCATGAATATTGATAGTAACTTTTTTCACGTTGTCACTCATTTTCAATTGTTTCTACGCATTTCATTATTTTCTTACTTTAAATGAAAAGTGATTTCGTTGCGTCGTCGGTCGTGTATTGGCTTTATAATCCCATTAAAAATATATGACGGTAAGGTGCGCCGGCTGTCCCATGCACCTGCTTTAAAATTGTTTTAAAAAACTTAACGTACATTTATCAGCTTTTTTAAGCTTATGTATATTATTGGACCTTTAGACATGCAGTATTGATTATTTTATGACTTATGTCAGGTAACTTCGCATACTTATACATATAAATTGTTTACATATAAAGCAAAGGCATAGAAGGCGTATTTTACAAAGAGCGTTGGGCAGGTGTATAGGAAGAGAAATGCCTTAGAAGTATTGGATGGACTGTGTAAGAGAGGATGCGAGTAAGCGTGTACCTAATAGTAGTGAGTAACGATTTGACGGAGAATAGGAATTAATGGAGGAAGAGTACATATATCGCCGACACCATGTGTCTAAAAAGGGGCATATATGTACCTACTAAAGAAGTGGCACCATGTGGTTTCTATCGGCCCTTGGTGCTCTGCCTACCCCGTAAGGGATAAAGGCGTGATTATATGTATGTATGTATGTATGTAAAGAAGATATTATAATAGGAAAATTAACGTGAATGGTTTTTGTTTTATTATTTTCTTCATGGAATTTAAAAAAAATTGTGATGACATTGTGCTAAAGTGACTTTTTGCGAAAATGAACAAATTTTTTTCGATGACATTTTGCGAAAGTGGTATTCGGCGTCAAAACACCTGTATTTATACAAAGATTTTAAGGACGAAAAACGATCTACGAACCAATTATTTAAATACGTTTAAACCAATTTGGTACATTAGACAGCCAGAATAAATTATTGGTCAGGAAGTCACTTAATGATTTTATTAGGTATGTTCTCAACTAGTTTTTATTTCCAAACATTTAGAGCAAACAAGGTTTTCTGTCGTAAATGACGTTGTATCTACCTGGTTATTCATGTAAAGGGTAGATGCTATGTAGCATTGAATTCGATTTCTGTAGATATAGCGTTTCTAAAATAAAGAATTTTCCTGTGTATTTATATCTTTATTAAAATATAGGTTTGCGTATATGTAAACAGGGACTTAAAGAAAAAATAATTCAAAAATATGAAATTGTGGACAAATATTTTCAAAGTTCTACTTCCCTCCCCAAACATCTTGACCATGAAGCATCCAAGACGGATTGTTGCTATTGTGAAAGCGAGATACCACTCTACACCGCATGTAGCGGCATCTCGCTTCCATAACGAAAATAAACCTGCCTTAAAACTTAGTAGAAATGCTCCTGGTTCTGCAGAAGCAGAAGATATCTTAATACATAAAGCATAATAAGGAAAATATGATGAATGTTACTTGACTACATGTAAAGTAGGATTAAGCTATAGCGAATATGAAATTTGAAATCTAACCATATTAGTGTTGTTCTTGTATGAAAGTTTACAATCAATCCCTAGAGCTTCTGACAAGACATTCACAAATCATGTACCTACCACTGGTGACCATGAATACAGTACAAATGGAGTTGTGACCTTCAATGTAGCCATGCAAAGTCTGTTGTATAAACTACTGGCAGCTGCCTACCAAAGTCTACTCATGCTCCCCTGAAAGTGTAGGGAAGTGTTGAGAAAAAGACCAGAAATACTTACGGAATTGTTGTTAAACATCTCCTTTTTGTATATGCTCCATGGCTGGTCCCAATACAGAATAGGCTTGACCATAAATCCGGCCTTTCTCATACATTTACTATTCGACCGTAAACAATTCAAAACAGTATATTATTGTGCCTTTGCTTTATATACCCTTTTCGTATGCTCTACATATTGTATGGGAGATTTAAAATGCATTGTGCATGATTTAATATTCCTTTCGTATATCAGTTACTATCATGTAAAGTAACATATAACTTTGATGTGAGTTTTAAAACTACAGAAATTGAGAACATTGTTATCTATGGTAGCAATAACTTCTCTTATTTCATTAAAAAAAACAGATTCTAAATATATTTTCTCTGAAGAGATAGCTTGGTTGGTTTTATTTAGAGACTTAGCTCAAATATGAGCCAATAACATTGGTATTGATTACAAAGTATCAAATATGAGCGAGCGGGTATTACTAAAGCATTACTCAGAACTCTACTTTTTTTTTACAATTAGCTAGGCAAACATTTGACCGCCATCGTGCCTGATGTTAAGCAAGATGCGGCCTAGGGTGGTACATGTTTGCCTAGAAAGTGCCTATTCACTCTAGCTTTGAAGAGACCAATGTTGTAGTGCTCGGGAAATACAATACTTAAATATATATATAAAAATTATAAATATTATCAAGAAACGAAAAAAAATTCACCCGAGTGAAACTTGAACTCACGACCTCTCGCATACAGTGCTTTGCTCCAACCAACTAAACTACTGAGATATATGTAAAAATGTCCAAGACAAGCGAATGCAATACTTTTCATTCAAGTACTCAATAGCTAGGTCATCTCAACGCATGTCACGTGTTATAATAAAAACCTATACTTTTTACACCTATCATCGAATCGCGTGCCGAGTTGGAAACAATGCGCCTGATTTACAAATAATGACCAATGGCGTATTACTAACAATCATAATTCATTTTAATCAGCAGAAGCGTCGCACACGCCATTTTGTAATACAGTTGGGGTACCGTAGAATAATCGGAAAACGGGTAATGAAATAATGAAGTTTCTTTAGGTGACTTTTTTCCTGCCAGTTTTAACAGATACATTTATTTATATTATTTAATGTCTAGCAGTCTTTATTACTGTCATTATTATTATGATTAATTATATTATTTGTGTCAATATGATGATTAGTAATAAATTATCCTTTAACTATTCCTGAATTATGGAAATAGGTGTTGGTAAATTAGGAAATTTTTTAATGCCCTTTGACAATAATAAGATAAAAAATTTTGAATATAAAAATAATTTTACTATACAGAACCAACAAAAACATACAGACTTTTATCAAATTGAAGAAGAAATGCGTGCAGGTAATGCTATTTTCAACATCACTTGTACAGCGGGTGTAATATAATGACGATGCTTCTGTGCTTAATAAAAAAAAAACAGATGTGTCAATTACTAAGGCGATTTCCATACTTCCTGATATATGTAGAGAGCGGTGATTACTGCTATATTTTTAATGTTAAGAAACTTTAAATTTAGTTACAAGGCTTTTTCCACAGGTTTCGTTTAATAAAGTTAACTCTAAATATTTATCAATTCAAATACATTACGGAAGCCTTTGTGTTTTTTATATAATTCATATAGGTTCACTTCATTTGGTCAAAGCATATTAAAACAACGCTAATCAATAACTTATCTCTGTCACGTCATTCTAATGAGTCGGTCTCTTAGAAGTGTCGCTTAAAAGTTTTTCTCAAAACTATTAACGAACATAATTCATACAAAAACCAACTTCATTGAAAGAGGCAGTTGATATATTTTAACTAAATTAATTTAATTTCATCGGATCTATAGATCTTTCTCTAGCGCCTACGCATGTTATCGAACTTGGTTATTATAAAGAATATTAATTGACCTATCGGCCCTTGGTGCTCTGCCTACCCCGTAAGGGATAAATATATATGTTATCATCATCATCTTCCTGCCCTGTTCCCATATATTTGGGGTCGGCGCAATATATTCTTTTCTTCCATTCATCCCTATTATCCGTCATCTCATTGCTCAATCCCAGTACACGCATATTCTCCCTCACACAGTCCATCCAACACTTCTTTGGTCTACCTTTTCCTTTATCCATCTACACTCATGCACAACGCTCTCTGTAAAATATACCTTTCATCCCGTCGCTTTACATGCGTGATTATATGTATGTATATATATTAATTGAATAATAAATAACTGAAGGGTGTTCTTTTAGGCTATGAACTAGCAACTTGTCACTAATCTTTTACTTCTGAGGGGTAAGCACGAACCTCTCGATAGTGCGTAACGCTATCGTCCAACTGTCAAATCACATAGATTTTGCTTGCGAGTCGCTAGCGTTACGCCGCGTAAAAATGTTCGTGCTTACCTCACTGATCACGCTATTCTAAACGTGACTGTACGTACAATATCTATCTATATCCATATACATATAATAAAATTGTAACAGATCGATGTTTGTGCACGCTAATCTCAGAAACGGCTGGACCGATTTCGATGCAAATTTCAGGAATATATTGTGACAGGTCCCACTTAACATATAGGCTACTTTTTATCCCGGATAATTTCGACATTTTGTTTTTTCTGAAGTTCACGCGGACGGAGTCGCGGGCGTCCACTAGTTCTTTATTATAATCTTATAGTTCTGGCTACCACATTGCACCAGATAGCCCATTAAGTGCAATCTAGCGACAGATAACAATCCAATAGGAAATGTTCTTGAGCCCTTCTAATAGGTATTACGAAATGTAAACCCCCAGTTAAAAGTAAGCCATAAGTTAGAAAACAGTAACTAAATAACATCAGATTGAGTTAAGAATATTTCTCAAATACAAGTCGTTTTTCAAAAAGGGCTAGGCAGATCGCATCAGCCGTGGCACTATCAATCATGCTTTATCTTCCTTTTGCTGGGCCACTGATTAAATTATATTCCCGAGGTGACTTAATGAAATAGCCAGATTGGAGGAGGCAGAGTAAATATAGAACAGTGGCTAAATCTTTTTAAAGTAATATTTTTCATAACTTCATAATATAATAAAATCGATATTTTAATTTTTCGATGAATTTCATAAAAATTACAGCGCCGACGCATGAAGGTCTACTACTTAACCATATAGCAGAAAACATTTTAAAATGTTTAGTTAGCAAATGTATTGTTATTATGATTTGCCCAATGAGAACTGAAACTTGGAGGATGTGTTATTTGTATGACGTACGTACGCATCCGATGAGAAAAGCACTTCCAAAATGGTTACGGAAACGGGAGAAACGGAATTTCTACAGTTTGTGTGGACTTACCAAATACTGAATAAGTCTTGGCAAGCGATGGGTTTTACAAATGTAGCTGTTTCTTGGTCATTATGAACATGCTCCACTTCAAAGCTTCAAACACAATCACTCGGAACTATTTTCTACTTTATACGCCAATAAACATTGAATACCTATATCTATGCTAATCTTTGTTTTACTGCGAAATAAATCTGACTTTGCCTAGCCTAATTGGTTTTATATCAACACCGAAATATAAATCTTGAAGCAATTTATAATACTTATAAATACATAGAGTAGCTTTAGTGAAGATCAATTTATCTAGCTAACTAACAAATCTAATACTTACAAGTGGATTTTAATTCATAGTAATATTTATTTGTTTGTAAATATTAAAAAATAATCAGTGACAAGTTGCTAGCTAATCGCCTTAGTACCTACCATAAGTCGAGTCTTACTATATATCTATATGGAGATGCAGCAGATATATTCTAATGAATAAGATTAACATATAACGAGTCAATCAATACGAGTAGTTGTACTGCATCAATATACTGTGGTGTGAAAGAAACGCAGTAGCAAATAATTTTTGTTTTACTTTTGCAATAACTTGCAAATCGAGTTATTTATTAACGATGTACAGTGACGCTTTAATAAATGGATGCTGTATGTGAGTTTACATTAAAAATGTATTTGTATAGAATAGTCAAGTAGTAACAGCAAAATAAGTTTTGAGATGTTAATTGAAGTAAATTACACACAATAAGTATTAAACATGTTATAAACTATAAACACTTCGTTTATAGATAGTACTCATATAATAAAAATATTAATAATAAATAGATTACCTTTAGGACATCTTTCGTATCTGCAAAAATTAAGAGATGATAGACTCTTTTAGTAAGTACAGTATAAAAAGCATATACTAACTCCTTCATCTTAATAAATCAGTGGTTGTTCGATCAAAATGGATCAAGTTGGTTTAAATTTTTAACGTCATAATTATGATAGCCCACATCATCCCACTGCTGGGCAAAGGTCATCCTCTACTTCACGATCTATATCTGCAAGAACGTAAAAAAAGTATTTCTCACCCTAGTGAGAAAGCCAGGTTACATATACAACGTAATGTCGTTTCCGCATTAACGTTCGTTATCGTAACACTCCCACTTCTTCGCGTGATTTGACGAGCGCACGAAAAAGGGAGACTTCCTATTGGAGCAAACTTTCGATGACGAACCACTATCGATTCTAACAGAAATAATGTTACTTTATCTAAGCTGGTGGGATACTGGAATGAATTTCTTTTAGTGTCAGGTTGCCCAAAATCGGATAAGCCGTCATTTTCCACTGTTTGGGACCACTTGTAACATCCTGTATCTTCGTAAATTACATCTCGCTCCCTGTCTTGGATTCCCAATACAATATTGATTAAGGTAAGCTCCAGATAATTGGGTTGTAGTCATTAATTGCCCTTCGCTTTGAATATTTTAATATTCATGGCCATAATTTTATGAGACTAGTAGGTTCCGTGTATGAATGGAGATTAGATCTTGTTTATTAATATATGGTGGTGGATATGAAGTTTAATAAAAACACTTATTATAATGAGCTGATTAAATTTTGTTTTTATACCTTAGAAAGGACCTGTATGCAACTTTTTACATACATACATATAAAATCACGCCTTTATCCCTTACGGGGTAGTCAGAGCACCATAGGGCCGATAGAACCATATGATGCTACTTCTGACCAAGTTTGAGGGTATAGTTGAGCTGTACAAGTTCGGTTTTTAGGAGTCAAATATTTTCTTTCTAGGCAATGAATTTTAGAAATAAAATCAAACAATCTTTTAAAAAAAATTAGCTTAAAAAAGTCTCCTGTGCTGATGTGAGTTTTCACTAGAATACATCAGCCGGATTGCTGTCGTAATATTCGACTAAGGAACTCGAGCATTTTCTCAGGCGATAAGCAAGCAACTTGTCACTGATCATTTAAACCTCTTCACGCTATGCTAAACGTGACTGTGGGATCTCCTTTGCGATCCTAAAGCTTTGGCTACCCATCTATCTATGTATGTATAAAAAGTCTCTAAGTAAAACTTACTACAAATTGAGCATCGCGATCTAAAAAACATTGATTGTCAACTCTACCTAAATAAAAATGATGAACTTTATTTTTGAGATTGATTCGACATAGTGTCTCCAGACTCTGGAACGAAGCAGCTTATTCCGACTACCAAGAATAAGCGTTAACAAGGGCAATACCGATACATACACGCATGTCCGATCGCAACGATTTATTTAGTAAATTAACTGGGCTGCGTCATTTGCATTCGATTTCCATAACGCGGTGCGGGCGTATCGTCCGCCCATACGTCACTGCTCGAGATACAGCATCGAGTGATCGAGTGGGCGATCGTGTATCGAGAATCGAGACGATTTTGTATATTATACACGTTTGGGTGCGACGACTTTTGTTAATAGATTGTAAATTCATATTTTCAATTAGAGCGTTCGATCTTGTTTATGGTGCGTTAAATGAGTTTCTCTAATGGGTGATTTTATTTTAAGTGGTGATTTATTTAGAGATAGAATTTTAATGATCAGAAATACTTAATATTATTTTGGATAAAAAGTCGGACATATTTCTGTATATTGAAAAAAACTGTACCTTGGTCCTAAATAATATACTAAGAAATCGAAGACTTATAATTTACACAGTAACATAACAATTTAATAAAGAATAGTTTCGCCCAAAAGGTACACCATACCAAAATTCGTGTACTTTCGGTATCGTTATACCAGAACCACTCTTCATTAGTGATGTGCACTTGACGGCTGGTTTTTGCCTCTGCCGTGATTTATCCGACGGAAATTGTCAGACAAGTAATGGCTCTTTGTTTATTGATTTATATTCACCACAATATTCGGTAGCGATTGAATAATAAATTAAATTTATAACTAAAATAAATGCATAGCTTCTAAATGAAAATTTATTACTTAGTAACAGGGGCATTTAGTAAAAACCCGTTAATTTGATTACAGTGGTACCTAGTTAAATAAAAAAAAACATAATATGAAACATTTAAAATCTTTTCAAGTCGGCATTATATTATTGTTTCTCATTTTTTCCAAACCACTGATTGAGCTACGGCCACTGTAAACGCCTCCCAAACGATGGAAGGTGAAAAATAATTGCGTTTTGCTTTATTTTAATTACAATGTGGTGGGTGTTAACCAAGGGAATATGAAAATTGTTGTTTAAACAAAAACTATATTAGAACGTCTTCGTCCGTTGGCAGGAAATGAGGTAATTTAATGTTCGGAATTTAAGGAACTAATGATGCAATCCAATTAATGTCGCAGGTGCATCGCTTTTTGCCACCTTCGGTATGTACTTTCGTACTTTATCAACAGTTTCGATAGAAGTACGAGTATGGGACTGTATTATTGTAAGGGTAGGTACTTCATTGTCTTTACACTGGAAAACATTACCTACCATAAAAATCTGTAGTAACAATACTTTTCGTATGTAAATGAAAAGCATTCACGTTTATTTTCTGCCGTTTCTGCCTTAAAAGCGACACCGTAATGTATAGACTACATACAAACAACTAGCGATTCTTTCGCGAGATCAATATTACTTTTATCTTGATTAAAAATACCTACCTATATACCTATAATACTACAATGTTTTCCGATTCAAAACCCGTTTGGTAGTTTTTGCGTGAAAGAGTAACAAAAGTTGTTACAACAAGTAACATTAAAGCTAATGCAAAAAGCTCGGTTTATACTCCTAGCAGGTGGATCAGCGATGCCTCTGCCCACCCCTATAGGAAACATACGTGATGTTTTGTCTAGTGCTTTATAGCTTTATGTTACGTAAGGTCTTATAACACGCCATTGTTATACACAAATTATAAAAACACGGGTTACAACGATAAGGACTCTTCAGACATCAGTCTACGCCTTGAATCTACGATCTACCTGCATACTCAGTTATTAAAACTTGACTAAACAATTTTCGTAATGCTTAAAGCACGCCCTAAACCGCACAGTTTAAAAAAAATGTAAAATCTCCCATTTACGCTAGTACTTTACGTAATTTGTCACACACTATTCTACCCCATGGTAATAGAGGTCAGAACGGCGGCAGTTCCGTGGGAAACCGCAGCAAATGACGTTATGGTTTATTCAATTTGGACCCGCGCGGTCATCAGCGGTCGCCTTTATTGTTTTAAGTCGGCCATTTTCTTTTTGACGGAGATATAAGGAAGGAGTATTTGTTGGGCAGTAAGCTATGAGGGCTAATTCTCGTGTGGAAGACCTCGAACTCTTGTTGTAGAAATTAAACGCACAAAACCACTTGAAGCACATTTTATTCTTTTTTTTTACATTTTTTAGTGTTGCCAACTTAAACATTTATTTCCTCAATTATTGTGTTAGGGATGCCAACGTTTCTGCCTACGGTTTCTATGTTTCTACCCTATTTATCTTGTTTCATTGTTGGAATTGTATTTGCGTAATCTTCAAACAAAAACATTTTCTATTTAAATCTATTTCACATAGGGTTTGAACTATTAAGCTCATTCGATGAACTTACGGCCAATAGCAATAAAGGATTGAAAGATAAAAATGGCACATTTTAATTAGAAAATAATAGCTATTTTATAGACGTCGTCGTCGTCTTATCTGTAATGTTTTAAGATTAAAGAGGTCAGATACTTTATTACCTCAGATTAAATACATGATTTAATTCATTACTAGATATGTTTTCGTTCAAGTATTAATGAAAGCACAGAGCTCGAAACATGAATGAACACATTCTACATTAACCACTATAGTGTGTATTATATATAAGCTTAAATTTAAATTACTATAAAAACGCTTCGTGTAAATCATCCATAGCCTCACGCTCGATCTCGCTCTCCCATTATAAATTCATTTGCAGAGTCATGACGTTGATCATCGACCGTGATGATTGTTTCTAGCCTTATTGTTTTCAAGATTGATTTTGCCTTATACGGTTTTTTGCGTGATTATTCACAAAGTTTTTAAATAGCTAACTGTAGGTAATTATTTAAATAATGTGATGAGTTTAAAGAATATTCCTGTTGCTCTCAATCTTAGAGATCCATTAGCAAAGAATTTGGCAGTGGTTATTGTACTTTTTTCTCTATTACATACCTTTATTTTTAGAAATTATTTGGTAACGTCACGTTCAACAGCAAGTTAATCCATATATCATAAACTAGTGGACGCCCGCGACTCCGTCCGCGTGGACTACAGAAAAAAAAATGTCGAAATTATCCGGGATAAAAACATTTTCCCGGGATAAAAAGTAGCCTATATGTTAAGTGGGACCTGTCACAATATATTCCTGAAAACTGCACCGAAATCGGTTAAGCCGTTCCTGAGATTAGCGTGCACAAACGCACAGACAGTCCCTTCCCGTGGGAATTTCGGGAAATCAATTCTTAGTGCTTCCCCGCAGTCTCCGATTTTAGCTTCACATGTACAGCGGTTTTTGTAAAAAAATTGAATTCCCGTTAGTCCCCTTCCCGTGGGAATTTCGGGAAATTCGTTCTTAGCGCTCCCTCGCAGTCCCTAATGAACGTACAGGTCTAATTTCGAATTCATATGTATCGCGCTTGTCGTAAAAAAATGAATTCCCGTTTGTCCCCTTCCCGTGGGAGTTTCGAGAAATCCGTTCCTAGTGCTTCCTCGGGGTCCCAAATAAACAAATATGCCCAACTTAAGATTCATATGTGTAACCGTTTTCATAAAAAATAATTAATTCCCGTTGGCCCCCTTCCCGTGGGAATTTCGGGAAATTCGTCCTTAGTGCTTACTTGCAGTCCCTAATGAACATCTATGCCCAATTTCAGCTTAATATGTATAGCGGTTTTCGTAAAAATTATGAATTCCCGTTTGTCCCCTTCCCGTGGGAATTTCGGGAAATCCGTTTTTAGTCCTCCCTTGCTCTCCCCAATGAACATATATGCCCGATTTCAGCTTCATATGTATAGTGGTTTTCGTAAAAAATATAGAATTCCCGTTTGTCGCCTTCCCGTGGGAATATCGGGAAATTCTTATAGCCTATGTTCATCCAGGTCCTATAAGGATTCTAACGGTGAAAGAATTTTTAAAATCGGTCCAGTAGTTTTTGAGCCTATTCATTACAACCAAACAAACAAAGTTTTCCTCTTTATAATATTAGTGTAGATAAAATACCCGTAGCACATATTATCGAGTCACATCGGAATATCTACATCAATAGGTATTATGAAACTAGTTTGAGCGTACTTATCAATAAAACTAAGCTGTGTTTTTTCTGTCTTTACCAGGAGAAGCCGCACAAATGCAACCTGTGCTCCAAGTCGTTCCCCACCCCTGGAGACCTGAAGTCTCACATGTACGTCCACAGCGGCTCTTGGCCTTACAAGTGCCACATCTGCAGCCGAGGGTTCTCTAAGCACACCAACTTGAAAAACCATCTTTTCTTGCATACTGGTGAGTATCATTAGTACCTACATACATGTATGCCCTTTTTGGAATTCAGTGGTTTTTGGAATTTGTTTCTTAGTATTTTAATATTTTTAGGGCTGATTTTTCCAAAGATCAGATAGCCTATCAGAAGAATAAAGTTGATGCTGTCTCTATCATGATCAAGTTCTAGAGAAAGACAGCATTAACTTTAATCTTCTGTGAGGTAAGCATGGACCTTTTTACGCGGCGTAACGCTAGCGACTCGCTAGTAAAATGTATGGGAAAAGACAGTTTGACGCTAGCGTTACGGACTATCGAGAAGTTCGTGCTCGCCCCTCTGATAGGCTATCTAACATTTGGAAAATTCGCCCCATAGTTAATCAAACTGTATCCTTATTTCACTAAAATTATAAGATATTTCGATGAATGTTTGCTGAGTACGAGTATCTACTGGGGAAATTGTTCCATCTCAGAAAATTATAGTAGCTGATAGTTCTTTTAATGAAATATAGGTTTAAAATTTTTCTTTTGTTTTGTTACAGCTAAACATCAAAGGAACAGTGCAAGAGACGCCACTTGAGATGTGAAAAACAATTCTACAATAACAATTAAAGTCGAAGTCTTGTCACTTCTATCTGTTATACAGTGTGATATTAGAATTAAGTGTTAAATTATTATTTAGATGTAATTTGTTATATTTACACATTAAAATATAGGCAGAGTATAAAGCTATCTTCGAAAAAGTTAAAATAATCTCTATTTATGAATTAGTATTCCGTTTCCATTTGCAGCAAATACCAAACAGACTTCCGAATTAATTAGAAGCAATTACTTTACTTATAATGATTACTTGTGCATAATTGCATCCCTGATAGGTGAGTCTTCAATTCAACTCTGACTGATACATACTTCCACTTTTTTGTTTCGTGTTCAAGAGTAGTCAATGAACAGACTACTAAAGACGAATTTCAAAAGTTAAATATTACAGTGTTGATGATAGGAATTACAATAGAGTACAAAAAAACGTCTCCTTTTGTGTATCATCATATCTATTTATTATAGTTAAACACACCTACGAGTATACCACTATTAATTTCAATGTTCACATTCCATGGTAATTTGCTCAGTGTCCTTTGTTTTTTGACGTGAAACGTCTTTAAAATCGCGCCGACACATACGGGTACCAGGTTTAAAAACTGGACCGTAACGAAAAGGTCTATATCATCGTACCTTAATAATTAAAAAACTATTAGTCTTAGAAACAAAAATGTGGTGTAAATATTTCACTTATATAGTCAGCTCGCTGTTATGACATTGAGTTCGTGTCGGGGTCAAGCGGGGCGGCGGGGGAGGGATACTGCGATAACTGTGCGAAACCGGCGCTCACGCTTGTTTCTATTCAGTGTAACTCGTGACTCCGACTTTATAGCGTGGTGATTCTTTCGTGTGTTTGTCAAGTTTATTTGAACCGATTGATTTATACAAAAATAAGTGTAATTTGGACAGTATTTATATCTATACTAATATTATAAAGCTGAAGAGTTTGTTTGTTTGTTTGTTTGAACGCGCTAATCTCAGGAACTACTGGTCTGATTTGAAAAATTCTTTCAGTGTTAGATAGCCCATTTACCAAGGAAGGCTACAGTCTATACAACAACCTGCCCGGCTTCGCACGGGTACAACGCCCCCTCACGCGGACGAAGTCGTGGGCGGCTGCTATTTAAAATAACCAGAAAGTGACAATAAATATATAAACATTTGCTATGTATTTTATGTTTCTATTACGTACCTGTTCTTTTTTTATTAAAATACTTAAAACAGCGTCCATCTTGTTTTCATTTCAATCTTTTACTTTAAAAGCGATTCGCTAACATAGACGTTTCACGTTAAAACCAACGGCCGTGTGCCCCGACACAGCCCCACCCGCTTTTTCCTTTCTTTTAAATAAGTCTCCCATATGTAAATAAGTGCGTAAATTGATTGTTATTTACTTTATAAGTTCTATGATTGATAGTCTTTATGACAACTTGCTTAAGTTTCAAGTTACTTCGAAAGTATACTTAATAATAACATAACCCTTTATTAGTATTACGAAAAAGCACTTGTAAATATTTTTGTCAAACCATCGCTCTTATTTTGTAATTTATTAGTTTAAGGATATAATTAGTAATTTATTTGCGTTCTACATAGGATTATGTAGAGGTTTTTTATATACCTATACCTACTTGTGTACGTATATTGTGATTTTAAATCCGTCCAAATTATTTAAATAATTTGCTTATTACGATATACTAAATAATAGATGTTTATTTATATTAACTATGATAAGCAATTCGATAATAAACATTTGAACAAAATAAATGAATTTTACTAAATTTTCTGACCCCGTTAGGAATTTCGACCATACTATATGTAACAATTTGCAAGCGACAGCGAGATTCTAGGAATAATCGCAACATTTGCTCCAGTAGCGATTAGTCATTTAGCAAATGTGCTAAATTATAATGTTTCCATTGGTATACGACAACTTTGCAAATTTCGCTGTTGCTCGTAAATTTGTTTCATTCACCCCCTGTCAAACTCAGCGTGTATCTGTGAATATTTCGTACAAAAAACTCCATGCCTATTTATTTGTCGAGGATTAACCAACTAAAATTTGGTAAACCGTTATTCCATGGCAGAAGTGAATCTAAAGGGCAGGAATTTTTAAATTAAAAAATACTCAAAAAGTTACTTTCCTGTAGTTCATGCGGGCGGAATGGTGAACTGGGACACAAGTATGTAATTAAATGAAGAGAGTAGGTAGATAACTAATTATCTCCACCAAATAATTTATTGCATGTACAAGTATTCAAGATCATTACATTAACATTAGCCTATTGGAGTCTATTGTAAGTAGGTCACCATAAAAGGCACGCCCTAAAGCTCGATCTCCCAGTGTTCGCCATCCCAGTCAGTCAAGTAATAATTCCAGACCAAGACCAAATTATAAATTCATCAGTACCTAAATCAAATCAATACAATAAGCTTTTATGGGTGGCGCGCCGAAGATAGCGCTTTTTATGTTTAAAGCACTATGACTTAATCCTTCGATTTCAAATGAAAGCTTTATGAAATCAATATTTCGATAAATTTTCGCATCGATAAAGGCTCGAGCACACCGGATGCGTATGCGTGCACGTAAGCGTAGACGTACACGTACCTCTGAGTTTAATTTATGGAACTGTCACCGCTTGACGTCTATGCTTACGTCTACGCATACGCATACGGTCTGCTCGTGCCTATACAATTCCATACATTACAACTCAGAGGTACGTGTACGTCTACGCTTACGTGTACGCATACGCATCCGGTGTGCTCGAGGCTTAATTCCTGCAACAAACGATTTACTGCCTACTAATAGATGCCCGCATCAATCGATTCAGCCAAATGTAACCAAGGCAATGTCATCATAACTCAACCAATCACAACCGTAGAAAATATTTATCGCGCCAATTTTAAATTTAAAACCAGAGTCCTCGAGTAGGCGTCTACACGCGAGCCGGCCCTCATTTGCATAGAACAACTTCACTTGCTGCTTTTAACTCTTAATTGTCGCTGCCGTGCATTGAATAGGGGTCCTCTCGTGGGCTGTTACATGCTCCCGCGATAAACCGATAAACCAAGGATAAACCCATACTAACATTTCATTCGGTACCGTGGAAGGATTCGGTTTTATTTTAATTGTTAGGTCATTTATAAGTGTTGGTCTGGAAGAAGTCTAGTGAGCATTTGAGATTTGCTATTTCATTCGCATTTTTTTTACTACGAGAATTTTTTAAAACTCCTGTGTACTCGACGAATAACATATGATTCCAAACCTACTACCATGACGGCCGACTGGTCTAGTAGGTAGGAATCTCTGTAGGTACAAACATTGATATGATGAATATCAATGTTTGTTTCCGAGTCATGGATGTTTCTATACTTATCTATGTATTTATATAACCGTTGCTTAGTACCCACGACACAAGATCTTAGGGATCTTACTGTGGGACTAGGTTAATGTGTTGTGTAGTGTGTGGATAAAAAAAAACCGTTTCTCAGACTCCGAGCCTTGTCTATGTACGTGTGTATGTAGAAAAAGCCGGCGGTGTTAACAAACATAATAAAAATAACTTAATGCTCTGATTTCGATATGATTACCGATAACTTTCACTTACATGCTAATAAGACACATTAATTTTATAATGGCCTTAGTTCTGATGATTAATATAGCTATTACTCGTCGACAATATCCTAATATGAAAATATATAGGATGCTCTTATATTATTTAGGTTTTTCTTCAATACTTTCCTTCTTTTCATTGACTAATTCATTCCTTTAATTCAAATCACGACATGAATTAAATATTTCAAATAATCTGTTAAAATACGAGTAGGCACTATAATGGAGATTTTTTTTTTTATATATATATATATAAATGGATGAACAAATATCAAAGTCTACGTGGACTACAAGATTTAATTAAAATACAGTAAATGAAGTAAGCATGTAATATGAAAACTTTATATAACTTTACTTTGTGAAAACTCTCTATTTATCTACACTACACTATTTTTAGCGTTATTACAATCATTGCAAAAACCTTTTTATTCTCATTGATAAACGATACCAAAATAGCGCTATTTAGGAAGAAGCATCCTGTACACATATCATAAAGAAAGACGTCCACTATAATGCCAGCGTCAATCTCGAGCATTATAAATCTTTACAGAAAAACAATTATATCGGCAATGGGTGGTCGCTGGACCACCTTATCGTTACAATTACTACCCATGATAGCCTAGGCTAACGCAACAACTATAATTACGTTTCCGTACACTGAACACGCTCTATTATCTTGGCAGTAAAAGCTAGATTCAAAATCATACGCAAAACTTATTTTGATATGACTAATTTTGGTGGTGGTCACTAAATTGAACTGTTAGTGAATTGGTGGGTTTACATCTGTATACATTTATAGTTTCATCGATCCGATCACGACTTGTTTAAGTGACTTGTTTAAGTGTTACATAGAATTGGGTGCTATCCCAGGTTGGTTGTTTTAAACCAACTAAATAAGCCAGAGCCAGCCTAATATGTATTAAGTCAAACTTTTATTTAAATCCATCTAAAATGTAAATTCACTTTGTGGCCTAGAATTAAATTATTTACTATTAAATCATAGAAGGGTTGCCTTGCGAAATCATATTAGTAATCACACAAATATTCGCATCTATCTCTATGACGCCGAACCCAAAAGGTTGTTTATTGTACTTAAATAATTTGAAACCCCTCTTCAATATTGTTACACTAGTTGCCCGCGACTTCGTCCGCGTAAACCAGTATTTTTAAACTAATTGATACCCTGGTTATATTTATTGTGCGAAGTGCCATTGCCCTTTTGTGGGAGTACATTCATCCCAAACCCAGCTTACACCTAATCCTTCCGCGCTACTGCTTTTTTGCCGACGTTCAACCCCCTTTGTATTTATTTATATTTAATCAAAAGCCTAAAAAATAAGTTTTAAGCTTCTGTAAAAAATAGTAATTTCCATCAAACTTTTATTTACCCCTTAATCTTTTGCATTAAAAAATCTATGTCCTTTCTTGGGCTCTAAACGTATCAAATTTAATTTAAATTCAGTAGTTTACGTTTGTAACACACAGACAGACAGAGCTTTCATTTATAATATTAGTAAGGAAGTAAGGATAAGGATAGATGTTCTATCTCTTTCTTAAATTATCTTTAGCATTCATGATCTCTCTCTCTGGCTAACTGAAACTGCACCCTTCTACCGTTTTGAGCGAAATAGACCGGCAGAATTTTATGCAGAGCTATTTTAAAATTTAAAATATTAGTAATCATTTGTTTCTTCATATTAAGTTACAAGGTAAATATTCACAATTAAATATTGATATACAGGTTATAATGAGTCAATAGTATAGATTAGAAATCTCATGTTGAATAACTTTTCCTAAGACGTATTTTCATATCTCTCAAAATTTAGCTGGGCTGAGGGTTCGCAGGTTATCGACCTTCAATTTTAACGTTATTAGAAACTACAAACTTTTCCTAAGAGTATTTTCATATCTCTCAAATTTAGCTGGGCTCTAAGGGTCTGGAGACCTTCAATTTTTTTCTTTCATATCATTTCTACGTCATTTTATTCTTTCATACATATTTTTTTACCGTTTACGCAGCGCACGCAACGGAAGTCAAAGTTGAATAATTTTCCCCGTTTTTTCCACATTTTCCTCTTATTCTTCGTCCCTATTGGTCGCATAATTTAGCCTAAAGCCTTCCTTAACCCCAAAAGAATTTTTTAATTCGACCTAGTAGTTCCGGAGAAGCGCGTTCAATCAAACAAACAAACAAACAAACTCTTGCTTTATAATATTAGTATAGATTAGTATAGATTAGTATACATTTAGCCGTAAGAAGCATTTGATAGTCCATAATTATTCCTTAAAGGGTGAGATCCTTCAAAGAATAAGCGTTATCCGTGATCTAGGTGTATATCATGATTCCAAGCTTCAGTACGATGTCCACGTGGAAAAAGTTACGGCTAAGGCATTCAAAGCTCTTGGATTTGTGATGCGTAGCTCTAAAGACTTCACCAAAATCAAAACAATCAAAGTCATCTACTGTTGTTTCGTTCGAAGTATTCTTGAGAATGCATCACAGATCTGGAACCCATTATACAATGTCTATATCGAACGTATCGAAAGTATTCAAAAGAAATTTATAAAATACTTATGCTATCGTACTAAGGACTATTACAGTCACTCAAATTACATCAGCTTATGCATAAAACATCATATCCTCCCTCTTGAGAAACGCCGGGAAATCTCTGATATCGTTTTTCTTCTGAAGATTGCCTCCAGACTGTCCTGAGCTATTGTCACATATTAATCTTAGAGTACCTTGGAAAACTCTTCGACACAACAATACACTTTCTGTTCCTCTTGCATCGACGAAATATCATCAGAATACATTCCTTTTGCGAGCGGGTAATAACTTCAATGAACTTTGTAAAGGCGTAGAGCTTGATCTCTTCAATACCAGAAAGCGAGGCGTGTGCTTAGTGAAATTTTTCCTGTCAATATGTTAGTAGGTACCTAGATTTTATCTAGTAATTGTTTTATTTTTATGTTTGTTATTGATAAGCTTGTTAGGTTTTGTGGAACTCTGATGAAAATTGTGTGTGCATTAGTACCTGATTAGCTCTCATAATGCTTCTATAAGTGTGGACCTGTTATTGGCTTTATGTATCTACAATTTTAACTATTATTACAAATAGCTGTTGGGCTTCCTGAAATTGTTAAATAAAAATAAATAAAAAAAAAATAGGTAACATATCACTCATCTTCTAATAGGTACACAATATTATAGTACGTTGTACACTAAGGTTCATACGTTTACAACATATACACAAACACACGCACATGCACACTATTACACATACACACTTTTTTCAACTTTTACTAACCACACTAGCTTATTTAAATAGGCTTTATCTCACACAACTAACCACGAGCTTGAAATGTAAACTTATTATTTACTTGATTGATAAAAAAGACAGGGTGACACATAGACAAATTGTTATTGTTATTTGTATCTAAAAGAGCTGAGATCTGGTGTCCTGAAATTCAGGCTTTAAGCCTAGCTTGGGCTCCAGTCTCTCCGCAGTTTGCTAACTTGTAGAAAATAACAATGTAATATTGCTATGTAATTTAAGATGCAACATTGTGGTGTGAAAATAAATACATATTATTATTATCTGGTAGTAACAACATTAAAAACATTTAGAAATAATTTTTATAACACTTAAAAGTGTTCTAAGTTTAAAACTAAACCCAGTATCAGGTCAGCATCGAAGTACAAACAGAATAGGTGATTACCTTAGGTGATTGTACCGGCGCAGACGTGCGACCGATCAGTTTTTTGTCGGCGAAATGGGAGCAATACTCATCAGATAACCGAACAAAAACCCGATGACGGAGCGAGCACAAAGGCGCCACCGTCGCGCCTCGATTACGCCCTATGACAAAGCAGTTTGCTCCGAACAACACTCCATATTGATCCAAACATCTTCTATTTTGTTTGGCTTTATTACAGTTTTTTATTCTGATAGGCTGATAGGTTCTCGCGCGACCAGCGTAGGTAGACCTCGAGGTGGTAAGTCGACTCGTGTCTTGGGGGTCAGGGTAGGTTAGTTAGGTAAGGCCCGCGGCAGACCGGCTCCCGTAGTGCGATCTATGGTATTGTGTGCCGCCGATCTAAAATGTTGGTTTAATCGAGCTTTTTATAAGAACCGTTTGAAGCGTGAATGCAATACCTTTCTGATCATCGGTTACTTTTGTTTGCAAAAAGTGAAATGAACTAAACAAGAGTTTGATTATCTTGGAGTCACGTTGGTTTATCTCAAATTAAACGTTTTGATTCATATAGCTAATGATTTGAAAGATATTATAGTTTTATCTATAATATAACCTAAATTTATTGCCATCGTTTTCATACAGATGATAATTGTACGAGAAATGCACCTTAACTACCCTGATTGTCCATAATTCGCATAAATAATAAGATTCATTTATGAAATCTGCCTCACTTCCTACTCTTCCCCATAAAGCTAGATAAGCAAGGGTTAATACTAGTATTTCCAATAACCATTTTCAGATAAACCAGGAGTCAAGGTCAACCTAATAACCTTACCCAAGAACCATAATTACCGTTGAATAAAATAAATATATAGCACCAAAAAAAGCGAATGAAAAATGCTTAACTTTGACGACAAGATTAGTGCGGTTTATGCTCCCTGTCGACCGTCCATTCAGCTTCAATGTATCAATCATAAGCAATGACCCTCTAGTTTCACATTAAGGTTATATTATGATGTACATACAAAACGTTGTAAATTCATTTCAATTACTCATAAAAATATACAGAATAATACCTACTATACATACAGTCCATACTTGTATACGACAACTGGCAATACCACACTAACAATGTGTTAATTAACAAACACTTTACCGATCTTGATTTAGGTGTGCACTGTCGATTCGCGCAGCCCTTAATAATCTCGATTAAACTTACGATCGCTGCTTGAATTAATCGATAATTGTCTATAAATCATCGATGTTCGATTTGCACAAAGCAGTATCGGGGTGCGAACAGTTAATTTATCGGTCGGGTTTAATGTGTAGGAATGGCGTGCCTAGAGTACATAACTCGAGAGGCTCTCGTATGATGGCTCGGGACTCGATACCTCGGCACTCGATAGCTCAGGACTTGGGAATCGGTAGGCGATACTGTACAACTTAAATTTCGTTGAGAAGGACGGCGCCACTTACTACGTTCTCTTGTTTTGCTCTCTGATAGTAGTTATATATCTTTAATTTTGAATTTTAGTTCTTATTTTCGGCACCGACATTTAATTCTACTAGGTGTAATTGTTAGAGTTATATTGCGCTAAGAGCGCCGTGCTTAACCGTTTTGCATAAACGGCCATAAGTTCAAATGCGTGCTTAATATTTTTAGATTGAACTTCATAAAATGTCTGCTCAGTTGTATTTGTGAGAATAGTAATAAGATATTTCTTGATTGTTATGAAGTAAGGAGGAGTTTTGTCTATAGTCACCACGCTGGGCAGACAGGATGGTGACCGGTAATTTTCGGACCATCTTATCGACACTGTATAAAACTATTTTAACTACTATTTATTGTATGTGGTATTGTCACTTCATGAAATCAGATCAAGGAACTCATTAACTGCTCTTATATTATTTACTTAGGTAACTTAACCATACAAAAAACTAGAATCATCATCCAAAACGGAATCATTCAAATTAAGGTAACCACAAGCAAATACACAGAGGAGTAATTTTACCTAATGTCTGAGCAAAAACTATTCTGATTGGCTATCTCTACAACACGCCAATAGTGTTGGTTGTTGTTACTTTATAACAAGGGCTGTCTAGTAAATCATTTAATTTATACTTTCTTGTTTAGTTATTCGTTCATTCGCGTTTTTAATAAAAAAAAAATCTGTTCTTTTTCATGCTGTATTGTGGTCCTCAGTCAAATAATAATAATTTATAAGGTTTAAAATTAATATCGCATAAAGATAAAACTATCTCCATCTCCACTAGCAAAGATATGTTAGAGTTATTACATAATGTTTTAAAATAACTTCCCCTTAATTATGTCATCATCATCATCAGCCTATTGCAGTCCACTGCTGGACGTAGGCCTCCCCCAGGGCACGCCACAAGACTGCGATGGGGGGTATTTTCCCATAGTTACCATGCTGGGCAGGCGGGTTGGTGACCGCAGTTTGTATTTTGGACTATGTTGTCAACACGGGAGGCGCTGCTGCTCACCTCCCGGAAACCCTTAATCGCCTCGTACGATACCCACGGGCAGACATGGGGTGGTACGAATTCTACTCTGCCGGCACCACGCGGCCCACAATTATGTATTAAGTAAAAAATATAAAAAATGTATTTCATCACGATTTTACATGCAAAGACAGACGGCTTTGATATTTTTGTATATCTCCGGATCGGACGAAAAATTATTGCTTATCTATAAATAAAAATTAACCATTACCAACCCTACAGCGAAATCACTTTGTTCTACTCTAGCCACGTGCCAGAACAAACAGCAAAAACAATTGCACTATAACTCAAACAATCGCTAGTCTACTGCACAAATGACTCTAAACACACCTCTCTAAAGCTCAATATACTAGGACAAGTCGTAGATTAGTTTTATACCAATTCTAGGTGAAGATAGTAAGCTCACGTTTGAATAGTTATTGTTGTTTGTACTCATTGTGGTGTAAATTATTGCTTTGTATATTTGTAAGATAGACGTGATGTTGGTTCAACGAGGTATTTCATTGAGTCTAGTTCATTTACAATTTTTTGCCAAAAGGTGTTCTAATGTAAAACCGCACTGTGCGACTTTGTGAAATATAGTCTCACATAATTATCATTACATACCAATTATCTCCAATTATTTTTAAGTATTTAAAGTAAGTGTTAGTTTAGGTAATCGAATTCTACTTTATTTATTTATTTATTTCTACATAACTCACAATTGTTCGTGCCAACAGTGTTTACATAAGCCATTACTGGTTTTTCTGAACACTGCCGTCATCCCTCTTCAAGCACAAATAAACCCAAAACTATAATTAAAAAGTACAACACACCTACTTATCCTGCATCTAACATTACAATTTACTATTATAGTGCTAAATGTATGATGTTCCAGGACTTCTGAAAAGCCTTAGTTCTTACGGTAGTGGTTACAATGCCTAAAGTCCGGCTTTTACGTGAAGGTTTCTCTTTATGGATGAGTTTCAAAAATTTTTTACCAATATCAAGTTCGTTGCATATTATAGACGTGTTACGGTGATGTACATCTTCGTACGTCTTCCTGCCCAGTTAACCAGCAAGGTAAAATGCTTGCAAAAGGAATTCGGTTACCACTATAACAAAACACCTTACCATACAAAATTCCATAACAAGTCAAGAAGAGAAGAATTTACACCCTGGAATTCTCCAAAACACCTAACAAAGAAGCAGTACTGCGCAATTCATAAAAAAAAACACTTAATTCAATTCCTTGAACAGCACGCGTCTAATCTACCATCGTACAAAGGAAGCGACCGTTGGCGCAGGTGCTGGTTCACCTGTTGCGCCTGCGCATCCCTGCCGACCGTTAATGTGTAGATCAGTTTGGTTACAGTTAATCAACATCCGTACGTAGCATACGGCTACAACCACATTTCTTAAATATTTAAACTTAGAGTGACAATTTTTTTACAACCGTTTGTTCGTTTTGCACATCGAGGAGAATCCGAGATGTGTAGGTAAGGTATACCTATACATACAGTAAGGCCCACTTGTAGTAAATGCTAAATGTAGATTTGAGTCAGAATTAGCACACATGCCATTTAATTACTATTGTATAAGCAGAAAGGCTTGTTATCAGATCTCAATCTAGGTTTCCACATTTACCACAAGTGAGCTTCAGTACAGACGAACCTTTCTTTCGAAAGTTTTGAAGCCCGCATAATAAATGTGAAATAAAAGTTGAGGTACTGCAAAAAAAATACCTTTACACTGCGGACTGGATACGTTGGTGACGTAACATGTGATTAAAGCGACTGGTTGACTATTAGACACTACGATTTAATAGCACAGGTCACTATGGACTGAGAATTAGTCTTCAAAGGGTTAGTTTTTTGTACTATTATGCCATATGTAAAATTAGGTTTCAGCTTTGTTTCCGGTCTTATAATAGTGACAGATTAATATATACATACATGCACGGATGTGATCCCGAAATGGGTTAACATAAACTGCAGGATTATTAAGGAGATGCCACAGCTACGTTTATCATAGTAGGGGTAGGTCAACTACAGCTTAACTATGAATTTGAGCATGAAATATAAAATTCCCACAGTCAAACTGTTATATTATAACAGTTTTGCGGGATATTATACAATCACAATTTGTAAACTGTAAACTTAATAAATAAATAATAAAAAATAAAACTTTACCAGCGATTTTTTATATGATTTTTTTATTGTACTCCTACTCCTTGTATAAAGGTAATCTAATATATTGAAATTCTCGTGTCGCGGTGGTAATCTAATATAATGAAATTCTCGTAAGCGAGAGTCACCGCAACGCGGTGTATCTATCTATTTAACCAAAGGCTTTTAACTACATATATATTCCAATACAAAACCAAATTGCAGCGACGACCGATTCGAAGTTTATGATATAAACGTTCTTTTTTAAATTATTGCAATGCAATTTTTATATTCAGTATGATCTACGTAGATTTCTTTCAAAAAACTTGACAATATCATATAATTTTTTATATTTAACAAATTAATCTTCAAATTATACATGTCCCTTCCACGCAGTTTGACTCGCCTAAACGATTTTTGAGCTGCTCTTTTGGTGAGCAATCTCACTAATTTTTGCGTCCCAACTTATATCAACGAAGTTAAGTTTGTTTGTTTGTTACCTCATCTGCATTATTTACTTAACCAATCTTCAATGCATACCTATTTATTTATCGTTTGTTCGTTTTGCACACGAGGAGAATCGAGATGTGTAGGTAAGGTATACCTATCTATAAGGCCCACTTGTATATTAATATTTGATCAGAATAGCACACATGGCATAATATTGTATAAGCAGAAAGGCTTGTTAAATCAATCATTTCCACATTTACCACAGGTATACAGATGAACTTTCTTTCGAAAGTTTTGAAGCCCGCATTATAAATAAAAGTTAGACTGCAAAAAAAATACCTTTACTGTGGACTGGATCGTTGGTGAGAACATGTGATTAAAGCGACTGGTTGAAAACCAATTAGCACAGGTCATTACTGAAAATTTCAAAGGGTTAGTTTTTTGTGCTATATGCCAATTAAAGGTTTCAGCTTTGTTTCCGGTCTTATAAATGACAGATTAATATAAATATGCAGATTCCCGAAATGTTAACATAGCAGGATTATTAAGGAGATGCCACAGACGTACTAAGGGGTAGTCAACCGCTTAACAAATGGAGAAATATAAAATCCCGCAGTCAAACTGTTATATTATAACAGTTTTGCGGGATATTATACAATCACAATTTGTCTCTTAATAAATAAATAATAAAAAATATACGATTTTTTATATGATTTTTTTATTGTACTCCTACTCCTTGTATAAAGGTAATCTAATATAATGAAATTCTCGTGTCGCGGTGTTTGTTACCAAATTCCGATTTTTATGAAATTTTTTATGTATATTGTCTGTTAACAATCTTTTATCTCCACGCTCATCACCGCAACATTAACAATATATTAACCAAAGGCTTTTAACTACATATATATTCCAATACAAAAGCCGAAGCATGCATTTGCAGCGACGACGGGGCGTAGCTAATTTTAGTCGAAGTTAATCAATTTTAGATATAAACGTTCTTTTCACCACTGAAAGTAAATGAAATGCAATTGCAATGCAATTTTTATTTGATTAACAGTATGATCTACGCAATAAACGATTTCTTTCAAAAAACATATTGAAATTGACAATGTCATATAATTTTTTATATTCTAGCAGTCAAATTAGGTTTCTAATATACGTTTCAAATTGACTATTTTTGCATGTCCCTTGCCACTTTCAGCAGTTTGACTCGCCTAAACGATTTTTGATAAAGCTGCTCTTTTGGTGACTAGGCAATCCCAACTAATTTTTGCTGTCCCAACTTATATCATAAATGCGAAGTTAAGTTTGTTTGTTTGTTACCTCATCATGCATTATTTACTTAACCTTATAATCTAACCTCATGCTGATGCCATTTCACAACATATGTTTTCATAATATATTTTTTACTGTTTTAATTTAAATATAGTTGGAATTAACTAAATTGTTTGTATGTTGTGAATAAATTTATTTAGATTTGATTTGAGATATAGGCTACCTTCTGTAGTCCATGCTGACGAATTTGTGGGCACCAGCTAGATACACAAGAATATGGACAGACCAACGCCATTCTAGAGAAAAAGTTCCTATATCTATACGAGTAACTACTGTATGAACCTTTCTGGCTTGTTTACAATGTAAAGCTAAGTTTTAGTATGTCCATATAAAATATATCAACCAATTTTAAATTGATAAAATGTTACTTTTAGTAATGTCTTACTTTAAGGTTTCGATTTTATGGTAAAGCCATAAGTGTCCTTATTGGTGTTCATAGATGTTCTTAATCTCTTATAGCATTTCAGAAATGAAGGAGTGGTTGCAAGGTTATAAATATCCCGAGTAATATTCATAAAGTTCATAAGCACGCGAATATATGAAACACCAGAATATTACTGCAAAACCAGTAAAAGTACGGAATACGTAAATAGAGCAGGAGGTTATGCAAGTTCGTTTTATTAACTTCTAACACGAATATCGATCGCCCTAAGCTTATGAATGTTATATGAAAAGGTTTATGCATACTACGACAGAAGCAACTAGGGCCTCAATAGCATTTCACAGACGTAATGAAGCACACAACGACTGCGGGAGAGACAGGTGCCCGGCGCACGCGCCGACCGTTAGCGGTAGAAAGTACGCGACCGCGCCGGCACGCGAATAGAGACTCCATGGCTTTAAGTAATTAGAGTACTTTATGATCGGTGAATTGTTTAAATAATCCAGATAGCTTTTACAAATAAGTATTTTCTGTTTAATTTAAATTAGCTTAAAAATGACTGCATGATTTAAAATTACATTTCGGAATTTAAGTAAGAAGTTTTGATAGCTACACATTCGCTTCTGCAGCGCTACAATTGCACACTGAGCTTTAATCAAGCGGTTAAACTTTATCCCATCGAATTGCAAGCCCATGGTGCCCCTAGCGGCTTACCGAACATACTAGTGTGATTAATGTCTGAAGGAAATTTGACGGCTGCTGTTGTTTTATCTACTTAACTGCACGCCTTCGCGTTTTTTGTCCACATACGAATGTGGACCAGTTGTTAATGCCTCAGAATTATCATGACGTTTCTCAAAAGTAGTGAACGAATTAGCGTAAGGTGCTTGTTTGATGTACCGATGTGCTTTGGTCAGATATGGTTATAATAAGATATTGAACTGAATATGGACTATATTGCTTGTTACATAATTTTTATTATATTAATAAGCTATTAATTAAGTGGATTCTGAGCCACTTGGCTTAGGAGGCTTAGTCAGTGTACCAAGCAACATCGAGATTTGCAAAGCTATCACCAATAGTGGTTAACTTCGTAGCGTCAACGCGCTAAACAAAAGCTTCCTATTGATAGAAAACACGATCGTTTTGTGGAGCATTCTTGCCATGCTCCCCGAGAGTTAAGGAGTTTTACTAGTATACATCAGCTGCAGCTACATCTCTTTCCGTGTATGTCATAAGAGTCGACTAAGGAACTCGGATATTCCCTCGGGCGATAAGCTAGCAACTTGTCTCTGATGCAAAACCCAGCTCCTTTATGATCCTCCAGTCCTGGCTAACCCATTTCGGGAACACTGCCGTGGATGTATGTATGTACGTAAAGAAATAGCTATAACACAGCTTTACTTACTGATATGTATATTGAACCATTTGCTATTTAAATTAATTCTGGCATAATTCATTTTCACCAAATTTCGCATACATAGTAGGTAATCTTAACTTCAGCAGGCCCTTAGAACATTAAAACATGATCTTTGAAGCCACTGTGAATTCCACAGAAATCAAATTAAGCTGTGACCACGATCTCTTGGTCACAAACGTGGCGTAATAATATTTTTTTGGTCATCATTACTCTCTAGCTCGTGCCAGGACCAAGACATTTTCGTTCGTCACCCTTGACTAGACTGTCGTTATTAGGGTTCCATTCAAGAATCTAGTGGAAAACCTCTATATATTTCATGGACCTCAAAAATTTGCAATGGAATAGCAAGAAATGAGGTAATGATAATTGAGGAATTTTTGTAATATACTTGGTTTTATTAGAGTTTGCATAAAACTGACATATTGATCACATAAGCCTATTGCAGTCCAGTGCTGGACGTAGGTTTCCCCCAGGTTACGTCACGGGGGGATTTTGTCCATAGTGACGACATGTTGGGCGGGCGGGTTGGAGATCGCAGTGTGATTTTTGGACTATGATGTCAACCCGGGAGGCGCCACATACCGGAAAACTTTAATTACCTCTTACAATACCCGTGTTATTATTATATGATTCTATTTTAGGTAATGCTATTCTGCTCTGCCAACAGACACCATATGATACAAGTTTGCATAAAAAAGTCATTGATGACAATGTCCAAATAATCTTAAGCTTATAACCAAAACATTTATTTTTCTTTCTGTGAACAAATTGACTTCTCTTCAAGAAAGAAGTATTTAATTAATCCTTAAAATTGAATTATCAAAAACCTACAGAACCCGTGGACGATCGCTAACCGTTTTTACGTCAACACGGCAAGGTGCATCCGACCGCTGTGATTCCGAGCACGCGACGGCGTGACGACTGTCAGGCAAAAACACCTCGTTGCCGGTAAGGTGGGACGAGTAAAAAATGCACCCAGAAGATTACGAAAATATGGTATTTTATAATGTGCGTTAGTGGTATATAAGTCAAAATAGGTAGGGAAGATGCAAGTTTTATTAATTATGGCTAACAGAACTGAATAAATTATATGGCTTATATTAGTGGGCTTGACCCAAAGACAATACCCACCACCTGAACGTTGTGCATCCTGATTTATAGCAAACGAGGCTCTAGCGCTAAGAGCCTACACATGGTGTGTGTGACAGCCAGGCAAATACTGAAGGAGTACCATTGTTTTGAATCATACGACAGTGTTATTACTCGCAAGAATGCGTTTTTAACTTGTTTTTGCAATATCACTGCGAAAATTTTCAGTAGTTTTCGCTTCAGAAAGTCTGACATCGGCATGTCAATATTTTAAAATTATTAATAAAGAAATGGAAAAAATTCCTCACCCGGGTGGGAATCGAACCCACGACCTCTGCATTCCGCGTGTCAGCGCTCTCACCACTGAGCCACCGGGTCAATTACTCGGATGACGAATTTTACCATCTCTTTTCTAAATTACATATTGGCAACGTTATTTTTCATCCCGATAGCTATACATAAGCCAATGTCAATATTTGCCTGGCTGTCACTTTCACCCTGTATATAATATTTAGCAGACAATTTTTCCCTATTATTCATTATCAATATAAAATAAGCATTTGTATCTCAAAAGTGGCGGTATGCACTGCTGCCAGTAACATCCCATGTAAGATTAGTAACTAGCGAAAAGTGTGTACCTATAGTTTACACACTTCTGCCTAATTTCATTGGGAATACTTGGCGTGATGTTATACCTATGTAATTATAGATAACCTACTTTTGACTCGGGAAGAAAAAGAGGGCTAAAGGTAAAAATTACATGGTCTCAATCGCGTAGTAACGAAAGCACTTTACCAGATGGCTAACTAGAACGTCGAACAACTAACTCCGTCCATTCATGATCCACCCGTCAATACTAAATTAATTGGAGCAAAAAACGCTTCCATTTCCTACGATTTTATCATAAAAGGTATAAAATAAAAATATCCAATAAGTATCAATAGTCCGTATGCTTCGGCCATGTGTCGCGCACATGTTCCTCATACAGACAGGTTGAGAAACTTGCACTGGTACAGTCCTATAACAATCGTGTAATTTCTGCCTATAACACCTTTTGTGGTGTTTTTATTACAACCCTTTGAGGTGGCGACGGCAGAATGGTAGCGGACAGTGAGTCAATTAGATGTATTGTGTGGATAGACGAAGATAGATTGCTTTACTTCTTTGTAAATCAAGGATTCGTGCCAGATTTATTGAGAATATGGCTTTGACGATATATGTGTAAATATTAGATATTTTATGCGGTTAATGGAAATATATGAAAGGTGGTTTATCAGTAAACTACCTATCAAATTGTCATTTATGAAAAGCGATAGGTGCGTCAAACTCATGCGTTAAATGTTATTTAAATATAAAAGTAGGAGTTTTTTGAAGATTTATCATAAATAGCTTTGAAAGTAATCTACGCTTAATATCCGATTAATATAAAAAATAATTAACTTGTAGTAGCAAACCTGAGATTTTTTAACAACCTATCCTTAAATAAAATCAATATATTTTCCAAATCGATATTGTTCTTGCTACTCTGGCCGCTACAGGAAATTGTTTATGTTAGCAAATAACGAAAATCGAAATAACTACCAACACTTCTATGTACAACTATCACGCATATAAATCGAGTTGTAACAGCTGGTTCATATACATTGATTACTTTGTTCCTAATCAATTTCAGCTGTCGCTTCAATACGATCTATGAAGCTCAAACAAGAGAAAAGATCGAATCATAAATTTCTCGATTCATAATCGAATACAGAAAAAGGAGGTTGCTATTGCCGTAATTCGTATCTTCGTGTGAACTGACCACGCCTACCGAATGATATAGCTCCTCTCCAATCAGTAGATAATAATTATTTTATTAATATATACGCCACCTTTTCGCCTATTTCGATCACGAGATTTAGTGTTAATTATTAATTAGTGCGGCGTAAACAGTTTCGGTATAATAGCAATAGATATAATATCAGGCTTTTTTATGTTCTAGTTCTGCAACTGGTTTCCGGTGATTACCGTGAGAATTGGTATGTTTTTAATAAAAATAGCGAAACAGAAAATCTAGATCGAGTATTAATTTACCTAGAAAGTGCCGAGAATGTCATGACCGGTACCTACCAATGTTACAGGTTATTGGAGATATTATGACGGCCGATTGGTGTAGTAGGTAGTGGTCCTGCCTGCAGCGGTATAGGTCCTGGGTTCGAATCCCGGTAGGAGCAAACATTGATATGATGAATATTGATGTTTGTTTCCGAGTCATGGATGTTTCTATACTTATCTATGTATATATATACCGTTGCTTAGTACCCAGGACACCGAGACCTTATGGATGTGGGACTAAGTTATTGTGTTGTGAAGTATGTGAATATTATTATTATAGTTCTCGTGTGGTGTGGACGACACGAGATGTTCTTTAAATACTGAGAGCAGCAATGCTCTTCGGTCGGACTCGCCCCGACCCGACACCCCGAGCCGGCGCCAGTCGGTCTCAGACATTAAGCTATTTGATCGCTCTATCCCTTGGGTAGAGACATACAAATACCTTGGTGTGACCCTTAATCGTAAACTTATGTTCAAAGCTCACATCAAGATAGTGTCTAACCGAGCGCGCTTTTTCGCAAGCTGCCTCTTCTCCATGACATCTAAAAGAGCAAACTTGGGCTTCGGCACAAGATTACGCTCTACAACACGATCATACGCCCGGTACTCATGTACTCGAGCGTAGTCTTCGCCCACATCCCACGATCCACTCTCTACCGAATGCAGGTGATCCAGAACCAATATCTGAGGCGGGCCACGGGCTCCCCGTGGTACGTCCGGAACTTGGATCTCCATCGAGATCTCGAGGTACCGACCCTCCGTAAATATATGAAAGACGATCCACGTCGCTTCTTTGACCGTCTGTCCCATCACTCCAACCCATTGATTGTGAAAGCCATCACTTACCACCCCGTCATTACCACTCGATGGGGCAAAGACGACGTCCCCAAGATGTACTCGCGGACGACGACGACGCCATTACAGGGTATCTGGCCAATTTAGCATCAGTCCCCGCGTCAAACGCAACCAATATGCGGCGTCCCCATCGGAGAGGACACTGCCGACCATGCTCATAAATGCAGCACACACCACGTGACTGACCAAAGTACGAGTGAGTAGGCAGCCCTGATCTGACTCGTTTTAGCCAACACAGCCCCACCGCAGTTGTTCGAGGGTTCTTTAACGGTAGGTTTTCCAGGAACTCTTAGTAGGTAGAGTAAAAAGTAGGATACTGCTGGGCATCGACCCTACCAGCCATCCTACTAATAGACCCCAGCGATAAAGCCCCAGCCATATCTGGAGTGCACTGGTCGCGTAAGTTGAAACCATTCGGTTGTACGCCTTCAGCGCACGCCACGTGGCCCGGTGAAAATGAAAAAGCCCTTCAGGTAAAAAAAACTTTAACCTTAAATTTTTACCTTGCATCAAAGAGGCTCACTTGCTAATATTGGACAGGCATGATTAAAAGCAAAGATAGTTGTTTAATAAATCATATTTATCATAACCGTAATTTTTAAATATAGGTACAAGAGAATTCTATCTTTCTTCCTAGCAGAAATGAACATTATAAAAAAGGAGCTTTCATGAAAGGACATTTCGAGAAAATGACAGTACATCAGCTTAAGCTGCTAACCTAAATGTTAATATAATTAGATGTTTGTAAAGAATAATTAATCAATCCTCCAAAAACTAAGAACAACAGTGTACCGTACACTAAAATATTAATGAACCCAAAATCGTTATTAATAGAAGTGCATACTCAAGGCTTAGTACACATATTAATTAAGTCAAATCAACTTAATTATTTATTTCGTAACAAGCAAGATCATAGTTAAAAGAAATAAATAGTCTACCCAATTTATATATCTTAACAACGAAGTTGCAGAATATGTTGATAGTAAGCAAACATCACATGAAAACGCAGTTGGTGCCGGTAGAAATAAAAGATTGGCAGGACATAGGATGTAGAATCAAATAAAATAGTCGGTGTATTTTGGCATGCTGTATGATGTACTGGTTTGTTTTTACAATGTTAAACCCATGACTGACTATTATTAATCAATATATTAGTTTATATAATATATTTAAATAATTGAAAGTGTGCCACTGAACTACAATTTACCTACCCGCATAGTAATTCACAATTTGTGAATACAATGAACATCTGACATAGAAACTGGAGATCTTATATTGCAATAGGATGTACAAGGTCCGCATACTAAATTTTATTCATCCCAACACACATGCAAAATTAAAAAATATTGTCTAATTAAATCAACCCAGGCAGATGTATTGAAACTGCGGTCTAGTGCCCACATGTGGGCGCTACAAGCACTTTCAGCGTCTATACAAATCCGCTGTCAGTAGGTGCTATCATAAACCACAGACTCAACAATATTTTACCAACGATTTCAAATTTATTTCCCCATATGGACGGGCGTGGTACATACCATCTCACCTGCCACTCGTAAGTATGGTTCAAGGTATCAGCTTAACTTACATTTACGTACTTACGTACAAAAATAAATAACATTAAAAAAACTCTACAATAAATAATCAAAAGTGTGTCCAAGTTCTTCGTTCAAAACTGCGACGATCTCTCGCGTTGGCATATTATCTTGCATTTGCTATAGTTTAAATTGTTTCTACGCAAGGTACAAACCATCGCAAAAAGACGTGGGAGTACGTGGACGTGGGTATGAAGGGTGCCCCAGTGATATGATAATTTCATCTAATAGAGTACCTACCAGACTTTAAATATTAAAGTAACTTGTTAAAAACGATATGTCGACTGAACTTATTGATTTGTGTAAATTTTTTATTGACCATTCTTTTGTAAGTTATCTCTGTATCTATCCATTTATAACGTTGTAAATATCCCGAATAAAATAAAATAAAATAAATAAATAAAAACTTGGTGGCGCGCCGTTATCTACTCTGAGCTGCAGTTGAATTGCCCGGACCACTGGTCAATTTGCTCTATCCAACAATTTATGCTGTAAACAATTAGCGCAAGATGTATAGAGCATCTAAGACAAAATACATTATAAAATTTTGACAAAACGTGTGAACTGTCACAGATAAAATCTCATACGCTCGCCATTCATAGCTTAGGACACAAAGGAAGCCCGCAGGCCGACACCTGAACTGATCTATAGGTGCAACGGTACTGCGGGCCAAATTGTTAGTAATACCTTACATACTAGCTTTGTTCAGCACAACAGCGGTGTAAATAATATAGTCTTGATTTTCAAGACGTGGAAATGATTAATGTGCGTCAGAATATGGGCTTCTATTTGCAAACAGTGGCTTTAATATAAACATTAGCCAAGCCGACACGCACTGATTATGGAGTACAAGAGAACAGGCAGGGAGTTTTTAATCCGTAGCGTTGCTCCCGGAAGCCTGCTGCAGTCTTAGAAGATTTCGTTAAAGTATAAATATAATACCACTTACAATGGTTCAATTTTAGTGTAGAAGTAACTCAGCAAAAGTAACTAAGAGATGTCGTTTGCATGACAACAATCTAATGGTTTTATATAATATTTGAACAATTTTATTCGCAGCTAGTTTACAATAAACAAACTTATCAGAAAACTAAGCAATTTACGAAAATAGAGTGCGAACAATTTCTATTTGAAACAGTACAAGCCGTCGAATACACATCGTTAACGCGTCCAAAATAAAAACATTAATGAACACAAACATAGCTCCTAGCCATTACGGTAAACCAGCAATTCGTTACGTAGATACCATTTTTTTATGATCCACAATGAATAGTTATTACAAGCAGATGAAAGCCGATATGAAAAGATTTCGACGCACGCGCCGGTACAGCATTAGAATTAATCTGGAATGCTTCACTGCCAGATGTTCACTTTCTCATTGTTTAATCTACGTTTTGGATCTTGCTTTTGCATAATTATTATCCATTTTCAATGTTTGAAACTACGAATTATTTTGGAGGTTGGTGAGTGTGGGTGGGTCGTAAATCGTATCTGCGGGACCTCAGTTTTCATATACCAGGCAGTACTTACTTTGTACATGATCTAAAATTAATATGCTTTACAACAAAGAATTTAATCATAGAGCTATTTGAAAAAGCTAGAAGTATTCAGGTCAATATGTACGATCATTTTTCAGACGGCATTTTCAATCCAAAATAATACTCTTTTCTTTGTAAAAATAATGCTTAAAATTATCTTATGACTTTGACATAAACGAATAGCACACTTCATTATTGATACCCATTTAGCTCTACACAGCACCCCATAGTTCCGAACATCTTACTCCAATAAATTATCTACGAGATCCGAAATTACACTCACTTAAGCTTTCAACATTTGATTGATAACAATAAAAGTGGTATTGAACGCCAAATCGTATCATAACTCAAGAATCGAGACGAGATGTCTTATTCTATGAGAAAATCTCGATAGGCCTTTGTCTAATTCAACCGATCAAACGTTTGAGGCAGCAACATTAATATATAATAGCCCCAAGCCATAATGTGACCGGATATTGTTCTTTACACTCCAATATTCGTTGCATAGTCTACTGTATCGCCTTTTTATAGATTCCAAAATGCTTCGTGGTACCTCGTAATTTGCATTCACAAATCAATGACTCGAAATTAAGGCAGTTTCCGATCGCTAAGAGCAGTAACGCGTTGCCTGAAGCAAATGTCTCGAGCGATTATTAGATTCTTTTACTTTTATTACCGTACCTATTTTAAATGCAAGTACATACACATTTTTAAGTGAGTTCTGTTGCTTTATTAGAAATACATTCTAACAACCAAGGGCTACCTATTGTTATCCTACTATTATAAGGACTTTCAGTTAAAATAACCAGCAATTTGCAAATATCAACTATACTCTACTTCACCCCACAAAGCCGCCCCTCAGGTGAAGCAAAGTAAAATGTATTAATTCCGCACCGAAATCTGTCCCACCAAAATCTAAGTGGCTAAAATCAATCAATCGTTTAAAATTAAATCAATAGTTTAAAATTTTGTATATTTTGTCCAACTAGGACCGGCACAGTTTCATGGATTTATTATCTAGTCACCCTTGACTATTACTAGTAATTAAATTTGCATGACAAATAAGATTGGCTGTCAAAACAAAGTGTTAAGAAGTAGGTAAAAAAATATATAACAATAAAAATAAAGTCAAGACCTAAATAAAAATACTTGCCATGTAACACAATAAATATATTATTTTATAAACTGGCAAACATAACAAAAAGTTATCACTAAAGATATCACATTATTCTTCGAAATTAATAGGACATACGGAACTCTACATCCGACATTCACTTAACCATTTTAAGATTTATTCACAAATCTGAATATGTAATAACTATTAAATCTAAGAAATCCTTTTAAGTTTTATAGTGGAATACATAAATAGTCGTAAGCTCCCGTGCGCCATCGTCCACAATTATGTTTTATGTTCAATTAGCCGGCGTTGTTCTGCCCAAGTTTCCCATAAAATGGCTGTATTCGGCAATCCCATTCACGTTTGATTACTTTAACTGCTTCTATTCATAAAGGTGGGCGACGAAAGACGCGGATATGTACCTAGTGTCAGAGCACCCTCAGATGGAGTCTATACTAAGATTTTCTCAAAATATGTCACGACAATAATTCTGTTTAAGATACGCACTGTCTAATTTTGACAGATAACAATTTACTGTCAAATTTCATCTTTATACAGTGGCTAACTTTAGGCACGGTTTTATCATAACACCGTTAGAAGATCATAATATTATTACACAAGCAGAGTCAAGCCTTACGGCAATCAAATACAAGATTCAAGTTTAATATTCAGTAATTACAAAATATAACTAATATAATTATTTTTAAATATAACATTTGTAAATACTCGTAGGTTCACTCGAATTGCCAATTATATGTGACCACGCGTCTACCTACTAGTGCAACCCGTTGATGTCTTTTAGCCCGTGAATTTACTTTGACTCCTATACGCGGATAGTCTCATTCCCTATGAATATTTTATAGTCTGAATATTTTAGTATTCAATATATTTTCAATATGTTGCTGACCACTTGTCGGATCCCAAAATCAATGACACCTCTAAAAGTTATAATAATACCTAAATATACCCCGAAAGCTTACTGGCCACACAGGCGGCCAGACGTAAGGGGCCTCCGTATTTATAGAGCTAATTGGTGTGTATCGGAGATTGTTTAAAATGGCTGGCACCGATTTTCTGTAGTAAAAGTCATAAACCTCCCTACGTGTGCGTTGTCGGTTAATGGCTTCATGATAAGGCCTTTATGGTCTAATTGGGCCCTCAAAAGCTGTTCCGAGATATATTTTTTGTCTCAATCATTATTAATTTAAACGCCAATTAGTCGAATAAGATTAGTTTTCCAAATGGAGGTTTTTATGTCGGTTATAGAATTTAGAGCTGCCGTAAAAGGATGTGGTCTTTATGTAACCTTATTAGTCGAAGGAGTATTGAGGCTATTTCTAATGGATAATTGGATTTGTAAGTCATTTTTGATGATGGCAATTTCTTATGTGGTAGCAACTAACAACCATTTTTTATGTGAGTTAGATGTTAGCTAGATCCTTACCTATTTTATAAATGCAGAAGTCATTATGTCTGTCTGTCCGTCGCGCTATCATGCCAAAACTAAATAAAATTTGACAGAGAGATAGATATTTTCCAAATATATAGTAATTTCTCAAATACCCCACATAGATAATATGATTGAGCTAAGAATAGTGAGCAGTCGTTTGCCGGAAAATTTTATATAACTGCACTGCACCTAAAATTAATTTCGTCAGAAACTCAAAACAACGACGTAGTTTATGAGTCTGAATATATTAATTTTCGTTTATTTTCCTTTCTTGTAAAGTAATTTTCTTTTGGACAGACCCTGTTCATCAGAGAGTTAATACATCATTAACATAATGCACCTGAATTTAGCGAGCGTGCTTTATGAATAAAATAACAATTTGTATGCGTTAAAATGAATTTATCTGAGAAAATTCGACGATATTATAATATGTAAGCGAGAATTCGATCAAAAATAAATTACTTGAACATAGATTTTGGGGTAATAATATGATGTGATAAGGCCTGGTAATGGGAATCATACAATATTTAGAACGATCGTAAATCTGCTGTGTTAATCTTCTTCTTATTCTTCTTCAGCCACAAGGCTACTGCCACAGGGGGGTTTTGCCCATAGTCACCACGCTGGGCAGGCGGGTTGGTGACCGCAGTTTGTATTTTGGACTATGTTGTCAACACGGGAGGCGCTGCTGCCCACCTCCCAGAAACCATTAATCGCCTCGTACGATACCCACGGGCAGGCAGGGGTGGTACAAACTCTACTCTGTCGGCACCATGCGGCATGCCACTGCTGTATTAATACAATATTCAATAACGAATATTATAAAGAACTAGTCTTAAATGTACAAATGGCTAAAATCCTCTAATTACTTTACTTTCAATCCAAACACGTACTTCAATTACACACTAAATAAAGGATGAAACATCTAAAAACGACCGCACGAAGGTGTTCTGCATGAACTTTTAGGGCCTATCATACTTGCGTTTTGTAAACGATATGTAAACGATTTCTAAGCGTAGTTTACTGCAATTCCAATGCAAGTAGATTTAATAGAATTTCTAAAGGAGACAGTTGTCGTAATATAAAATTACCTATTAAATTAAACACGTAAACTAATTTCATGCAAATCGACGTCGTCTTTTTTTTTGGGTTAAGACTACTTTCTACCATCTTATCAAACTAACTCGAACCTCCTATATTACTGACATAGGTAAGTATTAAGTAAATCCATCACATGAAAAGAAATTAGTCACCAAAAACTACGGCTTTATCTTTATTCCCCTGACATTTTCGAACTAGCTGACACTCTAAATATACATACCCACAGCTGTATATCTAAAACAGGGTAGCCAGAACTGCGGGATCATAAAGGAGATCCTATAGCCAAGGATAGCATAGCGGATGGAAATAACCAATGACAAGTTACTAGTTTATCGCCTGAGATAATGTCCGAGTTCCATAGTCAACTATCCATAGTCATACGACATGCATGGAAGGAGATGCAGCTGATGTATATATCTTATATGTCTGAAATCGAAACAATTTCGCCCATAAACCCTCAATCTTCTATACATATGATAAAAATGTAACGGATCGCTGTCTGTACATGGAAGATATATGAGAAAAAATATTATAGAAGACCTTTATCAACGCAATAGTACCCAAAACAATGATTTTTTGAATTTGTCTGTTTGTCTGTGCATTTGTGCACGCTAATCTCAGAACTGAATGATTTCAGGAATATATTGTGACAGGTCCCACTTAACATATATGCTACTTTTTATCCCGGGAAAATGTTTTTATCCCTAATAATTTCGACATTTTGTTTTTTCTGTAGTGTACGCGGACGGAGTCGCGGGCGTCCACTAGTCGTATATAAAATCGTCGTCGTACGCTAATGTACAACAGCTCTTAAGCATTCCGCCACCGTACTTACAAAATAATGACTAAGCAAATTGCATCGTCCTGCCGTGCAGTGTGTCACGTAGATTGTAATGAAGCCGGGCCAATAATTACATTGATAATATCAGGGCAGGTTACGTGCAGGCGAGCATCAAATGTTTGTGATAGTAAAGGTAAGTAGAGAAATCTTAATAAATATCTTAGAACAAAGTCATAAGTAATTTCTCTAGAAAAGTATGTCTATGTGATATTGCACAAACTTTAAGGTCATACGAAAAAGCGCACATGAAATCCTGTATTTCATCGTGCTGTGATTCGTTTTTGCTTCTGCTTTTTCTACTACTACTAGAGTTAAAGGAAAGATTTTAGTTAAACCTGAAGTATAGCATATGAAAGAAATGACTGTAATCTACAACGAAATTTTTAATAAGGCTAGATACCTTTATTATTATTTTCCCTGTAACTCTCGTTCTAGTATTGCACTTATCGTAATTACTACCTAACTTATTGTAACAAAATTTGTAACTGTCGCATTCACTCGTCTACTCTACCACTAATATCGCAGAATACCTGAAACAGGTTCAGTCATACGCGTCCATTCATGTTCATTCCTTCCAAAGTAAAGTAAACACATCGCTGAAATTCAAACTACCACATTTACTACTTATAACCATGATTCTGTGTACACAGTGGCGCCACTGTGAAAGGTTTTTGCATAATTGTTCAACATACCCTGAGATTAAATAGATCGGATCGCATATATTGAAGAGTATTGACCTTTATTGCTACAGTCAAATTAATTGATTATTCAAACATTTTTTATTAATCCTACAGTGAGAAACAGGAAGAGTATTGAACGGGACAAAAACGAGTTGTATTAGTAACTAACAATACAGCCAAATGATTACACTTCGGCCTATTGCAGTCCACTGCTGGTCTTAGGCGTCACCCAGGGCACGCCACAAGGCTACTGCCATAGGGAGTTTTCGTTCAGTCTCCACGCCACTGGGCAGGTGGATGTGACTGCAGTGTGATTTACGGACTACCTAATACTGTCAATACCGTATTATGCGCTGCTGCTTACCTCCCGAGAACCCTTAATCAACTCTTGCATTACCCACGGGCAGATATGGGCTGGTGCTATTCTACTCTGCGGATACCACACGGCAATTAACAAATCATTACTACACTGTTATATTAATAAGGCTTCATGCTATTGCGTATTGCTTAGGGTAGGTTATCAGTAAAAAAATTGGGAAAATACCCCTGATATATTAGTGTGTCGCGTACAACACAGGTATGTTTATAATACATTAATGAGTTTCTAGACCATAAACGCAGAAAATGATTCGTTTATTCTAGTCTCAATTCTTTTATGAATATTTTGAAAAATATAATCTGAAAATATACTAATGGACAGAGATGCGGAAGACGACAACATATTTTCTATACTATATAATGTTCATTTCCATCTACGCCCATCACCGGGCCCTACACCCACTGCTGACTTTTGAACTTTTGAAATTTGAACTTCCAAATAAATGTATAATGTTAATTTGTTTGCTTCTACATAGAAGTGTCACAATGCATATTTCTCACTGCAATCACAAAAAGACGGCAAGACGATTTAAGAAATCCCGTTAAAATTCTAATCCAAGTTAATTTCAGTATGTACCTCATCAAGTCTAAATTACTTTAATTCGGACGCTCGAAAATAACACGAAATAATAACAAACATCTCCCATCTTTGTGTCGCGAAAAAACACAATTTGTATGCGCACACGCAATTCTATTCTTATGGAGCCAACGTGGCTAATAGAAGCATTCCATTTTTACAAAATAGTAATTACATGAATGGAGAAAAGTAAGGTGTGGCGTGCGCTGTGTGGTAGGTGCCTTGATATAAGGATGAGGACTTATTCATATACTGAGACATCAGCGATAGGACACGTCGAAGAATTTACATTAATTAAAAACTTCCATTTCGGCCGTCGACATTGGGGTATCATTGTCCGTTAGTGTCCGTCGACCTATTTTGTAATAAAAATAACTTTTATTTATTTAGTAAGAAAATACTCAATTCAAACACGTGTAAAAAAACACGTGTTACACACACTTAATCTTATTCGCTTAATATCATTAATAATAGAGTGCAACAAAAGGGGACGATTAAGCGAAAAGCTATGGAAATAGCCCACTATAAGGAACCTATCCACAAAATTTGAGACTGGCTTTTGTTACATTTTGTATAATGTTCAGATAAAACTTTCGCTAGTTATTTTTTTAATGAATATAGGTATAATATCTATTATACCTATATAATAGAATATATTTATTAATAGCTTCAGGTCTTCAGATTTTGGGTAGCGTATACTCAGAATTCTAACTTCAGACAAGTGCGCTTAAACTTTTTTAATATAGTGTTATTAAAAAAGTTTGGATGGATGATGAAAATGGTCTGTGAATATGCACAGTCGCAGTCGTAAAGTGCGAAGGTGCTTTTATTTTCAATTGTTAGTTTTAGGTTACTAGTATAGTCACTTTATGGTACATACACGCTAACTTGTCCAATATAGTCCCAGCCTTACACCACTCGTTTCCGAACAAACGTGATATGGACGAGACAAATAGAACGGATGCTGATGACTGTCGACGGTCATTATTTACAAAAAATGCTTGCTTATTTACTATTAATTATGTACTGGTTCCGTATATTTTGTGCGATCACATTCAATTTATTTGTTGTAGATGGATTATATAATCGGTTATATAATATTACGAGTACGTTATTTTTGAAGACCGACATAATTTTGGGTTTAGTAATTTGATGACGGCACCTACTCACTTGCTCTACTCGCTAAGCTATTTGTTATTTTCACAGTTGCTAACAAAATAAAGTTAATAAATTATCATCTTATATTTTCATTTATGTAAAACTTCTACTGCCCAGATGTATCGCATATACTCGTAAATCTTGTAATTAGAAAATATGTTTGCTTCTTTCTACTTCCACAACAGTCTTGGACAACATCTTGTTTATATAGAAACGGCATCTTGATTAATAAAAAAACAAATTCTCTGGCTTCAATAACCCTGTGGAATTTACTTGTCCATCACAGTAATTAAACGTTTCGAAACCCGAAACGCAATTCCGAGGGCCAGAAGCACGGACCCCTAAAGCACGGAGGCTGCAATGAAAACGTCCGTGATTACCATAATTCCCGCACCACGTGTCTTGGACTCCGTACAAAAACTGGTAATAATCACTGTATATCGACGTACAGGTGCGCACAGAAGCGCTAAGATTTGATCAGAGCTAAGGTATGCTCATTTTCAGTACGTACCTATATTCCGCGCGTGCAAGTTACATACATGAGAATAGTTTTCACACAAAATTAATTTAATAGTTACAGAATACATTTCATTGTTTCCGTATTACTTCGTATTAACTATCATGTAGATCCCGCCTGTTGATAGATGTAGCAGTGACGCATTTGTAAAGATGTAAATGGCCTATGAAGTTTTGTCTTTTACAGTTTTACTGTTTGAACGATATATAGGTATATTTACCTATACAATCACAAGCCTGGCTTCCCCCAAATTTTTCCTCTCAGCCAGATGTCAGACAACATTAATTTATGCAAGGACCCTTCTGTCGCCTGGTCACTATTAAAAGTACACCAACCTAAAAGGGTTTTATATAACAATTATTTTTAAATGTAAGCACTATTGTACCCCCACAGTACCCCATCGCCCGGTCCTGCGGGTGCTACTGTACGAAACAACAGTTTTTTTGCTCAGACTGCCTTCAAATCGACTGTCATATTTTGTAGCCCATAAGCACTTTGCTGGCGGCCCTTTATTTTCATTCAATTTTGTGTCAGTACGGAATAATAAGAAAAAACTTTAACTTATGTGTTTTTTTTTTTGGGTCTGCGCTGTTACAAAGTTGGTGTAGATGCATTATTTTGATTACTATTTGCAGAGAAAAGATCAAAAGAAAACTATATCTATCTAACGTAAACCTAATAAGTACTTATAAAAATGTTTAATATCTACGAGTATATAGGATGTTGATTATGATATCTCAATATAACATATGTAATTTTTTTATAATAAATCAACAGATAACAAAAAAAAGTGTTATTATCTAGATCAGCCACGAAATCAGAGGCTTTTGTAAGCATAGGTATGGTTAATGTGATTACATATGGAGATTAGTCTGAAAACAAGATAGTTTCATTGTATCAAAGTTTTCATTTTCTCGCGTTCGTCAAGTCACATGATGAATACCCACCGCTATTGGCTCGTACCAACAAGAGCGGTGTTGCGACAACGAACGTCGAAGTCAAACGATGTTTAATTGTCTAAGCACTTTTATGTCATCGCATACATTTTGTAATTTTCCAACTTCGCTGTCGTTCGTAAAACACATTACATTATCTTAGCTTCTTGGCCGGGCTCTACTCGCTAATCTAATAGCCGCATACGCATTTCAAAGTGCTCAGTAGGCACAAAGTAATCACACGTCAGTCACAGGTGGAAGTGGACTGGTATGTATGATAGCATAGCTTCAATTATCGTGCCTTACTTAAATACAGTAAGCGCGGTTACTGGTTATGCAGAGATTAGTGGGCAGAGGCGTCACTCTGCAAGTTGTGTCCAAATGTCCTACTACCATTGAATTCAGCAAAATAAGTCTTGATCTTTTGAGTGAAGTCAAAGATTGTGAAAAACAAACTAACTGCCGGGTTACTGAAGGAACGTTTGTATGGTGTTTGCAGTGTGGAGGAAAATTGTGCTTCCATATAGGAAACATAACTTTCACATAGATCTAAGGGTTCATGGTTATGTCTAAGGAAAGATTTAAATGGTGTGACAGAATCGGTTTCAGCTTCGACCATCTTTAGCCGTAGTTAAAACTTCGTTAGTTATGTCTTCTTTTTTAACTGAAATAAAATCTTGTAAGAATAATATTCATTTTTATACAGGGTGTTTTTTCGTTGCCACCCTTAACGGAGGGTATGTATTCTATACGTCAAATAAAGTAAGTTCATGCCAAAAAATGGTAGGAATCGATGTAAATTTTATTGATTTTTTTTTTATTATTCGATCGGGCGAAATTTGTAGTGTCCAATGTTTATGTTAGTTTTTTTATAGACAGATATTAATTATTTCTCGTGAAAAAATCTTGCTACGCGCGTCTATGTGCATTATGCAGAAAAACGCAGTCTCAACTTTGGACCCTAATATCTTGGGAACCTGACACTTCCCAGATATGCTTCCATGGAGAAAAATGATCGTGGTGATAAGAAGATTCGGAAACATATAATAAGTAAATCCAAGTTGCACCTCTATATTTTCCAGCCTACCTAATCTACGTAGATTTTTTCCTAACATCCGAGACGATGGGCGATCACGGATAAGAGCGGAGATCGCCATCGCTAATCACACAGTATTGACGGACTAAGACACCACTTCCTTTGCCTCATTTACAGCTTACTTGCTTTTTTACTTTATTGTACGTACGTAGGTCGATACCTGATCAATGATAGTGAGGAAAGTGGTGAGTTTTTTTAATTCTTTATAAATGTTGTAGGTAATCTTAGTTATACACGAGTACACCAAAACCGTGTGGTACCAAAACACTGAACTGCATGGTCATGAAGCAGGTAAGACCGGGGTAAGATGATAAAAATCAGTTTTGCTAGATCATCGCCTGAGAGAACGTCCTTAAATTCCTTAGTCGACTCTTACGACATGCATGGAAGGAGATGCAGCTGATATATTCTACTAAAGCCCCGCATCCGCACAGGCCATTTTCGAACAAAGAAATTTTCCGCAGCGATTTATACGTGAATTTCTTGTTTTGGTAAGAAAAACAAAGTCCTACATCGAAAAAATCCTGGATTTTTTATGAATCGTAACCTATTGACTTTACTATATCATCCTGCAAAATATTAGGAACGGAGGAATTAATGTTGAGTCTCCATACAAAAGATTTCCTCGTTGATTGGTCTATTATACTTTACATTATATTTTAATGTTGCGCCTAGATAACAATGAGGTTATTGAAATAATGTTGCGCTTAGATAATCCAATTTCGATAGTTATCCTTTAGAATTAAAGTACAGGTTGCAAAGAGCACAAGCGTGCCCGCAACAACTTACTGCATAATAAAGAGTTAAGAAAATTGGCATATGATCAAAGATCAAATTCTGTGAAGTATTAAAAAATAATTCTTGTAAAGAACCTAGTTTGGATGTAATATTTAAGGGACCGTATAGTTATTGAGTCTCCTAATGAAGTTTAGTAAACCTTATATAATTCATAAGAAATGTTAATATATCCTAAGCATACATTTAATGTTAGTAATTAAGTTTTTTTTTTCCCTCTTTCGGGGGAGGGGTAACGACAGTTTTTCGAGGGAGATGAAATATGATGATTTGTCACTTACTTCCTTTAGCTTTTAAGTATGTAAGAGCGCTGCGACTCGGGGATTGCTATTATGTTTTATTAGTTTTAAGTAAATTATGATCAGACAATTTGTATGTGTTTGCTTAACAACTAATATAACAAGAATACCACATTATGTAGCGAATAGTCTAGTTTAGAACATTAATAAGTTTAGACTCAGGCGGAATTTCTTGAACACCGATTGCATTTTTTTGTATTTTACTTGAACTAGGGCCGATTTTTCCAATGGATAGACAACCTATCTGAAAGATATCGTTGATGTTGCCTCTGTCTTGATTAAGTTTTACAAAAGGACAGCACATTATATTATTATTTAAAAATAAGCCAGTTATCTATGTAAATATTTTGTAGGTCAAAATATACTATCTCCAACCGCGCCTTCGCTTCATGTCAGTCAGTGATCAAATGCTCATATACCGTCTAAACGAAATACGTGCATAGTATATAAAAATCCAATAGCCATTAAAGCGCAACTACAAAAACTCGCAAACACCAATATCCCCAGCGTGGAATCTTGATGGATTAGCCGGTAGCTCGAACTCGATTACAGTAATTCCGATCGCCTCTCCAACGTGGTTATTTGCTCCATATTACGTCAGTATCGATTTCATTAGATCGCGACCGATTTAATAATAAATCTAGTCGATGGCGAGCACCGGATGAGTTTTTATGGTCGCCATTTTAGGGATATGTATTTTTAAATTAAATTAATATTTATAATATTTTTACTGGCATCTATTTTTCTCGTTTCCCTTATTTCTATGAAGGCAGATAGACTCATTCGTTAATCTTTTGTATAAAATAAGTGTCATGAGTTATTAGGCAAAACTACTGAAGCTACAAAAATAATATTTGAACCGTGGCTTCCTTTTGTGATGTAACAGGCCCACTGAGAAGGGATTTCCCGAAATTTCCACTCGCAGACGAAGTCGTGAGCATCCACTAGTTATCAATGCCACTGCAACCCCGTGGTTTCGTCTACATAAACAGTAGAAATAATTCGAACACATAATATTAACACTAGCTTCTGGATTTAACCATAACTAATGATGAAACCAAAAAATGGTAAAAAACAGAAATGTATGCAAATAATACCTATCTTCATATTTTTTGTTTTCCTCTGCTAATGTTAATAATTGAACCTCACCTGCACCAGACGTACACCATATACATGCCTGAGAATACATACGGTACCTATCTTATTATCCTAGTCAGTTAAAAGCCTATCTGTATCTGTTAAATAAAGACTTGGCCCTAAAGTTTTATAACCTACACAACCCTGGACAATCGAGTCCAACTCGCTCTTAACTAACTTATTTTTTATTTTATTACACAGTGTAACTAGAAAGGTAATTACTCTATGATCATAGGTGGTAAGATAGAGGAAACTAAAAATAGTTACGTTAATGTACTGTATTGATTGATTGAGTCTCTGTACGCACGGGTATGAGTTAATCTTTATTTGTAACGTAGGTGGTTTAACTTAAATTGGAAGCAATTAATTAAGTTTGGCTTTTTAAAACTTAAGTTTCAACTTTAAAAGATTAATTGTTATTATTGTTTGTATTGTATTGTGGCACCATGTGGTTCTATCGGCTCTTGGTGCTCTGCCTACCCCGTAAGGGATAAAGGCGTGATTATATGTACCTATATGTTTATATGTATTGTTTGGTATACTAACGGTGCTACTAATAAACTTTGCGTAAAGTTTGTACACTTAGTATACCTTCGTTATACCCGACTTTTGACAGGGAAACATATAAAATATCCGTCAAATTAAACCCAGTATATCTTATACCTAGTTTAAAGCATTTAATATTAAGGCTCTTAGGATTTATTTTTTCAATGGTCAGATATCTGAAGAATAAAGTTGATGTTGTCTCTACGATGATCAAGTTTTAAAGAATGACATCATCAAATAAAAAGTTTAAATCTGTAGTCTGAAAATAGTTGATTAAAAAAGGCACTATCTCCAATAATTCGAGATATCTTCCAGCAAACCAGTTCGAAAAGTAAAAATTTAATTCCAAGGAAATATTTATGAATTTTTCATTTATCTCATTGCTTTTCTAGATTGGTTTGTATACTTCGTTTCAGTAATCATATCCTTTGACATGGCGCTAGTGTGTTTGTAGCTCTAACACTCTTTCATTAAGTTTAGTTAGTTACAGGAAAACCCGTAGCTCTTCTTTATCAAAATAGACTATGGTTGAACTGGTTGTTTTTTAATAACCACAGTCTAGGGGGTGTAAAATTGATGCAATTTTAGATTTGGATCGAAGAGCATAAAGCTTCCGACGTCAATGCGATAACCGGTGTCGTGCTCAGTCCTAGGATACTAGTGATGGGTTGGTCTAGTAACTTATTATTGAAATATAAGCTTTTTTAAAGGTAACTGTTATTTTTATGATTTTAAAGTTATAAGATTGAATTTTATCGAGTCGTTTCATACAACATGCATAGAAGGAGATGCAGCTGATGTATTCTAGGCAATGTTTTTTTAACTCTGCCAACTTCGTTGTCACTCGTAAAATTGTTACATTGTCAGATCATTTTATCAGAATATGTTAAGTAAAATTCTACTATTAAATCTTTGACGTAACGTTTTATAAAACTTGTAGTGACTTATCTAGATTCATGCCAAAAGGAAATCAAATAATTAAGTAAAAAACATAATAAACATAATAGATGGTAAATGGAAGATATTTCATTCCCGGGTCAGAATAGCACTTTGCTCTTATCTTTGGTAAATGACATGTGACATGTAGTCTTTTAATCGATTTTATATAACTTAGTAGGAACGCAATTTTTTACCGTTATCCACCTACGATACTCCCAGGCGCCAGATTCAATTACGATAGGTAGGGCGGTACCGTGTTTTACTCTATGAATACTCGTATACTGGATAGGTAAGTATGGATCAATCTTATTATTTTCAACCGACTTCAAAAAAAGGAGGTTCTCAATTCGACCCGTATGTTTTTCTATGTTTGTTACGCGATAACTCCGCCAATTATGAACCGATTTGAACAAATCTTTTTTCGGCGTATAGGTAATACCTCAAGGGTGGTCCCATTTAAATTTAATAATAATAAAAAAAAACAATTTTTAATTTTTAGTTTTTTTTGTGTTCACGCATTTGAAGTCGGTTTTATTTTTTTAAATATGATTCTAGGATAATTATCTTTTTCATGGAAGATCGAATTAAGAAAAAAGCTAATAAAACGTCCAAATGGATTGAAACATGCGAACGTTAAAAAACTTTGTTTTGATTCTGAAATTTGTACTCTACAAGTATTTGGCGAGAATACATACATTTTATGCAATATACTGCTGAGTTCCCAAATATAGGGAAGCCAGAACTACAGGATCGCGAATCAGATCCTACAGCTGCGTTAAGCATATTAGTTGTCAAGTTGCTAATCGCCTGATAGAACGTCCCTAAATTTCTAATGTAGAATAACATGTATCTCGAAGTAGCATTTATTTTCGAGCAACGTTTGTTTGCTAGATGCTATGATCCTGTTTCCCATCACGACTGTGGTTGTCCGTGATCATGACCATTACTTTTCACGTTCGAGGATCACCTGCAAAGGGTGTAAGTCCCTCACTAATACCGTCCGGTCGCCCATTCAACTCGTAAACGTTGAAACGTAACGTAAAAACTTCACGTGCAAAATGTTTTTTTATGGAAAGGTGTAAGTTACGCTTTTATGCGTTGAAATGGGGAGTCTTGTAAATTGTTAGTATAAAAGAGTCCTGGTCTATCCTAACCTAGCCTGCCAACAATCATCTCAACAACATAGACCGGGAGCGGACCATTACAATAATAACCACGATCGATTAATTTATTAACTGGGAGAGACTCCTGGCCTATTCATGTGTCTTCACAAACTACACTGGATTTATTGACTATTACATCGAGTACATATTGTGTTTAGAATTCTAATGGACTGGTAGTAACTGGCTACCGTGTCTGAATCGATGTTAATTTCATATGCGATGGGTATGAAATAGTAAGGGTGTACTTATAGCAGTGCAATACTGTTCATATAACTAAGAAATCGGATTGTTTTTTTTTCTAGTTGAATATCATGAAAGATATTGTTAGATATATGATTATATAGAAGATCATCGAGCATACAGGGTGTTTTTTTGTGGCCACCTTTAACGAAGGGTACGTACTCTATACATGAAATAAAGTAAGTTTATGCCAAAAAAAATGCCGGGGAAACGACGTAAATTTTTTGAAAAAAAATTTTAAATTCTTTGATCGGGCAAAATTTATATTGTCTAGTGTTTATGTTAGTTTTTTTATAGACAGATATTAATTATTTCTCGTGAAAAAAATCCTGCTACGCGCGTCTATGTGCATTAATGCAGAAAAACGCAAGTCTATTTACTCAACTTTGGACCCTAATATTTTGGAAACCAGACACTTCCCAGGTATGCTTCCATGGAGAAAAATGACGTGATGATGAGGAGATTCCGTATACTACATACGTACCCTCTAGAGGGGTTGTCGTCGTTATGTGAAATCACAAAATAAGCATAATATGTGCAATAAACAAATACGATAGCTCTCATTAAACTTGTGCCAATTTAAACAACAACCAACAATTCGTATCGTTTCATCTAAATATAGTGAGAGAGATCACACGATTTTTAAAATAAACAAAAATTCCCAATTTACGTAATAACACTAAGGGCAAATTGTTTACTTAAAATACGTCGAAAATACTACAGTTTGAGTGACTTATAACTTACTATATTTATAAAATTAATTAATAAAGAAATGGGAAAAATTCTTCACCCGATTGGGAATCGAACGTGCCAGCCGCTCTAACCACTGAGTTACCGGGTCTATATTTATTTATTGTTATTTTAGGAGGACTAACAGCGAAATTTCGAAATTTATAGAACATATAAATAATAGCTATGACTTAGAACTATATATAATCTATAGTACTAGTAAATAATACTACTGATCAAACAACAGTCTAATTCTGTTTTTTATTAGTATAAAGGTGTGTTTAAAAAACAAAACGTCGTTTGTTTCGAAACGACAGAATCATTCATATCCCAGACAAATTTTACTTAGCCATTCAATAATTGATAGAAAAACACCCGACTGCGTGTATATTTTCTCTCAAGACTAAGGCGAATTTCATTATACCTCTAAGGCTCAAATGCGACAACCCGTTTGAACTATAAAGTACCAAAGAAAAATACACACATACACAATTTAAAAAACATAACCCTCCTTCATGAGTACTCAATGTTGCTCTGGTTTTATGTGCCAAATAAACACACCGACCTAATCAGTTATACTGACCTTGCCGTCCGAAGTACCGTTAGAGCTTAAGGCCTCTCTGAAAAAAGGACCAACGTCTACACCGGAGCGCTACCCCTCTGATCTTGGGAACCGCAAAAGGATTGGAAATAATATACAGGGTAAAGGCGCCTGCATATTAGTTTATGACAAAAAAACTGTCACGTTTTATTTGTTTCATTGGCTTTTTCTTGTAGGTCTAGTCTCGAATAGTTTATAATTTTGTTTATAGTTTCTTTTGTCCACCAAAGGCAGGTAGTATTTTTTAATGTCACATCAATACTATCGAGTACAATTTTCAGTATAGCAATAAAATATAGTTTCTGTCAAATTTACCCATACTACTCTTAACTTCTTCGATGCCGCCCAATACTTATAAATATGTATGTACCTGAACACAAGTACGTGCATATTTAGGTAGATATCCCAGGGTACCCTAAATTATAAACAGTATAGTTACTACTACCCGTCAAGTAAGTGTGCCTACCAGATGCTTTTCAGACGATTTAACCATAAATATAGTCAGTAAGCTCGTCTAACAGTCAAGTGTGCAATTCATCTTACCGCGGGACGCTATGGGCCGACAGTTTTGACTATAAATAAGTGTGGTATTGTATTCAATGTCCTGCTACCGTTGGCGGCGAACACAAAAGAATACGTTCTACCCGCAAATAACCAGCGTTCGCGTCTCCGATTCTACGCTGTTGGGGGAATTCTTTTGTGATTTGTCTTTTGAATTCTGTTGTATTTGTACTTAATTGGTGGCGAATAACGGAAAGTCGAAAAGTTTTGATGTACCTGTGACTTGAGTAAAGTGCAGTTGTTCCAAGATAAGTAACCCTAACTCTGGGAATAATTTGTGTTCAATGACCCTTTCAATATTTCAATACTACAGGATTATCTAAAAATAGGTTAGGTTTAAATTTTTCTCAAATAAGCCTCAGATCCAAATACACCCAAATCTTTTTAGAATATTTTTCAATCTCCGCTATACAAAGTATAGTTGATTTACATTAGACAGACCTTCACCTTAATTTCAACTATTAGTATCTTAAAGGAAAGATCAACGTAAGACATTGTACCTATGTATTATCATTTCAAATGTATAGTTTGTTTCAAAGAATAACTCCTATGCCTGATTTTGGAACAACTTTTTCTATGTACCGTAAAACAGATAATACACATAGTAACTAGCGCCATGATCCAAAGGAGCTACGGTAAAATGTACTCTATCACAACCTCAGATGAATGATATACAATCACAACGCCGATACATAATTGGCTCATCAAGCAATCACGCTGACCAATCTAATCACATTTTTTTATGTCACCTTATGAGGTTGATCTCGATATGATCTGAGTGACGTCTCTTGTAATGCAATGCGATGCGGTGATGCGCGTGTGAATCATGAGACTGATTATAATGCTGTGGTGGAATACCTTTATAATATTATGTACCTAAACAAAATTGTACAAATAGTGCTTGTGACACCTACACAAAAAATTTACAAAAGTATTGCATTTTTTTTTGTTTAGTTTATCCCGAAGGAAAGGCAAGGGGAACTAAGCACATACAGCCATTGTCTTTAGTAAATAATTTCTGAATTTATGATGGATGATAATGATGATGATGAATGGAAACAAGCACGTCATTGTTTTTTTTTTTTCTATATAATTATCAAACTATTTAGAACTTTCTTAGAGCTCCTTTACATACAAACAAATTGTCTATTACATTTTTGATAGTACACACATAAATCCGTGCAACTACTCCACTACAACCCAAATGAATAGATAATAATGTATCTTGTGGAAAATACATAAATATTTCACAAAAAATGCATTGATTTTAGGTATAGGTCCTAAATATACCTACACATCAGAAAATTTAACAACACTTAGTTATACCTTTTTGTCCCTCGATTAGGGTTGAAACGACCTTTATTATACCAATTATGTGACGGAACCCAAACGCATAAACCACCTAGATGCATAATTCTATACCACCGTCGGCTACACCAGCAGTTACAGCCCCAAAATTCTGATTATGGTGTGTAAAAAACTCGTTATAACCATTATCCCTAATAAACAAGAGTATATGGTGAGCCTTAATGATTGCACCATTAAAGCATGACACATAACCTGCCACAAGCCTTCCACATCGGCGGTAGTGTCTACGCGAATTGTGATAAAGTTGCCTATATCTTTGTGGTTTCTGTACAAGTCGTGGGTCTAGACTCCTGGTGTGGAAAAGCTTATAGCCTGAGGTATCGCCATAGTGTCGCCAGGATGATGGTTACTGAGCATAATTAGTATGCAGCTGCAGTTTACATTTGATAATCTCTGATTGCAACGTTGGCTCCATAGAAAGCTGAGTTTACAATATCCTAATGAGACTCCTAACATAGCTTACCGCTTATGCATACAATTCTTAAGATTTAAATGTGGCATGAATTATGCGTCTCTCGTCGAAAATACTCGGATTTCAAACAAAATGTCAGGTTACACCCATGAGTTTAAAGGCACTGTATAGGCACGGGCACACCGGATGCGTATGCGTGCACGTAAGCGTAGACGTACACGTACCTCTGAGCTACTTCACTAACAAATCGTAACTGGTCACAGTATCATCTGAATACCTTGCTGCAGTATACCACTGGTAGTCGCGGGTGGCTTATTTTCATTAACATTCCACATCTACAGTAAAAGGTTAAAAATCAAAACTCGTAGCAATCGTTTTACACAATCATATCCATTATGAAACCGCTAACTTTTAATTTTGTTTTTGTATTCTATTGTCCTGTTACCATAAATGTATCAAATTCAATCTTCACTCGGAGGCAGGATATAAAAAGAATTGTTTCTACATTACTTTTTTATATCGTGTCTGTATATCTTAAACATTTAAAATTTTATTTTTTATTTTAAATATTATATATAATGAAAGAGTGTCAGCAAAGTTGGTTACACGGTGGCAAAGCTCTTTTATATGAAAAAATATCAATAGGCTGGGTACTTCCTTTACTTGAAACATTATCTACTTGAAATATATCATAGCCATTTAGGATCTAAAATACCAACAGTGTAGGGTCAAACCAAACTTGGCTGGTCTTGAGACACGAATGTTTGTCAATTGGGCATTTGGCATGCGACTTCTCCAAGCAACCTTGTCAACTCCGCCACTGCAAGCTGTTGTGTTTCTCACCCTTTGTAATAAAACCTGCACGGCCCATTTCAAATCAATAATGGCTTCAAAGAGATCACTTTCCCGATCACAGTGAGAGATCGATCAGTGATCTATAGATCTTTTGTTGGCGGGAATCGATATCGGGTTTGATTGCGTCGCAAATGAAATGGTCACAGTTACTAATGTTAGTATTTTTTGTCGTAAATATGAATAGATGTGTGTGATTGGATTTCTTTTTATTCTTTGATAACGGGTTGATCTATTACTGTATAATGAAACATAAAATTGTTATAGTACAAAGTGAGAAAATGCCAGTGTCTGTTTAACCATAATATAGAAAATTATGAAATAAAGTACATAAATACCTATAAATGTCCTATCTCGTATACAGGTAGAATAAAGTATACCATCATACTTTTAAAAAATTCAATAATAGAAAATAAATAAGATATCTGTATATTGTTGTGAAACAAAATATTCTATAGTAGGTAAATATTTGCACTTTTGTATTTTACACATTTTGGAAATAATTACACACATAGAGTACATATAATCAGGCCTTTATCCCTTACGGAGTAGGCAGAGCACTAAGGGCCGATAGAACCACACGGTGCCACTTCTGACCAATTTTGAGGGTATAGTTGAGATGTACAAGTTCGGTTAGTAGTGACAGGTCGTCAATCAAAGTGGAAATAATTATTTAGGTATTAGATGAGAATGTCATCGTGCACTGGCCATGTACAGTTAAATATTTATTCAAATCACTCCATCTACCTTTTTCTAACAACATCCCTATATCAACTCTTCCATTATTATGCGTATTAATTTAATGGTAGAGTTGGTTCCATTTCTATGGGTAGAGTTCTAACACTGCGATGGTCGAGTAGATAGCAGAGAATGCCATCTGACGGCGATCAATGGAAACTTTACTCATAAGCTATAGCAGCACAGATATGATAATACTATAGCAGGTAAGAAGGAAGGTGAATGGTATATTTGTGGTTTAGTCAAGCCAGTAGATCTTTCCAAATAGTACGAATGATTTTCACAGATAGAGTGATCAAAAACATTGCCACAATTTTATTGTCGCGCTTTGATACTGTGTTGTATTATACACAATGTATTTATCTTAATTATTTTTAAGTTTAATAAGTAGTAATAAGTAGTTATTCCTATTTTGCACAATATACGCATTCCCCATTCGTAGCAATACCTATTTTCAGTATGAGGAGCATATATACGTACTTACAACTTTTTTGTCATGGTTTGGTTTGCTCCTTATTCATTTCTAATATTCGCCAGTCATAAAAGGAAACCTCTCTAGAAACTTGATTATCTTTTCTCCGAAAAAATAAAACTGCTTATCATAAGTAACAAAGATCTTATTTACTTCGAATACTTACACCACCTGCTTATATGTGGAGAGCTATAGATGTTTCTTGACCTCCATTTAAGATTATCCATCATCATTGTCCACTCTAACGGTACTTTTACGTACTTATATATTAACTATAAAGAAAACTTTAACTAAACTGTAGTTCAATGCACTACGATCAGATACATCACAAGATACATAAGTATCTAGATCCAAACAGGGGCGGTACTATCAACGCAAGGGAACTTAAACTTGTATAGCAGGTTTAACTTTACTCATACGGCCGGGGTTCTGTAGTGGTGTTGAGTTGTATACGAATGAGTCTCTCGAGATAGCATTGATGAGTGCCGTTATACTGACCCGCAAGCCTGCAGTACCCGCCGCACAGCCGCGCCGGCCGAACGCACAATGTTCTTCGAGAGCTTCCTTCTCAACCTTACGGTGATTATTGTATTGGTCGTCGCACTAATCTTCGACTATGTCACGAAATTTTTCAGCTACTGGTACGTTCGTCACATACCCAATAAGATACCGATACCTTTCTATGGAACCGACTATCATCGCATACTTGGACTAAGGACCACCACTCAAGAAGTAAACAGCCTCTGTTCGAAGTTCCAGAAGGATAAATTTGTGGGCAGTATCAAAAGCAGGATACCAGATCTGATTGTAAAAGACCCGGCCAACATCAAAAAGGTTTTGTGCACCGATTTCGCTAACTTCCACAGCAGAGGGCTCGCATTAGACAAAACGAAGGATTTTTGTTTACGAAACAATCCATTTTACGCTGAAGGCGAAAAGTGGACTTTGTTGCGTGAAGAACTGGACGCACTATTGAACAACATAACATGCAGCATGAATGACAGTTTGCGCGAGCATTTGCCCGGAACAAACGAGGATGTCAACGTTCAACAGTTATTGAGTACAGTACTGGACGCTATACTAACAAACTTGCTTTTTACCACTAAATCCGATGTGAGAATTGTGAAGAACGTGACGTCTAAACTACAAAAGGTCACACTGTCAGAGAAATTCAAAACGTACGTCAAGAGCATATTCCCATGTATGTACATTTTGCTTGGCATGAAAACATTTTCAGAAAATGAAATCATAAGCAAGAAGGAATTGGAAGATTCAAAACTCATTTCAGCTATAAGAAAAACTAACCTAGAAGGTCGTATAAACGCTAAATGCAACAAGAAAACGTCAGATTTAGATATCGCAAATTCTGTCTTAGCCATGTTCATAAACGAAGGTTACATGCCTTGTCTGTATGTACTGACCGGGTTATTGTTTGAATTGGCTAAAAACCGCGAAGTACAAGATAAGTTAAGAAAACAATCCGATTCTGACGAATATTTAGAATTAGTCATAAAAGAAGCGTTGCGAATGCATCCGCCATATTCTGTAATAACAAGGCAGTGTGTCAAGGCTTACCAATTTACCGAAGACAATATCTACATTGATAAACATGTTACGCTAAATATACCTGTTGAAGTAATTCATAGTGATAGCCGATATTATAAGGATGCTGAGAAATTTGTTCCCGAAAGATTTTTGGATGAAGTAACAGTAGATAAGGAAAACTATACATATTTACCGTTCGGGGCCGGTCCTAGAAAATGCATAGGTATGTACACATTTACTTTAAATTTATATATTTTATATATATAAAGGGCTAGTCAAGAGCACCCGAAACCGGCGAGCATGTATGAAGAAAGAGGTATGTTTGGAACGTACTAAATGGAGATCTGTAGTCTCTGCCTACCCCTATGGGATATAGGCGTAAGTTATGTTATGTATGTATGTATGTTATATATTTTAATGTGCATCACTTAATCCATTGAATAATTAAATACTAGTTTATACGCGTAATTTTGAAATTAAAAGGGCGTTAAATAATAATGGAGTGAAAGGTGATCGCGAAACAACACTTCACTTGCCGTATTCGTATTTTTTGAGATCAAAGGGATTACGTGATATTACTTGATGCCCATTAGTTACTCGTATTTGTTTTTTTTTTATGTAACCTTAATATAATACCTTCTCTCATCAGTAATATAAGAACAGCCAAACAAAAAGGTTTTTTGCAGCACATGGGTAAAAACAGCTTAGTTTTTCCTTATACTTTTTCCTTTGCAAAATCTTTTTGGTAATAGTTGAAAGATAGAATATTGAGAAAGTTCTTCTATCACAAGATCGTACTTTTTTAAATATTTATACAAACAGTATATGTATCTGTTTGTATATCTGTTTATTCCCATTATCCTCCAAGACGTTAAGGCGAAGATACAGAAAAGCACGTTTCACTTGTAAACTTGTGAATCCCAAAAGGCAAACATACCTACAACAATATTGTTAATCTATTAATCTAGCGGCCGGCATGGGATGGGAAAGTTACCTAGTCATGCTAAATTTCAAGTATGCATATAAGCTCCGTTATTATACCTATAATACTGTATCACTGAAAACTGCATTTTGACTTTGTGTGGTGCTTTATCATATGGCATCGTCGGCCCTACATCCATTTTATGAATATTTTTTCAAGTTTATTAGAAAATACTTCTTAAACGCCTTCTTGGAATTGATTGGACTATTAAAACCAGTCGATCCAGTCTTCTGAGATTTTATCAAGTCACTTTTAATACCGGCCGAAATTGAATTCACTAGATTCGGCCACACTGCTCTGCTTAGCATACGGTGACGGGACGTTATCGCACTGTCTTAAACCATTAATAAAATTGAAAAGTTGCAAAAAAAAATTGCAAAGAAAATATTACTGTCAGAACATTTCATACTCGTACTTCCCTAAAAGTTGTACATAACCTTAAGTTAACTTAAGTCTCTATCGTTTTAACCTTAGTTACATTTAACCCTCGATTCATAAATACTATGAAGACTATCTGAAGTCATGCAACCCAAAGTAAATAAATTCATTATACCTACTTATACGTTGTTGTGATATATTTGGAAGTTATGACTACGAATTAACACACGCGACAAGTGTTCAATTTTACGACCAAAGCTGGTTCTTATACTCGGTTATAAACTTTGGACTTAACTACGGCTATGACTGGCAAAGATTTTCTTGATAAATAGGTCAAAACTAAACTATTAACTAAACGGACAGTTTCTCGAACGCTAATGAACTATTGACCGTCGTTTTAGCTGTCATGTTACAAGGTATTTGACTCATTATTATTACTAATGAAAACAGATAACACGCTGGTAGTAACCGGCGCGGGCGAGGTGGCGCGGGGTGGCGCTGGGCGGTTATACAGGATGTTTTTTGGTCGTCAACGTTCCCGAAAACTACGGAATCTCCTCATCATCACAATCATTTTTCTCCATGGAAGCATACCTGGGAAGTGTCTGGTTCCCAAGATATTAGGGTCCAAAGTTGACTAACTAGATTGCGTTTTTCTGCATAATGAGGGATTTTCTCCTACCCAAATCCTCCCCACCTCACCCCTCAACCAACGACATCAATAGTTCCTAAGCACTATAGATAGACGAAGAAGACTATAGTGTGCTGTACACGTCCGAATAAAAATCGGTCCGCTAGGAAAAACAAAGATATAGCAGATACCTACCTTAGCATTTCGTTATAGTATCTGTAGCATTTAATAATATGGTATGGGATGAAAGGCATATACAGGAGTACGGTGAAGGACATAGACTACATTCTGTAGGTCACGCATATGAAGTCACGGGCAACAGTAGTCATTCATAAATTTAATTTTGTTCAAAAAAAATTAAGTAGGTATCATCTCGTATTGAGATTATAATCTGATACTATTAACCCCATGTAGCAAAATCCAACTTGTTACTTACTATGTCTCCTACTCGTATGCTATGCTACACCGTCTTTAGAAAACCGACCGGATTATTTATTGTCGGCTGTACACAGTCTGGGTGTGTAGCCAGCTTTAGTCATCAGTGCACAGTCTATTCACGGATCTATTACTATCCTTCAAGCTGGGAGAGGTGAGGTGGGGGGATTAGGGCAGGTGATGCGCTCACGCCATCTATTTTTGACTGTTATTTTAACTTGTCAGAAAATCCCTCATTGACGCGTGTAGCAAGGTTTTTTCACGAGAAATAATTAATATCTGTCTATGAGAAAACTAGTATAAACACTGGACACTATAAATTTCGCCCAATCAAGTTTTTTTTTTTCTTTCAAAAAAATTTACATCTTTTCCCAGCATTTTTTTTGGCATAAACTTACTTTATTTTATGTATAGAGTACGTACCCTTCGTTAATTGAGGGATTTATCCAGTCATTTCATTCTAGTAAGACCACGTTAAGCTGTTGTTTTCGTCGCTTATACTATGTAAGTGACGTTCGGAAGGCTCTCTATTACTTCGAAAGCTGTTGGATATGACCAAATTCATGCCCAAATGCTGCGCCCCATTTTGGATGAACTCTGTTTAATCATCCAGCACATAATCAACTACTCATTAACCACGAGCTCCTTCCCATCAACATGGAAAATGGCTTATGTTATTCCTCTTCCTAAAATAGCGAATCCCTCATCCTTCTCCCAGTATCGTCCCATTTCCATCCTTCCCATTCTTTCCAAAGTCCTAGAAACTGTTGTACATAATCAACTGTCCTCCTATCTCTCCAGGAACAACTTACTTAATCCTTTTCAGTCGGGATTCAGAAGGGGACACAGTACTATCACGGCATTATTGAAGGTTACTGATGACATCCGACTGGCTATGGACAACCAACAGCTCACCATCTTAGCTCTGCTAGATTTTAGCAGCGCCTTTAACTGTGTTGACTTCGACATTGTATTAGGCATACTTGGCTCTCTGAATGTTTCTCCACGGGTTATAGTATGGTTTAACTCTTATCTTAGGGGTCGTCTGCAGTGTATACGCTCGGATGAGTTATCATCTGACTGGTGCGAGCTTACTGCATGCGTTCCACAGGGAAGTGTTCTTTAGCCTCTCCTATTTTCGATATTTATAAATTCTATCACTGATGTTCTTTCGTCCTGCTTTCATCTCTATGCAGACGACTTACAGCTTTATTATCACTTCAATGTTGAGGATCTGGAATTGGCCACGTCTTTGATAAACAAAGATTTAACCAACATCCATGACTGGGCACAGTCGTTTGGCCTCGTTGTTAATCCGGACAAATCTCAGGCTATGGTTATTGGTAGCAGGTTTAAGCAACAAATTTTAAATCAATCCAACATTCCGCAATTATTATATAATGGGATTGTGATACCTTATACTGATAAGGCCAAGAACTTAGGTCTTACATTTGACTGTATTTTTTCGTGGTCGTCTCAGGTAAGTGAGGTAAGTAGGAAAGTGCATTCCACCTTCCATGCACTTAAACGTCTCCAGAATTTGCTACCTTTTAGCACAAAAATCACTTTAGCTCAATCCCTTCTTCTGCCACTATTAGACTATGCTAATATTTGCTATCCTGATGCCAATGAGGAGCTGCTCAATAAACTGGAACGTCTTCAAAATTTGAGTATTCGTTTTATATACGGCTTACGCAAGTATGACCATATAACTCAATTTCGGAAAGAGCTCAAATGGCTCCCAATTCGACTTCGCCGGAATGTTCACATACTAACACTTCTATTTAAAATTTTATACCATATATCCTGTCCTGTTTATTTGCGTGAGCGATTTGATTATCTGTTCTCAAGAGATCGCCCACTACGATCAGCTACTAATTCTCTTCTTAAAACTCCCCGTCATCATTCTGTTGCATATGACTACTCCTACACTGTCTATGCAGTCAAGCTGTGGAACTCACTACCGCACACCATACGTGATTGTCCTACAATTGACATATTTAAGAGACAAGTAAAGGCATACTACCTTTCTCTTCCTTAGTAGGTCTGTTTATTGTGTTATTTAACAACTGTAATAACCTGTACATCACAAATAAACTATTTGATTTGATTTGATCTGTCGGTTATTTTATTATTGTAAGATACTTTTATTGTAAGTCTATGTAGGTTAGGTTTATTATATGTAGATATGTATTATTATGTAGGTATATTGATATTATGTAGGTGTAAGTATATTTATTTGGTATTGTGTACACATATAAACTACCTTTTTCACCCAACTTTCGCTATCACAAGTGGTTTGCTGGAAGAAATCTCTTATAGGGATAAGCACGTCTTTGTACATTGTCAATGTAAAATGTTTTTCCATATAAAATGTATGTGTACAATAAAGAATAAAGAATATGTAACTCGTGTGTATAGCCTGCATTATACTTTGATTTATCAAACTTAATTTAAATAGCATGGAAAGGAAAAAAAATATTACGGGAAAACATCCTTTCGGTGATTGACCCAGCAGGTAAAACCGGTCCAATTAGTTACTCAGTTTATCTAGATATGATACCTACCTATTTAATTTTTAACACAAAAATTCCACTTAATATCGGTTTAATCTTGATTTAAAAAGATGGAACGTGGAGCTTTGGTCACCTAGAAGATTTCTCGTTAATTGTCTAATCTGCTTAGTTCTCTCAGGCGATGAGCCAGGAACCCGGTATGGATCTTTTACCCACTATGATAAACGGAAATTATTGAATTCACAATGGAAATAATCCTGCTTTAAGAGCTTATGGTTATATTTCTGAAAGCGCAGACGCCGACTAAAAGTTCCACTGACTCGTATGGTAAAGTTAGGTTTAATTCGTGTGGGAGGTGTGACCACTATAACGATGCCGTTCATCTAGTGATCCTATGGTGAAATGACCTGGAAACAGTCCATTGAGCTAGTTTAGGTACATTCTATAGACAGATATCTCGATTAGCTAGCTATCATCAATTTGTGGTAGATTATCAAAAAAATTCGTAAGAAAATAAACTTTGTGCTAGGTTGAGGCCTTAAATCCGCCGTTGCCTGCAATTCATGCATAATGAAGCGATGATTAATATTTTAGTATTTTAATAATTTAACTTCCATAAACTGAATGTCGCACGTGGATCCGTAGAGTTCAAGGCAAATTATAAATGTGACATAAAAAAGTAATTCCTTTTTTGCATTATTCTTTAAATCATTTTTTTTTTTAATGTTGAGTTTTATATTAACAAACTTGATTTTGATAATTGGCATTTTTTATCAAAATAACAACACAACGTATATTATTGTCAATTATTAATTTATTTAGTTTAGCTAGAATATTAAGCCGCTTAGATACATTGATGTTACATTAAAAAGCATTCTGATGAACTCGATTATTTATTAACTTTAAAATTACACAATTGTTTTACAATATCCTGCAAAACTGCTTACGTGGTTTGACTGCAGGTGGTAGTCTCATTACTGACATAGATCATATAGATATGTCCAGCATAGTCGTAGGCCAGGCACGGCTTTTGCAGTTTTTAATAGGTTTTTTTTTCTTAAATTCTTATAAGTTTCTTATTTTTTTCTATTAATAAATCATTCAATTCAATGATTGAAGAAAGTAAAATGTTTTCTTAGGTACCGAAATTGCTAGTATAAACACTACTACTATGGAAACACTATAATATACTTACATATAGTTGGTCAATATTGTTTCTCTTTTCTCGAAAAACGACATGTGAAAGTTGCTCTACTTGAATAAATAAATACGATTACTTAAGCACTTACTTTAAGCCAGTTAAGTTATTTTTATCAAAAATTGTACCAACTTGTATCCAATTCGATCGGCGATACAAATTATTTCGTAGATTTTTCTCGAGTAAAGCCCACCTAAATTACACAAAATATTTTTTTATGCGCATACTTAATTTACAAAGTTATAATTTATGTGGTAGGTACATCCATAGTGATTTATTTCTCTATGGTTTACAAGTAACCTCGAGACTTGTTTGACTTAACTCCATAATTAATAGTATTCATAATAATTTTTTGTTATTATACATTTTGGTTGACTTTATCATTAGTACGTTATTTAGTTGATCAAAATATTACCGACTTCATCATTACAATACTCAGTTTCCTTCCAGACAGATAGAGTATAGAGCTCAAATACTTGAATATATAATAATGCATTACTCCTATAACATTTATAGGAGTAATGCATTATTATTATTTTTTTTTTATATCGATAACATCAATATGTATGAATCAAACACTAAACTTGTGACTACTACGCAATTCCCCATATTAAAAATTAATAAAATCACAAATTCTGTCGCCTATAACTTATTGGCTATAGGTATAAACAAGTTTTAATTACTTAATGTTAAATTTCATTTGTTTGGTTGTAGGAATCTTCGAAAAACGCGAGGCAGGACCACTTATATTTTTTAGTTAGCTAGATTAAAATTTAATCTAATATAACTACGGACAAGTTCTTTGATAGTAGGATTGTAGTCAAGAATACGGTCAAAATACGTCAAAAATACAATACCTTGATAGACACTTTTAACGAATAGTAAGTTTATGTACGTACTGATTAAACAGTTTACCCTAAGTATAGCAGATAATACAATACTATACTTGTACTTAGATATCTCATATTGTACAATAAAACGAGCAAAATTTTAAGTGATATAGCTAAAGAAAGTACACTATATAATGATAATAATGACTAGTTTTTATGCTATTAATGAGCTGCTGGTTTTTAATCGTTAATTGCGAAATAACCCGAATGAATATTAAAAATTTAAAGGCGAGACCATATGACTTTCAAATAGAAGAGTGGATTTACCTCAGGTATCCCACTATTATTAAAGTTGTCAGTAAATCAGGGGTCGCCAATTACTTTCATTAGAGGTCGTTTATATAATATAAATATGGCCACCCAAGTCCACATTGGGGATGTGCATTAAGGTACTTATCTATACTAATATTATAAAGCTGAAGAGTTTGTTTGTTTGTTTGTTTGTTTGTTTGATTGAACGCGCTAATCTCCGGAACTACTGGGTCGAATTAAAAAATTCTTTTTGTGTTGGATAGTCCATTTATCGAGGAAGGCTTTAGGCTATATATCATCACAGTGCGACCAATAGGGACGAAGAATAAGAGAAAAATGTGGAAAAAACGGGGAAAATTATTCAACTTTGGAGACTTCCGTTGCGTGCGCTGCGTAAACGGTTCAAGTTATCCAAAAAATATGTATGAAAGAATAAAATGACGTAGAAATGATATGAAAGAAAAATTTGAAGGTCTAGACTGCCTGATGCAGAACCCTTAGCAGCCCAGCTAAACTTTGAGAGATATGAAAATACCGTCTTAGGAAAAGTTGCTCAGCATGATAAGCACTTTCTAATAACGTAATAAAATTGAAGGCTAGATAACCTGATGCAGAACCCTTAATAGCCCAGCTAAATTTTGAGAGATATGAAAATACCGTCTTAGGAAAAGTTATTCAACATTTTAAAAGAATTCAATTCCCTGTTAAGTTATCTTTTGCTGTAACAATTAATAAATCACAGGGGCAAACGTTTAAACACGTTGGAATTGACTTACGTCAAGACTGCTTTTCACACGGCCAATTATATGTCGCGTTGTCAAGATCGGGTTGCGGAGAAAATCAGTATGTTCTTCTGCCACAAGAAAATAAAACAAAAAATATAATTTACGCAGAAGTACTTTAAAATATTTTATTCTGTTTGTTGACGCGGACGAAGTCGCGGGCAACAGCTAGTCTATAAATACAATATCAATTAATACATACATACATATAATCACGACTTTATCCCTTACGGGGTAGGCAGAGCACCAAGGGCCGATAGAATCATATTATTTTATCCCGGATAATTTTGACATTCTGTTTTGTCTGCAGTCCACGCGGACGGAGTCGCGGGCGTCCACTAGTTATTGAATATCCACCAGCCCCTTTTCACCATCGAGATACTAGACGCAGACTAGCGTATCACCCTTATGTTGTTGATATCCCACCCATCCGCACCAAACGTTATGCTAACTCGTTTGTAATGCGAACGGCTAAGGAGTGGAATGCACTTCCTGCCGATGTATTTCCCGAGCACTACAACATTGGTCTCTTCAAAGCTAGAGTGAATAGGCACTTTCTAGGCAAACATGTACCACCCTAGGCCGCATCTTGCTTAACATCGGGCACGATGGCGGTCAAATGTTTGTCTAACTAATTGTAAAAAATTGTATTATACCCCGTGATATCTCGAATCCTAATTAATTGTATAAAAATATTATTATATATAACTCAATATCAGCCATAGTGGCGCTTATTCTAAATAACCTATTACTCCTCGATACGTTTTTCGGGTCTGATCACGAATCTGATCACGATCCTTGTGAAAGATTATTGCCCAATGAGTATTATTTTTTAAAGTGTATATTACCGGAATTAGTTATGTATCCAAAAGTAGTAAAACATGTCAAATAACGGACATACAAGTTAAATAAATAAATCTTGTTTTATACAAATGTACAATCAATCAAAAAAAGAAATTTTATTGTCAATTAGGTACCCGTTTTCGATCTTCGTATTTGTCACGCGCTGGACAAAAACAGACCTAATGTCTCTGGACATTAGACATAATTTTTTTATTTATTTATTTACTCACTAATGAGAGGCAATCAACTGAAGCTTTTTTATAAACTCAAAGTTACAAGTGGAGAAATCGTGAACGGTACTTGTCCGGTTGAAGGGGTCACTGGCCTATAACCACAAAAGCATCCGTAAATTTTAACGAAACTAACACTTAAAAAATATGCAAATATCATACTTAAATTTACGACTAAATAGGTTATGAATAAGAACAATTCGTTTTGAATATTCTTGTTTTATAGTCTTGTGCAATAAAGTTTGCTATGTTCGATTTGAATATTTTTGAATAATCGTTTGCATGAAAGACTAGCCTTCGCCAGCGACTCTTTAAATTTGTAATACCGAAAATAATAGTTTTAGTTTTTTATAGGTACACGCAGGTACTTACGTAGGTAATATGACGAAGTGTTGCTTCACCTTTCATACAATTTGTCATGAAAGGTGGTGTGAGATTTCAACGAATACTTTGTGGTTTATGTATAGGTATAATATAATCACATTATTGCAAGATTGACACGGATTGAATGTAAGAGTATCTCATACTCTATTAAAGTCTAGAAACTTCTATTGTCAAATTTTATCAATGGAACAGCTGTGAATAAAGGGAATTTAGGTGAATTCGTTACCATTGCTGAGGACATACAATGTACCCAATATGTACTATAACTAACTATACTATTATATAGTAGAAGGTATAATTTTACTGTTTCTTTTATTCCAGGCGAGCGTTTGGGACTCCAAATCATACGCAACGTGACAAAAGCAATTCTTCAAGATTACGAGATCAAGACATCAAGCAAGACACCTCGTCAGCTTCCCGTCACTGACCTCAACTTCAGCAGGATTGTAACCCAGGACCTTTGGCTCAAATTCAACCCCATAGCGAAGTAGTTCTAGTTCAAATTGTTAGTACGAATAAGTGAGACAAATATCTCTAGATAAGGTTTGAGGTTGTTATAATATTAAGTTTTTTTATTTTATTTAGGTAATTTATGAGAAAGAGAAATATATTTCACTATTAAAGCTCTCTTCTAGTTTAGTTATATTGGTTTGTAGTAACGGAGTTTCTATAAAATGTTTCCAAATTTTATTTTCCTTATGGGCCCTAAGATAAGTGGCATTTTGTTCGTGGAAACGCTAATAAAAAAATATGGTATTAAGACTATTATATTTTGTTAGGTTATATTATAATATCAAACCGATACATTTTTCAATTACTTACTTACAATGTTTTCATTAACAGACGAATAGATGTCTAGAGGCTCTAATCTGCATGCAGGTCTAACATGATTTAACATTCTATGGTCCATTAAAATATCAATTTTTATTTAAACTAGGGATCCGCCCCGGCTTTGCGCGGGTGTAATGTCCTTTCACGTGGACAAAGTCGTAAAAAAAAATCTTTCCGTAAGAACCATCCTCGTACTCGTACTTCAAGGTATATTCTAAAAAAAGAATTATCGAAATCGATTCAGCCGTTCCTCGAAATTCGCGATTCATTTTTATATATTTCATTTAAAAAAAATAGATACAACGTCTTTAGTGGTTACAGATTAAATGTACTTTTTGTCATAAAATAATAACAGATGTCAAAGGCGACTCTATGTATACTAGAAACTACATCTAACTCATGCACGGAATATAATATTCCGCGAACTAATGGTAGATGTACTAATTAAAGTTTATGTATTTAGTAAAATGGAAAAGTTTGATTATTAACTATACAGGGTGTTTTTTCGTTGCCACCCTTAACGAAGGGTACGTACTCTATACATCAAATAAAGTAAGTTCATGCCAAAATAAAATGCTAGGAAACGATGTAAATTTTTCTGAAGTTTCCAGTGTTTATGTTAGTTTTTTTGTAGACAGATATTAATTATTTCCCGTGAAAAAAATCTTGCTACGCGCGTCTATGTGCTTAAATTTGGACCCTAATATCTTGAAAACCAGACGCTTCCCAGGTACGCTTCCATGGAGAAAAATGATTGTGTTAATGAGGAGATTCCGTAGTATTTGGGAACGTTGACGACCAAAAATCATCCTGTATATAACTTAATGCTAATGTAAATCGTTAAAATTTATTTAACGAATTATACATTGTGTGCTAAATTGTGAATTGACTAACAATGAAAAAGCTATATTATAAAAAAAATTTTTTTATTTATTGGTATTAATATATTAAAAAGGTAAGCATTTAAGCTCTCTATAATGAATGTATTGTGTTGTTCCAGTGTTCATGTTTATTATATATGTAGTGCTATTTTATACAAATAAAATGTAATTTTAATGAATTATTTACCACCACTTATAAATATATTTTAAATAATATTTATGAAGAGAGGAATGAGATATTTAATATAAAGTTGGGGAGAAAATATCTTAGCAAAAAGTGACTTGTCGTGGGAGACCTAACTGTACCTATTTATTAAAAAAAAACTATATATATATAGGATTGAAACAAACATTTTATAGCGGTATAATTAATAGTTCAGATGAAATTCTTATTAGTTACCGTCTTTTCGGTTTCTTGCTAATATATTCCAATAAATAGCTAGTAGTTCAACATACGCCCTTCTGCACCACGTCCTCACCTATGCATAATTTCAGGAATATGTATTCCTCTTTTACAATAGACGAATAACTTATGATAATTACCTTATGTGGGTCTCAAAGGAAAATACGTTAGACGTGACCAACGATTGTTCCAAACAAACCACCTGTTGCAGTACTTGTGTCAGATGTAGAGCTCTGTATCAGTCAGTATGATAATGAAGTAGTGAAGAAACTCTCCACTACAATACTGTGAGAGTTAATTTCATTATTTTTATATATTATTCATTGGCAATTAGTAATGAAGAATATCTGCATAAACTTTGTGATACAACTTAATACTAAGAGGTTTTATCACCCAAGGTATGTATAGGTAGAATATATTCTATAAAGTAACTAAACCTATTAACAACTGGTAAAGGAAAACAATAATGTTTATTGAAACATATTTATGTGATGATGAAATGATACCTACTTCTATGCTGGTCTGGGAGTGAAAAAAAACGTATAATACTACAGCTGCTTCTCTTCCCGGGCATACTGTACAAGTCAGTAGAGGGACAAGAGGGTCTTGGTGTTTTGTAGGCGATGGGCTGACCACCCGTCACTACTAACCGAACTTGTTCATCTCAACTATACCCTCAAAATTAGTCAGAAGTAGCACCATGTGGTTCCATCGGCCCTTGGTGCCCTGCCTGCCCCGTAAGGGATAAAGGCGTGATTATATGTATGAGTATATGTATAAAAATTATGAAGAGTAAGACCAACTACAAACGAAAAATGTCTACAATCATCGCAGTAAGAGGTGAAATGCTAATACGGGTATGTACTAAGATCAATTGAGCAAAAGGTAAACAAAAGGCAAAAAAAGCAAAAGCACATAGATGCGTTTCCAGAATGGGGTAGCCAAAACTGCAGGATTACAAAGGAGATCCTATTGCTTCATTCAGCATAGCGGGGCCAGATGTAAAACATCAATGACAAATTGCTAGCTCATCCGCTTGAACCCTCAAGCGAGCCCCTGAGTTCCTCAGTTGGCTCTTGCGACATGCACGGAAGGAGATGCAGCTGATGTATTCTAGTGAAGGCCCGCGTGAACATAGGAGTCCAAGGTTACAATATAAATAAAATAAAATAAATATTTGAGATTACATTTAATTGGTTTATAAAATTTATATTTTATTTTCCAATAAAGCATACATAATTTATCATACGCTGAATTCAATATATAGATATATTAGAAGCAATAGCAAACGCGATTCATTTTCGACCAAATTAATTAAACAAATTCGAAACCGATATATTACTGAAATCCTGCACCATTGGTGACAACAGCGAGGTTTGTCAAACTGTAACGCTCGAGCGGGCCAGCGCCAGCGCAGGCGCAGCTTGTCTTGCGCATGCAAATTGCACCACGCTTTCCTCACCAACCACTATAAATACTGATAATGGCCAATTACCATCACACAGCTCACAATGAGGTTGGTACTAGCACTGGGCCTGCTCTGCCTGGCGGTGGCCTACGCCAGGGAGGAAGAGGTGCAGGACCTGGTCCCCGCCGCCAGCGGCAAGTCCCACCACCACGAGGAGGGCGGCGGCAAGGAGCACCACGAGCACCACCACCACGAGCATGGTGAAAAGGGACACAAAGGACATAAAGGACATCATCACCACCACAAAGGTCATCATGAAGACCACGGCAAGCACCACCACGCTGGCCACCACCATGAGCATGGCGGCCATCACAAGAAACACCACGATGAGCATGACCATCACGGTCACCATCACGAACACGGCCACCACCACAAAGGAGGCAAGCACGGCCATCACAAGCACCACGACAAGGGAGAGAAGACGGACGGCTACCACAAAAAGTACCACAAAGACCACTACCACAAGGATCATCACTTCTACGATGATCATCATCATAGCGGCAAGCACCACAAGCATGGTCACCATCATGGACACCACGACGAGCATGGCGGTCACCACAAGAAGGGCGGTCATCACCACCACGGCCATCACGAGCATCATCATGGGAAGAAAGGTCATCACGATAAGCACCATTATGACGAAGATCATAAAGGTCATAAAGGCCATCATGGTCATGAGGAGCATCATCACCACCACCATGACCATGGCAAGAAGGGTGGTCACAAGGACCACAAGGAGTGGGGCTTCCACCATGGCAAGCACTGATCTCAACAAAGTGAACTGTGATATTATATTGTACAATTTTTGTTATATTTGTTACGGGTATTTTATAATGTTTAAATTATCTAAGAATAAAATTGTTATTTAAAATATTTTTTTCATTAACCTTACCTTTACATCAGCCCTGTACAAACCTACGCAATTATTGGTAAAAATCTAAGGTATGTACCTAATAAAAATTAAGAGAGAGTTTCGTTACAATGTCATGTTGATATTACGACAGTAACATTGCGATAAGCCTAAGTCTAAGGCTACCCTGGCTGCAGCATCAGGTGAAGGTATGGTGAAGGTCATCACTTCAGCTCGTTTAGACTGAAAAGTGGTATGAATTATTGTAGCTCTTGTAATAACAGCAATATTAAAGCAATCTAAATATAACCTAGGTCATATTTCAATTATTGAAGCACAATATTTTTTAATTATTAACGGCATTAAGTTGTCAATACGTATCTACCTAAAGTAATAAGAGAAAAGATATATTATTTGTTTGTATTCTATTGCCAGATTGCAGCAATGTTGTAGATGTCTATGTTTAAAGAGGCGTTCAAGTAAAATTTAGCCTATCGTTTTGTAGAATAAACTTATTAGCTTATAAGAATTTTAGTTGAACCCGTCGCAATAACGATTTCACCGAACATTTTTATGTCATTATCAGGCCATTATGTGAGTTTGTTCGTTTAACTTAAACACGAACGTTTTAAATTTAAAACTCATTTGTCGACTTAGCGTACAGCCCGTTTCATAGACAAAAATGTTGGCAAGCTAGTTACATTTACAGATAATTTCGCTTCCGTTATTCGGTCTTACGTCGAACTTCAGTTATTCGAGCTTCAGTTATGTCGCTCTTTGGTTATTCGCAATTTCATGAAATCGCACTTCCGTTATTCGATCTTTAGTATTTCGCAATTAAGTTGTTACATCGAATAACTCGTATGCCTAATTTCCGCACTAACATTGTTTGTATGCAGTAGTTCAAATAATGTTATACACATAGTAAAAAATACCATCAATCAAAGAAACTATGTTATGGTGAAACGTACTCTACATCAGTGAGCCCACGTTCCACTCATTTGATACAATGCGCTTTCTTACATATTTGCTACATTATACAATCAGGCACTTCCGAAGTATAATTTTATTACCTAAGGCCGATGATTACAAATAACTCATTGACTAAGCCACACACATTATTGTATAAACTGATGTATATATCGAACTTGATAAAGAAATTCCCGTAGAATAATTGGATAGCTTAAAGCAGTGAACTCAGAACTGTACCTGTCTATACAGGGTGTAACAGAAAGGGTATGTTAAGCGAAAAGCTGTATAAATAGCCCACTATAGAGAACCTATTTCCAAAATTTGAAACTCGAAATCACATTTTTATTTTTCAAGATTGTATGAAAATTCCTGAGATATTTAAAAATTCTCCATACTATCGGGAAAAATAAACATGTGATTTCGGATCTCAAATTTTGTAGATAGATTCTCTATAGTGGGCTATTTACATAGCTTTTCGCTTAACATACCCTTTTTGTTACATCCTGTATATTAAGAAACAAATAACATAATATCTTACCAACGCTATCCCTCTAATCATCTGAAGTCAATGCCCAATTTTTCTTGAGAGTGTTCCCTTCACAACTAGTCACTTCACTCACACACAAAACGCGAGCACTTGAAAATACAATTTATGTTAGGTACATACGGGATTTGCATGTATATAAAAGTACATTATATTTTTTTTAACTAATAATAATTTTAACAGATTTTAATTCCCAATTAATTAAAATTAAGGACGCCATTCGCACCACACGTTCCAAATAGTATGTGTTCGAATTCAAAATTCAAATTTTAAAGTTGATTTGACATTAGCTATCCAGCATGGCGGACAGAATCTAATAGAAAAGAGTTTCTATTCTGAAGTTCATAATTATTATATAAACATTACCCGGAATAAAATTATACGTAACTCGTACCTATGTATTTATGTCTTGGTAGGTATGGAATTTTCTGGTAGAACCTAGGTTGCACATAAATTCCATAACAGCAACTAAAACTTATGTAGGTATAACCAACAACCGTTACTGTTACTACTTATCATCGTGTTTGTAAAGTGTAATATTCTGCTAACAATTACAAGTAAAAAAGAGTACATATCACCTGGATAGATGGCGTTAGCGACCGTTAGTGACCAAAGAGTTTGTGAATTACTGTGACCAAATTTCACTAAGTTGTTAATTCCGTATAATGAGGAATAAACATTAAAGTAATTTATGTAAGATCAAGAATTTTTTTTGTATTCCCGAAGCCGGAGTAAAGAGTTATTTTATTTTAGCTTTTCACCTGTTTGGATAGCCAATTTTCTTAAAACTAACTTTATTATAAGCTTTAATTTAGTTGCACCTGTCCTATTGTCTGTAAGCAAATATTGAAAGTTAAATTTGATCCATTTATTAACCGACTTCAAAAAAGAGAGGTTATCAATTCGTCTGTATGTTTTTTTAATTTTTTTTATGTGTGTTACCTCAGAACTCCGTCATTTATGAACCGATTTAATTTTTTTTAAATAGTTTGTCATGGTATGCTTCCAAGTTGGTCCCATATTCACCACATCAGGATCTGATGATAGGATCTTGGAGAAATCGAGGGCAATCCTCAAATATTGTAGGCACATGTAGTCTGTTTTTATACTTTTACTGAGCGTTTTGATCACCTACATATAAAACATAACATCTGATGATGGAATCTCTAAGGAATCTAGGGATATCCTCAAATATAATAGGCACGAGTAGTCCGTTTTTAGATTTTATAGAGAATTTTGGTCATAATATAAAAGAAACGAGGGTCTGATGATGGAGCCGCCGAAAAACAGATAGTGGAACTTTTTAGTAACAAAATCCCCCTATGGCAGAGGGAGGCCTACGTCCAGTAGTGGACTGCAATAGGCTTATGAAGATGAAGATAATTGTGTTAAGTCGTGAAATTATATGTTGCGTTAAGCCGTGTCCGAAGTAAGATGGTTATAGAGGAAGAGGTAGACATTATAATAACGAGATGACGGATAATAGGGATGAATGAAAGAAGAGTACCTACATATTGCACCAACCCCAAATGATTGGCAGGGCAGGAAGAAGGAGTGTAATTATATGTTGCTTATATTGTCAGACGTAAAGTTTCGAAGCCTAGTCATTTCTCTCTTTTGTCGTGTGGCCTATTTAATCATTTGCTGGCATATAAATCTGACAATATTATGCCTTCTAAACTTCGTACACGGCTTAACGCAATATATATTTGCCCTTTAGTAAAATTTTACTTTAGTAAGCTCGAGTTTTGGGAGGAAGTCGGTTTTTCGTTTTAAAAAAATTATTTGTTTCCGATCGAGCCGGAATTTTGCATGCATGTATAAATCGGATGACAATGCAATATTATTATGACATAGAGCTGATCTGATGACGGAGCTGGACGGTGGCTATAGGAACTCCGTAATTAAACGACGCAACCCTATCGAGTTTGGGCTCGTTTGATTCGCTCAGTTAATTTAATTAACAAATAATAGAAGCTTGTTTTAAAAAAGGTTTTTCAAATTGAAGCTTGTTTTTCAATTTAATTTTCAAAAATCCTCATTGCTTAGGTATATAAGAGCACCTAATGTAAGTTAAAAACATGATCCGATGTCTGCCTATTTAACAACCATTTATTGTGCCGTGGTTATACACACCTCTAGAGGTTCTATCATAACTAAAGCGATAATATAAACGCTCATCCTAATTGCTCCAATGTGTACACACTATACAATTCATAAGCCCATTGACTCTAAGTGGTCAATTTTATGACTAAACTAAATGTAAACTAGGTGTAAACTTACGCCACGTTCATTAGTAAAGGGACAAATCCTCCATTGTGTACAGTAAATGTCTTACTTCACCGTTTAATATATGCGACACCGCATAATATACATCATGGATTGTGTAACAACAGTTAGAGCAAAGGCTATTAAGGAAAACTTTATGTTCAGAGAAAACATGAATGTTTTAAGCAGATACAAATGTACGTAAAAAGGTTAAATGCCATAGAAGGCCTACTCTAACCTTAACTTTACGTGATAATTAATACATATTCTTACTATCCGTCGGGTAATGAATTATTGATGATAATATTATGTCTTACTCGCGAACGATTTCGTCCGTGTGAATGCAAATTATAGCCTGTATGTAATTCTGACGAATACGATAGAAATTTTGTGTACCTACAGGTTCTCTGTTGCAGGCTATTACTTTACTGTCCCTCTTAAGGTGGGTTCCCACGGTGCGTGATATTACGGACGGACGCGCATCAGCCCGCACCACGGATCGTGGGAACGGAGCGTCTGTGGTAATACAGACGCGTCCGTCCGTAGCCGTCGGCGCGTCCGCGTCCGTCCGCGAAATCACGCACCGTGGGAACCCACCCCCTCTTATTACACCCTGTATAATCACAAAATTTCATAAAAATCCATCCGCTATCAGCCTACACCACCAATCTCGGTAAAGATGGAAAAGCCCTTTTGACCGAAAAGCCCGTTCGGTCGTTTTCCTCTGAAACTTTCTGGCTTATAAATATTATTAGAATTTTCCGAAAAACTCTACTTATACTTAAAATGGTAACAATGTGATATGTGTTACTGAAAAATGCTCTAGTAACTAACCTGGATTTTGTTTTTTCTTATATTTCTTACATGCACCAATCTTCTATCTATACATATAATAAAAATGTAACATATCGCTGTCTGTACATGAAAGATATATGAGAAAAAATATTATAGGAGACCTTTATCAACGCAATAGTACCCAAAACAATGATTTTTTGTCGGAAATCTAATAAAAATTTAATTGTATCAGGCGTAACCATTCGGAAGTTCAAATTTGTAATATAAAATTACCATAATGAAACACGCCTAAAGACAATTCATTTAGATGAAGCATGAAAGGATTTAAAAACAGAGTTTACTCATACATAACGAACCACAATTTAGCGCACGTTGATGTCTTTTACTTGTGTTGACACACTTGGTGCGTCCTACATCGGCGGCTGCCGCATGTTCAGCCGAAAACGCCAAGCGCCGCAGATATGCAGGGCTCCCAGGAGACTACATGTTTGTGCCGTTTGGCGTCGAGACACTGGGACCGTGGGGACCAGACGCTCATCGCCTCTACCGGGAAATTTCAAATAAATTACGCGAAAGCTCCCGTGACCAGAATGCTGGTCTCTTTTTTGCGCAAAAAATTAGCATTGCCATACAACGAGGCAATGCTGCCAGCATTCTGGGCACCCTCCCGGTAGAAGGCAACTTTATAAATATATTTAATGTAGATTTCGTGTAGATTAATTTAGTTTTTAGTTTTATATAATGTAGTAGTAGTATTATTGTCAATAGTAATTTAAGCTCTCTATTCCCTGAAGTCAAGAATGCGAATCATTCAGTTACAAATTAACGTTATAGATTAATAAGAAGCAATGTATGATAAATAAAGAAAAAAATATTTCTTGCAACACTGCAACGGCTCAAGAACCAAACGTTAACCAACCGGCTTCGATTCAGCTCAAATTGTGCAGTTAGTAGAATACCATTTTGTGTGCGGAGCCGAAACGTTAAAGTCGAGAATTGGGCCCCAGTTGTGTCACATCGTCGTTATGGAGACAATTTATTTTATTTTATACTAATTTATTTAATTAAGCTTCTATGTAAACCCTGATAGAGTTACAAAATATCGCATTATGAGCACTACCTATTACATTGTTGCAAATTAGTAGGTGTATATTTATTTTAAGATCTCCATTCAGCGATAGAAGTTCTTGCACTTTTTTTTTTTTTTTTTAGATTTTTAAAAGAATTACAATTAGGTTCAGGGTGCCATTAAACCGGAGGGGTTTCACTTGGCGCCCTTTATGTAACTATTAGCCTGGGACACATTTATACGTTTCACCGAATAGCTTCTATTACCGCTTTTTCTTTTTTTTTTTATAAACACTTATCTATTCGCTACCGTCACTTTTATTAGACATAGCTACAACAATATATACACTGCACTGCATAGATAGTACCTATGGGCGTGCACGGCTTAGTAGCTAGCGCCATCATTCACAGGAGCCATTCGGCGAAACGCAGGTAGCTTAGAGCAACGCGGGCTGTAGATAGGACCTACTGTGGGTACAGTATTTATTTAAAGATATAAGTGACTCAACATTATTAGTACAGGAATAATACTTCTGAGTCTGTGCAGTCGTGCGCAATTTTATATGAGGGTAGTACAAGAAATGGAAGTAGAATCAATCACGGTAGGTCCTTACCAAGCAAAAAATAGTTTAGACTTTGGCAGGTATTCATATCCATATTATTAAGTGCCGGTCAAGCGATGACAAAGCGTGCAATTCGATTTCCTTGCGCATAGTTATACCTGCCAGCATCTAGTCGACTCAGATTACATTTCCTGGAATTTTTCACATCGTCATATACAGGCTGATCTTTTGCTGAGCTAAAAAATGCATCGGTAAGCAAACATCATATTTTATTAGTTGGGAAGCCAATTCCTATAGATTTTTTTTTTTGCACATTTTAGGTTAAATGTTCTATATATTTTCATACAAAGTTTCATATTTGGAATTTCGAAGAACCGAGATTCTTCGAAATTTCTAGTATTGAAATTGGCCGTTAGTAGTTAGACTGGTTTGTTTTCAATGTCGGGTTTTATTGCAACAGGTACTCCTTTAGTTTTATTTTAATATTTTTGGTGTTGATTTTTTCTTTAAACGCGTTGGGCAATTCGTTATATACTCTGGGGATTATGTACTGTACAGTTCTACGTCCATATGTATTATTGCATTTGGTGATGTTCATTTCACTGTCTCGACTTGGCGGTGGTACTGCCATGCCTCCCAAATTACCATAAATTTATGTTTCTTTTCTTATCTTCTACCTAAACTCATAAATACTAAAGTTTCATAAAAATAAAAAGTTCTTTAAGGTCTTAAGATTAGATATAACAATATATGTCTATTTGTGTGCACGTTCTCCTACAGGTAACCTTTGAATTAATTTTATTAATTTTTAAGGATTGAGTTAAAAAAGTGTCAAATAAAGAAATATCACTTTATTGTCGTAATTTGTACTATAATATATATCACATTTTCGTTTTCGTTCACCACCAGCCGGAGGATCCGCCGCCGCTGGACCAGCCGCTGCCGCCACCGGATTTCCATCCGCCGCCGCTTCCGCCGCTAGACCATCCGCTGCCACCGGATTTCCAGCCGCCACCGCCGCCACCGCTGGACCAGCCGCCGCCGCCGGACTTCCAGCCGCCGCCGCCGCCGCCGCTGGACCAACCACCGCCTCCTGGAAAGTAAGTATATCGTTATAGATAAATACATTTTTCTTTATAGCCTATGATTTGTGGAGAGGATTGCTTTAAATTCACCTTTTAATTAATATTTTCCTGGAGTCATTTTCAGAGTAATGTAGCAACGAGCAAGAGATGGGTCGTTGCATTTTTTTTTACAAAATATTTTTTGTATATCATTGGTATTAACTATCTAAATATACTGCAAATGTGTTTTACAAGATTATAAATCAAGGTTTAATCACAAAATTGATTTAAATAATGATACGTTGTCTACTATATTTTTTCCATGAACATAACCCTCTCTCTACAAATCGGCATAACCCTAAGCTCTCTTAAACAAAAACTGGCATAAGGGGTAGACATTGATAAACTATACTGTAAATGAGCTGACTGGGTCATCTAGAACATTTGTAGAAGTCTATCCAATCATTCTAATAAGCACTAGTACCATACATCACAATAAGATGATAGATTTCATTTCAACATCATTAAACTATTATGTGGTAACTTATTTGTAATCTTTGTTTTTTTGTCCAGATTCTTTATGACTCGCAATAAATTTACAAGCACTTGACATACTCATTTACAGTTCTTATATTTTTTTAAACGGTTTTATTTATCTTAGCATGTTTGTTAAGCTTCTAATTAACAATAACTTAGAATTTAAGTCACTTTTGTTCTATACAATCAACAAGCAAACTCAAATAAATACTTAGAGTACATCTCATAGAATGGGTAAAACGTGTAATTTGAATTTCAAAACAATAGTTCACACGGATGGACCAAACAATCAGAGATCAAAACCTAAGTGTGTTGTGAGGTTAGACGTTATCTTATCTGAGTGCAAGACCTGTGTGACTGTTGACCATGTCCTTTCAGACATCGGTATTAAAAAGAGCGTGTGTCATATAGTTTCATAAGTGACTCTATGTATACTAGTATTCGATGCTTTGTTCCACAAATCTCTAAAGACCAAAGTTAAGAATAACCACACAAAGTACATGTAAAAAGGTGGGTCTTCATGAATCTTTAAGTATTTAAATCTACTATGCTGCTCTGGGAGTGAAAAAAAACGTATAATACTGCAGCTGCTTCTCTTCCCGGGCATACTGTACAAGTCAGTAGAGGGACAAGAGGGTCTTGGTGTTTTGTAGGCGATGGGCTGACTACCTGTCACTACTAACCGAACTTGTACATCTCAACTATACCCTCAAAATTGGTCAGAAGTGGCACCATGTGGTTCTATCGGCCCTTGGTGCTCTGCCTACCCCGTAAGGGATAAAGGCGTGATTATATGTATATTATATGTATTTAAATTAAGTAAATATTTAAAATTGCACAAGCCCACAATCCCTTACATACAAGCTAATACAAGTACTACATCAAATTTTATGTTATTATTAGAACCTTGAGACTGACTGCAATTACTTTAAAATTATTTGATTATGTGATAGTCGACGTAGGTCATTAACGAGCATAATGCGGTTACGACACTGTTCATCTCGGCGAGCGTATGACCCCAGTGCATCGTTTGGCCTCCATATACATGTTTTGAACATTAATGCTCGTAATGCGCGAAAAATTGGCGTTATTGCAATATTTGGAGCATGTCTTTATGTTATCTAGCTTGCCAGGTGAAAGGACTTGGGATTTGTAGTGTTGTAACCGTAAAAGTTGTTTAATGTATAGTTTTTATAATGACGTAAAAATAATAGTAATGGGCTGCAAATGAGAATATGTGAAATAAACTTACCGTATCCGCCACCGCCTCCGCTAGAGATGATTTTGATGATCTTGACCTCTGAAATAGATATTTGTAAATGAGAAATATGTTTCATAAAAATAACATTCATCCTCAAGAGACAACTACCTTACATTACATTTATACGATCTCTAGATTAATGTCAAAATATGAGGCAAGTCAGATCTAAAACTTCCTGGTAAAAATATAAGGCCTTATGTCGTTTTAATGGAATCAGTGGTATCCTTCACATACTCGCATAAATTGTTTACACCTCCCATCACATACCAATTGCTTAAGAACCAGTTTATCAAGGAATATCCTAATAAGTTTAGAGTACCTAAGTACCTACAGGGGGCCTAAAAAGATTTAGTTGAGCAATTTTGCTTAAAGCTATTCCTTTAAAACATTGAGCCCAATCCTGTTGTTTAAATGTTAATGGTAGATCAATACTAAGTCTATAACTGCTGTCCAGGAAATATTATAAATCTGTTTGCTATATCACTCATTTTATACCGAAATCACTAGGGTGTAATATAATATTATGTTCATAACTGCGGTTTGTGCAATATCAAATAGAGATGTCCTTGCTTTAAAAATGCTACACTTTTCATAATTTTACAGGTAATTTTATCTGACCATAATATTTTAATGAATTGTTCCGTGAGTCCGTGATTCATAATAGGATTCTGTTAAACAGTACTTCTTAGCTACTAAATGCAGCATTCATCTTCAATTAAGAACATTTATAGGTGCAGCTTTTAGATATTGTAAGCATAATTGAGAAGTGGGTGTGTAATTTGCACTTTTCTGCCCAACCTCTTTAAGGGAATAATGGAATAAACTATATTATGTATTTATGATTGAAAATATATAAAATGGCACAGCTATACAAATAATGTCGTACGTATTCCATGAAATTTGTTTCATAGTGGTAGTTCTGAATTAGCTCGTTAATATACGTTGCTTTATAGTAGATGATATTATGAATGGATAATTAGATGCAGAACTAAATGAGAATGACAGGTTTGTTTGACTGTATCATAGAAAACAAAAGGTATTAGAAGTTTGAGGACACATTATTGTTTGATCAACTCATATGATACCCCATGTTCGTTCTTACTCTTTACTGTACAGACACAAAAATATAAATAACATGGGCTTAAAGAAGAAATCTATGTACAATGGCAAGCTCATCTCTACAAGAGATGTTCCAGGGTTGCATCAATTGCGTGCCTAAATGATCAAGCCAGCAAAAAATACTTACGTCCACCACTACCGCCGCCGTTCCAGCCGCCGCCGCCACCGCCGCTGGACCAGCCGCCACCGCCTCCGCCGCTCTTCCAGCCACCGCCGCCGCTTGACCAACCACTGCTGCTGGGCCAGCCGCCTCCGCTGGACCAACCGCTACCGCCACCGCCGCCGCTAGACCAGCCACCGCCGTAGCCGCCGCCACCGCCGCCGCCGGACCATCCTCCACCGCTGATGATACCAGCGTGGGCTGCTGCGGCCAAAGCCAGGAGACAGACGAAAACCTGGAAGAAAGGTAAAAGATCGAGGAACACGTTTTGAAAAGCAAGGATTTTGTGTCATCCCAAAATCTAGTCCACTTTTTGTGATGGTTAATACATATTGCGATTAGGATATCATCCAAGTTGTATGTACAAATCTCTTTAAAAACTGCTAGTTACTCCGCTAATTGCTGTCACACACTGTAATAACACTCGGCAATTCTCTAAATTGCCCAAATTGCAAAACGAATGTACATTTCAAACTGTTTTTTCTGCAACACTTTTTTATACCAAATTTGACCATATTTTTTATAAAGTAGGTTCTAGACCGTCTTCTAGTTACCTTCATGGTGATGCTATGCGGTGAGTGCATGATGAGGATACTCGCTGTGTAGTTTTATAGCAGTATGCATCTCCCACTCGTGTGCTAGCGAACGGAAGCTTGCGGTGTGACGCAACCCTATTGTCCCTGAAACGATCTTAGCTCCCTTAAAAGTTAGACTGAACTTTATTGTCATTGCTATTAAGTCGGTTCTTCTAAATGAATTTTGCTTGAGAATTCCCTGATTTTGGTAAAGGTGCATTAAAAAATCGTATTATCTTGCAAGATCGTTTAGCTCTAAAATTATTGTTGGATATTTTATTTCATCATTTTTTATCCGTATTGTTTGAGAGGATGCTTTTTATTGGCCTATATATTTCGAGAAATATCTATGAACTTTAGATTATAGAAGATGTAATAGAAGACTGTTAGTTCAATGTATCCAAATGATCCGGGAAACTGTCGTCCGATCTGAAACTTACACGACTAATTTTAGTGGCAAGTGTAATGAGCGTCTGTGGATACAATTCAGACGATTAAGTAATTAAAAAATGTTCCTAAATCCGGAGTAATTATCTATTATTTAATTGTATCAGGCGTCACTATTCGGAAGTTCGATGGAAATTTATCGATGGTTTTCGGATTAGCAGCTATGTATTTATGGTTGCATGCTAGGTGCTTGGATCTGGCTTCTCGTTACGACTGCAGTGTCTTGTGTTCGTAACTATGAGTCGGCAGATCCGAGGGTCAACGGAGGGTATAGGGCCCGGTGGTGGGCGAACCCTCGATGGATATTATCTACTAGTCTTTGTTCCCTGGCTGGAGAAGATAGATTCTACTCTACAATTTATACCTACGTAGGTACCAGTGGAGTGCTAAGTAATGATATTGTAATCGTTGAATGTTTTGGAGCGTTAGTTTTTTTTTAACACAAAATTGTAGTACTCATTTGATGTGATGACAGTGTGGTAATTACAGATTGCAGTAATTAAGATGCACTTTTCTGTCATATTATTTCCAAGGAACTAGTCCAACAAGGGCAATTACGTCTGATCATCCTATTTCCTGGCGAAAATTCTACTTAATTTTTAAATGTAAAAGTTTATAGGAATGTGAACATGCGATGAAACTTGACGGTTTCATAGCTTATCAGTCAAAATATTACAAGCCTCTATGATCAGAAGATCATCAGGCATCGGCTCTGGCTGAATGATTTAACTTTGAATATTTATTTTTTTCAAAGGGAAAAATCATAATTAAATTCGTCATAGAAATTCCTAGTTGTTTAAATATTATGTTAAACCATCAAAATTAACACATAATGAGTTATCGATCATAGAGGTTACGCAAAGAAAACAACGGTCAATACTGAGATGAGTGACATTCAGAATGACCATTACATAATGATGCCTTCCTTCCGTATTATTCTCACAAACATAGATACAATCGCCACTAATATTAGGTATAAGAGATAGTTGCGGTTTTAGTTATCAACTTAGAAAGGGTTCAGTATTTAGTACCTTAAACACCAACCTACGCCCTACGCAATAGGTATTATAGGTAGATACTATGTCAACTGACTGATAGTATGCGGGCAGACCGTGCCCATTCAACCTAGGATATCTCACCTACAAAAAAGTTAAAGTGGCATATCTAATCAAAAAACCTTCATGCTAAACGTGGCTGTGGGTTGTCCTTCATGATCCTGCAGTTCTGGCTACCCCATTTCGGAAACGCAGACTTGTGTAAAAACTTTATGTAATCTCGTTCCTACCGGTAGGGCACCATTAGTAATTTGTGCAGAAAAACAAAGTAGTGACACAAATACAACTACTACGAGTAGGCTTTGAATAAATCGCAACTTTCATACTATAGTGGCACAATTCGAAAAAAAATGAGTATTGGGAAAATGCGTTTAAGATGTAGCCCAGTTGATTTTGTGCCCAAATATTATAAAAACTCGAAATCACAAAATTTTCGAGATGTGCCCCTGTATGAAAGCTGCGAAATAATTTCACAAATAATACAATAATTCCACGCTAAGATCCCTAATACGAGTACCTTAAGTTCTAAGTAACAATGTTAAAGTGTAGTTATACACGTAGGTTCAGCTGAGTAGGCAGGGTCGCTACCAGCTGCGCCTATCCTGTCAAAGAGTGTCGAAAGATACTTTCATCCTCTCCTTGAGAACATCGATCAAATAACCACTCAGTTCACTGACCGCACTAACAATAGCAAAAAATAATGCCTGCTATTTATTTCGAATATAATTTTCCTTAACATTACTTTAAGTCTTCCTTAACTCTAACATATGCTTATATCGAAACGGGTATGATTTAAGCTGTCACCAATTGAAGTCGTTTTCTGTTTCCTTAATAATAGAGTTTGCCCCCAAAATAATTTATTTGTCACCAAAATCTAGTCACCAAACAACATAAAATTTGTTCTACGAAAAATCACCTAAAGTCATGGAGATATAACCAAATTAATATTTTTGAATGTATTTTAATAGGTCTGTCCTAATAAGTATTGAAGCAAATTAATTAAAAGTGATTTCCAATAAATCATATTTATGTAGGTAATGTGTTGGGTTTTAGAGTTTCATAATAATTAGTTGTTTACTAATTTACTAATTTCTATAATCCTGAGGATGCCACTGTTGTTGGCGAATTATCAGATCCGAGGGTCAGTGGAGGGTGTAGGGCCCGGTCCTATGGTCTATCGCAATCCATATGTGATATCCATATTATAGCATATATTATGTTATAACAACACTTTAGATATTAAAATACTAAATTGATAGAACGTGAACTACATATAATAAAGTGCTCAATTAACTATGGCTTGTTGGATTCAATTAGAATGTATAGCAATTAATTTTGCTATTGGGTTATGCAAGAGTATCCTAATGGTCCAGGCGCTGTATGTTATGAAACATAATATTATGTTTATTTAATATTGGTAAATATAAACTATAACATAAACATAGTGGTTACCAATCGAGATAATGGTGAACGAACAATAATAACATAATTTTTTGCAATTTTATGCAAGTTTGTCACTGATCTACCTATACTCGTTCATCTGGCCATCACATGACAACTTGTACAGTCATAACTCAAAAAATTACCGAATACACTTAAGATCATGTAATTTTTTATCAAGTAAGTTTTTATTATTTAAATGATAAAAGCATTCCCTAACATTTTCCTCTTTTGAATATTACATAACTTCAATAGTTTTAGTAACTTTCAAATCGCTTTTACTCGAAATTTCTAATTTTGAGTTATGTATGACTGTACATATTATTATATGCGATATGTCAAAAATGGCATTAGGATCTACATACAACCGTATAACATTTGAATTTTTTCTCCATACTTACTTATCACCAACTCTTTTAAACGGTTAGCTCCTGCTCTAAAAGTATAATTTATTACAGTAAAACTACAAAATATACGCAATAAACGCCCACAAAGAGTCACTCTACGAATTTCCTTCGTATAAACTCAGTAGAACTTATTCCGAAGACTCTGATTTTGAGATTTAGAGCACTGTGAATCGTATTCGGATTAGGCGAAGCACCTATATGTGTGTCTGTAGATAATACAACCGATACAAATATTGTTTTGGAATACATGAAACCATATAAAATAATCGTTTCAGTAATAGATACGGGTTTTGTATTTGATTATTGCAGGTATTGTCCGTTTCATAGATTAGTTCCGATGAAGAAGATGGCGCTAATTACTATGTGTGTGACCACATTTTCAGTGTCACTGCATACAAAAAAATGTTAGTTCCGAAATCAGGCATAGGAATTATTCTATGTAATGGACCCCAATTATAATCTAGTAAGAGCGTGCGAAATGTTAATGATCATTGTTTGACATTCAGAAACAATAAATCTTATTCTTTTGTGTATTTCGATTTCGCACCCAGTTCAGTTTTAATGACCAATTCACAAGTTGTACGGCGTTTCAGGTCCGACTGGTTAGACGTATGGCCAAATAGTAGGAGGCTAGACGTCTACATATATTTTGTATCAATAATAGAAATTTAATTTCGCTACCGTGAAAATTTTCCAAGATGTAACAATTTTAAAATTACAATTTACAACTTTTCCAAAAACTGCTACCATATTATGACGTCGCGCGCCTTATTTATTTATTATTCTTTAAATATTCTAGGACTTAAAATTAGGTACAACGTCCCACAAAACTGCTTGCGCCGTTTGACTGTGGGATCCGTGATTAGGGTGAATTTCCCAGGTACGTTTTTAGCGCGGCGTGGATGAAAATCGTAGTGGAAAGTGCAAAATGCACATTTATTAATTTTTTTTCATTAAGTTCAGACAGTGATCTAGACTAACGTTTAAAACTTAAGACCAAAATCTATTTGTTTACGCATTAAAAAAATTATCAAAGGCTCTAAATCTAATTGCGGTGCTATGTCCCCACTTCATTTGCAAAAATAAATTTGGCTATTTAAATTTTCGGGTGAATTAATTTAACAGAATACATACATATTTTAAAAATACATTAAATAACACTATTATTTACACCATGAGCAGTAATTTAACTTAACCCGGTAGTACCTGTAACAGCTTTTTAAAAATGTCCCGCGGAAAAAGTCAATAACGCTGGCGCATTTTGAACATTACACTATTTCATCATAATGAATTAGATAGATCTTTCCCCGCACTGCTCTGTCAAGCCATCGTATACCAAGTACAAGGATGTTTGATACACTGAACAGTTTTCCCGCCAAAAACGTAAGTATAACCTGCGGTGGCGCAGGAATACAAATTTATCATATAACGGTGTCATGTGTATTTAAAAAACTAAAAGGCTGTTTAAAAAGAAATTTTACAGATGATTAAAGATTAGATGTATCGACGTAATTGCAAATGAATTATTACAATTAAAATAATAGTGTCCGTTATAATTTGAAATTTGTTACTTAATTCTAAGTACGGTGTCGCAACTCCAGTGGCTCCGGTGGCAAAAAAGAGGGCCACCGTAATATAATAATGTCACCGTAATTGATATTTTGTCTTTTTGTATACAGGATGACTGGAAAACGGGTATTATTTCTATTGAGATGTAAAAGTACAGCCCATTTTCTACCTTCATGGGTAGGAAGACCCATTAAAAAATTACGGCTTCAGGGTTATGCCCCATTTTGTAATGTTTTTAAAATCACCTTATTATTAAATGGAAATGCATAAAAAACTAAAATACTAACTAAACTAACTAAACTAAAATATTTCAGTAATTCAACTAGATAATCATTGGAGACAAAACAACAGACATCAACTTGGCATTGTCAAAGTACAATTACCAAAAGGTTTATAATTTTTTTTCCTGAATCTTTCCTATTCATTCAAAATAATGATTTCACGTAATTCGCACACTTAATTAAACTAAATTCAAAAGGTATAATTATGAAAAAGCTTACCAACAGCTGACTAATAAGAATTTTAAAAGTGCTATCCTATGGCGCGACAACCTTTTTTAACAAGTAACCTAAGTTTGTAGTCAAATTGAAAAAATACAAAGGTGATGAACTGACATTATAATATATATATTATAGCATAGGAATGCTATCCAAAGGCCTTTTCATGATGCAGTTCAACTCGAATCGAGGTCATACCGCCACCTCCATCTCGTCTTACTCCTACCCCAGGCAGCCGCTCTGTAGCATCCAGCCAGTTGCACTGTTCGTCTATCTTTCGGTGTCTAAACGACTAACATGGCCGGCACTTTTACTGTCCAGTTCCTTTTTGGTAGGCGATTAGCACACCTAATGGTGTTCCTGATGCAGTCTGAGCACTGTAGGTCAATCGATAGACAGCATAAGCACACATATCGACAAGTAGACGTTATAAGATCATAGGATGGGAACCGTTCCTAAATGAACTAAGTTCTTCCAGGCACATAAGATTCATCTCTCAATATTAATAGCTGACCAATAAGAATGTAATATTTTTCTGAGTCCTGACTGTTCTCAGAAAAAATATCTATATATTGAATGTTCTACTGGCCTAGTAGGTGTACTCATGCACATAATTATTATCTACTTCAATCCCACGTTTTGTGATATTGATTATGACTTGGCCTTCGGTTCAAACTCAAGGAAACCACCCAAAATTGCTACTATAAATGAACAGTTACGAATAAACCCGAGTAACTTTGCGATAAACCCGAGTAGCTTGAACAAGTACGCCTGATGATAACAGAAGAGTTCTATATTCTACTTACCTCAATATAACACTGCTATAGGCTGTAGCGCCACGGAATGTATTTTTTGAAACCTATATTGGTCAGCTGCTAGTAAGCTTTCTCATAATAAATTACACCTTTTTGAGTAGCTTATTAAATAAAAAATTTAGTTTGATAAAGGGTACGCATGACGCAGTATATTATTTTGAAAGAGTAGGGGCTTAATTGGCAAAAACATTGAACAAATTTTGCTTGACCATTCCATGTTGATAGATTTTTGGGAGGTCAAAGTATAAAATGTGATTTATTTCTTATATGCCATTCTACTCATCTAAAAGGAGATTTAAAAAATAATAATAAAATGTCATATCTCCGACACTGTGAATTTCCGGATGGGGTGTTCCTTATATATAAAAGTAGCTAACGAGGTGCACTTTCAAATGTGAAAAGAAATGATCCTTATTTCTGGTTATCGAAGATTTTTACGTACATATAAATAAATACGGCTAGGTTCCTGAAATGGTGTAGTCAGAACTGCGAGATCTTATAGGAGATACCATGGCCACTACGTTTTATGCTAAGAAAAAAGTCACTAGGAAGCATTTTAAAGTATGTAATAAAATATTTCCCTAACTGTTAACGTGTTCCTTAAATTTGTTATCATAGTTTCTAAGCTATAATCATGATGATAAACATTATTACCAACTAATAAACGAAAAATCTAAAGTTTTCATATTCTTATAAAATAAATAAATAGGTAATTCGTATGATGTTCTCCTGTATTTATAATTCCGCTGGTTGTAATAAATTTCAGTGGAGAGATTAACAATTTCGGTGGTTTGATAATAATATCGGTGGCGATTGAAATTTTTAAATGCAGATATCTCAAGAAATAATACGTTTTTAAAAATGTGTACCATATGACTGAATATTATATATTTTTAGCTGTTACTTCGAATACAAAAAAGTTATAGAAAGTGGATATAAAATTTCGCCAGCGTAATTAGTCAAAAATCGAGGTTGTTGAAATTCACCCATTAATATTAAATACTATGTACTAGAGTGCGTTTCACCGTATAGCTCCCATGGAAGAGTTAGTTACTTGTATGCGCGTAAAAGAACGTTTCTTCGATAGTTATACTCGTACCTATCAAATGTTGCTTCGCATACCTAAGCAAGCCCTAGATTAGACTTGGAATCCCCAGGGAAAGCGAAGCCGCCCTAAGCAGACCTGGCAGCGGACGATTATCGCAGAGACGAAGAAAGTAGGGAGGACCCGGAGCAAATTAAAATTCAAAGTCAAGACCCACGACGGAGAATTTGTAGAGGCCGTCTGGCTTACATAGAAACATAAGTCAAAAGACGCGGATGAACTCGTATTTAAAATAAGTTGTTTACTAGTACATGTATATTTCGTGTATCACAATAATGAGATCATCCCATCCCATAATTACAGTGTTACCAACGTACACAAGGTTATGTACCTATATATATCAAAATAAACCTCTTACCTTTAACCTCGAATTTCGTTCTCAACATTATATTTTATTTCAATAAGAGGGAATCGTAATTAGAAGTTAAGGCTTAGGTCATTCATACGAAGCTGCCAATTGCCTTGTTATTGTACAATCATTAAAAAAGTATAGTAGCGTGTACGCATATTGAAAAAGTGGCAAGATAACTTTACGATGAACTCCGGGCTATAATTAAACGGCGATCTTATATTTAACCAACCGTCCCCTTATCTTGCTGAGAAGAGATTTCCCTTAACGGAAAATACCGGGAATTCTAACTTACACGCGGACGACGTCGGGGGCGGCCGCAAGTTATTATCGTATACAGGGATGATTTTTGGTCGTCAACGTTCCCGAAAACTACGGAATCTCCTCATCATCACGACCATTTTTCTCCATGGAAACATACCTGGGAAGTGTCTGGTCTCCAAAATATTAGAGTCCAAAATAAATAGACTGCGTTTTTCTGCATAAATGCACACTGACGCGTGTAGCAAGAATTTTTCACGAGAAATAATTTATATCTGTCTATGAAAAAACTAGCATGAACACTGGAACTATAAATTTCGCCCAATCAAGTAAATAAATAAAAATCTAAAAAATTTACATCATTTCCCAGCTTTTTTTGGCAAAAACTTACTTTATTTGATGTATATGTCGTGGCCATATTGTTAAATTGATCATTTCATGAAATGGTCGAGCATTTCATGAAGTGGTCGCATTTCATGAAGTGGCCAATTCAATTTGACCAGATCGTTAAATCGTCTACATTTCACGATTTTGTCATCCACGTTTGGCCAAATCGTATTAACAGGGTGTCCATAAAATCCGAATGTGGTAAGAGCTTATATAAATAATATATACCGTACACCATATATAAGTATACCATAAGGTATGATGGTATGATTTTTTTTGCTATTATTTATGTGATATTTTCACAATATAATATTTAAAAACATAAAAGACTTTACAAAAGCAATTCGCATCTGGCACATCGCCGGACGCTGCCTAGGCACGCTCGCTCCGCTCGCTCGGCTCGTGCGTCATTTGTCATAGTCTAACCTAACCTAACCTAACCTATCGTAATCTAAGGTTTTTGTTTAACAATATTATTATAAACCACCATTAAGTCTAATATACATTATACAATATAACACACTATCCGTGAACTTCTTCTGCATAGTCACCCTACTCTCTTTAATTTGTTTTATAACCTAAAAAGAAAAATCCGCCATCTTCACACATAAATAAAACGCGCGCAGCGCCTCTACCGGTGATTCATGTAACTATTTTACGATATGATCAATAATCTTGACCACTTCATGAAATGATCGGGCGTTTAGTTGCCCATATCGAGAAACGATTTTTAATCATCGATCTGCCCAAACCATATCATGATGTGGCCAATAGACAGTTGAACTTTTCATGAAATGCGACCATTTCATGAAATGCTCGACCATTTCATGAAATGATCAATTCTACGATATGGCCACGACATATACAGTAGGTACGTACACTTCGTTACGGGTGGCAACGAAAAAACAGCCTGTATAATAATGAAATAACAACTTTATTACATCAACAAGCTTCAACTCTACATCTGCCAAGTCGGGAAAAAAGCAGCACCGTACGTCAGTACACTAACTAGTCTGTGCAACGTACCATCCCTTTCTCGTGGATGGACGTGTTTGGGACCCCCCCTATCACTTCGTGGTGGATAAACTAGAAGCCTGAATTTTCATATTATCCTATGCGTAATATTTCGAATTGCACAATATTTTAGTGCACCCACCACCGGGCCCTACAACCCTCCACTGACCCTCGGATTTGATAACTCATAACTGCGAAAACAAGCACTTGCACTACCTACAATTGCCACTAGAAACCAGACCCGAGCACCTAGCATGCAAGATAATACATCGCACTATTTCCGAAATCAAAAACTAGATCAATAATCTACACATGTTTCGATCCGAGGGTCAGTAGAGGGTGTAGGGCCCGGTGGTGGGCGCACCCATAATGAATGTTTGAACTACCGAATTGTAACGCCTAATAATATTTCAATTTCATCATTTTCATCATTTACAGCCCTGAGAAGTCCACTGTTGGACATAGGCCTCCCCCAACAACCTCCATTCCGACCGGTCGGAAGCAGCCTGCATCCAACCGACGCCCGCAACCTTGGCCAGGTCATCCGTCCACCTCGCGGGTGGCCTTCCCACGCTGCGCTTGCCGATACGTGGTATCCACTCTAGAACTTTCCGACTCCATCGGCCATCAGTTCTTCGAGCTATGTGCCCTGCCCATTGCCACTTCAGCTTGCTGGACCGTTCAGCTATGTCGGTGATCTTTGTACGTCTGCGGATCTCCTCATTTCTGATTCGATCACGCAGAGAGATCCCAAGCATAGCTCTCTCCATCGCTCGCTGTGCGATCCTGAGCTTTTTTATGAGGCACATAGTTAGAGACCACGTCTCGGCACCGTAGGTCATCACCGGCAGCACGCACTGGTTGAACACCTTCGTCTTTAAGGACTGGGGTATCTTGGACACAAATAAGCTTCGTAGTTTCCCGAACGCTGCCCAGCCGAGTTGGATTCGCCGAGTTACCTCCTTCTCAAAGTTGGACTTACCTAGTTTGACCGTCTGTCCCAGGTAAACATACTCGTCAACAACTTCAAGCATCGAGCTCCCAACCAGTACAGGAGTGGGCGGCACATGGACGTTCGACATGATCTTCGTCTTGTCCATGTTCATCTTCAGGCCCACCTGTTGGGAGACTCGATTGAGGCCATCGAGCATTGTGCTTAGATCCTTCAGCGATTCTGCCATGACCACGATGTCGTCTGCGAACCGAAGGTGAGTGATGTATTCGCCATTGATATTGATGCCGAGTCCTTTCCATTCGAGAAGCTTAAAGGCGTCTTCCACTGCATTGGTGAAGAGCTTCGGAGAAATAACATCTCCTTGTCTCACTCCCCTCTGCAAGGAAATCGGCTCAGTGCTCCGCTCCTGTACTCGTACTGACATGGTGGCATTGCTGTATAAACACTTCAGCACTTCGATATATCGTGGTCAATATGGCACCGCTGGAGAGACCGCAACACTGCCCATGTCTCGATCGAATCAAAGGCCTTCTCATAGTCCACGAACGCTAGGCATAGTGGCCGATTATACTCTTCCGTTTTTTGTATAATCTGCCGTAGCGTGTGGATATGATCTATGGTACTAAACCCTTTTCGGAAACCGGCTTGTTCGGGAGGCTGGAAGTCATCAAACCTGCGAGCAAGACGATTCGTGATTACCCTTGAAAACAACTTGTAGACATGGCTCAGAAGCGAGATGGGTCTATAGTTCTTCAGCAAGGCTTTATCGCCTTTTTTAAAGAACAGCACCACCACACTTCTGTTCCATGCTTCCGGCGTTACCCCTTCGAGCAGGACGGAATTGAAGAGCCTTTGGAGGACCTTCAGTACCGGAGTTCCACCCGCTCTTAGAAGCTCTGTTGTAATTCCATCGTCGCCCGGCGCTTTGTTGTTTTTGAGTTGTTTAAGGGCAGTCCTAATCTCGTACAGGCTGATATCCGGGATGTCTTCAGTATAGTGTCGGGTGAGCTTGGCTCTTGGGTCTTTGCCTAATCTAACAGGTTTAGCGACCGAGGTATATAACTGTCCATAGAACCTCTCAATCTCCCTTAGCACCTCTGGTATGGTAGACGCTACACTGCCGTCCTCTGTCTTCAGCTTCGTCAACTGGCTCTGCCCAATAGATAATTCTCTCGCGAACACTTTGGAGCCTTGCTTTCGCTCTATTGTCTCCTTAATGCAGCGAGTATTAAAGCTGCGGATGTCGTGTCGCAGAGACTTGGAGATACGTCTATTGAGCTGCCGATATGCTTCAGCGTCATCAGAGGACTGCAGAGACATTGCGCGCCTTTCCGCCATGAGGTTGAGGGTATGACCAGTCAGTTTCTGGGGTCTATTTCTACGGTTAGGTCTAAAGAATTTAGACCCCACCGTGTGGACAGTTTCTACCAGCCTGTTATTTATATCGTCCACTGACATGCAATCCTCTAGGCTAGCAAAGCGGTTTGTCAGCTCGAGTTGAAAGCTCTCGGGGTTTTGAATGTGCACGGATGAGGGTCGGAGTGTAGACTTCACTAGTCGTGATCTCTCCCGTTTGACATTAATATTCAATGTGCCTCGAACCATTCGGTGATCGCTACCGGTTTTCACCCTGTTGATCACTGAGACATCATTGAATATCCGTCTATCGGTGGTCAATATGAAGTCTATCTCATTCCTCGTGTGCTTGTTGGGATGGAGCCAGGTCCATTTCCTATGAGGCGGCTTCTTGAAGAAGGAGTTCATCATAAAGAGTCCCTCCATCTCTAGAAAATCGGCCAGCCTCTGGCCCCTGGGGTTCCTGTCGCCTTCATATTTCTCCTAAATTGAAATATTTCGCCTAAATATTTCAAATTTATAAACAGTTTTTTGCTTCGAGTAAAGCTTAAAAGCTTCCGCTTGACCTAAGCTAATCTCATCAGTGCTTATAAAGTATTTATCGTGTTTGTTTAATCTTAAGCATCATTTGTCAGTATTTTATTACTGACAAGGTGTTTTAATATATTTATCAGTAAATAGAATGTATCCTTTTAATCATTGTCATTCTATGTCGATGGAGATATCTTCACATACACATTTTTTGTTTATAAATACCTACTTTACTACTTACCGAAATGGGTAACCAGAACTCCAGGATCACAAAAGAGATCCTATAGCTACATTTACAGTGGGGACAAATGTTAATTATTAGTAACAAGACAAGTTCTAGTTGATGCAGTTATTGCCTGAGATAATAATCGAGTTCCTTAGTCGACTCTTACGACATGCACGGTAGCTGGTATACCAGTGAAGCCCTGCATTTGTACAGGTTTTTGGTGTAAAGTATGCGAAATAGTGAACGAAGTCACTACATACATGACAAAAAATCAATGTAACATCGTTTCGCATTGAAATTTCGGACCCATAGCGGTTGGAATTCAAGACGTGACCTGACAAATGCACAAAAATAAAGGCTTAAAAATATTGGAGTAAACGTGACGGTGACAAACCTCTATCGATTCGATAGAGAAATAGTGTTACTTTGTCTAAGGCCCTTGTGCCCTGGCTGGGTTTTGTTATAGGGAATAGTTATTGAGCCTCAAAGCTTTTCAAGTCCAAATAATGCAATGTTTACTAGTGTTGATTTATGTATGTTTACACCTTACATTTCGATCAGTATTTACAAGCTGTTAAGTATAAATATTGAACTAGTATCAAAGTGAACGGATCCATTTCAAACGCATCGACATTGTTTTGACCAGGGGGCCGATCCCGCAAAAATTTAGAGCCGGAACGTAGCCGAAACTGTTGTAGAAGCTGGGTAGAAAGCAATATGTAATCACTTTACGGTTACAATAATGTCTTTCAATTAGACACATTTCAGCACGAGACAGATATTTATTTTTATTCTGTCATAGTCGCGACTGCTGTGTGCTAAAATATATCTTATTATTCAAGCGGTATGTACCTAAGTACCAAATATTGCTTCGCACCGCGTTTCGATAACGGTTCGTTTCGGTCGTGTTTCGGCTCAAATTTTTTGCGGAATTGCCCCCCCGTTTTTAACATACTCGAATACTTGCCAATCCGAATATGTATAGTTCCAGTCATCAACAACAATAATTACTGCAGTCAGTCTATATCACGAATTTCTGTGACTTGTGTAGGTAGTGCGGTACTGCGAACGACCTCACACCGTTGCGAATTCTGAGCAAATGCTTGTTCGTACGCAGATAGGTATAACTGTCGCAATCGGTATTAAATTATCTTTTTTAAAAAATAAGTTTTACGTGTGTACCTACCTATACATAATACATAAATATACACAAGTTCCCGAAATGAGGTAGCCAGCACTGCAGAAAAGGAAACCACACAGACATGTTTGTTTAGTATACCATGATGTAAGTAGGTAGGTAATGTAATGAAATGTAAACTAAAATATATTTTATATAGGTGAGTAAGTACCGATTACACTATGGTGTTATTAAAAATATAATGAAGTAACATTGACTGTACGAAACATTGAACATGATAAACTTGGGAGATAATGTCGAAAACGTATGAAAGTGCATTTATTATTGTTTTACGGAACATCTTTTGAAATTCCTTTCAAAACAAATGAAGACTGTTTTTCAAGACAAATCTTTTTATAAATAGAGATGTTGCAAAATTCGAGATGGATGACTATGATTCTATGTTATTGATAGGTAATTGATGATTAAGTAGTAATAATTATTTTATAGGCACTAAATTGAACCGTTAGGCGACTAAGTTCAATGTGCCTATATACGTTCCAAAACAAATCCGCGGGATAACTATGAACTCTTGCAACAGTAATGTTTCTATATACAGGCTGTTTTTTCATTGCCACCCTTAACGAAGGGTACGTACTCTATAGATCAAATAAAGTAAGTTTATGTCAAAACAATGCTGGGAAACGATGTAATTTTTTTGATTTTTTTTTTAAATTACTTGATCGCGCGAAATTTATAGTGTCCATTGTTTATGCTAGTTTTTTCATAGACAGATATTAATTATTTCTCGTGAAAAAATCTAGCTACGCGCGACTATGTGCATTTATGCAGAAAAACGCAGTCTATTTACTCAACTTTAGACCCTTATATCTTGGGAACCAGACACTTCCTAGGTATGCTTCCATGGAGAAAAATTATCGTGATGATGAGGATATTCCGTAGTTTTCGGGAACGTTGACGACCAAAAATCACCCTGTATGTAGATATGTTTCCGTTATTTACAATATAACATTAGTATGAACATTTGTTTGCACTGGTTGATCTATCTGTTTCTATTGAAACAAATGCAAAGGCTATGCAAACAAATAAAGCACCTAGCTTGCTTGGCTATTACATAGATACATACATAACACACACGGCTGTATTCCCGAAATGGGGAATATCGTAAAGGAGATCCCACAGCAACGTATAGCACAGCGGAGACAGATGTTAATGACCAGTGACAGTGATAACTTATCGCCAGAGAGAATGCTCGAGTTCCATGGTCGACTCTTACGACATGCACGGAAGGAGATACAGCTGATGTATTCTAGTGTAGCCCTCTGCACAAGTATTAAATAAATACCGATTGAAAATACTCTTTGGCTTATCATCAATTCATATATTTTTATGTTAGAAACCGCATTTAACACAACAAAACCTCAAGTTTCACACCACATAAATTAATTACTCATTCAAATCGTCTGATAACATCAGTTTGAGCTAAAGGCGTTTTTAAGGTAACAAAATACATCCGTAATTCCCGCAGTACGAGTACTTTACAATTTCTCTTCCGATCGACCTCGGTACTGATATCTACTCATCTTACTCAGTTAAGATGATCAGCAAAAATATCATAAACTACGGGCTGCCCGCGACTATGTTGTCTTGGTGAATTTTAGATAGTGAAGATAGTCTGTGCAATCAAATCCAGACAGTTCAAAGATTTGCCGGAACACACAGTAGTCTAAATAATTCTACTTACTAATTATAGCCGAATGAAATCCAGCCTCTTAGTAAACCTGTCTAGGTCTACATTATACAGGGTGTTACTAAAAATGATTCGCAATGTAAAATTGTAGGTGAAGATTGTATGAACATTTCTGTTTAGAAACTTTACTTCCGGAAAAATAGAGATGTGATATATTAAGTTTCATAGCTTTTCGCTTGATATACCACTTTTGTTACATACTGTATACCTTCAGCGTCCATAACCGATATGCTTTTGTTTTTTATCAAGATGATCACAAGAAGGCCGCGAGTGGGCAAACACTAATTACTCGTATTTCGTTTACTCGAGCTTTGCGATGTGGCAATCGGTACTGAGGTCAGACTAGTTCATTGTGATTTTAAATGTGTAGCCAATGAATAAACAATGTTTAAAATGCACCGAACAACTCTCAAATATTAAACTTGCATGACCGTAGTGTTATAATTTAACACATTGAGCCGTAACAATGTAAGCAATGTTATTTCTTCTGTTGTAGTTCTACGTCCATCTGTGTTATGTAGGTACAGAAAAAAATATGATTTTCACGTCAAAATTTTTCTGAAAGTACCTACCCTTACCTACTTGAATTTACATACATATTCAATGGAGTAGCCAGAGCACATGTACGGAAGGAAATGCAGCTGATGTTTTCTAGTGATGGCCCGCATTAGCACAGGCAAGATGAATTTCTTCTACCAGTTCTTCCTCAAAAATGTTTGATACTAGTATTTTTTATTTATTTAGATGTTTCGGTCAAACTAACCTCAAACCAAATAGAGCTAGGACATGTCAATCATTATTACATTATTTCGCCCACGCACCAGCGACCAGCATCCAACTGTCTTACCAAATATAATTATTATGTTACTTCCTCTGAAATTACAAATATCTACATTTGTCTGTCTATTGGTACATTGCGAAATCATGTAGGAAACATTTTTACACAATATTATATTATTGAAAAAATCGTACAAATATGTACTTATAATGTTATTAATTTTTATTGGATAAGATACTAGTAACATCATAGATATAGTTCACTATATTTAAGTAGGCTGCTTTTGATAATGGAATTTAATTAAGTTTTCTCGGGAAATAAACGTAAACATAACAAGATGATAGATAAAGTTACTAATAAGGAGTTTTTGGGTAAACTCTTTCTAAAGGTTAAGAAATAAAATCCTGTTGAAATAAAAAAAAAACTAAAATGAAAATTTGCGTAACAACACAAGACGGCCCTCTGAACTCAAATAAACGAATTACATACAAAATGTATCGAGGCACTTCTATGAAAGGCCGCTCGTAAAGATTCAGAGTTAATAAAGGAGTTAGCAGGCAACAAACAACGTGTTATTGACCTCAACTCATCAGGTACAGTCGACCACACAGCTGTTGCTACCAAAATGTTGACTTGCGATAGCTTGGTCACTGACCAAACTAAAAGCTGACCACTAAGAAGTTTCTTATCTTAATTTTTATTCAGGTGAGGATAACAGAGATGAATAAGCAAATTATGCAGATTTTGATAAACAGAATAAAATAATTATATTTTTTTTTTTAACTTTCTATGATTCATTATTGTGCATATATAAGCATTAGATACCTACGCTCTTAATGTGTCTCCAAAGTCTGGCATAAAAAACAAAAAAAAACTGGCGAATTATGTATCCTCTTTCAAAATCTAACACCCCTTTACCGATTGCCTAATCTAGCCTCGACAATTTACAAGGAGATCCAGATAATAAAGCACGAAGTATACAATTACCATACCAAGGGTGTACCTTAATACTAAGTGTCGGATTAAATCATGGAGAAAGAACAAGAAGGACGTGTTATAGCAACTTTTTACCCGACTTCGCCAGAAGGAGGGGTTATGTTTTTGGACTGTATGTTTGTATGTATACTTTTTGGCAAGCTTTAAAGCCTAAACAGGTTGGCGCATTTGAGCTTGATAGGGTCTCATTAGATTCGAGTCATAAGAGTCACACTGGATTTAAAGTTTTACGCAGATGGATTGTATTTCTTTAAATAAATAAGGTGCGTAATGTTTTTTAGAAATTGTGTCGCCGTTGCAGGGCGATGGGTACACTATTCTGGGGAGCAAATTTAAGCCAGTGGGTCATACTACGCAGGCTACAAAGGCGGGTGCATTACATTAGTTATCACAACTCTATTTTCCATTTGCTTCATGGATCAGAGCATCTGTACGTTATGAGTGGAGAACGTAATAATTATGTAATTTTAGATGGTCACAGACATTTTGAACTTGCGAAAGTAGTTTATTTGCTGTACTTTCGAACTGAAATGTGTATCGATCAGCTGAAATGTGAAATGAAACTGAGCTGGAGCAAAACCAATAACTTATACGGGGATAGAAAGGGACACAAGACACATGTCACTATTTATATACCTATACATACATACACTATTTATGTTTTATATTTGTTTATTATAAAATTACCTAGCTTTAATTGTGTCTGTACACATTATTACCTTTATAACTTATTGGTCTCACTTTGCTCTCTGGTATGCTGGAAGAAATCTCTTGCAGAGATAAGCGCGCCTTTGTATGCACTCCTTTTGTAAATTTCTCTGTATTTATTGTAATGTTTTGTGTACAATAAAGAATAAGACAGACACGAATATTTACTGAAGCCAGCTGAACCATGTTGAGGTTTCATTTCATGAAGGAAACTTGTGACATCGCACTTTCACGGTCTAGCTAGGGAAATTCTTTCGGTCAATATAGCGGAGCGTCCACGAAGTGGTCATTTCTACTCTTCGAGAGTAACATTATCTAAGGCCTAATTAAAAGAACTAAACTATTTTTTCCTGAACATATGAAAACAAAAATTTTGGAATTTCCCTGCGAAAATTTTCAGTCTTTTCCGACTCAGAATCATGGTCTGAAGTCATGGTATTAATATTTGCTTGGCTGTCACAAGCACCCTGTATGCGTAACCTACTCAAAGGTCCCTAATACTCAAACATACATTAGTGAGTGATGACCGCTTAAAGATTGGAAATCCCGTTTTTCTCGTTCCCCTGGGAATTTTATAAAATCCTCGGATATCAGATGCCTACGTCATGCAAAAAACATACGAGTTTCAGGTCTATAAAATGAGTGGTTTCGGCTGTGCGTTGATCCGCCAGTCAGTCATTCGATAAAAAGCATTTTACGTACACTACAGATGATATGGCCTTCCCTGAAAACTATTAACTCTATTGAGAGATTAATTATAAATCTAATTTCATGTTATTTCGCAAAAAAATATTTTCATCACGACGCCGCGACGGCTGCAATTCACTAGCAACAAAACCTTTGATATCGATATTGTCTCTATTACTTACGAGGTCACGTTCTTCAATCTAAATGTTGCAAAATTATAGTTATTCGTATAGCGCAGTATAATGACTAAAAATTAATTTTAATGAATTTTCAAAATGTACCTACCTATATTTTGTAGAGCTGTAGGTATCTAATACATTGAAACTTTTTCTAGATTAATATAAAAGGATTGTAAGCCCATTAGTCTTCTCAGTTTTATTTAAATTTAGATATCTAATCCGATAGTCATAGAATAGGTTCCATAGTTCTTCCATAACTTCCATAGTTAGATACATATTCCAAGCAGACAGTGAGTAGACAGTCAAGTGCATACATAGTTAGTTTAGGTCCATCCTGCATTTCTTTTTATAAATATGTAACCCAGATGACGCTCCTATTCCATGCGTCTTTTTACGACATATCCTACACTCCATACAAATTATCAAATACTTACATACTAGACATTCAGAGACATTCGTAGACGTACAGCAGCCACATGCTTATGTACTGTTATAACAACTTTGTAACTCTACATAAAGGCATTTCGTTGAACACTTGTAAAGATGGTTGTACGTATTAGAGTTTTGCGAGATAGACCTCGGAATAAGTGCGCCCTGAATACTCAAGTCTCTGTTAGGCAGTTTAACTATATATCTTCAAAGATACGATCTACTAATAATATTGCTATTTGTCATATTACGTGTGTAGGTGGTACCTAGGTATGTGTTTATGCCATAAATGTTTTACAAGTGTAGAATACATGATCCGACGTCCAACAATCGTCTTCCTCTTCCATACTGTACCTACATTAGTACGAGTACATTATAATTAACGTACCTATCTATATTGTTGTAGGTAGGTATCTACCAACAAAGGTAACTATGTGGAAGGAGAAGGACCCATTTCCCACTTATCTAGAGACACGGTGGTACCCCACAAGACCCAAAGACGAGCCAAAACAAAGCGCAAGGGCACTACATACCTTTTCTCAATGATTTTATATTCTGCTCTAAGATCGAAAGATAATCTTCTAGCATTGGTTTTGTATTACCATTGGCCTTAACTTACGAAACTCTTACACACCTTTAAAATTAACTTTATGCGAAAAACAAATATTAGGTACTTATACCAACATTAGTTATTTCCTCGGGTCAGGGCAAACCATTAAAAGACAAATTATTAATAATAAAGTAATAATGCATTTATTATAGACAAGCCTACTAGGGAACATTTTAAGATGCGGAAAATTTCCATGAGTATGCTGCCTGCACCCACTCAAGTGGACTTGCCTGTATATGGACAGGATCACAGAGGTAGGCCAATTAAGAGATAGCGTGAAGACCTGGCGAGGTACTTTCCGGGATGGCAGGAGACGGCGAAATATCGCGAGGTATGGTCAGAGTGGAAACCTATGTCCAGCAGTGGGAAACACTACAGACTAGTTTTAAAACATGCTGCCTGCGTGAGCTACGTAGGTACATGTAAATAGTAGGGCACAAGTTTATTTAGTAGGTAGCAATAATCTAGTGATGTTCCTCGCTCGCGATATCACTTGTTCGTCTGTAGTGGTCTACGTAGGTTGGTCAAGTAAAAAATCGTTTGAGTAGGTTGTACATAGAGTAGCAAGTGGGCATACTGCCACGGGCCTCCAGGTGGAGGGGTAGGAAGGTCAAAAGATGGCCTCGTGCGGTATAGCTACGCCACAGGCCTCGGACGGTATAGCTACGCCACAGGCCTCCGACGGTATAGCTACGCCACAGGCCTCGGACGGTATCTCTTCTGTGCGAGCGCCATCTAGTGGTAGTGGTGAGTGAACGCGATTCTGTGCTATTCCCATTTGTTTGCTCACCTCGAGCTCGTGCTGGCTACTAGGAGCCTCTGGTTGGCATTTTGCACCCCCAACCAGGGAAGAGGACGCCTCTAACCGTCGACTTACACGTCCGTCCTAGGTAAACCATACTGGTGGACCGCAAGGGCGGGCGTACAAGCCGAGGGCAGAGTGACGTCACGGTCGATTAGGTGTCCGTTCACCGGACCCATCCAAGCCTATACCGACGCCGTGGTCAGGCCTGTATTGCGCTAAAGCTAAGTGATACAGGACTGGCCGGCGGCCCGTCGGAGCTGACAGTCGGTGCTACCGACTGGCAGGGGCCGCATTTGGCGTAGGGTTGTGTCCGGTCTTGGTGTGTGTGCAGTATCAACCAGCAGCCTGCTGGTAGATTACTGGTCCACACACACCAGTCCCATAGGGCGCCTGGCGCCACTTCGTTAGGGTGCTCGGTGTCGAGCGCGGCGACAGCTCGCGTCGGTCGCTGGTTGGCGTTCCTAGCCCGGCAAGTTAAACTTGTGCGGACGGGTACGCTGATTGGTGGCCTGCCGTGTGGTCGTGGCGTTAGCCACCGGGCCCAAAGTGTGCGCCGTTCTGGTGTCCTGGGTGAACGGCTCATAGTCGACCCCCCTCGTGTACGACAGTCCAGCCCTTCACGGCCCTATTTACTGTAAATAGGGCTTCGAAGGGCGCAATTATTGTATATATTTGTACATAGAATTGTTTTTTGTCTCAGTATGTCACTGTCGTAATTGTCCCAAAATGTAAATTTTTGTTATGTTTAGTACCTCGACGCTGTCCTAGAGGGCGTTATTTGTAAATATTTCATAGGCTGTACTTTTTCCACTTTTTCCATTTTTATTGTTCTTGTGTTGTTCTGTATATATAATATCGGTGTACCACCATGTCGGGGCGGAAATCTCCGCCCGCCCCCGACAGGGGCAAATCGTCCCCTTTGCCGCCACGTCCCTCCCGTATCCCGGGTCGGCGTGGCCGAGTATCCGGGGCCATAGTGGCGCGCGATATGTTCCCGCCACCACTATGCCGCCCGGCATTCAAGCCCGGGGCCCTCTCCAGGCCCCCAGCACCACGACCACGGCCCCAGACAGGGGCCCCGTTCACTTTCGGGGGGTCCCAAACCGAGGCCCCCCTCCCAATTTTCTCTCAGGGCCCGCCCGATTCACCCGAAGCGGGCCCCTCTCGGACCACCAAACCGGCCGTCAGACCACGGCCGGAATCGTTCTCACCCCCGGAGGGGGAAGCACTGGCGAAGGCGCCAAGGGACAGTGAGGGGGACTCATTATCGCCCCCCTTGACGAGCGACCGTTGCGACGCTTCTTCGCAAAGCCGCTCAACCGGGTCCCCGGTACGATCCCTCGTACCGACTCCCCCCCCCCCGCACCCCGCACGCTCGGCCGCACCATGCCGAGCGCCACGTCGTCCCCAAACTCGGCCCCATCTACATCAGGGTCGATGTCTATCCCCCTCTCGGGGCAGCTGAGCCCAATCCGGTCGCCTCAGCCGACCCCCAGTACTTCTTACGCGGAGATGGCAGCTTCTAGTCCGCCGCGGCGGTCCCCGGCCCAATCCAGGCCGGCCACACCAGCCGCCGCCGAGCCCCGTCCTCCCACGCCCCCCCGCCCCCGTCCGGCCGCCGAATCGGCCCCGACGCAGGAGGGGCGAGCATCGTACCCCCCAATAGTGGTGGAGAAGCTGCCCAACTGGGTGCAGCATTTCTCCACCCTTACTAACAGATTGGGGCATCCCCCCAACGCCCGCCCCTTCAAGACCGGGTTCCGGTTTATGAGCCGGACCCCGGAAGAGTACCGCATAGTACAGCGGTACCTAGTGGAGGCTAGGGAGAAGTGCCGGGACATAGAATTCCACATGTTCTCGGTAGCGGAGAACTTGCCATCTAAGGCGTCTCTCCGCGGGCTCCCGGCAGATACAGATCTCGCCGAAGTGAAGGCGGCCTTTGAAGGCAAAGGCCTGCCTATTCGCCATCTCCGCGTCATCCCATCTCGCCGGAATAGATTAGGGTCGGTTATATTCCTCGAGTTTGAGCATTTGTCGGTAGCTCAACTCGAGCAATTATACAAAATCGATACCCTGCTGAATCTCCCCGGGATTCAAATTGAAGCCTGGAGGCCCAATAAGGGACCCGCACAGTGCCACAGGTGTCAGGCCTTCGGCCATAGCTCGATGGCATGCCACCGCACTCCCCGCTGCCTCCTTTGCGCGGGAGAACATGTGGTGGCAGACTGCCAGTTGGGCAGGACCGAGGCACGCACATGTGCTAACTGCAGAGGCCCCCACAGCGCCAACGACCGGCAATGCCCGGAATATAAAAGAGTGTGCAGGAGTAGGAACATCATCAAAACCGTCGTGGCAAAGAACGGAAGCGGCGCCTTGCCAACCGCAGGGCAGCAGAGGAAGCGGCACAAGCAGCCACAGCAGTGGCGGCCCAAACCGCCCCCCCTCTCCAGCCAACACCCACTCCACTCCAGGCCCCAGGGGCGCAGGAAATTAGTCTGCGCCCCTCACACTTTATGCCGCCGGCGGGCTTCACCCGCCCAGGCCCTCTACCCTGCACACTCTCCCGCCCCACAACATCGGGGCGGGGGCGCTCTATGTCCCGGGGAAGGGCGCCCTCTTCTCGTCGAGGTTCAGCCTCGGCCTCAGGGCGCCAATCTCAGCTCTATTCCGGCGCCGACGTGCGCCAGGAAGTGACCGAGGTCTTGCAGTTGTTCGTGGGGACACTGCAAGACATCATTACCGCTCTGACGACGGGCGGTGATATCCGCCTTGTCGTTGCTAGGGCTCTGTCCCAGCTTTTACCTCCGCTAGAACGGATTCAGTAGGCTCGCTCAGGATCCTGTACTGGAACCCAGGCGGTATCAAGGACAAACTCCATGACTTGAGGACCGCGGTTTCAGTACAGGACATTCACGTGGTCCTCCTGGGTGAGACGAAGCTCCGTCCAGAGACGGCGATTACGTTGCCCAACTTCTTCGTGTACAGAAGGGACGAGGTGTCCCCTGTGTCCAATATAGCATACAGGGGCACCGCGGTTTTGATCCGCAGGGATTTTGTGCACGAGGAGTTGGACCTACCGCCGTTTCAGAAAACCCGCTCTATCGGGGTAAAAGTTTTTAGCGACGGACGGGCGTGGCACCTGTACGCAGCGTACAGGCCGCCCGAAGGCACCTTCCTGGCATCGGATCTTGACGCCGTGTTTGTGGGGGACACGCCGACGCTGTTGATTGGCGACCTGAACGCCAAACACGCGGCGTGGCACTCCCGGACAACAACCGCGGCAGGTAGAGCCCTGCTTTCTGCAGCAGAGGGGCGTAGCTGCGCTGTGATAGGTCCACTCACGGCGACTCACGTCCCGACAGAAGCCCGACATAGGCCTGATGTCCTGGACATAGTAGTTCACAAGAACCTACCGGCGCCAGTATCCGTGGAAGTGTTATATGAGACAACTTCGTCTCAGCACTTCCCGATACTGGTGTCGGTATCAACCCGGGCCGTCTCTGTTCCGCCCCGTTCACCGGGACGCAGAACGGCCTGGGATAAAGTTCAGGGCATCATGGCGAACTACCACTTACCACCTGTACACAGCGCCGAGGACGTAGAGTCCGCAGCTACGAGTTTCACAGCGCAGCTCAAGGAGGCTATAGACTCGGCCAGCTCTACCTTAAGCTCAAGGTCCGCACGTCGTGACGATCTACCGGCGGGCATAAAGAGAGATCTCCATGAGAAGAGGCGGCTAGCGCGCCTGTGGGCGCGCTCTCGCTGCCCCTCGGTCAAGAGAGACCTCAACGCTCTCTCAGCGAAGGTGTCCGATGAGGTTCGTGCTTTTCGGGGCGCCTGCTGGGATAAAGTTCTAGACCGTGCCCGTGAGGATGACACATGCCTTTATAGGCTAAACCGGCAGCTAACAAAAGCCAGGCTGCCGGTTTGTCCTATAATAGATCCCACGGGCACTTACAATTTCACCGCCGAGTCGCGAGCAAAAGTGCTCGCGGAACACTTGGCGGTACAGTTCACCCCACATCCTCCCAGCAGCGCTCCGAGAATCATGGAGTTTCATCGGACGACCGAGGAGGCAGTCTCTGACTTTATGTCAGCACCGGTCCCGCCTCTCAGCGGAGACTCCTTTATTTCGCCCGCCGAAGTTGCGAGTGAGGTTCGCAGGATGAACCCTCGCAAAGCACCCGGACATGACCTCATTCCAGTCATGGCTCTGAAGTACCTACCTAGGAGAGGATTTGCTTGTCTAGCCCGGCTTTTCAATGGAGTGCTACGTACTGGCCACTTTCCTGACCTCTGGAAAGTCGGTAGAGTCGTAGCGCTACCAAAGCCGGGCAAAGACAAGCGTTACCCGGCCAACTACCGCCCCATCACCATCCTGTCCAACATCGCCAAGTTGTTTGAGCGTCTATTGTTGCAGCGCCTGAAGCCGTATGTTTCGCTACGCGAGGAACAGTACGGCTTCAGAGACGCGCACTCTACGACGCTTCAACTTGTGCGTGTGTTGGACCATTTAGCAGCAGAACGGAACCACAAGAGGTACACGGTTGGAGTCTTTCTCGATATGGAGAAGGCCTTCGACCGTGTGTGGCATCCAGGTCTGCTGCGTAAGCTCATTGGCCAGGGACTGCCGCCGGCCCTCATAAGAATCGTCGCGTCATTTCTAAATGACCGGCGGTTCTTTGTAGGGGTGGAAAACGCGAGTTCGCAACTCCACCCCATATTGGCCGGCGTCCCTCAAGGCAGTTGCCTCTCCCCGGTCTTGTATGCCATCTACACAGATGACATACCGACCGTAAAGGTGGTCTTCCCATGGGAATTTGAAGGCATGTTGGCACTGTACGCGGACGATAGCGCGTACTTTGCCACATCGCGCAGCTCCCCACTGGCGGTGGATCAAATGCAAAGGGTCCTCAATCTTCTTCCGGATTGGCTTGACAGATGGCGGATGTCGGCCAATCCGGCAAAGACCGTTGCCCTGCTGACGGGTCAGCAGCGAGAGCTCCCTCCCAGGCTCACGCTTCGAGGGCAGCCGATAGCCTGGCAGAATACTGTCAGGTATCTAGGCTGCCAAATCGATCGTGGGCTGCGGATGACTGGGATGGTTGAGCACGTGCTGCGCAGCGCGAAGACCGCGCGCGCCCTGCTGCGGCCTGTCATGCAGTCCACGCTTCCCCTCCGAACCAGGCTGACCATGTACAAGTTATATGTTCGGCCGCGTCTCACGTACGCGGCCCCGGCCTGGTTCCAACTTTGCTCTGTTTCAAACAGAAAGAGGATTGAGGCCTTGCAGAGCTCCACCCTCCGCAGCATTGCGAGGGCCGGGCGGTACGTCCGTAATGACGTCATCGCCCGGGACCTCAAAATGACGAAAGTGGAGCAATTCGTGGCCCGAATGGCGCGTCGAATGTTCGACCGCGCCGACAACGGGCCGCACGCCCATCTCCGCGGGCTAGCTCCGCTTCATGCGAGGCCGCCAGACGGCCGCCCACAACCGAGGGAGCTGTTGAGTATCCCACTCGACAGCGATGCCGGGTAATACCGGATTTGACCCCATTGTTATAGGACGGACCCATTGGTAGGCGCACTACGGCCGACTCATCGGCCCTAAGCGCCTACACAAATGTAAATAGTTTTCCTGCCCTGGTGGCATAAGTTTTAAAACGAGTGATGTCCCCTATTCTAATAAGATTGTCCGTCCCTAGAATATATATTGTATAATAGTCCTACATTAGTTGTTTGTCTAGTCTATACTCGGTAGGGCGGCGGTAGCGGGCGGGGGTGTCGATCGGCCGAGGGCGGGGCAAAATCTCCTCGTCACCGACCGATCGGCGGATCTACCCGGCCATGTCTGCCTGCCGTCCTACCGACAAGTTGTGTCGTCCCATTCTTTTAGAGTGCATGGGTATTCCCCCATGCACTCACTTGTATATAGTTAGTTATGTCCTTCGCTGCCTCGGTGACTAAGCCGAGGCAGCGCGGCCTCCGGCCGCTTAATAGTGACCGGCGCGCTGTCGCGCGCCGAGACTTTGCCCGGGCACAGGGGCATCCCTAAGGCCCGCAACCCGAAGCGCGCTAGCGCGCGCTTAGGAAGTAATTAATTAAAAAATCGGACGGTATAATTACGCCACTACATACATGTACATGATTTTTCAGATGTTGAAAAAGGATGGTTTCTGTTTGTGAACTTATTCTTTTGTAACTAAAGCTGTAGTGTACTTGTAAGTTATTGTTTGGACACTTTAAACAAGCTAGTTAGGTAATAGATAGTCAGATATGATCTAATCAGCGCGCCTTTTTGATTTAAGATAGGGTTGGTTATGAAATATTGTGATCGAACTTAGCTACTTTATTCTTTTCAACATTAATCTCAAAGGTAGGTACTTTTTAATCCCATAACTGTACTAGTTCTAGGTAGTACATACTAGCTAGGTAGTAGGTACATAGGTACAGCGATTTTATCAACAACTTTGGGCCATTTTGAACATCTGCTCCCGCTATGCTGAACGTGGCTGTGGGACTTCATTTACGATCCTGCATTTCTGGAACACAGCCGTATGTGTCATGTACGTATGTATATATGTAGGTATTATTCTATTCTACCTACTGGGAGGCACATATCAATTAGTGAAGCAAGAACAGAGACCCTAATATAATAAATATCGGCCAAGTGAAAATAAGACTAGGCCTCGCGCACGTTGTTACTTATATGTACCTATAGGCAATAGAAATATGTACCTATACATCATACCTGTAGTGAAATTTCAACTAACTAGCTAACTATCATGGTTCATGCATGATCATGAGATCACAAGGCTTTGTGACAAACAGACGGGCAGCGAATCTTTATCCCGTTTTACCTTTTGGGTGAGGAACCCTAAATAGCAGGTTTCGCAGCGGATTTCAAACTATCAGATTAAGCTTGTGCAATCTAACCTAAGTAATACAATAGGGGTATAGTATCTTACAATCTGGACATTGGCCGGACATTTGAAAATCCTTTCTCTGAGAAAATTGATCACTTTGCTTGCGCCACTAGGGCACGAAGGGTCATTGCAAATAAGACACCGGCGATAACCGATAGTGGCAGCAGATTTTTGAAACTCAATCGATCACTTCAGACGGTGTATAGTCGTAGGTAGGTAGATATCTAAGTTATGGTACGAGCAAGTAGTATCTAGGTACTTACCGACTGGAAGGCTATCTATCCACCAGAAAGGAACGAGGCTACGGAACGGCCAAAATTTTAACCTATACGATCGATTGTAATGCCTAAATATCGGCTTCAGTCCTGAAGTCATATTGGTTAATATTGCTCCGTTACTCCGCGCCGGTGGACAGGCAGCCTTACGGATGAATTAATATTAGACCAAATCGTACCTACCAGTCACGGGGCGTCAACGTGGCCGACGACGAGGCGCAGATTGGAATTGCACTTTTGTAGGAAGCAGTTCACATCACACGTATCCCTTCCGGGGCCGGCTGACGACGTTAGTCCGTAACACGAGAGCTATGTTCAACCGTTAGGGTCGGTTCATATCTGACGGAAAATCCGTCGCGTATTCGTCCGAAGTACATATAATATTCTGTGTATTTGTCGATCGCGTAACGTCAGAACATGCAAACATATGACAAAACATTCAACTTTTCACACTCAACCGATAATGCGTTAGTGAGTTTGCCTGTACCTGGAGATACGCTCGACGCATCTTCCGTCAGATATGAACCGACCCTTACACGGCTGTGCTGTCACGATGGGGTAGCCAGAGCTGCAGAATCAGGAACGTTTGGCATAGCTCATCGCTTGAAGGAACAGAACTCAGGTGAGTTCCTTAGTCGACTCTTACGACATGAAGTTGTGAAAGCCACAAAAAATACCAAACAAAGAAAAATTATAAAATCTACTTAATTTATTTGCTAAAACAATAAACAAAACACTATCTTCGCTTCTTCTTTTCCACTTTCGGTCCGCCCATGCCTTCGAGTTGTTGCTTTAGTTCAATCAGCTGATTATCAGGTACGTATCTGATCTCTTCATGGTCTGGAGTGTGTTCATGGACGTTGAGGGTCGTGCCAGCGGGGAGACAAGCGCGGGCCACACGGAGTAACGTGCCAAGTGCCCAAGCTGGCACGTCGGTTACCTGTGGAATTTGTTTTGTTACGACTAATATATCAAGTGCGGCTATACATACCCATATTCGTCTAATCGGCTATATCTATACGTACAGACCATAGAGTATACATTTAGCAAGCTGTAGGCCGCGCTTTACAATATTATGATCCGTAAGCACAAGCAAGTTTTCTGAGGGCACCCATGGTTTTCTTTCAGGAGAAAAACAAGAATTTTTTCCACGCTCTGGCGTAATAGAACGAAGCGATATTGGCGCTCTATAGCTTATGTATAGTATAGTATACTCCATGTCTATGATGATTGATCAAATTTTATAACCGCCTTATTAATTAGAGCAAATTGGTAAGAAGTCAAAACTAGGAGTCAACATTTACATAGAGCCTCATATAAATAATGTATACACATAGAAAACAGACCTAACTGAAGCCTGCAACTTCAATTATGAAATACCAGTGGGCGCCCGCAACTTCTTCCGCGTGGACTGCAGAAAAAACAAAATGGAGAAATTACCTGGGATTGAAATATTTTCCCGGGATAAAAAGTAGCCTATGTAAATGAGAAATTATTGTATAGTTTCATTAAAATCCATTCAGTAGTTTTTACGCGAAAGAGTAACACACATCCATCCATACAAACTTTCACATTTATAAGATTAGTAGGATAGCCATTGCCAAGGTTCATAAATTTTTTGTATAGATTTTGTGTGAAAAGTTAACAAAGATATGGCCAAACATTTTCTCAAACATCTTCACATTCTCGCATATTTAAAAAGGAGGTAGGATATGATTATAATAATCACCACTTGAAGTAGTAGTAGAAGTACTGATATCTTATTGTGAGTGTTCTCTTCAAAAATATTCATATTTAACATTAACTATTCAACTAATCACATAGAGCTCTCACTTTTATTACATCACATTGTCACCCCACACAGTGATAGTTTGGCTGCTGTATATAATAAAATATGGCTTATTGCTGACTGATGACCATAAAAAGGAAATTGTTTGATACCTGTATACCTTCTGTTCTAACTTATGGTTGGCAATCATGGGCACTAAACAAATCACACTACAAAAAGTTAGAAATTTGTCAAAATGCTATGGGTCGAAGTCTGATGGGAAAGCAACTATCTGATAAAGTTAGAAATATAGATATAAAGAAATGTACTAAAACAAAAGATATTACTACAACAATTAAGAAGTAAAAGTGGAAATGGGCAGGTCACACAGTCAGAGGGAGAGAAAAATGGTCTAAAGCAATAATGTACTGGTTTACCGGAAACAAAATGATGAAATGTGGCAGGCCAACAAGAAGATGGGATGATGAAATTAAGTATGGCAGGGGGTTGCTGGGCTACAATAGCAAAAGATAGGGATTAATGGAAAGAGTTAGGGGAGGCCTTTGCCTACAAAAGGCATACAGACAGAAAATAGATATATTAGTTAAGAGCAACAATGTATTTACAAAACGATTGTCAGAAATAAAGGTTATTTTATTTATTTATTATATTGCTCACTAAGAAATGGACAAGTGTTTTTTTTTTCATTCTACTCATTTCTGTCAGTTGGCCTTTATTTTGGCTGCTTTAATTTAATGTAAAAAAAATCTAATTACCCACTCACAGCATACTGTTTCTGGTGTAGACTGAATAAGATGTCATACCTGAATATTCCTCTCATACAAATTGAGTTGATACTCTGAATCTATTACTGCACTCCTGGGTTTGAACCTTTGCACCTTGAATTGCTGTGCAGGTGTTGCCCAACTAAAAATAGAAATAATAACCTTATTTAACACCAGCAGAAAAGGAGATGGGAAAACACTGATCCACATGATATTGGCAGAATTATTGATTGACACAATACCATTTTCATATTCAATTCAATTTTGTTTGATGGTCACCATTGTGTCAGGCACAATAATTCCGCCGATATCATGTAAGAGGAGAATACACGTAGGACATTGGTAACTTTAATTGAAGACCATTCATAATAACAAAATAGAAGCTAATTTAGTGTCAGTTTTAGTTGATGAAAATATTACCTCTCTTCAATCTCAATTCCCATGACTTCTGCATACTTATGTATTTGACTTTGGCAGGACTCCAGAACAGCGTAATCATATCCTTTTAGTTGTAAGTTTAGACAGTCATACACTGGCTCATCTGGTTCCATACTCTGGAAAAATATTGGTTAATTTAGTTTATGTACATAATATGGTCGATTCCGAGTCACACTTAAACCTAAACATAAAATTAGTCCTACCTGTCCCTTTCTCTCTCAGCCACTTATGTTAAGAACAGAGAGATAGACCTGACTAAGATTATGTTTAGGTTTAAGTGTGACTGCCGGAATCGACCCTAATATCTGTATTAATTCATTACTGTTAATGCATTAAAAACCTCTAGATATTTTGTCATACTTACTTAAGTAATGTGTTGCAGTTCACAATTCAAAATTTTATTATTATTAGTTATTTATTATGGGCCCCTGAAGAAACCAGACAATTTTTCACTTAACATTCTAGCTTGACATGCTAATTCTGCCCGGACTAAAAATCATGTCTTAGACATGAACCATGGTCTTAGATTGTTATATATTTTATATATCTTACAATATAAGTGTTTATAACTTAACGAATGATTTTCTTAGGTGCTAGCTTTATTAAGTGTTGAAGTATACTTACAATTAGATAATCTGGTTCATACAGATCATTTTTAAATCGGTTTTGTTGATACTGAGTTGTGGTGATACTAGAAAGCCCGTTCGGTTTCATGTAATGGTGTAATTTACTCTGAAATTGAAATATTACGTATTTTCCAGTATTTAGTATTAGGTTAAGATACGTACTAGGATAGCAGAATTTATTTATAGGTAGAGCAACCTATCCTTACTATGAATATGCACTTACAAGTTTACTAAGTCTAGATATTAACATTGTTCCTGATTATGTCTATAATACCTAAATTAAATTCTAATTTTCCTTTAAGCCCAAAAAGAAATTATAATATCTATTTTGCTTAGATAATTTAAGAGTATATAATCTAATCTTTTTTGTTAGATATGTACACATAACCTAAAAAAATCTAAAAACGAAACTTTTTAAAATTTATAGGTGGAGGTCGGGCAAGTGACATTAATAAACACACTCAGCCATATGGTTTAAGATGACGAAGGGATGATTGAATAGTTGGCCATTATTACTTTTTAGAATGATAAGGGGGAAGAAAAATTGACTTTTTTAACGCAAAATCTAATATCAAAGAATCTTAATAATTCTACTATATTTTACACAACAATAAAATACTGTTTTCAAAGGCTGACTATATAATAACATGATTCTCTACGCTACTAGTAACGCAGAAAAAAAAACATTATTTGGGGAAGGGCCATTACATTCGATATTTTTTCGACACATCGATGTCCATCGATAGAATATATCCTTACAAGACAAATAAGTTTGTACATTAAATAATTACTTTTTTCAAAAGACATTTCAAAAATAATAAATATACTATGCCAATCCATATGTGTAATGTTCAACGGCGGATCCAGGGGGGGGGTCATGGGGGTCATGACCCCCCCCTGAGCTGGTTCCAGGACTTAGGTGGACGACTAATTGAACATAATGATTTTATTTATATATTCTGTCACCATACAGATTTTATGTAACTACATACCTTTAATATTTAATTAATTTAATATATGTAGTATAATAAATGGCAAACGTTTGGGAACGAGCATATCGAAAATTTTAATTTTACCGCGCCACACTTGCGTCGGCTACGTAACGTCTAGCACAGGGCTGCCAGATCGTATAATTGAATACAAAATATGTATAATCAGACAGTGTATTGTATCATTGATCATTTCGTATAATACGATACAAACGCATACGCCATGAAATGGAACGTGAGTTCGTCTCTTGCTTTTCTCGAAGTTGTTCGCTCACTCTAGTAGGATAAACTTAGATGTGACGCCCGCAGAAGGCTGCCATCCATAAAACCACGACACTTTTTATGTCAGGGGAAATCTGATTAACTTGATAGAAGGATATGTTTTGCAATTACGCCATTTTATAGTTAAAAAATTTGGTGGACCAAATGTAGAGAGAACCACAATCGAATGCAAAATCCTAGAACGCGATATCGAAGTTTCTTACAATGTTTGGAATATATACATGGGCCAAACAACGACTAGTGGCCCGGTGGGGCCGGAAGCGCTTCCCTTTTCACCAACCCCACATTGGTGACCCCTGTGAACTGGACATACGCAATCTTCAGTCTTCAGGAACTTCACCATCATCGCAGCACTCCGCAGCAAAGGTATCACACAACAGCATCACCTCTCCTCTTCTTCCACGACAGCAGCAGCAGCACGCCAGTAGCCAGCAGATTTATAAGAAGCGGCCATGACAGCTTCCTGGACCTGTTAGCAACGCACGCACGCATCGGCATCACGGAACAACATGTTCCCATTCCACGCGCAGACCAGAACACATCAGCCGCATTACGTTCCCAGTCGCCTCAAAGACCAGAACGCATCACCGCAACACGTTCCCAGTCGACTCACCGACCAGAACGCATCTCGCCTGCACGCTCGTCGCAACACTTTCCGGTCGACTCACTGACCCGAATGCATACTTGTGAGAATACACGCTGGGTGCTGCCGAAGACATATCGACCTCCGGTCTGGAAGGGGAGTAATGTAGCGGAGCCATCTATCGGATACAGGAGAGAACCACAATCTAATGCAACATCCTAGAACGCGATATCGAAGTTTCTTACAATTATTGGAATATATACATGGGCCAAACAACGACTAGTGGCCCGGTGGGGCCGGAAGCGCTGCCCTTTTCACCACCCCCACACTTCGCGCATCTTGCTCTATGTATTAGGGACGTGGCTGCGCCGCATCAGCCGTACCTACCTCACAATGATACGGGGCCTCTGGCCTAACACAAAATTCTTGTGTGAGAATAATAAAATATAATAGTAAAAATGCTATTTTTTACAAAGAAATAATCGAAGTTTTAATAGTAGATGAAGTCGGTTGAAAATGGCTAATAATTTGTCGTTCGCTTCACCTGCATCAGCATTACCCTGATGCATTAGCGATCGTCACAAATTCTCGATAGAGCCTGCATTTTCGAGAAATAAATGGCAACAGTGTACAAAAAAAAAACCTTCGCATAAAAAAACGCTCGCTACGCTCGCGCTATAATATTTTCTTTGTACATTTTTTACACATTCAGTGCCGGCGACTACTTATTACACTAATGGCAACAGTGTGCAAAAAAAACCCTAAAAATATTGCGCTCGCTACGCTCGCGCTATAATATTTTCTTTGTATATTTTTTACACATTTAGTGCCGGCGACTACTTATTACACTATTTTAAAGGCGAAAATTTTTGAGTGTACTTCTTCACGTCTACAAACGGATGGAGCGATTTTAATAAAATTTTGTATAGAGTTAGCTGACAACCTTAACACATAGGCTGTTTTTCTGCAGTTAAGTTTTTCAAGTGTACAATATAGAATAAATATTTTTGAGTACAGTACTTACGTACATTAATAAAATACCTACTTTTTACTTGTATCTATTGTTATCAAAATTAAATTATAAGTTCTTGACTTGACCACGATTATGTGACCCCCTCCTGGCGCCAAAGCTGGATCCGCCCTTGGTAATGTTGGTAAACACGTCTTCTTAATTAGTTTTTATATCTTTTCTATTTTTTATTTTATTTTACAATTTCAGGAAGACCAACAGCCATTTATTTATAGTTAAAATTGTAGACAAAAAGCCAATAAATAACAGGTCCACACTTATGAGTGATATCTTATATTTGTTCGCAAATAATTAAATGCTATGAAGTAAACAAAGTTCTGTGCTTTAATAAAGCTTAAAATATCAGCGTTATGAAAACCTGTATGATAAAAGATCAAAATCATATACCTTTAGATCTAAAAAAAAGTACATAGGCACGCACTTTAGTTAATTCAAATGTTTGTGCTTTAATTTTTCAATGTACATACCTACGTGATACCTACAGAGATGTTTCTTTACTTTAAATTGGCGCGCCAACCTGGTAGATATTGTGAGCGCGAATGTATGAGTGTTTATAATAGATTTACTTCAAAGGACCTACTCACTCACATAGAATGTAAATATATTAACATAATAATTTGTATGAACACAAGGGTCACAAATCTCTTGCTGACTCAGTGGACAGGTTCATTGTGGCATTTATCCTTTGACTCCAACTTTTGTGTTTATATGTAGCTTTGTCGATTGACGACGATCAATAATTATCTTTATCTTCCTTACTTTACTATTCATAAATTCGAAAAGAGTCCTAAGCCTGAGAATAATTTTAAAATACAAAATTAGATAGAAAAAAGACCCGGTAGATCAGTGGTTAGAGCAACTAGCACGGTATGCAGTGGTCGTGGGTTCGATTTCCAGTCGGGTGAAGAATTTTTTCCATTTCTTTATTAATAATATTATAATAGAAAAAATTATAAAATAAAATAGGATTATAAAAAAATTTTGAGAGACAGAAATGACATGATTATAAATGGGTAACTCGTCATATCAAAACGAGGTTGAGGGAGTACTTCAATTCTCCTCGCGAGGTACACCTCATTTGAGGTGTTCACCTCATTTAACCAAAAGCAATTCTATGTTAGGGTAATAAGACTGGATATTGATTGAGTGAATGGTAATAAACCTCGAGTTCTCCTCGCGAGGTACACCTCATTTTGAGTTGTTCACCTCATTTAACCAAAAGAAACTCTATGTTAGGGTAATAAGACTGGATATTGATTGAGTGAATGGTAATGAACCTCAAGTCTCGCTCGCGACTTATTACCTCATCGCCACAACACCTCACATTTGAGGTGTTCACCTCGTTTAACTAAAATGTTATCTAATGTCACGGTAATAAGACTTACAATCGTGACAGATATTATTGAGTGAGTGACTGAAAGAGCCTCGACGACGGTGACGACTCGACTCGCGAGCGAGTATGTTTCATTTCTGTTCGTTCGTTCAGTGAGTGAATGAGGTGAGTTGTAGAATGAGTGAGGAGATTGCGGATGCACGCAAATAGGAGCGCTATTTCGACCGTGATAAATATCTTAGTATGTAAAACGAGGATGAGGTGTAAGGTATTCTAAAATTAAAACGAGGCCTCCCTCGAATTTTGCCGCGGTGAGGACCTCAAATGAGGTGACTCACGAGTGAGGAGCTTATCGCTATACATGATCTAAGTAGGTAAAATCGACTTTCAATAATAAAGATTTATCTTCTAAAGAAAAGAATTCGGTAAGTACCTAATAATAACTTTGCAACATAGAATTCGATTTGGTAATAAAAAATATAGTATCGTTATACAACATCGAGTAGTTTTAACGCATCGATATATTTATCATTGTACATCTCTATCTCTATTTGACATTTTGATTTGATTTTGTGAGGAAAAGAGACAGACAAGCAGCGGCGCCAGTGGGTGATAGGAAAAATCTGAAATATTGTGTACATTTTAACATTATTCCTTGAAATAATTTCCCAAAATATATGGTGAAGTGGGTTCCGTGATCCTTACAAAATTATATCAATCAGGTAATGGCATCTACGGGCAGTACACCTTTTCCGAAATGGCAGTTGGCCATCCTTCTCGGAGCACCTTTGGCCATCGGTTTAGGTTACCTTTATCTAAGAAATAAATTAGAAGACCCTGAAAAGAAGAAAGTAGCAGAATTAAATGCTAAAACGACCATATCCTTGGATAACGAGGATAATAATGCTAAGTCATCCGAAAGCGGCATTGAGCGCGCCATGAAGTTGAAAGCGGCTGGAAACCGAGCCTTCCATGGTGGTGAATACGATAAGGCTATTTCCTTGTACAACCAAGCCATTGAAGCATGCCCTCCCGATCGCCCCGAGGATCTTGCTACTTATTACCAAAATCGTTCTGCATGTTACGAAAAACGGGAGATGTGGGATCAGGTTAGGGAAGACTGCACATACGCTCTGAAACTGAATGAAAAGTATGTAAAGGCATTCTTGCGTCGATCCCGAGCTGCCGACAAATGTGGGGACCTAATGTTAGCCTTAGAGGATGTCACCTCAGCCTGTATCCTTGAAAGATTCCAAGTACAAAGTTCACTAAACAATGCTGATCGTATTCTGAAGGCACTCGGCAGACAACATGCCCGCGAAGCGTTGGCCAAGCGACACCCTGTGATGCCTTCTAAGCATTTCGTCAAGACATACTTTTCAGCATTTTCGGAAGATCCTATCACAAAACTGAAGGTAGAAGATAGCACAAGTGGCTTTGGGAAAGCCAAGCAGGCCTTGGATGCTCAGGATTATGATGCCATTGTTGAAGCTTGTACTGAAGAACTAAATGCTAATGGAAAATACAAAAATGAAGCCCTGTTGCTTCGGGCAACCTTCTATTTGTTGCTTGGACGTCACGAAGAAGCACAAGCTGACCTGGGTCAGGTAATTGACAGTGATGCATCAACGAAGGTCAAAGTGAATGCTTTAATCAAAAGAGCTTCACTGTTCACTCAACTTGATAATACCGAGCGTTGTTTAGAAGACTTTGCCCAAGCCGCTCAGCTGGACCCAAACAATTCAGACATTTATCACCACAGAGGTCAGGTATATGTATTGTTGGAGCGCATGGATGAAGCTACTTCAGATTTTGCCAAGGCTGTGGAACTTAACCCTGACTTCTCTATTGCTTACATCCAAAAATGCTACGCTGACTATAGGCATGCTCAGCTGAGTAAAAATGTAAGTGCGTTAGCCCAAGTAAGGTCTGATTTTGAACGGGCTTTGGAAAGGTTCCCGAAGTGTGCTGAGGCTTACATATTGTATGCCCAAGTTCTGTCAGACCAGCAAGAGTGGAGCCGGGCTGAGTCCCTCTTTGACTCTGCCCTGTCAGTCGACCCAAATAATGCAACATTGTATGTCCACAAAGGTCTAGTCCAGCTACAAAAGAGCACAGACTTCGATAAAGCTGTCAAGTTGATAAACAAAGCTATTGAGATGGATGACAAATGTGATTTTGCTTATGAAACATTGGGCACCATAGAAGTACAAAGGTAAGATTATTTTTACTCATTTAAATTATGAACCATGGCATGCAAATAAATAATTGTCTATTGCCTGGATACCAAATTGAAATTTACCTGTATTGTTAGACCATTGATTATGATATATGACTTGTGATTGCTAGATTTTTAAGGATTTCAATACATCAATTTACCATAGCAATCTGATAAGGATATTACTGGCTATATTGTAAAAACATTTATAACTTATGTATTCTCTATTGTGTGCAAAATGAGGTGGTTTTATATTGCTTTTTCTAGGTTACATAATTTATTATCAATTGTATGTATGTGCATAAAAACATGCCATTGAACTTGCTATTGCTTCTATAATCTTATTAGTTGCACTGAGCTATTTGTGGCTCACTGCCAACATAATATAGGGCAAACCTCTCACTCACAGCAGATCAATTTATACGATCAGTTGTCAATGTGATAAGAAACTTTTATCATTGTTTGAAGTTCAATAAAAATCCGGACTTCTAAAATATGCACAGTTTATCTCAATTTACTTGGTGATAAGATATCTATCAATCAACACTTCAGTTTGTGTTCTTGAATGCCTGTCATCATTACTAATCTATAGTATTATATTAATAAATGCTCTTAAATTATGTAATAGTTTTTACAGTGGTCTGTCTGTACAGTACAACCATATTATGCTTCATATGGTTACAGTGAAAGTTTTTGGGGAATAATTATTCTCATTCTTTAGCACATACACAAAAAATATATAAATATTCTTAGCAGTGGACCTCCTACAGCTGAAATTATGAACTATCTAAATTATGAATTATCTATAACATTATGTTAGATTGTCTTTATTGGCTAAGTTACATCAATATCTGTTTGCTAGTTTTGAATGAAATGAGCTCCATCCATTTGCATAAACTTTCACATAAGGTACATTCATACACTTCACAATACATTAACCTAGTCCCACACCAATATCCCTAAAGTCTTGTGTCATGGGAGCAATGAAATATGTATAAGTACATAATTAGTGTAGGAACATCCATGACTCGGAAACAAACATCAATATTCATCATATCAATGTTTACAACTACCGGGATTCCAACCCAGGACCTAAGGCGCGGCGGGCGGGATCACTGCCAACTACACCAATCGCCTGTCCATAATAATATTTCAATGTGATTATAACCACATTTTTTTCCTATTTCCAGGGGCAACCTAAAAAGATCGTTAGAACTGTTTGAAAAGGCAATAGCTTTAGCCAAAACAGAATTGGAAATGGTCCACCTGTTCTCACTGAAGGATGCAGCGGCCGCCCAGCTGAAGGTGTCGGAACGCTGGGGACTCGACTGGACGGTCAGCTAAACTGACTACACCTGCCTACATGCCATACGAGAATACGACCTGACATTTATTTTTATTTATCGCCGTATCAAAACTTTATCTTCACTCCTTTAAATCCACCAAATCCTTGTGTTTACAACTTTTGTACTAGTATGTTTTTGCTGGTTGGACCTATTCAGGGGTTAATAGATTTTGTTTCCTAAATAATTATTCTGTTGCAATATACTTAATAATGTTATGTAGATTAGGCATTTTTAATGGCCCTTTTTTATTTGTGGTATTTATTTTTATAGTATTTATTTTTGGTCAGTCTATTCTCGTTGTGAAGTTATTGATTAGCTATTAGCCAGCCGCCGCCAGATCTGGCGTTTCACATGGTTACAGCTTGTAACCGCTAGTACATTAGTCAGCTTACCATTTCATGCATGTAAAATATTTTAGTGCAGCCTGTACATATTCTTTTCAAATATACCTATTTAGGGGAAGAATCTGGTTCTATTGTAAATATTATTTCTTTCTTTCTAGTTTGGGAAATATTGTACAAATAGTTTTTCGTCCCCCGATATGTTCCTTTTACCATATCAGTGTGGAGTGTCACTAACACATAGGGCTTACATTGTGTCAAGGATTATAACAGAACTGTTCTGCCCTTTAAATTCAAGGACAAGTACCAGTCTCCGATATATTGTATTTATTTATCTTTTGTTATTATAAATATTCCCTCACTGTAAAATTATGTGTAGTTAGGTAACTTCTTATTGAGATACAAATTGGGTTTGATTGTTTTGTTTTGAGTAAGTACTTAGCATGTAGATGATGATGCATTTATAATATTTTGTTATGTTTGATTATTCCTGATAATATTTAAAAAGTAATGTAAATTATATATGATATTATTTTCTGGCCATATATAAACAGCTACATTAATAATGTGATCCATAATAGCCATTTTGTTTGCTATCTCTCTCACTATGTACCAAAATGAGCGAGATACCGAATGAAGAATATTATAATCGTATAAGCAGCCATTTTGACCCCTAATCTTTACTGTATTTAAAGTTAGTTTGTACGATAGGATTTGCTTTTGTGCAAGTAATTTGTTTTGAATATTAAAAAAACAAGTTTAGCCTGACATTACGACTTAATTGAGTATGTAGGTATAATACGAGTATACTACAAATAATACTAAGGGTCGGTTCATATCTGACGGAACATGCTTCGCGTATTAACAGACAAAATGTATAGAAAAACACTTGACCATTCACACTCAACCGATGATACGTTAGTGCGTCGAGCGTACATTTGCCTGTACCTGGAGATACGCTCGACGCATCTTCCGTCAATGTGTGAATATGGTAGTAGAGTATGATATAAATGGGACCTGAGAAGTAGGTCAAGCAATTTCTTCTAATTACCTTGCTCTTTTTGAAATTGTAGCAAAATATAAACATACATTAGGCTACAAGGCGAATATTAATTAGGCATAAAGGAGAGCTAGGTGTTGCTAGAGCCAAAAAAGTTTTGATATTATTAAAAGTAAAAAAGTTACTAAGTTTAATAAAATTGAATTGATTGATTACATTGTTAATACATTTTCGCAATATAAAATAATATTTCCAGTACATAATTCACTGCCATTTATTTTCTTGCCTACATATTTTGTAAGTAAAAACATTTAATAATTAATATTTTCGGTTGATGATGATGATGATGATGAATCTGTATAATATAAAGTAATGGTGATGATGAATGAGTTCGTAAAACTATCGTACAATCTATTCTCTATAATCTTTAACATTTCGTACCTAATCATCGCACCTTTGGTGGAATAGAGACACAATTGTAACATAGAACAATTGTGACTTTGTTCTACTGAAGGTGCGTTTATATCCTGTATATTTTGTAATTAATACCGCACGCTTTAATGGCCGGCGGATTGTGATGGAACTGAATGAAAATGTATAAAAAAGTGTAAAATTTACACACATACTAGCGCCAGTGTCGTGGGCCATCATATCGTCCCGTTGCTGTTTGCAATATGCCTTATACAGGTGTAACAAAAGGGGTATGTTAAACGAAAAAAATATATAGCCCACTACATCCGAAATCACGTGTTTTTTCTTCAAAATTGAATGAACATAACTCAGTTGTTAGGTACTTCTACATTCCATACTATGTATTTGGAAAAATAAAAAAGCGTCTTCGAGGCCCAAATGTCGATAGGTTCTTTATTCAAATTCAAAATCTTTATTGCATGAGTGCTTTTTTTTTACAATGGTATGGTCTCTCCTTTTAAGTTAAAAACCTGTATTAGGAAAAGACCGCTCTTTCGATGGTTGGTACATAATAATTTCAATCATTGCAATAACTATCATTATGTATATATGACTAAACTTTATAGCGGCTATTTCCATAGCTTTTCGCTTAACATACTACTTTTAGTAAATCCTGTATATTATGTGCTTATTAGGAGTATAAGGGACCCATTACACTTGCGTCTTCAGATTGTCGACGTATGACATACCGATGCGTAGACGATTCGCAGCTATCAACGCTAGTGTAAAGGCGACCTTTGCGAATATGGACCACTATCTCCAATCTTAACCTTTCCTATAAGGTTAGATTGAAGCCATACATGACCCACCCAAATTAAAAAATCGGCGAAAATTAAAACAAATTTGAAATTATTCAGCCCTGTTACTGTAACTGTTGCTGCAACATAATAACCTCCTACGAAATCACTTGCAACGAATAAATTTTCTGGTTTCTCAGGAGGATAACTAAATTTTCTCTTTGCCTTATTAATGTAATATTTTGTTTTTTTTTTTCATTGTATTTATTATTGCCTAGTCTATACATTATTTATTTATATCTATATAATATTCTAATGTGATTCCAAGATGTTACCTAACCTTTATTTCATTGTAACAATACACAGTGAAGCCAAACGACCGTAATTTTCTGAACTAGCTCTATGCAAAAATGCATTTTATATTACTCGACGATAAGCTGTATTTTTGTGTGACAACGAAAGTATAAACTACGCTTGTTTGACGTCGCCCAAAGGCTCACTTGCATCAAATGCATTTTGTTTTATACACGGAATAGTACACATGCCGTCTTGCTTTCTTTGATACAAACGGAAAGAGATGGCATGTGTAAAAAACGTTAAGTTACTCCGCGGAATAGTACATATGCCGTCTTTCTTTTTTTATATACAAACGAAAAAAAACGGCATGGTAATTTAATTATATTACTCCAAAGATTAGACTTGATGCAAGCGTGGCTAGAAAGAGCATTTGTCCTGTAATGTGCGACCGCCCTAATCTCGACAACCACTTGTGAAAATCTATGTACAATATTTATGCATTTATGTTTAGCGCTTGTGTTAAGTCATGCCGTCTCCCTCAGTTTTGGTATAAACAGAGAGATGGAATGCGTGGCGTAATACATTTGGCGCTAATCACGTTTAAGGAAGCATAGTCCAAACCGCTATAGAGAAATGTGTAGTCAGGTCGACATTGACTTGGCCAAAGTCGAGCAAAGCAAAGCAAGTAGCGTGCGTTTCACTGTATGACAACTTCTCAAAATGACAACCGGAATGTAGTTTATTATTTTATTTTCTTAATTAAGTATAGTAAATCAATAATTGGCTGTTAAGATAGAAATTATAATGATGTCATTATGCGGTTTAATCTAAGAAGTTGACATTATAAGAAGTTGACCAAATGCGAATTTGTCATTGTGAGAAATCGACATATTGTGAATTTGACATTTCAAGAAGTTGACATTCTAAGAAAGAGACATTTCGGGTCCGGTTGACAATTTGAGAAGTCATTATGAGCTCATTATCGCTTCTCCGCTCGACTTTGATAGACATACCGCTTTATTTATAAGATGCGTTTCCATTGAAGCGAATGATCACATAATATTTTGATTGGCCATAATAACCCATTTCAATGGAATCGCACCTTAAATACAGCTACTGGCGGGTAAAATGGGCGTGGCTTCCAATTCCACTATTGAATATCCTATGTCCTTTGGTTAGGGTCCAATTTATTTTTCCTAGTTTGTAGAGGTGTAAAAGTAACGAATAAAAGCGTACCCGTATGTATTCGTTACTTTGACCATGAGTACTCGTTACTATCGTATCGTTACCGAACTCGTTACTTCTGATATCGCATATGGTATAGTAACTATAGTATGTAGTATGGTAACGAGTCGAATCTACGTGAACTGTCGACGTAATATACCAAATTTGCAATGGATTTACTACATATTTAGAAAATTTTAACCACAAACTTAAATTATATTACAAAAAATAGTACAAAACAGTAAAAAACTTTGACGATTTTTTTTTTAATTATAAGTAAGTACTTTAAACAAACCTAATCACCGTTCTTTGAAATAAGCGATTTAAACTAACCGCATCACGCGCATTGGTAGAACATACGATCAAAAACAAACGTATCAATACACCACTTGCGATCCGAAACAGTGTATTATACGAAAAATACCCATGATACGAAACATGCTAGTAACGAGACGAATTCCTGGGTAACGTTTCGTTACTCGGTACTTGATGCAGTACCCGTTACACAGTAACGAATACATACGGTTTGTTACAGCTTTACTAGTTTGCCTTTTTGTACAATTTTACCTCAACTCCGCCTATGTTTGCGCGGCGGTGTTTGCGCGGGCTGTGCACTAATCCACTCTTCACAACATTTTAGTTCTTAGCGTTTTTAAAATGTTATATCATTTGGTAAGGTATGTGTCCAGTCCATTGAGTAGGGATTTGCTTGCGTTGGATGCAACGTAAATTTGAATGGTTAGAAATTGTGTCTAGAATTTTAGATTTCTAGAGCTAAATGGTTCTACAAGAGTTGTTTACCTCACCGATAGTGAATAGTTATCAATTTATGAAAACAAACAAAATACATATTTGAAATTGAAGCGATGTCTTTACTTGTTATCCTTGTATCGCATTGATTTACAACTGGCCATAGAAGAGTAATATTATAGTGCTTGGGCAATGTTACATCTTTTGACATCGACGTTCGACACTTTCACCAATAGCGGTTAGACTTCGCGAACGCACGAAAATACCTTTGAAAAAAACTTTGTCTAAGGCACCAGATCTTTTTATACTCGGTATGGAGAAGTAAGCATCACTATTTTTACATAGCTTGAATGTTATACAGGTGTTTGTTCGTTTTCACCCTTAACGAAGGGTACGTACGTACTCTACCTATATACATCAAATAAAGTAAGTTTATGCCAAAAAAATGCTGGGTAACGATGTAAAAAAAAAATTATTATTTTTTATTACTGGGTCGGGCGAAATTTATAGTGTCCAGTGTTTATGCTAGTTTTTTCATAGACAGATATTAATTAATTCTCGTGAAAAAATCTTGCTACACGCGTCAATGTGTAATTATGCAGAAAAACGCAGTCTATTTACTCAACTTTGGACCCTAATATTTTGGAAACCAGACACTTCCCAGGTATGCTTCCATGGAGAAAAATTATCGTGATGATGAGGAGATTCCGTAGTTTTCGGGAACGTAGACGACCAAAAATCACCCTGTATGTAAAGAATTTCTGGTAGTTGTAAATTGATGTTATTCTAAGTACCTATATTGTTATAATATACTGATGCTGTGTTTCCCTAAACCATAGGTAAAAACCGTGATATTAACGGTGTTACAAAGCCGCGTCTAAAGATAGACACTGTTTAAAAATCACATTTGACATCAAAATGTTATGCAATATCCTGTTAGGCAATGTTTAGCAATTTTTTTTTTATAAAACGGTTAGGGTTCGACCAAATCTGTCGGAATTCCTCCTCTTTCCGCACAGACTTGTATATTTTTTCGTCCCTCCATCCTTTTCTATTTAGAACAGTCAATTGTTAGAGAAAGATAGCGACAATGTTATCTCCTTGAGAATTCTTTCCGCTGCTATGGCATTCCTGCTATCTTGCTCGCTCTAGCCAATTAAGGTTATAAACAACAAAAAAGGATAAAGCGACGAAAATGGTAAAAGAGTGCCGATAGCTGTGGTCCAACCATAAATTCCCTCAATTAATTTTATCTGTATTAAAAAATCAACCACAAATCTAGTAGGCTATTTTAGACCATGTTATGTGTATTGATATATGCTCTGTTTCTTATAGCCCAAGCGAACAGTCTGCTTTGTTATAATGGTACATTTGCCAGTGATGTGTATGGTGATGATCCGGTGATGGCTAGACAGTTCTTTTCACCGCATGGAAAGGCCTTTAAAAGAATGCGCTGTCTAAACACTATATGCTGTCCAGGTAATTTGCACAATACTTATTATTGCGATAAACGCCAAAAAGGTGGGGCAGACGTGTCCAAATTACTCCTAAATTTTAACAGGTAGTCTATTAAGGTCCGGCGCTCATTATCGGCATTGGTAAGGAATAGGATGCTAGAGCATCCCTTCTGTTACTTAATGGTCAACGAATCATTTTTATTTATATTTTAAATGTGTTATAGCTAACTTAGAACTACTTAGATCTATGGCGTACCTGTGGGAGGTCGGTTGATCATCCAAATTTTTACAGGATGGTCAGCCGATCTACCCTATCAGGTAGCGTGCCCAAAATGCTGGCTGCGTTGCCGCGCTGAATGCTACTTCTGTTACTTATATTATATTACTTGTTCTGTAATATCAGTAGGTATAGCTAGCTACTATTCGTACATGTGACCAAACTCGGGGACCTGTAACACAATATTGTGTTGCGCCTTCTTATAGTCTATTAGCAGATGCACATACTGCGTACAATCACTGAATTTGTGCCCAAGGTACACCATTATAGGTGAGGTTTTCCGTTAAATATCGATCCAAGGAATTAGTAATCTCTAATACTTAAGCTTTAATAATATGTTGTAGTTAAGGGTCTTTGAAATTATCCTAATAAATCATATTTAGGAAATATGATTTATTAGGATAATATGTCATGACTGATTCATCAACGCCGAGGCAAAACTCCCGAAGCTAAAACGACGAACTCGTGGACGGCCGCTAAATACCTTCCTAATAAAGAGTTGATGATGAAACCACATAAACCTTATACAGAAACCTTACTCTAATAGCAAAAAGTCTGCAATCGATTCGTAATTTTTAACATTGCTCTTTGTTCTCTTCACTGATTGAAGCAATCAAACTTTTGACATTATTTTTTCTGGCGCCACACAAATAGCGAGTTATTGAAAACGTTATAAATAACAATTTTCCATAAATATGATAATAGCTTTTCTATTTGGATACTATATAACCTTTACTGCACTTATAGCTATAAGACGTTACTATTACAAAAATTACTTCCATCTTAAACAGAAAATGCACTGATAGTTCTAGTGGATTCCATAACAGACTGTTTATAATGAATGGATTGAATAAATGTTGCAACTGCTTGTTCTTCTGTGCTCTGTGAAGTTGTGTGTTGGTGTGTGGTGCTACAACTGCTCCAGTACCCATCTGGATTGGAAGTCTTGTGCTGGCAACCTTGTGGTAGCCAGGCCGTTGGTGGAGTTCAACGCTAGCCGGGAATACCTGGTCAATTGTACCGAAGGTAAAATTACCTCCGTGTCTGTCGTAAGAGTTCCGAATACCTTGTACTGTTCGTATTCCTGTGCTGATGCAGGGCTTCACTGGAATACATCAGCTGCATCTTCTTTTGTGCATGTCGTAATAGTCGACTAAGGAACTCGGGTGTTCTCTCAGGCGATAAGCTAACACCTTGTTACTGATTTTTTACATCCCAGCTATGCTAAACGTGGCTGCAGGATATCCTACGCGATCCTGCAGTTCTGGCTACCACATTTTGGAACACGTGTGTGTGTGTGACCTATCTTGGATAACACCCGAAACTTATTGAAGGTTTTTTGAAAGTATGTACAAAGTTGGGCTTTTGCTTGACGATCTATGAAATAATCTAGAACCATTGTTTCAGAGAAATCAGTGTGCTTCATACGATCGTGGAGTGCTCGTGCGCATCATGCGTGGGTGGTCCAGCGTGGCTGCTACCGGCTTACCAAAGAGGATCCCATATCCAGCATACTCAACGTACCTACCAGGGCCATGACCTGCAGACATGAACGGTAAGTGATTTAATATGACATTTAGAAGATCAGCGTCACGGCAGCCAACAACTGAAAAGGGAACTGTTAGTCGGGAATCTACATACCTTTATAAGTAGGGTAGGTCTTTATAAGGTGGACAACACGTTTATCGGTTCTGTTTTTATTTCTTATTTCGGTCTCTACTTTTTTGCGATGTTAAACAATTGCAGACTTATTGCGCTGACGTGTATTAATATTTTTTTCGGGGTAAGCAAAGTTGACTGTTCTACCACTTACAACCACTTCTATAAACGAATCTTACTCCTATCTCCCTTTTAGTCTCCCTAAACTAGGGAGACTAAAAGGGAGTCCCGATCCGAATCCACCGATGGGTCCCGGAAAGGTCATATATGTAAAAAAGTTCTCAACAATATATTTTGCACAACCATTCTCTACTCACGTTACATAACAAGTAACAACTGCTGGGTGGGATCACCTTAAATAACTAGGTAGCTATCATCATTTACAGCCCTGAGAAGTCCACTGTTGGACATAGGCCTCCCCCAACAACCTCCACTCCGACCGGTCGGAAGCTCCCTGCATCCAACCGACGCCCGCGACCTTGACCAGGTCGTCCGTCCACCTGGCGGGTGGCCTTCCCACGCTGTGTTTGCCGATACGTGGTATCCACTCTAGAACTTTCCGGGTAGCTATACCAATCCCCAAATGAGTGTGGCTTCTATACATGCTTTATCTAACTATTCTTCCTATAGTTTCCTCGAAGTATTCCCCGTTCATTTTATGGGTAGGGAGGTAGGTTGTTCCGTGTGGTGTCGGCAGAGTAAAACAGCACCCCATGTCTGCCCGTGGGTATTTCTGAAAACTCACACTAAGTCGCATATTATCCGTATTCCAGATTACTGGACGCAGAGTACAGGGTGTGCCTTTGTCAGGCGGACAATTGCAACGCAGCGACGCACTCTACAGTGCATAAATGCCTTTATAGTGCCATAATATTGTGTAGATATATACTTGGCTTGTACTTGATATAGTTTATTATAATTTTATTATACTTGTATAAGTTGGTTGTTCTTTGAACTTACGGGGGGCGATTCCCCAAAATTGTTGAGCTACAACCTTAACGTCACTGGCTAAAACACAACCACTGACGAAACACGTTGCAAAGCAATATTTACTTCCGGCTGGAGTATTAAGGTATATTTTAGCATGCAGTGATCGCTCGTATGACAATAAAATCAAATATCTGTCTCGTGCTGAAATGTGTCTAATTACGTCACCGTAAATTAATTATTGCTTTGTTCTGAGCGTTTACAACGGTTCCGTTTCGGCTTCGTTCCAACTCAACACTTTTCAAGAATTGGCCCTTAGATACGAGATGCGGGTTATATAGGTACTAAGAAACTCGTAAGGCCTGAGTTTATGAAGGGATGAGAGAATGGAGGTGACCTAACAGTGTGTAAAACTAAACCTAGATAGATACGGCTAAAATCTAGATATATATTAGTGTAGTCCATACTTTACATACATATATACATACATAATAGACACGGCTGTGTTCCCGAAATGGAGTAGGCAGAACCGCAGGATCATAAAGGAGATCTCAAAGCCACGTTTAGCATAGTAGGGACAGATGTAAATGATCAGTGGCAAGTCGCTAGCTTATCGCCTCAGAAAATGCCCGAGTTCCTTAGTCGACTCTTACGACTTGTACAAATAGAGATGCAGCTGATGTATTGTAGTGAAGTCCCGCATCAGCACGGGCACTCTACTTTACAAACGATGCTGTAAGAAGCCATGTTTAGCATAGTAGGGACAGATGTAAATGATCAGTGGTAAGTCGCTACAATCGAACAAATTCCTTCGCCTCACCTGCAATGCCTTTTTCCTTGTAGCCAAACCCCCAAGTTCGTATACTTCATGGATTGCAATAAATGTGACTTTATCGGTATATAAACAGCTTTCACTTTAGCCATGATGCCTATTCCATGAAAAGGATGGCAAAGAAACCTCGTGTTAGTGGGCCACGTCCGCTGAGGCATATTCCAAGGGTTTTTGTACTGCACGCCTACATAATTAGAAAAATAGAAAAATTTCTATGGCCTCTCTGATATCTATCACCTATTAGAGACGCTCCTCTTGCTATGATAGGTGTTATTCCGAGAAATGTTGTTGGCAAATTGTCGAAAGAAACATAGGTAAGGGTAATTAGTTAACGTTGAAGTTTTATGTGCTGTAGGTATGTAACTAGCGATTTTAGGAACGTTAACGATATTAGGCAATGTGTTTTGTTGATTGATATCTTAGTGATTTATGGATTATAGTGGACGCCCGCGACTTCGTCCACGTGGACTGCGTGAAACACAAAAATATGTCAAAATGCCACTCCAGCCGTTTTTACGTGAAAGAGTAACAAACATCCATACTCACAAACTTTCGCGTTTATAATATTAGTAGAATTAGTAGGACTAACGGCCGCCTGTGACTTTGTTTGTACGCGTGAACTTTATAGCCCATGTATTATTTTGATAGCTACGTTCAATAGTTTTTGCGTCAGAAACTTTCGCATTCATAATATTAGTTAGTAGGATAGGAAGGATTTGTTAGCTACCTACGTAAATTTTTGTTAGCGCTCAGTCTAAAATGCAAAAGCTTAGGTACTGTTGTGACGTATTATTTCTGTAGAGTTATTTCATAGATAACTCCCGTCCCGTACCTAGTTTGGGAACTAATTTGTCTACCCGGGTGAGGAATTTTTTCCATTTCTTTATTAATAATTTTATAATATATAATATCTTGACTAAGATAAATTTATAAAAACACTTCTCCATTAATATAATCCGTTAGGATATGGTTGATCGTTTCATCTTAAACATTGTGCTGAGGGATTCAGCTTTGTTTGCCGAGATTTGGCTAGTGTATAGCTATCGGGATGAAAAATAACGTTGCCAATATGTAATTTAGAAAAGAGATGGTAAAATTCGTCATCCGAGTAATTGACCCGGTGGCTCAGTGGTTAGAGCACTGACACGCGGAATGCAGAGGTCGTGGGTTCGATTCCCACCCGGGTGAGGAATTTTTTCCATTTCTTTATTAATAATTTTATAACTAATTTGTTAACAATTATCAAAGACAATTATATCAATTATGCTTATTGAAAGCCGTTTCAGGCCATGTTTTAACACGATAAAATATCTTTTGGTGATTATTTTTTACAGTAAGTACTTAAATCAATAAAAATCTGAAATATTAATTATACAGTATTCACTTTATTACGATTAATAAATTAGATCTATAATAAATATTCATAATAATTTACATATAAATAACATTCGTTTATATTTACAATATTTTCCATAAACATGTAATACATCTTGTAAAGTGCCTATTTGGTGGGTAAAGTAGGTATGATGATGATGATCTCCGACCGTATTTCGGCCAAGGCGGCCAATCTCTATGGAGATTGGCCAGGTACGCAGGAGATATTATAGTGCACAAGTGTGTGCGCAAACACAGATGCACTCTCTATTCCGTTACTCTCATAGTCCGATGGGACGGAAAGGCGACACGACCGGAGAGAGATCAGGCGCAGGACCAACGGTTTTACGTGCTTTCCGAGGCACGATCTAAGTGACAATTTTGCATTAAAAAATTGCATAAAAAGTAAGCGGTGATAAGCCCAGTGGTTAAGACGTGCACCTTCCAAGCGGGAGATGCGTAAGTTCGATCCCAGTCACGGGCCTGTACCAATGAATTTATTTCATGTACAGATTTTAATGCAAAGTAGGTATACTAAGTATTCAAATGGAACACCTATATTAATTTCCACTCGTTCTGGGAAATAAATAAGTTGTATATTGATGACCATTTTGGTAACTGATGTGATGATATAGTTGTACGTGCATCTGAGGGGTGTTGAAGCTTAGGGAAGATATTTATAAGAGAACTATAGATAGTCTTCTTTTAGTATAAAAACACTGAATGGTTCGATTTCAAGTACCTATTATAGTCGTTCTATTTTATACATGTGTGATATTAGGTGTGATAACTCTTCAAATGACTTTTACATTACCTTAACCATGCCTTAACCTATGATTGTGTGTTGTAGATGTATAATATATCACATAATATATGCCTAGATCATAATTATGTCCGATTTACTTTTTTATTTATATTTTTATTCACCATGCAAAATATTTAGGTATCATTGAGAACATAAAGTACACCCAATAACTGCCTAAGTATATGTACTACAGATCAATCAGATTTCTTGTATTAGAGATTCCTGATATTCGATATTAACAGTTTTCATACAAATTTTCACTTAGATGAAATTCTTATGTGCTAAAAGAAGGATCAATATAGTTTTTTGCGTTTAATTCTAAATTGAAGGTAATTGTGAAGGGTATTTCTAAACACTCATACTTGTCACTCTTTGCATTCCTATATCGAGCAACTTTTAGTTACTTTACTTTCTTTACATTTGCATACAAACATTTCCTTTCTTCCAAGAAGAGCTGCTTGTTGCCATTGATCATGCTTCATATTTGATAATGCTACCCTGAAATGTATTCCTAAAAATAATTCTATGTTGTTCAATTGACTACCATTAAAATTGCCTCTTTTACAGTTAAATGTCCTAGTTCTGCCACACGCATTATACTACCGATCAAACTTCATGATATAGTTGTTGCTTTCAGTCCGATTTGAGCCATAACATATGTTCAAGATTTCATTTTTTTTTAAAGAGAATTCTATCGTAAAAAAACTTTTTGGCATTTAATAAATTACTCTAATAGGATTATGGCACATTATCCCATTCATCTTTCTGAATCTTCGTCATCTTCATCGTCATCGTCTTCATCGTCATCATCATCAGGCTCCTCGTCGTCAACTTGATCTGCAGAGTCGACAAATTTTGTATTATGCGTATCGTGAAATACAATGTCTGCTATGCCACCTCTATAAGCATTATATACTTGCCTCTTTAAATAATCTTGAACATATTTTTCTAAAATGTCTGAGGCAACTGGAAAATCGTCGTCGTATTCGGTTCTCCTCCTCGTCCTTGTTTTATTTTTTTGGGAAATATAGTTGTTCTCATCATTTTCTACAAAACCCTTCTTATACATTTCTATTGGAACTTCGCTGCCGTCACTTACATCATAAGTTATTCCAACATCAGCGTCTTGAATTTCAATTGATCCCACACCTTTATTTACTAGTGTTTTTAAATCTTGAGCTCTACTTTTTCGTTGAACTTTTTCAGTTTTTTTCACGAATTTGTCTTTGATTGTATGTAAATGCTTTACTTCATTAGTTTCATTTGGCTTGGGAATTTCGTTATTCAAGGTATGTTTATCTTCTTCTGCTTTTGGCGTGGAGCCATAGGTTTTGACTTTAGAATGTCCTTGAATTATTAAATAGAGAGGTGCCGATGGTGATTCTGTGATAGTTTTACTAGTATCAGGTTCTTTTGACGGCATAGGTGTTGTGAAACGCATATGCAGGTACGGGTCATGTGTCGGTCTGTTTGGCTTATTATGATATGGTGAATCAATTGCCGAATATTTGATACCTAACATTGGACTTTCTGTAAATTTGTTGACTGGTGGTGGCTGCATGGTTTGCATGTTTTCCAATTCCTGTTTCTCTTTTGGCGTTTGCTCCCTAAATACATGTACATTTTCTGAGGCATGTGCATATAGATTGTCTTCGGGTCTATCTGGCCCATTTGCCAGAGGCATCGACATCATCGGGCCAAGCATGCCAATAAGATCGGACTCTAATTTCGTTTTTAAGACTGAGTCTGAAGCAGGTGGGAAAAAAGTTGTAGGTTGCTCAGTTGTGGTATCTTCATAGTAATCTTGATTGTATGTAGGTGTGATTTCAGTTGTCGTTTTATATTGAGGCCATGTTGCTGGTGTAACACTGACAGGTTGCTGTTCATGCATAGTAGGAGGCAAAACGGTTGGCACAAATGTTGGCAAAAGTAGGGGATTAAGAGTTATTCGAAGTGGGGGAGGAGCCTCAGATAATATGGGCTTGTAAAATGAATAAGGGTGCCTATTCAGATCATGGTCATTTAAAATTAGGTTATGTGTGTCATTAGCAATATCTCTTTCGTCTATTGGTGTTGTAGGACCCCATCCTGCGTAGTCACTACTGAAATCTAAATTGGGTTTTGGTTTTGTTTGGTTTAAATTGGAAGGCCAATTACCTGTGGTCGTAGAAGATTGATAAATCAAATTTGACTCTTGTAATGCGTACAAAGATGTGATGTGTTCTGGTTTTGTGGTAGTTTCTTTTATAAATGTCTCCACGGATTCAGTGAATTGGATGGGATTGGACGGTATGGTTTCTTCACTTAGAGTAAATAGAAGAGGTTTATGACCAGGTGGCGGTGGAGGTGGCGGGACGAGTATTGTCATAGGGTAGTGCTCGCTGAATTTGTACGCAAAATCCTCATATTTAGGTGGTAATGGCCTGTGCCTTCTGGGGGGTACAGGCGGTTGCCGTGGCGCTACACTCGGCCTTCGTGACGAGACGCCCAGCATAAGTACTTCGGACTTTCTCTCAGGGTAATGTTCACGCTCTAGGCGGGTTTCGTCAGCCCAGTAGTGGACGCGTTCGAGTAATGGTGGTTCGTAGTCGTAAGTAGGGTCGTTGCGAAGTGGGTCGCCGCGACCTGTCAAAGGTTTCCATTGGTCGAAATCCATGCGTGGAGAAAATATTTGCGCCTGCAGTTTTGCTCCTTCTGCATCTCGACTTTCGACTGCATCTATAAAAAATATAAGTATTTTAAAGGGCAGTTTCATAAAACAAATGTACAGTTGAGTATGTAATAATTACTTACAAGATACGTTAGCGATATTCTTCAAGGATGCCGTATCTACTGGGCTCGACGCGGCTGCAGGTGAGATCAGTAACCATACCGTCACTACGGACAAGGCACTTTTCTGGCTCTGTAAACAAAATTTACATAATTATATTCTGTACCTTACTACCAGAAATGTTTGGATGTTTTTAAACTTTTCTCTATATGTATCATCTCATTGGCTTCAATAACCTATTTGATAGACTTGATTGGACTATATAGATTCTCCTAACTATCGTCATTTGTTTACATTTTTATGATTTTGTTAGTCTAAGGTTGACCTTATGGTTATATTTGTATTCAGGTCGAGTCAACTACCCTCTAGATATATGACCCATTACTGGGCTGGGTTCTATGAACAGTTTACATTCACGTAAAATAAAATTAAGTTATTTGATTTTACAAAGGAATTTTCTATACTTATATGGAATTATACAAGCTCTAAATAGACCGTTTTTCAGCATGGAAAAAAGCAAATCGAGTTAAATCCACGTGAATGTCCGCCGGCACCATTTCGGTACAATTAAGGCGGTGTTAAATTTGTTGTCAGTGAGTTTTTTGGCCATCTTCGGGCAAGTAAGAGTGCTCGTTAAAATGCCGGGAAAGAAAAGACAAACTAATTTAATATTTTAACCATCTTTTCCATAAGTACCTACAGTAGAATTCGCAATATGACACTTGACCCCGATTTCAGGTGAGTGGTAGTACCTAGTGGGTTAATTTTTAATGAGGTTGAATCTTTTGTTTTACAATGTAACTAACAAATTCTGGCTTTCTGGTTACTATGCGGCATACGAGTACCGGCATGGCCTGAAGCGGCAGAGGTCGCCTCTTGAAACTTTATTATCATTGAGTTATAGGTATGCACCAAAAGCATCAGACTAAAACCCTTTCGGGTTCTCCAGTATCGATATCATTATCATACAAATGTATCTAACTATATTTCGTTATTAATATCAAACTTTTTTAATGAACACCCATCATCTATGTTGTATGTACGTATCTTTTTACATAATCCCTCCTCTTACCTTGTAGAACACAATTTATTCCTTTGAATATTTTATATTGCACAAGGCCTGTAATAAAGATTTCTTTGGAGTATACACTACTACTAATGGGTACTAATGAGTACAAAGACGCGACAATTCGTGACAATATTTTATTGAACTGTATCAGGCGTCACTATTCGGAAGTTCAAATCTCTATTGAGGGATCGCCCGCCACCGGGCCCTATACCCTCCGCTGACCCTCGGATCTGCCTACTCATGGTCACGAACACAAGACACTACAGTCGCAACGAGAAGCCAGATCCAAACACCTAGCATGCAACCATAAATACATAGATGCTAATCCGAAAACCAATTAAAATTTTAATCGACATATGTTTCGCCAACACCCGTGGCATCATCAGGATTAGTTTTCCATGTTAGTTCTATCTACCGAACCAACTAACTAACAACAAAAATTTCGATTTTGTCGATTAAAATTTTAATTGGTTTTCGGATTAGCAGCTATGTATTTATCGTTGCATGCTAGGTGCTTGGATCTGGCTTCTCGTTGCGACTGTAGTGTCTTGTGTTCGTGATCATGAGTAGGCAGATCCGAGGGTCAGCGGAGGGTATAGGGCCCGGTGGCGGGCGATCCCTCAATAGACAATATTTTAATCTCATCTGTGCAAGACAAGCCTTCGGGGTAACATATTTCTTTGTTATTCTTTAAGTTTAATTTCTACATTTCCCAAACCTTTGTATTTAGGTAAAACTTTCACGTAATGCACAAATGCTTAGCAATAAAAACAATTTCTTATATAAAGTGCTTTCTCTTAAGATTTGTCACATACAAATATATGACGAGACAATGTTACCAGGAACCAGGATACGGTCAGTCGCTAGTGAAAGCGACGACGCGTGCGCAGCATGTCTAACGTAGAATTACATGACGGGAATCATAGTAAGGTGTTTTGCATCAATTTGCCCCCTTTTAATCGTCCTTTCACTCTTATGATACTAATATCACGTTTTGCGAAATTGTAACTAGAAAATTAACACTGTACTGTGTTTATGTGATAAATTACTTTTCCTTGGTTTAATGATAGTGATACTGATGGAGGTCTGTGCCGGCTTCCTCATTTCAGACGCATATTATCGGCCCCTATATTTAAAATAAGGATAGCTTTTACATAATTTTGCGTAACTAGTTTCTTACCGTAAAGTAGATACTTATTTGTGGTATTATTATTATGTAATATTTATTTAGCTAAATTTGTGGTAATTATTGTAAATAGGCATCGGCAAAATACATACCAAGCACGAACTTAGTAAGTATAGCTGATCTCTACTGTGAAAATGGACTTCTGCCAAGTCTAAGACAACTTACCACTCAAAGGTTAGCCGGTACACTATAGGTACATTTGAGTTTTCGTAATATAACATTTGAAAGCTCTTGTAGCATATGTGTCTGAATTGGGTTAGCTGTGCTTTAAAATGAACATACTTAACCCGTTCTTACTAAGGCCCGAGTATCGTCACCTTATCCTGTTGAACATAGGCCTAACCCAGACCTTCTTACCACTAGGAATAAATGAGGTCAAACTCAAGTTGACCAGCCATAAATTATCAGTTAGTAATACCACGCGGCCATGCCCTATTCAAGATAAAACGAATTACACCCAACCAAGTGATGTTAACTATCCTCACGTGGCAATCAACACGTTCGGCAAACATTTGTTCGGATGCGACGACGACTTTCCATTTCTTGTTTTATAAGCTATTGTGGTTAACCCAATCGTCTAGTTTTACCAAGTTAATGAAATTTATACACTGACCACGAGCATGCAACCGCTAGTGAAACTGACTGCGCGGGTTGGTCTACCAGTCTATCTATGATGTCAGAAAACTGCATTGATAGGATCATTTTAATGACAAATAGCTACGTAAGGATAGCAGATTATAATTTTAATAATAGGTTAACTAGTGGTATGTTGAGCAGCATGAATACTCAAAACTAACTAATTGCAATTGGCTGGTTCGCAAGTCACCATATTTTTTTGATGACTATCTTCTATAGGTGCAAAAAGTCCAAGCATCTTATTAATTCAATGGTGACGAGCACATTTCACTCTTTTTCTGCAATCTGTAACAGGAATTAATAGGAATCTAGGGCAATTTCTATGTAACCAATGTTTCGTTTCTAACTCAGCTCTAAGAAATATACAATGTATGTGGACCTCAACAAAAAGTCAAAAGTTATGGAACAACAACTCAGTAAAATGTAGTCGGTACATGGTCTCCAGGGTTCTTTCTTGGTAAACAGCCATAATATTAACATATTTATGGCGTATAATTTGGTGCACAACACGACTTTGAAGACCTCGCTTTTCTATATGGTATACCTACATTATACAGGGTATAACAAAAGCTTTATGCTATGAAAATAGCGCGATATAGAGTTATTTTTCCAAAGAGTATAGAGAATCCCTAAACAAGTCTTCCTGAGTTCATATAATCTTGGAAAATAAAAATGTGATTTCGAGTCTCACATGTGTGGATAGCTTCTTTAATGGTAGCATATCGCTTAGTCTTGAAATAGTTTTTCGATCTTGGAAAATAAACATGTGATTTCGAGTCTCAAGTGTGGATAGCTTCTCTAATGGTAGCATATCGCTCAACATATCCCTTTACTTACACCCTGTATAACCATGTCTATATATCAATTTATTTTTATATAGGTATATAGTCTATATACCTAGATATTTACATCTATCGCCGCTATGCCAAATGTGGCCATGGTATTCCTTTGTGATTCCGTATTTACGGAATTTCTGTATTTACGGCACCCGCCGTATGTATGTGTCATCTTTATTATTAAGCTAAGGTTTCCTAGGTAGGATAGCGATGCCGGAATTATAGCGGTCCTGAACATTTCACAAGTCAGCACCATAAAGTTGGCTCTTTGCTTTCGGCCGCTATATAGGTACGACAACACCGCTATCCTAGGAAACCATAGCTTTAGTCGCTCTATCTACCTCATTATCTAAAGCTAGGTCTTGGAGTTTTTTCTTCGATTCTTTCATTGTCATCATCTGACTTTATTCCATTATTTATGGAGTCAGCACAATATGTTTTGTTTCGAAACTCATACTGCCAAGGCCTGCCTGACGCAGTCCGTCCTCGGGTACAACTAAGCGACAATTTTAAAATATCAAAATCTCTACATTAAGTAAATTCAGTGGTTCGATTTTTTCATAGTAATTTACTAATTTGTATATTATTATGATAAACTAGAAATATCATATCTTACCGAGGATAGAGTGCTTTTATACCTAGTATATCATTAAAATTTTCTCTTAGATCTTTCGGATCTTTTATCTTCATATCCCCTGTAGAATTGCTTCAAACAGCAACATTTACTAAAATGGAGAAGTATCTTATTTTATCTTAACTATGATATTATATAATATAAAATATTAATTTAATATTTTATAATTTAATAAAATATTGTTATATACTTAAATCAAGGAGTATTTTTATACTTCCTTATACGTTTACTGTTAATACTCCGTATCGCGATTTACCGACTGGACATACATGATAAAAGTTTACGATACAAATTATAGAAGCGCTCACTCTGCCTGGCACGTGACAGGTGGCCTGGTGGAACGTGGTTGTAAGTTGGAACTTGCAACTTTGCTTCGACCAATTACTCCCACGGTCTTATTGATAAATTCTTTGCCGAAATCCGAAGATTATCCGACATTAAAGTTAGATATTTCCTTACACTTCGCAATAAAGTTATACATATATTTATATTCCACGATTATCAATGGATATATCAGCTCAGACAGAGCGATATTTTGCCTATTTTCAGTATGGATATGTCGAAGTTCATGTCTGTTGAAAAGTATAGATGTCTGTAAGTATCTATCTAGTGGTAGAGTTGGTATTGAACATAGACATCTTGTTTTATTGAGCCCAAATTACGCAGCAAGGTAGCCAGTTTGGCAGGTTCCCAAAGAGGTCATAATCTTGTATCGTGTCTGTGTTCTTGAAATATTTTTTTCAAGCTAGAACTGCCCTCCCTTAAAAGTTGTTCAAGAAGAAAAAATGCCTTATTGTGTGTGAAATGATAGTCAGAAGTTTGGTAGTTACCTCGCAGTAACTGTCTTACGGCTAATTTTAATATTAGAGATCATAAATAATCTCAGATTTTAGGATGCGTAATTTTCCAAACATTTAAGGAAGTACAGCCATGGTTCTATGGTCCTAACACTAGTTTTCCTGCAAATTATTCGGTCATTACATTATACCTAGGTACTGATTCTCTAAGATAATGTTACACTAGATTTTATTGTAGTCTGCGTATGCACTTAATACGTATACAAGTGTAGTAACACAAACCGAATCTGTCTATAATTCTTAACTCTATGGTCGAGTATCGTTATAATATATACTGCTTATGTTAATGTAGTGTTGGACCGTCGTCATCGGTTGGACGTGGACGGTGCCATCGTCGTTGATGATATCTTGTATAATACAACAGAGTTATATTAATAACTAGTGGACGCCCGCGACTCCGTCCGCGTGGACTATAGAAAAAAAACAAAATATCGAAACTATCCGGGATAAAAACATTTCCCTGGGATAAAAAGTAGCCTATATGCTAAGGGGGACCTGTAACAATATATTCCTGAAAACTGCATCGAAATCGGTTCAGCCGTTTCTGAGATTAGCGCGCACAAACGCATAGACAAACAGACAAAAAATCAAAAATCATTGTTGTGGGTACTATTGCATTGATAAGGGTATTCTATAATATTTTTTCTTATATATCTTCCATGTACAGACAGCGATCCGTTACATTTTTATTATATGTACCTATATAACTATAGATAGATGGTCATCCATTAGACTTCGCGGCCATCGCCATTATTTGAAAAGTGAATTTATGAATTAACATAAGGTATAATCAATGCTACAACGGCGGCTCATAGATCTTTTAGTAGGTATCTCGGCCGAAACAGGTTTTTTTCGCGTATAATAAATAATTATTCACGCACTTCCGAAAAACTTGTATTTTGGCAGTGAAAGTTCTGTTGCTTTATTTATATAAAACTTTACGTTAATGTACGCGAGGGTTTGGGCGTGGTGGGGGAGCGGGGGCGTGAGAACGGCGCGCGCGCAGACTGATTGGCGCCACGGGCATAATGTTCAACAAAAGTTCACTTGTATGTGTTACGGTTTTGTTTTAATACAGTTTAGTGATGTTCTTTTATGTTTTTGTGAAATAGTAGTTTAATACAGTGCAATTTATTGGATGCTGTATTGTAACTTTATCTTATGTTATAAACTCAATATGTTTCAAATTATCTCCCTCTTAAGACACAGAGGATTACAGAGATGTAACTCATTAAATTACATTTGAGGAGCCGACCCCCAAGTAAAAGGTACAACAGATACCTAAAAGTAAACCCTCCAAGTAAATGGGAACGAGGTAGGTAGAAGAGAGAAAAACCAACAAAATCTTTGTCAAGTCTTCTTTTTCTTAAGGTCTCAGAATATTTTGACGAGTTTGAGAAATTCCTGGAGCGGTAGAGTTGCGGAGTTAGGTTGGCTCGACAATGCTAGCTATACCTACTCGTAATATGCCCTCATCCTGAAAACCTTTTCCACCCCCTACACTAGATAACTTTGTGTCCATAATTCTACAAACTTCTATTGGAATTGGTAGAGCTTCTAAGTAGTAAGATAGGTTAATTTTTATAGTGCTGGGGTTCAAGTTCAGAGAAGAGGTTTTCAATGGTCCATGAAAATAAAGAGGCTTAACACGGCTTAGCTCTGAGGTTTGTGTCACTATGTTCTCACGTAACTAAGTATATGTTATATCTGCCATAGTTTATCAGCATGAGGGTTGATCAAGTGGCTAGTGTTGTAACCACCCTAAAACTTTGGTATCTGTTTCTCATGCTCTATGGTCCCAAGCCCGAGAGGTAAGGAGCGGTCGTGTGGGTGCCAAGGAAAGAAATATTAACACTTTCACATGTTTTATGTGCCGATGACCCGTCGTCTGTGGGACATAGGACCCACGCATGTCGTCTCGTCTCGTCAGATCGTTATCGACTTCCTTCCCTCAATCGAGCGATTAGTGTGGTCTTTTAATCGATTGTAATGGTTGATGTAAATGTGAACGGCTTTGATAATTTTAGTTTTTGTTGTGTGCTTTTGAAAATCTTTTAGAATACCCATAGCGTTCATTAACTAGCTTGGAAATTGACAGTGCTATTACAAAATCGCGTTTAGAGATAGATTTACTTATAATTTAGACAAAACCCGCGTCTACCTCATATAAAATGTCATTGTTGATTATAAAACTTTACGAAAAATTTGATAAACTAGATTATGGACTCGAAAAGTCTATTCAATCACATATGTATACATTTATCTGCTCCACGTGGATGAAGAAAGTACGCTGTAGATATTTCAAATAATACAAATCCCATTTTGAATTTTCATTTTATATTAAAACCAATAATGTTGTAAACCGGTGTTACAAAGGTAACTGGTCGAACGAGCGCTCAATGCGACGCGGTCGCGAATTTACAACCCGCGGCGTTCTTTGATCTGCGAGGCCGCCGGTGACTTGACCGCCAAAGTCTGGCTTACGATTCAAGCTTACGAGCTTGAGGGAACAAAATAATATCAGAATTTTACCGAAAATCAAAAATTAGCTTTTTTCCTCCGAATATGCTGCTTTATCGGCTATATTAATAAACTTATCACTGATCATTTACATCTATGTATTCTATGCCGGATTCCAATTTTGGATCTCCTAAAATGATCGTGCAGTTCTGGCTACCTCAATTCTGGAAAACATTTAATTTAATCTATATCTATTCTATACATATAATTAAATTGTAACGGATCGATGTTAGTGCACGCTAATCTCAGAAACGGCTGACTCGGTGCAGTTTTCAGGAATATATTGTAACAGGTCCCACTTAATATAGGCTACTTTTTATCCCGGATAACTTCTACATTTTGTTTTTTCTGCAGTCCACGCGGACGAAGTCGCGGGCGTCCACTAGTTATGTAATAAAAATGAGCTTCATTTTTCTCGCCTTAAATTTAGACTTTTCCATAATGTTATACCGGAAATTAGAATAGAAAAGGTAAGGTTCGTCAGTTGCGCCTCTACCAGCTCTTCAAATTTTAGAATGAACTTGCATGAGTTTAATACCAACTGTCCACCATTGATTCTTTCATTCCTGAAACGTTGGTACACTTTGCCAAATGTCTTTAAACCCTTTCTTGCGTATAGAAAACATATTGCGAAAAATTCAATTACCTAGGGCTAGATAGATAAATTAATTTAATTATGTATTCGTAAAAATAAACACAAGATCAATTTAAGAATTGGTCTTTATAGGAATTGGCATTCTCAAGAATTAACTTTTTCAGAATATGCCTTTTTCAGAATTTGTTATTTTTGGGACATTGGGCATTTTAAGAATTAGGCAATTATCGACTAGGCCATCCTTACAGAAGAAACTTGTATAGGTATATTGGTTAAAAGCATTCATTCATTCAAATAGGATATTGCAAATAGAATAAAATCACTAACCGAACATGTACATCTCAACTATACCCTCAAAATCGGTCAGAAGTGGCACCATGTGGTTATGTCGGCGCTTGGTGCTCTGCCTACCCCGTGGGGGATAAAGGCGTGATTATATGATTATATGTATAAAATTAAGATGTTTAGGCGTGAGTTTGTTTACTCGTTTGTTATTACACCCACGGTGCAAGATCCTCTTGTGGGCTCGACATGAGTGCTAATTAAATATGTTTGCTAAATGTTTTTAGCTTTTTATCTTGACTGCCTAAGATTATACTGGTATAAATTCGAATACTGAGTATGGTGTTACATAAACGGTTGTATTACCGAAGTGGGATAGCCAGGCTGCAGGACCAATGTCCTGGAACATAAAGGAATTTCTAGAGCCACACTTAGCGTAAGAGGGACAGATGTAAATTATCATCGTAGGTGTTGCCTGAGAGAATGCCCGAATACGTTAAGTTACGACATGCACGGAAAAATATGCATCTGATGTATTCTATGTGAAACCCCACTTCAAGAAGTGATATATTTTATGCAGAATAAATTAATGTTTTTCTTGTCAATACATTCCATTTAGTGCGGTAGACGTTGAAGCAGGACTTTTGCCGATAGACGATAAGAATTTTCTTTATCTGCTTAGTGTAGGGTTGCCAACCGTCCTGTTTTCCCAGGACATGTCCTGCTTTTTGGGGTGTCCTGGGCTGTACTGGATAGTTTTTAAGCATTGTCCTGGTTTTTAAAGTCCTAATTCGCTATCGGCACATTTTCTAAGGGTGCCGACATCGGGCAAATAAGCGTTAGCGTTGTTTTGAAATTCGCACGCCACTAACTCCCTCCAATCGTATTGTCACTGGGCTCGCACATGTATAGTCCTAGGTTTTAATCGAAATGCCAGGACATTATTTCTTTCCCTTAACTACAAAAAGGAAGTCGACATTTCTGTGCTTAACATCCGGGTATAAATGCATTTGACATGTGCAAACAAACTCTAGTAATATAACTATAATAGAAAGAAAGAAAGAAAGAAAGAAAGAAAGAAAACGTTTATTTTTCGCCACACACACACATAAAAAATTACAATCTAAAATATATAAAGTGGGTATAATACCGTAAACACTGCATCAAAACATTATACACATATATACATATACATACACATATTATAAGTATATTAAAAATAACATAAAAATACCAAAAGTCATCAAAAGTAGACAATATAAAAGTGCGACGAAAAATTGGTCGCCACTCAGCATAATGTTATAGCATGAGATGCTATAACGCTGGTCTTCCGTGTCGCCAGTTAACTTGCCTAATGGACAAGTCGTAAATAATATAAAACTAAAGACAATATACTACAACAATACAAATAGAAACACAACACAATAGATACCATAGACACCACATAAACCTATAGGTAAACAAATTCTTTATTCCATCAGTGTCGCTAGAATCTACGTGGCAAAAGATTGATATTACTTTGTAATGCTAAAATGAAGAGTTTCCGTTTGGCACCGCTGGACAAGAAAACCGTGTTGTTCAAATGAACATTTTAACGATCCTGCTCACTTCCATTGCAAGGTAGAGTGCGTTTCATCGTATAGTTCCGATGGATGATGGCGCTAGTTACTATGTGTATGACCACATTTTCTGTTTCACAGCATACAAAGAGTGTTAGTTCCGAAATCAGGCATAGGAACTATTATGTGAAACAGTGCTGCATGTGTTATTTGTGGCCGGGGACAACAGATGCTATCTTCGACAGATAATAAATGCTTTTCATTTGAAATAAAGGCCTCTGCAGCCGGCAATTATAGGCAATATGTCGGTTATTTTCCTGTTTGAAGCAAGTGCAACTCACACCGAATATTCTCTGTGTTGGATCCACTTGAATCAACTACTCAAATCTCATGTAATCTGGTAATACTCGTATTGTGGTATTATACTCGACTAGTACGTATCGTACTTACTTGTGTTATTAAAAATTTGCAAGTATGACTCTAGGCAAAGAGAAAATACGACTATGCTCTATTAGTATAGTCAAATAGGTGATAAAAATACTGTGCCAGCGTACCCTACTCCCTAACCTTATATTTTGCCTAAGGTCCTATACCTAAATCAACATACCTACTTAAATTAAATTACGCCTTTATCCCAATGGGGTAGACAGAGATCACGGATCTTCCTTCATTTGCTACGGTCCTATGACACATCTCTTCGCTTTATCTTCTTCCATTATATTACCTAATTCTGCCCCAGTATAATTTAAAAATAGCAATTTATTTTAGACTGCTAGTATTTGGGCTTCTATTTTGGGAAAACCAGTAGAACAAAAGCCAGTTTGTTGAACTATAAACCGTGTTATCATAATCAATTATTCTGATAATTCAATAGTGGGATAATGAATGTATTTATAGTAACTTAATAATAAACGCAATTGTGATGTGCATTGGTCTCTATAGGTCACTAGTCGAGGCCTATATCCAATAATTAAAATATGTAGCTGCTCATACTCGCACTCATACTATGCCAGCCTATAATATATACATACACACAGAAATGGGGTAGCCAGAACAGGAACAGTGAAATATTTTTTAGTTTATTCGCGAGTATATTGGATGGCAAATAGAAATAACAATTATCTGGTCGCATATAGAGTTCGTTGGAGGAGGCCTATGTTCAGCAGTGGACTTCCTGTGGCTGAAATTAAGATGGTGATGATCTTATTTGGTACAGTTTAGTGGACATTAAATACATTGCGTGAAAAGGGCCTAAACTATGAATTTTATTCAGAACAGCGCTGTTCATACAACATTGTTTTTATGAGGCATCTCTGCATTGCCAATTACTTACCTATGTTGGGTGCGTTGAATAGACTTGTGTAGTACCTAATGTCGTAGTGTGAATGTACACGTTTTCTTATAGGTTGTTGTGTTCTCAAAACTACGGTTGCTCTTTGAGGGAAAATAAATAACAAAATCACTGTACAATAAAATATTTTCATAAAATTACTATGTACATAGAACAATAAATTATTTATTAGTGTTGCGAAACGCATCTACATACCTAATTTCTAAACAAACATTTTTAGACAGACATACACGGTGTTATTACAAATCTGCCTCTAAAGTTAGACACTGTTTAGAAATCACATTTTGTTCTGTCTAATTTAGGAAATGTTTAGATTATTTTGTATTAATAAAGTCTTTGCAGGTAAAATACTTATATAGATTCAACAAACAGCATCCACTATTTCGTTGTCGCTACGCGTTGATATCTTTTACTTGTGAATTCAGTAGACTTCGTAATTACGTAGTATGGCTATAGTATTATAACTAGTGGACGCCAGCGACTCCGTCCGCGTGGACTGCAGAAAAAACAAAATGTCGAAATTATCCTGGATAAAAAACATTTTCCCGGGATAAAAAGTAGCCTATATGGACCATAACCCTTGTCGATGATCATTCCTCTGTACCATGTGGTATAAAAATATCAATAGTTTGAACTAGCAACTAAACTTCGAGTTTCAAAATTTGTGGACAGGTTCTCTCTACATGCATAAAATTTCGCTTACCCTTTCTGTTACACCCTGTATAACCGGCCGACTTTTCTGACCGGCGGCGGCACGTGTAGTGTAACGAAAATAAATCAACTAGATTGAGTTTGCCTTGTTGTTTAGGTAACCGGAATAAGGCTGTCGTTCCACTATGCTACGTTGCTAGGGATTGATATCCTCCAATCAAATTCATTGACATGGTGGACCAATGATTGTGATTGATGAACATCATCATGGATAACAACAGAGCAGTTAAAATCATGTCTGAGTGGACCCCACAACAGAAACTGCCCCGAGGACTACCTAGAAATCGCTAGAAAGATTGCCTCGAAGAAGACCAGGAGGGCAATCGCGCAAATGTTGAACTTTTTTACGCTAAAGAAATTTTTGGGAAACGATATTAATTTTTTTATTGGCTTGGTGATGCGAAATGTTTGGTCTCTGGTGTTTGCGTTGGTTTCTTGATAGGAAGTTTATTTATATTATACCTACAAGTATTTTTGTGCGGAAATTGTGACACGCGTCTGCGTGCATTTCTGCAAAAAAAATGCTACCTGACCGATTTTGGACCTGGGAAGTGTCTAAGATATTATTACCAGACACTTCCCCAGTACCTATGGTTCCATGGAGAAATACCTAAGTTCGTGATGATGAGGAGAATCTATACTATTTAATATTATAAAGCTGAAGAGTTTGTTTGTTTGTTTGTTTGTTTGTTTGAACGCGCTAATCTCCGGAACTACTGGGTCGAATAAAAAAATTCTTTTTGTGTTGGATAGTCCATTTATCGAGTTTATCCAATATATCATCACAGTGCGACCAATAGGGACGAAGAATAAGAGGAAAATGTGGAAAAAACATGGAAGATATATGAGAAATACCACTCCTTTGCGTCGCGCAGTCGGGTAAAAAATATAGGAGACCTTCTTTGTCAACGCAATAGTACCCAAAACAATGATTTTTGGAATTTTTGTCTGTTTGTCGGTTTGTCTGAGCACGCTAATCACAGAAACGGCTGAAACAATTTCGATGCAGTTTTCAGAAATATATTGTGACAGGTCCCACTTAACATATAGGCTACTTTTTATGCGGGGAAAATGTTTTTATCCCGAATAATTTCGACATTTTGTTTTTTCTGTAGTCCACGCGGACTAAGTCGCGGGCGTCCACTAGTGTGTAATATTCGGAAACGTTGACGACAAAAACACTGTTGGAAGTACTATTAACTTATTTGTATATATGTAGGTACATGTAGTTTATTAATTATTTCACTATTCTGTTTGCTATTAAGTATTTAAGAAGGATATGAGAAAAAAATTGATACCATATACAGTGTGTGGCTGACAGCCAGGCAAATACTGAAATGCTGAACAGGTACCATTGTGTTGAGTTATACGACAGTATTACTACTGGCAGGAAATGTATTATTAATTTGATTATCAATAATCTTTGCTCTCCGCGCCAATTGTATCGGGCGATCCTGTGACTAATTAAATGTGCTTATTGGTTATTGTGTAACACAGTGCTGTTGGATCACCGCACCGGTGACTCTCCATTAGGGTTGACCAGTTATTAGAACTTTTTCGAGGGCAAGTTGTTCTTTGAAAATCATCTTTTGGTTAAAATTTTATTTTTAAATCATTATCTAGGGCCTAACTAAAGAAACTAAACATTTTTTTTTTCCTGAAAATATAAAAAAAAATCGGAAAATTTTGAAATTTTCCTGCGAAATTTTCAGTGTTTTCCGTCTCATAATCATGGTATCAATATTTGCCTGGCTGTCACAAACACCATGGATTGTTTGCTATTGAGTTCAGTAATTCCAATTATTCTTTCATTCTCGTAGTAGTTGCTTACTTACTAGTAACGTTAACATTTTATCACTAGAACAGTGCACTAGAATGGTTATGGTTAACCATGTGGTTAACCAAATAAGTAATAGAAATATAGAGCATGGAACGCATAAATATTTTTTTAGACTAACTAATTTAATCCTAAATAATATAATCAGGTAGTTGATACTTACTAAGTTTTAGTATGTCGAGCTTACACCTAACAAAAATTCCTGCCAGTCAGAACGCATCCGATTTTAATTGAATAGACACTTAATTTACAGAAGAGCCGAAGAGTAGTATTTAAGCACAAAATACACACTATAATTATTATTTACTTACGTCAGGTCAGAATATTTTTTGTGACTTCTTCGCTTAGTAGGTCTCTTTGTGGGTACCTAATTCAAGTTAAAAGGAATTTAATCAACATAAAAGTACCTTACATAAACCTACCTAAGCATACCTAAACCTAACCTTAAGCTTCTGCAGTAATAAAAAATACCCTTACCGAATTCATGATCACGCAGTCATCAGCACAAGTTAGAATTCACAGATAACACACCGATCACCGTACAGAGCGAACTGCTCGAAACCGCTCAAACAACACGTGTGCAGCTCGATCAACGTCTGCGACACGTCTGGCTGGCATAACGCACGGTGCTGTGTCCTATGTCCGAAGTATACCACCCATGCCCCATGGCGAGACACACGGAAGACGTATTAATTGATTTATGTAATTTGTCAATTGCTGGTGGTAGCTTACAGTTCAGCGCGGTCCAAGGAATTGGTAAGTAAGTACCTATACCAAACCTAAGTGAGTGACCATCTGATGGCAAATTGACTATTTAATGTGGCAAATTAAAGATAAGCTTCTGGAACCTTAGCTAATAATACACGAGGAAACTCCCTATAAATATGCCAAAGCCAATAGGAGAGCTTGTAATGCGTGTAAAGCTTCAAATAACGTACCTAGGTACTTAATTTTATTATATTGTATTCGCCAAGCAGACTACCCTTATTTGCTATCTGTCCCAATTTGACTAAAGATCCTAGAGAAGAGCAATCTCCTTTTCAATCTGACTAAACTACCGTTGAAATCCCTGGTGTGGTGAATGATATCGAAAAGAAAACTAATGGCCAGTTTAATTTACATCACAGACAGTGGCCTACTTTTGGACAATTTCGACGTTTTTTCTATAATGTATGTGAGCTTTTCGATTTTTTTCTATAATTTCTCGGGCCAGTCTAGCAGGTATTGTATGTAAATTACGCCGCTCGAGTCTCCGGTAGATACTGCACGTGAGATGGACACGATGCGATGACCCCAAACTTTGCCCCCGGGCCCACACAAAACAGTTGAGTAAGCAGTGGTACTTTTCACTAAAATTTTAAGAGAAAACTGAAAGCAAGAGTTATGGCTATGATTCACAGGGTATCATGAATATTAATTCTTATCTAGCCAATTAGAATCTGCGTTTCAGGCTTTGTTTTGAAAGTTTCAGAAGACAATGTTTTAAGATACGAGGCAAGATTTCTCACGAATTTCTATGATACCTATACTATGGTTGGTAGACAATAGGTAAAGTTCTGTCCTAAAAATATGTAGATACTTACGTAATTAGAGTCCACCTGTACCTAGAATTGTAATCATGTCCAATGTAATTTAATGATTCAAGGTAAGATTATGGATTTGTATCTCTTATGAACATTCAGTAAATAGGGATAGGGCAAGCTTATGTATTTAGGTATATTGACCTTCTTACATCTTCCCTTTGTCTACTACTAGTGATGCAACGAATACGACTATTTGTATTCGCCGAATATCAACCTTTTACCGAATATCGTGATAACATTCGTAAATCTACCTTTCAACTTTAAACTTGGCTAAAAATGGAACGTCGTCGTACCCATTGAAATTGCAATCGACTCTCAAGCAACAGCAAGACTTTATAAATTTTCAACATTCACTATGGGTGCGCCCACCACCGGGCCCTACACCCTCCACTGACCCTCGGATCTGATAACTCATAATTGCGAAAACAGTACATACTGAATGTTTGAACTTCCGAATTGTAACGCCTAATACAATTTCATTTATAAATTTTCAACAAGCAATTAGGCGAATTATTGTCAACAATTAAAATATTGAATAACCTAACGTTACCTAAAATGTTATCCAACCAAATAGCTGTTATATCAGGAGACTAAAAAAGGGGTGCATTATTGCACAATTAATATATTTTCTTCGCTTTCTATTTGCGTCGTAATAAGAATGTGTCTAATTCGTCGTTAGTAAATCCGACGTTTCTCTGCTATAGTTCTTTATTAGGCACTGCGTGTGGTTTGCATACAAAATGTGATACTTGCTGGAATAGTTTCGCCACATGTAGATTAGCAATGGGGTAGCCAGAAGTTCTGGCCCAGAACTGCAGGATCATAAAGGAGATACCACAGTCACAACAGAAGGTAATGTAGATAATTCTAGTGAAGCCTTAAGCCCCATATATTACTGTAAATACCTACTTACCTATAAAGTAGGTATTCCTAATTAAGTTAATTATAATGGACTAGCAGACGCCCACTACTCGTCCACGTTTAAACAATTCCCGTTATTTCCTGTTCCCGTGTGAATTTTAGCAATTAAAGTAGCCTATATTACTCCTTATTGTATTCTGCCCTTATTTCATTATTTATGTGGTCGGCGCAATATGGTTTACGTGAAAATACTTTATTTCGTATGATTTTATTTCTTTGGGATTTTGAAAAGTTTAGTTTAGTTCTCGATCGCATACCCAACGTAGAGATACGACGTCGAACCAAGGTCGTGGACGTGGGTAAGCGTATCGCGAGGCTGAAGTGGAGGTGAGCGGGACATTTGGCCAGAAGGCATGATGGTCGATGGACCAAGGCGGTCACGAAATGGTGGCCAAGGGACGATTTAAGACCGAGGGGCAGACCACCCGCCGGATGGTCAGATGATATCCGAAGGATTGCTGGACAGCAGTGGATAAGGTTGGCCCAGAACAGAGGACAGTGGCATAGGGAAGAGGAGGCCTTTGCCTCAGTGTGGGTGTAAGAGGCCGTATAGATAGATAGAGGGCTGCAATCCGTCCGGGTTTCCCCGGATTTATCCTAGTTTGTAGGGCGTCCGGGGATGAAAATCGAATGGAATGTTTTGCAATAAATTACGCCATTTCATAGTAAAAATATTATCGCCGCATCAATGATACGGTAACAACAACGGTACTAACATGTGTAAGCAAAAATATAGATTCTCGTGTGAGATTAATAAAATACTAAAATATAGGCACTTATAGTAACAAAATGGTAAACAATTCTCGTTCGCTTGGTTGGCGTCAACATTTCCATAATGCTTTAGCGATCGTCACAATTTCTTGGTACTTAGAGCCTGCATTTCCAGAGGTAATTGGCAACTTACTCGTATGTGCCAAAAACCATACAAATTTCACGCTCGCTTCGCTTGCGCTACAGCTTCCCCTAAAGTGCGTCAAGCAAGAATATTACTTCTCGTTAGTACCTATATACTTTTTAAGAAGTAGGTAGGTAATCTAAGCTTTTAGAGTAAAAAGTGGTACACATTTCTCGTTCGCTTCGCCCGCATCACCATTCCATTATACATTAGCGATCGTCACAAATTCTCCAGACAGCCTTCGTTTTCTAGAAGTAAAAAGTGCTTAGTACAATAGGGTAGTTGAAAGTTTTTGTATTTATATTTATATCGAAAGATCATAAAATAAAAGAAACATTTGCGAAAGAAAACTTCGCTAGCGTGAAAACTTTCCGGGATATAACGATTTCAAAATCAATATTTTAGACTTGCCAAAAAACGCTCCATACAAACGGCTACCACGACGTGACGTCACTCTATCAGTAACTTGTATGCGCGTAAAAGATTTTTTATTCTACTGCTATATTAAATATTGCGTTTATAAATATGGTCACAGACAAAAGTTGCTGTAAATGATGTAAGTGGACATGTGATGTTGTAATTTTTAATTAAATTCACATTTGAAAAATGGACTTGTCAACTTAACTTTGAAGGCTTATTACTACATCATTTGGACACATAATCAAATTTAAATTTTACAGATTACCATACCTGGTTTTGATAATTTATTCTGATAAGCATAAAATGTTATTAAGATTCAAACATAGGAAACTACCCCAATGATGCGGTAAATATAATATACTATGTATATACTATACAGAATGATTTTTGGTCGTCAACGTTCCCGAAAACTACGGAATCTCCTCATCATCACGATCATTTTTATCCATGGAAGCATACCTGGGAAGTGTCTGGTTTCCAAAATATTAGGGTCCAAAGTTGAGTAAATAGACTGTCATGCATAAATGCACATAGACGCGCGTAGCAAGATTTTTTTACGAGAAATAATTAATATCTATCTATAAAAAAAACTAGCATACCTAAACACTAGACACTATAAATTTCGCCAGATCAAGTAATAAATTTCGCCAGATCAAGTAATTATTTTTTTTTTCAAATTAATTTTTTTTTCCCAGCATTTTTTTTGGCATAAACTTACTTTATTTGATGTATCAAGTACGTACCGTTCGTTAATGGTGGCCACAAAACAACACCCTCTATAGCCAATATGTTTTTAAATAGATATAATAAAGAAAAATAAATTGTAGGTACTTTATTTTGATACTACGTACTTTTTTTCTTACCTATAATAGCCAAATTCAAAAAGAAAAGGTGGCAACCCTAGTCTTAACCATTGGGCTACCACTGCTCTGACTGTTGAATGAATCTTATTTTAATTTATAAACCTAACTACCAACATGAATACATAACTACCTTAAATATAATTACCTACTAGTAATGTAAGGTAGTATATAACATACAATAAAAGTCTTTTCAATGATAAAGATCCAACAGTTTGTATTCAAATGATAGGGTAAGAAACCCGCCCCAAATAAGAGTTATTAATAATCTTTATTAGAACAACCAGTGTGAACTGGTTTAGCAATTGCAATTGAATACCATGATGTGTATGTTAGTATGATTGCTGACAATAATGATGTGCTTAGGAGGCCACTTGAACCAACAGAGCTACTAAAATAGGTGTGATTTATTAAGGTTTATAAAATAAATTCCGTGAAACTGAAGCTTCAAAAATTTAGCTAAACTATTAAATTAAATTCATCAAACATTATGTTCTTTGTTTTATTGCAATATGTTCCATAAATACATCCAAAGGATCTTCACCATCATCATTGCCAGGCTGTTTCTTTCCATATTCATCAACTAGCTTCATGTGTTCTTCTAGGGTTTCAGCATCATTGTCTTCAGAATCAAAATACTTGTCCTCAGCATCCCTTGACATCTGCTGCAGGTCATCATACTGCTCATCATTGTCTATGCTGTGGTAATCCACTTCTAAATCTCTGCCCTCAATAAAACTACTATACATTTCTTGGAGGAACTCCTCTTTAAGTAAATCTCTTTCTGGGGCAGTTATCATGCATTGTTTCCTCTCCTCTGGCTTACTGTGGTCAGGTCTTGTATCAGGCACATCAAATTCCCCCCATTTACTCTTTGCAATATCTTTTTTGGGCTCTGTTTTCTCTTTTATATCTATAGTTTCTAGATCCTCTTCAAGCATCTGTTCGTTTTTGGTTTCTCTCATCTTGTTTCTATCAACTGTCTCCAAAATCATGCTTAAAAATGTCAAATTTTCATTATCAACACCATCTCTTTCTCTTATTTCATCATCGGTTAGAAACTGCCCTACAAGTTGCTCATACAACAAAGGATTACGAGCCATCATTTCTTTTTCACTGAAATAATCAGTTTCGACCTGCATTTTCTGTAAAGCTTTATATCTTCTGTTCCGCGTCCTCTTATGCCGACATTCGTATGAATGATAATCTTTTAATTTAACAATGCTTTCTTTATAAACAGCAGGTTCATCTATGTTAGAAAGAGGTAGTTTGCTGAAGTATTCGATGTGTTGTGGCGCCAAATGTTTGCCGAACTGCAAAAGGAATTCTGTTGGCGACTGTTTGTATAGAGCACATGCCATATTAATTTTATCTGCTGTCTTTACTTCTGCTTGGTTTATATGGCTAGTTTTAAAGGAGATTTTTGCACACCTTACCAAGTAGTCAATTATATCGGTGATAGGATCAAAATTGTCCTTTTCGTCTTCCTTTTTATCAAAAGTGGCCATAATTGTTCGCTCACGAGCAATAACTTTAGATATTTTTGTATTTATCACAGAGAGAAATTACCTAATTTTTTTTTTTTTTTTTTTTTTTAATTTATTACGGGCATTGGTATACAATACCTTCAGCCCAACCAGATACATAACAAAAAAAGTAAAATACTTATAATAAAAACAGAACAAAACAGAACATTATGGATGAGAAATTACCTAACAAAGGAAATTTGTATGTACCTTGATTTATTTACGATTTTTTTTTTATCCCGAAGGAAAGGCAAGGGGAACTAAGCCCATACAGCCTTTACCACCATTGTCTTTAGTAAATGATTTCTGGATTTATTATAAAATTATTAATAAAGAAAATGGAAAAAATTCTTCACCCGAGTGGGAATCGAACCCACGACCACTGCAAACCGTGCCAGCCGCTCTAACAACTAAGCTACCTGGTCGAAGCTAAGTTGAATTTATGATGGATGATATTGATGATGATGAATGGAAACGTCGGGAAAATCCTCAAGAACAAGTGTAAAGTTAGTCAAAATGAAAAATAATTGCAGAAACAACTTAAATGGGCCCATGAAGAGATCGTATTCCGGCTAAAGTTTTACTCAGCTTACCTGCGAATAAAACCATGCACACGCACTAGATTCACATCACAAGTAATCAAAATATAATTTATCTACCAGAAAACATCACTTTACGGACACATGCAAGCCATTTACAGATCGAGGCAAACTTTATGAACATCGAGTGATATAGAAGGGGAAAGTTTGCGCATGTGTACTTACCAGCATGGATAATCGGTTATCAATTTTTATTACTTTTTCAGTAAGTTATTTTTTCTCAAAAAAGATATTTTTATAATTTCCATATTTCACGTTAATTTATAAAAAAATGTGCTGTGTTTTAAAAGCACTAAAGGTAGGTATTATAACTTTGAAAAATGATAATTAGGTAAGTATAAACTTATTTTTTTATTAAAATTTTAGGTAAATACGATATTTCTTATATATGGATCTCAATTAAAAGCAAAGGTACTTGGAATTTAAATTAAAAGTCAACAATCTTTTTTGACATACCATCCAAAATAATAATAAACTTTTACTGCTCGCGAGTGTATTCAGGAGTAAGCGGGGCGTAGGCGCAGCGCGCGGGGAGAAGGTGACGGATCAACCAATCATGCACTTCCCCGCCTCCGCGCCCGCACCTTACCACCAGATAGACATTATAATAAATTTTGTTTCTGCCACAGGTAGTAATCAGAGAACAAAATCTATGGTCCTTACAAACTGTTAGAGCAATTTACCGGCTGCCGTCGCTTAGATTATTTCAGCATATAATCTAAGGGCTGCCTCAAATTTCACTTTTCTCTCCCTCCCCTGACCTCTCACTTCCCCTCTGTTTCCAAATGTTGAGTATGAATTGTCTGAGTTGTCAATGTCCCTCCTCTTTCTTTAGTTTGTTTCTTAGTCTGTGGTTTGTGGTTATGTCTCAGATGAATGATAAACAGGCTTTGACTATGAATCTAATCTATACTCTTTCTACGAAGTAAACAGGTTATGTACTCAGATGAAGGTTTTTTTTTTCTCTTTATTATTTTTTGAAGCTTTTATCGCACAGCGAAAATGTCAGCTTCGTCTTAACCTAGACTTATTCTACCTATCCACCAATACAATATTTACTTATAAAGCACCTATGTAATCAAATTAAGGTCTATTAATCCTATCATTAAAAAATTATATATTTTGGCAGCATCTTCAGATGAAGGTGCAGCCAATACGCTTTGGAAAGAACCCATGTTTGATCCTCCAAGGCCTAACTTTTTAACCAAAGCTAATCTATCAGCTTGATTCTCTGCACATTCCATCAACAAGTGATGAACATCCTCAACTACCCCACATGTGTTACAATTAGGAGAAATAACTTTTTTCATTAGGTATGCAAACTTGTTAGATGGTGGTTCAAACCAAATGTAAAGAAGACGTAGGTACGTCAGTACACTAAGTAGTCTGTGAGAAGACGTCCAAAGTTTATATGGGGTCGCTATATGCGATCTCGACCAAAGGAAGCTGTTTAACAATCTTCATGACAAACTAGCTCTGGGAGAATTGCAGAGATTAAGAAACAATAAAGATTAAATTTTGGTCATTCTAGATTTTCAGCAAAAATATAAATCGGTTTATCCGTTTCATTCCGGCATTCCAGAGATTCATCCGCCACATCCCATTTCCAGCATCAGGTCCTCGTCAATTATAAACATGAAGAGAACCAGTCAAGACAAATTCAACGAGCCCAAACTCGATGGATTTACTAAAAGGTAGACCTGGGTTACGTCTCCTATCTTCGAGCCCTAATAGCAGACCAGCTTAGTGATTCCAGAAGACATTAGTGTTTCAAATGTCAGATCCCATATACCTATGCTTGCAAGCAAACTGAGCGTGTAACATTCCTATCACACCTAACAAACGACCTGATGACCTTGAAGACCTGAACCAATTTCCACCAAACATAGCTAAGAACACTCTCGACTGATATACCTTTCAAACAAAAAAAACCGCATTAAAATCGGATCATCCGTTTGGGAGCTACGATGCCACAACAGACACATACACATTTACACACACACAGAGAGAGAGAGAGAGAGAGAGACACGTCAAACTTAGTTTCATTAGCGTCGGGGGTTAAAAACATTCCCAGGTGTTGAGTTGAATCTTAGATTATATGCTCACAGATGCCCCGTAAATGACGTCACTACAGATAGAACGAATAAGCGATATACAACTTAGGCTAAGACAGAACGGCATAGAACTATGGATCTTTTGTTTCATTCGCGTAACCATTTTTTTAATGGATCAAACCTGTCAAAGGATCCAAAACGTCAAAGCTAGTTGACCATTAAGTACTTTACCTGTCAGTGTGTGTGATTGTTGTGATTGGTTGACTTTATTATTTATTATTTTAAAGTTAAAGGATATTTTCTGTGTTTAGTCCTAGTTTGGATCCTTTGACAGGTTGGATCCACTAATAAAATGATTACGCGAATGAAACAAAAGATCCATAGTTCTATACCGTTCTGTCTTAGCCTAAGTTGTATATCGCCTATTCGTTCTATCTGTGGTAACGTCATTTACGGGGCATCTGGGAGTATATAATCTAAGTCAGGGGTGCGTTTACGTTCACCATCCAGTCTAAAATTTAAACTGACTAAATGTCAAACACCCCGTTCAAGCACTCCGCGAGGCGAAAAATTAAACTGTCAAAATTTTTGCCTGGCTAGGATAAAATTTAACGTGCTTTTTAGGTCGCGAAATTTTATCCTGCTGTCAGATTGACATTAATGACAAATGTCTGTTGTTTTTGCTCGATTCGCGCCTTGATTGAATACTTTTAAATTAAGTTGAAAACTTGAAACACGAGTGAATAATTTATTGTATTGTGTGTGGGTGGATCATGGATAAAATTTTAATGCTAATTGTTGTAGATGAAAGGGGCAGAATGATTTACGACAATGAAGTTAGAGTTTGCTATTTTAACTGTGTAATTATTTCCAAATCACGAAGATTTCAACAAAAATAATAAAAACTTTTCAAGTGTTGAGTTGAATAGATATTGTTTGACAAGCTGTCAATTGAATTTGTCAGCTGACATTGACATAAGCACTATGACTCCGTTCAGCGATCCCTCGCTAGATAATTTTTAATTGGCTAAGATTTCGCCGGCTTACATAAACGCACCCCTGTAGTGTAAATATGTAATCTAAGAGTTGAATAGATATTGTTTGACAGGCTGTCAATTGAATTTGTCAGCTGACATTGACATAAGCACTATGACTTCGTTCAGCGATCCCCCGCTAGATAATTTTAAACCGGCTAAGATTCGCCGGCTTACAACACGCACCCAAAGAATATACTTACTCTGCACGCACCCCTTATGTGTTAGCATCTCTACTCTACTTAGTCTGTGCTTGATATTATTATACTCTTTGGGAGGGGCGTCGGCGGGAAAAGCTGGAAGGGTGCAGGTGTAATTTTCTTGTGAAAATCAAAATTTATTTGTAGATGGCTTGCATGTGTCCGTAAAGTGATGTTTTCTGGTAGATAAGTTATATTTTGATTACTTGTGATGTGAATCTAGTGCGTGTGCATGGTTTTATACGCAGGTAAGCCGAGTAAAACTTTAGCCGGATTACGATCTCTTCATGGGCGCATGTAAGTTGTTTCTGCAATAATTTTTCATTTTTACTAACTTTACACTTGTTCTTGAGGATTTTCCCGACGTTTCCATTGATCATCATTGTCATTCATCATAAATTCAGAATACATTTTACTAAACAATGATTAGGCTGTATGGGCTTAGTTCCCCTTGCCTTTCCTTCGGGATAAACTAAAAAAAAAAAAAATACTCTTTGGGAGGATTCGGCGGGAAAAGCTGTAAGGATGCAGGTGTAATTTTCTTGTGAAAATCAAACTTTATTTGTAAATGGCTTGCATGTGTCCGTAAAGTGATGTTTTCCGGTAGATAAGTTATATTTTGATTACTCGTGATGTGAATCTAGTGCGTGTGCATGGTTTTATACGCAGGTAAGCTGAGTAAAACTTTAGCCGGAATACGATCTCTTCATGGGCCCATGTAAGTTGTTTCTGCAATTATTTTTCATTTTGACTAACTTTACACTTGTTCTTGAGGATTTTCCCGACGTTTTCAATCATCATCATTATTATCATCCATCATAAATTCAGAAATCATTTACTAAAGACAATGGCTGTATGGGCTTAGTTCCCCTTGCCTTTCCTTCGGGATAAACTAAACAAACAAATTGTTTGTACCCAAAGTTTGTACCTACCTACCTGATTATTTAGTTCAAAGAATATACTACTCTCTAACGTGATTTAGTTAGACTTATAAAATTATCCACAGCAATTCGAGTAAAAATTATGGTGTGAATAAAGTTATTCAGATTTATCCGTGTTTCAACTTTTGATGTGCTAACAACTGTTTTAACCATTCTTTGTGAATATGAATAAAATCTTTGGTATACCATGGAATTGGGAAGATATGTGCGGACCGTCTGGTTTCCATCCTTGGAACGAGACTAGCAAAGACTTCGGAGAATGTTTTCAAGAACTTTGTTTTCAAATACCGGTCTTTGCCGTGCTAGCCGTTGTATCTGGTTACTATGTCGGCTACAAGAGGGACTGGGTTATTCGGGCGAAAGGGCAAGAACGGGCTATAGTCCTACGTAGCTTTGTTGTGCTGGCATTAGTGCTAATACCGATAATAGAGTTGTATATTTACATAACTAAATCCTATGTATTGTATCCAATTGATTACTTTGTATCTGGGGTGTCAAGTTTTTCCTGGCTGGTGCATTTTGGCTATGTGCTGTCACTGAAGCACAGATTGGGGCCGAGTGCCCGAGGGCCAATGGTGCAGATAGTTCTGTGGAGTGTAATAGTTGTGCTGAATGTGGTCACTCTTAGGAGCAATGTTATTAATGGGAAGGACGAGGCTGCAAACATTGCAAGTCTGTGCTGCCATGCTGTGTACTTCCTTACTCTTATACCTACCAGTGATTCGCAGCCAACTTTTTACTCTCAATGCCTGGTGGGATCTCAGCATGGACATGTAAGTTGATTATTTAGTATTGCTTCTATTGTTATTGCATATTTTGTTTGGATATATTTTATGAATCAAGTAATCTCCTTTACCTAAGAACCTCTGCATAACTTGTGTGTGCTATATTAAAGTGGTAAAAAAAGTTTGTCAGATTAAGTAATTTTCTGTTAGGTACAAGGACTTATTACATAACATTAACATGTAATAATGCTGTCCTATAGCTAAAGAGTACCTTAATTGTTATTTTAGTATTCAGAAAATTCTTATTTCAGAGTGAATATACACCACTATTGCCACATATGGATGAAGACATCCTAGGAACTGCTATGCAAGGCAGTGGGTTCATTTCAAAACTACTTTTCTTATGGATAAATCCACTATTGCAAAAAGGTTGGTTTTTTAGTGTTCTAGTGCAGTGTTTCTTAACAAGTATCTGTATGGGGGTCTGCTATCTTATCTGAACTGAAAAATGTTAAAAGCAATGATCTATAGTAAAAACCATAATTCGAGAGACTAGTTTGACAGTTCATTTTGCACAAGTGTTGCCATGGTCGGGCTAATGGTGTACATATTGATATTTTAAAAATACAGATTTGGTAACCTTTTATATTTTACGTATTTATTTTTTAATACAAGATAAATAAATTGGTAATTAATTTACATTACAATGTATAATATTACAATACAAGAACAATGGTTGTTTGTAATTCTGGCATTCGTAACATTATTTCCTTTTCATTTTGAACTATGAAAGTGTCTGAAGGATTTCATGTTGCTGATAGTACACTTTTTTCAGGAAGTTTACTTGACTCTGCTAGAGTAACAATACTAAAGAACAAATGTTACAACTCTGCCGAAAAATGTATGTAAAATATTTATTAGCTTCACTTTTACGAAATGTTTTTGCTATCCGGTACAGCAGTATTTGGGTTCCAGCATAGGCACTTATTCTTTCTTTATTGGAGTTAAAATTAACTATAATATGAATTTTTTTCAATTCAAACCGTTTATACAGTCAAGTTTTAATTGTTTATAAGTACATCAACAATTATCGACATTAACTGTAATATCACTATTTAAGTTTTTCTAATTCTGGTAACCCTTTATCTGTCACTTAGTTGCCAAATTAGTCTCTCAAATTATGGTTTTTAGTATAGTGTATATGTAACTTTATTACATCAGACTATGAGAGTAATGGAATAGAGAATGCATCTGTGTTTGCGCACACACTTATGCACTATAATATCTCCTGCGTACCTGGCCAATCTCCGTAGTGATTGGTCGCCTTTGCCGAATTACGGTCGGAGATTATTTATACATTTTATTTAAACTGTAGGACTTTATTATTGTACCATACACATACATAACAGAGTAAACATCTATTGTAAACCTAAATAAATTTTTCATTTGTTGCTTTCAGGCTGGGAAAACAAATTGCATGATCCCGAGGAACTATTTGACATACCAGTCAAGTACCGTTGTTCATATGTTGGAGCCCGGATGGATAGGGCTTTGATCGGAAATATAGATCATTTCCAACAGTTCCGGGATGTACCTCATGAGCCTTTTATCTCATCTGGTAAGTTATTTATATACTTGCATTACCTTTGGAGTAAGGATAATATTTGGTATAGGTGGAATACTAGTCAATTTATACACACATAAAAATAGTCAGGCATACCCATATCATACCTAGGGAGACTGGGCAGAAGTGTACCTACTAGTTAAGTACAAACCTACTTTTTATCAGCTATGTGATTGGGTAAGTCTACAGCCGCTGTATGTTTACTAAGTTGGCTTGCAAAATATTAAGATCTGGGATTAGATGTCCACTTCCTCACATATTCCAAATATTAATATTGTATCATTTTCAAAATAGTTCCAGTCCTGTCTTAAGCAAATAAGCATTTTGGAATTATTTCTTGATTGTATGACTATGACTAATAGGTTTATCTAATTGTTTATGTTACATACTTATAGTCACGTAACATGATATAATGTTGATATCAACCTAAATCTAATATCCTTATCATACTGTGACCTATTGTAATATCTAATATTGATGTAAATCATGTACAGCTTATATATTTATGATAGCATATATTTTGTTTGATTTTTTAATGGATAGCATGCCAATGTTGACAGCTATGTTGCGTAAATGACGTCATGATCTTTTCTGTGTACAAAATGAATGTTGGTATTTAGCTTCTAACTTCTTATTTATACTTATTATCTATTCCCAAAAGAGTTAGCATCTGGAAGGCAGTTGACGTGCTTTTATTATTTTCGAAGGAAACCATATTGCGCCGACCCCAAAATAACGGTATGAGCAAAGGCGCCGCCATGGTCTAAGTCTTTGACTTGACTGGCTTGATCGTTCTTTATCATACGTCGAAATTAGAATGAATACATCCATTCCACTTCTAATATTCCGTAGGTACGCTTTCTTTATAACCACTTTCGCTATCAACTTCAACAACTATTAACTTCCGCTCCGAAGGAGATGCAGCTGATGTATTCTAAGCATCAGCATAGGACTTTTATATATAGATGTATGTTATCAATGGTAACATATTTACAGGCTATGGAGCCATAGGTGAGCCAGTACCTCAAGCGTCAACCCCCGTGGTGCCGACGTCACGCATCCGTCTTCGCCAAGTCAAACGCCAGAACGTCACCCTACTACGCGCGTTACACAAATGTTTCGCCGTCCAGTTCTACAGCATAGGAATACTGAAGCTCGTCTCTGATATGACGGCATTCGCTGGACCGTTACTGCTTAATAAGTTGGTTGCTTTTGTCGAAGATCCTACTATGGATATGCATTATGGGTGAGTAGATTTAAAGTTGTGTGTTTGTTTTCGGATAGTAGTAGTAGTAGACCTAGTTTTATGATCTATTTGTTTGATATATTGAGGGCCAATTTTTCTAACGATCAATGTGGCAAGCACGAACCTCTCGATAATCCGCTATAGGTTTTGCTCGCGAGTCGATAGCGTTACGCATTGCATAATATATAGGATCTGTCAATTACTTTCTTTACTATGGCACAATTCTTTCAAACTAAATATTATGTTATTAAGAGAAACTATTGATTATTTGGATAAAGATAGATTAATAGCCACCTCAGCCTATTGCAGTCCACTGCTGGACGTAGGCCTCCCCTAGAGCACGCCACACGAATCGATCTCTCGTTTTCGCCATCCAGTCACTGCCAGCCGCCCTCTTTAAGTCATCGGTCCATCTGTCCGGAGGGCGTCCAAAGCTACGCTTTCCGAGGAGCTGTCTCCATTCGAGAACCCGCTTACTCCACCGTCCATGGGTTCTACCACAGATGTGACCAGAATAGTCATCCCAGGCCATTTTTATTTTATTAATATTATGACTGTTATCATGACATTTATACAGAATTAACCCTTAAATGCATCTTGTTGCCAAATGTATACATACGTATATGTTTCACGCTATTTTGTTGAAGTTGTGTGGCATGTGTTTCCGAACGCACTTATACGACCATAGATAATAGATTTATTGAATGTCTAAAAAGAAATTTTGCAAGTTTCGGCGGCAAATCTATTTTTTTTTGACATTTCTATTTGGCGGTCGACTAAGTTTATAGAGTTATAAGAAGTGTCTCCGTAATTTTGTATTCATTGATATACGAGTGCTATTTCTTATATAAAAAATATATATTCTCAACTCTTATTAGGTAAGTTATTGATTTATTATATTTTACTTATAAATTTTATTTGATCTGTATAAAAAAAATATATAAAACTGTATGTTGCCAAATGTCTACATTATGCGTTTGTTGCATATTATGTGCATACTTATTACTTTCTTTGATTTGGGCTTTTAGCTAATTTTTTTCTCTTTTTAGGATGTCTAAACGGTTGACAGAGCAAGATATTGAAAATATTTTATCAGGTCTCGAAAATGGAGACATTTCTGAAGATGAAGAGTCTATAGGAGACGAAAATGACCTAGATTATTACTCGAATGTACAAGATCTCATACAGGATTTAGAAGAGGCAGAAGAAGATCAGTACAATGCAAATCCTGATTTACCTACTGAAGAAGACCATCTACCGGATGAGTTTTCAGTTCCAGGGCCTTCACTTAGTCACCCACTGTCAAGTATCATTGGCGCAGCGGCCTGGAGGCAACGAAGTAGGCAACTTATATGGAAAAAAGGCAATTTGGAATTTAGTGAAGACCGTATCAGATTTACAGGTAATACAGACCTTTCCCCAGAAATTGCCCAACTAGAAACACCATTTCAGTATTTTACGCTATTTTTTAACGATGATATATTAGTAAAAATCGTGAATGAGACCAACTTGTATATCACGCAAAAAGGCATCTCCAACTGCCCTCCTGTAAATGTAACGGAAATTCGTCAGTTTCTTGGCATTATTATATTTATGTCAGTATATCACTTCCCAAATGTAAGATCATATTGGGGTAAGTATGGCTTCAAATATATAATGGAAACGATGACGCTAAATAGATTTGAAAAACTACGATCCGTCATTCACTTCAATGACAACTCATTGCACAAGCCCGTTGGTCACCCAAATCACGACCGTCTGCATAAAATAAGACCTGTAGAGGCACATTTGAATAAGTTATTTTTGAGTGTGGCACCATTTGAACAGAGACTGTCCCTAGATGAACAGATGTGCTCTACGAAAGTAGCGCATTTCATGAAGCAGTACCTCCCCAACAAGCCCCATAAGTGGGGTTTCAAGCTATATGTTCTGTGTTCATTGTCTGGCTACGCTCACAACTTTGAAATTTATTCTGGAAAACAGGACATTCAAAACTTTGGTGATGAACCTGATCTTGGTGTAGTAGGCAACACAGTCATCAGATTGTGCCGTTCAGTTCCACGAAGAATGAACCACATAATTTATTTTGATAATTTTTATTCGTCAATTCCTTTGTTATATTACTTGCATACTCAAGGTATATATGCATTGGGCACAATTCAGAGGAACCGCCTCGGTAAAACCTGTAAGTTGCCGGTAGTAAAAGAGTTCATGAAGGACTCTGTTCCAAGGGGATCATATGAGGAACTCGTAGCAGACTATGAAGGCGTGGATATCTCGGTAACTTGTTGGAAGGATAATAAGCCTGTTACGTTGGTATCTACTTATGTTGGTTCCCAACCAGCTGAAACTGTCAGCAGATTTGATAAGAAACAAAAGAAAAAAGTCTCTGTTGCCTGTCCAAAAATCGTAAAAGATTACAATGCCCACATGGGTGGAGTAGATTTGATGGACAGTTTTTTGGGCCGCTACAAAATTCGAATCAAAAGTCGAAAATGGTACATTCGATTATTTTATCACATGATAGATATGGCGATAATAAATTCATGGGTACTTTATAAAAAACACCACCCAAACATGACACTAGGTGATTATAGATCAGATCTTGCGGATACATTGTGCAATTATAAAAAAAATACTGAACCCAAAAGAGGAAGGCCTTCAAGCAGCAATATACACCGGGAGATAGAAGCAAAAAGACATCGGGGTCCAATGAAACCCGTTCCTCCAACAGACGTGCGGACTGATGGCTTAGGCCACAATGAAAAAAGATGCACTTCTAAAAATAGATGCAAACTTCCCGGTTGTAAAGGATTTTCGCGGACTGAGTGTACTAAATGTAAGGTGGCATTGTGCCACACTAAAAATCGAAACTGTTTTGCTGTATTTCACTCAAAATAGTCTGTATATTATTTATTTTTAGATTGAGTTGATTTATAGGCTCCTACAAATATGTAAGCATAAATTTAGTACTTCACGCATAGTGTTGCCAATTGTCTACATACACATTTTTTCATAATAAATACCTATTTTTTTATACCAAATTTTTTTCATTATTTTTTATGTTATATGTACCTAAATTCCTACCATAAAACATTTTTTCCAGGCCGCAATAAGAAACTATGCATTTAAGGGTTAAATCACGTTAGGTATATTACTCACCCATGAGATTACGGTATTGTCTGACCGAGCACGGGGATTTTCTCCTAAGTTTATTACCAGTAGGTACTTTCCCCTGACCACAGATAGCGGTGGTTAGATGAATGTAAACATTGTCATGAGTCAACTTACGGGAATAACTAGATTTATCACTTATGGGACGATATAATTTTTTATAACCTATAACTTTTATGTTTAAAATATAACTCTTGGCTGTAATATCTACCTATACTACATAGATGTGAAAGTTTAGGTCTATACAGGGTGTAACAAAAAGGGTATGTTAAGCGAAAAGCTACGTAAATAGCCCACTGTAGAGGACCTATCCACAAAATATGAGACTCGAAATCACATGTTTATTTTTCCCAATAGTATGGAGAATTTTTTAATATCTCAGGAATTTTCATACAATCTTGAAAAATAAACATGTGATTTCGAGTCTCAAATTTCGTGGATAGGTTCTCTACAGTGGGCTATTTACGTAGCTTTTCGCTTAACATACCCTTTTTGTTACACTCTGTATATATTTTTTAATATCTATTAGTCTATAATTGCCGAAGGCCACCCGTGAGATGGACGGACGACCTGGCCAAGGTCGCGGGTGTCGGTTGGATGCAGGCTGCTTCCGACCGGTCGGTATGGATGTTGTTGGGGGAGGCCTATGTCCAGCAGTGGACTTCCCAGGGCTGAAATGATGAGTCTATTCACGCAGCAGCGGCTAACAGCCGATTTTCAGATAGCCTATCTGAAGGATTAAGTTAATGCTGTCTTTCTCTAAAACGTGAAAAGTTTTTTATTTGTATGGACAAATATGTCTAGTGTGGGCATATCAAGCACCTTATTATTATCTCAAGTTGACCTGTATATTTTCAGCTACATGTACGCAGGCGGGCTTTTCGCGGCGACGATCGTGTCGGCGGTATTTAACGTCCACTTTACATGGCTGATGTCCCTCATAGGACTCAAGATGCGAGGTGCCCTAGTGTCCACAATATTACAAAAGACGTTAAGCGTTACCTCAACACAGTTGACTACGTCGTTTTCGGTCGGTGAAGTGACTAACTTCATGTCAACTGATACGGATAGGATTGTCAACTCTTGTCCGAGTTTTCACGCTTTATGGAGTATACCTTTGCAGGTATGTATTATTAAAACATATAATAAGGAACTAGCTAAAGTAGATTTGGTTAGGTAAAGTTAGGAGAAGGTAAAATCGAAATCGACAATTGTTAAAGGCGTATTTATAGTTTGTAAAAATATACATAAATGAAATTGTATTAGGCGTTACAATTCGGAAGTTCAAACATTCACTATGGGTGGGTATTTCATTTCGGAAATAGTGCGATGTATTGTCTTGCATGCTAGGTGCTCGGATCTGGTTTCTCGTGGCGATTGTAGTTAGTGCAAGTGCTTGTTTTCGCAGTTATGAGTTATCAGATCCGAGGGTCAGTGGAGGGTGTAGGGCCTGGTGGTGGGAGCACCCACAGTGAAAATATACATAGTTCAATCAATACTGCGAGAACCTTGTATAATAATTAATAAATTAAGTGAGTTCTAGGATATGATTTGATTGGCCTTTGTTTCTGTCTGTGTTCTGTGTCATATAAATGCGCTACAGATTTATTAAACTTATATTATATTTTTCAGTTGTTCATTACGCTATTCCTCCTATACCAACAAGTGGGCATATCGTTCTTAGCCGGCGTAGCTTTCTCAATAGTCCTGATACCTATAAACAAGGTGATTGCCAACAAAATTGGGCATCTAAGTACGGACATGATGAAGTTTAAAGACGAAAGAGTGAGTCTAATGAGCGATCTGTTGAAAGGTATTAGGACGGTGAAGATACATGTTTGGGAGGATTACTTTATTAATAGAGTTACAGGTAAGAGTTGTTCTGTTTTATTATGTTACTACTAAACCTTTAGGCTGATTAAGTTACTTGCAAAAGCAAAGACAAAGCAATGCGATCGCGAAAGTGAGTAGGTATGTGACGTATGTGTGGCGTTCTCTCACGCCTTCCACTCGAGCTACCTACAAAGTTTCATGAAAATCTGTTGGGTAGTTTTTAACGTGAAGGAGTAACAAACATACCTTCTCACAATATATCACGCCCATTATCCCCCAAAGAGGTTGGACAGAAGTGTGCAAATTACACACCCACTTTTCACCAGTATAATAATATATTAGTAAGATAATAAACCAGTTTTCAACATCAATCACCTATTTCAAACCTACATACTCACAAACTTTATAAAAGTGCAATAATTAACCAGTCTTCAACACTATTCACCCATGTGTAGAGAGCAGATCGCAGGAGCTGCGTTACCTGCGCGGGCGCAAGTATTTAGACGCGGTGTGCGTGGTGCTGTGGGCCACCACGCCTGTGCTGGTGGCAGCCCTGACACTCGGCACACACGCGCTGCGCCGCCAGGACCTGTCTGCGTCTACTGTAAGTTTATACAGGGTGTAACAAAAAGGGTATGTTAAGCGAAAAGCTACGTAAATAGACCACTATAGAGAACCTATCCACAAAATTTGAGACTCGAAATCACATGTTTATTTTTCCCGATAGTATGGATATTTTTAAATATCTCAAAAATTTTCATACAATCTTGAAAAATAAACTTGTGATTTCGAGTCTCAAATTTTGTGGATAGGTTCTCTATAGTGGTCTATTTACGTAGCTTTTCGCTTAACTCTTTCCGTCACGCTTTTAGATTAAGAATATTTTTAACATATGTATGTAAGTTTTAGCATTATTAACAATAAAAAAATCATATAAAGTAGGAAAAAAAATTATTTATTAAGGTTTTCGAAAAATGAGGTGGTTAGTGCCACTAACCACCATGACTATTGATACAAACTATTAATGATAATTTACGCATTTCGATGTGAATACACTGCAAAAAACTTAAGAGTAGTAGTATTTTCATGTAAATATATATAAATCAGATAAATGAGAATAAAGTTAATAAAAAACATTGAAGATAAAAGCTAAGTTACTTACCTGTTATTTTTTTTTATAAAACACGCAATTAAAATTACGTAAGTGCAATATTCAATTCAACAAAATTGAGTTGTCATTCTTTCATTTGGCGGTATATTCGGTCGTATCTTGTCAAGCATGAATCGAACTTTCATGATAGTTCAACCGATTATAAGTAGATGGCATAGATTTTAATTAAAAAATTCAGAAATAGGTGGTTAGTGACACTAACCACCAAGACTGAAAGAGTTAACATACCCTTTTTGTTACACCCTGTATATCTACCTATTTGTCTAGAAAATGTATAGTGTATATCGTCGTCAGCCTATTGCAGTCCACTGCTGGACGTAGGCCTTCCCCAAACAAAGCACGCCACAAGGCTAGATCTGCCGTTTTTGCCATCCAGTAACTGCCAGCCGCCATTTTCAAGTCATCGGTCCATCTGGTCTTATATATAGATAGATAGATAGATGTATTTGTCTACCTATTTCATTCTTTGACTGAGCAGTGTATGCGATCTTTATGGGGTTTTAGTGTGAGTTACGTTTGGTTGACAAAAATCACACTGCAGTGATCAACCCGTCTGCTCAGTGTGGTGACTATGGGCACAGACCCCCTGTGACGTGCCCTTGGGGAGGCTCACGTCCAGCAATGGACTGCAATAGGCTGCTATGTATGTGTATGCACATGTCCGGTTAACATCAGTAAGCCACAAAAAATTATGTACAATAATAAATTAACATAACCAATGTACAAAGTCAGTCGAAAGAGCAACGTCATATTTTTAAATTTCAGGTATTTACAACAGTAGCATTAATTAATATGCTGATAGCGCCTCTAAACGCCTTCCCCTGGGTATTGAATGGACTGACTGAAGCCTGGGTTTCTATCAAACGGATACAGAAGTTGTTGGATGTAAGTAATCCGTTCCCGTGGCAATTTTGGTAAATGCTGTGTTAGGGTAACACTAAACTCCTCACTAAACCCCCCCCTCTTTAAGTCCATAGGGAATTTCGAAAATTCCATTTTTATCGCATGATACGTCCTACATAGAATAAAAACCGTCCAAGTTTCAGATCTCCAACGGCATAAAGGAATAAGATCTTCTATGCCAGTGGTTTTATTCGTCAGTCATTCAGGACAAAGCATTTTATATCTTACCTCCCTTTATCTCATTTCATAGTAGACATCCACAACTAAACATGTAACAACATTTTTAGCTTCCAGATATGGACAGTGAAAGCTACTACGGCAGGGTCAACAAAAACCACGACGAAGACAAAGTCATAATATTTAAGAACGCAACATTTTCATGGGTCAAGCCATTACCTAGAAGGAAATCGGTGCCTAAAGTAAAGAAATCAAAAGGCAAATCAAAAAGGAGGTTGTCCCAAATGAATATACAGAGACGTGACTCTGCTTCTTCTGATGAAACTATGCCCACCGAGCCTTTTAGCTTGGAAGATATATCTATGGAGATCGGTAGAGGGGACTTTGTAGGTATTTCCGGCAATGTGGGAAGTGGCAAATCGTCGCTTTTGCAAGCTATCCTCGGCGAAATGGTGAAGAAGAATGGCGATGTACAGGTTCCTGAAAATTTGACTAGTAAGTTGTTTGAAACTTTTAACTTGGAGGAAAAGTTTTCTTTCAATCAAATTATAGTATACTTTTATTATTATCTGTGCTGCTGATCACATTATTATGTTGCATAAACTGGCATTTTTGGCACATTGTTTTTCTAGTATATAAGGGCGTATCAATGATTGTAATTAATTATTGCTCTTTAATTTTCAAGAAAGGCATCATGTAAATGGACCTTTATTTCACTGTTCCTTTCTGAAACTGTACAGTATCAAATGAAATGTTTATTTGCTAACTAGAGTACGGTCTTATATATTAGTATTTGTACTGACTCTACAAATTGCTTACATATTATTTCAACAATGGATTCTATTTATTATTTAATTATGGTCTACTCTAATTTCATTGGTTGTATATCGGTTTCTTCCAGGTTTCGGCTACGTTTCGCAAACCGCGTGGTTAGTTCGTGGTACAATCCGTGACAATATAATATTCGGCAAGCCGTATGATGAAGCCAAGTTCAAAGGGGTCGTCGACGCTTGCGCACTTACTGGTATAAAATCCATTCACAATACTGATATGTACTACGTAAACTCTTCGCAAAATAAAAGGCCCGTTTTGACAGTTCACGCCCATAAAGATTTCTATTTTACTGATCGAAATGTTCCGAATGTAATTCAATTTTTCATTGATGGATACCGCCCACTCGGCTAAGTGCTGTGCATATGATTTTTTTCATAATGTCCACAGAATATTAATAATCGGTTAAGGAAAAAAATAAATTGATAAAGATATTTATATGGAAAACTAGCTAATAGGATAAACAGTAGCCTAAATGTTATTTCAGACTATAACTGTTCTCTGATCCAGATTTCAGCCTGATCCGTCAAGCTGTTACGGCGTGAAAGAGTAACAAAAATCATCCATCCATACAAACTTTTTATTACGATGATCGATGTAAACATTAGCCTAAAATGATATATTGGCCCAACGTCAATATAAGACCTCACGTGTGTTGGTGGTGGGAGAACAAATTAATCCAATTCTGCAAATAGTGAACGTCGACGTGATTTTATTATAAAAAAACATTTAATGTTAATAAATAAAAACATTTTAACACTAGCTTATTACACAAACAAAAATAATTATTGTTATGTTGAAGTTTATTTTTTATATTAAGACCAAATAGGTACCATTTTTTAATACCATTCTGCGTAAAAATATTAAATGATAGAAAATTTACCTTTCGTAACATTGTATCATTTCAAAATACCTACAAAATACTCATGCAAACTTGAATCGATTTATCGTGAGTATCGATTAAAGTCGTATGGTTACATCACTAGTTATGTCGCGAAGACAAATGTCAATACGGGCCTTTTATTTTGCGATGAGTTTAAGTATAAACTATGAAGGTTATTTTATTACTAACTGGGTTTTTATGGAGCTAAGCTGAATGTGGCTGTGGGATTCCGTTTATGATGCTATAATTGGAGCTTACTCATTTTGTGGACACAGCTGTGTGTGTATATAGAATATAAATGGGGCGTGGTATTAACCTCATTTACTTTTTTTAGGGTTCCGTACCTCAAAAGGAAAAAACGGAACCCTTATAGGATCACTTTGTTGTCCGTCTGTCCGTCCGTCTGTCAAGACCCTTTTTCTCAGGAACGCGTGGAGGTATGAAGCTGAAATTTATATCAATTACTCAGGTCTACTGTCCCTTGAAGCTGTGAAAAAATCAAACTTCTAAGCCAACGCAATCAAAAGATACAGCCGTTTATGCCGCAAATTTTCGACACTTGCAAGGGAATCAAAACCTACAGGGTGCTTCCCGTGAACTCAGAATCTTGAAATTTGGTACGAAGCAACGTCTTATAGCATAGATAAAGGAAAAATTACGAAAACCATAAATTTTTAGTTACATCACATAATATATATTTTTTTAATAATTTTAAACTTACTACCCATTTCCTCATAAACGCGTAGAGGTATTAAATTGAAATTCATACCAAATACTCAGGTCTATAATACCTTTAAGCTGTAGCAAAATCAAACTTCTATGTCAACGCAATCAAAAGAAACAGCAATTTAAGCTGCATATTTTGAAACTCGCAAGTACTCGCAAGGGAATCAAAACCTAAAGGGTACTTCCAGTCGACCTAGAATCTTGAAATTTGGCATGAAGCAACGTTTTATAGCACACATAAAGGAAAAATTCCGAAAACCTTAAATTTTTAGTTACATTACAAAATATATATTTTTTAATAAATATAAACTTATTACTTTTTTCCTCATGAACGCGTAGAGCTATCAAGTTGAAATTCATATCAAATACTTAGATCTAATTGCCTTTAAGCCGTGAAAAAAAAAAAATTATAAGTCAACGCAAAAACGCAAAACGCAAAAGTACAACCATTGATACCGCATATTTTGAAACTCGCAACTACACGCAAGGGAATTAAAACCTAAAGACCACTTCCCGTTGACATAGAATCTCGAAATTTGGTAAGAAGCAATAGCTTACAGCACAGGTAACAGAAAAATTCCGAAAAGCTTAAAATTTTAAGTAGTTATACCACCAAAAAAATTGTGATTGTAAACATAATTGTAGTTACAGCAATGACCGCGAGTTCGCACGCGTTCCGAAATAAGTAAAATTTGCGACAATTTCTCGTCGATTTTGTTTGTTTCTGCTTTGTTTTCCAATTGCAAAACTTTGTAAAGATATAATTTATGCTCCTCCATCTTTCCCCATTGTAATGTTATGAATTTCATTTTGCAATAAAAATACCATAGTTATGACTCGATTGTCGTAATGAACGAACTTTGTAAACCTTGCAGGTTTGTACGGAACCCTCGGTGCGCGAGTCCGACTCGCACTTGGCCGGTTTTTTTATGAGTAACAAATACAAATTACTCTGCATTTATTATTCACTAAAGTTGTGGCACCCCCATTTTCGGAATACAGCCCTGTGTGTATGTGTATGTATATTTATATATCTTACTAAGACAATAACGTGAAATTGCAGATGATTTGAACGTGCTCGGTTGGAACGCATACATCGGTGAGGGCGGATGCACGCTGAGCGGCGGACAGCGCACACGCATCGCGCTGGCCCGAGCTGTGTATCAGGATAAGGATGGTAATGTAATATATCTACATTATGATGAATTACAAAAAAAAATAACTAAGTATATCGTATGTTATTTAAATTAATCGTTGCTAATCTGTCGTGGTAGGGTAAACCTGTAAAACAGTATGGTATGACAAAATAAATAAATAAATGACCATGGGGTCTTCTCTCTACTTATTATTTAGTTATAGCACCCTTCTTTTTGACCTAATTTTTTATTTATTTTTCACTTGATATAAAAAAATTGTGCGATCTATTTATTTCACGTGACATTATTAACGAAGCAAAGAAGTCGCTCGCTAAACTGTAACCAACTCTGAAATCGTAAAAAAAAACACGTGTTTCATACAAACTTGAATACCTACTGTCTACCAATTATTTTTTCACGATTTTGAAGTCGGTTTCATAGTAAAAGTTGTTTCTTATTACCAACCTAGTCTTTTACGGCCAATTTCAATAACCGATCTCGAGATTTTTTGAATATTTTAGATTAAATTGAAATTAGCCGTTAGTAATTTTGAAAACACCTTACATATTGTATTTCCAGTATACCTATTCGACGACATCCTATCGGGCGTAGACAACACGGTGGCGCAGCACATAATGCAGCGTTGCATACTCGGCCGGCTGCGACGCGCCACTAGAATACTAGTGACGCACTCCGCTAGGCATCTCGCTAAAACCACGCACACTGTGCTCTTGAAGGCGGGCAAGATCGCCGCTCAGGGTAAGTGTGATTTGTTGCCAATTATTGATTACTAGAGTGCGTTTCATCGAAGGCTGGCTGCATTGCGTCATAAGGGTTATTATAATAATAATTTATTTCAAATAATAATGTTTACAATATAAACTATACTTCCAGGCTATCCAGCACAATCTAAACTCAGTGACCATTAGTAAATACAAGTCCGTAATTCTTCTGATGCCCATACTAGGTAGACCCTGTGTCACAGGCATCAGTGCTTCTCTCATTTGTCATTACAACGGATATTTACAGAATTAGAAATCGCTCGCCTAGTCTTTGTTATTTCTGTTACATAGTACAATTCTAGATGCCATGTTATGTGAATTTGAATGAAAATGTATGCGTGTGAAACGTTCCAAATGTCAATTATTTGCAAATCAATAGCAAATTCCTACACAAGTGCAGTAGTAAGATTGGTGCGGTAAGCACCACATTAAGGTCAAGAGTGCCGAAACATTTACAGAAAACTGATCTCGAGAGATTTTTTGCATATTTCATATTAAATGTTCCATTGCTTTCATGCAAAATTTCAAATTTTATTAGTGACGCACTCCGCTAGGCATCTCGCTAAAACCACGCACACTGTGCTCTTGAAGGCGGGCAAGATCGCCGCTCAGGGTACGTTATAGTTGATCGTGGACAATACCTGTTTTGGATCGTGAATCGTTTGACAACCGATTGCTGTAGAAATCTTTTTGTAATGTGTCTTTACAGTATCTACTCTTTTGATACATTACCTATTTCATGTTGATTTGTGTCGTTTGCAAGTATTTCTTTTCCCTACAATCTGAAAAATGTTGCCATTATTCAAACAGACACATAGGTATTATACAGATTCAAAGGCTACAATTATTTCTATAGCTGTATGTATGTATTTGACAGGTCCACCAGAAATGGTGCTTAGTGAAATAGAGGACTTCCTACCGAGTGAAACAGAATCTATAGGTGAAGAGCCGCCCAGGGCGCCCGTTCTAGCTCTAGACAACACCGATGTTGTTAGTAGAAACAGTTTGGATGAAGAGGTATGTATTTAGCTATGGATGCCTTTGATATCCATCAATCAAATTCATTGCCATCTTGCATGGACCAATGAATATAATTGGTGGTTATCACGCATACCTAATAACGTAGCATTGCACAGCTCTGGTGGAAAGGCAACCCGATACCTTTACTTTGCAGACATCCTAACTTATCACTGGAGTGACAAAATTAGAAATTACGGCCGCCATGTTGAAATGTCATTGGGTTAGACAACTAAGATAAACCGGTTTCTGAACTTGAGTTATTTTAAATTTTTGAGGACTTTGCAAATAGATCGATTTTCATTATGTTTGGTACCCAACACAATTATTTACATTAATGTGAACACAAGAAATAATACTTTCATGGCCCTATGCAGACAGTCTTATAGTTATATTTTTTATTTCAGGAAACAATGTCCTCAGGCACAGTGGATTGGTGGGTTATCGGACTATACTTGAAATCAGTTGGCGGTTTACTATCAACGGCCATAATACTGTCACTGATCCTCATGCAAGTCTCGCAAAACTTTACGTTTTTCTGGCTTACATTGTGGGTCAAAAACAGAACGCAAAACACAACCACCATAGACTATACAGACCCGAGTGGTCCTGAAAATACTACGTTACTCGATCACGGGTTCATTGCAGCTGATAAAATAGTGCACTCTATTGTGAACGCATCAATATCACTGATTAACAATTTAAATGGTCACGAAACGGCAACATCTAGAACCATAGATAATCTGGACGTTGGATTTGAAGCATTATCTGCGAATGGGAGTGTGGTGTACAATGATGATTTCTATTTAGAAGTGTATTTTGGACTGGCTGGCGTCAATGTTGTGTTTACGGTGATACGAGCGTTTTTGTTCGCTTATGGCGGCGTTGAAGCGGCCACGGCTATACATAAGAAGTTACTGAGGATTGTGGTTAAGGTAAGTTTTTACTTTGTTCCGGATCTGTCATGCATGTTCCATATTTGTCGTTTTGCGGATATTATTTTAACCTATTATTCTGTTGAATAAATTAGTTTTTACATTCACTGGGAACATTCGTAGAACGTAGGTCAATTGATCAATGCTTTATAATAACAAATCTGGAGTGTGACGATTCTGGAATGACGTTTTCAGAAAATGACATTATATGTATATGGACAAATTCTCAATAAATTAAACAATGTCAGAAATTCTGGGTACTTATTTATTAATTAAATGTTTCCAGGCTAAAGTGAAATTCTTCGACGTGACTCCGATTGGCAGAATAGTAAATAGATTCTCCTCTGACACATACACTGTGGACGACTCTTTGCCTTTCATACTCAACATACTGTTGGCGCAAGTATTCTCTTTAGTAGGTAAGTGAGAGTTAAATTATATCTAGTTAAATATGTAAAAATCATACAAAAGACCTGTGAGCACTCTATCTGGAGTTTGTTAGGCACATGCCATATGTGGGTTCAACTCTACATTCTAACCAACCGGAGATTTTGTCAGTATTCAAAATTAAAATTATTGTCCTCAGGTGCAATAATAGTCACAGTGTACGGCCTACCATGGGTGTTAGTGGCAGTGTTGCCACTGGTGTTCATCTACTACCACCTACAGCGACGGTATAGAGTGCTGTCGAGACAACTGAAGCGTTTGCAGAGCGTTACTTTGTCGCCCGTTTACGCTCATTTTAATGATACCTTTGAAGGTTAGATGTAGTTTTTTTTTTGTTATTTTAGGTGTGGACGTGTCTGTTATAGGACCTTTTTCTAGTGTAGGTGATCAGTTGGTTATTTTACTGATTAATTTTAAATAAATCTAGTTTATTAAACTCCGGTTTTAAACGACCTACCTTCAAACGGGACATTTTGGGGTTTCAATGTTGCACTAATGCCTCCGGCCGGTAGTCTGTTCACGATTCTCTGCTCAGCTTTTTTTTATCTATTCTAGGTCTAACAACAATCCGCGCCGATGGGCGCCTCCAGCCGCTGGCACGACCGCGGCTGCGCACAGGTGGAGTCGTGGCAGCGAGCTGCGCTGTGTGCGGCCGGCGCGGCGGCGTGGCTCGCGCTGCGGCTGGCGGCCGGCGCGGCGCTCGCCGGCGCCGCGGCCGCGACTGTACGGGAGAGGGGGCTGTGTGCGGCCGTGCTCGCCGGCGCCGCGGCCGCGATTGCCGCGCGCGCGGCGTACGAGGGGGCGCGGCCGTGCCGGACTGCCGCGCGCGCGCCCGAGGTACGGGAGAGGGGGAGGGGGCTGTGTGCGGCCGTGTCGCCGGCGCCGCGGCCGCGACGGCGCGCGCGGCAGGTACGGGAGAGGGGGAGGGGGCTGCGCGCGCGCGCGCGCCGCAGGTACGGGAGGGGGAGGGGGAGGGGGCTGTGTGCGGCCGTGCTCGCCGGCGCCGCGGCCGCGACTGCCGCGCGCGCGCCCGCAGGTACGGGAGAGGGGAGATGGAGCGGCGCGCTGTATGTGGCCGGGAGGTTCGGCGGGAAAAGCTGGAAGGGAGCAGATGTAATTTTCTTGTGAAAATCAAAAATTATTTGTAAATAGCTTGCATGTGTCCGTAAAGTGATGTTTTCTGGTAGATAAGTTATAGTTTGATTACTTGTGATGTGAATCTAGTGCGTGTGCATGGTTTTATACGCAGGTAAGCTGAGTAAAATTTTATCCGGAATACGATCTCTTCATGGGCCCATGTAAGTTGTTTCTGCTATTATTTTTCATTTTGACTAACTTTACACTTGTTTTTGAAGATTTTCCCGACGTTTCCATTCATCATCATCATTATCATCTATCATAAATTCAGAAATCATTTACTAAAGATAATGGCTGTATGGGTTTAGTTCCCCTTGCCTTTCGTTCGGGATAAACTAAACAAAAAAAATGTATATGGCCGGCGTGGCGGCGTGAAAAAAAAAAGAAAACGAATGTGAAATTTGGTTTATGCCGAAGGAAAGGCAAAGGAAACTATGTCCCATGCAGCCATTGTCTTTAGTATTATGGTTACTGATTTTGAGATGGGTGAATAATTAATGGAAACGTTGGTGAAATCCTCTAGATCTAGAACAAAGTAAAAGCATAATTAATGGAAACGTTGGTGAAATCCTCTAGATCTAGAACAAAGTAAAAGCAAAGGAAACTGTTCACGCAACAGTTTGAAATAGAACCTTAGTTTTTTTTATTTGTTGTTATAGGTCTTGCCGGGTTGGCGATATCATACGCATTGTCAGTAACGTCGATGCTGAGTAACGTCATCAACGCATATGTGGAGACCGAGCGGGAAATGATCGCCGTGGAAAGAGTGGGAGAATACATTCGACAAGTGAGTCAAAACTAGTGCTGCTATGATACTCCTAGAGAAACGTAGGTGTCTATAAAATTTTTACTGATGTAACTATTTTATCTCATGTTGTCACTGGTCTGATTAATGTAATAATAAGTTAATTGTACCATGTTTTGAATGAATTGTCATCATTCCAATTAGAGATCGAGAGGCTGATAAATTTTGCGATCGACTGAATCGATTTGAATCTAGATCAGATCGACTTGTAAATCAAACGAAACCGAATTAAACCGGTTCTTTTAGGGTTCGTAAAGGGATATAGAAAGTCACCCTTAAGATATAGGTACAAGGGGTTTGCTTCTAAATTTATATGATACATAATTGCTGATTTTCAAATTATTCTAAGATATTACGAAATTATTTTTTTCAGATAGAATGCGAGAGTGAAATTGGGGACTCTCCTCCTTATGGCTGGCCATCGCAGGGTGTCATTAGTTTTGAAGATGTTGTGCTGAAGTATAGGTAAGTAAATACTGCTCAAATATTTTATAAGTTCATAATGAAAGACATGAGATTTTGATATTCCAACATCTAAAATAGACATTTTGTACGCACTGTTAAAAACTTTTACTGATACTTTGTGGCACGCCATACGATTATCTAAACACCAATTCCAGTGACAGAGAGTCCAGTGTGAACGCGCTAGAAGGCGTGTCATTCTCGACGCATCCGGGTGAGAAAGTGGGCGTGGTTGGCCGCACCGGAGCCGGAAAGAGCTCGTTACTCAGCGCGGTGTTACGGATGGTTCCGTTAACTCGCGGGGCGGTGAGGGTAGATGGCGTTACTGTACCCAGTCTACGGCTGTCTGCTTTAAGGTGATATTTTAATTATTTAAAAATCCGACATTTTGATTAGAGCATCCTTAACAATTTTCCATACAAAATGTCATCACAATTTCGAAGTAGTCTCTCTCTACTCAATGTTTGCACCCGCCTGCAAACAATTCTGTGGTCGATTCTGGCCGCTACACTTAACAAAAGTCTAAACTAAATATTGAAGGGCGAATAATATTATTTGTAGATCTACCTTTCTGTCTCAGCGTAAGAATGGTCTGTTACTCTAACAGACTTGACTAATTTAATTTTACAGTTAACCTAAATACAGTTGGAGTTTAACCATTGATCTTTCTATACATATAATAAAATTGTAGCAGATCAATGTTTGTGCACACTAATCTCAGAAATTAGCTAGGTTGTGACAGGTCCTACTTAACATATTGGCTACTTTTTATTACGGGAAAATGTTTTTATTCAAGATAATTTTAACATTTTGTTTTTTCTGCAGTCCACGCGGACGAAGTCGCGGGCGTCCACTAGTTCTCAAATAAAAACCTATTCCCCAGAACCCGTATTGGCATGATACCGCAAGAGCCCTTCATATTCGCGGGAAGTATTCGCGAAAACGTCGACCCGCTTCGACAATACTCCGACGATGAGATCTGGCGCGCTCTAGAGCAGTGCGGGGTCACGGGCGGAAGCGGGGGGATTGGGGGGCTGGCGGAGGGCGTTGGGGGATTGTCTCAGCCCGCCCGGGGGCTGTCGCGGGGACATTCGCAGCTGCTGTGCGTGGCTAGAGCTGTGTTGCAGAGGGCTAAGGTGAGATATTTTAAATGCAAGATGCAGATTACAATTTACACATTATGCTTTGAAAAGAGATGAGTATTTTCGCCTCCAAGCGAATGTCTGTTATTTATAGGTATTGATAGTTCAGGCATAATTGCCAATCTTTTGCATACCATCATGAATTTATTTTAAACAAAATTGAATTGTTATAAAATATTATTAAGAAAATGAAAAAAAAAATCACCCGAGTGAGATTCGAACTCACGAGCTCTCGCAATTCGTGCTTTTGGTCTAACCAAAATCGAATTGGTTCAGTCGTTTAGTAGTCCAATCAATGGGGGGTTTGACCCCAACAATAATTCCTCTGTTTTTAATTTTTTGCAGGATGATAAAGTAAAGTCATTGACTAGATTACGATTTATAAAAAATCCAGGATTTTTTCGATTTAGAACTTTGTATATTTTACGAAAACAAGAAAATCACGTATAAATCGCTGCGGAAAATTTCTCTGTACGAAATTCCTTCTGTATATGTCAGGATACATTAATAAGTATATAAATGTAATGAAGCCAGGATATTTCGACTTCGGAGAGCCACAACTCTGAAATTACCTTTTTTCTGTCATAATTTTATTGGGAAAAATCCTCCGTTCATTATTATTTTTTTGTTTGTGTTAATTTGCTTTGATGCATCGCCTAACACAACAATCCAAAAGATTTTCGTTTTCGAAACACTGCTTTTTAGTTTTTTGGCTATATTGCCTTCGGAAAAATTCTCCGATCCTTTTTATTTATTTATTACTTACAAAACACTAAAATAAATCAGGTTTTCAAAGAATCCAATAAAATTTCGGCGTTAAACATCTATTTCAGTACACATAGCAATATCGAAATAAGAAAAAAGAATTTCTAAATAGAAAAACTCTTGGATTTTTTATAAATCGTAATCTATTGACTTTACTTTATCATCCTGCAAAATATTAGGAACGGAGGAATTAATGTTGGGTCCCATGCAAAAGATTTCCTCGTTGATTGGACTATAGGTACTACGATACCACAGACAGATACACATACAAAGTGGTCAAACTTATAACAGCCGCCGATGTTTTTCGTTAGAATCAATTTGTCCAATAGTCAGGATAGTCTATCTGAAAAATAAAGTTGACAGTGTTGACATTGTCTCTATCTCGATCAAGATTTAGAGAGAATATCAAATTTTTTCTTCAGATAGCCTATCTGACCATTGGAAAAAACGCCCTTTAGTTTGTTTTGTACAATCAGCTAATGTCATAAACCAGTATTATTTCCCATTACAGATAGTGTTAATAGACGAAGCGACAGCAAACCTAGACGAGGAGGCAGAACAGAAGATCCTGGACACGATTCGAACCAGTTTCGGAGGCTCGACGGTCCTGTTCGTGGCACATCGGGTCAGCTGCGTGCTGGAATGTTCTAGAGTGCTGGTCATGGGAGCGGGGAAGGTTCTAGAGTACAGACCTCCTTCTGAAGCCTTGTCTGATCCGACTTCGTGTTTGTATAGGTTGGTGCATCCTGATCAGTGATAAGACTTTTTATACGTATACATGTGTTTCAGCTAGCCGGAACTGCAGGATCATATAAGAGATCTCACAGCCACGTTCAGCATAGCGTGGTCAAGATCAGTGACAAGTTGATAGTGTATACTCTGAGATGATGCTTGAGTTCATTTGTCGGTTTTTTACGGCTCCTTTTATAATGTTTGATGGTCTATTTGGATGTGTAGACCTATTTTCCTTCAATTTTATTGTTATTTCATTTGTATGTTTCAAGTTATATAAGGTGCTTTTAAATAATTTAACTTTCTTTTAACATGTGACTGTGTGTACTTCTATTCGGCAAAGAAATATTTTAGTTTAAAAAATCTTAGTTCAAATCTTATGAAGGTTTAGTTTTAACTCAGTTTTTTTTTAACTTTATAAAAAATTATTTCTTCCTCAATGAACTAATCGTGACCTACTTAATCGTGTTCAAAGTTAAATAATTTAATAGCTTATATTTTCGTAAAGCAAGACTGAAATTGGCTATGCCCAAAAATTATGATTCAAAAGACAGCTACTCGTATTTATTGCATATTGAGTACAGCACCCGTATGATGAATTTGGTGAGAGCGAGATGTCTCACTTTTAAACGACAAATCCACAGAGCTAAGTAATAACTAGACTAGGCAAGTGTTTCTACTTGGTGTGTAAAAATAGACTTAAGAATTAGAATAGACACTCGTTCTCGAGTCAGGACTGAAGGAATTAGAGTTGATAGAAATGGTTTGCAATCCCTTTTTACACACTAAGTAGAAACATTTGCCTTGTCTAGTTATTACTTAGCTCTGTGAATTTGACGTTTAAAAGTGAGACGTCATACCGGTGCTGATTATTGTGCAATAACATTTTAAACTTCTGACGCAGACTGAGGGTAGTATTAGGTATTTCATTTAACTTACTTACTCTAAAGATATTCCTTTTTTATACATTTTTAATATGTGACGTATAATATCAATTAAAACAAGTCTTAGTGTGCTTGACAAAAACAATAAAAAAGCGAAAAAATTGTAATATATCTATACATATAATAAAATTGTAACGGATCGATATTTGTGCACGCTAATCTTAGAAACGGCTGAACCGATTTCGATGCAGTTTTCAGGAATATGTTGTGACAGGTCCCACTTAACATATAGGCTATACTTTTTATCCCGGGAAAATGTTTTTGGATAATTTCGACATTTTATTTTTTTCTGCAGTCCATGCGGACGGAGTCGTGGGCGTACACTAGTAAAACTAAAAACCTAAAGTTACGAAGTAAGCCAAAGATTCTTAACAATGTTATGTTTGGCTGTTGTATTTTATATAAAATTCCATTATAATAAGAGATATATGAAAAATGCCCAAGAAAATCTAAGCCTTCAAAACCCCATGAAAAGGTTTCATTTTGTTTAAATGAAAATTATCTATTACCGTTGTCGTCCATTTTTTATGTTTTAGTTTAAATATCTTCATCCCTAACAAATCAAGTCATGACTCAATGGTCAGAAGCATTAAGATATACAGGGTGTAACAAAAAGGGTATGTTAAGCGAAAAGCTAAAAAGATAGGTTCTCTATAGTGGGCTATTTACATAGCTTTTCGCTTAACATACCCTTTTTGTTACACCCTGTATACACAAATAAACTTATACCCTTGCTTTAAAGGTTCCAAAGTCCAAAACTATGTACACATCTTATTACTCATGACTGTACATACGTAATGTTTTAACAAAACTATATAATGCAATACGCGATGGCGACGTATTTTAACATGAACTTAAAATTAGTTATGTCTGTCCCTCTCCATTCTAAATATAAATGGCTACGACAGAAAGGGATAGGTAAACATATTTTAAGTTTACCTTTAAGTGTGGCCGTCAAATTCGACTACATTAATACAATACATGGACACGCACGAGATTACATATTATAGTCTTCCATGTCTAGCAGTAAATAAAAAAATTATGACGAGTAAAACCATGAAGGTATAAAAGAGGAGGTGGGACTATGAACTGAGTCGTGTGGCAATCGTGAGGCCATGACGTCATGATAGGGGCGGAGCTTCAGCGCCAGTGTAACGCAGTAGCTGTAACCACACGCTTGTGCTCCGAAATGTAACCGTATTAAAATTACAAAGACACTAGCTCTTTTATCAGGGTACTTTATTACTAAAACGTAGTATAATATTGCATTGAACCATATTGATAATGAGCAAGTAGTTTGACTGATCACTACAAGGTGGTTTCTATGTAAATAGGCAGGGCTACAGTGTTCAATGCTCCCCTCGTCCCATACTTCACCCCCGCTCGGCGGCACACTATCTGTATGAAAATATACTTAGCCGCTACTCCTCTTTTATTTCTTCTCCATGAGTAAAACTAATATTTTGTAGTGCCTGGGGAAAACAAAGTTTAATTCTAGTCTTGAGCACGCATATTACAGGATGTAAAAGAAGGGGTATGTTCATAGTACGTATTTAGTTTAATATACCCCTTTTGATACACCCCATATATTGTAGTATGAGACGTAAATAAATAGATCGGCGTTTACTACTAGCTTAGATAAATATGATATCTTTCTTCTTATGTTGCTCAATTTTGATCTCAAGTATTTAATCTTATGGCTAAATTGGCAAAGCATCATTAATCAATATTTAGTTACCACTACATAATAGTATCCTAGTGTGATTTTGTTAATATATCGATCAATCACATTCATACTAATATACAGGGTGTTTTTTCGTTGCCACCCTTAACGAAGGGTACGTACTCTATACATCAAATAACGTACTCGTAAGTTTATGCCAAAAAAAATGCTGGGCGATGTAAATTTTTTTGAAAAAAAATTATTAATTACTTGATTGAGCGATAGTGTCCAGTGTTTATGCTAGTTTTTTCATAGACAGATATTAATTATTTCTCGTGAAAAAATCTTGCTATGCGCGTCTATGTGCATTTATGCAGAAAAACGAAGTCTATTTACTCAACTTTGGAACCTAATATCTTGGGAACCAGACAATTCCCTGGTATGCTTCCATGGAGAAATATGATCGTGATGATGAGGAGATTTGGTAGTTTTTGGGAACGTTGACGACCAAAACACATCCTGTATAGAACATCAGTTCAATATAGCCATTAAGGTCTACAGAAATATGGAAATCTGACGCAAATACAATGGAAGCATCTTAAAATAAGAAGGCTACTTAACATAATTTGTTCGCCTTATTTATGCTTTATATGAATCACTAGCCTTATAAGCGACCATATTATAACCTCTTTTAAGTTTTAAATATTGAGTGAAATATGATTTATTGTTTATTAAACGTGTAAAATATACTATGACCAGTTAACGACTAAACTAATGCGGTATTGGTCTTGTCGGAATAATTATTTATTTAAAGGCTAATTTATTGGCACATGTTGGCAGAATCGGTTATTTTCATCGATAATAATATGTTTTACTACTGATGATATTTACGTTGCGCAGTATGTACAAAAAACTGCAAAAACGGTTGCTAAGGGTTAATTAATTACATACTATGCTATTGATAATCATTTTGCCGAGTATCTTTACCGTCCTGTGCCATTTATTTGATGCAGCCATGTTATATTATGATATTCTATAACTACAGCACATACTTAGGGTTAAACTACATCTGTCGGCACGCCTTATTGCGTTGTCTTTTTTTTCTATCGCTCTGGCAAGTGACGCTTCTGAGCGATAGAAAATGACAGAGCGACGAATAAAGGGAATAAAGGCAAAATCGCGCTGACAGGATGTTGTCAAACCCTTATTATGGTGCTACCACACTAACCAGTTAAACATTATTAATTAAGCGAGTGTATTGTATGGCCTTATTACGATATTTGATTAAATACACGTAAATTATGAAGATTTAGAAAACTACTCTGCAAATGCGTTATTTTGTGATTATGTGTATGAACTACTTCCTAAGTTTATTTTTAGTTTAAGTTACTGTCCTAATCATAGTATTTGTCTTGTCAATACAGTATCGTTATGTAGATTTAGCAATAATTTTTAAATAGTGAATGAAACATTATTGTGATATTCTCAATTATGAACTATGATTATTATAAATTATTTTTTATGAGAAAATAAATAGTTTTATTTTAAGTAAGTAATAATGTTTTTTATACAAACGATATTGTATTTCGGGTTAAATAGAACGTACGTACTTGGCATTCTATTCGCAGATGCTGTAGAAAATAGTTACTTTACGAATGAATTTATTAAAATAAGAACGCCAACATATATAAAAACATACCAACGAATTGATAAACTGTTTTTTTTTGGTGGTCGGTTAAAAATTATGTCATTAATTTCAAAAAGTGGCACAATATTCGAGATATTATTGGTAATAACTTCATTGGTAAATATTGTTACATATTTCTTTCTTCTGGCTTCTTGTACGGATAGTCAATATAGTCAAATATATCTTCCTCCGACTCAATTGGTACTGGTTCACCAGGAACACCTGACAAATATAATTACTGAAACTTGATAATCTATAATCTTTGTACTATTTCTTTTACAATATACTGTCTAAGATAAATATTATGTGTACAATCTATACATATAGTAAAAATGTAACGGATCGCTGTCTGTACATGGAAGATATATGAGAAAAAATATTATAGGAGACCTTTATCAATAGTACCCAAAAGAATGATTTTTGTTATTTTTGTCTGTGCGTTTGTGCACGCTAATCTCAGAAACGGCTGAACGGATTTCGATGCAATTTTCAGGAATATATTTTGACAGGTCCCACTTAACATATAGGCTAACTTTTTATCCCGGGTAATTTCGACATTTTGTTTTTTCTGTAGTCCACGCGGACGAAGTCGCGGGCGTCCACAAAGAATAAAGAAAGAGAATATCTTACCAATATAGCATACATACATTATACACACGTCTGTATATCCCTATAATGAAAATGTGATCCTGCGGCCATGTTTATCATAGCATATGGCTAGTAAAAGAAAAGTTGCTAACTCATCGCCTGAGAATACGCTCCTCGGAGTGTACGATATGCACGAAAGGAGATGCAGCTGCTATCAAGTTAAGCCCTGGATCAGCACAGGACAATACAATAAATAATGGTTTTATTATATGTATAATCTAAGCAACCAACAAAAGATATAATAAACAACTTACCCGTTTCCCCAACCGGCCTCAAACAGTATTCGTTAAGGGTAAACTTATGTTCTAAGGCGTGTGCGCGCATGGTCTTGTTAAATACGTCGCTGCCTGTAAAGTATAGGACTGCGCAGTGGTACTGCTCGCTAGGGATTAGACGTATGTCTAGACGTCTAGCTGGCAGATCGGGGGATAGGCGACATACACCCTGTAGATAATAAAAAAATAAGTCAGCATTGACAAGTCTTAACATTATTTTATTTTTTTAACCGGGAATGTTCGGCGAGACTGGAAGACGAGGGTGTCTCGGGTGTTCGCGCATGAGTCTGTATGTACCTAGCATAATCTCACTCATATGGGGTCGATGTAAACAAAGAAAATCATGGTTTAAAATGCATTTCACCAAATAGTTCATTTGGATGACGGCGCTAGTTACTATGTGCATGACTACCTACACTATCGGTGTCACGAAGTTATTCTATAAAACGGACTCTACCCAATATGAGGTCGATTGCATATTAGGGGATTATCGCCGCATTTTAAATGACCCTCTTACCATGAACTTAGTGTCTCCACTGGATATAACATCAGTAACCAGACCCTGAAGCGAGTCGGTCAATCGTTCGAGTAGTTTGCCAGCTCCGTGCTTCTTCTTACCCTCGGATGCTTTTATTTGCGGGTGAGTGACTAGCGCGTCAATATCACCGCTCTCTTTCTTTCCGCGTCTGATTGAAAGTGAAAATTGGATTTATTCTTGAGTAGCTATTGCCCGCGACATCGTCCGCGTGGTCTACAGAATGTAGCCTATGTCCTCTGTACTCCCAACTATTAGTACCTAAGATTTGTTGAGTAAATACCTAGAGCGTGAAGAAGTAACAAACAAACTTATTTTCGGATATATTACTTAAATATGTATGTACTTTTATAGTGCTTTTCACCAAATGGTCCTTAGAATGCTGGCGCTAATTGATTTATTATATGCGTAGGTAGTTATGAAAAATATTAGTTCCTAAAAAGATTCAAGTAATATGTGCTTACCTGTAACTTCCACATATCGTGATCGTATATTCAGGGTCAAGTTTCGATATGATTTTTCTCATTCTAGCTTCGATATCTTGGATTTCATTGCGAGGAATTTTCTTCTCGAAGTCTTCAAAATATCTATAAAGTTATCAATATGAGATTACTTAATGCTAAATGTTTTCTCCTACTTAAGTAAGTAAGTACATAGGTTCATATGTCGACTCCATATTGTTACTTTGCCAAATGCCGTATTCGTCGTCGTCTTTAGCCTATTGCAGTCCACTGCTGGACATAGGCCTCCCCAAGAGCACGCCACAAGGCTACTGCCACAGGGGGGTTAATTACTACGCTGGGCAGGCGGGTTGGTGACCGCAGTGCGATTTTCGGACTGCACCTCGTATAAAATACATAAAATCTGATATAATAAGGGGGAGTTATTACAAAGACCTCTTGACGCACGGTGGTCGTCGCTTTAAAGGGAATAGGAAGCTTATAAAGAACCTAGTAGGTACCTATATACTCCACCGAGCTAAGTTTGCACTTCGTGTCGCTAGGTCCATCATCTATCTATCTATAGCTAAAACGGATTCGCTAAGACTTAAAAATAATACACGAATATGTTTGTAAGATCGCATAGCTCAACTTTGTCTTATAATGGATATGTAGGTAGGTATTACTTCTCAATAATCAGATCTAATAATGGGCGGGACGCAGCATTCCAGCCAAGTGCAAATTTAGCTCGAGGGTACTAGTTAAAATGAAATCCTCTTACTTTAAACCAATTAATTGATGATGAGTCAGTTGGTCCTTAATTTGCTGTAAATCCTCAATAGTTTTCACACCAGCTCTGACCAGATCCGCGGCTTTTACCGGCCCAATACCAGAGACCCTAGTCAAAAGGCTTATCGCCTGCGCGGTTTTATCTTCGTGTATATTTTCCAACTTTTTCAGTTTTCCCGTCTGCAGAAACTCGTCGATTTTCTTTGATATTTTATCGCCTATACCGCTTAGTTTTTTCGCTTCTTCGCCAGATTGTATCCTTTTGGTGTGCGATGCTAGTACGCCGGCCGCCTTTCTGTACGCGTTGTATTTGTGAATGTTGCGGCTAACGTTCTTTTCGAATTCTGCGAGTTCCATGAGAAAGTCGCAGAAGTCCGCGTTAAGGTTGTCGGTACCGGAAGGGTTTTTCCGTTTACTCATCTTTTATCAAACTGAAATAGGATTACATTCAGTGTAGGAGCTAGATTGACATTTTTTCCCCACCCACCAAGGTGTCCTACTGGTCGGCCAGAGTTCATCCTTCATTCCTCACGGACCTTATTTAAAGCTCTGTATTCGTTTAGATAGTGGGCAGTTTCCGCTAGTTTAAAAAATACTTATGTACCTATGTTGCTCTGCCTGTCCTATTAGGACTAGGGTCTACACTTTACTGTTTATGGTAAGTAAACTTGTTACGCTACCTAGATTAATGAACTAATATGGTACCTAGGTAGAAAATTAGAACCTACAGGCACCCACGGTATATAGTGTTCTGTGTACCTACGCCGCCTGCCATGTCCGTCCGTAACAAAGAGAATATACCTAGTTACTCTCTAACGCTCTCGTTAATCTTTGCTCTAACGAGAGGTCCGTATAAATGATTGAATGAATAGGGAGACCTGCGTTAGCATCTCTATTCATTCATCTGAGATCTCTACCTCAGATGATAGTTTGCGGAGACCATAGAAAATACCAAATCCCTGGCGGAGACCGGTCAATGATCGCCAAATATCGGAACTACATATATAGCAAAAAATCTTTTTTTAAATTGGCGGTTTTCGGTTATTATGTTGGTGATATTGCTCTTTTTACGTGATATTGACGGGATTCGGCGGGAAAAGCTGGAAGGGTGCAGGTGTAGGTACCTAATTTTCTTGTGAAAATCAAAAATTATTTGTAAATGGCTTGCATGTGTCCGTAAAGTGATGTTTTCTGGTAGATAAGTTATATATTTTTTACTTGTGATGTGAATTTAGTGCGTGTGCATGGTTTCATATGCGGGTAAGCTGTAAGCTAAGTAAAACTTTAGTCGGAATACGATCTCTTCATGGGCTCATGTAAGTTGCTACTGCAATTAATTTTGATTTTGACTAATTTTACATCTATTCTTGAGGATTTTCTCGACGTTTCCATTAATTATCATTCATCATAAATCATGGCTGTATGGGCTTAGTTCCCCTTGCTTTTCATTCGGGATAAACTAAACAAAAAAAAGTGATATTGATTACATAGTGAAGTCCTAAAATGTTTTCTTCTATACCTAAAAATACTCTTTGACCTAAAGCGTGGAAGAAAATACATTATTTTATGTAATATAGTCATTGTATTTTGGTTTCAACCACAGGTATGAACTGCATAGAAAATATTTAACTTTGAAATGTAGTTAACCGAACGAGAACCGAACATTGATAGGTACCTACCTAAATCTTTTACCCACAGCATTTTAGCAGTATTGTAAAGTATTACGTGACTACTTGCGTGACCAACATGCATGTCACAGGTGTTGCTTGCTGCTTGTTTGTGTCAATGTCAGTTTAACAAATTTGTTTTGGAAAATGTTTTGAGGTTGTTTTATCTAAATTAAATACAAATGAATTGTATTTTCTAACGTAATATTTAGTTTATTATCTAATATGCAACATGGAAACAGAGAAGCTATTAATTTAAAGTATTTACCTGCGGTGAAAGTGTACGAAATTCTTCGATATGGATAATGTATTGGAGAAACTCTCACAATACTTCGGTCATCGAAAGTTCAAGAGCGAACTTCAGGAACAAGCAATAAGAGCAATTACAAGAGGTAAGTAATTTATTGCTAATAAATTTGCTAAAATACGATTTGTTAAAAATAAACATAAAAACACGCAATAACGTTATGTTGTGAATTTCATATGCTATCTATAACTAAGGTTCCTCTTCACTCTAGTGACCTCTTGACTTAGCCGTGTAATAATCTCGGCGCTGCCAAATTAGCGATGTTAATTCCGTAAATTCACTTGATTTTGGCGCGTAATATAAAAGTTAAGTTAAATTGATAGTGGAATTCTCAAATCTTATGGGTGAAATGATGATGAGTATTATGATGTTAGATTAGGATGAAACAATTTGGTGTAGTCAGCTTTAGTATATCGTAAGTATGTCTTTTTTCCAGGAGTACATGATGTTTATGTATCCATGCCCACTGGCTCAGGCAAGTCACTATGCTTCCAACTGCCAGCCATGTTACAGGACAACAAAGTGGCTATTGTCTTCTCGCCCCTTCTAGCACTAATAAAGGACCAGATTGACCACCTTTCTCGATTAAAAATAAGAGCTGAGTCAATAAACTCTAAGATGACCTTAAAAGACAGAGAAATAGTGATAAATGACTTACGAAGTATGAAACCAGATACCAGATTTCTATATATCACCCCAGAACAAGCCTCTACAAGCACATTCCAGTCATTACTGGAGCATCTTGTACAGTATAAGAAAGTTTCGTACATAGTGGTTGATGAAGCCCACTGTGTTAGTGAATGGGGTCATGACTTTCGCCCTGATTATTTAAAGTTAGGTAACTTACGAGAGAAATACAAGAGTATTCCATGGGTAGTGCTCACAGCTACTGCTAGTACGGAAGTAGCTAAAGATATTCTAGCTAACCTAAAACTACTACAGCCTGTAGCTAAGTACAAAACTCCTAGTTTTAGGAGGAATTTGTTTTACGATGTACTTTTCCAGAATTGTATTGACGATGAAATCGGGCATTTGACTGAGTTTCTGAAGAAGTGTTTGAGTAATGAAGCTGATGTTAAAATGGTAACTAATATTTGTTTGTAGTAAACTGATTACTTAGCTTTTTAGTCATATAAAAATATGTAAGAAGCTTATACAAAATTATGATGCTTAATGTTGTAACATATTGTATGTAGTCAGTTACTGGAGTTACATAGAACTCTCTGATAGTACTCTTATTTAATCACTATCCTATTTCAGAAAGATAAAAATGCAGTAATAGTGTACTGCAGAACAAGAGAACAATGTGAGGATTTATCCAATATGCTCAACAAGAGAGGTCTGAAATCACTTGCATATCATGGAGGTAAATTAATTTTAAGCCACCTGGGTTTCAGGTTAATACTATAGATTAAGAGTCCTATTTATGCCTTCTAATTTGTGTCTATTTCTCTGCTTCTACACTTATCACTCACCATTACCAATTCAAACAATTTATTTCTATTCTAAGTATGCATGGCACGTTCCGCCCCTTGATTGTGTAACTTGCCAATGCAAAATGGTAGCACCTTACAAGTTATGCAATCAGCCCACCGGTTTGCGCGCGTTGGGGTAGGTACTTCCACATGCCCAAGCAAAAGTCACAGCAGATTTTTGCTAACTATTTATGCTAGATTAAGATGTAAAAGCCAGAGCCAAATCATAACATCATCACCATCATCAGCCTATTGCAGTCCACTGCTGGACGTAGGCCTCCCCCAGGGCACGCCACAAGACTGCCAGGTTTGCCCATAGTCACCACGCTGGGCAGGCGGGTTGGTGACCGCAGTTTGTATTTTGGACTATGTTGTCAACACATGCCAATCATAACATGCCCAACCACAAAGGTCTGAAGTCGTCGGAGCGTGTGTCGGTACAAGAGCAGTGGACGCGCACGGCGAGTGTCCGTGTGTGTGCGCCACCGTGTCCTTCGGTATGGGAGTGGACAAGGCGAGCGTGCGGGCGGTCGCGCACTGGGGCCTGGCACAAAATGTTGCTGCTTACTACCAGGTTTGTACTAACTTTCTTTGATGAACTGCTTGATGAAAAACCAATTTGGGGTTGTGCTAATATGTATAGCATTGAGTACCAAAACGAAAGGTCAAGTCTATGAAATATGTATATATTTACATAGAGAATGTTATTTGAATGATTACGCAAATTACATTGATTTCTGTTTATAGATTAACTGCTTAAAGTTAATAAGATTATGCTGTCCACTCTTAGATTTCTATGGGTGTGCCCTACACCCTTGACCCTATCTGTTCACTTAGTGGTACCTAATTTCTCCTATGCCATGGCGAAACATATGTAGATTAATCTAGTTTTTGATTTCCAATATCGTCTTATGCTAATGGCGTGTAGTTATGCAACAATTATGAGTTTCAGATCCGAGGGCAGTGGAGGGTGTGTTGGGCACACCCATAGTGAATGTTTGAACTCCTAACGCCTAATACAATTTCATTTATAAAACAGTCCCTTAATACTCAATAGGCTATTTGACTGATTTTTAAAAAATTTATATTTTTCTCTGGAGGTTAAAAAAAACCAGTTAAAGTTGTATTTTTAAATTATGGTACATATTTACTGAATAATATCAAATTAAATATTAAAATAGGGCACCAAAACGCTTCTTTGAAAATATGGCGTCGGTGACATCACTTGCCTGTATCATGTCTCCGGACACATATCCAAATACATTTTAGGTGGTAAACAACTCCTTCACTTAAAGCATGTTACATACTATTCCGACCCACGACTACCGAATAATGCCGAAGATAAGAATAAGTGGCGAGACGGAGTATGCGAACGCGCCGGATTTACGGCGGTAATCGCAGTAGACGCCGTGAATCGCACGAGTATATCGAAGCTTTACGAGAATCATCCATTGTTTTCTATAACAGGATTACTATTCATCCGTTTTATATTTGGGATCTTCGTCACTTTGTTATCTTACATCGAATTATAGGACATATAGTGTCACCTACTTTAAATACGTTAATATTATCATATTGCTTAACTTTTTATATCGAATCTGTTTAACCAAACCAATCCCATCATATCTACGCGGAGTTATAAGGATATATATAAATATTAAAATGCATTTTTGATATGGGTCAATGATTAGCCCATCTTGCGTAATTTTGCATCCAGCCAAATACATTTTAGTGTACAATTACAAGCAGGTGACGTCATAATAAGCCCGACCAATCATGAGCGTATTGTGTCACGTGACAAAAGTTTAAAAATATGCATTTTTATTTACGAATTTTGAAGTATGTAAATCAATTATTATCTTCAACTCCCGTTGGTAAATAACCATTTTTAAACTCATAATACATACTGATTACAGTAATAGACGATTTACGATTTATTTTTTTAACATTGTCAAATAGCCTGTTCTGTCGTCGCTTAATACTCAATTCTGCCGTCGCTTAATATTAATACTCAATTTTGCCGTCGCTCAATACTTAACTCTGTCTTAGGAATCCGGGCGAGCGGGTCGTGACGGCAAGCCGGCATTCTGCCGGATCTACTACTGCAGGAACGAGAGGAACTCGGTGGATTTCCTGCTAAAGGCAGAATTGGGCCGCGCAAAGACGCCGGAGCAAAAACTACGGTGTAAGAACGCTTACAGGAGCTATGAGATCATGGTGCGCTATTGTGAAGAGGTTAAGTAAGTATGTTGTTCTTAAAGCTTTTTATAAGTTAGTATTTAAAAACCTATCTTACTAACTCAAGGCAAATTCTAAAAATAACAAACATTTATAAATTTAACTAGTGGACGCCCGCGACTTTGTTCGCTTGGTCTGCAGAGAAAACAAAATGTCGAAATTATCCGCGATAAAAATTAGCCTATGTGTTAATCCAGGGTGTCAGCTAACTCCATACCAAATAGGGGCGGAGCTTCAGTGCCATTGTAACGCAGTAGCTGTAACCACACGCTTGTGCTCCGAAATGTAACCGTATTAAAATTACAAAGACACTAGCGCTTTTATCAGGGTACTTTATTACTAAAACGTAGTATAATATTGCATTGAACCATATTGATAATGAGCAAGTAGTTTGACTGATCACTACAAGGTGGTTTCTATAGGTATGTAAATGGGCAGGGCTACAGTGTTCAATGCTCCCCTCGTCCCATACTTCACCCCCGCTCCGCGGCACACTATTTTTGTATGATAATATACTTAGCTGCTACTCCTCTTTTATTTCTTCTCCATGGTTCAATCTATTACTTACTCTATACTAGTAGTAGACTAGATAGTATTGAAATTAACATAGATATTAAAATTTCAGATGCCGACACAAAACCTTCGCCGAGTTTTTCGGTGACGAGCCCCCTAAATGCGTGAACCGATGCGACGTGTGCGCGGACCAACGTTCCGTCCAACGCGTGTTGGATCAACATCTGCGCAGAGCTATGAGCGCGCGGTTAGAACGGGCCGGGTTTATATCCAACGAGGATAGCTCACAGCTGTATGGGGAAGGACGATATGGACAGATGAAGTGAGAAATTAAACTATTAAAAAAGATGTGTACCTAATCCTAATCACCCTTACGCAGGCGCCAATCCGCAGTATTTTGTAAAAGCAAAGCAAAAGCAATGCGCAAGCGAAAATTTTACAACATTCACGTTGTAATTTCAAAATTCCTTTGAAATAATTTTTTTTGTAATACGAATTTGACAAGCAATCAGCAAATTTTGTACAATTTCCGCTATCGCTTGCTTTTGCTCGTTAGGTAATAAGTCAAAATGTCTTTAAATACATATTCACTTTGTCCGGCACTGCTACATGAGCTGCATCTCCTTCCGTGCATGTCCTAAGAGTCGACAAAAGCTCACCATGAGCTATCAATTACTCACAGATATTTTACATCAGATCTAGTAGCATTACTTGCGAAACCGATTTATCGACATTTAGCCTGTCAAAATACGATAAATATAGCCAAGTTTAACTTTGATAGAGACGATACGATATCGTACGATACGATATCCACGATGCGTGGTCATGCTAGGGGGGCAGGCCCCACTATACTAAACGCGGCTGCAGAACCTCCTTCGTAATCCTGCAGTCCTAGGTACCCCAGTTTGGGCCATTTTGTATGTTCGTATACATATTTACTTTTCATTTTCATGGTGTGAAAAATAAGAAAGTCCCCCCACTCGTCTACCTTCTTCACTCGCGCACACACCACCTATGTAGATTTATTGCGGTAGTTTCCTACGACCTCACAGCTATAAAGATACGGTCATAGAATCTGATGAACTTAAGGGCTCCCGGACACGGGTCACCGGCCACAACCACAAAACGCCGCCACCGGCATATTTCCTGTACTTTTAGCTTCATACATACATAACTTCTCGTGGCGGCTTTTGTAGCTGTGGCCGGTGGCCCGTGTGAGGCGATACTAACTCTCACAATATAAATTCCAGAGAAATAGAAGGCTACAATCGCGACGACAGCGACGGTAGTTCCGACAGCGAAGCTCAGAAACGCGTCGCTTCGGAAACCAAGCAACTCATTATGGAGCAGTTTGCGCTTCGAAAACAAAGTATTGAGAGTGTCAGGAAAAAGGACGATACTTCATCTGCTAAGTATTCGAAGTGTAAAGCTGCAGAGAGCACTTGTACGAAGGTATAAAATATTCTTTGTAATTGTTACAAAAAAAAGGTATTATTTCTAGATTGAGTTTCCCTGTATATATATAAAAGGATGATTCGAATTCATATCATTCCAGCCATGGGAAGTCCACTGCTGAACATAGGCATCCTCCAACAAATTCAAATACTAAAGATTATTTAAAATCCTTTCGGATGTTTTTGTCATTAGAATGTAAAAACAAAACATGCAGACATACAGCTTTTCAGTGTTCCTACTCCAGACTGTTATGTCCAGTGTCCGTGCTAAATCTCATTTAGATCTGCTAAAAACACTGTCATCGTCATCAGTTGATTGTACATTAGTAACAAAGCTAATGGAATTAATAACTAAAATTATAATGATTAGTTAATTACGCTCAAATCGCAATTAAATGAACTTTTCTACATAGAGAAATAATAATAACATACCTTCCAGGTAAACGGTCTAACAGTATCAAGTAGAGAAGGCTACCTTACCCTGTTAACGGAGGCTCTGTACACAAACCTGATGAATATGAAGAATATTGACCTGCCAGATAATACGTTATCGAGGCATGACGTGGAGCAATGCGCGGTGGAAATGGAGTACGAAGGGTTCTCGGCTAGTACCGTCATTAGCTTGTATAGACGGGCTTTGACGAAAATGGTAAGTGAACATTATTGTACTCTAGATATTCTTTTAGTGAAGAACAGAAAAGATTTAGATGTCTTAAGTTTCCAAGAAACTTGGTGGTATAAAAAATTGCATACATGTCTATATTATGAACAATCTAATAAACGATAATTATTATTGAATGTTTACTACAAAAATATTTACATGGTTATTTGTGTAACAGACAATTTCGGTAAATAGTCATTTGGACCACAACTAAAAAAACTTTGTATTATTCAACAAAGCTTATTTATTATGTCTTCCAATAATATAAACAGTGACATGAAATTAATAGCATTAAACGATTTCAGATATCATCAGTGAAACATTGCAAAGAAAGTCTATATCCAAAATTGAAAAGTTTTGAGCCTAAAAAACAGAACACACTCAATGAATTTGTAAAAGAGTTTGAAGCTAAACGGGAATCACAAAAACATCACGGATTTATCAAAGCATCACAACTAGAAATGGGTTAGTATTTATCTCTATAATATACTTCTTTAATCAATTTATATACAAATGGCGTTGCTTCCAAAATCACGAAGGAGCACCTACAGCCAAGTTTAGTAAAGTTTTTGTTAAATGATTAGATTTTTTACATCCATGCTTTGTATTTATAGATAACAAAGTGAAGAATGAATCTAGATTATCAAAATCTGATCGAAAAACGAAAAGGAAAGGTCTCTCATTTAGACAAGACAGGCTAAAGCAAACAAAGCTTAAAGGTTTCTTTCGCAAAGCTTCAGAACAATCCGCGGAAACCACTCCAAATGATAGTGAGGATGACAACTTATCAACAGATGAATATACAAATAATGCCGATGACACAACACTTAAATTAACTGAAAACGAAAATGTAAACAATCATAATAACACAACTTTAAAGCTAGATGAAGTCGACAGTGATGATAAGGATAACAAGTCGAAAACGTTTTTCATAAATATTACTTTGCAAGGTGTTCCAAAAAGTAATAATGAACGTAGAAGTCACGACAGTAATGACGATACGATGAAAACCGATGAAGATATAGAAAGCAGTAGTGAAAAGTCTCCCACTAAAGCAAAACCGATAGTCAAAAGAAAGATACAAGATCTTTTTGGCGAATCTGACAGTGATATGGAGCAAGATGATATAAAGAAAATCAAATTAGAAAAAGATACCGAAAATCACAGAAAAGAAAAATATTTAAAGGAAAGATCTGACAAAAAAAAGAAAAAGCATAAAAAAGATAGGCACAAAAGTGACAAAAAAGATAAACATCATGAAAACAAAAGTCATCACAACGAGTCTCCAAAACATAGTAAAAAGAAACCTGAGTCACATAGTGAGGAAAGTAAAAAGAAAACAGAATCACAAAAAGACGAAAGTAAGAAGAAATCATCATCACATAATAAAGAAAGCAAAAAGAAACTAGTCTCACCTGAAGAAGAGAGTAAGAATAAAATAGACCTGCATAATGATGAAAGTAAACACGAAAAAGAATCTCATAAAGATGAGAGTATAACGAAAACAGAATTGCATAATGATGAAAGTAGCAATAAAACAGAATTGCATAATGATGAAAGTAGCAATAAAACAGAATTACATAATGATGACGATAAGAAGAAAACAGAATTGCATAATAAAAAAGCATCCTTGTTTGGTAACGCTTCTGATAGTGAGAGTGAAAAAGATTTAGTCATAGATGATGGTTGTGATTACGAAGAAAAAGATACATCAGCAAACAATTCTCAAAACACAAGTACCAGTGAGCATAATAATACTACAAAATCAGAAGAGAAAAGTGAGAAAAACAATGATTCAAGTACAGAAGAACCTAAAGAACAATCTTCTGAGAAAATAGAAGATAAAGAAATTCAAAAAGCAGATAAGTTGAGCATAGAAGCTGACGAGGTTCTTCAAGCTTTGAAAAGGTTTTCCGAAATGCCACAAGAACCTATCGTTGTTGCCGAGAAACCAATAGAAACTATGCAAGATCCCATATCCCCTGTAAATACATTTACTAAGCACAGAACTAAAGATGTATCTAAACATAGAAGTAAAACTAAGGAACACAAAGATAAACATTCTAAAAAACTTAATGATATCGTTTCTACTGATGAAAGTAGTAAGAAAAGAAGTAAATCTAATACAGAATCAAAAAAACACAAAGAGGAGATAAAGGACCCAACAAAAAAAGCTGAAAAAGTAGATCTTGCCACTCTTGTAGTAAAACTACTCATGCCTTATTATAAGAAGAAACGCATTGATAATAGAGACCTATTTAAGATAACTGCTAGGCATATTGTTCATCAGTTGTTGGCTATCCAAGTTACAGGTAAGATACATATACAATAATGATTAAAATTCTCTTTCAGGATTTAGCTATTAATTAGGAGAGATTGATATTGATACATGACAAATATTTTCCAGACAGGTTATAAACAAAAATATAAATTTGTTTTTTAATTATTTTCACAGAGGAAGCTGCCATTGAGATGTTGTTAAAGAAAACGTTTACAAAAGAACTAAAGATTGAGAAAGAAGCAGACTTACAAGCCAAGTTAGATTTAAGTAAGAGCATCTAAGTTATTTATTGTTATTTTTAAGTACATTAATTCTATCTCAATATTTTATTAATTATAACTATTTATTGTTTGATAATATGATTGAATGAATACATATTTTTATTCTCTTATTTGATTTTTGGTCCCCCAATTTTCCCATTACTTATGTTCAAAGGTTAACACACATTTATAAAATAAGTACATACTATAACTGTTATGAAGTGAAGGTTTATTTTGAATATCAATTAACAAAAAATAATGTATATATGTGAATATAAATGTAACAACTTTATTTATTTTCTATACTTATACATATAAGTTTGATTCTATAACAGGATTTGCCTGCATTCAGTACAATATTTAATATTATTATATTATGTACTTTCATGTAGCATTAAGCTCGCATTTAAACTTATCATCTAGTAAGAATAATATTTCAATATTTACTCTATTCATTATGTTATAATCAACATGTTCGTTCATGCAATTCAAAAGTTATATTAATAAAGTGTAGAACTATCACAGTTTTGTCAGTATAGATATATCTTGACAAACTTATGAGGAGTCCAAGAAGGAAATATGGTATTTACTGAATTAGAGTTATTCGTAATTTAATCAATAGTGCATAACTGCAAAGTGTTATACTTTCATCCTAGACTAATAATTACCCTTCTTCAATCTTAATCGATTCTCCTGTGAGTCGTATATCATTTGTATAACATAGTAAACTTACATAGAAACAAATGCAAAAATATTTTTTTATAGTTTAAAAAGCGAGTTGCCTAAAAAACAACCAGCCGCACATGGCTCTAAAATCTACCGTAGATTACAGACACATCATCAGACCAATCTCTAATTCTAAGTTTATTACTAAAACGGATTGGTTATAAGCTGTCAAAACCATAGACAAGCCAACCGAAATTATAGAGGTTTTATAAATATTGTTAAAAGTACATTCGCCACAGTCACTGAACATGGCTTTATAATTGTTAACGATGTGCAGAATTAAATTACACTGTAAGGCCACTGTGTTCTAAATAAATGTGTGAAAATGTTTATGGGTGTATACATCACGGTCTGCCATATCTACGGGGGCAAACCCCAGCCCTCGATCATATCCTAAGTCGGCGTTTCTTCGGTTCGGTGTGATGTCTTGGCGCCCGACGTCGCGGCGCGCGCGGCGTGTCTGGCTCGGCCGCGGTCGAGGCGGTCACGAGGTTCCGGCTGTTGCCGAAAGATGGCTCTGTTCCGATGTTCTCCTGGAACTGCTGGATTCTGTCCACTAGTTCCTCGTCGTTTTCGATTAGCTCTTCGATCTAGGAGGAGTATAAGGTTGTATTTTAAGTTGTAACCGTCAATACTCTTTAAACACAAAGGTGTTTGTAGCTATCTAGTAACTCTGCACGGTGATATTTATCGGATATCTTTCTCTAACTAAGGTCCTTTTAGTTAGATAATAATAATAGTTTAGTTTCTGTCTAAAGCTACTATATAAACTAGGTATCGAGCGATAGGTATAGAGTTAAATACGTACTACAAATTTTGACTCCACCACCAATATAACACATAACACTATGAATATTCTTACAATTCGATAAGATTACGTCATTAATCCTGAAATCTAGTAAACTTATGCAGTCTTTAAGACCAACACTGAATACATACCTCCTGTCTATAGTCGACCAGTAGATCGTTGGCGATCCTCACGAGATAGGCCGCGAGTTGTCCCCCGCCCGCCCTCAGTCGAGAGTACAACCTTAGTACAGCCGGGACTAACACTTCTGCTACTGTCGACTTCATTTTCTACAAACAAAATTGCTTACTAATACTAACTGGCCGGTGTGGTTATAACGAAGTAACTACTTATTGCTAAGTAATTTCTTAATTACAACGTCATATGACACTAGAATTCTTGTGTAATTCATGTACTTCTTATTCTTCAGTCGGTGAATTGACAAATTTCTATTGAGGGGTCGCCCACCACCGGACCCTACACCCTCCGCTGACCCTCGGATCTGCCTAGCATGCAACCATAAATAATTGGATCTGGCTTCTCGTTACGACTGTAGTGTCTTGTGTTCGTGATCATGAGTCGGCAGATCCGAGGGTCAGCGGAGGGTGTAGGGCCCGGTGGTGGGCGACCCCTCAATAGAGATTTGAACTTCCGAATAGTGACGCCTGATACAATTAAATACTTGACAAATTATTAATCTATAGAAATACAATCGGTTCTTAAGCTGTTACTTGAGTGCAAGCAAGTAATTACTTTTTCTTTATAAATACAAGTGTGAATTGGTGATAATAGGGGGGGGGGAGGTAAAGTCTATACTGACGTCGAGTTTTGAAAATAATTATAAAAATGCTCCCTAAAACGTTCTAAACGTAAAAAGTGGTACGTATAAAAATGTGGTGATCTTACATGCGATACGATATTAGTAGTGATGCGCTCTTGTAAATCATCGATATCGGCGTCTCCAGAATTCTTTTCCGGCTTTCCTAAAATAAATCATTATTATTAAGAGTAGTGTAGTGTATCAATGACCACGTCGTATAAGACATTATAGATTACATCAATTTTTTTAAGGGTAAGTACTTTCATCAAAAAAACAATTATAAAGGTATAACAGTGCCTCTGATTACGTAAAAGCAATAACAAAGCCAAAGCAAAGCGATAGCGAAAATTGTACAATATTCGTCTTGAAACGTCAAAGTTCCTTTGAAATTCATTTTACGTAATACAAATTTGACAAACAATCAGTGATTTTTGTACAATTTTCGCTATCGCTTTACTTTTGCTAGTTAGGTAATAAGGGGGCCGGTCGTAATAAGGCCAAAGTACATATTTATTTGTACACTATCGGCCGCTGGTCGTCCGTGTGAGGTGTGTATTGCACCCGTGTGAAGCCGAGGCGGGTTCCTAGTTATACATATAAAACTTTCCTCTTGAATCGCTATCTATTTTTAAAAAACCGCATCATAATCCATTGCGTAGTTTTAAAGAACTAGGCATATATAGGGACAGACAGCGAGAAGCGACTTTGTTTTATAATATGTAGTGATATCTAATTTCCCTGATAAATAATAGTGGCGTGTACAAAACTGACTTGGCAATTTCATCCTAGGCCCGATCAGCAGTGTAATAGCGTCCAACAGGGCCGCATTAAGGGCCTCAGGTATATCTCCCTCGTCCGCCACATCAGCCGCGTGTTCTAGGACCTCCCTCGCGATCCGGCACTGGACGTTCAGTTTCTGTACCAGTGATAGTCTTTGCAGCATCACGTCGTAGATTAGCTGGCGGGAGTCGAATGATATTGTGTCTGGGGAGGAAGAATTTGTGTTATAGTCCAGTAAAATACATATTGTATCGCTCTTCAGCAGGAGGATATAATGCCTGCCAGAAACACACGGCTGTGGTCTCAAAAATAGGGTTCTTGCCTGCTTTCTAGCTTATTGCCTGAGAGAACGCATCTAAATTCTGTATGTGTTAAGCTGGTCTAATGCCCCAGAGTGTGGTCAAGAGCTCTGGATCCGTAATTACACAGGGTATATATATAAAACAAATGTCTACGTAGCGTACCTGTGTTGTCATCGGTGTTGTAATGCAGGATGCAGTCCACAAAGTGATGGTAGATGGTGTCAGCGGTAAGACAGCTGGTCACGTAGTACTCGGCCGGCTCGCGTACATCCGCGTCGTCGTCCGCTATTAGTGCGCAGTATCTATAGCAAATATTCTAAATAGTATTGTAGGTATTTTTATTGTTATCACCGATTAATAAATGGGCATTTTTGTTACCAAAGTATTCAAAAGTCAAGCTAAGGAGGAAGAAAAACAAATCACGGCAATCAGAGGAACATTTTACCACATTCAGTCCCGACGTCTACGTATTTACGTCTTTTAGGCTTTCTAGAGGTGCTGCTGACGCTTATTTGCGTCCTCACCTGATGTCGGCACCTTTAGAAAATCTGCCGGCAGCGAATGTACTTGCATGAGAGCAGTCCATGAGTGAGTAAGTGCATCCAAAATATTAGTTAAGTATGTCGAGGAGTTTCAGTAGATCCTCTTGGATGGCCGTGCCTCCTAACAGGTTGGGTGTAGAAGCAAGAAAATGTGAAATAGATTTATTGTAAAGAAGGAGAGATCAGTAAACTATGTACAGGCGAAGAATAATTAGAATAGCTTAGGACAATTTACAATGTGTATGCGACAAACCATGAATTCTGGCTAACTCAAAATCGAACATGTACTCTTCAAGTATATCGAGAAATAGTACTTAAGATCTCTAGATCTCAGCTTAGCAGCTTGGAAAGAAAATGTAATGTACACTTATGTTTTTAAAACCTTTGTGACTTTTAATACTTACTTATAATATAAGGGTGTTCGTAACCGCAGGAATCCTCCTAAGAACAGTTTGGTCAAGGCCCGGGCGGCCGCGCGACGTAACGGCGCGTCCGTCTGCGGCAACAGACAGCCGCATATTGACGTCAGGTGCGGCTCTACTATACAGGTGTATCTATGAATTTAGAACTTCATTTTTGTGGTGTACACCGAGCGGCCTAACGATGGCCAATAATGGATAATGCGTGTTGATACCGCACGTTTGTTGGGCATTGAAGGTAAAACAACATCGGGAACAAACATTGAGTTGGAATTGGCTCAATTGAAGTTTGAGTCAGTAATGATAGGGGAAGGTTTTCAGAGAAACAAAAAAATATAAGTAACGATAATTCATCTATTCAGAAAGCAAACTGAAAAATCGATTTTGTGACGTTAGAATTTTTAAGAGGCTATATCAACCTACCGCACTCATTTAGTGCACATCGGTGAATCACTCAAAATTGTTTTCGTCTTTGTAACGTCACGATTATTAACTTGCTATACCAAGATACTCACCTCGTGCATATATCGGTGAGAGCGAGCAGTGCATTGACGCGTGCGCAGAGCGGCGCCTCGCGAGACAGCAAGCCGGCCAGTGCGGGCGCAGCCACCGCCGCCACGCCGCGCGCCCGCACGCACAGCCGGCCCAGCCCCGCCACGCACGCGCCCAGCCGCGCGCCCGACCACGCTACACAACACATGTATACACACGGCGAGCCGGCCCGCGCACGCACAGCCGGCCCAGCCCCGCCACGCACGCGCCCAGCCGCGCGTCCGACCACGCTACACAACACATGTATATGTCGTGGCCATATTGTAAAATTGATCATTTCATGAAATGGTCGAGCATTTCATGAAGTGGTCGCATTTCATGAAGTGGCCAATCAATTTGACCAGATCGTTAAATCGTCTACATTTCACGATTTTGTCATCCACGTTTGGCCAAATCGTATTAACAGGATGTCCATAAAATCCGAATGTGGTAAGAGCTTATATAAATAATATATACCGTACACCATATATAAGTATACCATAAGGTATGATGGTATGATTTTTTTTGCTATTATTTATGTGATATTTTCACAATATAATATTTAAAAACATAAAAGACTTTACAAAAGCGATTCGCATCTGGCACATCGCCGGACGCTGCCTGAGCACGCTCGCTCCGCTCGCTCGGCTCGTGCGTCATTTGTCATAGTCTAACCTAACCTAACCTATCGTAATCTAAGGTTTTTGTTTAACAATATTATTATAAACCACCATTAAGTCTAATATACATTATACAATATAACACACTATCCGTGAACTTCTTCTGCATAGTCACCCTACTCTCTTTAATTTGTTTTATAACCTAAAAAGAAAAATCCGCCATCTTCACACATAAATAAAACGCGCGCAGCGCCTCTACCGGTGATTCATGTAACTGTTTTACGATATGATTAATAATCTTGACCACTTCATGAAATGATCGGGCGTTTAGTTGCCCATATCGAGAAACGATTTTTATCATCGATCTGCCCAAACCATATCATGATGTGGCCAATAGACAGTTGAACTTTTCATGAAATGCGACCATTTCATGAAATGCTCGACCATTTCATGAAATGATCAATTCTACGATATGGCCACGACATATACACACGGCGAGCCGGCCCGCGCACGCACAGCCGGCCCAGCCCCGCCACGCATGCGCCCATATATACAGGGTGTACCCACTATAACGATCTCGTCAACTTCCAAATGGTATGGAGAGTTCTTTGTAGTGGGCTATTTTCATAGCAGTTCGCTTAGTATATCTCTTTTGTTACACCGCAGTCCCCCCTTGTCTGCCTCCTTTCCCCGTACTGCAACGCAAGTTCTTCAAAACCGCAACTATATAGGCAGATACAGTGGCGGATTTACAAATTTGCCGCCAGTAGGCTATTCAATTTTTGCCGCCCCTACAGACCTTTGAAATTCAATACGCTGATTTAGTTCACAATCATTCAATTACATTTATTCTGTACATAATGCAATTCGCGAAATCATTAAATATATCATAAATTCATATTTTTCCCGGACTCCCTCAAAAAGAAACATACTAATAAGTTTATTTTGTCGCACCAATTTCTACCAAAATTGCAGATACATTTTTATAAGTCGATAAAATGACGCGAGCGAAGCGAACGCGAATTTTTTTATCGTTTTCAGCACATACATAAGTTGCAAATGACTTCTGCAGGCTCTACTGTGAATTTGTAACGATCCGAAGTGTTCCGAAGACCCCGAAAAATGGACATCTCTAGCTGTTCTCGTATATCAACGTAATTTGTCGAGAAAAACAATTCGCTAGAACAAACTTCCTATCAATTAATGATAATTTCCGAGAAAAAATGTATGTAGCCAGTTTTAGGTGGGTCGAAAAATGAAAATAATATTCTCTCTGAAATCTGCCGCCCCTAGGACGCGGCCGCCCCTAGGCTGCGGCCTGCCTAGAAGCGGCCGCGTCCTAGAGGCAGCAGATTTCAGAGCACGGTCACCTGATTTCAGAGCACGGTCACCTGATTTCAGAGGATAAAAGTCAAACACGTCCACTGGTTTTCTCATGGTTTTTTATAAGTATACTCGTATACGGCCTATTTATAACCAGGACTGGGCAGATACTCGTAGTGTATGTGTGCGTAAACCTAGGGCGCAACGGCATTCGTAACATACTTTACAACAATCACATCTCGAATCTTTCTTAAAGACATACATCACGCAGCTTATGCAACAGGATGGCCCAAACGTAACATTTCTAAATGTGTTAGGGCCGATTTTTTCAATGGTCAGGGTGGCAATTCTTGAAAATTTTAAAGCCGAAACGCAACCATTAACAAACCGTTAAGGAAACTCGCTGCGATGCAATATATACTTACCGCTTGAGTAAAAATTTAGTAAAAAGGCACGCATCGGTCGCGAGTATGACAGAATAAAAACAGATATCTGTCTTGTGCTGAAATGGTTCTAATTACGTCACCATAAAGTAATTACTGCTTTATTCTGAACGTCGAAAACGGTTCCGTTTCGGCTTCGTTCCAACTCAAGACTTTTCGAGAATTGGCCGCCAGATAGCCTATCAGAATCATAAATTTGATGCTGTCTTTCTCTAAAACTTGATCAAAATAGAGACAGCATCAACTTTATCCTTCAAATAGGAATACCATTAGAATAATCGGCCTTTAGGCCCGGACTCGACTAAAGCGGATGTGAGACGAGCTGAGAGGAGATGTATTCTAACTTAACAACCAATATAATTTCGTTATTTACACATAAGCGGGAGCGGTGCTATGCACCTTGGTGGGTGTATAAAAACTGGCCACATATTACTTTATCCTAAAGCTATATTTACTTGTCCAGCCCAATCCTAATATCAACTACACGATCCTTTTAAAATAATATAAATTTCACATCGTAATCAAACGTACCAGGGGGCGGGGCTTCTACGGCGCTAACAAACAGTTTGGGCAGCGCGGACGCAGCTGTGTCGGCCACTAGAGATAGATCCGCCGCTCGGAGCCACTCGTCCAGATCGCCACCGTTTACCGCACGACGCTCCACTGTGGAAACACTAAATATTACATTCACTGGGATAAATCACTTACCTGCTCTGGCTTGGCACGGGTGCAATGCGGATACTATACACATAAACCTTTCTCTTGAAATACCCTATCTATTTAAAAAAACATATCAAAATCCGTCGCGTGGTTTAAACGATGTAAACATACATAGGGACAGACAGAACAGCAACTTTGTTTTATACTATGTTATATGTTATGATGTAACTTCATTGTGTTTATGTCTAACTTGTTGGACGCCAAAGTCCTGTAGTTGGTTGTTCTTGTAAGTGCGTCTATATGAGAATATCATAAGTAGTTTGACTCTACGTACCACATTACCGCATGGCCGCGTGGTGCCGGCAGAGTAGAATTCGTACCACCCCATGTCTGCCCGTGAGTATCGTACGAGGCGATTAAGGGTTTCCGGGAGGTGGGCAGCAGCGCCTCCCATGTTGACAACATAGTCCAAAATACAAACTGCGGTCACCAACCCGCCTGCCCAGCGTGGTGACTATGGACAAATACCCCCCCATGGCAGTCTTGTGGCGTGCTGTGTGGGAGGCCTACGTCCAGTAGTGGACTGCAATAGGCTGATGATGATGACTACATTACCAAAAAATCAGATACGTATGGCGATATTTGTATTTAGCGATAAGGAATTGTTTACGTGAACCACACAGACGTGGCTAAAATATTATTTGCCAGTTTTGTAACGTTGTTTCTCTGGTCAAGAATTGTGTTTCATACTTGTAGATGTCACTTGTGTATCTACCTAAAACATATTCTGTTGAAAATTTGCAACTACCTAACGTACCTAATCAGAATTAAAAATCAGTCGGACGATAAAATAAACTTACACAGCTGCATCAATTCGGAAGCCCACACTAAGTTATTCGGATCTAAATTGGCTGCCAGATTAGCGCACTCTATCCTGCATCCTGCGAATTGAAAAATGTATAAAATTGTACATATTGGAACTTATATTATTATACACACACTTATACTTATACACAGAGCTATTAATAACTAGATAAACTAAGTGTATGTACTTTACATGTAAAAAATATACTTAAGATTAGAAAAGACACTAGTTCTCGAGCCAGGTCTGAAGGAATTAGGGCTGATAGAAATGGTTTGCATCCCTTTTTACACACCAAGTAGAAACACTTGCCTTGTCTAGTTATTACTTAGCTCTGTGAATTTGACGTTTAAAAGTGAGACATCTCGCTCTCACCAAATTCATCATACCGCTGCTGACTGCTGACCGTGGCTGTGAGATTTTAAAGGTCCTGCCTAAAAAATGTTGACCATCACTTACCAGCGTCATTGCAGTTGGCAAGTCTCTTCACGAGATGGTCTCGTAAGGCGACTCTCTGCGACACGTGCGCGAAGCGAGCCCACGCGCCTGACAACTCCAACGTTAGTACTGTCAGACGTACGTCACGTGGGACCTGTTTTTACAAATATATTAAGCTAACAGTGAACGCTCAATGGATAAGACGTGTGCTTTACAGTCGGACGGCGTAGGTTCGATCCCAGTCAACAGACCTTGTACCGCTGAAATTACTTCATATACGGATTTTAATGTTATAAAGTTGACACTTAGCTCGTGCCTCGAAAAGCATGTGATAAACGCTGGAGGTTGAATTAAAACCAACGTCTATCTTCTATTTTGACGGAACTAAATGAAATTTTGACTGCATTTGACATAACTAGCTCTTGCCTGTGACTTCGTCCGCGTGGAGTACATAATGTAGCCTATGCCCTTCTCCGTACTCGCAATTATGTATGTATGTATGCAAAATTTCAAGATTGGTTGAGCAAATAAAGCGTGAACAGATAACAAATGATCAAACTTACTTTCCCATTTAGTATAATATTAGTTGGGATAGGGATTTAAAACTAAATCCTAGACATGCAAATAACGTTTATTTATCAAATTTTTATTTGAGTGTAGGCAAACGGATCACGGTAATTTTCTGAATGCAGCCAGCCGGTTGCAGTGGAGATCATTCAAGTTCAGCAGTAGACTTCCTATAGCTAAAATGATAATGACTTATAGCTTCAAACACTTACCTCAGTTTCCTCAGCGAGTTTATAATAATAGTCGAGCACGAAGTTAATTTCCGTATAGTCCACGTGTCGAGCTACACACGTCAGTAAGACAAGGCATTCTAGGTCTCTCTTGTCATCTTTTGTGCCCAGGTGTGTGCTTAGTAGGTCTACTACACGGTGACTGGAAATTTTAATAGTTAAGATAAGTTTATAATAACAAAAACTCAATCCTAACTTAAAGTCTCATAGAACATCTCCAAATATATAAACTGTGTTATCATAATTAGTAACTTAAAATTATAAAACAAAGTCGCTTCCCGCAGTCTGTTCCAATGTATGCTTAGGTCCTTCAAAGTACGCAACGGATTTTTATGCAGTTTTTTTTAATAGATAGATAGAAGAAAGTTTATGTGTAGTATCAGCATTGTATCCGTGCGAACTTACAATACAACATATTTTAACTTCAGATTTAAATATTGAAGCTATATTAAATGAAGCTATAGATTTAAATATTGAAGGCTTAGAGGAAGGTTATAATTTTTTTTGTAAATAGCTTAAATCATAGAGGAATAAGATGTCATAGAGTGCTAATGTCATACTAACTGTTTCGATGCACCATTAGACTTTTCGGTGCCTCACAATTCCAGTCCTTGACACTTAGATTGCATTACTATACGTTACAATACATTAGTAATGTAGTACATTACTATACATTACACTAATAGAATCTAAGTGTCAAGGACTGGAATTGTGAGGCACCAAAAAGTCTAATGGTGCATCGAAACAGTTGTATGACATTAGCACTCTATGACATCTTATTCCTCTATGCCTAAATCGTGTCCCACTGCTGGGCAAAGGTTATACAGGTGGAGGCACGTAAGTTTAGCGCTGAGTGAAATGTAGAGGGGATAGCTGCGCATGGATACAGTTGCGAACGCAATACAATTATAATTTTCATTAAATAATAAAGAACATATGTCAAATAGTAAGTCTAACACAGAGCGAAATGTGGAGAATATTAAGTAAGTGAACATGGGTACTGTCGCGCGCGCAAATGTTATTAAATTGTTAATGTTAAAGTATTCCATAGCTTCTAAAAGGGTGTTTTAAATGAAAATAACGACATACATACAAGGTTGATCATGTGACAAGAGTGAAGTTTATAGTTTATAGGAGTAGAAAAAAAATCTCATTTGACACAATATACTTTAGAACGCGACTGTATAGTCAGAAGTCCGCGGGGCGTCGCACGAAGGCGGGGGACGGAGTACGACTAGTTAACCAATCGGCGCTACACACGCGTACCCTTCGCCCCTCTAACCCCCCTTATTTGTTACTTCTGCGCAATAATAACGGTCATTGCTAGTTTTGTGCCGCTACTTATACTGGTTATAACATACCTGATACATTTGCTAGTCTTAGCAAGCACATCGCAAGCAAGCTGTAAATGTCTCCTCATATTATGCCTAATGACCGCAGATAGGAACCGCCATGGAGTCGGCTCCTCATGAAACGGAGAGTACTTGTCCAGGCGATCGATCACCAGCGACTGGATTAGCTGGACCACTTGCTCTTGCACCTAAAGAGAGGGGAATCTTGAAGATATACTATATTTTGTGCTGTCAGCTTGAGCGTGAGTGTCTGGTTCTATTTTATAGGACTACACTTGAACTTCCACTTTTTAATAACCTCATTTATTTAAAGAAAAAACCCATTGCGGTCAAAATTATTAGACCCAGTGTCACTCTCGCCAACTAAGACGAATCTAGAGGGGTCTAGAACGTGCTATAGAAATATACAAACATACACTCGAACAACATAACCCTCTTACTGGCACAGTCGGGCAAAAATATACATGGAATAACAAACCAATTTCATTTATCTAAAGCCGCGTGCGCAGAAATTCAACAAGTACAAATTTGGAATCGGATAGAAGCATAACAAGACATCCGTTTCAGGAAATGGACAGATTTTTTCTTTTCTTAGTTAATTATTTTCCTAATCGACAGAAGACAATACACACACAAGAAAAACCATAAAATAATGAGTCACCAGAAGGAGTTATCAAATACAAATGTATGTAAAATCGAGACGAAAATTCCGCATCTTCCGGTCTTCTAAACCGCGGGCTGTTGCCAATTAATGAACAGAGAGGTTCTAAAAATTACCCATATGTCTAAGAATAAGGTGAATGTGACTAAACAAAGGAGACAAATAAAAATCAAGGCGGTCAATTTGACTGGTTTAAAGTTGTTTCAAAAGTGTGCATGATCATGGGTTCCGGAGAACTTACTATTCCATGTAAAAAACTGACAGTTTCGTTACTTATAAGTTGTACAAATTACAGTTACCTTATTCTCCGGGTCAGACAGTTGATGCATCGGCCCCAGTAGGAACGCATCGAACACGGCGTCATTCTGCCTCGAACCCAGTAGTTCCCCGAGAGATGAGATGGCGGCCGAACGGACTAGAATGCTCGCGTCACGGCACAAGCTTATTAACATCTGGAAATATTGTCGGGGGTTTACTCGTTATTTATTTATATATCTTAGGTGGTTTTGGTATGTGGAAAGGACGAATTAAAGTAAAATGACGAAGAAAGCTTACAAGCTGTAGAGTACTCTAAATCTACGAGTGTGAATAATGAATAACATGAAAAGCAAATGGACCGTAATACTCGTATCTGCCAATATGGATAATGAGGCTTTTTGTATGAATGTATACATGTAAAGTATTTTAGGAGGGGTATTAAAAGATATACAACTTTAACTGCTTTTTATCCAAAAAAATATAATTTTCCCTGATCTTGTAAATTGTAAATAAATGAAGTAACATTACCTATCTGAAAGTCTTGCAGCGTGCCAAAGTTTGCAGTAGTTAGAGTGCGTTTCGACGCACCCGAGGGAAAAGTGGGCGTGGCCGGAGCAGGCATGAGCTCGCTACTCAGTACCGTGTGTATGTTTGATCCGTCGTCAGCCTATTGAAGTCCACTGCTGGACGTAGGCCAGAGCACACCGCAAGGCTCGATCTCCCGTTTTCTTTATGTCAGCGGTCAGTCTGGCCGGAGGGCGTCCAACGCTACGCTTGCCGAGGCGCGGTCTCTATTGAACCTCGCTCGCTCGATCGCCGTGTGTATGTATTTTCGTTTTGTCGCTTCGTCTTCGCCGTTTACCTTCTGTTACAGTCCGTTTTACTAACATGACCTACCTGTAAGTCTTGCAGCGTGGGTTCACTCCCGACCGTCAGCAGTTTGTGCACAAGCGTGACGCCGGCACGCCGCACCGCCGCACGTTCGTCGCACACGCACTTGGCCGCGGTCGCCATTAGGCGGGTCGCTTCACCTTCACCGTTTAGCTCCTGTTACGACAACGTTTTAGCTTTTGTTATACAAATTACGACTTCAAAAGAGGGGAGGTTATCAATTCTTTGGTATTTTTGGTAGTTGGTTTCGTCATGTCTGTCTGTCCGTCCGTCCGTATGCCACAGCCACTTTATTCCGAACTGTAAGGACTATATCTCATTAAAAACATAAATGTGAATTGAGAGCCAAGTTCCAACAACAAAATAAGTGCGATCTAAATTGCCAAGTTCAATGGTCAGTCCTAAAATTTATTTGTAACAACATAAAATATCATTTATTCTTATAACTTAGGATAATCTATTGTAGCCTAAGGTTTGACTTGGCTAGTTCCCATATACGAATCCAATATACGGTCTTCAAGTCAAGAGTGAACCGGTTTCTTTTAGGCAAGCGCGCTTAGGCAACGGTGCTTACCATCAGGCGCGTTGTGGTCAAGCGTAAGCCTAATTAATATTTTAAAAAATTGTGTTAAGTTATCCCATACATGGTACTGAAACGATATTTTTTTACATCATACCTGTCCGTGTGATGAGTCTACAAAGTACAAACAGGTCTTTAAAAATTATTTAAGGTTTCTAAAACTATTTTTTCTCAAAATTAACCGTTTAGATTAGAAGCTAAGCACTTTCAAAGTGGCAAAAAACGAACTCTATGACTTATGAAGTAAACCTACACTATTAAATTATAGACATTACCTTGACAGCGCGCTGCATATCCTTGCGCCGGCTGGCCGCACATTCCGCTAACAGCAGCGCGGCGCGTGTCCGCAGCGTGCCCGACGCGTCGTGCGCGCGCGCGTACACCGCACGCAGGATGGACAGGTACGGCACGGAGTGCGGGCGTTGACGCAGCAGACCCGCCACGTCTTCCTCGGTTATGTCGTCCTGGGTTACATTACGAGCCTTACTTATAATAAACCTCATTTACTTCAAGAAAAGTAATATTTAAAAAATGTAATACGGAGCGCATAAGTCAAAAGTAATTTTGTCATCTTGTATTATACTGATTAACAGATAAATAATAACAACACACAAGTCACTGTAATGCAAGGTACGAGGTGTTACACTATTTCATTACTTAGGTATAAAAAGGTTAAAGTTTTTTTTACAAATAATCAACCACCACAATTTAACTAGATCTGATGTAATAAGAAACAATGATGCAATAGAAGTAGGTACTTACATTATCGACAGTTGGCATGTCCTGGCTACTTTCATCTTCTGTAGCAACATCATTTTCATTTTGCCCCTTATTTTCAGTAGTTGCTTTCTTACTCTGTGGGTTTTCCTCTTTATTGTCTGAACTTTTATTACTCTGTGGGTCTAATTTGTTACTCGGTGATTCTGTTTTGTTTGCATCACTATTTGATGCTTCTTTACTCAATAATTCCGTTTTATTACTTTGATCAACAGCTGCATTTGGTTCTACTTCTGGCATATTATCTATCCCACCAAATAGGTCATCATTATCTAATAGATCAGATATATTTGGCAATTCACTACCATCCAATGGAATTTCTAGGCCTTGAAGTAGATTTTCAGAAATGTCTGGTGGATTTTCAAGTGGTAGCTGCAATTTCTCTAATACAATTATTGGCATTTTGAGCTTTATGTTCGGAGATTTACCTACATTCATAACAGTTGTAACTTCAGTATTTGTCGCAGTAGGATTTTCATTAACTGGTGAACTTAGTCCTGCACTGTCTGTAGTAACTACATTTAAATCTCCTTCTTTCGCTACAGTTACGGTGTTATCTATATTCATAGGAGTAGTAGTCTCTTCGTTTATTTCTTTATTTTCTACATCTGGTGAAACCATATCTACCTCTTTCGTCAAACTGTCATTTTCAGTTACAGTTTCGTCCATATCTACATCGGTCGAACTATTGGTAACCTCTGCATCGATTTCTTTATTTTCTGTTGAAATTATAGTCATATCATCTTCTTTGGTCAAATTTTCATTCTCAAATACAGTTCCTGGCTTAGTAGAATTTTCCTGAACATCCTTGATGTTCCCTCCATTGCAAGGTTCTTTTACGGAACCTACTATATACGCCTCTTTATTTGAATCTTCATCATCAGCTACTTTATTAGAACTTTCAACATCTTTAGTACCACTATCTACTTTAGAATTATCATTGGTATCAGCCCCTATTTCAGAAGTATTTTCGGAAGACTTATTATTAGAATCCTCAGTAATTTCCTGTTGGTTTTCACTAACTGTTCCTGAACAAAATATCAAACACATGAAACTTTCCTCTACAGTTATTTGTGGTATGAGTAACTACGGAAAATTGGTGATTCCATAATTTTTGAAACCAACAACAGATTATCAGATCTTAGTAGGAATCCAAATAGTAATTTAAGTTTTTATATCCTAAGGGTTGATTTTACCAGTGGTCAAATACAGTTCCACCAGCCCCTTTTCACCATCGGGATACTAGACGATGGCGGTCAAATGTTAAATTTAATTTAGCTAATTGTAAAAAAAAATTGAAGAATAAAATTGATGCCTCTATCTTGATCAAGTTTTAAAGAAACAGCATAAAATGTTTTCATCAATTAGATCTCCCTATTGGAAAATATATCATAAATTTTATGTAAGTATGTATGTACAATACACAAATGACTAAATGCTGCAAAGGAAATAACATGGAAGAGAGAGTTTTCTATAAAGTTAAAATATCTTACCACTCTCTTCAAGCACACGTTCTGGTTTAGGATCCGGTTGTATTGGCGGAAGATCTTCAGGCTCGTTATTAAGCAGGTTTGCGAACATTTCCTGTTATAAGATAACAATGCAGATTCTTGAAAAAATTACGATAGATTTGGCGACAAAGGTGAAGAGAAGATGTTTTTTTTTTGCTTTAATGAAAATTTTACCAAAGTATAAATGGTTTGCTTTGTATGTGTTATGTGAAATGTTTAATTGTATCAGGCGTTACTATTCGGAAGTTCAAATTTCCATCGAGGGATGGCCCACCATGTGAAATGTGTGAAATGGTTTTCTCTAGTAGACAACAGTCTATTTCTATGAAGTTTTGTCTATGTGTCTCCTACCTGAATGAAGGAAGTTTAAAAACAAAGTTAGACCCGGCTCCAAAGTGGAATCTAGTTCTAGTTAGCAAATTTTCTAAGGAGCTACAAGTTGAAGTTGCGTCTTCAATATACACCATACAAAGAAAGTTTATTGCAGTCCCTTACCAATGCAATCTGTCGATGTGACACTTTAGCTGTGGTGGACAGTTGGAGCAGCCACTTAACGATCTTGCGGTAAGACTTGCGCGGCAGTAGGCTCATTAAACCCATCACTAGCGACACGCGTGCTGTTCGCACTTCCGCACGTTCCTGAAACAATTTTGAAATAATCAAAATGCAAATAATATAGTATCAGTATACAAACCATAAAATAAACACCTCAAACACATGTTGCTTTATATAATACAGTGAGAGATTCTCTCTCTCCTCTTCTCTCCTAGAGACTGACAAAATTTCCAGATTTTATGTCTGTAAATCATCACAGTCTTGCAGGAATACACAATGACCATTGATGAATCTTATGGCAACCTAGACAGATTATACACAACTAGGCAAACATCTAGCTAGAGGCTAGGTTGATGCACAAGACAAACATAATAAAAATAGGAATAAATAATAAATGTAACTTACAATACCATCCACTGTATAACAGAGGTGCTGAAGCAGCACCATGTACCCAGAGAGAGCAGCTTTACCATATTTGGTGAGAAGCAGTCCCGAATATGTCACATAGGAAGCTCTTACCAGATTCTGAAATTATTTATTAACATATCAAATAGTTCTAAAGCAACCGAACCTGATGAGCATGAATGAAGAATTGAATGAATGTGGACAAGGTGATAGCTATGTTTAGAATGTGCTATATTCCACCTAGGTATAGTGGAAAATATAAACTTACATTAGAATTTTTACTGTCTACAGATGCAGCAACCAATTTAGGTAAAATAGATTTGTAAATGATTTTAATTACAACAGGGTCAGGTCCGTCTTCATTGTTGATTAATATATCTATCATCTCATATATTACTCTGGTGATATTAGCTAACTCAATTTTATCTGAAAACAAATATTATAGGTATATAACTCAATATCTGCCATGTCTTCTCCACCAATCTTCATACATTTCCTACAGTTTATGCAAATGATCACAGTCTCAGTTTATTTGAAACTAAATAGAAGTTTTGTATGATAAAACTTTAAAACTATGATTATCACTACATATTATAAAACAAAGTTGCTTGCCGCTGTCTATCCCTCCCTATGTATGCTTAGATTTTTCAAACTAGGGAACGGATTTTGATGCAGTTTTTTTAAATAGATAGTGATTCACAAGGAAGGTTTAAAATGTATAACTAGGGACCCGCCCCGGCTTCGCACGGGAGTAATACACTCTCACGTGGGTGAAGCCGTGGGCAGCTGCTAGTTATGATTAAAAAACATGTAATAGTACATGTAATAGTCCATGTAACTTTGCTTGTGCTAATAAAATTTATTATACAGGGTGGTCCAAAAGGTTACGTCAGATTTTTTTTTTAGATTCCTCACACCTGGGTGTATCCTAAAATACCCTATGTAGGGTTGCCAGGCGTCCGGATAAAGCCGGACATAGTCAGGCTTTTTAAGTGCGTGTCCGTTCTCACTCCGTTTGCGTATCTATTTTATGCTAAAGCTGATTTCCACTTTTCAATTATGAGGCTCGTAAACTCCACAAATTCTTGGTAATGTATAAATAAGTCACATCATCACATGCAAAAAGTGGTCGTAATTCCATTAGCTCTTTTTACATTTCTCAAATGAACAAGGTGCCAACAGTGACCGGCAGTCTCTCGGTCTGTCATTATTGACTACTTATGTAGTTATCATTCTTAGATTGTTGGCGCACGTTGCTTTGTCAGTTTTCATATTCAGATGCAATAAAACACAAAATCCTTACAATAATGTAGGGTGTCCGGCTTTTTTGCTAAACTGGCTGGTGTGTATGGCTTTTAGATTTTTCGACCTGGCAACCCTAATCCTATGTATGTTCCGCGATTTTTGATAGTTTAGAAGTTATGATTTTTTAAAGGTGAATTTGCAATTTTTTTCCCCAAGGACCTAAGAAAAATGATTACTTTCTAAACTATCAAAAATCGTCGAACATACATAGGGTATTTTCGGATACACCCAAGTATAAGAAATATAAATAAAATTTATGACATCACCTTTTGGACCATCCTGTATTGTATTGTAATGACATATGGAGGGACTTGGCTTAAGGAATAACCCATCTTATAACTAGACCCACAGCAGCTCAAATACTTAAGGAAAGTAATTTTCCCTTAATTATCAATACATAGAGATTGCACTTTTCACAATCTCACAGAACTTACCAACATTTAGCCTGTTAACTATAGCACATCCAGTTATGTCCACTAAGTTACTGACAATATCCTCAAAGTTCATATCATTCGGATTAAGCTGCAGTGTTACAGCAATTATAGCCCTCAGATCAATAACATAGGGTCTTAACTCTCTAATCACTGAATTCACTTCTTTAGTCAAATCTCTTGTATTGAGATAGTTATTGTCATTATCACACATAAGTTTAGGATATCCCAAGCAGGCAAGAGATTGTGCAAATAATTGGGAATGGTAAATATTATATGCTTTATATCCCGGTACAGACAATAACTTGTAATACATACGAGACGCCAACAACGCATTGTTACGAAATTCTTTAGTAACAACATTTTTGCTTCCATAATCTATGTAGTAAGCTAAAAGCGCCAGTAACTTTTCATGCTCCACTTGGTGGCAGAGAGCAGCCCATGACTTTTCTTCAGTTGATTCTGAGGCTAACCATCGATCAAAGGCTCCCATAATTTTCTTGAATACTGAACGTATTTCAAGCGATTCTAATATGCGTTCATATTCGGCAGGTATTTCACCAAACTCCAAAAATTCAGAGTAATAGATGCCCTGAACCCAAGCTTCATCTAAACAATCCAAGCGTAAATTGTCTAATTCTTCTAGAACTTCCATTTTGTTAAAGCGATTAAACAGTTAGCGATTTTTAAACTGAATTAACATTATCTCAAAGATTTTAAGGATTTATCTAAACTTTTTGAGACTGAAAATTGTTTACTTTTTTTTTTTTTGTTTAGTTTATCCCGAAGGAAAGGCAAGGGGAACTAAGCCCATACAGCCATTTTCTTTAGTAAATGATTCCAGAATTTATGGGATGATAATGATGATGGTGATGAATGGAAACGTCGGGAAAATCCTCAAGAACAAGTGTAAAGTTAGTCAAAATAAAAAATTATTGCAGAAACAACTTACATGCGCCCATGAAGAGATCGTAATCCGGCTAAAGTTTTACTCGGCTTACCTGCGTATAAAACCATGCACACGCACTAGATTCACATCACAAGTAATCATAATATAACTTATCTACAAGAAAACATCACTCTACGGACACATGCAAGCCATTTACAAATATTTTTTTATTTTCACAAGAAAATTACACCTGCACCCTTCCAGCTTTTCCCGCCGAATCTGAAAATTGTTTACAAACACAAACATATATATAGTTTTTTTTTTTTTTTTTAGTTTATCCCGAAGGAAAGGCAAGGGGAACTAAGCCCATACAGCCATTGTCTTTAGTAAATGATTTCTGAATTTATGGGATGATAATGATGATGGTGATGAATGGAAACGTCGGGAAAATCCTCAAGAACAAGTGTAAAGTTAGTCAAAATGAAAAATTATTGCAGAAACAAAATGGTTCTTGTCTTCTAAGCACAGATTGAAGTATTTTTTGAGATTCGGCGGGAAAAGCTGGAAGGGTGCAGATGTAATTTTCTTGTGAAAATCAAAAATTATTTGTAAATGGTTTGCATGTGTTCGTAAAGTGATGTTTTCTGGCAGATAAGTTATATTTTGATTACTTGTGATGTGAATCTAGTGCGTGTGCATGGTTTTATACGCAGGTAAGCTGAGTAAAACTTTAGCCGGAATACGATCTCTTCATGGGCCCATGTAAGTTGTTTCTGCAATTATTTTTCATTTTGACTGACTTTACACTTGTTCTTGAGGATTTTCCCGACGTTTCCATTCATAATCATCATTATCATTCATCATAAATTCATTTCTTTGAACAGAATTCATTTTTCTAGACAATGATTAGGCTGTATGGGCTTAGTTCCCCTTGCCTTTCCTTCGGGATAAACTAAAAAAAAAGTATTTTTTGAACCCATTCACTATCCAACTTATTCTAGGGATTTGATATCTCCTCTTACTTATTCGGTGACTTTGATTTGACTTACAAAATATAACTAGGGAGTGCAAACTGAGAAAGATTGCAGCTAGATCTCAAAATTCTCTACCCACTTTCCTGTTTATTAAAATAGATGTTTGCGTGCGATGCAAACAAAAATAGTGTGTATGGTGTTAAAATTTGATTTGTTATCTCTATACATTTCTATGGGTGGTAAGCTCCATAAATCTGGCTTTGACATTTGTTCAACAGCTGACATTGATAGATAGACAAATAAGTAGTGTACCTACAAGTGAAAAATAAAAAACTATGGAAAAAGTTTAGCTGGATTTTAAAATAATATTTATTTATGAAATAGGAAATTCAGTCTTTGTTTATTAAGTGAAGTTTATTATTTTAAATATTGTATTTAATAATGTTAAGCAACAAACCTATATACTGGTTTTTAACTGATCGGGGGCGCAGGTTTTCGTATGCAATCGTAACCGGCCTGGGAATAGGTTCATCAATAATAAAGTTCGCCCCGCATACGTTTTTATTGGATAAATACAAAGATTTCGTGCATAACTACAGGTAAAGAAATGTTTAAACTTTATATTTACATAACGATATAATTAAATTCGCAATGCTATTATAGGTTATCTTTTGTTACAGCAATGGTAAACCAGTGCAACTCTCACAGGAACTAACTAAACGATTTGAAGAATGTCTCGATATACTGACTTTGAATAAGTCTATTCAAAAACTTGTGACACCCTTCAGTATATTTGGATATGATTTATTTCATGCAGGTAAATTGTGTTTTTCAATCTTTCATATGAGTTAATTGTAAGTACTTTTGCTTTAGATCCAATACTGTAATATAATATACCTAGATAGGTATAGATACATATATTTATGTTACAGGATTTCTCCTAGTTTAAGAGACAGGGAAACATTGTATTAGAATAGGTTATTATGATACACGAATAAACTTATTATTATTAAAACTTATTATTATATAACATATGCAAATAAACAATAAGTACCTAACTCATGTACTTAAATCATGTGATTGTATAGTAGGTAGGTTAGGTACATAAATTAAAGAAATCCAATTGTGTGTTTACAGAACTAACGGCAGTTTGCTATTTAAGTAGGTACTTACTGTATTTATTCTGTTTTGGCTTGTTATTTATTATGTCCTATAAACCTATGACAAAATTGCTTAGTATAGGTACAATATGCCAGGTTAGTGGTTTATATTATTGCCATCATGACTACCTACCAGATAGCATGTATACTTTGAATTACTCTTTACCTACAACTTTATGAAATAATGATGTATTTTACAGGAAGTACCAGTTCCAAATTTGGTGTTGCTATTGGTATACCTGTAAACTTTACATACAAATCTCTAAAAGATTTAGAGAAAGATGATATTAAGGTCAGTTTTAATTTATATATATGTATACAGTCAAAACCGGATATAACAACATTGACTGGACCATATACTTCGGAAGTTATGACCGATAGTTCTTATAAGCAATATACACAAGTAATCATATTAATAGACATCTGTATGTTTGTAGTATGGGTATAGGTTATGCATATGAACTTGTTTTCAAATAAAATTCGGAAAAAAAAAAGATGATGATGATGTCCTCCACGACGTATCCGTTGATGGCGACAACTTGTCAGTTCCAGCGTATGCACGGATATGACTTGCGAAACCGAACTTGGTCTTAAACGTGCGGCTGCATAAGTTGCACTGTAACTGCCCGTTTACATTGTACGTGTAGTTGTAGATGATTTTGGGACGAGTTTTTCGGGCGTGTCGCTTAGCGTCGAGTTCCTTGAGACGGGCTTCTTCAAACTTTTCAGTGCCTATCTTGATTGCCTTGACTCCGATCTTGTTAAAGCGTCACTTTCCCACGTACCATGCGACAAGCCGCAGGATGTTAGTTGTCGTTTTAGAACATCCTTGTATCGGAGATATTGTCCACCAGGCTTACGTTTTCCACAGGACAGTTCTGAATAGAAAATGGACCTAGGCAATCGAGAGGCGTCCAAGCGTACAAGATGACCGCACCATCTCAACTGCCCTCTCATAAGAAGGCACTCCATGCCGGAAACATGAGCACGACGTAGAACCTCCGAGTTCGGGACACGATCCTGCCATTTAATCTTTAATATGGATCGAAGACATTTTAAGTGAAAAGTGTCCAAGCGCCTGATGTCCGACTTGTATAGACACCATGTCTCCGAAGCATACAGCAAAAGTGGTAGTATGATTGCTTTATACACGGATATTTTAGTTTGAAGATGGAGGTCGTGAGATTTCCAAACTTTCTGGTTAAGCCTTCCATATGCCGAAGCAGCCCCAGCTATTCTGGCAGCAATTTCGGTCTCGAGTCTATTATCGTCGCGTATCAGCGTTCCGAGGTACCGAAACGTCCTCACCTCTTTGAGCGGCTTCCCGCCCAGAAGAATAGCAGTACCGAGTGCAGATGTGTCTCTTGCGGGCTGTTTTAGTATTTGAGTTTTTGACACGCTTATCACCAGGCCAAATTTGCGGCACGATTCATCGAGATTGTCCAAGTATTTTTTTTTTATTTTTTTTTACACTACACTTTTGCTGCAGGCTATCAATGCAATCAGCCATAAGGCAAACATCGTCGGCATATAAGTAAATATAAATACGCTTCTATCGGATCTAACGTTGATCTGTATCTGTCTATTGCATTTATTCAGAGCGTCCGTCATGACTGCAGCAAAGTAGAGGGCAAATAACGTCGGAGCCATAACACAACCCTGCTTGACCCCACTAGAGACTGGGAACTGTTTTGTGAGCTGATTTTCTTTTCGAACCCTGGCCATCATTCCTTCATGAAATTGACGTATTAGATTTGTCAACTTTTCAGGACATCCAGTCTTCTTAATCGTCCACAGGGCGGTTCTTGGCACTCTATCAAACGCCTTCTCTAGGTCGATGAAACACATGTAGAGATCACGGTGCTTAGGGTTGCCACCTTTTCTTTTTGCATTTAAAGTACATTGGCTGTTATAGGTAAGAAAAAAAAGTACATAGCATCAAAATAAAGTACCTATAATTTACTTTTCTTTATTATTATATTTAGAAACATATTCGCTATTCGAGCGTTTTTTTTATTTTTTACTATGAAATGGCGTTATTTATTGAAAAGCATTCCATTCTGTCAAGTTAATCAGATTTTCCCTGGCATAAAAATCCACGGACGCCCTCCAAACTAGGACTAATCCGGGGAAACCCGGGCGGATGGCAGCCCTACTTAAGACTAAACTTTTCAAAATCCCAAAGAAATCAAATCATACGAAATAAAGTATTTTCACGTACTTTTATGTTCTCATAAAGTATAGAGTACAATTACCTGACATAACGTACAATACTTTATTATAAAGTACGGGTGGCAACCCTAACGGTGCTGTTCAAGACTCTTCTCTTGCATTTGTTTAACAACAAATATAGCGTCAACCGTGCCACGGTTGGGACGGAAACCACACTGGCTCTCCGGAAGAATACGCTCGGCCAATACACTCAGACGCCTATTAATTATATGACATAATATCTTTCCGGCTGCAGAGAGGAGTGAAATGCCTCTATAAGAGCCACAATCTGATAGGTCTCCTTTTCCTTTATATAGCTTGCAGATGGAGGCATCCTTCCAGCCTTGAGGTATTATTTCCGATACCCAAATGTGTGAAACCAATTCGAACAGTCCCTTCTTAATGTTAGAAGAATATCAACCTGTCATTCACGCGGTCAACTATCGCACTAAATAAGTCGAAACATGCAAGGTCAAGGGCCTTTGCCCTTGAGATTGGGATAAGGTGGGAGAATAATAATACATAAGTCAAAATATTCCTTCATAGATCAAAATTTAAGGTTGAAAATGTTTGATTGTTTTATTTAGCTGCAACAAGTGAACAGTTGGTCGTTATAGCCGATAAATATCGATAGTTTCGTAATTTTAAGTGATATGTTGCTGTATACGATGTCATTGTAGGTGGTATGTTTACTTATTAGCTTATATAGAGATTCGGCCAGGACCTTGCCATTCAATTGTTATACATATATAACCGATCTGTCGTTATTTATAAACGATGTCGTTATATTCGGTTTCGGTTATATATAGTTATACCTATGTATATGTCGTGGCCATATTGTTAAATTGATCATTTCATGAAATGGTCGAGCATTTCATGAAGTGGTCGCATTTCATGAAGTGGCCAATTCAATTTGACCAGATCGTTAAATCGTCTACATTTCACGATTTTGTCATCCACGTTTGGCCAAATCGTATTAACAGGGTGTCCATAAAATCCGAATGTGGTAAGAGCTTACACCATATATAAGTATACCATAAGGTATGATGGTATGATTTTTTTTGCTATTATTTATGTGATATTTTCACAATATAATATTTAAAAACATAAAAGACTTTACAAAAGCGATTCGCATCTGGCACATCGCCGGACGCTGCCTGGGCACGCTCGCTCCGCTCGCTCGGCTCGTGCGTCATTTGTCATAGTCTAACCTAACCTAACCTATCGTAATCTAAGGTTTTTGTTTAACAATATTATTATAAACCACCATTAAGTCTAATATACATTATACAATATAACACACTATCCGTGAACTTCTTCTGCATAGTCACCCTACTCTCTTTAATTTGTTTTATAACCTAAAAAGAAAAATCCGCCATCTTCACACATAAATAAAACGCGCGCAGCGCCTCTACCGGTGATTCATGTAACTATTTTACGATATGATCAATAATCTTGACCACTTCATGAAATGATCGGGCGTTTAGTTGCCCATATCGAGAAACGATTTTTAATCATCGATCTGCCCAAACCATATCATGATGTGGCCAATAGACAGTTGAACTTTTCATGAAATGCGACCATTTCATGAAATGCTCGACCATTTCATGAAATGATCAATTCTACGATATGGCCACGACATATATATGTCGTGGCCATATTGTTAAATTGATCATTTCATGAAATGGTCGAGCATTTCATGAAGTGGTCGCATTTCATGAAGTGGCCAATTCAATTTGACCAGATCGTTAAATCGTCTACATTTCACGATTTTGTCATCCACGTTTGGCCAAATCGTATTAACAGGATGTCCATAAAATCCGAATGTGGTAAGAGCTTATATAAATAATATATACCGTACACCATATATAAGTATACCATAAGGTATGATGGTATGATTTTTTTTGCTATTATTTATGTGATATTTTCACAATATAATATTTAAAAACATAAAAGACTTTACAAAAGTGATTCGCATCTGGCACATCGCCGGACGCTGCCTGGGCACGCTCGCTCCGCTCGCTCGGCTCGTGCGTCATTTGTCATAGTCTAACCTAACCTAACCTAACCTAACCTATCGTAATCTAAGGTTTTTGTTTAACAATATTATTATAAACCACCATTAAGTCTAATATACATTATACAATATAACACACTATCCGTGAACTTCTTCTGCATAGTCACCCTACTCTCTTTAATTTGTTTTATAACCTAAAAAGAAAAATCCGCCATCTTCACACATAAATAAAACGCGCGCAGCGCCTCTACCGGTGATTCATGTAACTATTTTACGATATGATCAATAATCTTGACCACTTCATGAAATGATCGGGCGTTTAGTTGCCCATATCGAGAAACGATTTTTAATCATCGATCTGCCCAAACCATATCATGATGTGGCCAATAGACAGTTGAACTTTTCATGAAATGCGACCATTTCATGAAATGCTCGACCATTTCATGAAATGATCAATTCTACGATATGGCCACGACATATACATAAAGGCTTAGAATCAAAATATTTTTTTTAACTGGGAACATAAAGGATGTTTGAATCTAGTCTTAAATAATATTTATATTATGTATGTTGGTATGTATTTAGAGTTGTACCAACATTTTTTACCTAATCAATCTTCCATTTCAGGTCAATCAGAAAAAAATTGACTGGTCTTCAGAAAGTGGGAAAAAATTAGCTGAGGCATTAATTTTGCCTGAAAAGGTTCAGCAATTTGCCCTCTGTAGAGAAATATTAATGGCTAACAATATGAAAGTTCTTTTTGAGTCTATATATCCATTTGCTTGTGTATTTATTATATATAATGCATCTCAATTTCTGAACAGAAAGTTTAATTTATATGCTGCACCTCCATTAATAAGAGGTACTTTATACAGCATTTTAGCAACCTTTGGCTTGGGATTGTATTATCTAATGAAAGATATGACAGAAGTATTATATGAAACTGAAGTGGATAAGAAACTTTGTGAACTGGGTCCAGATTTTGTAGAAGCAGGAGTAATTTTCTACACTAAAATATTGCAAAGAAATCAAGCATTGCGAGAATTAATGGGTCCTGAGGGCGAACAAAAATATAGTAAAATGGGAAATGAGAATTTTGGTATTCGCCAACCTCGAATTGCACTAGTCCATAGAAAACAATACTTTGAAAGTGAATTAGAGAAATTAAAAGGAAATAAGGGGGAAGAAAGTGTGGTATAATCAATACAATCAATAGTATCTAATCTTAGTTGGTATTCTAGACATAATAAGTTTCTTGTTGTGTAAGTGTTATTTGTTGATATCACATCATACATTATAGGTAATATACCTACTAAATTGACTAAAATATTTAAAATATATTTTTATTTTAAAGTACAATAAATACCAATGTAGTGTCTACGTATGTAGTTATTTATTTTTATGTACGATTTAAGTGCTCGTGCAATTCGTAGAACTTATACCTACCTACATCGTCATCATCTCTACTTCACTCAGTCTGTGATCGTCATGCATAAATAGGGGGTTCAATCTACGGGGTTCAATAGATGCAGATGTAATGGCTCCTCCATACAATGGGCGAACTCTGACGAACTTGGTCGAACTCGATTGTGCAGAGGGCAGATTTGTCGGCATTCGTCGACTAAGTTCGACGACGTTCTCCGAATTAACATCGCCTTAACAATTTTAAAGTCTTACGCTGTCTTACGATAATAATTCGACGTAAAAAGAGAAGAGAGAGGGAATCAGTAATGTTAATTATAAATGCAAAGGTTTGTGAGTATGGATGGATGGATGGATAGATGGTTGGATGGATGTTTGTTACTCTTTCACGTATAAACGGCTGGAGCGATTTTAATAAAATTTGGTATGGAGTTAGCTGACACTCTGGATTAACACGGGCTACTTTTTATCCCGGATAATTTCAACTTTTTGTTTTTTCTGCAATCCACACGGACGAAGTCGCGGGCGTCCACTAGTCTGTAATGAAATTGATTTTTTTTCTACGGTTGGCACCTGTGTATCGTGTTAGTAGGTATAATACTAATATTATTGTCCGTTTCATACAATAGTAGGTACCGCCTATGCCTGATTTCGGAACTAATATTTTTGTATGCAGTCAAACCATAAAACAGAAAATGTCATAAACATAGTAACTAGCGCGATCATCCATAGGAACTATACGGTGAAACTATGGTGAAACGCATTCGCTATAATAAAGATGTTGGTTAATTTGTGATTTTTTTAACTTGATCTGAGGCATGGAGAAGGTATAAAAGTGGAGGTGGGACTATGAACTGAGTCGTGTGGCAATCGTGAGGACATGACATCATGATTGGGGCGGAGCTTCAGGGCCTGTGTGTGTAACGCAGTAGCTGTAACCACACGCTTATGCAAGTAGTTTGGCTAGTCACTACAAGGTGGTTTCTAAATGGGCAGGGCTACAGTATTAGGATGCTCCCCTCGTCCCATAGGTACTTTAACCCCGCTCAACGGCACACTATTTTTGTATAAAAATATACTTAGCCGCTACTCCTCTTTTATTTTTTCTCCATGATCTAAGGTGATTCCTATACATTTCCTATAATGTTATTTTCGCACAAAAAATGTGACTGCTGCCAGCATTTTAGACCCTCCCGGTAGACGGACACTTCGTAAATGTTTTAATTTCGTGTTGGGTAAGTTAGTTTAGCTAAAAAACCTTTGGTTTGGAAATTTATTCATACATATCCAATAAATTATCAGGGTATAAAAAAAATTATGAACCAACTCCTTTTTGAGCATTTGGGTATTATTTAAGGTTTCCAAGAATGCTAGACTGAATGTGGAAGAACTTTGTTTCTCCGGTTTTCCGGATAAGGAAAAATCCCAGTGTCATAGATACGGATAGACCCGTAAAAAAAGTTATTCTTAGTTGAAACTGTCAGCAGGGCTATTGGCCTCAGATGAATGATTATTTCAGTCAGTGAAAATCAAAAACTATTTGTAAATGGTTTGCATGTGTCCGTAAAGTGATGTTTTCTGGTAGATAAGTTATATTTTGATTACTTATTATGTGAATCTAGTGCGTGTGCATGGTTTTATACGCAGGTAAGCCGAGTAAAACTTTAACCGGATTACAATCTCTTCATGGGCTCATGTAAGTTGTTTCTGCAATAATTTTTCATTTTGACTAACTTTACACTTGTTCTTGAGGATTTTCCCGACGTATCCATTCATCATTATCATCCATCATAAATTCTGAAATCATTTACTAAAGACAATGGCTGTATGGGCTTAGTTCCCCTTGCCTTTCCTTCGGGATAAACTAAACAAAAAAAAAAGAAAAATTGTGTCTTCTCTTGGATTCGGCGGGAAAAGCTGGAAGGGTGCTGGTGTAATTTTCTTGTGAAAATCAAAAATTATTTGTAAATAGCTTGCATGTGTCCGTAAAGTGATGTTTTCTGGTAGATAAGTTATATTTTGATTACTTGTGATGTGAATCTAGTGCGTGTGCATGGTTTTATACGCAGGTAAGCTGAGTAAAACTTTAGCCGGAATACGATCTCTTCATAGGCCCATGTAAGTTGTTTCTGCAATTATTTTTCATTTTGACTAACTTTATACTTGTTCTTTAGGATTTTCCCGACGTTTCCATTCATCATCATCATTATCATCCATCATAAATTCAGAAATCATTTACAAAAGACAATGGCTGTATGGGCTTAGTTCCCCTTGCCTTTCCTTCGGGATAAACTAAAAAAAAAAAAAAAATTGGTGGTGGGTTTCAGTGTTGGCAACCGTACGATAATTATCGTACATGCACGATAATTTGATACCAGCGTACGATGTACGATTGCGATTCATTATCGTACACAAATGTACGATAATTTTCGAATTGTAATGGATTTCGATAGTTTCGTTCACTCATATATAGATAAGAAATATATAAATATATATCTCGTTGAATATTACATATTTTGTCAATTTTATGTGTTCATGAATAAATTTAATAATCGACTGATCAACTTTGGAGTATTCTTTTTTTTTTTATAATTATTTACAATAATAACTAAACCTACGTAAAAAAAAAAACTAAAGCTACAAAATAAAATAAAATTTACAAATAGAAGACTCCTTGCAAGTCCTCCACCGCTGGCAATGTGCCCAAAAGGCTGGCAGCGTTGCCCCGCTGGATTGCGAGGCATTTTATTTTTATAAAACTTTTGAAACACACAAATTTTCGCGCCATTTGTACGCAATGTACCCATGTGAAAATCATAAAATTCGAAAAAGGACATGACGAGCGGCTGAGCGCAATATAAGTTCGTAATAATATCTATTTTTATTATTAATTTACGTTTTTTTTATGTCGTTCAAAAGTGTACGATAATTTTTCGTCAGGTACGATAATTTTACGCCCCTGGTACGATCAGCGCATCATTCTAGGTTGCCAACACTGGTGGGTTTTGATAATTAAATTGCACAGTTGAATTGAAGATTGATCTGAAGCTCTGCATTAGTGGGAATAGTATTTGGTGTATGTAGTGCTTTTAAGTGATTACTTCTCTAATTGTGCAGTACGGAAATCACTGTATTTCGTTGAGTCGTATGCTGTTTTTCGTCTAGTTGGGCTCTGAAGAACAGCTTCCTGTCTTGCTGAATTTAGTGCAGTTTCCTCATTTTACAGTTCTACATCATGTGTGGAGGATTTACGTGTTCTAAGAATGCGCTAATAGCGCTAAATGTGTTATATGTGGTGAGTGCAATTTACTACAATTCCACTAAGGTCGTGAAATTTCATGGCCGCTTAGCAAAACATTCTAATTTAGAGTAATACTATGGCGTATGACACAATTTCTTTGTTCTGATTTACATATTTTGCAGGTGGTGGCATCTATACTGATATCAGTGGCTGTGTATGGCCAGGCATCTTCGGTTGTTGCAAATTTACCTATTGTGGGTGGTATTTTGGGATGTGGGGTGATTCTGATCCTGATATCTTTGTTAGGCCTGGCAGGTGCAGTGAAGCACCACCAGGTGATGCTCTTCTTTGTATCCTTTTTAAATAATAAACAAGAATTTAAGTTTTTCTTTGTTTTAAACTGTATCTTGATTGATTGAGGTTGGCTGGTATATAATGCTACAGTAAGCATTGAGTTTGTTGATCTATCTGTATTAGTGACTAGGTTCAGCCTAAAAACTAATTTTAATCATGATATATTTTGTATGTAGTAGACATGTAGTATTTTGTTAAGTGTAAATATAATAATCATAATAATTAGTTAAGGGGTTATATCCACTTGCGAGGCAGAAAAAACGCGTTTTTTTGTGATTTTTTTCCAAAGAGGCATTTTATTTTATACATTAATGGAAAAAATGTACTTAAACAGAATTTAATGTACTTTAACAATCAGCGGTTTATTTAAAAAAATATTGGATCCCCTAGCTCCTGTAGATGATCTGCGGAGAGACCTCCAAAAAAAAGTGCTTGGCGGTGAGCAAGATATCTCTGGTCCAAATTATCTGAAAACCAAAAACCAAAAATATTTAGTTTTATAATAAATAAATACAGGTAATGATCGAAGGTCTAGTCAAAATTTTGATTTTTGACAGAATGGCGGCTGTTCAAAAAAAAAATTCAGTTTTTCATGAAAATTTTTCACTTCAAAGTGGCTTAAAAAATCTAAATTATTGTCCAAAACCTTATTCCTTCGATCATTACCTGAAAAATATATCTGAGTAAGTCGTGTGAAAATTTCAAACCGATCGGTTTAGCAGTTTCGGAGAAATTTTCCTCACCGACTCTGAAAACACAGTTTTGAGATAAACGCGTTTAAAGTTTCGGGAACGATTTACACTAAATTTTTTTTTTTTTTTTTCAACTTACATCGTGTCATCTATTCCAGCACCATAAGAGGAACCCTCTGCTTCGTCGTTTGCTTCCATTTGTATTATTATCTTAGGGTCCCAAACATAATATAAGTCGAGAACAAAAGGGTAGAAGCTACCAGAAACAGCTGCTACTCCGGCTCGTGCTCTGCCTACTTTTGAACGCTCGGAGACGTTCTTACTAATACGCTCATATCTCCGAAACTAATTGTCGGATCGATTTGAAATTTTCAGAGAATATTCTTGAATATATGTACATTCAAAAAATGAAAAAAAAAATCAAAATCGATTTTTTGAAAATCACAAGTGGATATAACCCCTTAATAGACAATAGGTAATTGATAAGCAAGTAGGCAAGGTTATTTATAATCTTTAATACTATTATAGGTATTATGAATAATGAACACAATATCCATGATACCAATATACTATACACTATACCTCGTTATTTTGAAGATAGAAATCTTACTTTCGAAGAAGCATTGTTTGTAAACATTAGAACACTCATATTTGTAAGATATGAGTGAAGTTTGACGTTTTTCAATATTGATGTAGATGTATCCTACTAAAAAGTTCAGTTTTGTGTTTGCGAAATCAGCTTCTTTGGCTTTTTTATAGTGCAAACTTTATACAGAGTTGAATTGAGTAGAAAACTCTTTAGGAACTATTGCTGATAATGATACACAAAACTGTATCTAATAAAAAACCTTATTTTGTTCTTTCAGATTCTCTCTATTTCTAAATAAAATAAGGTATAGAAATGAATGATATTTTCTGTTTATTGTTGTAATTTGCTAAAACTATTTTGTTATCAAATGAAATTAATTAAAATATTTTTTTCTACATGAAAGAAATCTTATTCAATAGTTTTACATGTAATCTTGTTTGTAAATTGTCAACATTTTTATTCTTATGTCTTCTTTCTTTTCTTACCATTTTTTATCCTGGGTAATATTTTTTTTAATAACTTTTACTATTCTCCATAAATATTATCTAGAGAGGACTTCTCATTGATTCCATATTGTTATTGGCATAATTTCTTAACTTGTCACAGTACATGGTGATCTTGTTCCTTTTATTCCTAGTGCAGTTCTCAGTGGCATGTGCTTGCCTCGCCGTTAACTCAGACCAGCAGGAAATGTTAGCACAGCAGGTGAGTAATTTTTACTTACCAACCATGTTTTTTTTTAATCATAAATCTATACTTAAACCTTTTGTAAGTTAAAAGCTTAATGCTAATTACTAATACATGCACATAACACATAGTATGATAAACTCAGGCTCATAGCAAGATAGGTGTGTATTAAGAAAGCTTAAGCTGTCAGTCAAGGGTTGGACCACACCTGTCAATCCTCAAATGTGTTTCTTCACTTCATATATTAGGTACACATTTCAAACAACACAATTATAATTGTATACCTTTTGTTTTTATATATATACAAGCGAACACAAGGCTGTTTTCCAGAGCTGAGGTAGTGCTGCAGAAATCATATGATGAATTTGGTGAGAGTGAGATGTCTCACTTTTAAATGTCAAACTCAGAGAGCTATTAATAACTAGATAAACTAAGTGTATATATTCACTATGGGTGCGCCCACCACCGGGCCTTACACCCTCCACTGACCCTTGGATCTGATAACTCATAACAGCGAAAACAGGCACTTGCACAAACTACAATCGCCACGAGAAATCAGACCCGAGCACCTAGCATGCAAGACAATACGTTGCACTATTCCGAAATCAAAAACTAGATAAATAATCTACATATGTTTCGCCAACAACCGTGGCATCCTCAGGATTATAGAAATTAGTAAATTAGTAAACCACTAATTATTATGAATTATTATTTAGTTTCATAATAATTAGTGGTTACTATTGCGTTGATAAAAGGTCTCCTATAATATTTTTTTCTCATATATCCTCCATGTACAGACAGCAATCCGTTACATTTTCATTTGATGTATAGATAGAAGATAATCAGTTGCATGCACGTCTCCTATTGTATTTGATGTTCAAACACTAAACGGTATTTCAATTCGCCAGGGTTGGGCCCGCGTGAACATGGACATGAGAGGTCAGGTACAAGAGAGGTTCCAGTGCTGTTCGTTCCAGTCGCGACTGATCCCCGCCAACGGCACCGCTGACTACCCTTCTTGTGATGTTGTAGATGTGAGTATTTCGTAGACGTCGTTATGTTACGCGACACGACACTAAGGGCGGATTTTTCCAAACGTCAGATAGCCTATCTGAAGAAAAAAGAAGAAAAAGTTGACGCCGTCTCTGTCATGATCAAGTTAAACAAAAAGACAACATTCTTATAACAATGTGACGTTTGGAAAAATCGACCCTATATCTACATAACGTGTAACTGCGTATAATGAGTACATGTTCAAACACATATTTATAAAACAATGCGCTTCCCACTGTCTGTCTGTAAGTATGCTTAGATCTTTAAAACTACTCAATGGATTTTAATGTAGTTTATTCATAGTATGCTATCCCACTGCAGAAGTACAACACTTATTTATTGCTTCAGTGTATCAGTTGTATAATGTCAGTGTCGATTTAAGAACTAGGTAGGTATACCCAAAACTTAATTTCTGATAGAATTTGAACCCATAACCTCTCAGAAGATAAGGTACTATTTTCATTAGATAAGGTCACTAGAAACTACGATAATCAAACTGACATCAATTAAACAATAAATTCTGTAATGTACAAACATTTTTAAACAATAAATATGTATATTGGAAATTTCGATATGGAAGACGCCCATCACACCACGAGGCTTTAGTCTATCCGCTGACGATCTCCTACTGATAATTGCAATTCGCAAGTTCCCAACAGGAACTTGATAATTGCAATTCGCAAGTTCCCAACAGGAACATAGTACATGCATATACACACGACTGTGTTCCGGAAATAGAAATATAGAACTGTGGGCCAATTCTCGAGAAAGTCTCGAGTTGGAACGAAGCCGAAACGGAACCATTGTAGACGCTCAGAACAAAGCAATAATTACTTTATGGTGACGTAATTTGTCACATTTCAGCACGAGACAGATATTTGGTTTTATTCTGTCACACTCGCGACCGATGCGTGCTAAAATATACCTTATAACTTAGGCGGTAAATATATATTGCTTCGCACCGCATTTCGTTAACGGTTCGTTAGTAGTTGCGTTTCGGCTCGAAAATTTTCAATAATTGCCCCCCTGCAGGATTATAGATAGAACAGTAGGAAATACCACACCACGTTTATAATAGCGGGGACGGATGTTAAAGATCTGTGACAAGTTAGCTTGTCGCCTGAGAATGGCCAAGTTCTTTAGTTGTCTCTTACGACATGCACGAAAGGAGATTCAGCTCTCACTAGAATTCATTTCTAGTGAGGCCCCGCATCAGCATCAGTGGGGTAAGCACGAACCTTTATACGCGGCGTAACGCTAGCGACTCGCTAGCAAAATCTATGTCATTTGACAGTTGGACGATAGCGTTACGGACCATCGAGAGGTTCGTGCTTACCCCTCAGGGTAGCAGTTGGAAACTTCACAATAGTAACGTCTGATATAATAGAATAAATTCTTCATTAACAACCAGATTTTTTTTGTGTATAACAAAGTATAAGAAAAAATGTGGTATTTACAGAAAATATGCTGCAAAGACATGGCGATAACTCCCGAATGTCAATGCGAGCCGTGCATGGAGAAACTGAAGGAGACAATCGACTATGCGTTCAAACTGTGCGGCGGGATCGGTCTGTTCTTCAGTTTTACTGAGGTAAGATTAAATTAATGTTATCTCAATTAGTTTGGTGGAGATAAGGTTGTTTCAGTTAACCCTTTCGTGACTTTCCATTGTTTAAAATGTATTCCTAATCGGTTAACGGCTGTGTGATATGATAAATTTAAGTAGGGGGGATCACGATTTCGAAAGTAGCGCCGAAAAACCTGCGTCTCCTGTGTGGCGAGCTACGCATTTTCTTGTAAACATACACTAAAGTACGGACGCGGATTACGATGTATTTCGTACAATGACTCCTCACTATTACATCAACCGCATCTCCTTCCGTGCATGAGCAAGAGTCACTTAAGGAACACGGGGCGTTCTCTTTTTCTTCGTAATCCATGTCCGTACTTTACACTTTGTGCATATTTTTGGTAACTAACTTCTTGTTGCATTTTGTTTGAATTAGATACTTTTCTCTATCCTGCTAATGTTTTCATATCTTTTCTTTGTATATTTAATAATATTTAATTAAAGGATGAGATATTTTTTTAATGAATAGTGAAGATATAATGATAAATGAAATATTATATAACACAGCAAATGGTTGAACCATCATACAATGGATATTATTATTATCTATTGTTTTGGCAAATACGTAGTGTATGATAAGATACAATACCTACATACTTTATTGCTATAATTAAACTCATGATAATTAATTGCCTTTTGCTAGTGTTGTTTGTATGAATAAATTGCTATTTTCAGTTTATTTTTACACGCTTTGAATTAAAATAATTTTATTTTCTAGTACCTACTTACTTCTTTGTAATTCTTGAATTTTCTAATTAATATTCTTTGAACATCGAGATCTGGGGTGGGGGTGGTAAGCACGAACTTTTTAACGCTCCGAAATGCTATCGACTGGCAAGCAAAATCTATGAGATTTGATAATATGACCATAGCGTTCATGCTTACCCCATTCAGCTAAATGATTGCGATAAAAATATGGGTGGTACTAAAAGGTGACTAAATCACAATGGACACTGCAGTGTTACCAACCAGCATGCATTATGACTAACAATTGGGACTTTTCAGTTTGTCGGTGTATGGTTGACAGTACGTTACCGTAACCAAAAGGACCCGCGGGCCAACCCGAGCGCGTTTCTGTGAACCAACCGGCCCGCATTGTCATTAACTCGAGGTGGTTTGGTGTTGCGCGCATGCGATGTCTTGCTTAGTGAATGTCTGTGCCGCGTTGTAATTATAAGTCTGCTGTCGTGTTGTTTTTGTGTCACTTTCCCACAAACTTTAAACTATGTACATCGCTTTCTATCTTCTATGTATGTCCTCAATTCTAATCATCGATTTAGATATCATTGAACTTGCCACTTGCTTCTTTGTTTGTGATCAATTATGTCTAAGGATGGGACCTTTTACTAGTCCTCTCTTCAGGTCTTTTCCCAGAATTGCCTCCTTTCTGGGTTTCTTGCTGTCATATTGGTCATTTTCTTTTATGATGACCTCTTTAACATTTTGTGTTTCTGCTGACTGATGTTACTTTATTTTACGTAATCTTGTCTTTGTGCAGATTTTCTCCCTCCAATACAGCAAATTAGGCTTAAGCTTGTCAATGACTAGCTTTATCAATGTAGCAAACCTAGGTCATTGATTGCGGGCAGAGATAAAAAGTCTGCTTGTTAGCAACTCTGTTGAGTCTGTCATGAGTTAAAAATACCTTCACAGTCAATAAGCATTATGACACGAATGTAGGTATAATTTTACAGCTGTAAAACAAACTTTAGCCTGCGAAGTGTAAGCTAAAGAGTCTAAAATAACAACAACGGCAGACTTGTTTTTATATACGTATGCTCTTTTTTATATTGCTTATGGGAAAATAATCATAATGGGTATAATCCGTTCTGTGTTTGATTTCACTTATTTCTCTCTATTTTTCATATGAATTACTTTAGAGAAAGAACAAGAATAGTTGACCACGTACTATGTGGTTATTTAATATTGAATATCGCTATCCCTTTTTATCGATACAGCCTATTAGTGAGTAAGTGAGATGGAATAATAATGTGAACGGAAAATTATGATTGTAAACTAATAGCTTTGTTTATGTAAATATACATTATGTAGCATGTCATTGTGGTGCATGCTAAGCTTGACATACTTGTAAATTGTAACGGAAATGTTGGTTCGATTAATATCTAGTTAGTTTGAGTCCTAAAACAGTTTTAATATAAACATAATATGTACATATAATGTACCTACATTACATACATTTTGCGCCGAACTTAACATAGCAAATTCAAAATTCATTGATATGTTTAAACTGTACAAGGTTTAAAAAAATATAATTCTTGTTATTTTGCATTTTTTTTTTATGTTTGCAATATTTATAATGTGTTTTACACGCATGCTGCATGCTCACACATTCAATGTTCTTGAATTCTACTAATGAACACGAGTAAATAATATAATTTATACAAATGTGTTGAGTACATATAGTTATAGTATGAGTTGGCTAGTTTATTGAATAACTAGTAGGCTTCTTTTTATTTTTGACCGTGACTAAGTTTTTTGGTTCAGAGGGTACTTAAGTATACTGGCGTCTATATGGCTGGAAGTCGGCCCCCTGATTACGTAACTTGCAGTAGCAGAGCCGAAGCAATGCTATAGTATCCTTCCTCTCTGATACTGAACATTAGCTTCCTTTCTGATACTGCACATTAGGTAATAGCCTGCCGGACTGCCTTGGGTCTTTTTTCCGCTTTTTTGGACTATAATACAATAGTCTGTTATTTGACAATACACTGATTTATAATAATCAAATATGTCTAATAACATTTTTCATTTATTGTTTACGAAAATTATATAAGTAACAGACAACAAATTACAACCGTATCTTTTTTATCAGTAGGTTTTTAAAATAAATATCTCTGGTATGTACGTTATGGATTTTACAGCTGACGGTTTAACGATTTTAACATACTACTGTTAGATTCGTTAGCGTTAGATTGTGGTATGTTCATAAAGCGGCGGTAGGCTTTTTAAGGGCGAACATTGGGTGTGTAATATGCACTCTTCTGTCCAAAAATATATTCGGATTCTAAGTTACCGTGTTTATCAGTAAAGCGCATGTTGATATTATAATATACCTATATAATGATTGTTATGTACTTGTTTTGATCCTAGGGTATATATTTACCAAGCTATAGAGCGCGCTTTACTTGATCGGGCGAAATTTATAGTGTCCAGTGTTTATGCTAGTTTTTTCATAGACATATATTAATTATTTCTCGTGAAAAAGTCTTGCTACGCTCGTCTATGTGCATTTAAGCAGAAAAACGCGGTCTAGTTACTCAACTTTGGAACCTAATATCTTGGGAACCAGACACTTCCCAGGTATGCTTCCATGGAGAAAAATGTTTGTGCTGATGAGGAGATTTCGTAGTTTTCGGGAACGTTGACGACCAAAAAATACCCTGTATGATCACAGATATGAATAGGCAATCCGATGGCCGTGTCATGGTCAATCAGTAGAAAAACAAAAAAGTTTTGCTTTTTTGTTTTTGGGCACAATAGAACAAAGCGATACTGGTGCTCTATACCTAGGTTATGTATACTCTATGGTTTTGTTGGTTTTGTCTCGTGTTATCAGTGATAACTTATCACTATTGTAGTGACATTATATGATAAGATTATTATGTTTATTTTTATATAACGCATTTAGAATGACCTAAAATTAAATATTAGAGTCGATTCTGACCGTCACACTTAAAGGTAAACCTAATCTTAGTCAGGTCTATCTCTCTCCGTTCTTAACATAAATGGCTGAGAGAGAAAAGGACAGGTAGGACTAAATTTACGTTTAGGTTTAAGTGTGACTGCCGGAATCGACTATATTCTATGCTTTAATAACCATAACCTTATGTACTAAAAAGCTTATACTAACATTAACCTTTTATTTTTTACTAAAATGGTGTAGCTTACCTACATATAAAAATCCTGACCAATCTAGGTTACCATAAACTTAAAGCAAGATTGTTTCCATCGTGGAAAATAGATGTCACTCTACACTTGTCTCGCTTCTACTATAGAAAACAATCCTGCGTTTAGCATTCATGGTAACCCTTGATCATGTTTTTGTACAGGGTGTAACATAATGGGTATGTTAAGACTAAAGAGAACCTATGTACAGAATTTGAGATTCGAAATCACACATTTATATTCCTGATTTGTTTAAAAATTTGTTCCTACTGTCCGGAAAAATAGTAATGTATTTTGAATCACGAATTTTGTGAACTAGTTCTCTACAGTACAGTGGGCTATTTTCATATACCCCTCTCGCTCGGCATACCCCATTTGTTATATCCTGTATATCTTTTTAATTTTGTCCTATAATATTTTCTAATATACATGCTTCAATATTTCCAGTTATTCGCCGTTTGGCTAGCAAGACGATACCGAAACCAGCCTGATCCGGACTATAAAGAACCACACGCTATCTTCCCTAGGAAAAACTATCTATACTAACTATTATAATAAACTACCCTGTGTTCTATAGATGTAGGTATTGTAAAGGCTAGCTCTGTATCTGTATATATTCCGTTACATGTTGTGCGCGAATGTGTAGAGTTTTGCTGAAACTTGAGCGACGAAACGACGTACTGCGAACATACACATAGACAAATATTGTCAACAGTTAGGTATCGTGATCCTCCAATAAGGGCTAGACTTTATCACATCATTTAAGGAAAACATCCAAAGAATGGCTAAGAGATAAGCTATAAAAACCTCTTTTTAGGTGCTAGTCCTCTGGCGGCGAATTTCCTCTCCCACATTTGACACCTCCAAAGGTCGGTTGCAACTACTGTAAATACATATAAAATGCAGTAAATGGGTACATACAAAATGTATGAGCAGCGTTTTGGTCGCGCAGGTTTGAGCCTAGCTTTATTATTAATTTGCTGTTTACGTAATTTAAGTTAACGCGCATTTCATTTTGACCAGTAATCTAAACTTATGATTGATTTTGTGGCCCTTTCTATAGTTTGCTAGCGATTATTTTTAGATGATTTGTCGAATTTATTCTAATGAAAAAAATGGACTTATTCTGTTTTCTTGCTTAACCAAAATAATTCTCGATTAGCTTAGTAGGAACTATTTTATGCGTTTACTTGCCGTGCTTAGATTTACCAACTTTGTATATTATAAGTAGGTAAGATATAATTTCGTAGAAGCCACAAATACAAAAGAAATATATCAGTCAGATAATTTATTTATGGCCACTTTTCCCAATGGTCAGATAGTCTATCTGAAGGATAAAGTTGATGTTGCTGTCTCTATCGTGATTAAGTTTTAGAGAGAGACAGAATCAATCTTACCCATCAGATAGGTTATCTGATAATTGGAAACATCGACCCTTATATTTAAGTGACTATCAAATTGCTCTTTCGCTTCTTAGGTAGCATTTCACACAAGATTTTAGTGATATGTTATTCGTGAGCCAATTTTTAATACATACCTAAGTTATTATTATTTCTTATAACTCAATGCCCCGTAATTAGTTTACCTGTGAAGAGGCTTGTGATAAGTTTTAGTTCTTTTATATTTTTACATTTTTAGTATGAATTATGTTAACAATCAGTTAATTAAACTTTGTGTAGGTAAAAAATATACACTATCCCATTTTTGGGCCCAATTGAGACACGCCTATAAGTAAGAAAGAGATATCATTAAATTGATCTTGTTCCGATCTATAGCTGGTGATTTGATGACGGTTGTAAGTGATTTATTTTCATAAATCTTCATTTATTTTTTATTTACATTAAGTTGTACATTTATTACTAGTCAGTAGTGTAATATTTTAAAGCCTGAAAAAGACACAATATTGTACTCCTTTTTGACGATCTCTTGTAATATTAAAATCATTGAATTTTACTTATAATTAAAAACACTCAGGGTCCCTCAATTAATCACCACACTCGACTTATTCTATAAACTTAATTCATTTGTGCATACAAAATAAATACATATCTAAAAACAAAATGGCGGATTTATGATTAGCTGGTATTTTCCACTGTGTTTCTATCTCTAAATTGCTCCGGACCTCCCGAGATGCTGTACTGTGCTGGCAGTGGGTATGCTAGAGTTTCACCGTATAGTTCCGATGGATGATGGCGCTAGTCACTATGTGTATGACTACATTTTCTGTGTCACTGCATACAAAATATGTTAGTTCCGAGATTAGGAATAGGAGTTATTCTATGAAACGGACTCTATGCAAAAGTTGACTTTACTGTTTGATGTCAGCTGTTCAGATGTCCGCCATTTTGTTTTCTCATATTTGCATGAACAGTAAGGTAGGTAGGTACTAATGTCGAGGGACGCAATAATATTTTTAGCTTGGCTGTGTAACTAAATATTTTTTTGATTAATTTTAACCAGGCTTTCTTTCATTTCTTATGAACTGAAACATAATTATGTTGTGTGCACATAAATGTCACTTTAGTTTAAAATTAGTCATTTTGCAAGTAAGCTCGCCTTTTAATTCTTATGGACTTTCTAGTTTTTGAAGTTATATAAATCGGTTTACGTACATGCAGTAAAGCATAATGTTGTCCATTATTAGCCTACAGTGATCAAGGTGAAGAGTCGCCTTTATGCAGTGTGTTGCTAACAGTTGCAATTTTCGTGTTTAATTAACATTTGATTTACAACTTGTATAGTGTACGCTAAAACGATTTCGTTTTGTTTAACACAAATATTTACAATGAATTATGAGCCCTGTCTTAAAATTAGTTTAAATTGTAGCTTAAATTTTACAATTTATTATTTTATTATAAAACAATCATGTACAAAAATTCGACATAAAATATGTAGTTGACTATTTTTGGAGTGTTTGAATGTAGTGGAATATAATACCTAATAATTCTACATCTACTTTTAATGTATCAAACTGTGTACATATAAATTATATATAACATATATCTATTATAGTAATTACTTTGAAATAATTCTGTATGTCGGTGTTCGTTAAATGACATTGTTTCGTATATTAATATAGTAGTATACGAGTGTCAAAATCTTAAAACGTATGTAAGTAAAATAGTCAAAAAGATAATATGTAGATAACAGTAACAGTGTATTTTAGCTTTTCATTTGTTCCAGAAACTGTTTTTAGCTTCCTATATACATATACGCCGATATACATTACATCTTCTTCGCCTAGAAAACTTGGAGTTTCAATGGCAAACAAACATCGATCAAAACAACAACAAATTTGCTGTCGAATGTCACGTTTTAAATAGTGGCTTGAGACGCGGCTTGTAATAACACCGTTATTAACATTGACGCTTTAACTTTCCCCCCCAGTTATGTAGTAAAGGTTTATTTATACAATTAGTGTGATATGTACCCATTTTAATATTTTCACCGCATCATATTGATTTAACACGCTCTAATGTGTACTCATTAAAATTCTTTGCCAAGGTGGCAAACAAATATAATCAAATTTATCATTATGAATAAGCATGTTTTACTCTGAAGAAATATTTAGTATTATTATGTGCTCAATATGTGTATAATAAATTTATCATGGTTTTCAATATTTTATTTTGTTAAAACATAACAAGTAATAGACCTTGCTAACACAAATAACCAACTCCCGTAGCATGAGGTAGGTGAGAGATATCGCACACTGCTAAGCGATAAATCCACAGAACTAAATGGAAGACAAAATAAGTGTGTACTTCACGTGTAAAGATCGCAAAGCATTTCTTTAGGTGCAAATTTATTTAGTTTTGACTGAACACCGAGTGTGTATTTTGTGCCCCATTTTACATGCGAAGTACATAGGTAGATAACTTTTTTAGCTCTGCGGATTTGTCGCTTAGATGTGAGATATATCTCAACTCGTTGGATATAGAATCTAGTTGGATATAAAATAGTAACAAATACATCAAGCTTAAGATGGTGGATAATTTGTAGCTCATATTGTCTTTATTGCTACCCAATAACGCCTGTTTCTTGTAATGTTTTTACTTACTATTTTTTTACCATGATATGTGCTATGGTATTCATCTTTTCGTAACTTATCGTTGTACTGATTACTGTGTGTAATAATTATTACCGAGAATAATAAATGTTTTATGCATTATCAGTTCTCATATTTAATTTAAATATCCTTACCTGTAAGCTAAACTGTAAACTGACCAATGAATAGCTAGCTTTAAGGCTAAGAGCGTATTAAACGCGCTGGAAGGCGTTTTAATGCTCCTACGTTTTTAGGTATAGATAGAAGGGACACTATTGCTTCGGGACCAGTTACTCCAGTTAGGAACATGCCTACAATCAACAACCTGTATCTACTATATTAGTCAAGCAAGAGGAAATACCTAGTTGAATACCATAACATAAGCTTCGCATTCACTGAGAGGCAGCGAAACTTTTTATCCCGGGAAAACGTTTTTATCCCGGATAATTTCGAAATTTTGTTTTTTCTGCAGTTCATGCTGAACGGAGTCGCGGGCGTCCACTAGTATAAAAATGAATCCCGAGAACTTAAAAAACGTTAGACACAAAATCGAAAACCAACTTTGGAAAAACTCTTTAAAACATCGAACAATTCAAAATGGATCAAAATTTTCCCGCTAAAAGTCCAAATCCCAATCTGGCTGTGGCTGATTTAGCACGGACCAAAAATAATAGCTCGGAAAAATGGCACCACTATGCGATGTTAAGAAAAACATTCATTCAACTGCGGAAACTCGCTCAGTCGGCACGAAAAATATTTTCGTCCATTTCAATTTTTCCCTAGAGCTGAGAGAGTTGCAGAAAAAGAACAATCTGCATAGCCCTGTCGAAATTTAATCAAAACAACAATAGGGATTGTCCGCGGTCGTCCCGCTTTTGCGGCCTATTCTGGGAGATGAGAGAGATTTGAGCCCAATTGAATTTAGGCTGTTCTAAATAAGTATCTTGAAAAATAGATATACATATACCTATACATATAAACACGGCTGGGTCACCGAAATGAGGCACACAGACCTTCAGGATCATAAAGGAGACCCCATAGCCACGTTTAGCATATGGGGGACAAATGTAATTTCGAGTCTAGGTTGGAGTGGATTGTTTTTCTAATAATGGACTATTTTCGTAGGATTTCGCTATTTCTTACACCTAGACCAGGGGTTCCCAAACTTTTTTCTCATAGACCCCTTTTAAAAGTTAACTGGTTCTGGTGTACCCCCTACAGGCCTGCACCACATACGAATTCATTGTAAACCAATATTTTTCACGTCAACGTAGACCCCCATCGAGTCTCCTGTGGACCCCTGGGGGTCCACCTGGACCACTTTGGGAACCACTGACCTAGACAAAGCGCCGTGAGTAGATGCCGTGTTAAAGTAGCCACATCATTCATCATTATGATACTGAATTGAATTACATATTTGATACACACTTCACCTGTTATTTTAAGAAGGTAGGTAGCCTATGAAAGTAGGTATAACCCAGCTACCTATGATGGTCCTAGGTTTTACATTAAGCCAAGATTCTTCTTACGTCATCATCGTCATCGTCAGCCTATTGCAGTTCACTGCTGGACGTAGGCCTCCCCCAGTGTACGCCACATGGGCTCGATATCCCGTTTTTGCCATCCGGTCACTATCAGCCGTCCTCTTTAAGTCATCGGTCCATCTGGCCGGAGGGCGCCCAACGCTACGCTTGCCGAGGCGCGGTCTCCATTCGAGAACCCGTTTACTCCACTGCTGCTGCTTACATAAGGACAAAAAAATTAATAATAATTTTTGTAGTTTTCAGTTCGTAATATCGTATACATAGGCCTAAATTGACTACCAATATCTACCTACTCAGGTATATCACCAAAACAACATAGATTTTCTAACGTACCCAGAATAAGCCCGCGTCCCATAGAGGCTTTGTCCAACGACCCTTTAGGGACTTTGGGGATGGTGAGTTTGCAAATATTTTTCAAGTTTTCAAACTAAATGTTTGTTTTCTTAAGTAGGTACTATGGGATGTAGGAAGCTCCAGGTAGACATCCGGTATTGTTGGGTTATCTATAGGTATTGTATAGGTATGTACCTATAAGAAGGAGCAAATAGGAGAAATGCTCTTTTTGTGACAAGGATTACCGGCGAGACGATGTCGTTTTCCGGATTTGTGTTTTTAGGGTAGGTAGGTACCATACTCTATAGAGGGTGTAAGTGACAGCCAGGCAAATATTGATACGCTGACTTCAGACAGTGATTCTGAAGCGAAAACCACTGACAATTTTCGCAGGAATTTTTCCAAATTTTGTCTGTATATCACTCATACCTACTTGTATAAAAACTTGTTAATCTGTAACACTCTAAATCTCATGTTTATTTTCCCAGATACTTAGTAGTTAGTACCTACATTCCTAACCTACTCAGGAATAATATTGAAAAACATCTAAACTTCGCTTCCCATCTATTATATACCTTGAATAAAAGTCTGCTTTGGGCATATGCAGCACCTATTCTTGTTCATAACTTGCACATAGTTTTCCAATTGTTGCAACCGAGTGTAGAAATATAACAAAGTATGAAGTTTGAAAATAAATTCAAAGCGCACTAACTTTAAACCAGGTGTATTTGAAGGAACTCCGAACAATAACTGAAACGTGACTTTCTTTCATAGCTAGGTATAATATTATTCACTCGTTATAGTCGCCTATAGGTACCTATATTTATTTTTTAGAAGAAAGAAATTACTTGTACGAGTATTTAGGAGATATTTAACGATAATGCCACGTTAACGGCTGGACAATCAGGGTGAAATTTTGTAATATAATAGAATAGGTTTTTAATGTAATACATAGATAGGTGTTTAATATCTAATTGCTAGTCGATCACTTAATGGTAGAATTATGACACCAAAGACAGTAATACGTTCTAGGCATTTAAAATTACCTAAATAATTTTTTTTTTGGCAAAAATATTGTTACGTAGTCGTCGCTCGGCGAAAAAGAAACTTAAGTTATCTTTGGCCTATCCAATCGGTACTAGGTATGTAATACCTCTACCTAGGAAAAGATATAAAATACTAGTGAAGACCTACATAAGTATATCTTCTATTATTAATTTATAGAAAGTTAACATTTTTTAAATAGCTGTTACGTTTAACATACGAGTATGTATCGCTTTGAAAGCTGAGTAACAAGATTATTGTATAGTATTGAGTGCTAGCATCACCTTTTACGGCTAAATGCAATACCAGAGGTCGCGATCATACATACATATATATAATCACGCCTTTATCCCTTACGGGGTAGCCAGAGCACCAAGGGCCGATAGGACCACATGGTGCCACTTCTGACCAACTTCGCAGAATTTAGATCAAACCTCTAGAAGCGTTGCAGCATGGTTGCAGCCTAAAAGAATGACATAAATAACTCCTATATATTCAAACTTTCCCGTCTTCAATATTTTGTTAGAAGGTTTATTTTATAAGTATTTTTACGAAAAATCTTTGAAGAATATTCGCACCCTTACGTAATATCGGAAGTATTCATTTAATCTCACACCATCCCTTCCTTAGATTCTTATACTCGTAGGTAACAGCTTAACAATTGAAATAGATGGAACCAATAATCCTCTCTATACCCCTGCAATAAGGTTTAAACTGGCAAATTTAAGATGAGGATGCGACATACAAAAGTGCACAATACCAGGGATCGTAATCACCTTTGACGAGGGTGTCCCACTTATAGTGCGACAAAGTTATCTCATTTACCGACCCCAGTGGCGCCACCTTCGACGTAGACAACCATTAGGTTGCTTAGCCATGTACTTCAAAGATATGGTAAAGTAAGTTTAAGTGTTCTGCCACTAGATGAGATAAGTTGTGGCATCGTACATGAGACCAGTTAAAGCAAGATGAATGAGATGCGTCAGATATTGACACGGGTGTCGGATTTACAGGCCAATTGATAGATTTTAATCTCTTGTTGATTTTTTAATACGTCCCCCTACATAAAGAACGGGGAATTTGTGACATGGTACGTCATAACTTTTTATCTGGGGAAAATGTTATCCCGAATAATTCCGACATTTTGTTTTTTCTGCAGTCCACGCGGATAAAGTCGCGGGCGTCTACTAGTTATCTATACAGAGAAAGCACCAATTTTATCCTTCAGGAAGGCTATCGGACTATTGAAAAAAATCAGATCTACGTTGTAAACATATTTTTTTATTTTACACATATTTATAAAGTGCGAGTAACGTCTACTTCTAAGGATATTACATCAGAACGCTAAAATTAAATCATCACAACCTCACCATCACTATGTAAACTCAGTTCCATTGCTAACTAAATCGGGATTCAGAATTCAGAGCGCAGAGGCGTTTTCGTGACAACAATAAACACACAAATCCATTTTAGGCCGAAATCCGAGCGAAATAGGCCATTTAGCCGGGTCCAAGCACCGTTGCCTGCCTGTGACGTCAATTGATGATAAAGTGGCCTCGACTAGTTTTTCGAGTTATTTCTCAAATGTTACTACTGTAGGTATAGTATGATACGCTCAAAGATATACCTACCTATTCATTTCTAGTAGACTAGCAGAAGACGCCCGCGACTATGTTCGCATGGATTATGTAAACTATAATCTGCCTTCGACTTCTTATATTGGCACTTCATTACTGGAGGTCTGCCGTAAGCTTATTAAATGCAGGCTTGTCTCGGCGATTCGTAATAGCTTCTTTATAAATAAATGTAGTTTTAAACCTTGTATTCTACCTTATATTCAAATATACTAATTATATTTTCAATATTATACGTTTTGTAAACCAAGCACAGTTTTAATTAAAGTCGTCTTTACCACGCTTGGTCCTGTACCATCTCATGAAGTATGTATTTCAGTCGTCTACAGAGAGCGACAAAGTTCCTTCTCGCAATGCTCCGGATAGTAGTTACGACCATGTCACAATAAGCCGCGTTGCTTTTATTTTCATTTAGCCAACATAACCTAATAAACCGTTCTCTTTTCTCACAAAGCGTTGTTTCATTAAAAAATCATATTTTCCCGGAAAGCTTTCCATGTCGGCCATTATTTCTGTCTTCACAGTCCCATTACTCGTATATATGTAGCTTGCGCGTACCTACAAAGTTTATTTTAAGCCACTTTTCTATATTTTATGAAGTTTTGCATGTAGGTACTGGAAAGGGCGTCGCATATCTACCCGATAGCTAACTCTAGGGAATAAAAAAAGCCAAATCTAAAGCAATCAAAGTTCCAAGCCTTTGACTGACCTGTTTGATGTTTATTTTTAGAGGTGATTGTTAGAGGAATGAATTCACAAATGGCAATTAACCTAGGCTTTTATCTCTCTCTTTTAATTCGTCTTTACCACGCGTCTTCTTCCATATCTGAAGTAGCAGCTTTCTTTCAGGCGATAAGCTAGCAACTTGTTACTGATCATTTACCTACATGTGTTCTCGCTATGCTGAACGTAGCTGTGGAATCTATATAATATATAATCTTGCAGTTCTGGCTGCCTCAATTCGGGAAGACAGCAGTGTGATATATATGTATGTTATGTATGCCTCTATACTTTTGGCTACGCTATTTCTGGAATATAACAGTGTGTATATGTCGCAGTAAGATAGATATATGGGGATATAACTATATACCGTAACATAGATATACGAAAGCGATTCATTACTATCTCACTAGGAATATAGTTATATAACGGTCCACACTAGGATTATAGTTATAAAATGGTTTATCGTTTTGGACTTAAACATGTAATCTAACACCGAAGAAATCGGCGGCGGCCGTCGCCGCCGTCTCATTCTTCTAACCTATATTGCCAGATTCGGATCCGCCCAAACAGGTAACCATAAGCAAATAATTAAACTTTCCGCAGAGAGATTCCCAGTGAGATTGTAATGAATCGCTTTCGTATAACTATGTTACGGTATATAACTATATTACCGCTTTATCTATCTTACTGCGACATATATATTATGTGTACTAAATGGAGATCTGTGGGATAAGCACGAACCTTTTTACGCGGCGTAACGCTAGCGACTCGCTAGCAAAATCTCTGTGATTCGACAGTTGGAAGATAGCGTTACGGACTATCGAGAGGTTCGTGCTTATTCCTCTGTAGTCTCTGCCTACCCCTATGGGATATAGGTGTGAGGTTATTTTTCTTATAATTTTTTTTTATAAAAAAAAAAATGTTTTATAAAATTAGGTATTTTCAAAATTATTGATTTGCTTTTGACACGAAAACGAAAGTAACAACTTTCACTATGGGACCAACTCCGAAATAGTGAAAAAAAAAAATCTGCTGTTGCATACATTTCAGTGCAGTAATTATTCAAGATTGTATGGAAGAGCTGATTTTTTTTTCACTATTTCGGAGTTGGTCCAATATTGAAAGTTGTTTCTTTTTACCTACCTAGGTTTATGTCAAAAGCAAATTACAGATTTTGAAAACACCTTGTATATGTATGTATATCTCTATATAGAGCCTCGGACTAAATAAATACCTCCTTTAATACAGTCAGTCATTCGAAAAGTTTAAAAAGTTTTTTTATCATCCCCTAAGCTTCCGAAACTATGCTTCGGGGACGCCACGTTCGGTATAAAAGTTTTATGGGGTGGAAGAAAGGGGTTGGCTATCAAGAATATACAGCCCAAGTTTTTGCATCAATTCTTTGAGGTGGCCATAGTTTATTTTGCTTACGACCCTTTTTTAAAAGTTTAACAGGTTTGTATTTTTATAGGATGTACCGTACAAGGTAGGTTATAACTCTTGTATATCTTGTTGGATATCTACATACATAACAGATATGGCTGTGTGTCCAAAATGGGGTAGCCAGAACTGTAGAATCCTAAGCGAGATCCTACAGCCACGTTTAGCTTGCTAGCTTATTGATTGAAAGAATGCCCAAGTTCCTTAGTTGACTCTCTCGATGAGCCTGGAAGAAGATACAGCTTATGTATTCTAGTGAAGCTTCGCATCGAGAAAGCTAATATAGCTTTAACAGAACAGCTTTAATTTAGCATACAATTAGATTCGTTACCGGCCTCTAGATTGTTGTGTTTGTGCCCAAAACTCGGCAGTAGGCTTATTAAATTTGCAAACGCTTCAATAAGAAATTAAGAATAAACAGATAGAAACTTCTGAAAATACGTTAACAGAACATTCGGATACAGCGACGACGTCTTATTTAAAATGTATCACGTGTCTCCTCCGCGCTCATCTCAGAGACACACCGGGTAAATGAACAGCAACTATTTTGTTCACTGTTTTCAATGACTATGCGAAGAAATTACACCCTAATCATAACGCTCGTATTATTAGCATATTTTCCCTTAAGCGCACTTGGGTGAGAGATGGTACTACTTTGTTCTCTTTGACATAAGAGTTATTTTTCAATGGTTGAGTGTTGAGCTTTGAATACATGATGCATAGTAACATTTTTTTGCAGTTACAAGTGTGGTCTGGGTAGGCTTTTGCCTAAAGGGCTTATAAAAATAATTAAAAAGATATATTATAGTAATAGATTGTTGTGGACGATATAAATAACAGGCTTGAAACTGTCCACCGGTGGGGTCTAAATTCTTTAACTAACCGTAGAAATAGACCCCAGAAACTACTGGCTACCCTCAACCTCATAAATGATGACGCTGAAGCATATCGGCAGCTCAATAACGTATCTCCGCTTCAATAAGACTAATTAGGAGACAATAAACAGAGTGTTAGAAAGCCAGTTCTGAAACCATACGTTAACATGGAACATCGCTAAACCGTTAGATAGGCAAAGACCCAAGAGCCAAGACCCGTCTTATTTAATTAGGATGTATCACGTGAATTTTCCGGGTCTGAAGGCAAAGGCTCTCATCTCGAAGGGGTAAGACACAGAACTTTGGCCTTGTAACTATGACCCAAGCCAGCAACTATCGTTTGTCGCACTGCCTTTTCACCATGACTCCACACGCTGCGAAGATCGGCCACTATCCTACACTATCTTTATTCGATCATGGGCAACGCTCGTCGAATGCTGAATTACAGCATATGTCGGTTTGAGCCCTTTTAAGCGAAGCACAATGCAGTGGGAATGAAAGAGATGGTACGGTTACTTTGAAGGATCTTCTCGATTCAATCGAGACATAAGAGAACATTATGTTCCATTTCAATGATGTTGAGTGTTGAGCTTTAGGAATCCAACTAACTTCCAATGTTCGGGAAACTGATGTAGTCCTTTGTAACGGTGCCGAGACGTGGATTGCATAAGTAACATGCTTGGGATCTCTTTTGTATGCAGTTGTCCAGCAAGCCAAGTGTGAACTGTGGCCGATGGAGTGGAAAGTTCTAGAGTGGATACCACGTATTTTGCCCAAAGCTGGACCGGTCGGAATGGAGGTTGTTGGGGGAGGCCTAAAATGGACTTCTCAGGGCTTAAAAAGATATATTATAGTAATGCAATGTACCTGTACATACTATACAAATGGCGCCATTCAACCATACAAATGAACTATTTGGAATAGCATATAGCTCTCGTAGTCATTCTACGACTCGTAGCAGCTTGACTACGCCGGTCGTAGAATGAATCGATTATTTAAATTGTTACCTCTTTCATTTTACCAAGGCAAGAGTGATTAGTAAGTTACGGACCTACAAAGCGAAGAGATAAAAGGCATATTATGAGAGAGCGTTGGTCATAAATGAGGTATTGTTACAGGGGAAGAGGAAGACCTAAAAAGTGTCGAATGGAATGTTTGAGTGAGTAACTAGATGACAGATAACAGAGATGGGTGTGAATAGCAACAGGGCAGAAAGGAGAAGACTCATTAGTGTGTTTCACTTACTGTCCGTAAGTATCCCGTGGTAGTCATTAGCGATTTACGAGATCTTGATATTCAATTAACGCAACTACTCGGTTTGGGGTGTCGTCGTGAATTTTAAATTAAACGAGAACTAATTTCGTAAGATGCCATACTTTTGGTATCTTAAATGATGTAATGAAGTTGCTATTAATCTGATTGTACCTTCTGTATATTTACCAAACAAGTTTTTGGTATTCTATCGAGTATTGAATGAAGAGTTTCTAAAATGAATGGATGTAGGTAAGTATTTAAAATACATACCAAAGTAATTTCACAGTTAAAAATTTTTCAGAAACGGAAATAACTTCATAGTTAAGACCTCATGTTCAATATTCTAAAATTGTCCCAATTACCTACGAGGATGGTTAGCGTCAGGCAGACAGCCGGTCGTAAAACAAACGCCAAATCCTTGGCAATATGATTTTCGAAAGAAACCATATTGCGCTGCCCCCATAAAAATGGAATAAGAGCAGGAAGGTGATGCTGATCAAAGTAATTTCACTCCTGATATATTCCTTATTATATACGCTTAACAAAGTCCGTCTATAATAAATAACTTCTGCTCAATAGAGCTCTAAACTAGTAGTACGTACTTTACCAAGTTAGAGCTAAAATTTATCTGCAAAATTCCTGGGCAGGCTTCCAAAATGTACCAACAGTGGTGTACGGTCAACTATAACAGTATATTTAACACTTTAAAACAAGACTTGGACCGTTGCTTACGGCTTTATATTGAATAAATTTCTTGGCATTAAATTTTCGGGTAATTATAAGTAATTTCTTTACCTAAGATTACTTGGCATTAAATTTTCGGGTAATTATACGTTATTTATTTACCTTAGTACTGACTTATACTGAAACAAAATGATGTTCTTGTCGTATTCTCAATTATATCGAAACAGAGCAATGTGTAAGTATTTTCCTTCAATCCATCGATAGCGATTATCTACCATCGTTCACAAATAGACAAACAATAATCCAAAATAGAAATAAAAGTATTTATCATGTTTGTAGATCTATTAAACAAAGTGTTAACACTTGATTAAAACGAGAACAAAATAAAAACTAAAGCAATAAACATAACACTTCAATTATCATTGCAGGTAAAAACTTTGATAGTACAAACAGTTGTAAAGCAAAAGTTTCCTAATTTTCTTAATTAATACAGGTATGTAGACGCTTTTTCACTCTGTGGTTTGCAACCTCTGCAGTAGTCGAGACCACGTGTCGAGACTACGTATGTTTGCATTTTCTCTCTTTACCTATATATATATTTTGTTTTGCCTCATTTTAACATTATTTTCTTTATTAAAATCTTTATTCTACTACACACAAACAGGAAAGATATCTAACATATAACCAAGTTAAAAACTACGTAGGGCTTTAGCGTACCAATCTATATATTTTGTTTTGCCTCATTTTAACATTATTTTCTTTATTAAAATCTTTATTCTACTACACACAAACAGGAAAGATATCTAACATATAACCAAGTTAAAAACTACGTAGGGCTTTAGCGTACCAATCTTTCCTTTCAAAGTTTGTTTGAATACAGATCTAGTCTGATGTCAACTCTTTTAAAAGTAAAAGGACCGTTTGTCGAAACCTTCGTCATGAACGAAGTAAATATACATCCTATATAACACAAACATATGTGCCTACATATACAGGATGTAACAAAAGGGGTATGTTAAACGAAAAGCTATGTAAATAGCCCACTAAAAGGAACCTATCTACAAAATTTCAAACTCGAAATCAAATGTTCATTTTTTTAGATAGTATGGAAAATTCCTAAATAACTTAGGAATATTCATACAATTATGAAAAATAAACACGTGATTTCCAGTCTCAAATTTTGGAAATAGGTTCTCTATAGTGGTCTATTTACATGTTATACCCTGTAGACGGCTTCTCGAAATAGAGTAGCCAGAACTACAGGGTCATAACGGAGATCTCACAGCCGTGTTTATCTTAGCGGGGACAGACGTAAATGATCAGTGACAAGTTGCTTAGCCCGAGTGAGACTGAGAGAAGGCCCGAGTTCTTTAGCCGACTCTTACCACATGCACGGAAGAGGACGCAGCTGATGCATTCTGGTGAAGGCCCCAAGCAGCACAGGTATGTACAATAGATATTATAAATGTGATAGTTTGTAAATTTTCACGGAAAAACACCTATATAACACATAGAAAATGTATTTCACGCATAATTAGCATAGGGCATCCACTACGTAGTAGTTTATAACCCGATCGATAAAATCAAAGCAAATACATATCGATATCTTTACAGGCGCTATACCCCTAACCAATCGGCGTGTAATTGTTCGCCGTGCTATTGACTGGTAGTTAATTACAGGCTCAATGCCGTGCAGCGGTGCACGCTCTTCCGAGCCGATGCACCTCTAGGGGGTGAGGCAGGTTTCTTGAGTATTGAGAAGGAAATTGTGTTTTTAGGGGTTGTAGTTGACATTTTTATTATAAACGGACGCCCACGACCTTGTCTGCGTAAACTTTAGAATCCCCGTTATTTTCTGTTTCCGTGGAAAGTTCGGGAAAACCTTTATTAGAGGATGCCTACATCATAGTGTCTGCCAAATTTTAGCCTGATTGTTCCAGTAAGTAGTTATTAGGCTTTGCCTAAATTTATCTTGATATAATTGATCTATCAACATTAATCAGTCAGTCTTTTGCATGTATAATAAATCTATAGTCTTTTGAGTTTTATTTTCAGTTTTATAATAGTAATATATTAAAAACGATTACTTAGTTACTGAAAAACCTAAGTGAAAAACGTTTTTTATACTCGTATGATTTCATATTATATGTGAGCTCACGTATAACTATTGTAGGTATGTAGTACTTAAGTAACACCGGTAACTAAGGTTATTTATTCGGTAGTTATTTATTCTCTACACAACACTAATGAAATCACTGTAATAAGTATTCTGATCAACTCGAACAAATGAAGTTATCCCACAAAATACGTTTTATGGTTATTGGAGAAGCGATCCCTAGATTTCGGAAAAAACGTTCACTAATCAAGTAAGAGATTGATTCGATTACATAAACACACGCACAAAAAGGTTTATCTACTTAGTACCGTTACGGGATCAGGTACGGGGGAATTAATCACACCTAGGGATCGACGGGATCCGCTGGACTCAGCGTTTGCCTATTTGTGAGGGCAGGAAATAAGCGACTCTTATTAATTACTAGGGATCCGCCCCGGCTTTGCACGGGTGTAATGCTCTACTATACGTGGATAAAGTACATAGTGGGCGGCCGCTATAGAAAAGTGTTGTTTTTAGAATTTATCATGCAATTCTTTTAAATTTTCTCTCCGTAAGTCCGTTCTCTTACTTCATGGTGTAAAATCGGTTCAATTGTTCTCAAGATTTGCGCTTAGCAGCACATTCAGCGGTTCATTTTTATATTATAGAAATAGGTGTGGTTGGCTATTATTAGAAATGAATCTCAGCAGTGGAAGAGAATTAAACAGAGACAGTAGATATAGATTAATAAGAAAACTTCGAATATTTCATATATTATAACTATATTTCATTTATACTAAATGGTTAAAAATATTCTGGATCCTCAGTTATGATTTCCTGATACGATGAATATAAAGGCAGTACAAAATATTGTTTCTGTAGATAATAAATACCAATAAGTATTTTGTACCTACAAATAAATAAATAAATTTTTGAAGTTTTATTTTTATCTACCTACATTATCTACTGTTTAGATAAACTTAAGTGGTGTTATTAACTTTCTTAACTTTCTTCCGAGGTGTGTAACGGTTAGTACAAAAAGGTATGCTTGGATTGACATGGATTTTTATGAAAAAAAAAAATCAAGTTTGCTGCCCGCTTGTTGCAAGGCCCCAACTCCACTCACTCGTAGCGACCTTCCGCAGTCGAAGAAATAGATCCTCATTCAATTATCTAAATGAAATCGGGATCGAGCGCAATCTCCCTGCGTTTACGGGATTCCTATACAGGTGGATTCTTATAGTCATTGCGGTACTTTAGTGGCACGTAATACTATAAGATATTCTGTGGAAGCAGATAGATTAAAATTAAATTACATTCATATACATATACGGCTATGTTTCCACAAAAAAGGGGTAACAATAACTGCAAGATCGTGAAAGAGATCCTACAGCTACGTTCAGCATAGCGGGGTCAGATGAAAGATCAGTGACAAGTCGTTAGCTCATCGCCCGAGAGAAGATTCCGTAGTCGAATCTCACGACATGCACGGAAGGAGATGCAGATGACGAATTCTAGCCAAGAGTAACACCCAGAGTAGAGTTATTCCATCGCTATTCCACGATTAGGTATTAGGTAATAATAAGTCTGATGATAATATTAAAAATATAATATACTAGTGGACGCCCGCGACTTCGTCCGCGTGGAAATTGAATTGTAGCTTATATGACACGTTTGTCGGTTTACCATAGCAGTGCCATCTATTGATTACTTACTCAATCCAGTCGAAAAGTATCGACATCTGTTAGAATCTTTTGGAGTTAACAGATAATTGTGACTGTCAATTAATTATAGACAAATAATTTGCAATAAAATAAAATTGCGACTATAATTAAAGATCTAAGCTATCCTATCTCTCAAGTTGGACCAGACTGCTCACGGTGTGCCAATTTAATTTAAAATCGATTAAGTAGTTTAGGAGTCCATCGCGGACAAACATCGTGACAGGAGATTTATATATATTAAGATTAGATAATATTAAAAAGGTAATAATATTTTTACCTGCAAACTCTTAACTCTGTGCACCGGAAATCAGGAATTTATACATCATATCCTGCGCGCGGTGACTTCCGGCGGCGCGTGCTTCTACATCCGGCTGTAGGAAATCGCGGGAATTCAGGTACTTGCCTTTAAACATGTTATTAATGGCATGAAGGAAGGTATTACAGAAATTTTACTCCACTTCTTAGTAGCAGAACAGTTAAAAAGCAAGCTATCATGTGTTTTCATCGTAGAAGTAAGGTTGTAACAGAAGACCTTTACAAATAAGAAAAAATATCTTTGTTTACATTAAAATTTGTAGATAATAGTGAGTGTCCGTTCATATCATCATCGGTCACGTCAGACAGACAGACAGATATGACCAAAATCCCACCACGTAGACTTTACCGATGACGTGTCAATGCGTTAGCCTCTACCTGGAGAAACGCCCAACACCTCCTACGTTAAGGTAGGTTCCCACGGTGCGTGATTTCGCGGACGGACGCGGATGCGCCGACGGCTACGGACGGACGCGCACCACGGACGCGTCTGTGTGGGAAAACAGCCGTGTGTTAATTTATGTATGCAAAAATATATATTACACTTTTGAATTATTCCTGTTTCATGATATTGCTCTTAGCTTTTATCCATTCACAGTTTTCTTTAAACTAGAATAAACACTACGAAAATGAATAAAATTAACAAAACTATGATAATTTCTTTGAACTAAAGATACAGATAACCAATTAGAAACCGTGAATGCAATTGAACAAAGAAAATTTAATACCAGTAATACCTCTTCGTTCCAAAGGCTAGCCTGGAGGAATCGAGGAACGAAACAAAAAGAACTGAACATCGTTAAGCAGTTCTCCATTCACTCGTTAATTACCCAGTCTCCACGTACAGGATTATACTATAGAGCAGTGAGGTGTTAGTGGGATAACTTGGTTTGGTTCAGGGAGCCAATAACAAGCCTATCATTTGCCAATACAAACACTTGTTTAACTCCCTGATGCATACATGTAAATATAATACAATTAAAATATAATATTCACCGGAAATCACTATACGAAATATGTACAAATTATGCAATATCGGTGGATATCTTCGTTCATGTAGCACAGACCTCTAAACAAATCATGTTGTCAGCTCAACCAACAAAGAATTAGTATACTGCAAGTATAGTATTCTATGTACAGTTATCGGTGCCAATAGCAGGATTATGTTGCAGGGACTGACTCTAGCTGGTTAAGGCAGGATTTGTCTCTCCCGTAATAATTGACTTAGGCTTTATTCTTATGACTTCTATTACCTATAATCCAGTTGTAATGTCGCCGCTTATAGTTTTATAGTTAGTCTATCTATAACATCATTATCTTCGCACTCCCCACGCATAACATTAAAAAATTTATTTGGGATATGAAATTTAATATTTATTAATGACCTGCAATAACCTAATAATTGAAGAGTAAGAAGGATATCATATTAGGATGGAGCAATATCTCTCATGGTCAATACTATTTTAAAATTTATTTCTGCTGCATATTGTAACAAAGAGTGTGGGGCCAGGAGCAGGGAGTGACCAACTATAGACAGAGAAATTTAGAACGGAGAAATTTTCACCAATAGGATTGCAGGACTGGAGCTGAGCCGATATTTTATACAATTCTATTGGTTAAATTTTCTCCGTTTCTCCATTCCGCTGCCTCGCTCCACTCCCGTGAACAAGCAGCCTAAAGGTTAATTAATAATTAAGTATCAAAATACTCTGTAGTTATCATTTTATGTATGTACAATGGATAATACATACATACATATTATCCCCCAACACCTTTAATATTGGATAATATTAATATAAATGACCAAAATAGCTGATTTCAGCAAGTGATCTATGATTAGTTATACCGGTTGTATCCGGAACTGCAATGAATAATTCTACAAAGTTCCGCGGGACAACTTTGTACAAATGGCGCGGTTGACTTTCCCGCTGTATGGTGCAAGACACAAGGGAAAGCGACATAGGTTGTATAATGGTCAAATATAAATTTTATTCTATACTTAATTTTATAATCATTTAAAATCATGGGTATATCACAGGTATATGTACAAAATTAAAGTTACTGTCTCTCCATGACTGCCTGAATGCTGTTGTAAAAAACTCGAACATGAAACTGTCGAAAATGTATCGGTTTCATTCAAGGTGTCATTGTCCCATATCACCATCGCTACAATCCGTCGTCCTACTATATTACAAACTAGTGGACGCCCGCGACTCCGTCCGCATGGACTGCAGAAAGAACAAAATGTCTAAATTATACAACAATACTTTAGAATAATTCGCCGTAGGAATAATCTGCGATTTGAAAGGTTTACTAAAGGTTTACAAAATAATTGCAAAACCATATAATTAAATAATAATGACGTGAGAAACTGACCTAATGGATACGCAAAAGGGCGGAGTCTTATTTATACTTAATTATATTAATATTAAAACGCATAGATAAAAATATCAATTTAAATTGTAACTTGTACCATACACGAGAATTTACTGCGTTTCAGGCGATTGTTGCAATCCACCATTTTGGGTTATTTCGTGCACCCATTCGTGGTTCGTTAACTTCATTATACGCGGGTACCGTAGCTATTTAGTTCATCATTCCGTTCTGATATTTTGTACAGTGTTGAAAAGGTTACAGTTTTGTTATAGATGTTTTTAAAACTATTTACCTAGACCACTAGGACTTACTACTAGGACTTAGACCTCAAGGCTTAGTATTAGTATTGGAAGTCACGGGCGCGCCCGGTCTCGATTTCGACAAACCTGTTTGTTTTGTTTGACCCCTAAGGTTTTGTATTGTGAGTAGGTACGACGCAACGATGAATACAAAAATTATCCATGACTCGGAAACAGACATTGATATGCACAATGCACCATATACATTTGTTTGCGCTTTCCAAGATTTAAATTCAGGAGCTTTAGCATGGCAGACAGTCACTATCAGCTACGAGTACTATTTATTTACACAAGGTCTAAACAAATAGGCCACTTAACGCATTTCCGACCGTCAATAGAATAATTTGCGTGAAGCTGGTCAGTTAAAGGAATTACACGCATGTTGAGTGTACCTTTTATATACTATCGGATAGACTAAGGGTTTGCTCTGATGTAGATAGGTATATCTTTATCATGATTTATCTATGTATATTGTCACGACAGAAATGGTGACCTGGAATCACCACGTTTACATAAGGGAACTCCTTTTGAGAGCGGCAGTAATGACATATAGCCTACCTCCCATCGACACGGTCACTAAACCTAAACAGTTAATTCTAAAACTGTCTCATGGAAATGAGTAACGATCGACACTTCGGTTCCATTATTGAAACCAGCGGTTAGAAACTAAAATCCAAGTAAATATAACAAAGCTGCGCTATACATTACGTAGTGATGCGTGAAATATTTCGCGTCGTGCCATGATTTAGTTTCTGCCCATTTATCATAGGTAAATGTCACACACAACATACTATTTGGTACAGATATAGGTTTATGGAGAGTGCGTTCACCAACCCGCCTGCCCAGCGTGGTGACTATGGGCAAAACCCCCCTGTGGCAGTAGCCTTGTGGCGTGCCCTGGGGGAGGCCTACGTCCAGCAGTGGACTGCAATAGGCTGAAGCCGATACATAATATCTAGGGACATAGCTGTGTTCCCGAAATGGGGTGGCCAGAGCTGCAGGATTATAAAGGAGATCACACAGCCACGTATAGCATAGCGGAGACAGGTGTAAATGATCAGTGACAAGTTGCTAGCTTATCGCCTGAGAGAATGCCCGAGTTACTTAGTCGACTCTTACGACATGCACAGAGGAAGTTGCTCCCGGTGTATTCTAGTGAAGCCCCGCATTAGCCGAGGATAAAATAAATATATTTTCATATTCAGTAGCGCTTGGGTATGGTGATTTTTGGTCGTCAACGTTCCCTAAAACTACGGAATCTCCTCATCATCACGATCATTTTTCTCCATGGAAGCATACCTGGGAATTGTCTGGTTCCCAAGATATTAGGGTCCAAAGTTGAGTAAATAGACTGCGTTTTTCTGCTGCTTAAATGCACATAGACGCGCGTAGAAAGACTTTTTCACGAGAAATAAATATCTGTCTATGAAAAAACTAGCATAAACACTGTACACTATATATTTCGCCCGATCAGGTAAATAAAATAAAAAAATCTAAAAAATTTACATCGTTTCCCAGCATTTTTTTGGCATTAACTTATTTTATTTCATGTATGGAGTACGTACCCTTCGGTAAGGGTGGCAACGAAACATCCTGTATATTATGATTTTAAGATTATGAGATGCCCATTCTGTTTCTATATTTCTGTATCTGAGCTACCCTATCCGTACACTCCCGTTTTCAATACAACACAATTTTTAACGTTAACAAAGCTAACATAGACTCTATTACGTAAAGCGAAGAGTTCAACAAAACTACGAATAAGTAACTATTTTGGTTTCGTTCATATACCTTACAACTTTGCGTTTATTGTTTGGATTGGATAATTCAGGGCACAGGGTACGTAATACAGGGTGGCTATGTTCAATGATACAAGGGTACCTATGTTCCTAATAAATTATTCTGTTAAAACAAAATAAGGGTCCCTTAATAATTTTCCTGCATAATACCTATATGTCTTCGTGAAGACCAAGACCAAAACCTACAACAATAATATTAAAGACGTAGTAGAAATCGTATAGGTTGTTAATTATAAAATAATTAAGTTATTAAATGTTGTTAATTAGTTACAACACCTGTTTTATTTTACTCTATTTTAGATAGATAGATAAAATTCTTTATTACACTATTAAATCTTTACACAAAGGCGAACTTAATGCTACATAGAATTCTCTTCTTTAGATAAAAAAAAAAACAATCGTTTATTGAATCTAAGTACCACAGTCACAGACAGATTGATTCTATTATGTACTTAGTATCTACAGAATCTTTTGTAGAACAAACCATATCGGAATTAAAATTGGAAGGCTAGAATGCAATAAAAATATACCACCGCATATTGTCCTAGTGGTTTCAATATTTGTTACAAGTTACAATATTTGCAATTTTGGTATCTACTTATAAGTTCTATCTATCTGAGTACTACATGGAACATAGTATTTTTGAAGTATTTTTGAAGTTATTTTTGAAAAGCTCTTTACCAACTGTAAACAAAGAAGGTAATAAACAAGCGTAGAGATGTCATAACTTTACTCCAAATATCGTTAGTTACCAGTTTTTCGCTGATGATCTAGTCATTTATCTACAGTGTAAAAACATCATAGAAGGTGAATCTACTATGAATATATGTCTACGTAAAGTCTGCAATATGTTAAATAGAGATTTAAAACTTGCAATTAATGTATCTAAATGTGTAGTTGTACCTTTTTGTAAAAAATATAAATTGTATCCTTGTGTAATTTACAATGAACAAATAATATCAGTTCAACACTCGATTAAATACCTAGGAATTGTATTGGATAGTCAACTCTCTTGGAAACCTCATATCGAACATATTAGCAAAAAGGCTATTTGTAATATTAATATAATGAAATCTTTGGTTGGTCTTCGATGGGGATCAGATCCTAAAATATTAAAAGTTCTTTATATTAGTATAGTACGTAGCCACTTCGATTATGGTTGTATGTTTTATATAAACTCAAATAATAACTTATTGAAAAAATTAGATACAATTCAAAATAGAGCTCTCCGTCTAATTACTGGTGCTATGAACTCATCTCCTATTAATTCTCTAGAAGTAGAAGCTGGTATTGTTCCTTTACAAATCAGACGATGCTATATAACAGATAAATATTGTTTAAAATTGGCTAGTCGTGATAATTGTGTCGTACAGAGATTTTTAGAATATTTCAATATACCCAATTATAATGACCAACCCCTATGTGCTTCTACTTCCATTAGTCAATCTATTTCTTTGCTTAATTTTGAATTTCAAGATATTGTATTTTGGTCACGTTTACTTCCGTGCTTTAGTTTTGATTATTTTAGTATTTTTATGGATTTATCTATCAATTTAACTAGGTTTAGTAACAAATTTGAGCTTTTTGAATTCTTAAATACTAAGCCAGACTATTTAAAAATTTATACCGATGGTTCTAAAACACAAGATCGAACTAGTTTTGCTTTTTATGATACAAATAGAAAATTTGGGCAAGTTTTTAAATGTAATACATTGTTTTCTATATTTTCCGCTGAAATTTTGGCAATTTTACATGCCGTAGAATATATTAGCTCTTTATCAAATGTTAATGGTAAAAAGTTTTTAATTCTATCCGACTCTATGAGCGCCTTGCAATCCCTTTCTAACAAATCTATTTCTGCTTCTTATAATTATTTAATATATAAATTAAATGATCTTGTACAAACTATTGTAAATAAATATGATGTCATTATTGAATTTTGCTGGGTACCAGCTCACTCTGGAGTTGTCGGTAATGAGTTAGTAGATACTCTAGCTCGATCCTGTGTAAATAGTAAAACATGTAATTATTTAGTCCCTTATACTGATTTAATATTAATTTTAAAAACAAACATGATAAAAAGATGGTCATTAGTATTAAACTCTTCCAGGGAATCTAAAGGGAAATGGTTAGAAATAATTCAACCAGTTCCTTCTACTATAGCGTGGTTCGAAGAGTCAAAAAAATTTTTAGGTCGAGATTTCATAACCTCACTTTGTAGACTTAGAATTGGACACTGTCATTTCCCATCTCACCTGTTTAGATTAAATTTGGTGAATAATAGTTTTTGTAAATATTGTGATAATAATTTTTGTGACTTGCAACATATATTCTTTGTATGCCCAAACTTCATTTTGGAGCGTCTGTTATTCATTGCTTCTTGTTCAGATATTTTAAAATATGAAATTCCCAGTAATGTACAGGAATTATTGAAGTATAGGGAGCTATACACTATAATATTTGAATTCATTATAAATACTGTAGGTAAAATTTAATTAATTCTAACTTTTTTTTTTTGTTCTTTGTTCACAAATAATTTTCAGTAGTTTTTATTTCAAATAGTATGTTATTCGTTATTTATCTATTTCATAGTAATCTTTATTTGTTATAAGAATATTACCTGTTATTTGTTATTGTGTATTGAATTCTGGTTGGGCTGAAGGTATTGCATACCAATGCCCTTAATAAATTTATAAAAAAAAAAAAAAAAAAAATCATAACTTTACTCTGAGGTATAAAGTGACATTTTAAAAAATCTCATTTTTACAAATTATACAGTTTTAATGCAAAAAGAGGACATGCTTGTGTAGCATCAAAAGAGAGAGGCCTTCGTCCAGCAGTGATGAACATTAGGACACCATTATTACGGTTAATATTCTATGTACTTCTACGGACATAATTACTTTTAATCTAAGTAATTAATTATATACTTAGTTTGAAATCACGCCAGAGACAATTCTAATGAAAGCATCATAAACAAGTTGCTATATTTGGCAAGGCAAACTGTGCTAAAGCTGTTTAATTAGATAATGCTGATAATGGATTCCACGCAGATACAAACACGCGCAACAAAAGGTCTTGCTTCTGTCTTTGCAGAGGTGAAATGCATCCAGGTGATGTTAGTCACCGAAATTCGTATATATTTTGATTAATATTTGATAAATTAACGGAAATAAAATATTAGTCGTATGCAGCGCAAGATTGAAAAATATTACAGTTAAAAGTTAAAGTCTGCGCCATAGTTTTTATAATATATATAAAACTGTTACTTATTCCTATTTTCATCATCATTATCTTTCTGCCCCTATCCCATAATTTCTGTCGAAACTCAAATTGCATTGCATTTGTTTTACGTCCAGCTGCCTGCCTGACGCCAATTCCAAGGGCAACTTTTTTATTAACATAATATCCTGTAGTCTCTGCAAAAGTTGCTCTGCCCAAGTCTATAAGCCAGCTAAAGTTTCCGTCCGCCATAACGTGCAACACAGCAGTTCGGATATATTGTACAAGTTACGTGTCTTGAGCAACACGGCGCATTGGAGCTGTTACGTGACAAAGCTACAGGTACTTATAACCAATAGGTATATGGTTATAGATAAGTTATACTTATTGAAAAGCAATTATAAATGTCTATACTTATTGGACTAATAATTAGCGTAGTTGGTAGTCATCCATCTGCCGTGCCAAAGTTACTGGGTTTGGATGCTGGTAGAAGCATCAAATTACTCGAGAGCAAACATCGATAACATTTATAATACGAATTTGTATCTACGTAGGTAATTAACCATAAGCATATATGTAATTTAATTTAATATAATATCATAAATGTAATTTAACTTAGTTCTAAAACCAATAAACCCTGAACTTCATTAGGTATCTTCGCGTTATCTAGTCATTTAGAAACCACAACGTGAACTACGGGTGGAGAAATAAATTGTGGCAAAACATTTGTTCGACAGCAAACATAATACCTATACGGTAGCACGAAGCACAATAGGGAATTACAAAAATGAACATGTAAAATAAATGGTAAGCCCTGGGGGCCAATTTTCAAAAAGTCTCGAGTTGGAACGAAGCCGAAACGGAACCGTTGTAGACGCTCAGAACAAAGCAATAATTACTTTACAGTGACGTAATTGGACACATTTCAGCACGTGACAGATATTTGTTTTTATTCTATCATGCTCGCGACCGATGCGTGCTAAAATATACTTTATTACGCATGCGGTAAGTATATATTGCTTCGCACCGCATTTCATTAACGGTTCGTTAGTGTTTGCGTTTCGGCTCAAAATATTTTCAAGAATTGCTCCCAGTATTATTCTAAGATTGGGTTAAGCAGGACTTATTGTGGACCGTATGAGCTAATTAAGTATAATGGCTGTAATGTATTACTTTACCCAATATGCATGATGGCATACAGAGGGGTAAGCACTAACCTCTCGATAGTCCGTAACGCTAGCGTCAAACTGTCAATTCCCATAGATTTGCTAGCGAGTCGCTAGCGTTACGCCGCGTAATAAGGTTCGTGCTTACTCCACTTATTGCTGAAGTTAACTTATCTATGGGAGACCTGCGACTCATTTTCTTACTCTATTACAACACATAAATTTTGTTTTTGCATTGTGCAAACTCCACAAAACTTTTCACCTTCTTACATGACTCTTGTTAATCCAAATATTGCTTAAGATTAGCTAATATTAAGTAAATTTACTTGCTAATGAAACCGGCCACGGCAATAAACTCTACTCTATTACAACCCCTATATTTTGTACCTAAAGTAGAGTCTGCTTCCACCCCACTTGTTTTCATAATTAAGCGTCACCTGATTTACTAATCTACCTTAACGGCTTATTTTATACACAGTTTCAGGTCTCTAACGGCCAATTTCAATGCAGGATGAATTTAATATTTTGTATCAAAACAATAGACAATTAAATCTGAGATATGCAAATCTCTCAAGATCGGTTACTAAAGTTGGCTGTAAGACTAGTGATTATCTATGTGTTGTTTCGTCAGTCAGCCATTTAGGACAATGCCCACGTCCAGGTTTATTTTAAAATTCCTGTCTTCCCGTGGGAATTTCGAAAAAACATTTGTTATTGGATGCCTATGTCAAATAAAGAACACACCCTCCAAACAGGTCTCTAGATCAGCGGTTTAGGCTGTGCATTGATTCATTATTATTCAAGGACAAAGCATTTATACAGGATGTTTTTTCTCGTTGCCATCCTAGCTAGGTATAACATAAATTAATATTAGGTAGGTAATATTGCTCCAAATACGAGTATAACATGAAACAAGAAAATATCAAAGTTTGTAACTAGAACTAAAGTCATTATTACAATAATTGTTAAAGTTTACAAACTAATATTAAACCAAGAATATCAAATATCACTATAGATAGAGTATAACTTTTTTATTTGTGATTATATCGCCATATTCTTCTTCAGCCTATTGCAGTCCACTGCTGGACGTAGGCCTCCCCCAGGGCACGCCACAAGGCTACTGCCACAGGGGGGTTTTGCCAATAGTCACCACGATGGGCAGGCGACCGCAGTGTGATTTTCAGACTATGTTATCAGTACGGGAGGCGCTGCTGCCCACCTCCCGGAAACTCTTAATTGCCTCGTACGATACCCACGGGTAGGCAGGGGTGGTACAAACTCTACTCTGCCGGCACCACGCGGTATACATCGCCACCATCGACATATACATTATTATCACGTATACTCCTTCCTTCAATAGAATGTACTATGAATCTAGGTACCAACCCAAGTGTCAAAGTTTTTTAAAATACCTTTAGTTACCTATCAAAATCTTGGCTCTTTTCTTCTGTCTTCATTTTAGATACCTACCTATGGGTAAAAGTGATGACTTTACTCAGATTACCTTAGATAGAGTACGCCTCTACGTTTTCTGAAATCAATATCATGATCAAGGACGTTTCAGTTGCATGTATCATATTCATCTATATTTTTGGTATCATGTCATTACTAGATAGATTATGATTAAATAGAATGTACCTATAGTTTATAAATTAGTAAATTTAGTTATTTTCTATCTTTCCTGTATTGTTATAACGAATAAAACTGGTCAAATATATAAAATTACTCGATTATCCACTTATACTTTTCCATTTCAGTTGATTTGTATACAGGGTGTTTTTTCGTTGCCACCATTAACGAAGGGTACGTACTCTATATATCAAATAAAGTAAGTATATGCCAAAAAACATGCAGGGAAAACGATGTAATTAAAAAAATATATAAATTACTTGACCGGGCGAAATTTATGGTGTTCAGCGTTTATGCCAGTTTTTTTCTAGACATATATTAATTATTTCTCGTGAAAAAATCCTGCTACACGCGTCAATGTGCATTTATGCAGATAAACGCAGTCTATTTACTCAACTTTCTAATATTTTGGAAACCAGGCACTTCACGGGTATGCTTCCATAGAGAAAAATTATCGTGATGATGAGGAGATTCCGTAGTTTTCCGGAACTAAGACGACCAAAAATCACCCTGTATATTAATTGTATTTGCACCCAATTTATGTATGTCATATATTATTCATGTACGAGTAAGTACACTTATAATATCATAATGTAAGCGTACCTAACCAATTAGCAAGCAGTTAACTTAGTGATTGAATATACGAAAAAATATCGTCCACATAACCAAACCTAAGCTCCAGCAAAAATAGCTCCAGTACTCAATAAAGACGTCTGCGAAACGTAAAAAGATAATGAGCTACTCAGTTATTAAACATCTGAAAAACGTGAAAAACCAAGTTTTTCGCGCCTACTCTCGATGCCGAGGCCGCTAAGATAAAAACCGTGTCATCTCCTACTCCTCGCCGGGGGCCGCAGTGTGAGTAACTGCCGCATTTGTTACTGCCATGTGACCTGGCCTATCTGATTGTGCTGACGCTGGGACGGTAAGATGACGCTTTAGGGTCATATTTGCGCATGTCCCATATATTAGGTATATTCTTTCATTACTCTGTCCGCCCAGCTTCGCACGGGAGTAATGCACTCTCACGCGGGCGAAGCCGTGGGCGGCCGCTAGTATGTAATAAAAGCTTGTTTAAAAAAAGGGTTTCTTAAACTGAAGCTTGTGTATCTCTTTCAATGTACCTATCTTAACGATTTATTACTTATAAAATTATTAATAAAGAAAATGGAAAAAAAATCTTCACCCGAGTGGGAATCGAACCCACGACCACTGCAAACCAATTTATTACTTACAAAATGTATCTTCTTCTAGCTAAATAGATGATAATATAGATGTCTAAAATTACCGAACTTGTACATCTCAACTATACCCTCAAAATTGGTCAGAAGTGGCGCCATGTGGTCCTATCGGCCCTTGGTGTTCTGCCTACCCCGTAAGGGATAAAGGCGTGATTATATGTAATGTATGTAAAATTATAACAATTTCCATTCGCTTCGATAAAAAACAGAGTCGTGATATCAGCAAATATTTTCCCTCAACAGTTCGATATTAATCGTTGTTAAAACCTGATAATCATACATATATACATACATATAATCACGTCTTTATCCCTTACGTGGTAGGCAGAGCACCAAGGGTCGATAGAACCACATGGCATCACTTCTGACCAATTCCGAGGGTACAGTTGAGATGTACAAGTTCGGTTAGTAGTGACAGGTGGTCAGCCCATCGCCTACAAAATACCAAAACCCTCTTGACCCTCCACTGACTTGTACAGTATGTCCGGGAAGAGAAGCAGCTGTAGTATTATACGTTTTTTTTCACTCCCAGAGCAGTATAGAAGTTAGAAGTGATAATCAACTAACCAGTATAGAAGATTTTGTAAATGTAGATGAAAATAATGCCGGAATCACAGCTCTAAAGGGAGCATCATTTTAGAGCCCCAACTTTTATACGGCTTCGTTATTAGTTGGCGCTAATTTGTTCGGCAGTATTGCGTGGAGAGGTGACGCCCTCTGAGGGCCAACTAGGGCCAACTGGAGCCAACCTTTATGACTTTTAATTAAATATCGAGAGGGGGAATTAAATGCGAGCAATTCGTGGGTTTCTGAAACCTTGCTCGTGAATAGTGAAGTGATTAATTTTATAGGCTCAGGTTATTTTCGATTATTAATTCAGTTCAGAATTGATTAGGGATTTTGCTGTAAGAGATATTATACTTACAAAGTAATTAATCTGAGGACTTTACCTCTCAAAATTTTCGAATTTCTATTTAGGTAGGCGGATACATGACGTTTATGTGTATAACTACCTATATACATATACAAGTACGTTGGTCATAAAATAGGACCGACTCCGAAATAGTGAAATAAAAAATCTTGAATGATTACTGCACTGAAATGTATGGAACAGCTGAATTATTTTTCACTATTTCGCAGTTGGTCCCATAATGAAAGTTGTTTCTTTTTACCTACCTAGTTTCGTGTCAAAAGGTAATCACTACATTTTGGTACACCTTATACAGGATGTTTTTTGGTGGCCACCCTTAACGAAGGGTACGTACTCTATACATCAAATAAAGTAAGTTTGTGACAAAAAAATTGAATTACTTGTTCGGGTGGAATTTATAGTGTCCAGTGTTTAAGCTAGTTTTTTCATAGACAGATAATAATTATTTCTCGTGAAAAAATCTTGCTACGCGCGTCAATGTGCATTTATGCAGAAAAACGCAGTCTATTTACTCAACTTTGGACCCTAATATCTTGGAAACCAGACACTTCCCAGGTATGCTTCCATGGAGAAAAATGATCGTGATGATGAGGAGATGCCATAGTTTTCGAGAACGTTGACGACTAAAAATCATCCTGTATAGAGGATAACGACGGAGGTAATATAATTTAAAAAACGGTGTAAAATTTACGCGAAAAATGTTGGATTGGAAGAGGGGAACAGATAAGTCATATTATATCTCCTCTAGAAGCGCTTCAAGGTAAAAACAAAACCAACAACATCTTGTAAAAATCTCTTTCTCTCCTTACGTTTTTACTCAAGTTATTATCATTTGCCAAGGTGACACTGTTTTTATCTTAGAGTGTTTATTATCTCACCCTGAGCCCTTATTGTAAGGGGCCCTTAGGCGCAGTGCAGTGACAGTGTGCTATATCATCATTTAGAAAGATCCTGCTTGGAGGGATCAGGAAAATATGGTACAATATGGTGGGTCGTGAATCACATCTGCAACGTGTTTCCGGATTAAGCCGTAAAACACCCCTCAAAGAAAATGAAATAATAAAGGGAACAACTATAAATTATTAAGAAAGATATTAGCCAAATGGTGCTTTCTCTACCTATAGTCGGTCCCTTATTATCCCTTATTACTTGAAAACTTATGATTGGAACTCCTCAGCGGAATAAATTTCTTCTTCTTCCATCATATAGGTTTGTTATAGGTATACAGTTAATTTTTTTTGAAGTTATCTTTATTCGTAGTTATCTACTTCGTTCGATATGACATCTATTCTGTAATAATTTCCTATTACAATAGAACATCAAGTTTGGACCGTATTGAAAACTTATTGAATTTCTAAAAGCGTTCGCGAAGATCGCGAATCGCGTGAATATTATCAAGAGTAATTTATCTTGTTTTCTAAAGAAAGCGATTTTTCCTTATGTCCCCAATATCGAAGCAAATTATCATTCAATTTGTATTCGGATGAACTTTTATCGGATATTTCGCGACGAAGAAGTCCAACAAATTGATTTTCTGGTTATTAAATATTCAATGAGTTCACGCTCTTTGTATAAAGATTATGTACCTATATATAAAGTAATTTATCTACGTTTGTAATGCCGCTTTTCAAAGATACCCACAATACATGATAAGGATATTGTTACTTAAATAAATGACGGAGTTCTGAGGTAACACACATAAAAAAAAAAACATACAGACGAATTGATAACCTCTTTTTTTGAAGTCGGTTAATAACATTGAAACATCTGTCATTTCCCATTCTTCACATTTTTAAAAACATCACGTTATTTAACATATTACCGTCATTCATCTGAGGGTACCGCGCTCAGATGAATGGTACCGTACTACTATCCTTCTCACTCGCAGATAAATACACATAAACCCCATAAAGAAGCAACCTATCAAAATAACTTGGTGCACTCGAAACTTGGAAGGTTCTCACAAGCAATACTTTTCAGAGTTTTTCTCTTTGATTTATGTTAAAAACTTTGGCCATTTTTCATTTGTTCCGACCGGCAGCGCTTGCTCTTCTATATGAGTGATCATTTTTGTATTCCTACGCCTACCGAGGTGTTTAAAAAGAAACAAGATATTTATATATAAAATTTATTTCTTAAACCTAATGGAACTACCTAGAAATATTTTTGGCTAAGGCGATCTGTTTCCATTTCACTATTACTTCACACTATTAAAGAGAAAAAGAGGTAGGTACTATTATTAGTTAGAAACTATAATTAAGTAACACGGTTAGATATTTTTTTTTACGAAAACGGCTAAGTTGCATAAGAAATAGCGGTGTCATTACAAAACCGCGTCTAAAGTTAGACACTATTTAAATTGGCATTTGCAGCAAAATGAATGCATTTTCAGTCAAATTTAGGAAATGTTTAAATTCTTTTGTAACCACCCGTAGGTTGTTAATTGGGTTTAATTTTAGTATGCAAAAATATAAAGGTGCTTTTTGCATTAGGTATCTAACTCAAAATTTAGTTATATTTAGGTACGAGTCTAAAGTTGGTCCACAACTTATTTATGACCATACAATCCGGTTTCGGCTTACCATTTGACATTTAGCTCATGTTCTATGTATGTATGCACATATTTCGCATTTCTCCAGTTTTTCGGTATTTTTATGTAGTAAATGAAACAGCGGTATTGACAATAGATGACTACAATAAATCGTTATATACTCCACTTAAAACCTATTCAGTATTGCACTCCAAACGTAATTAAATATAAACTTACACAATTAACTTGTTCTTCAAAGTCGAAAATAAATTATCCTCTGAAGTAAGTTATATCTACAGGGTGTGGGTGACAGCCAGGCAAATACTGAAATGCTGAACAAGTACCATTCTGCTGAGTTATACGACAGTGTTATAACTCGCAGGAAATGAATTTTTGGTTTGATTATCAGTAGCCTTTGCTCTCCGCGCCAATTGTATTGCACGATCTTGTGACTAATTAAATGGACTTATTGGTTATTCTGTGACAGATTGCTGTTTTTTGGATCACTTGTGACTCTCTATTAGGGTTGATCAGGTTTTTGACATTTTTGGGGCAACTTTTTTGTTGAAATTTTTTTTTCGTTACATATTTTATTTTTAAGTCATTATCTAAGGCCTAAATAAACAAAGTTAACAATTTTTTTCCTGAAAATATAAAAAATAAGTCGGAAAATTTTGAAATTTTCCAGCGAAAATTTTCTGTTTTCCACCTCATGGTATCAATATTTGCCTGGCTGTCACAAACACCCTGTATATCACTAATATCTTTATTGACTTAAATGAATTATTATTCCAGAATGTAAGACATAACTAAGATGTTTGGCATTTGTTGATTAGATGTGATATAATTATGTGTCATTTACCTATCTCGGGTAACGCCTAAAATATGTACGAGAATAACGCGCCATGTTCGTCTTACGCCTTACCGCGTCGTGTGGGCAGTCATCCACGGAATCACATCTTTCGGTACTCCAATTAAAATACCTTGACAACGACAGAAAATATTTTGTATTCCTCAATAATAACACTATGTACATCCTTAAAGATCACAATATAAATAAATATCGACTAGGCTTAATGTTCGTTGTGTTTTTGAACTTTTTAATCAACCGACTAGAGACTAGTCGTACTATCTTTACCCAAGGTTGGTACGTTAAGTGTGAAGTGTCTATTACAATTACAATTGACTGGGCCACCTAGTTGGCCTTTGGCTATACAAATATTGGGCGACCGAAACTTGGGTTCAACTTTCTTCTTTTTATTTCTCGGTATTGATATCACGTGATTGGGTATTGGGGATTTCTTCTTCGGTTTGATTCCAAAGTCAGTATTGGAGAACACGTTGTATGCTCTTTGGTAGGTGTGAGTGTCGTTTATCCAGTTTTCGTGTAGTTTCTTGTTGTTGGCAGTGTTGTAGACGATTGTGGAGTAGTTGTTGGGTTCAGAGCTGGTGTCGTCCCGGAGCGAGCTGAGGGTCTCGCTGGCATATCTTTGTGACATCCAGACGTAGCGTGCCATAGGCTCTTCTGGTCCCCACATCCGGGAAGGTGCAAATGCTGCTGTGAATTTCTGTGGAGGAATGAAATGTAACATTAAGGAGATATATCCGTTAGACTAGGGCAATTACAAGGTCTCAATGAAAGTAAGATTAATAGTTTAGTCATCGTAATTCTATGTGATGATGTATGATGATGGTAATGAAAGATTTATCTAGTAGATCTATTGACTCGTCAAAACCCTTGCACTTACTTGTAGTACAAAGTATACCCTTTGCCTATCCGTCAAAAATGAAATAACGACAAAAGACACGTACCGTCAACAGATTAAACTGCTCTTCCTTAGCCACAGCAATGGCTGCCATCACAGCCATGACCACCAGGATGCCCATGAAGACGCCGACCAGTGGCCACAACGTCTGCGTCTGGCCCCAGGTGTTCCGGAGTACAGCCCGCAGCCACCAGCCGGCGACCCCTACCAGGAACACCGGGGTGGACCACCAGGTCCCAATCCAGATGCATGGAAGCCTACTGCCGGTAAGAAACTCGATGTCTACTGCTAGGTACAACCAGCCTGAAAAACATGTATATCAACTATCAAGGTCCTGTTAGTTAAAACTGATGTAGGTAGGGGAAATAAAACTAGGGAATAGCTATGTAATAATTGTATGCAATGTATGACTGGATTTGAATATGCTGACTGGAATGTTACTCACATATTAACTTATACATCAACGTTAGTTTCAAATTACTAATTAGATAGTGCATACACGCATCACGTGTCATCAGTTTGGAACCTATGTATCATGGGGCATTGCATAATTTATCAATACATGTGTCTGATTTCTATGATTAAAACAAATGATTATTGAAAAAGCAAATTAGCCATGGTTGTGAATGCTATTGCATTACCATATTATTCAACTCGCTTAAACGTCCTTTTGGAGAGACAAATAGCGATGCTGACCAGAAGAAAAATGTATGCTAGGTCGCGATGAAAAAATTGCTATGCCATTGAAGCGGGAAGCATCCTATTTGTGACTTTAAAGCAAGTTGGTATCATTAAGAATGCGGCCTATTAAATTTTGATTTAGCTATGGTAAGCGTAGCTGAAAGATATCCTACGTCATCTTGCAGTTTGGACTACCCCATTTTGGGAAAACTACCTCGTTGAAGAAAGGATATAAGAGTTAGTAGAAGCACATACCATAAATAAACACAAATCCCACGACTTCAACAGCAGCGGTGAACATAGCTAGCACGGGAAGGGCTAGCTCGTCCAGGATTGTTGCTACTTCGATACCTGTAGCAAATATTACATACATAGATAGATTTTTTTTTAGCTTTATTTATCTATAATTATTTGCAATAATAACTAAACCTACGTAAAAAAAAGATAGATAGATTAGATACTACCTACACTATTTACATCCTTGCAGACTAAAATATATAGAGAAACCTTTGGCTGAGCTTTTCATAATAACCATACGAACGCTCATTTGGAGTGACATTGACACAACTGCAAAAAAATGCAAAACATAAATATTATCTAAACTCCTACCTTGTGACAAATTAAACACTGTTTTAATTTAAATATTGCCTAAATTCGGCAGACATTCCAAAAATAATAATTCCATACACCACTAACGTAATTTTTTTTGCAGTTGTATTAATATTAATTTAAATGAGCGAATTATGATCTAATTGGCCTTTCACTATGATACCTGTACCTAAGCTCTACAAAGTCATACTTCTTATGGAATAAACTTGCCTCTAGATAACACAGCCACGGTGAGTGCAGTGCCTAAAGTAGAGACTGCAGCCGCTAATATCTTCCAGTGCAGTTCGGCTATCTTGTGAAACTTGTCGAAGATTGGGAACAGGAGGAAAAGCTAGAAGAATTGAATTAGTTACAAGAAATCAAAATCATTGAGGTTAAAAAAAAATCATAAATATGTGCCTTTTATTAATTAGTTCTGATATGGTTCTGATCGATCATACAACCAGGTTACCTATATAATAATGGATGACAAGGAAAATTGCGTTACGAAAAATACTGATCAATAAAATTTGAAACAGATCACCCACTGGCATAAAAGATCTCTCCAAGGACATAAAATAGAATTTGAAGATCACACATACTATATAAAATATGATATATAATATATGATAATAGCCACAAGGATACAAGACAACAGGGTACAAACATAGAAACCCTATCTAAGGTTTCTATGTTTACTACAGACACCCTTCGGCGTTGCTATTTCGCTCAAATAAACTAAAATAACGTCTTTAGGACTTCAAAATGATTTCAAAACAGACTCACCACGGAGATAATTCCCGACAAGAACACAATCCCGAACGACAGCATTGGCCACATCTTAGCTCTGGACTCTGAGACCGAGGACTGGTAGATGGTGACCAGGATTCCCACGAAGCTGGTGTCCTTCCGACCCTCGCCACCGATGGTCTGCCAGAGGAACACCCAGAACCACCCTGACATCATGTTGCCGAGGATTATGCTGGCTGAAGACCTAATATGAATGGTCATGACCGTAAGAGCAAAATTAATTACTAAGTTAATGAATTACACCCTAGGCATACTCGTAGAACACTAAATAGTGTAGGGGGGTAACCAGGGCCGGCCCGCCCATACGGCAAACGGAGCAGTCGCTCCAGGCGTCAAATCCTAGAGGGCGCCTAAATCCGGTGTCCGGGAATATGATTTTAGAAGTTATCGATATTCTATTAGGTACTCCTAAAATGGATCTCGCTCCATTCTAAAATTTACTTCGGGCCGGCGCTGGGGGTAACCATTGGGTTTTTGTGTATTTGAATCTTCATGATCGTAAACTCAAGCGATTTAACGGACCTAGTGACATTCCATGTTTCTTTAGTTTATAAATCTTATGATAGAAATTTTATAAGTATCACAAAGCATCTATATACCTACTCACCATCGAACGTCTGACTTGTTATAGATAGTGCCTCCAGCACTAACCAAGTATCCACTGACGATCTGCGTTGACAACAGCGCCTGTACCAAGGCACTTTGCCAAATGTAAGGTTGCGTGAGCGGCATCCATTGCTCGCACGACAAGAGCACATCTTTTAGCAATGACCAATCAGCCAGAAATGTATATAGTGCAATAGCTATAGCTATCACAAGGAGTGACAGAATACTGAGGGTTATCTTCAATGATTTGTGGAGGCGGTATAAGCTGAAAAAGGTTGGAAGTTGATTAGTGGGTATGAATTATGTGCGGCGTGTGTCATTATTTTGTTACATTGTTAGGTTTTGGGTCAGAGGGAGCCTATTTGAGTAGCCTCATAAGTTTTCTGGAACAAATTTTAAGTGACGTCTGATATCTCTACCAATTCAATGTGAAGATTTTGTGCGGGTAGCTCATGATATACAGGTTGTTTCTTCGTTGCCACCCTAAACGATGGGTACGTACTCTATACATCAAATAAAGTAAGTTCATACCAAAAAAATGCTGGGAATCGATGAAAATTTCTTTGAATTTTTAAAAATTACTTGATTGGGTGAAATTTATAGTGTCCAGTGTTTATGCTAGTTTTTTCATAGACAGATATTAATTATTTCTCGTGAAAAAATCTTGCTACGCGCGTCCATGTGCATTTATGCAGAAAAACGCAGTCTATTTACTCAACATTGGACCCTAATATTTTGGAAACCAGACACTTCCCAGGTATGGTTCCATGGAGAAAAATGATCGTGACGATGAGTAGATTCCGTAGTTTTCGGGAACGTTGACGTCCAAAAATCAGCCTGTATAGTATAGAATGAGGGAAGTCAATGCTAGCCACGTTTAGTATAGTGTGACTAGATAAAAAAGATCATTGTCAATTTGCTAGCTCATGGACTGAGAGAACGCGCTTCAATACCTAGACGACCGTTCGCCGCGCGCGACCGTCCGCAGCGTGCCGCGGCAATGCGCTTGGAATTTCTTCCATGCAAATATAAGACTTAACTACTGTACAGAAGCTTTAATTCCCGAAGCTCAGTATAAAATGCGCTCCGGTGCGCTGCGCTCCGGCGCGGCCGGCGTGAATCGTACAGTCGATTTTAATGACATGCACGGAAAGAGATGCAGGTGGACTATTTTAATCATGAATAGGTACTGTCTGCCCGGCCTCAGCATAGAGTTCAGTGTTCATTATTTATAATTATTTGCTGTTATAATAGAAGAAAGCCGAAAGCTTTCACGAAGTATAAAAAAGTTGTAAAATTCTATACTTAGTAAAGATTACTCTTTAGATTTAGAACCACTAAACTGTTCTCACTACTGGATTAATAAACAATTAAATTAGAACATGTTTTATATAGTAGACCAGAGATTTAAATAACCGAAGCAATATAATAGAACAGCTTGTGGACTCTGATTTCCACACATTCCAGAAACCAAAATTCTTAAATAACAAAAGCAATAATCCGTGGTAATTTTCCGACTTAATTATAAAATACCTTAATAAAGGGGCGGATTAAATCCCATCCGAATAAATTATGTAACTGTACTTAAATAGATTTTAATCAACAAGGATATTACTTACAAAACGGGTAGGATGAACCATAAAACGAATATTAAAATCGCCATTATTCCGAGATACTGCGGATACTCCGTGAACGGAGCCAAAAACGTTGAACTGAAACATAAATTTCATCTGTTATGTCGATATTAAATTATTTTAATTTCGCTTTTGTCATTTTGTTCGGAGTCCTATTTATAAGAACAGTAACGCCAGAATATCAGTGTCCGCGACTTCCTTCGCCTTGAAATTTTATCTATAATATAAAAATGAATAACTGAATGTGTTGCTAAGCGCAAATTTCTTTTTAGAATATTCCTTGAAGCACAAGAATGGTTCTTAGGGAGAGAAATTTTTTAAAAATTGCCTGAAATTTAAACTTAACACTTTTCTATAGCGGCCGGATTTTGTCCACGTGTAAGGGCATTACATATACACGTGCAAAGCCGGGGCATATCCCTAGTTTCGAATAAAAATTACTTACAGCTACAGCCACTAAGTTTGTACCTTAGTTTCGAAATACCTTCGAATAACGGGACTCTTTACATTATCTTGAGGGCCAAAATGCGTAAATGTAGGTTAAATTTTCGGTTGGAAGGCACACGTCTAACCCATTGGTCCATCATCCCTTTAATGTATGTACTAAAACACTTCTGGAACACTCTCTAAATCACTAGTATAATATGATTTGGCTACATATTTATTGATATACCTTTGCCTATGTACCAAAATTAGGATCCGTCCAACCGTTATGACATGAAAACAAATAAGCATCTATAACTATTGTAATTCATCTTACTATGATATGGCAGAAGTCTGAAACTTTTGCGTAGACTGTTGAACTTTCTTCGACATTTACACAATATATATAAGTTGTTGTTATTGTTTTATGTCTTCTACGTATAAAGAAAGTACAAGTAATTACTTAGTTTATTAAAGTAATTACAGGGTTAATTGAGCACATTTAGCGATCTTAAATGAAATAAATATTCTTTCACTCTATGTCATTAGCGGCCGTCGGCGACTACGTCTGCATGTTTATAGCCTACTAGGGGCTGCTCACGGCTTCGTCCGCGTGAACTTGAGAATTCCCGTTATTTCCTGTTCCCGTGGGAATTTCGGGAAATCCGGAGTCCATCAGGATATGTTACTTTACGAGAATATGTGTTTGCTGATGAATTAGTTACATAACTGTCTACCTATAGTTTCATCAAAATCCGTTCGGTAATTTTTATATGAAAGACCGACAACCATCCAAACATGTATTCTCGCAAACTTTTAAGTTTATAAAAGATATTAGTAGAATATCTTTTTAAATGCGCACTGCAAGTATGTTGCAATTTTACCTGCACCCACTCTATCTTAGTCACCTACTTCCGCTGCACTTACACAAATATTTGAAAACGCATTTTTGAAACGGTACGCGTATGCGTTAATCAAATTGTGACCTATTTAGATAACCACGTATAAATAGTGTAGAAATTGTCGTATTATTTTGCAATACATAGTCCATGCGTGATTATGCAAATATGTAGGTAATTTTAGTTACAGTTTCTTTTGTATCAACGTTAATAGAACATCATTTTTCATAGTTTAATTGAAATACTGTTTAAATTCTGACGTTCCCAAATTACCTATGCGTTCCACACTGGGTCCACGCCTCCCTGATTTTTCCAATGGTTTGATAAACTATGGAGGATAAAGTTGATGCTGTCATTCTCTAAAATTTGATCAATATAGAGACAGCATCAAAATCTGACTATTGGAAAAAATTGGCTCTTAGGTAAATAAAAATCTATAACTTACTGAATTTACGATAAACTTACTTGAAACATTCGGATGCATTCATGCGGTTTTCATAACCGTTCTGAAAAATAAGATAAAATAAACTAATAAATAGCTAGGTAAACACACCCATGCGATCAGTGCAGGTACCTACTTATTTCCTTTATTTGAAGATTTACTATGAGCTGGCAATTTGTCAATGATCATTTACAACTGATAAGTGATACCAAAGGTGGCTGAATGATTTCCCTATGATCATGCAGTTCAGGCTACCCCTTTTTGGAAAAACCGCCATATGTTAATATTTTTGAAGATTTACGGAAACATCGTAGATATCATACTGAAGGTGGAATTTAATATACTACTAGTAATTAAAAATTAAGGTCAAGTCATCATCATCAGATAACGTCTAAGTGGCAGTGGGCAGTGGACTAATGCACTATTGACTCGGATAATTTAACGTAATATAAGTTAGCAGGTTAGCAAGCGTAGAGTCCGTTTCATACAATAACTACTGTGCCTTATTTCGGAAGTACATAATATTTTTTGTATGCATATACTTGTACATAGATAACGTAGTCAAACATATAATAAATAGCACCCTTGTTCCAAGGAACTATAAATGCATCTTGTATTCAATCATCATCTTGTATCAGGTGACATGGTTTTATGTACTTCCCTAGATATTTGTTTTTTTTTTATTGAAGGCAATTTAAATACTTCCACTAAACTTGGTAAACTCTCAACAAGTCAAGTTACGAGATAATGAGAAGTAGATTCAAATTTTTATTTAAAAAAAACTTACAGGTGTAAGCTGCAACCTGGTGCAGTCCTTCAATGGGAACGTCCCCTTCGCTATCCATATAAGGTATGCTAGTGCGAGCGCCACATACAGCATGTTGTACACACAGCACAGATATGAGGTCAGCACTTTTAAATGGCCTACACCTGTAAACAATAAAAAAAAATGCATATGTATTCTGAAAATATTTAGTGTCGACGTAGGTACAATGTGATATGTGATATTAAAACATTACTTGTAGGAATATGTTGTCATTTTTGGGGGTCAACTGAAATCGGAGCCTGCTTACGATCACCTCACGACTAAGTCATATTTAATGATACCCCCCAGGCTCAAAACCGACAAGCCGTTTAGGCTCTAGAGCGTGCTAAAAAAACATACATACATACATAGAAACATACATACATACATATAATCACGCCTTACATCCCTTACGGGGTAGGCAGAGCACCAAGGGCCGTTAGGACCGCATGGTGCCACTTCTGAGCAATTTTGAGGGTATGGTTGAGATGTACAAGTTCGGTTAGTAGTGACAGGTGGTCAGCCCATCGCCTACAAAACACCAAGACCCTCTTGTCTCTCTACTGACTTGTACAGTATGTCCGGGAAGAGTCATAAATACATATACTCGAAAAACACCCTCCTTCTGGCACAATAATTGGGTAGAAATGGACATTATGCTAAATTAATGTCTTTAAAATACGTATAGATTTTAACTTCATGCGATGAATTATTGCGCTTTGATATAAAGGTAGTTACAAACATCCATCCATCATTCAAATACCTAATTAGTTTATAGATACAATACCTAAATATAGAGCTTTAAGAAATTCCCAACAAAATGTCCAAAAATAAATCCATTTATCAAGCTTTACCTTTTAAAATCGGTACTGCTCTCCAAACACCTATAGGGTCTTGATGGCTGAGCTGACCCATAGCCAACTGCAGCAAGGTGATGGGAAGCCCGGCTGCCAGGAGCCAGAAGCAGTACACCACCAGGTAAGGAACTGCTCCATGTTTGAAGGCCTCTCGAGGCAGACGGACTAGGTTTGCAGCAGACACCGTGAGTGCTACGGTGCATAGCTGCGTTTTTATTAACTCTATTAGAGATTTTAACGTCTGTAAATAAAAAAAATCTACCGTTAGGCAAGGTTTATAATACCTATAAAACAGAAATAACAATTGCAGAAGGAATTCACTGAAACAAAGTTAACTACAGTTAATTAGGTTAATAATGCGTATGGAATTACATTCATATTTGTATCTTCCTCCATGCATGTCGTAAGAGTCGACTAAGGAACTTGGGAATTCTCTAGCAACTTATCACTGATTATTAACAAGCTGTCCCTGTTATGCTAAACGTGGCTGCAGGATCTTCTTTATGGTCCTGCAGGATGTTTCCCACTTTGAGACCCGAAATGACATTTTTATTTTACAAGATTGTATGAACTACATACCTAAGTTGTCTTTGAAGTCTTTGAATACTATCTGAAAAAATAAACATGTGATTTCGAGTCTCGAATTTTGTAGATGGTCTCCCTATAGTGATCTATTCGCATAGTCTGTTAAACCGTGTAACAAAATAATGGGCAAGACTGATTAGTTTATGTAGGATGATGGTGTTTACAAAGCTGGCTTCACCTTGTCTTTCGTCAAGTTCTTTATTACGTTTTTATTTGGTTCCGAGTTTGTGTCATAAAAACTAGTACATAGTATGGCCAAATCTTTTATGTAATGGAATTAAATGAAATTATTGGGTCAGACAGACGGACTGTTTTGCGTCAGTGAACTGTATCTTTCCTTAGAACTTTTTAACAAAAAAAGTGCTGTAATCCATGGTAGGTGGACCTATTACTTTAATAGAAGTTACTAATTTAGAATAGGAACCAAGTTTCGAGGTTATTTGTTTTCATATGAAAATATAAATATTGATTAGTTAAAGATTTTTTTTGTGTATGTGCAATAAAGAATAATAATAAAGAAAGAAGCACAATTGAACTGCGGAACTCAGGATTGTATCCTTTGGTATACCTCCCAAAGACTGGCGAAAGATAAACTACTATCTTCTATCTATCTATACAATAATAAAAATGTAACGGATCGCTGTCTGTACATGGAAGATATATGAGAAAAAATATTATAGGAGACCTTTATCAACGCAATAGTACCCAAAACAATGATTTTTGGAGTTTTTGTCTGTTTGTCGGTTTGTCTGTTTGTCTGTGCGTTTGTGCACGCTAATCTCAGAAACGGCTGTACCGATTTCGATGTAGTTTTCAGGAATATATTGTGACAGGTCCCACTTAACATATAGGCTATATGTTAAGTGGGATTATACTTTTTATCCCAGGAAAATGTTTTTATCCCGGATAATTTCGACTTTTTGTTTTTTCTGTAGTCCACGCGGACGGAGTCGCAGGCGTCCCCTAGTATAAAATAATATCACATCAACTTATTGCAGTCTACTGCTGGACGTAGGTAGGCTTCCCCCAGGGCAATGGCTTTTTCACAATATTACAGTATTTCATTTAACTGAATATAGTTCGTCTGGTATAAGTTTAGATAATTTATTCGAAATGCAAAAATTTGCACGCATGGATGAACTTTTCTTATGCAGCAATAGAGTTTTATATGCAGTTAAGCCGAGTAAAACTTTAGTCGGAATACCATATCTTCATGGGCTCATGTAAGTTGTTTCTGCATTTATTTTTAATTTTTACTAATTTTACACTTGTTCTTGAGGATTTTCCCGACGTTTCCATTCATCATCATCATCATCCATCATAAATTCAGAAATAATTTACTAAAGACAATGGCTGTATGGGCTTAGTTCCCCTTGCCTTTTCTTCGGGATTAACTAATTTAAAAAAAGAGCATTTAAACCATATTTAAACCCAACAGAAAAACTTACAAATAAAATATGTAGTGTTCATCATAGGCTTGCGGAAGTTGTTCATCAAAGTATTCAAATAACTCATACTTATTTATACAGTACGCAATGTGTAATTACGTGAACGATACCTTCATAGATGATAATACAGTTAAGTTTATACTTAGGGTATACTTGCAGTAAGCACCATATGTGGATATAGTGTAATTACTAGCTGAGCTATAGAATTTATTTGATCTCTTATGTAATCACAAGTAGATATCTATACTTATATATATAGTATAAGAATATTAAACCTAATTGTTGAAGTTGGTTTAATTTGCAACTTGTACGAGTATATGAGATTTTTGGTGCATTAACAATGAAGTAATATACCTCTATTATTAAGACTCTGTTTTGATTAAACACTGTAAAACCCTGTTTTTTAAAGGATTAGACTAATTTTATTACTTAGGGCGGGGTATAGCCCGGTGGTAAATTTTTTGGATCTTTTTTTCAAGTACCTACCCCGTGATTATATGTATGTTTATATGTATGTTTTCTTCTATACTGCTCTGGGAGTGAAAAAAAAAACGTATACTTAATACCACAGCTGCTTCTCTTCCCGGGCATACAGTACAAGTCAGTAGAGGGACAAGAGGGTCTTGGTGTTTTGTAGGCGATGGGCTGACCACCTGTCACTACTAACCGAACTTGTACATCTCAACTATACCCTCAAAATTGGTCAGAAGTGGCACCATGTGGTTCTATCGGCCCTTGGTGCTCTGCCTACCCCATAAGGGATAAAGGCGTGATTATATGTAGGTATGTATGTATTTTTCATGTACCTATTTTTTTTGCAATTTACTAAATACTAGTTCGCAACGTATCTCTTAAGCATATAATAGGTGTATTATAGTATCTAGGAGTATCATGCATCTTCCTTCAGTCACGGCTTATTGTTGGTAGACATGAATAAGTGCCCATAATTACTTGGTTCATTATCTGCGGAATAGTGATAGGAGGAAAATCTATTGCAATATTCATTATCAGTTAAAATACCTATAGACTGCTGTACGCTTTAATAGTTTTATTGTCACGTTTGGCTGTTTTTTTTCTATACGTGATGATAGTACGTTTGTTAGTAGGTACTGGTAGGTACTTAGGGTCACTAGGACTATTAATTTCTTAAGTATATAACTGTCTATCTGAGATTTGAACATTTTTAAATGAGGAGCATGAGTTTGCTGCACGTGCGGCCAATTTCAATGCTAGAGATCGGATTTTGGTTCTTTTGGACTGTTTAGTAGGTAATCCAAACAACAAAACTATAAATTAATTATATGTCAGTATTTATTTTTTCGTCTCTGCATTTAAAATCTTGCATACTTAATAACATCTGAAGATTAAACTTAGATATGCTAAAAATCCTCAAGTTATTGCAATTGGCTGTTCCTCTGCTCCAGCATGAATTGACCCTTACCAAATCAATTTGACCTGACCAACACGACTTGTTATCATAATCATAACGCACTGTTTTCGACCACTGTCTACATTCTTCGGTATTGTTGGAAAACTGTTATACATTTACGGATAACCGCCACAATATCCTTTGTTTTGAAAACTATGGCAGATTATTGCATAGTTTTACAATGCTACCAAAGTTGGTAGGCGCAATTTTCGCTAAGCAGCGTTTTGGAGCGTTTAGAAACGACTTGTGAATGTCACCTTTACCTTAAGTTTAAGTCTACCTAGTTTTTTTCTGTTCAGTTTATGTTATAAGTAACTTATTAATGATAATCAAGAGGTGATCGAGGCATTAAAATTTTACATGAAATAAATAATTTAACTACCTACAGAATTTGATTCTTGAGTGAAAAAAAAATCGTATAATACTACAGCTGCTTCTCTTCCCGGGCATACAAGTCAGAAGAGAGACAAGAGGGTCTTGGTGTTTTGTAGGCGATGGGCTGACCACCTGTCACTACTAACCGAACTTGTACATGTCAACTGTACCCTCGGAATTAGTCAGAAGTGATGCCTATCGGCCCTTGGTGCTCTGCCTACCACATAAGGGGTAAAGACCTAATTATATGTATGTATGTAGAATTTGAATTATGGTTACTGAATCTCTACTAAATAACCTGCACCTCCTAGTAACTAAGCAACTTATAGGCGATCTCTCAGGCTAGGCGATAAGCTAGAAACTAAGTTACAATATTTTACATCTGGCCCGCTATGCTAAACGTGTCTGTGGGATCTCCATCGGGATCATGAAGTTATGGTCACCCTATTTCGAGAACATAGCCGGGTATTATATGTACCTATGTAGTAGTCTAAAATGTGAATCAACTAGTTTGTCTTTAAAGCGAAAGTTCATGTCATCCAAAGTGATTTTCCAAGACTAATAATTATCAAAAATATCTACAAATTGACTGTTTCATATATTAATAAAGTCAAAGAAATAATAAAATAAGTTTATTTCGAAAGTTATGACATGAACTTTCGAAATAAACTTATTTTATTATTACAAAGTGATTTTCCAAGACTAATTAAAAAAATATATCAACAAATTTACTGTTTCATATAATTAGATAATAAAATCAAATTAATAGTCTAGAATATAGTCAGGTAATATACTTAGGCGTGTAATCGCGTGTGGGTTTTCACTCTCACTTTTAATTTCCTTCTTCAATCAATCAAGTGCAATAAATTGACGAGTTGGTATATTAATGTACGCCTATTGCAGTATTCTGCTGTAAGCCTTCCCCAGGGTATGTCACAAGGCTACTGCTATATGAGGGGTTATTGATCATAGTCACCATGCTGTGCAGGCGGGCTGGTGGCCGCAGTGTGATTTTCGGACTATGTTGTCAACATGGGAGGCACTGCTACTCATCTCCCGGAAAATCTACTTAATCGCCTCTTATGATAGGGTTCTTAAACAACCCAGGAATGTTCATACAACTTTGCCTACATTTGATTTTAAGTCTCAAATTTTGTGGATAGGCGTTCTCTATAGTTGGCGATATACATAACATACCTTTTCTGTTACACCTTGTATGACAGACGAGGATTAGTTGAGATTTATTTCAGCTAACCAGCCGGAAAAGAGATATAAAAGGCTAGGTAAAGTACATAGTACATGGTAAAGTAGACGGATTAACTATACTCCCAAACTCCCAATCTCGTTGCTGATTTATTTTTTATTTGTAGACTATCTCGTGAATAAACTAATTAAATTTCACCATGGGACTCTCATATTTTTGAAGGAAATTTTCATGTCGTACTTTAATGATCATACAAATTTATACACACACTAATTACATACTTATGAGAAAGCAATTCTATCTTTCTGTTTGTAGGTACTTAAGTTAATTTTCACGACAAAACAATTAAAATGGTTTTCATGAAAATCGGTCTACTTACTCGTATGTAGAGATGGGCTATTAATTTTATCACCTGTAGAGCCGATTTTGTCAACGCCTATCTGAAGGATAAATTTGATGCTGTCTCTCTATTAAAATTTATCAAAATAGAGACAGCATTAACTTTATCCTTTAGATAGGCTATCAGACCATTGGGAAATGGGCCTTTAAAAGTAAATAGGTAGTTTCTGATTCCAGAAAAATAATCCAGGGCTTTTACATAGTTTATAACATTAGCCATAGATATGTCCTCGTAAAAAGAACACAGATTATATTTACCTAACCTAACCTAACTATAAAATAAAAGTTGATTTTAAAGAATCTCTTATTTGAATTTGAAACATTGTAAGGTGGCCTAGGTACGAGTCTACCTATATATCGAGTTTATATCGAAATAAAATATAAGTAAAGTGTATAAAATAGTACGAACGTCGGTACATATAGTATCTTCTTCCTTCCGCTTTGGGAAAGTACGCCCAGCAGTGGACCGAGACAGGTAAAAAAGCATTGAAATTAATACTCAGTGTATACCAGTAGTGCCAACTTCAAGAAAATCGGAAACATTTTCATTCAAGGAAAAATAAGTTAGCGTAAACATGACAGCAAGATTTACTTAGACCATCCAAGAACAAGGTCATTGTCAAATATAATTATCACGTCTAAACTAAGTATTACCCAGCCATGTTTAGAAGTCCGTAACTTGTAGCAACTGTCTCTCACACAAGGGAACACATTACACGACCGGGTCACCACTGCCATATAAACACAATTTTAAACTTCGAACGAAACGGTTGGAAAAAATGGAGACGGTCGCGCGCATGCGCTCTGGACGTAGCACTGAATTGACAAGGAAGGTGTCACTCTAGTGTTGTGATGGCGCGTTTGTTGTTGTCGATAGTTTTCTGATACAGTTTAATAATACAAATAAATAATAACCTTGTGATTGTTAGTAAAAGTATGCGATGTTTTTATTTATATACCTACGTTTGTTGAGTATGCGTATTCTTCTTTATTTATAGGTTAAAATTGTATAATAATAACTATCTATGATAATAATTTCAAAGAGTTAACTAGAAAATATACTCTTGTTGGTTTTTATTATACACAAATTCGTCCTAGAAAAAAAAAAGAATCATTCAATTTGCTGCCGTAGATCAGAAGTTTTACGCGTACATACATTTCGGCCATTCATTTATATTTATATACCTATAGATTAAAGAAGGATATAATCAGAAGTTTTCACAATATGATTCCCAAAAAACTCTTAATAGCCAGGGATACTTATCGATATATCTACCTTGAGTTCAGAGCTTACATCTCTAGCTTCACAGACGCGCGACACGGTAGACCGCGCACTGCTAAGTTATGGAAATTAACACTGGTCCAGTAAAAATAAAAACAGGGGATAATTACGACCGCCATGGTCACTGGCCACCAGTGATCAACATCACTGTATAAAGGGAAGTAAAATAGAAATTCTGAATTATTATGCATCATCTCAAATTTATTGTTGAAAGTTGGTGAAGCCCTAATTATTTAAATAGCCGAGAATAAATTATAATTATGACGTAATTATCAAATAAATACATATTTAATGTAATTTTATTTGTATTTGTAAGTAAATTATGTACTTACCTGCTGTGTGATATTTCTTTTTATTAGTTGAACTCTTGATTGCAAAACTTCAATATATGTATGTTTTTCTTGTTCTCATGTATTACATGGATATACTCCTAATCACATTCAGATAAATACTAATCTGATGACAAAATTATCTAGGTTAGTTAGTTAAGTTCTTATATATTTTCAATATGGATTCAAACTGCAAAATGTATTATAATCTTCCATTATAATATTATAATAATATAAAATTCTCCTGTTGCGGTATTGTTACCAAACTCCTCTGATACGGGTTGACCTATTTTTATGAAATTTTGTGTATATTGAGTTGGTCTGAAAAAACGTCGTAAACATTATTTTAGACCTTTTTCACGCAATAAGCGACTTCCATGCGAGCGGAGCCGCGGGCAGCAGCTTGTTATTAAATAAAATAAAATCTATCTAGAAAAGAAGGTAATAATTTTTTTTTATAATGCCATTAGCACCTGAAAATTATGTCGCAGCACTATTAATTTATAATAATGTTAATCTAGGTAAAGGTAATCAAACATCAGTGTAGAGTCCGTTCACTTTTGAAAAATAATGCGCACGCAACATTGTTGTATTAAAGTCCTGCTGTTATACCTACGTATCATTAAATACTTTCAATATAATAATGCAGAATTTTTGATCTTATTTTGGTGATATATGTAGTACAGTACTTTTAAATTATATGACTTTTAACACGAGACTCCATACCAAAAGTCACAAGGAGAGTATTAAGCGGAGATATACATATTATTAAAAAACGTCTGCGGTTTTTCCAAAATATCAGCATTTTTTAAAACATTAACATACGTGTTACCAACAAGATAACACTATGATGGATGAGTGCATTAAATATTTATTATAGAAAACAGAAGCTTTTTATATATCAAAAGAACATGAAAATAACACAAAATATTTACATCCTATCTTTCATGTACAGAATCACGTAAGTGTATGATTCAATTTGCAACGTCTTATCTGTACTACATCTTACATTTACAATGTTTACCTGGATTAGGAAAGTGCTCGGCAAATTGACCTTTACTGTCCAAGTTATATATACTTTGTCATAAATTATAATTTGGATATAATGTTAAGTAGGTAATGATAATGAGAGGAAAGGAATAAAATCATGTCATGGCTTTTTAAAAATATCGTTTAAAATTACCAAACATATTTTTTTTTTGGATTTAGGAGTAGTACGATGTAGTTCATTACTAGATAGAGTCAAATAAAAATACTCTTAAATCACACATTTATATTAAATAATTCATCTCCAGATAAATTTCGCAGATTTTTCAATTGAATCATTTCAGTTTTTTTTTTTGCATTTCTGAAGAAACGCAGATCTGTAGCAGTCATTGTAAAAGTATTTCCGTTAACAGATATGCTTTCTTCACATTTATCGATAAAATTTGCACATCCCTAATAGTTTACCTGACAAACTATGAATTAAATGTTATCAAATTTAACGTGAAATTAAACGTGGCACCACTTACTACACAACATTTTAGTTTCATGATTAAGACGAGCTATCTAGTTACGAGTTCTTCTGCCTGCATAACGTTGAAGTTTCCATGAGTCATAAAAGTATGGCTTGTGGACAATGCGAGGTATAAAGTGCTCAACTGTTCAAATAGGTGACACATGTAACCTGACGCTGTGTGTAAACATTAATAATAACAACTCCACAAATATGATAGCACTGACATAAAGACGGTAAGGTGTGTTTATTTATTGTTATTGAAACAAATAGTTTAAAAGTAAACAGTTGTATCGGTCTCTCTTTCTGTGGCATGCCATTCTAGAGTGTTATACACTTGTATTCTCAGTAGGAACCCTTAAGGACACTCCGGTGAGTGAGGGTGGTGCTTTGTTTTCAATGACTTTGAAGTTATTTTTCATTTAGGATTCTACTGAAAAACCTTTTCTCTTGAATATAGCAGTCATCATCATGTCTTTCCCATTATTTAGTAGTATAAATAAATAAATAATAAATATGAATATATACCTATATTAATAATATGCCAACTCTTCGTGGGAATAGCTTAGTAATGAGAATTTCATACATTTTTCTCTAAAATTTCTTATTCGCTTTGTAATTTAGACAGATTTTATAATACAATCTCGTAGGATAGGTAAACTATATCTCTGCATTACATAAATCAGGTATAAAAAATGAAATTGGTACATACATAGGTACATATACATACATACATCTAGTAGACTGTGTTCCCGAAATGAGGTAGCCAGTACTGCAAGATCGTAATGGAGATACCAACAGACTCGTTTAGCTGACTAGTTATGTCCAGTGACAAGTTGCTAGAGAATGCCTGAGTTCCTTGATCGACTCTTACGATACGCACGGAAGAAGAGGTATTTCTACAGCTGATGTATTCTAGTGAAGCCCCACATCGGCATAGGACTTAAAGAAAATGTTATCGAAATAATGGTATCTATGTGTTTGTCACAGGTAGTGACTTTGTAGATCTAAATACTCGCCAGGGTCAAACTAAAGGGATTTACAGCTGTTTGGGTCCGATTACGTAACTAAATAGCTACCTAATAATAATACTATAAATTACATATTTATGTAAAAAATTAGATATTGGAAATAATGTTAAGAAATAAAAAAAAAAATTCACCCGAGTACGACTTGAACTCACGACCTCTCGCATACCGTGCCGATTAAATTATATTAGAAAAATTAGATACACAAATAAAAAGATTAACTATGTATTATTTCGGTATTATTCAGAGGAAAATGGAAGAAAAATTATCCGTCGTAAACACTATGTTCTAAAACAATAAATCCATTGTCCTGCTAAAGCCATTAAACATCCATTTGGTAGATAAAAAGTTAGATTATTTGTACCTACATTATGTTGTAATATACACGTAATTTTATATCAGTACTTAATTTTTTCATCCGATGTGTTTTATTCCTATGAAATGTATCCATAATGGAAAAAGAAGATCGGTTTCGTGGAAAAAAACAATTGCCAATTTCTTGCAATAAGATCATTCGAACCATCACTAAAGTTACTTACTAGGAAAAAAATCTAAAAATTTTTGAAACAATAATAATTATGTACATATAATTTAAGCCTATCTTTGCTAAAAAGTATACTTGCACTTTTACTAACTACTATTTGATTCCGATAAACTCAAGTGCGATGAATGCTTGGGCTACAAATTGATATATCAAATTCACTGGTGTTCAAATGCACGCTTGGAAGACAAAATAAAATTCTGCATAACTCTACGATACTGAACTAATTTTGCACTAGCAACTAAAGCATCTTTCATGTTACTCGTACACAAACTAACGTGTGTAAAGGTATATAAATAATAATATATAATAATAAATTCATTTATTCAGGTAACTAAGACCCATTTTTGTTAGTTACAAATTATATTATTAGATAAACACATATATTTAAATGTTAGTAGAATTATAGAAGTAGTTAGTAGAACAATTATATTCAGACAAACAAAATACTCTTCTGATACGAGTATTGACCTATAATGCGGTTGGCCTGAATATTCTAACATTTATGAAAAAAAAATATGAAGAAGGCTCAAGGCGAGTACAAGGTTACCTTTGTTTGTCTAACTAGTTGAACTAGAAATATGATCCACTCGTAGTTGAATAACTACATACATACATACACACACGCCTGTTTTTCGAAAATTAATCAAGCAAGATTTATGAAGGAGACTACATCCTCGTTTAGCAGAAGGGGCATGTTATAACCCTTCAAGTAGCTAGCCTGAGACAACGCCCCTGAGTTAGTCGACTATTATGACATTCACGGAAGGAGATGCAGTTGATGTACTCTAGTGAAGCCCCGCGTCAGCATATGATATCAGTATAATAACTACGTATTATAAAACAATCAGAAAAACATCAAGAAAAAGTACATTGCAGTTTTCCTTTGGATATACACAGATTTATAACGTTTATCAGATTCAACGGGAACAGCCATTAAAAAATAAGTAAGGTGAACTATTGTGCTCTTCAATACCCAAAACCTCAACTACACGTTACATTCCTCTCAACCACTCAAATACAGAACAACTTTTAAATCGATCCGCACACCGCTGTCCAAGAAAGTAAAGTGGCACGCCACCTGAATACAAATCTGGATACATTGATTCACAAGCTCGAGGCTGCAATCCAATCGGAACCTCGGGTTCAACCCTTAGATTTAATCCATTGGTAATACGAAAATTGACGTAAGAGGTTTCGCCGCGCCGCTCCGAACAAGGCTTACGTTGCCCATACCAAGTATGTGGGCATAGAGCAGTTTGGGTGAATTGTTGTAGAAGCGACAGTGTTGGCTTCTGGCTGATGGTGTGGATGGAGCCTTTTCCAGATTATTATTATGATGGCGATAGTTTTGTCTGTAAATATTTTTGACACAGACTCTTGGCTGTCTGGACTTCATCTGAATTTTTTATTGTACTTTTAAATGAAGTACCTATAATGTATAACTAAGTATCTTTCTTAATTTTTCTCTTCATTTATTTATTTATTAGTCCAGTCAAATTAGCTACAAAAATAGGGGTAAGGTTACATTAATTCGCACCTTGCTAAAAATTTGTATGAATGTTGGGAACACCATTACATACAATTTGTCAATTATCCACATCAATCCAATGTGTGGAAAATTTTTTATTGAAGGTCAAATGTTGCAAAAATCGGTTTTTTGAGTTTTCCAGCTAAACGGTAAGTTCTATCATGAAAATAGGTAAGACAAAAATTATTCATCATCCAATTATCTACAAAAATTGTTCATACACTTTTTTTCCTAAGAATCGCCATTTCGGAGATATAGCGATGCAAAATGTTGAAAAAGTTGTGTTATTCATAATATGCACACGTTTCCGCGCCACCCGTGAGGTAGTGTACATGACGCGTTTTTTTTTACGTGGTTTCCCCGGTAGGCCTATTCCACGATCTATTGTGGTTCTGTTGAGTTAAAAAACTATTTTATTAAATTTAAAATGGTACTATAGTAAATGACAAGAGCGGTGTAAGTAATGAGTAAATTGAAAAAATTATTCGTCTGATAGATACTCGTTTAATGGTAATAAACTAAACCCAGAAGACTGGGGTTGGAAGTTAATTGACAATATATTGGAACCAGTTCAGACTTTACTCCCTCCTGCACCGGAAAAACTCCTCAATTCAATTTTTTGCAATTGCAAAACGGGGTGTAATGCTAAATGCGGCTGTAAAAAAGTTGGGTTGTTTTGTTCATTAGCATGTATCAGTTGTCGAGGCCAATCGTGCTCCAATGTTCAATCGCCAGAAGAAGAGGATTCTTACGATATAGGCGAGGAGACATCTGATGCATCGCTCTTTGAACAATTTATTTGTACCCAGCAGGAAGAAGAAGAAGAAGAAGAAGAAGAAGAAGGAGAAGAAGTGCAAGACAGTACGGATTATGTTCCATTAAACGAGTATCTATCAGACGAATAATTTTTTCAATTTACTCATTACTTACACCGCTCTTGTCATTTACTATAGTACCATTTTAAATTTAATAAAATAGTTTTTTAACTCAACAGAACCACAATAGATCGTGGAATAGGCCTACCGGGGAAACCACGTAAAAAAAACGCGTCATGTACACTACCTCACGGGTGGCGCGGAAACGTGTGCATATTATGAATAACACAACTTTTTCAACATTTTGCATCGCTATATCTCCGAAATGGCGATTCTTAGGAAAAAAAGTGTATGAACAATTTTTGTAGATAATTGGATGATGAATAATTTTTGTCTCACCTATTTTCATGATAGAACTTACCGTTTAGCTGGAAAACTCAAAAAACCGATTTTTGCAACATTTGACCTTCAATAAAAAATTTTCCACACATTGGATTGATGTGGATAATTGACAAATTGTATGTAATGGTGTTCCCAACATTCATGCAAATTTTTAGCAAGGTGCGAATTAATGTAACCTTGAATGTCTATTTTGACTGGACTATATTTATCATGTGTATTTCAGCGCTTTGACAGCATATTTCGTAGATTTTTATTTTAGATGTACTTATCTATAACGAACTGCGTTGCGATGAAATCTAATATTTTATGTCTAAAAATGTTTTGTATTCGAATAAAGTATCTTTTTTCGAAAACTCGATTACCTATTGAATGATGTGTTTAACTTTTTATTCTCGGGATTTTTTTCTCTGTTAATAACTATGTGATACTGTTATTTGTGTACAATAAAGAATAATGTGTCGGCTTTCGTTATTCTCATACGTCAATAGATTTATATTATGCTTAAATTAAATTAATCAAATGAAAAATTCTAAAACAAGCTTACTCTTTCACCACACGAGTGTAATTTATAAATAAAAAACGAAAAATATCGAAACATTCGTAACCTCAAGATTTCCAGATTTTCGGCAGAATCATGCCGGCGACACCGCTACACCGAAATATAACGTGTTACGTGCCAAAAAGGTTTAAATTCAATTGGTTTACGGCATTATTGGAAGCAATTCCGTTCAAAAAGAACTATGCTACGTGAGTGGAGTAGCAAACGAGCACAAAAACTAGGGGATGAAGGAGCCCGAGGAAGCATTTTATTGACAGTTTGTTCGACTTTTTAGATCCAGGACCTTAACTGAATCCTTTTGAAGTGCAGGATATTAAACTCCTTGAAGATCAAACGAGTTGCAAGGTAAGAGATAAACTGCAAAGGGTGCAGAATTTTGAAGTATGTAAATTGCACAATGTGCCCGACGTACTGGGCGTTATAAAAAGTACCTAAGTTGTTTCATTACCGAACAATGATTTTATAATGAGGTTGGTAATTTAAATTAATATTTGTTTTGTATAATATGCAGTTTAGGCATTAATTAACCAACATATTATAAAACTCTTCCATTACTGACTGATTATATGACAGCCAAATTGGTTGCCGCTGAAATTATATTAGTTTATTTTGAAGATTTATAAGAAAGAAAGATTGTAAGTATAAAGCACTAAGGATTTTCCAAATCACGAGAACGGGAAAAACGGACGGAGTCGCTCCAAATAAATCTAATAATTCTCATATTGATGCCATAGTAGGAATGAGAAGAAGGATCCACGGCATTTGGCAGCATATTACATGGTTTTATCAGCTCACTTATCCATGCCATATTGACAATAAGAAAAGTGCCGATGGACACATTCTTAGTTTTACACGGTTTAGCAATTTAAGTTAGATAAATAATTACTTATTAGTCTATTTCAGGCTAGATTGTAATTTTAATGAATTATCTGTTCGCCACGGATGATACATTAAGAGAAAAAAAAAACTTATCCATGTATCTAAATCTAGGACAACCATGGACAATTGCACACCTCTCTAATTGGCTGGTTAATCGGTCTAAATATACGTAATAAACCAGTGCCAGAGGTCAAGAATATAGTCGTTAATTTACATCGTCCACTGCGTTTCAAGCTACAGGATTTTTTAATACGTAGTAGAGTATGTCTCGTCTGGGCGGGTCACTACCGTGACCCCAGATGTGTAGCTAAATATTTGAAATGATTTCTCCTCTAACCAATTCTACGTAGAATGAATTACAGGAAAGAATTTATAAGGTATGGATGGATTAATAACTGCTTATTCTGATTTTGACATTATTTCGGCTGTCCCGATCTGATATGAATGAAACCTGAAACTTAAATGTGGGATCTCATTTATGATCCTGCAGTTCTAGCTACCCCATTTTGGGAACACATCTGTGTGTATAGGTATTATGTATGTTTTCACAGTTGAAGCCCATCATCTTGAAACCCTTGCTTGTCACCAAGAGCTTCAAGATGATGGGCTAGTTGGTAATTGGTTATATTTAAAAAACTATATCCCGTCTTTGTGCGGCGATATCTAGTCACCAGGCGAACCACATGTGGTTACACTTTCCCCATTCGGATCAGAAGAGAGCTCTACACCCACAAAACATCGATACCTACAGTTATTTTGGTGACGGTTTCCGAAAGTGTAGCTATCTTCGACGAGTTGATTAAGGTGAGGCGACTGTTACAGTATAGTAGTGACCGCTTTTGTTTTATGATTAGACTTTAAAAAAAATTGCTATAGTTATTCTGCGAAGTATGTTGCAGACATGATTATTCAAAATGCATGCAACACATAGTTTTTTAGAGTTTAAAGGCTCGAGCGCACTGGATGCGCGTGCGCGCACGTAAGCGTAGACGTATACGTACCTCTGAGTTGTGATGTATGGAACTGTATAGGCACGGGCAGACCGGATGCGTATGCGTAGACGTAAGCATAGACGTCAAGCGGTGACAGTTCTATACATTAAACTCAGAGGTACGTGTACGTCTACGCTTACGTGTACGCATACGCATCCGGTGTGCTCGAGGCTTTATTATTAGCCTTTTTCCTGTTAAGACATGGTTGTAAATCTAAAAATAAACCATAATTTCCTAATATATTTTCAGTTAACTAAAACTATTAAACGCAAGCCAATCGAGCGCCTTTAAAAGGATCTTTATAAAAGGTAACACGATACCATCTTGGTTGAGCGTATTGTCTAAGCCCATTGTGCGCATCGGGATTGTTCTAAGAAGGATTAATAGAAGTTCTACACGGGCGCCTGGAGCCCTATTGTGGTGTGATTTATCGGAGAAGAACAATGATAAATCAAATAGAAATTGCCCCAGAGAACAGCCGCGGCGCTAGCTCATTCGCGCGATCGAGTTTGGGAGTTTGGACCTCGCGGTTGTATTAATCTGCGAGTTTTCAACTGTTCGTGGAATGTGAGGTTAGGTACACTACTTTGGATATATCGGTGTTATGTAAACATTAAACCTTTTCAAAAATAGAGATAGTGTTGAAGTGAAGTGACTACAGATCATGTTCTTAGTCGGCTTATAAAATATTCATAAACATACTCATTCATTCACTATGGGTGCGCCCACCACCGGGCCCTACACCCTCCACTGACCCTCGGATCTGATAACTCATAATTGCGACAGTGGAGGGTGTAGGGCGGTGGTGGGCGCACCCATATGAATGTTTGAATATTTAACGCCTAATATTTCAACAAACTCATTCACTTAAGCTATTTCATTTTTTTTTCTATTTAGTTCAAAAGCAATGTTTCCATAATTTAAGTTGATTACGTATTCAAAACGAAAACCGAAACAGATAATTTCTAAACCAATTAAAGTCAAATTTGTCTCACTTTGGTAGGTACAACAAATCATTTTATTTTAAATATTATTATCTTTTTTAGACAATTTATCACAAAGCGATGAAATAACGAAGTATTATTAATTTGACGGCGAAGTTAAAAGTACATATTTCGAAAGCAACAATGATAACGTTCAGTAACAATTGAAAGGGATATCAGAGTGAGTTGGAAACTTCTGAAACTTCCATTGATCAAGACAAGACGAACATTTACGTCAATTTTCATTAGGGATTCTAGTTACTGTTCTCTCATACCTACATATGGGGTGTAACAAAGCTAAAATGCTATGGAAATATATAGAAAAAAACCTATCTACAAGATTTGAGACTCGATATTACAGTGGAGGAATTCCCTAAGAACTCAGAGATACAATTATCGTATCTTGCTAATATTATGAATGCGAAAGTTTGTAAGTATGGATGGATGAATGGATGTTTGTTACTATTTCACGTAAAAATGGCTGGAGCGATTTTCATAAAATTTGGTATGCAGTTAGCTGACACTCTGGATTAACACATAGGATACTTTTTGACCCGGGAAAATATTTTTATCCCTGATAATTTCGACTTTTCGTTTTTTTCTGCAATCCACGCGGACGAAGTCGCGGGCGTCCATTATGAAAAATCTCTGAAGAGAAGTTTGAGTTATTAGGGTGTGTGTCCATCGCTATTTCGTTTCTTGGTGTGTGATTTGCACACTTTTGTCCAACCTCTTTGGGGGATATTTGTATGTATGTATTCCGTTTCTTAAGTTTTGTAGATAGGTTTTCTAAAGTGGATTATTTTGGTAGGATTCCGCTTAACGTACTCCTTTTCTTACCTGTAATAGCTGCTACACATGCTTCGGCAAATTTGTTGTGTACTAAGTACGAGTATGTGTTCTAATTCTTGCTGTAGGCTCATACCTCAATACGGCTGGTTTATTCTCAGCTTCTCCAGAGGGAGCAAACTTGGTGTGATGAGGATTTGAACCCAATGGTATTGCTATCCAACCCTCACTGTTCACGGTGGTCCAGGATGAGACGTTTGAAGCTGTTTGCTGCTTTCTAACTTATATTTGAATGCATATGTATATAGGTACTATATATGTATATCTAATTATACTTAATAACACGGCTGTGTTTCTAAAATAGAGTAGCCAGACTGCAGGATCACGAAGGAGATCATTACAGCCACGTTTAACATAGGGTGGTTAGAAGTTAATAATCAGTGAGCAGTTGCTAGCTTATAGCCTGGAATGCGCCTGAGTTCTTTAGTCGACTCTTAGAAGATTATGCACGCAAGGAGATGCAGTTGATGTATTTTAATAAATTTTACCTTTTCAAGATGGGTTAATTTGAACTTAAGTTAAACTAGTCTTGCCTCGTAAATAGGTGGCGTTTATTACTTTATATCAATTTAATAGAAAAGTAAAATTCATAAATAGAATCGATCTCAATGTTCTGTGGTGATGTTAGTGTTGTGTATATTGTGAACTTTAATTATTCATGCAATGAGTGTGCCAACGTAATGAAAAGTAATTAACTGTTAAGCCATTAGAATCCTTAATCATTACAGCAGTAGGTAGGTACTACACAAAATTTGAATATTTTTGACGATACTCGAGAATCCTCGTCAGACTTCACTTAAACACTCATCAACTACCACAACTATACTAATCAGGTTTCATTCCATACCACATAGTTTCGAGGAAACCACAATGCACTGTTGCCCGCTGTACATAGTTCAAATTGTCACCTCCAATTTAAAACAAGGGTGTCACAAGTAGGGAGGAGTGAATGTTCAAGTAAGATAAGCCTTCTCACACGAGTGCTTTTTGTCTCATAACACGAGAGTATCTTAGCGTGTGAACCTTTGTATTAAATCGTCAGTTTATGTGCGAGGCTTAATGCCAGGGGACTTAAAACGAAGCGGCTTAACTCGAAATCATGAGCACATTTACTTATTTAAACTAAACGGGTGCTCAGAAATAAGGCATTAGCAAAATACTGTTTATACTTAATGTGTTTTGTGTGTAAAATACGCGAAATTCAGTACAACGTTGTGTGGAACCGCACCCGTGTGGTGTGCTATTGAATATCTAATGAGATAGGCTAAAACCTTTAAGGTGTAGGGGAAGATTGGGTAATGGGGGTCACTTAAGCAAGAATTAGAATACAAAAGCTAAAATTAACAAAAAATTTATTGTAACTGCCTCATAACAAAATTTACTTAATTAGCAATAATTTAAGATCAGTAATCATCACATTAATAATCATCCGTGGGAAATATAAAAGTACAAAAAAAAAACTGATTTGACTCCCATTGCACTAAGTTACGGGTAATTGGGGTCACCTTGTGGGCAATGAGGATCATACAAAAATCTAACACAAATCGCGTCACGTCTGATACAGAGGTATCGTTTGATTCCTGGGGAATCTTCCTCTTTACTCTTTCGGTCACCTTTTTCGGCACTTTCATCTTCTTTCCTTGGCCCTTGGCCTTGCCTTTATGTAGAAAAACGCAGTCTATTTACACAACTTTGGACCCTAATATAACCAGACACTTCACAGGTATGCTTCCATAGAGAAAAATGATCATGATGATGAGGAGATTTCGGGAACGTTGACGACCAAAAATCACCCTGTATATTTTTCCTTTCCCCTATCTTTTTCTTTGGGTGGCGGTCACTAGCGGGCAATGGGGATCACCCGATTCTCATTACCCATAAGTATTTTATGAAGAAAAAATAATAAACACAAAATATACATTAGAAAAACTCGGGATTTAAGTAGGAAATCATTACACCAAATGTACAAGTAAAGGCGTAAAAAAGTAACATACAAGTAAATCAATAACTGTAAAAGTTACTGTTTATTTTGCGTCCGTGAAAATTTACATCGGCGAGCCGCAAAAACAAAACACACCTTTCATTCTCTATGCTGTCGCCATACCCACGCGGCACGCTTGCAGCGACGGCGAGGGGAACAGAGCGTGCAGGGAGGACCCTTAACGCGTTTCTATTAGTGTTACTTTTGGAGATGTGTGGGTGACCACTATTACCCGCTGACTCCCATTACCCGATCTTCCCCTACTTATATTTTACTAGCTGTTCCCATCGACTCTGTCTGTAGGTAGTTTATCATCCCGATTAATGTTAAGCCTACATTTACGAAATACGTAATCCTAGATTTAATATTATCTACTGAGACATATTATATTATATTATTTTGAAATAGAAAGAGATGTCGTTTCCTATAGAAGTCTTTTATAATAAAATTGATCCCAAGATCATAAAGAGTTGGCCGAGCTGAGTTTGTAAAGATTTGCATCTATAGATAGGTTAGGCGCATATCTGCAGTCGTTATTTTTCCGGGACTAAATACTTTTCTTAAAAGAAATATTTGCTTGCATCACCGTCTTCTGTTATCTGTGTATGTATTTCACATATTGTGTAGGTATATTAGGGTGGAGCATCATTATTAAGTTATTGTGCTCAAAGTCATGTAGCTCCATGTGCCGTTAACGAGCAGATGGGAATTTACATACATTTTTTTTCTTCTACCCCATTAACGGGATAGATAATCGAGACGCATAAAGATCCTACGAAGGGATCACAAAAATATGCCATCGGGGATATTACAGAAACGCGTCTAAAGTAAGGTAGATACTGTTTATTGTAAAGACATTTGATAGCAAAAGCCATAAAATTTTTAATTCTTGCACAAAACCGCGACATAAATCTATTTATGTTGGTTAGTACTCACATTTTAAGACCTTAAGAACTGTGGGACTAGGTGATCTGTGAATTGTGTAGGTAAATATTTATTTTAAGAAGAAGCTGCCCGTAGGTACTAGAAGTATAGGTATTGTCGTCAACTAAATAATCTGAAAAACTAAAAACAAGTTTTGCCTCATTCGAATATATCTCAAAGGTGAGGCGATTGCTAAAAGAGCGACAGAGGTCGCTATCTCCTACCGCTATTAGCTGATTGGTGGAGCCGGCCATCAATCACCCCGTATTGGTCGAGCAGTGATTTATTGTCTATTCTTGCCCAGTCAGGTTGATGCCCGACGTCTTTATTTCAAATCTTTGGTCCTTTAATAGGTATTGAAGAAGACCACTAGACAGGAGCGTCGTCAGTTGATGGCCGAGGGCTGGTCATGTTGATACGAAGACGAAGAAATAATGAATAATTCATCTACAATTACAGGTAAAGTTCAGAGGACATGAATAAGAGAAAGCATAGGAAATAGGTTTGGTAAATTCATTAGAATTTCGACGTACGGAATTAAGGATTAAGCAAGTCTAGTGAAAGACTTAGGACTTTGGTTCCTTCATATTTGGTTATTTTTTAAGTATCTCTAGGGACGCCCTTCTGCCCCCCCTTAACGACGCCCATGCCACTTGATGTTAAGTAATTAAGAGTATTTGTACCTATACTTAAACCTACTGATAGTACTTAATACATGTAGCATTTTCCAGAGAAAATAAGGATAAAGCATAGATTTACAGGATAAAGATACATTTAGAATTCTTTGTAATATAGTTCACATTGATCAAATAATTTGAAATATTTGAATTAGTATCTACGAATTCGAATATTACTGTTTATTAATAGCCCGGTATTATTGATTTTGTTCGCCCTTGCAAGGGAGTCGTTAGGGATGATACGAAGAATATCAAATAACTTGACAAGTATGTGTATGCTTGCAAATATTTAATCTAATACGTCTTGCAATTCCTCTGTAGTACAGATCTAATAAAGATCTGGGTACGTACGAATGTATAGGTAGGTAAGACCATTCAAAAACGGAAATACAAATTGGCAAACAACAACGTTTTATTTATTGTCGTAAGTATTCTATACAGGGTGTAACAAAAAGGGTATGTTAAGCGAAAAGCTACGTAAATAGCCCACTGTAGAGAACATATCCACAAAATTTGAGACTCGAAATCACATGTTTATTTTTTAAGATTGTATGAAAATTCCTGAGATATTAAAAAATTCTCCATACTATCGGGAAAAATAAACATGTGATTTCGAGTCTCAAATTTTGTAAATAGGTTCTCTACAGTGGGCTATTTACGTAGCTTTTTGCTTAACATACCCTTTTTGTTACACCCTGTATATGAATTTAGCTATTAAAAATAAAAGCACTTATATTTCTTTCCAAACATTTAAATAGTTTAGTCCCTTGTGGACCGTCGGCGGCGCTCCAAACATACAGGGACCTGGCCGGGCGGCTCGTAGAGTCCACACGTGACCAAAATGCTGGCTGCTACTTAGGCTAAAGAATAAGCATAATACACCTGATAAGGTAGATCGGCTGACCATCCTGTCAAAATTTGGATGGTCAGACCTCCCATAGGCACGCCATAGTCCTAAGTAGTTTTAAGTTAGCTAAATAGATATTCTAAATTTTCTATGATCTTGTAGTAAATAAATAATTTTCTCGTTTATACTTACAAAACGTAGTCATCTCGTCCTACAGGTAAGGTTGTTCAGTATTGAGACATATTTTACAAAAATCCAATAAAACCATAAAGAACTAATCTAATATTTTCTGCATACACGTATGTTCCAGGCGATACCGGCTCAATTTTATAGAGTGTAACTTGTCTTCTGTTTCCTTCTTATAAACATGTGATTTACTTCATATACTTTTACATACCTACTCTTACCTTATCACAAATTCGGTCTATGTTTATTTCTTACATAATAAGTGGTTATACTATCTAAAATACATAGGAATAATTAATTAAAAATAGCATTTTCTGCTACGAGTAATCTGCTTCGTATAATCTGCGCTAAAGAATTCATGAGGCATAATTCAATGACTTTTACACCTCAGTGGTAAACATAGTGGGGAGAATGCACCCCTGGTTAGGGGTGTAAATATTGCGAAATACTACCCTGAGTTAAGGCTACGAAATAAGAGGAAGGATTTGCTTGAAAAATTAGTGAAACTAACTTCGCGTGAAACCATTCGCATAGAAGGTACAAAACTCAAATATATTGAAGTTATTTTTTCCCGAGACAAAATATGATGTATTTAGAATTTATAATTACAACCACAAATTATTGATTGCTAATATGTGAACCTAAATTATGTAGCTAAACTAACTTGCCAATCTTGGTTGGCTCATTATGTCTATGTGGTTGAAATCCAAGTTTAAAAGTTTAGTAAACCTACCAGATCGCATTGCAATCGGATCCCATTGCATTTTATCGTATATTGAAATCCTTGAAATAAAGATAAAACCGATTTAAAGACCACGATGATGCAAATAAAAATATGTAAATTTTTAAAGTGCGTTAAAAGTTCAGTAGATAATTTAACATTATTTTTCTATCGAATCTAGAGGTTCGCCATCGAGCATTTATCAATTTACGTCATGAAGTTCAACCGCTATTGGCGAGAATATGACGACAACGACCGCTAATGCTAAATGATTTTAAATTGTCTCAGCACCATTACTATTTTATTTAAAAAATCTATGGCAACACCTGTAATTCCGCTGGTTCTCTAACCACACATCCTCTAAGCGCTGTCTAATAAATTAGCTGGCCGCTATTGTGGAGTCCTAGCAGACTCCAAACCTGAAACCTCTAGAACTCAGACTTGATTACTATCCAAATCTCACACAGTTTGCATTACAATACAGTCTCTGTGTCTTGTGTCTTTACGTACGTTGACCTGTACATTGTGTCCCGCATTATTTTCTACTTAAACATTCAAATGTTACAAATGTGAAATAAAACTTTATAAAATAAATACGAGTACCATAATACGTCATATTTAACTAGTCCCATAGAAATATCTCTAGATCCTGTAATGTATATTATGTAATAACCATATCAGTGATACTATCAAAGTATCAGTTCTAATACCAATCATAATTACCAGTCATAAATTGTATAATTTCGTAAAAATCTCATTTGCTGTCTGATAAACAGTATTTAACTTTAGACGCGGTTGTGTAATAACAATGTTATGTCAGAGTACTATGTCTAATAGTTTAAACAAAGACCAAGCTTTGCGCCTTTGCCTAGGTGTTAGATGTGCGTTGTCTGTTAGTCACTAATAAATTCGGTCGGTCATTATTTACAAATACAGACACAAATATATCACAATCTGAAATACGAAATTTCTTCGATTTCAAATCCATTCTAAAACAAATCAAAACTGTAACATGATCTGTTACAAAATCCACGACAACCTAATGAGCCCTCAAAGTAAAGGTCCCTTGGGATACAAGTAATGTACTGAAACATTCTGAAACTAAGTAACTATTATATCAGACCATAACTTATGCTACTTTGATAGGAAGTTCATAACTCGGGACCGCTGAAGTTACTACATCAAGGCTCCTGAATTTTTGGATTTTGAATCCTATGGGCTTGTTTTGAAGACGTTTCATAAGAGACCATCAAAAGGGTTTGTAATATGAATTGTGAATAATAGTCTCCAAGTTTTGATCGGCTTACCACCATCAGCTGGTTGGTTTAAAGGGATTTTTGGTGTAACGTTCCCGAAAATACGGAATCTCCTTCATCACGAATAATGGGAAGTCAAAATATTAGGGTCCAAGTTTAAATGATCGGCTTACCATGAAAAATAATTAATATCGTCTATAAAAAAACTAACATAAACACTACATTTTCGCACGTCATCCCAGCTGCATAAACTTACTTTATTTCATGTAGAATGTACCCTTCGTTAAAGGTGGCCACAAAAAAACACCCTGTATAAGTACAATTAGAGTTAATATTATCACGTTCGGGGGATCAAGCCTTGTAGCGTCCTCTGGGGGAGGCCTACGTCCAGCAGTGGACTGCAATAGGGTGACGATGACGACGAGGATTAACACTAATGTGTTAATATAGGACGGTAAAAATAACTATAACACACTTAGATCTATTTCAAGCAAAGATACCGATGATGATGATGATAAAGATGATCATTGTAGCTTATTTATGAACTGAATATATAAAAGTTCCTCAGTCATGCCCTGGATACCTGTATATGAAAATATTTAGTTTTGTCCCGCAATAAGTATCCACTGATTAAATATAATTCAATTATTAAATTAAATTATTATAAAAATTATAAATAATTTATATAATAAATTATAAAAAAAATTATTAAATTCACAGATCATAAATTTAACTACAATTGATTTTATACCTACAAATTTTGAATCTGGATATAATCTGCATTTTTTCCGATATCTCTCTAGTATTGCTATTGGTGATTTCTTTGCTAGAGAAGCTCTATACCCTTTAACTGTTTTAACAAGGTACCTAACCAACCACTCAAGAATAATTATTAATGACAAAACTATTATAGATATAATAATGTGCGAATTTTGCACATTATATTTTCTGCTCAACAAGGGCTTTTAAAAAATAGTGGACGCCCGCGACTCCGCGTGGACTACGGAAAAAAAACAAAATATCGAAATTATCCGGTATAAAAACATTTTCCCGGGATAAAAAGTAGCCTATATGTTAAGTGGGACCTGTCACAATATATTCCTGAAAACTGCATCGAAATTGATTCAGCCATTTCTGAGATTGGCGTGCACAAACGCACAGACAAACCGAAAAACAGATAAACAGACAAAAATTCCAAAAATCATTGTTTTGGGTGCTATTGCGTTGATAAAGGTATTCTATAATATTTTTTCTTATATATCTTCCATGTACAGACAGCGATTCGTTACATTTTTATTATATGTATAGATAGATATCTGAAATTAATTAGAATACGAATCCCTTCATGCTCAAATAACAAAAACAACTAGGTATACACCGGAGAAGGGACTTTTAGAACAATAGAATCTTTCAAAATATTTCACTCCCTATCGTGTATACTTCACATACACATAATTTTAATACATCTCAGTACATCCCAACATCCTTATCCCAAACTAATAGGAAGCAAAATCACTTGATTTTCGAGCATACATGCAAAAACACTTTCATGTTACACTACAGCATTTCTAAGCTCGTAACAAGAGCCTTCATGCTTGGTTATATGGATTGATAATCGCGTAATATTGTAGCCTGTAAAGGTTGGTACACATGGCAAGTACAGAAAATGTAGATAATGAAGTCACAAAGGGTTGGGTTGTACTTTATCAACACCTAATCATCTTCAACCCTCTTTTGATGTCAATATTAAATTCCCAACACTGCCATAATGAGATGAAAATCTGTTGCGATCAAATAACGAGGAATAGTTTCAAAAGAGGCCGCCATTGTGTTAACTACAAAGGTTCTCTACCTCGTTGTTTTCATTTTAAAAAGAGAAAATCATGCAGTTTTAAAAATATTTTTTCATTTGACTAACTTTACACTTGTTCATGAGGATTTTCCCGACGTTTCCATTCATCATCATTATCATCCATCATACATTCAGAAACCATTTATAACTAAAGACAATGGCTGTATGGGCTTAGTTCCCCTTGCCTTTCCTTCGGGATAAACTAAACAAAAAAAAAGTAGTTATGTGTATTATTTTACATAAAGAAGAATAAAGTCACAAAATATTAAAATATACTTCGAATAAACAATTGGTTGTTTTTCGATGTTATTTCTACATATTTAAAATTTTTGTAATTAACTTGAAATATAACCAGCGTAAATTAATATTGTTCAATACCCATAGTTTAGAATTATTTATTTAGACATTTAAGTGAATCTCTAGGCATAATATTGAATTTGTAAGTTTATAAAAATATGCGCGCTCAGACCAATCATTATTCTAAGAAAAATAAATTCTGCACAACAACATTCGTGTTTTTTAACCAAGATCGACAGTTACCCAACCGGGTGAAGTAATCTACCCGTATTATAGGGGAAAAGGATACATATTGCTGTTGTAACTTATATTTTTTTTAATGGCTCTAGGCACAAGACTAAGTGTGTAGGTATTATTGGAAAAATATATCTGTGATTTCTAGTCAAATTTGGATGGATTCTTTATAGCGGCTATTTTAATAGCTTTTCGCTTAATATACACTTTTGTTGCCCTCTGTATACTTAATAGATCCTTAGTAATTTCCTTTAAAAATATATATGTAAGTTTCACGTTTATAATTATAAAAATGCATTTTAATATTTTTTATACAACGCGAAGTTTATGCTATTAGCAATGTAAGTATTACTTGGTCTCCTTAGTACTTCTGTGAAGACTACACTAACACACATACTAAACAATCTCTTGGTATAAAACACACTAAATTTAGAGTTCTACAACATATGTTTATGCAAAGTTAATTTGCATTACAAGATAAATTTGCGTAGGCTCAACTTTGATGTCAACAAATTGGGAGCAATTTAGTCTTTGCTCTGCGCTCGGAGGATCCTAGAGGTAAACATCTCTTCATGTGATTTTAATCGACTAAGGGAAGGGTTAAAAGTTTTACGAGTAAAGCAAGTCAGTTATTCGCAGATGTGCTACTTCGCACAAGGTTCGGGGAATCAGGACGGGTGATTTTGTATAATATTTCTGTGCCGTTTTGATAAAAAAGAAAAAAGTGCAGGCTTTTGATGAAGTAGTCTAGAATATCACAACAGCTTATTTGTGCTCTGGCGCATCTAAAAAAAATACATTTCTTAATAAGGTTACCGAGGATAGCGGTGCCGTCACATAGCGGTCTTGAAGGTACTTTCCACATTTCGGTAAGATAAGTTGGTGTGGTTTTTAATCGTTATGGCGTTATTTTAGGAAACCACAACTTTACCGAAAAATTTATCAACTGGTCACCATTGATATTACTCTCATTATATTGTACTAGAGATTAGACTTATTCTTAGCGTATACAGGGTGTTTTTTCGTTGCCACCCTTAACGAAGGGTACATACTCTATACATAAAATAAAGTAAGTTTATGCCAAAAAAATGCTGGAAAACGATGTAAATTTTTTAGATTTTTTTTAAATTACTTGTTCGAGCGAAATTTATATTGTCCAGTGTTTATGATAGTTTTTTCATAGATAGATATTAATTATTTCTCGTGAAAAAATCTTGCTACACGCGTCATTGTGCATTTATGCAGAAAAACGCAGTCTATTTACTCAACTTTGGACCCTAATATCTATTTTGAAAACCAGACACTTCCCAGGTATGCTTCCATGGAGAAAAATGATCGTGATGATGAAGAGATTCCGTAGTTTTCGGGTAACGTTGACGACCAAAAATCACCCTGTATATGATGGCCTTCAAAAACTGTCAACTATGTACACGATAGTATCAATTTAATACCCTGCTTAATCTATGACCGGCAATCAAAAGTTTCATCAGCGATGTTAATATTTTACACATCGGTTATCCCCCGCGGCTGTCGATGTTTTCCAAATCAGTTCATTTATTCGCTTTCTGCGAGATCCGCCATAACGTACACCCAACTTTGACTGAATAGGAAATTGGAATTGGCTGGAGATGCAAAACGTACTTAAAAATTCTTGGTAAAATAATGAGAAAAGTATGGTGATAGAAGTGTGGGTTTTTCACTTTACCTGATTATTATCTGTTTTCAATCAAGTAAAATACCTGTAGTAATCTCCATACTTTATAGATAGCTAAACATATATAGCAAGCCGCATTGCTCCAAGCATATAGCGGTATATCCAGCTTAGTTAGTAGTAAGAGTATGATATAATATAAGGTAGGTAGAGTCCTACCCTTAAAGGCATAATTATGCATGACGACTATTCGATTTTAAACATTATTTTATATGCTTACCAGAATATTGAAAATTATAACTTCACCTGACCACCTACCTACATAAATTTATAGTAATTTTGTTTTATGACCATATTTATAAATGCAACATCTGATAACGCTATCACACAAAGTTCTTTTACGTACATACTAGTTACTACTCAAAGTAATTGTCCCACCTCATATATTTATTTATTTATTTATTTACACGTACAAAATACAGAGTACAGTTAACGTTTAACGCAACATCATTTCAATAAATTATAGTACTAAACTGCACTCCAAAGCTTGAGTACACAGATTACACAATTTATTTTTACACTTAAATTATAATAATAATGAACTCAGAAAACACAAAAAAATATAATTTGAATTATACAAAGCCATCTAGGCATTCAAATTATTGAAAAGAGCGGATTTTACAGATGTGGAGAACCTATTAAAGTTACAATATTAAGAACAAACATGAGAATAACGACCTTCAACCTAAGCCTTCAACTATTTAAGTATTGTGGTGTTCTTCCAGTCACACACAAAGAGCAATTCTTTGATTACATAAACAGTCCAAAAATTGATCACCTGTATTGACGAGGCGTATGGCGCAGGGTAAACTGGTTACTGAGCGCGCACACAATAGCTACGGCCAGCTACTAACCTATTCGTAACTATAACGATAAATTTAATAAGTAATTTAATAAGTATAAAGATAATTTAATAAGTAGTTTATTATCCTGGACAAATTTATTATGACCTATATATGTTTACCAATTTTTAATGAGCAGACTGCACCACACACAAACCTCAATGGTTTAAGTGGTGATCCTGTTTTTTTACACCTATGTAATGATTGATTGTAAAATAATAAATAAATAAAAAATACTAAAGTAAATTATAGCTATTTGTACGGAGCGTTTTGGGCAGTAATTTTAAAATTGTTATAAGATGTCTTGGAATGTTTTCACGCTAGCAAAGTTGTTATTTTGCGAATGTTTCCATAATTGTGTGATCTTTAGTTGTACATACAGAGAAAAATATTATCGTCTAGTCTACCTATATATTAAAGGCACGGGCAGATCGGATGCGTATGCGTAGACGTAAGCATAGACGTCAAGCAGTGCCAGTTCTATACATTAAACTCAGAGGTACGTGTACGTCTACGCTTACGTGCACGCATACGCATCCGGTGTGCTCGAGCCTTAAAGCCGGGATCAAAATATATCTCTGCTCCATGGTCCTACGTAGTAGGTTTGTAGCACGTAGCATTCTATAATAAATATTAACCTAATCTAACTATTAACAGCTATGCGTAGCTTTCGTACTCATAGACGTAGCTCTGTGGTCCTTCTGTAGTCGTAGCTGGTTTCGTAGCTATTGGGCGTTTTTCCACTAGACGACCACGATATTTCATCATACATACACACACACATGAAATTTCGCCGGCTCGATGGTGTCGTCCGCGTCGGGAATCATCGGCCGTGTCGTGGTCGTGTCGTCTAGTAAAAAACGAGCCATATCTTTTAATTATGCTTCCAAAAAAGCTGTGGTCGTGTCTTTGTCGTATCGTCTAGTGGAAAACGCTCATTACCGGATTGCAGTGGTCGTGTAGTGTATTGTGGTTACGTGGAAATACATATTGTACCGATTAGCAATACTGTGTCAAGTTTGGTTACTAGATAGATTGATATTATGGTCGATTCCGGCAGTCACACTTTTAAATATAAACGTAAATTTAGTCCTACCTGTCCTTTTCTCTCTCAGCCATTTATGTTAAGGACGGAAAGAAATAGATTAGGTTTAGGTTTAAGTGTGACTGCCGGAATCGACCCTATTGTCATCATCCACTTAAACATTATCGATATCTATCTAATTCTCTTTTTGTTGTTTGTTGCATCATCGGGGAATAGGGGATTATGGGGCAATTAGTAGGGGAATAAGCTCTAAAATAAAAAAAAATCTGAAAAATTCAAATACAATATGCCGTAAATTGCTGCTGAGATTTTCAATACGCGTATGTATCTAATTAATGTATCTTATTATGTAAGGAGTTTATTATCATGTACTACAAGTACATAAATATTGCAATGGAATTTAAATCGCAGAGCGAATATATTTTGTTAAACATTATATTTTAATGTAGTATGGTGGTAAGCTCCCCCAAGGGGTAAACATAGGGCATGTAATCCAATAATAAACCAATCCAACCTTCAAAACTCAATATTAAAAAGTCATAAATTGCGTTTTACAATATTGCAGCGATCAAATAAAATAACCTGCGAACAAAAATCCTGGCTCACCCCTAAACGGTAAATTTAAAGTTATTTTCATAGAAAAAGGGAACTTACATTTATTATGGCGATAAATTTTAAGAACATTATTTACACAAAGCTCGGTAGACGTTAAAGGCCATTTTCGAATGGCAACCGAGGGTTACGATTGCTATCGTGGCAAAGATGTATGTGCTGTGAATACTAGAAAAATACTTACTATTGTAGCTACAAGTACATATGCTAAACGTGGCTATAGGATCTCCTTTATGATTCTGAAGTTCTGGCTACCCTATTTCCGGTTGTATGGATGTATAATATAGATTAGATTAAAATGTGTCTGCATCTTAACGGGTCGAAATCTTGATCAAAATTTCAAATTGATTTTATACTTGATACTTGTTTATCTTGATATTTGTGTAAGTATATTGATAAACAAGTACATACTATGAACAAAAAGGCAATACAGTAGAAACTCGATTAACCGGACTATTTGCCGATAGGCATTCGGATTTGGATGTCCGGATAATCGAATGTATTAAAAGCACTTTTGTGAAATTTCCTTTAACTTACTGTATAAATTTTATCTCTAGGACAAATAGTCACGGATATATTCACTTTAAAAAAATAAGAATCATCTATTTTTTCGAAATTAGTCCGACTTCACTAACCATCCTAAACAACATATCAAAAATCCAGAACTACCGGACCGTATGTAAGGCAACCCCCTCATTTTTGTCTTTATTTACTGGACTATTAATACCTTATCTATTGGGGATGATAAAGTATCCACTATAATAAGTGGCCCTTTATTTTATGTACACATATCATAGACAGGGCATATACCAATGAATTTATAGCGCGACTAGATCAGTAAGAATCTATGGTCTATGATGTAGATATTCTTCATGTAACTAACTGAATTTGGGAGCATTTTGGAGGTGCCATTTTGGAATGTAAAGCCCCAATTTATACAAAGTAATTAGTGATTGCGTTTGTTCACTGCTGGGTAAATGCTAATAATTATGTTTGCGGTTTGTGGAGTTACACTGTAGGTGATACTCATATGTTTATTAAACTAATATACTATGTTCATTATTAAAGCTGATGGAGTACATGTAGTTGAGGTACTTTAATACATATAGGTGCTTATAGCTACAACGTGAACAAAAAGTAAATACATAGTGTAGTAAAGTCCCTTAACCTCAAAGAGATTGTTCAGAAGAATGAAAATTATATACCCACTGTTCAGTGTTCACCGGTTAAGTTATAAATTTTCATGCAAGACATGAGCCTATAATATAAACCTATAATTATTTTGAATATACATAGCAGTAATAGATAGAATATTCTCTCGCCAGCTCTCATGTATTTTCTGACACGTTTTCCCAAAATAATTTCATATCTCATCTGATTATTGTAAGTTCACCTGAGTGTGAGTAGGCCAGCAGTACCCAATATTACTTAAGTTATTGCCGCTTGCAGTATGTTACTACTGCCGCCTCTTTTACTCTATATGTATGTTACTAATTGTCACTTAGCTTGTGCCTCGGTAAGCACGTAAAACCGTTGGTCCTGCGCCTGATCTCTCTCCGGTCGTGTCGGCTTTCCGTCCCATCGGGCCATGAGAGTAACGGAATAGAGAGTGCATCTGTGTTTGCGCACACACTTGTGCACTATAATATCTCCCGCGTACCTGGCTAATCTCCGTAGAGATTGGTCGCCTTCGCCGAAATACACTCGGAGATCATCATCATGTTACTATTGCCGTCTCTTTCACTCCTTACTCCCGTATGTAATTATGCTAGTACTTATTCTAATAGGCAACATTTCGAAGTACCCTTAGCAAAACAATTACTGTTTCCAGTACGCTATTAAGAATAGCCACCCCAGTCGTCAGTCAATGGCAATTTGCCGCCATTTTTAAAAATAAAATTGCAAGAAAATTGTAAATCTACAATGCAACAAACTTATTCCATCAGGCGGTGTAACAATGAGACTTGTATTTCAGCATGGTTTTCCTAAATAGATTTCCTAGCTGCATAGAAGGTGGCGACATCATACAAAAGCTTGACAAGTTGAGCGTATTGTAGCTAACTTTTACATCGCAGTATTATAGTCACCTATAGTTTCAGTTTTCGGTGTTTACGTCTAGTTTATTCAAATTTTTTTATGCTGTAACTGTTACTTACATTGGTAAAACTGTACTATTCTGTCATTTTCCTATGATATACCTTAGGGTCAGTCCAAAGCGAGATATAACGCTGCGCGCACATTATAAATAGCGACTCAAAATATACTTTATTTACTACACGAAAAATGTATGTTGATGTATTCTAGTGAAGCTAGTGAAGTTTTTTAATATTTATGTATCATATTTTAAAATTAATTTGAACAAATATATTTTTCTTGTAGATAAGTATGTTTGCTGTTTGCAATAATAAGGTAAGTGTAATGTTCTGTGCTGATGCGGGGTAGCAGTAGAATACATCAGATATGTAAAAACTTCTGTGCATGTGATAAGAGTCGACTACAGAACTTAGGCGATAAGCTAGCAAACTTGTCACTGATAACTTACTACTGTCCCCGCTATGCTGAAAGTGACTGTGTGATCTCCTATGTGATCCTTCTGACTACCCCATGTAGGAAACATGTGTGTATGTGTGTGTAATGGGCCTAAATAAAATGGCGCCCCCTGTTTAGCGAGCGACAATATTCATCAAGTGGCTGGCGTCCTGCCAACGGGATGTTGTTGTTTTGATCGCTTCGTTCTCGATCAGTTCTCGAAAAAGTTGTTTTTAGGGTGCGATTTGGCAGTGACAATGGTATTGGGTCCTTTACGGGAACTTTGGCAATAATAACCGTTCTAATAATAGCTCTTGTCCTTATTTTTAGAAGTAGTATATTTTATTCTGAATAGTACCTATATGCCTGCCCGTGGGTATCGTACGAGGCGATTAAGGGTTTCCGGGAGGCGGGCAGCACCGCCTCCCGTACTGAAAACATAGTCCGAAAACCACACTGCGGTCACCAATCCGCCTGCCCAGCGTGGTGACTATGGGCAAAAGCCCCCTGTGGCAGTAGCCTTGTGGCGTACGCTGGGGGAGGCCTACGTCCAGCAGTGGACAGCAATAGGCTGAAGAAGAAGTACCTATACTGATGTTTGGATTTGTATGTGTATGTTAAATAGGGGGATTAAAGAGGATTTTTTGATTTGTATATCTGAAATAATTAGATACGAAGTAATTTTTGTGCATTCCATAGCTCTATAAATTTTCCTGTTATCGGATAACTTGTATTTCATATTGAGAAAAGTCTGAAAAATTTCATAGAGTACCTATGTAGAAGTAAAGCTTAGTTGGAGTTGGTATACTTGGACCAAAAGGATACACTTTTATTAATAGTACCTACCTTTTTTGAAATTAAAATGCAAGTAGGTTTGTTTATTTATTCACTTATCTACAAGTGTAGGAAGTTGACCACCTGTAAAACCGGAACTGGTCAACTGATCTCCCTTATAAACGCTAGCTCTAAGAAGTTTTTAAGTTACTCGTAGTTATAGTTTATATCCTTCCAGTAGGTTTGATAAATATCTAGCTATATTTAGGGCTGATTTTTGTAATGGTTAGATAACCTATCTGAAAGATACATCAACTTTACAATTTTAATATCTTTGGGTACTTAGATTAATGATAGGTCTTCGCTCCGGCGAAGCGGAGCGAATCTTTATTCTAAGTTTGGGTAGCATTTTAAAACATTTTTATAATAGGTATATTATAGTACAATTTACTAAATTCACAAAGTTATATTTAAATTCAAATAGGCTACCTGACTATTAGGAAAATCAGCACTTAGTATATTATAAATATTATTAAGAAAATGAAAAAAATTTCACCTGAGTCATCATCATCATCATCAGCCTATTGCACTCCACTGCTGGACGAAGGCCTCGCCCAGGGCACGCCACAAGACTGCCATGTGGGCAGGCGGGTTGGTGACCGCAGTTTGTATTTTGGACTATGTTGTGAACACGGGAGGCACTGCTGCCCACCACCTCCCGGAAACCCTTAATCGCCTCGTACAATACCCACGAGCAGACATGGGGTGGTACGAATTCTACTCTGCCGGCACCACGTGGCCAACTCACCCGAGTATATTACTTAAATCCAAAACATATTAAAGGATTCAATAATCCTAAAGTTGCTCGACCGCTGGGAATATGGCCGATTTTGGGCCTTAAGCTTTTCAAACCACAAACCTTTCAAAATCAAAGGTATGCCCATTGATAGGACAAAGTTTACGACGTGTTTATTCGCCCAGGTTATCCTACGAGTATACTATTCGAAGTGATGACGCATGTCTCGAGTATGAAATATGGGTTGCGTTGAAATAAATTATACACAGACTACAGGAGCCATTACAATTTATTTTAGGAAAGGGTAATTAAATTGAAAATAGAGTACTATCATACAGATAATTATAACTACAAATGTGAAAGCTTGTGAAAATAATGTAGGTATGTTACACTTTCATGCAAATACTATAGTATACTATTTTAATGATACTTACATATTTATTTATATAGCTAATACCCTGTATTCTCCTTTATCTGTGATAGGAGGAATAAATATAACTTTGTGAATTTAGTAAATTGTACTATAATATACCTATTATAAAAATGTTTTAAAATGCTACCCAAACTTAGAATAAAGATTCGCTCCTGTTCGCCGGAGCGAAGACCTATCATTAATCTAAGTACCCAAAGATATTAAAATTGTAAAACCATCTTCAAGATTTAGCAAAACTTACAAACAATTTTTTTCCAAATTAAATAATTCATCATAATCAAAGGTTTAAATGTTATAAATACTTACTTCACCGTATGAGCGAGAATATATATTTTTACAGCCCTTTCCCTCCTAAATTGTGTGTTTCGCGTATATTCAAATACCGATACAGATAAATTCGTCAAAGCCTACTCTCAATAATCCCCGAAAGCGCTATATTTTCACCCGGCGTCAAATCAAATGCGAAGGCGAAGCGCAATGATCGCCGAGACAGCTCCAGATTGATGCTCTTAATAAACCATGAAGCAAATATGATGGGGAGCTTGACCGTAACATAATGCAACATTGTCACAGCGCACTGTAAAACCAGCATCGTCCACTCCACAGAAACCCAACCATAATCCTTGCACTCGAGTAAGAAATTGTAAATAGCACACACAGGAGATAGTAGCTTCATTATACTAGGTCGTAACTGTTGTATTTTTTTTTATGTACCAATATTTTTGTATGCTTGATTCGAGTATGATTGAGTGATGTTTGTCATTTTGTAAAACCTTAGTGAAAATTATTGCCTTCCACCATATTCTACGCTTCTTTACGTCACCGTTACTATTTTCTATGGTTGACAGAATAGCCTCCATTTATTTGCTTCATGTAATAAACCGGCCATGTCGACAGCCTGGCGACAAGCCAGGGCTCTACGAATTTCTGAGCCATATATATTACTGAATATCTTGTACTTTTTATTATTCAACTACAGGTGTTTAATAATAAAGTGTGACAACGATAACCAACAATATTCAATCTTCAACCACCCTCAACATTTGAAAAATAACTCTTAAAACATAGCATAGTAAAAATATACCTCAACAGAGAACCCTCGATAGAAAAGTTACAACTTAGAAAAGGCACGAGTATTAGTATGCATTTATCATTACCATTAGTATGTTTTAAATAAATTCCATTTCATACCGTAGCACAGCCAGTAGTAATAGGCTGCATAAGGGCCGCGTTCCACTTATTACATAGCATTGTTGGAAACCATACATCGACCAAGCGGTCTATAAATAACTATCGACCTATCTCGATCTAGATTTTCTGCTGTGAAACTATGTATAAAGTATCTATAGGTTTTTAACCTATTATTTTTACTCGTATCATGTTATGCTCTACAGAATAAACTTACCTAGTTTATATTGATAGAAACAGCTGCTGTATATCTAGTTGTTATTGCAATAATATTATTTTATGTTAAGGTTTGCTTTTCGTTAGTTGAAATAAATTCTTAAGTAAAAGTTAAAATGTATAAATGAGCTTTTTTGTTTCCCATCCTAATTATGCTGCCATGACCAATCTCTTCCATTACTGAGTGACTGTGAAGCTAGCAGACAATGCACGGTTCAATTTTTTACCGACCGGTTCTAAAATAGGATTTCCTCAAACCAAGGGAACGGATAAAAAAAACAAAAAAAAAAAAACTGTAAAAATTTAATATTAAAAAATTATATATCTATATATCTCGCTTTCTAGTAACAAACATCGCATGCGGACCGAGTTTGACTAAATCAAACTGATGTCCATTACATCAATCGATACGTTGTAATGACAGTCATTCGAATGTTTTATTCGACAGCAATCGATTCAACGGACATCGGCTGTGGACATATATTATTCACATTGTTGTATCGATTTTGGTAATTTCCCTACAGCTGCTCTTTACCCTTATTTAAGCAGGTTGTATACTGAGCATGATGTAAAGAAATATGGTATAAAATATACCAAGAGCAACCTAAGGATCGAGCAATTTGTCTAATAGACATGTTGTTTTTTCTACGACATTAACATTTGCGATTTATTTTCAGCATGACTTCGGTGACTAAAGAAAACCGAGCATTACAGTGCACAACCTGATACGAGCTTGTAATATCATGGAATCGGCGAAAGTAAATACCTAAACTTAAATGTTTATTATTATGAATGCTCACTCAATATGAATTGAGAGAATACTATAACAGTAAAAATGAACGAATATGGCATAAGTCTGTTAAGTTCAGTGTAACCTCAACTTTATGGCATCGATTGTAATCCTTTCATGCCCCTTTTTTTTTACATTGCCCAATCCCCAACGTGTTTTTCTTCTCTACGTGAATTGGCGGAATTATTGTGCTTGACACGATCATAAAGGCCATAAACAAAAATAGAATAGAATAGTAATCCTTTCAGTTTTTTTGTAAGTAAATCTTCGAGTACACAACCTATCTCTCTTGTATATGCTACTTCTTCGTACTTATAAATAATGAATGGTCAAATGCTCGCTATAGACCTTTTTTACAAGCTTACTTGCCTGTATTTACAGGAACGATTTGAGGGAATACGTTTTGTTAGAAGTCGGCCTCACCCACGGCACGCCACAAGGCTACTATCATAGGGCTTTCCTAAAGGCACCACGCTGGGCAGGCGGGTTGGTAACCGCAGTGTGGTTTTCGAAATATGTTGTCAACACTGGAGGCGCAGCCCACCTTCCGAAAACTCTAAACCGCCTCTTACGATACATGTTGGTACTGGAAGCCTAGCATGATCTGCGAAACACGATATGATAAACCAATTTATCGACATTTAGCCTGTCAAAATACGATAAATATAGACGCCATGTTAAATTTTGTAAGGCGACGATATGATATCCACGATGCGTGGTCATGCTATGAGGGCTGGGTATGCATGAGGTGGTGCTTATTCTACTCTGCCACCACACAATTAACCAATTAACATGTCACAATAACGCGTTTGGGATTTTTTCACTGTGCTTTCCACCAGTCTTTTCTACCAGTAATGAATTTCGCATTTTTTTGGAATTGATTGGTAGTCTTACAAACTTTTCTTGTAATAACAAATACGTTGTAAGTTATACACTAATGTTGTACTGTTGAGAAAGGATTTTCGGTTATCTATTTCTTCGGTTCTTTGAGTAGTCTATTTAAAGAGCGTTACAATCGCTTATAACAATATAAACGATGACTAGGTATTATGCAGAATAATAACCTACTTTTAAACCCACTTGACGATCCTTGGCTATTAGAATGCGAGAATCTACAGCTGGTCAATTTTATTTCCAAACGATTTTAATTATTAATTATTTTTTCTTTGTCTTTAGCAATAAAAACATAAGTCATTCAACATAGATATCACAAAATATAATAAAGTTAATACCTTCTTTCATCTTTATTCGGAACCGGAAACGTCATAAAATAAGTAAACAAACGCGTCCGCGACGGCGGCGTTCCAAAATTGAACGGGTCAATACCGCCGGTAAGTGCCACAGCACTAAATTACCTATAACTTTCTCACGGCTTTATCGATCTTTGATGCGTCTGTGGTTTGAAAATAAATAGTTTGTACATAGATTACGTGGAACGGATCGTCCAGTGGGCAGTTGTCAGTGGGTGGCGGGAAAGACAGGCGCGCGGTGCGTTCGGTTTTTCTTTTACTTTTTCCTCGTTCCGCTGTTGTGATTCGAGCAACACGTGGTTGCCAAAGTTCTGATTAGTGAGACTTTTTCTGTGTGTGTTTTGTGTAGTGTAGTGTTAGTGGATGTTTCCTCGCTGTTGACTGGGTATGTTTTGCTTTTTATTACCTGTATTTATGTTATGTGACTGTTTTTATATAAAAAAATACAATTGAAATTTGATAAATAGAAAGGTTTGTAGACTAGACTTCGCAATTCGTTATTTATGCTTAGGTGGAAAGAAATTTTGTTTACGAACTAACTATATGAATCCATCTTACCTACCCTATTTTAATTTAATCGAAAAAGCATAACCGAATCATAAAAAGCTAAATATTTACCTACCATATTTTTCGGGAATGATCTATCGATGTATGTTTCAGACTCATGGATGTTTCTATAATATATGTACCTACTTTTTTATATACCGTTACTAAGAACCCAAGACACAAGACCTTAGGAATCTTAGTGAGTAGGTTAAGGTGTGTGAATATTGAAAAATAAATAGAGATTTCGGGCAGCCTGCCATTGTAATACAAGACTTTGAGAAAGGTCCACCCATAGCTATTCACAGATTGTTTAATTCAAATTTCTTATTTTATGGGACAATATTTAAGGATTAGATTAGCTTTAACTCGATTGGATCGAAGAGGGCCGTGATATAAAATTGATGCTATTTTTCTCTTAAACTTGATCAAAATAAAGATATCTTCAACTTTATTCTTCGGATAGGCTATCTGACTATTGGAAAAATCGGCTCTTAGAGGAACATATCACCAGTGCCTAACAAAAATTAATCCTTTTAAAAGGCAAAGTAAACGAATTAGATATCGATTTTAGAACCTTAGTACTAAGAATAATGCTAGTAAATGCGTAAATGAATTTAAATGGAACTTTGACACAAGATGAATATTGTACCTTTATTTCAGCAAATTTGGTAATCCGGGGGCCGGGGCTTCACTTTAACTCGCATACTTTGCACATTTATTAATTTTTTTTCATTGGCAGTGGATAAAACGAATTTGCGCATTAAAAAAATTTATTTATTGCGGTGCTATGTCCCCACTTCATTTGCAAAAATAAATTTGGCTATTTAAATTTTCCGGTGTGAATACATACATATTTTAAAAAATACATTAAATAACACTATTATTTACACCATATAAAATAACCCGGTAGTACCTGTAACAGCTTTTTAAAAATGTCCCGCCGGAAAAAGTCAATAATGGCGCATTTTATTTTTCTCTTAAACTCTGTGATCGTATACCAAGTAAAGGATGTTTATACCTATCCCGCCAAAACGTAGTATAACCTGCGGTGGCGCAGGAATACAAATTTATCATATATCTTCAAGCCTGTTTATTTTCAGATGATTAAAGATTAGATGTTCGACGTAATGCAAATGAATTATTACAATTAAAATAATAGTGTCCCTATTATAAGTCTGACTCCGGTGGCAAAAAAGAGGGCCACCGTAATATAATATTGGATATTTTGTCTTTTTGTATACAGGATCGGCGGGTATTATTTCTTGAGATGTAAAAGTACAGCCCATTTTCTACCTTCATGGGTAGGAAGATTAAAAAATTATAGGGTTATGCCCCATTTTGTAATGTTTTTATCACCAGTGCATAAAAAACTAAAATACCTAACTAGATAAATAAAAAATTGCACATCAACTTGGGTCAAAGTACAATAGGTTTATATTTTTTTTTCCTGATCCTTCATTTAAAAGTAATTCGCAAAGTAAACGAATTTTAAAAATTATCCCTAACGGATTTGTTCAAATTTAAAAAATACAAAGGTGATCGATTTTACGTTACCAAAGGCCTTTTCATGATACCTACCTACCGCCAAGCTTTGTCTTACATCCAGCCAGTTGCATATCTTTCGGTGTCTCGCAACAGCACTTTTACTACTCCTTTTTGGTAGGTGCATACCTAGGTGTTGATGCAGTGCTAATAGGTCAATCGATAGACAGCATAAGCACACACATCGACAAAGACGTTATGTGAAGAGTAAAATTGATTCATCTCTCAATATTAATAGCTCAATAAGAATGTAATATTTTCTGAGTCCTCACTGTTTCAGAAAAAATATCTATATATTGAATGTTCTACTGGCCTAGTAGGTGTACTCATGCACATAATTATTATCTACTTCAATCCCACGTTTTGTGATATTGATTATGACTTGGCCTTCGGTCAAGGAAACCACCCAAAATTGCTACTATAAACCCGAGTAACTTTGCGATAAACCGAAGCTTGATCAAGTACGCTGAATAACAGAAGAGTTCTACATTCTACGCCTCAATATAACAAATATTATACATACAGCTGCTAGTAAGCTTTCTCATAATAAATTCATTTTGAGTAGCTTATTAAATAAGGAATTTTGTTTGATAAAGGGAATGACGCAGTATATTATTTTGCTTAAGCAAAAACATTAACAAATTTTGCTTCCATTCCTTTTTTTGAAGTCGGTTATAAAATGAATTTAAATGGAACTTTAACGAGGTGCACTTTCAAGATGTGAATCCTTTTTCTGGTTTTCGAAGATTTTTACGTACATGCTAGGTTCCTGAAATGGTGTAGTCAGAACTGCGAGATCTTATAGGAGATACCATGGCCACTACGTTTTTGCTAAGAAAAAAGTCACTAGGAAGCATTTTAAGGTAAGTAATAAAATATTTCCCTAACTGTTAATCGTTATCATCTGCTTCATGGCTTTGCTAAATTCATATTCTTATAAAATAAATAAATAGGTAATTCGTTGATGTTCTCCTGTATTTATAATCCGCTGGTTGTAATAATTTCGGGGGATTAACAATTTCGGTGGTTTGATAATAATATCTGGGCGATTGAAATTTTAAATCAGATACTCAAGAAATAAACGTTTTTAAAAATTTACCATAGCTGAATATTATATATTTTTAGCTATTACTTCGAATACAAAAAAGTTATAGAAAGTGGATATAAAATTTCGCCAGCGTAATTAGTCAAAATTCGAGGTTGTTGAAATTCACCCACATGTCGTGTAGTAAGAGTAGTTCATAATACTAAAGATAAAGGAGTTATTACACTAGCCTACATCAAGTCTACGCTATTAAAAATTTGTCTTTCAAAACTAACATACATAGATATGCCACTAAAGTTATTGACTTCTCTAACTTAGCGGCATAGAATAACGAATCTCTAGAAGGAGTCATCAATGACAAATGTGTGCCGGGCAGTGAAGCAAAAAACGAGGCGAAAATCTTGCATCTTCCGCTCTTTTAATCTGCGCCAAATCGAGAAATATTATAACTTTTTAAGAATAAAGTTTATGCTGTCTCTGTTATAATTAGGTTAAAGAAAGATAGCATCTGACTTTATTCTTCTGATAGGCTATCTGACGATTGGAAAAATCGGCCCTTAATATTAATAAAAAGGGCCAAAAAACTACCTATATACAGGTACATACCTAAATGTGTCTCATAAAGGAAAGAAATAAAAATCAAGTAGATCAATTTGGCCGACAAGTTGCTTCAAAAGTGTGCCTGATCACGGGTTCTGGGGAACTTAATATTCTATGCTTAGAGGCTAACTTACCTACAATATATAACTTTAGCGAATAATATAAGTGTAGGTACCTACAAATGTTTAGGCACCATAGCGTCCATAGAAATATTATTATTAAAATAAAATATTATTAATATTGTACCATTAAATATTTCCGGTTTAGTATATAAAATAATAATAACAGTGATCCATTGTGTTTTTGTTTTCGGTATTGTATTGTTTATTAGGTAAACATGAATTTATGTATCATCATAGGTCCTATCTAACACAATGATATAAAAAAATAGCAGGAAAACTAAAATGGTAATCGAAAAAGATAATGTTCAAATACGATATTTATTTATTTATTTTATTTGTTTATTAGGTAAACATAAGAACGAATTTCATGTATCAAATATATTATATATCATAGGTCCTATTTCATGAAATGGTAGCATTTCATGAAGTGGTCGCATTTCATGAAGTGGATATAAAAAAAATAAAGTCCATAAAATCAGGAAAACTAAAATGGTAATGCGGAAAAGATATTTAAAAACATAAAAGATTTTACAAAAGCGATTCGCATCTGGCACATCGCCGGACGCTGCCTGGGCACGCTCGCTCCGCTCGCTTGGCTCGTGCGTATTTGTCATGTCTAACCTAACCTAACCTATCGTATCTAAGGTTTTTGTTTAACAATATTATTATAAACCACCATTAAGTCTAATATACATTATACAATATACTATCCGTGAACTTCTTCGCATAGTACCCTACTCTCTTAATTGTTTTATAACCTAAAAAGAAAAATCCGCCATCTTCACACATAAATAAAAACGCGCGCAGCGCCTCTACCGGTGATTCATGTAACTATTTTAACGATATGATCAATAATCTTGACCACTTCATGAAATGATCGGGCGTTTAGTTGCCCATATCGAGAAACGATTTTAATCATCGATCTGCCCAAACATATCATGATTAGCCAATAGACAGTTGAACTTTCATGAAATGCGACCATTTCATGAAATGCTCGACCATTTCATGAAATGATCAATTCTACGATATGGCCACGACATATACACGAACTAGGCATTCCTTATTAAGCAGTGGATATCGGAATAAATTTGAAATAATTGATATAAATAAGAATAATATTTAAATCCACTAATATAGACCCAGGTAAGGAAGAGAGAGTTGTTTATCTTTATTTAAAATTGTATATAAATGTATGAGATTTATGACTGACGTCGCTCTCAATAAATTTTTTCTTTCTTTACGAAGAGTAGGTGATTTAATACCCATTACATACAGTACAATTTGCGTACAATATAACTAGATTAATAATCACATGTATAGTGTGTATAAGTTAAACTTGTGCAGTAACCCTCACAATAAATGTGTATCATCCATCATATAACATAGTCTGACATAAAACAATTTTGCTTCCAGCTGTCTATTTGTCCCTATGTTTGCTTAGATCTTTAAAACTACGCAACAGATTTTAATACATACATACATATAATCACGCCTTTATCCCTTATGAGGTAGGCAGAGCACCAAGGGCCGACAGAATCACATGGTGCCACTTCTGACCAATTTTGAGTTTATAGTTGAGATGTACAAGTTCGGTTAGTAGTAACAGGTGGTCAGCCCATCGCCTGAAAAAAAACACAGAGACCCTCTTGTCCCTCTACTGATTTGTACATTATGCCCGGGAAGAGAAGCAGCTGTGTATACGTTTTTTTTTTCACTCCCAGAGCACAGAAGAGAGCAGGATAGAAGATTTTAATACAGTTTTGTCAATAGATAGAGCGATTCAAGAAGAAGGTTTATATGTATATAATAGTGGACGCCCGCGACTCCGTTCGCGTGGACTACAGAAAAAACAAAATGTTGAAATTATCCGGCATAAAAACATTTTCCCGGGATAAATAGTAGCATATATGTTAAGTGGGACCTGTCACAATATATTCCTGAAAACTGCATCGAAATCGCTTCAGCCAAACAAACAAACAGACAAAAATTCCAAAAATCATTCTTTTGGGTACTATTGCGTTGATAAAGGTCTACTATAATATTTTTTTCTTATATATCTTCCATGTACAGACAGCGAGTCGTTACATTTTTATTATATGTATAGATATAGATATAGAAGATATGTATAGATGAGAGAGACGCTGATACGTTGCAACCGTGCGAAGGCAGGGCGGGTCGCTAGTTCAATATATAAATAACCTGTCCGTTAGTGACAGGTCTATAGCTTATACTCGATCAACTGAATCCTCAATCGTTATTCACGTATTTTCACAAGAAAGGTTCACATTTCAATAGAAACATGCAAAGTATCCTTGGTTATAAACAACAGATAAAGGAAACGATTTAATTTCCTGAAAGATTAATTCGTTTCACCTGTTATTATTATATTAATAACCTTTCCATTCGCACGTCGACGCGTCAAAATTAATATTCATAATTTGAAGCGATTTGTCTGAGGATTCTGATTTTGCTTTGATATAAATTGTGTACTTCTTACCGGTTGTACGTACAGTCTAAGGTATGAAATATTATTCTGGCAAATTGCGTATTAGGTGAAATTGGTGGCCTCTGGAGTAGTTGATTTTGCGCTGTTGATTTTACATTACAGTTTTCTAAAGTAACTACGTTGTTTAAGAAACCTTAAAGAAAATGCCAACATTAGGAGATAGTCATTTACTATCACGACATACGAGTAATAACAATAAGTTTTCAGCTGTCATTTGCTAAGATCATGGCAGTGATAACAAAATTCTTTAGATATTTATAGCAAAATGTTTCGTATATTATTTTTTTCACCTCATTAAAGTTTATATTTACGCAACATTGTTTTATTAACAACATCTTTAAAAGTTTATCCCAACTCTATACTTTAGAAAAAAGGGCGATATTTATAAATAGTCTCTTGTAGGTCCTAATACTTAGGTCTTTCATATATATATCGATATAAGGATGTTTTTTGTCGTCAACGTTCCCGAAGACTACGGAATCTCTTCATCATCACGATCATTTTTCTCCATGGAAGCATACCTGGGAAGTGTCTGGTTCCCAAGATATTAGGGTCCAAAGTTGAGTAAATAGACTGCGTTTTTCTGCATAAAAAAAAATGTTGCTACGCGTGACTATGTGCAGTCACGCGTAGCAACATTTTTTCACGAGAAATAATTACATCAGTCTATGAAAAAACTAGCATAAGGGTGAATTTCCCAGGTACGTTTTTAGCGCGGCGTGGATGAAAATCGTAGTGGAAAGTGCAAAATGCACATTTATTAATTTTTTTTCATTAAGTTCAGACAGTGATCTAGACTAACGTTTAAAACTTAAGACCAAAATCTATTTGTTTACGCATTAAAAAAATTATCAAAGGCTCTAAATCTAATTGCGGTGCTATGTCCCCACTTCATTTGCAAAAATAAATTTGGCTATTTAAATTTTCGGGTGAATTAATTTAACAGAATACATACATATTTTAAAAATATATTAAATAACACTATTATTTACACCATGAGCAGTAATTTAACTTAACCCGGTAGTACCTGTAACAGCTTTTTAAAAATGTCCCGCGGAAAAAGTCAATAACGCTGGCGCATTTTGAACATTACACTATTTCATCATAATGAATGAGATAGATGCTAAGCTATCTTTCCCCGCACTGCTCTGTCAAGCCATCGTATACCAAGTACAAGGATGTTTGATACACTGAACAGTTTTCCCGCCAAAAACGTAAGTATAACCTGCGGTGGCGCAGGAATACAAATTTATCATATAACGGTGTCATGTGTATTTAAAAAACTAAAAGGCTGTTTAAAAAGAAATTTTACAGATGATTAAAGATTAGATGTATCGACGTAATTGCAAATGAATTATTACAATTAAAATAATAGTGTCCGTTATAATTTGAAATTTGTTACTTAATTCTAAGTACGGTGTCGCAACTCCAGTGGCTCCGGTGGCAAAAAAGAGGGCCACCGTAATATAATAATGTCACCGTAATTGATATTTTGTCTTTTTGTATACAGAATGACTGGAAAACGGGTATTATTTCTATTGAGATGTAAAAGTACAGCCCATTTTCTACCTTCATGAGTAGGAAGACCCATTAAAAAAATTACGGCTTCAGGGTTATGCCCCATTTTGTAATGTTTTTAAAATCACCTTATTATTAAATGGAAATGCATAAAAAACTAAAATACGTGTAAAAATTTAGTAATTCAACTAGATAAATAAATAATCATTGGAGACAAAACAACAGACATCAACTTGGCATTGTCAAAGTACAATTACCAAAAGGTTTATAATTTTTTTTCCTGATTCTTTCCTATTCATTCAAAATAATAATTTCACGTAATTCGCACACTTAATTAAACTAAATTCAAAAGGTATAATTATGAAAAAGCTTACCAACAGCTGACTAATAAGAATTTTAAAAGTGCTATCCTATGGCGCGACAACCTTTTTTAACAAGTAACCTAAATTTGTAGTCAAATTTAAAAAAATACAAAGGTGATGAACTGACATTATAATATATATATTATAGCATAGAAATCTTACTGCTATCCAAAGGCCTTTTCATGATGCAGTTCAACTCGAATCGAGGTCATACCGCCACCTCCATCTCGTCTTACTCCTACCCCAGGCAGCCGCTCTGTAGCATCCAGCCAGTTGCACTGTTCGTCTATCTTTCGGTGTCTAAACGACTAACATGGCCGGCACTTTTACTGTCCAGTTCCTTTTTGGTAGGCGGTTAGCATACCTAATGGTGTTCCTGATGCAGTCTGAGCACTGTAGGTCAATCGATAGACAGCATAAGCACACATATCGACAAGTAGACGTTATAAGATCATAGGAAGGGAACCGTTCTTCCAGGCACTTAAGATTCATCTCTCAATATTAATAGCTGACCAATAAGAATGTAATATTTTTCTGAGTCCTGACTGTTCTCAGAAAAAATATCTATATATTGAATGTTCTACTGGCCTAGTAGGTGTACTCATGCATATAATTATTATCTACTTCAATCCCACGTTTTGTGATATTGATTATGACTTGGCCTTCGGTTCAAACTCATGGAAACCACCCAAAATTGCTTCTATAAACCCGAGTAACTTTGCGATAAACCCCGAGTAGCTTGAACAAGTACGCCTGATGATAACAGAAGAGTTCTACATTCTACTTGCCTCAATATAACGCTGCTATAGGCTGTAGCGCCACGGAATGTATTTTTTGAAACCTATATTGGTCAGCTGCTAGTAAGCTTTCTCATAATAAATTACACCTTTTTGAGTAGCTTATTAAATATGGAATTTAGTTTGATAAAGGGTACGCATGACGCAGTATATTATTTTGAAAGAGTAGGGGCTTAATTGGCAAAAACATTTAACAAATTTTGCTTGACCATTCCATGTTGATAGATTTTTGGAAAGTCAAAGTATAAAATGTGATTTATTTCTTATATGCCATTCTACTCATCTAAAAGGAGATTTTAAAAAAATAAATAAAATGTCATATCTCCGACACTGTGAATTTCCGGATGACCCCATCCGGAAATTCACAGTTCCTTATATATAAAGGTAGCTAACGAGGTGCACTTTCAAATGTGAAAAGAAATGATCCTTATTTCTGGTTTTCGAAGATTTTTACGTACATATAAATAAATACGGCTAGGTTCCTGAAATGGTGTAGTCAGAACTGCGAGATCTTATAGGAGATACCATGGCCACTACGTTTTATGCTAAGAAAAAAGTCACTAGGAAGCATTTTAAAGTATGTAATAAAATATTTCCCTAACTGTTAATGTGTTCCTTAAATTTGTTATCATAGTTTCTAAGCTATAATCATGATGATAAACATTATTACCAACTAATAACCGAAAAATCTAAAGTTTTCATATTCTTATAAAATAAATAAATAGGTAATTCGTATGATGTTCTCCTGTATTTATAATTCCGCTGGTTGTAATAAATTTCAGTGGAGAGATTAACAATTTCGGTGGTTTGATAATAATATCGGTGGCGATTGAAATTTTTAAATGCAGATATCTCAAGAAATAATACGTTTTTAAAAATGTGTACCATATGACTGAATATTATATATTTTTAGCTATTACTTCGAATACAAAAAAGTTATAGAAAGTGGATATAAAATTTCGCCAGCGTAATTAGTCAAAAATCGAGGTTGTTGAAATTCACCCATAAACACTGGACACTATAAATTTCGCCCGATCAAGTAATAATTTTATTTTTTAATTCATAGTTTCCTAGCATTTTTTTGTCATAAACTTACTTTATTTGATGTATAGAGTACGTACCCTTCGGGGTGGCAATGAAAAAACAGCCTGTATATAAATAAATATCGATCAGGTACTAACCAAACAAGACTTGATACTATTATTATGTCATTTTTATTAGCTCATTTGCATACATGTCGATAGTAAGAAACAACACAAGTATTCTCCACGATCAAGGAAGAGATAAGAGTACGGCACAAATGCCAGTTGACCCGTGCTACTGATAGTGCGGACCAGTTTGGAAGTGAAGGAAGTATAAGGGAGAGATGCGACAACTGCGAGAATCGTGTGAAGCAATCGACGGCTAATAATTGTCCGCTACTTTATCGTGAGAAAATTCAGGGTATATAAGTAGCACACTTACGTACATTACGTTATAAGTCACCACACGACCTGCTATCTGCCAGTGCGAATTGCCGTCAAAATCGGATTAGCCGTTTCAGAGATTAGCCGTAGTCAAAAAATTTAAATTATGTTTTTGGTATACCTAATATGTGTAGCGTGAATAATATACATCCATATGGCCGCGTGGTGCCGGCAGAAGGCCGCGTGGTGCCGGCAGAAGGCCGCGTGGTGCCGGCAGATGGTCGCGTGGTGCCGGCAGAGTAGAATTCGTACCACCCCATGTCTGCCCGTGGGTATCGTATGAGGCGAATAAGGGTTTCCGGGAGGTGGGCAGCAGTGCCTCCCGTATTGACAACATAGTCCAAAATACAAACTGCGGTCACCAACCCGCCTGCCCAGCGTGCTTATCTCTGAGAGAAATTTCTTCCAGCAAACAATTTGGGAAAGTGATCTATACATATAATACAATTGTGACGTATCGATGTTTGTGCACGCTAATCTCAGAAACGGCTGGACCGATTTCGATGAAGTTTTCAGGAATATATTGTGATAGGTCCCACTTAACATATAGGATACTTATTATCCCGGGAAAATGTTTATATCCCGGATAATTTAGACATTTTGTTTTTTCTTTGTTGTTAGTCCACGCGGACGGTGTCGCGGGCGTCCACTATAATTAAATATAAAAGGTAGATATGATTTTATTATTTTTTTGTAGATATTGTAGATATTGTAGATGAGAGATTTTATTTTTCAGTACAGAAAATTGTTGTGAGGCCGCCTCCTTGTTATACTCACTTTATGGTTAGGTCCATTTCTCGATGCACTAAATTTACAATTTATTGTCAAAATTACTGATAAGTTTTCAATTTGTTTGTTATTTATGGTAGTTTTGTTAGCTTTGTTTTTCAATTCAGGGATGTAGAAAGTTGTAAGGATATGAAGAAGTATGTTGAAATACTTTATAAATATCTTGTACTACAATAATATAAAATCTTTATCCTGTCGCCTAAACCGCTGATCTCTGAGATCTGAAACTTGACGGGTGTGTTCTTTATATGACGTAGGCAAACAATTGTATAGGATTTTCCGAAATTCTCACGGAAACGGTTGAAAAGAGAAGTCCAAAGTTTGCGCAGACGAAGTCATGAGCGGCCGCTAGTATATACATATATATATATAAAAGTTATGTTCTCAAGTAACCAGGTTGGCTGGTAGAGAATGATATGCAAGGCATTAAGCTCGCTCTTGTAGGTATAAAAATTTGTAGTGAAATAAGGAATTTTATCTAATTATCTACTTATACATTAATGATGGAGATATATTATTTGACGACCGATATCGATGTTTGTTTCCGAATCGTAGATGTGCTTAGTATTTACGACACAAGACACCTTAGGGGTCTTAGTGTGGGACTAGGTTGATGTGTAAATATTTTCATATAGAGTAGCCAGAACTGTACGATCTCGCAGCCATGTTCATTAATTATTTATTAATTTTAATTGCTTTACGCCTATTTTGATTAGCTTTCAACTGAAAAAGAGCTTATCTTAACATTTTTTTATCTAAAACAATTCTGTTCGGGAAAAAATCCTGGATATCTATTCAGCCTTTCTAGCGAACAGAATCAATGGGGAAAGTTCACTATAAAAAGCAACAGCAACCAACAAGAATAAATCTCACGTAAAAACAAGGTGATTTCATCGGAATATATTGCAGAACGGCGATTGCAGGGAATATAAAAATGCGGGTGAGTGGGAAGTGACCTCCAAGTCGCAATTATTTCGGGCTTGCACTGCGACATAGTATATGTAGAGCAGTAGAAGTACATGGTAGAAGGTATGTCCGGGTTGGTTCACCGGTTAGTCTTACTACTCAGCTAATATAAGCCAGGATCAACGGAGGTGACCAAAAAAATAAAAATTAAGCACAGAAAATACCAGACGGATACAAGTAACAATTGCAGTATCTAAACCAACATAAATGATAGAATATGAAGTTGAAAATAGCTAATAATTACTTTTTATCAAATTATTTATAGCGATTATCATTTAACCGAGTTATCATTTATAAGAGATAGAGATTTTATGGCACAGGCACATAAGGAAGCAATAAAAAAAACATGTTAAAATGGGTACACTTTGCTTTTTGTAACAGATTTTTCCGGATTTCGGAAAATCCTTACTATAATCCTACGTCACAAAGAAACACAACCCTCAAAGTTTCAAGTTTATGTGTTGATCCCTTAGTCATTCACGACAATGTTTATGTATGGATAACTAATATACTATATTCCTTTTACTATGATGACGAACATGCACACATCCACACGTTAGTGATAAAATTATTTTTAACTGTTAGAAAAGTAAGAACTATTCGACACATCTGGCTGTCTAGTCTAGCCTGGAAAGTTATAATGGATAGGTCAGGATTGATCAACATTTTTATCATATTTATTTAAAGTTTGTAGAAAAGGTATGGAAGTTTTTTTTACTTACAAGATCAAACATCATCGACACTGTTTAGGAGGGTTTATTGTTATATACTCTGAGCGTATTGGGACTTTGTAGTGGGTTTATATCATGATGCAAATAATGTCAGATATTTTATACAGAGCATCATCAGGTCGGTTTCTCCATATTAAATAAAATACATGACTCATTGTGTACAAAAATGTCTTCAAAGAAGTGAAGTATAGTCACTCTCAAGTCTCAACTGCCTAAAGCGTATTTTTTCTATATTGGAAATAGCTCTACTTTAAGAGGCGATGGCACAGAGGCGAAAGGCCTGAGTTGTATTTACTATACCTACGTATACAAAATATTCAACTTCACAGCTTGCAGCAGTATTTAATTAGAAAATAACTACATAGTAACTACTCGGGCGAAACTCTGCAGTACCTTCTATTTTGGATAGAGTCCAAAGCAATTAGTGCTCCATAATATTGTAGAATCCGTGATATTGTTATCAAATTATAACGGTGCTGCCAACAAAGCTATTCAACACTTCTAAAATATGTTTACAGATAGATTGTTGTATTGAATAAACATTATTATTTAGTTTTAGGGCCGATTTTTCCAAACGTCAGATAGCCTATCAGAGGAATAAAGGTTATGCCGTCTCTATCATGATCAAGTTTTAACTTTGTTTAATATCTTGGAATATTATGATTTTTTTTGGATTAGCAAATTTATTCATATTATAAAAGAGGTTTTCCATTCATTACGAGGGAACTTTTCTCTCGAGAAATCTTTATTTTGTTACGGATTAACTATGCGGAAGTAAGCAAGTGTTAAACTATAGAGTAATGCAGAGTGTGCCTCTCAATTCAGCGCGTACACTAATTGTCTTGGAAGGGGTCCAAACATTTAGTAATAACAACGAAGAGATGTCAATTTAGACCTACATATGTGTCTACACTGCACTGTATGTGTTGGAAATCAAACAGAGTAAAAGACAGTAAAAGAAAGACTGAGATATTTTGATATTCTAATAGTTAATCTATGGTTAGCTATTGGACATCAAGCAGAAGAAAAGACAAACTGCGTTGTGCTGTTTATTACATCACGTCATCATCACGTAATTGGTTGGTTCGAGTTGCGAACCCTTTTCTGTTTACTATGGACAGACGTTGTTAAGTCCTCTTTAATATTCCTTCATGATTTTAACATATATCCACTGAGTATCGTATAATGTATCTAGGGAGAACAACATTGTTACTGCAAATATCTGATGTAAGGATGGCGATCGTAGAAATAATTTCGAGTGCTTTTTGTTTGAAACAATGGTAGAGTCGAAGCAGGAAGCTGCTGAGTCAAAATTTTCTTGTCGTGATTCACGATATACTAAATGATGAATAATATCAGCGTGAAGTTATTAAGACGGTTTTATTGATAAGGTAGGTAGGTACATTTATCTTTTCTGTCGTCTGTTGCACCATAGGTCCTGGGTTTGAATACCGGTTGGTGCAAATATTGATTAATATACCTAGGTGTTCATTTCTAAGCCCTGGATGTTCCAGTATGAATTACGATAAAAGACCTTACGGATCTTATTTGTTAATTACCTTTTAATACGAGAAAGGAGTCATGAGAATTAAGCAAATATGCTAAACAACTTTTCCCAAACTATGTATCCTGCGCAGATGGCTTATCTTTCATTCATTGAGATTTGCCTCCGTGACCGAAATACGATCAGGAGGACATTATTATAAAGACAAAAGCCTCGCTTATCGAGCTTAGCCCTAATTTAGGATATCGAGCCCATAATCCGATTATAACAAGACTGTAAACGAAGGTAAATATTCCAGTAACTGTGATTGGACGCGTGGAGTATCCGATCGAATATCTCCGGGAACTCAATTAGGAATGTTGGCTGTGGTGAGACAGTTTATGTTCCGTTCGGTGTGTTCAGTCAATTTATGAAACCATATTATAGCGTAGCCCCGGTAATACTAGAAATTGGGTACCTACTCTCTAAAACCTACTCCTCATTTATTGAAAAATTCGCTAAACCAAGGTCACTCGTTAATTAAACCGCAGAAAAAGAAGTTGTTAATAAAGTGTGTGATGAATGAGACGGAAGTTTGGATATTTGGTAATCTTGCACGCAAAAGCTACATAACGGCTTCGAATGAAACTTTGCAGTTATATCTTATACGTACCTAAGATAAATAGCCACGCGGACGGAAGTCGTAGTCGTCCATACATACAGGGTGTTTTTTCGCTGCCACCCTTAACAAAGGGTACGTATTCTATACATCAAATAAAGTAAGTTTATGCAAAAAAAAATTGTGGGATGTAAAATTTTTTTTTTTTTTTTTTTAATTACTTGATCGGTCAATGTGCATTTATGCAGAAAAACGCAGTTTATTTACTCAACTTTGGACCCTAATATTTTGGAAACCAGACACTTCCCAGGTATGCTTCCTTGGAGAAAAATGATCGTGATGATGAGGAGATTCCGTAGTTTTCGGGAACGTAGACGACAAAAAATCACTCTGTATAGCTAATCTTATCAGAAAATAAAAGTTTTTCCGAAATTGTTCTTACCATTACTTACGTACAAAAGCAAGTATATTCAATACATAATAATCATTAAGATGGTAGCTGTTTGAATATCGACGAGTAATAAAAGTTGAGCTGAGTCGCCGCGTGGTCAATAGTTGATGAGCTGGTTACCTGGTTACCGGGTAGACAACAGTATTGACCGTAACGACCCTCGATACATTTGTATTGGACAAATATTATTTTTACGCAATGCTATGTTGGGTAAAACTGTTTTGAAAGTAATCGTATATCTTTGTTTTTGTATGATTTGTAGGAATTTTTCCTCACTAATCACATGGCATATTATTAATAAAAGATATACCAAGTAGAGTTCACATGGCATATCTGAAAGATTCTAATGCCTGATTTCACCAACGTCTCCTAAGATTTAGAAGTTACCTAACGCGTTTTAAGTATCAGTTTTGACAACATTCGATTTCACCAAAGTATAAGGATTTCCTAACAGCTTAAAAGATCTCCTAAGATTAGAAGCTCGAATTTTGGGCTCTTAAGTTTAGGTGACATTTTTGTGTACCTATACCTACGCGTGTTTAGATTTGTATTACCTACCTAGAATTCACGATTTCAAAGATATTGATAACATACATACGAGTAACTCAATTATGATAATTTTCACGCTATTGAAGCAGTCGAAGCAATACAAAAACGTAGGTAGCTTATTTGCTCGAAGGCGTTTATACCGCGAAAGGCCGAATTTCTTTCAACGACAGTTGACAGTGACAAGACAACAAAGTATTTAAAGCAAAGGTCTGTGTTGTATACAGCCTCATTTTACATTTTTTGGCCGTAATTAATAAATGTATTAACAAAATTTATAAGAAATAAGGATTTTGGCTATATTAAAACACATTGTACTGATATAATTGTAACTTATTTAAATTAATTTCGTTATAGACAATTTTCAAATATGTTGTCAAACAAACAAATACACGATTTTACGAATTCGGTTTTCGACATCACTATTATGTAAGAAGTCCGTACTTTTTGAGTCCCTATGTTGGTGAAAAGCAATTTAAGTTAGAAGTTAGTTTAGGAGATGTCTTTCTCTAAAATCTTCCTAACAAAGAGACCGTTTAGGGAGCACTGGTGAAATCCGGCATCAGATTACCTATTCAAATTCACCATTTGCGAATTCGATTTATATATTGCAGTTAGTTGAAAGTTTCATCCAATTATAGGTATTACTAGTGGACGCCCGCGACTCCGTCCGCGTGGACTACAGAAAAAACAAAATGTCGAAATTATCCGGGATAAAAACATTTTCCCGGGATAAAAAATATAAATATTAAGTGGGACCTGTCACAATATATTCCTGAAAACTGCATCAAAATCGGTTCAGCCGTTTCTGAGATTAGCGTGCACAAAAGCACAAACAGTCAAACCGACAAACAGACAAACCGACAGACAAAAATTTCAAAAATCATTGTTTTGGGTACTATTGCGTTGATAAAGGTCTCCTATAATATTTTTTCTCATATATCTTCCATGTACAGACTGCGACCCATTACATTTTTATTATATGTATAGATGTATATAGGTAGATTACAGTAGTGTAGACCATGGAAAATGAATAAGATGTAGGTACTCTTATTTTCATTCAGTCATTTGATTAATCCTTGTTAACTGGAAGAGAATGCCATGTAGCATTAGGTTCAATTTCGCCTTTACATAATTTTTTACAGTGCATTAAATTTTTAATAGAATTAAAAAAGAAAAGTTTTTTATTGAATCATCATAAATTTTAATGTTACAGAGATTGAGACGGTCGATTGGTGTAATTGATAGTGACATCGTTGGCTAGGGTATAACTATGGTTGTGACCCTGCCGGCGCCACCATAGGTCCTGGTTTCGAATTCCGGTAGATGCAAACAAAAAAAATTGTATCAATATCAAATATCAATGTTTGTTTCCGAGTCATGGATGTTTCTACACTAATCTGTATTTATATACCATTACCCACGACACCAGGGCTTAGGGACCATTTTGTCGGACTAGTGTAATTTGTTGTGAAATGTGTGACTATTTATTTAGTAGGTATATCCAAATGGGCTTTAATATGGCCTCAATAGTGTTCGTGGCCAGCAGCACGCAACAAGTTTCTGACTCATCAACCATTCTTTTAAATAAGTATGAACTTATAAAATACTCGCCATAAAAAAGTAATCTTGTACATAAAACGTTCAATCTTGATGTAATAGAATCAGGTATTAGAGTCACGTTCTCGAGTCCCCTCTGAATCTGAGCTAATATTTTTTCGTAGCAATTTCTAAGGAAAGTATATTAAAATCACGAAGTGACTTACCTCAGTCTCAATTAAGGGGATGATCTGGGAAATTACAGTTTTAAAATACATAATTATTACAAAATACAAATTATAGCTCAACGGTCCGGCAAGCTGAAGTGGCAATGGGCAGGGCACATAGCTCGAAGAACTGATGGCCGATGGAGTCGGAAAGTTCTAGAGTGGATACCACTTATCGGCAAGCGCAGCGTGGGAAGGCCACCCACGAGGTGGACGGATGACCTGGCCAAGGTTGCGGGCGTCGGTTGGATGCAGGCTGCTTCCGACCGGTCGGAGTGGAGGTTGTTGGGGGAGGCCTATGTCCAACAGTGGACTTCTCAGGGCTGTAAATGATGATGATGATGACAAATTTAGAAATTTCGTGAAATGAAAAACCAACCGTCCGCCGGCCTATATAAAGATTAATCCAAAGACTATACTTACTCTCTGACTAGCCAGTTGACGGAAATTTAAAGAAACACACAAGTGTTTTAATCCTAGTACTTACGTATTTAACGTGGACGAAGTCGTGGGGGCATTTTTTTATGTCAATCTACGAGTACTACATTTAGCAATTTTTTCTACACACTCTATATTTTTATTGTATACCTCTATCTATATACATATAATAAAAATGTAATGGATCGCTGTCTGTACATGGAAGATATATGAGAAAAAATATTATAGGAGACCTTTATCAACGCAATAGAACTCAAACGATTATTTTTGGTATTTTTGTCTCTTTGTCGATTTGTCTGTTTGTCTGTGCGCTTGTGCACGCTAATATCAGAAACGGCTGAACCGATTTCAATGCAGTTTTCAGGAATATATTGTGACAGTTCTCATTTAACATATAGGCTACTTTTATCCCAGGAAAATGTTTTTATCCCGGATAATTTCGACATTTTGTTTTTTCTGTAATCCACGCGGACGGAGTCGCGGGCGTCCACTAGTATCTTAATATATTTTTACTATTACAATATTTCGTAAATTTTTTTAGTCATAGGTCGACTTATTCAGTCGTAATCAGCAGAACAAAAGATGCTGCATAATAAATGAACCTGTCAAAATGTTATTCTTGAAATCAAAACCGTGCTCAGTATCCTCACCCTTATTATCATGATAAGTTCCACTTGTCAAACCTTCAGAGTGTTATAAATAAACTTTGCCTTAAGTGCTCTCTTACAGTATTACCTATTCATGAACAATTTGCGATGCAATCAGGTCCGATATAGCACAATGTAGGAACGCGATTTGACTTTGATAAAATATGATTACGAAGTAGGGTAGGGGGTATGCTTTTACATTTTTATAAGTTCGCTCATGTCAATTAAGGAGTCGAAATATACATAGTTTATATTCTGTGAATTTTGTAAGTATTATTTTAGCTTTTTATTTAGCAATTTACTAAGGACTAACAATCTTTGCTGAAGCGCGGCATCATTGTGTCATCATGTTGTCAATGCGGGATGCACTGCTTCCCACCTCTCGGAAACCCTTAAACGTCTCGTACGATACCCACGGGCAGGCAGGGTTGGTACAAACATTTATGTTGCATACAGATTATTATGTTTAATCTATGTAATGATTACTCCTTCCTACTCTACTCTAGTACAAATGCACAGTCGTCGAAGCTCTAAGCAATATTATAGAGGTATTCACTACCCACCACCTAGCCCTACACCCTCCACTGACCCTTGGATCTGATAACTCATAACTGCGAAAACAAGCATTTGCACAACCTACAATCGCCACAAGAAACACAAGAAGAACAGAAGAAGAAGGAAGAATTGTATCGTCTAATACAATTTCATTTAACATAAAAGTACTTTTCAATGAAGATGATTGGTAAATAATGAAGTGGTTGACGAATAAAATCTGGTTACAAGTCAAACACGGATTTTCTTTTCCAGAAGTTACTTTTGAAAATCACAGCTGTTTCTCAAACGTAATATTTCTTCAGCGAAATAAAAAAGTTTTTATAATGGTTCAAAAACTCTTTAGTTGGCTGGAACTGGCTGGTTGTCAATGAGATTCGAACCTCTGACAGAACTGTCAAACGGCAACATTACGTTTCCGACAATTTCTGTCAGTTATGAGACGAATGGCCGAGAAATGTGACTGAAATTTTAGTTTTTTTTATGTTGTGTTGTGTGTTTTTTTATATTTTTATGTAGTCTTTTTGATTTGATTTATTTGTACGAAATTTTCAGTGTCGGGACTAATTGTTTGACCAGTGTTCCGTGATCCGTGACTCTTATCCGTTTCAGTTTTGTGTAAAATTTTTGAGTGTCAAGGTAAAATATCTTTATTTATTTGTATATTATAAACCGCGGATAAATAACGAACAACGATCATAAAAGAAGTTCTAATTAAGGTTTTTAGCATAAATTTCTTACTATGGTCATAGAGGAATATTCCTCTATGCTATGGTTGAACTTGATCATTCTCTAGCACTCATCTGATCCTATCCTCACCTGGAAGAGATCATTCTTGTATACTAAGTTACATTTATGTATATTTTATTTATATAAGTACATTTTATTTATATAAGTACATTTTATTTATATAAGTACATTTATGTATTAGGTTAATTACTTTATTATTAACATTGGGATTAAAATACCTAAAGCAATAAATATTCTGTCGATTGTGGAAATGAATCTTTACTACATTAAAGTACCTCCCAAGTAGCACAGATAGCTGAATAAATACTCACTTTTAGATCTACACAGCTCTGGGCGTATTAAGACTCATATAAGAATACACTCGTGGTCTCTTAGCTGCATAATAGCAGTCAGCGATATTTAAACGGCTTAAGGGTAAATAGGAGCTGCATTAATAATAATAATAATAATAAGCTTTATTTATTTCCCATCACCTAAATAATACATACATAGTCTTGGATAGAAACCCCTGATTGAGAAAAAGCCTCCTCTAGTGTCATACAACTTTCTCTGTCTTTAGCTCGTTCAAGCCATTCCTTTCCTGCTGTGTATATAATTTCGTCACTCCATCGTTTTATCGGTCGTCCTTTCCGTCTTTTCCCACTAGATCCAATCCATTTTGTAGCTTCTACGGTCCATCGTTTGTCACTGTATCGTGCTACATGCCCAGCCCATCGCCATTTTAACTGTAGACTGTAGTGCAGGACATCGATTACTTTTGTCCTCTTCCTTATAAGATCACTTCTTATTTTGTGCAATTTTCTTATTTTTAAAATGCTTTTTTCCATTGCTTTTTGACAACTCACCAATTCGTTTTTATTTTAGTATTATAAGTCCATGTCTGACAATCATATGCAAGAGTTGGCAGAATGCATGTATCCATGACTATTTTCTTCAAGTGTAGCGGATAATCACCTTTCATTATCTCTTTGAGTGATCAGTATTTTTTCCAACTCCTATTTATACGGCGTTCTATCTCTTTTTCTTCGTTTTTATCTTCAAGTGATAGTTCTTTCCCCAGATATACTCGTATATAGTTCTTTACGTATTCAAGTGTCTTCCCCTCTAATTGTATTATACGCGTATAGCTGTTAGTCATAACTTTAGTTTTAGCTTTATTAATCAAAAGACCTACTTTTATACTTTGTTCGCTTAATTCATTTATCATTTTCTCTAGACCTTTGCTACTTTCTGCAAAAAGAACTATGTCATCTGCGAATCTAAGATGACTCAAGTGCCAGTTGCCTGTAATAATTCCTTCCTTTTCCCATTCTAAACTCTCAAAAACGTTTTGTAGCACTGCTATAAAAATATTCAGCTCTTACAACACCTGTTACCCTTTATAACTCTCTTAAATTTCTGCTTCTACCACCAACAGGCCCGTTGTGATACATTACTTAGGTATTCTAGCTGAATAAAGAGTAACATGGTCTCTTAACCAGTTGATATTCAGCTCTTACTACTGTTACCCCTTATAACTCTCTTAAATTTCTGATTCTGCGCTCTTAAGCAGCTTATGTGACATTAGAGCTGAATAATTTGTACCCATTTAAGTGGTTTAAGGGCTGGATAAGCTCGGAATCAGCTTTTATGCAGCTTTCTTATACCACTTCAAGGGTAATTGTAGTCCAGAATTCAGTTGCTATACAGCCTCGTGCTACTTGGGCTACCTTAACAAATGTGATTGCTATTAATAAACCTGGCTTGGCCCACTATTAGGCGGAAGCCTTGATTGTGTATCATTTATGTTGCTTGCCTATGTTCTGAAGTGTCTACATATATTGTATATTATTATTGTTTTGTTCTTGTATCAACCATACTAGGCTTTTGTTGCCGGTATTACAATATTGACGGGCCTAGGCCATATGTTTATTATTATTGTATTTACCTTACGAGTTGTGCCTCTCGAAACTTGTCTCGTGATCGAGGCAGGGATATCTGTATCACTTAACTGTTGCGAGATGGACTATTGGGCGGCGCGGCCGTAAGGATTTTAATGCATGTTTTGTGTGCGCCAGTCATAGTTGCATGTATCAGTATTGTGCTACAAGGTATAATCATTATTCTACTTTTTAATACATGTGATGTTGGTGTGCCTAATCTTAATAAATAAATAAATAAAGCCTTCCCAATATTCATCCACTCTAAATGGTTTTTGCTGCATTTGATTAACTTGTTATAGGCTAGATTTATTCTAGTATTTATTCATAACAATAACAAGGCCTATAATTACCAAAATTCTGATAATTATCTGTACAGTATTTTATAATATCTAAGACGTCATTTCGAAATTAAATTTATTATTCCCCTTCTTACTTCTTAGTCCTCCTTTTATGTATAGGTATGTAACTAAATATGTATAAAAACTACAGGCTGATTTTAACTTAGCCCAAATTTAATCATATTAAAATAGCAAACGCATCTCTACGTCCTATTTGAAATAGGAATTGAGCCGTCAATTGGAACGCGATCCAAATGGTCCGGTAACGAGAGGACCGGTTTTAATCTCACACTCGCAATTGTGCCCTAACGATGAGGCGGATTCGCTGACACTAGCGCACGGTAATCATCCTGTGTAAGCGCCGGGGTTAGGCTGCGGATACAGTAGTGAAAGCAGCGGGTAATGTTGAGGTGATATTCACCATACATACATAAATACACACGACTGTGTTACCAAAATAGGGCGACATATGTCGTAGTGGTACCTAATATAACGTATAGCTTAAAAAATAACATGCTATTTGTCCATAGCGCAGTAACCAATGATTTAATTAACTCGTTTCAAGCAAAACGCTATAACGATATGCGCGCTTCACGTGTCGCGTACGCATGACTCATCGCGCCTTCGTTCCACACGCGCACGCATATCGTGGGACGGCGTTTGAAGCTACCAGCTATTATGAATATGAAATAGCTTCAACTAGAATATAGCGTATTCGTGACTTGTCATTGACTGGCGTGATATTGGTATTGTGATATAGAACGTAACATGCTATGAAAAGAATATAGCGTATTCTTTCGGTCGTATTCATTCATTCGTGACTTGTGATTTGCGGGATATTGGTATTGGTGATATAGAACGTAACAGCTCAGAATAGAGGTTCGTTCGGATTCATGACTCTTTATTGTCGTGATGTTGGTATTGTGATATAGAACGTAACAACTCAGAATAGAGTTTCGTTCGGATTCGTGACTCTTTATTGTCGTGATGTTGGTATTGTCATATAGAACGTAACTGTTTGTTTCATAGAATTGCTCCGGTTACCGATTCTGGAACTAACATTTTTTGTATGCAGTTATATAGATTACATAATTATACACTAGACAACTAGCGCCACCGTTAAAAGGAACTACATATTTGGTAATAATCACAACTCGTAACGTTATAACGTCACGGAAAAAATAGCGCGCTACTTCCATGTAGCATCACTTTCACGCGTTCCGAGAATATAGCTTTATTGAACACCACTAGTATGTAGGTATGAGGTGACGTGAACGCAAATAATTGAGAAACGGCCCAACTTTGTTAATTGAATAGGGTTCTCTCTTGAAACGATGGGTGAATTTATTGAAGCACTTAAGTATCCTATTCGTTGTATTTATTTTATTGCGGAAATGGCTCTTATGATTTGGAAACAATATTTCATATATTATCTACTAATATAGTACAATACAGTATAACCATCATCTTTCTGTCCTCATCCTATTATGGTTTCTTTCCAAATAATATGTATATAATTTTAGAATATTAAAATCCGCATATGAAATAAATGCTGTGGTATATACCTACTATAGGTATGTACAGGTATAATAACTATAAGAAATCTAATATATTTTGTTGTATGGTATGCAGAAACATTCCAAGCTAAGCGCAGTCAAGCTCTTGTTTCGCCATCACAATGCGCATACCCTAACGCAGTGAAATGTGCGGTAACCACTGTATCAGCTAAACTGAACTTTTCTTAGTCGCTAAAGGCGAGAATGCCGTGTTGCTCATTATTTGATTTAGGGGAAGCATCTGTCATTAGTTTCCTTCGCCCATTAAAGTGCTTGGTATGCATATAACTTGATGACGCGCGCTTGACAGCTTTATAATTAACTAAATATGGTAGATTGAGTATACAGGGTGTTTTTTTGTGGCCACCTTTAACGAAGGGTACGTATTCTATACATGAAATAAAGTAAGTTTATGCCAAAAAAATGCTGGGATTTTTTTTTTTTTTTAATTTATTAAAATTCCTTGATCGTGCGAAATTTATAGTGTCTTGTGTTTATGTTAGTTTTTTTTTAGACAGATATTAATTATTTTTCGTGAAAAAATCCTACTACGCGCGTCTACGAGTATGTGCATTTATGCAGAAAAACGCAGTCTATTTACTCAACTTTGGACCCTAATATTTTGGAAACCAGACACTTCCCAGGTATGCTTCCATGGAGAAAAATGATCGTGATGATGAGGAGATTCCGTAGTTTTCGGGAACGTTGACGACCAAAAATCATCCTGTATTGTATATGATAATTGCAGGGATGCATATGTAAACCATACAAAACAGCGGTTCCTTCCAACTTTTAAGAAAACGCTGGCGGACGCCAGTAACTTCCTTAGAGAATTCATTAATTCATTCATTCATAAATGTGTTATTTTGATGTATATTCTATCAAAATCTGTTCAAAGGTTTTTGCGTGGCAGCGCTACAACAATCAAAACATCCTAACATCCATATATTCTCACAAATTTTCAAAATTATTAATAGGAAATGAGAGAGTAGATACATGGAGGTAATATAGATATATAGGTAGGTAAAAATAGGTAAAAAAAAGTCAATAGGTAAAAAATTATCGCTTGTATACTCTTTACGTATACAAGCGATAATTTTTTACCTATTGACTCAGAAATAGTAAACCTGATTGTTTAGTTCTTATGTTTATCTACTTATGTTGTTTCCTAATATTATCAGTCTATCTGTCTTATATTATTTAGCTAATTTTATTTTTGTACATGTTCAACAAATTTTTTATTACTTATGAATACCATGTACATAAATTATTTCGGTTTTTTATTTCAGGACTTCAAAAATCGGCAAGCTGGCGCACCTAAGTAAGTTTTTTTTAGTTAATTTGATGGATGACACTATTTTAGTTATCCGCTTTTGTTACACTTTTTGGTGTGAATGTATGTCACCTATTCCGCAAACAATCGCATTCGTTATAAAATTGAAAGATAATTTTGTTCTTCCCATTAGTTTTTAGACTGACAGAATAGAACTAGACCGTTTTCTACTTATAACTAAAAATACAATAAAACAACAAATATTATAAAACACAGAGTTGTCACTTTTGAGTGTCTGCGCCACCAGGGGATTTACATTTAAAATTAAACAAAGACCACGATACAGTGCGCAACAACATAATGAGAATATTTTGTTGTATTCCTCCACGTTTTATTTTCGATCGGTGTACTTGCGGACTACTTCGCATGTGTACCGACTGTACAGTAGCGAACCAATACCTTTGTTATTGCAGTCAAATTGGACTCCGAGTCCTGGTTTTTGCTAAAGTTTATCTTAAAACATTGGTTCTGAACTTCATCTCGACTTTTGTTCTTGGATTTGGTACATTTGCGAGCAGTTGCTTTGTGCATGTTTATTTGTTTGTGTTTGGACAGCAGCTGGATTGTATCAACTTGTATCAGTTGGGTTCTAATGTAAAGAGCATTGGTTTTATATTTTATGTTTCTGTTATACATGAAAATGTGGAAAATACCAGTGCATTTCAAAGTACCCATGCAATAAGAGAGAGAAAGAGAGAGTGAGGTAATGAGAGAGTGGCGTTGTTAAGACGGGGGGGGGGGTCTTTACTCGGCAATGCTAGGAATATGAATAGATAGATGGGAAACAAAATCAATAACCAACTTTAATACATCAATTAAAATATATAATTTTAATTAACTACGATTACGTTACAAAAAATATTTTCAGCCAATTACCAAAAATTTCAATTGACTTAATTGAAATTGGTTAGTATGTTAGTTCTGAGTGGATCTCTTAATATAATAGTAGTCCAATTTTTAATAAAAGTTTGCTAAATACCCGAAAAAAACATTTACAAACTCTTTCAACTCCATTATTTACATAACAGAGTAAAGCAACACAGTGAAATGGTCAGAATTAGCGAATAGGCATGGGCTAATCATATCCGGGAAAGGATTAAACATGTAGTATATCACTCCGACTAAGGATATATATCCTTTTAACATATCCGACTCCGCGTGCATATCCGGGAACGAAGAGATTTAAGTGAAGCGAGATATGACTGGGATTGGTTTGGTTAGGTTGTTGTATGTGTCCTTTTAACAGATCCAACTCCGCGTACATATCCGGGAATGAAGAGATTAAGCGAACCGAGATATGATTGGGATGATCTATCCAAATAATAATTAGAATATTTGATAGGCATATTTAAAAATCACTAAATAGGTACACTAAAACTATTGTCCTAAAAATAATTCCTAAACCAAACAGCTTTTATTTACATTAATAACAAAATACTTAAGATCAAATATAATAATAAAACGGAATGAATAGAAATTTTGAAAATTATAATTACGAAAACAAATATTTATACTAAACGGCATGCCTGTCGCTCGTGAGTATTCGTATATTCTCGTGTAATGTCGCTACATTCGCGCTCATGCGTCTACTGCGATAGTACAGCGCGTTCCGGCGCGTTCGCATTCCGTCTCGCTCACTTATTCTTATCTTCGGCATTATTCGGTAGGTCGGAGTGGGTCGGATATAGGATATGGTAACTTTCTTTAAAGTGAAGGAGTTGATTCATATCCACCTCTGGATATACTCGTATATCCGAGGATATAGTTGTGTCCGGAGTTACCCATGTCTATTAGCGAAGTTTGGAGTCAACCAGGAATTCAATTCTGTATTATACAGCCAATGAAAAAAGTTTCACGACTTTCGAGTGTTTCTGCACTCTGCGCCGAAAAAACAGAATCTTTTATTTTAAGCCTCTTATATTTTTAACACGAGAGTGGAGGATATTTTTTTGCGCGAAAAATGTAATTTCGGCCTAGTAACTTTTCACTTAGGTGGAGTAACTTTGCAGATGCTCTCGCGTAAGTTTAGATTATTTTGTGAAGTTTTTTTGGACACCTTCCAAGTAAAGTAGGTTATGATTCCTTGGCAGAATCACGACGGTGTTGAAGTCTTAAAATTGGTTTTGGTGCGAAATTTTCTTGAGACGGTTTTTAGTAGCTATCCTTTTTAGTAAAACTTCCTTATAAAGTTTTTATTAAGAATATTTTATAATCTGTTTTTATCAATGAATAGGGTCACTTATGTGCATTATTTCATCTAAATCTATAGTAAGCATTCTCTCCAAAGATTTCCACAACGGCCCTCGGCGTCGCTAATAAGTGCTTGATCTTATTGGACGGGCTTTAATCAATTTGTAACAATCCATACACCAGAAATAGATAAAAGAAGCTAAAATGAAATCGTACTGTGATAATGTCTAGAGTTCTAGATTATGTACTTACATACATAATAATCACGCCTCTTTCCCGGAGGGGTAGGCAGAGATCACGGAGAGACAGAGCAAGGAGAGAGGGTAGCTAGAGAGAGATTATGTACTTATGCGCTATATATTGAAGTGATTGACTGATTTTGAATAAATTAAATTTTTATTATGAGTATTGTACCTACGTAAGTTTTCGTCCAGTGTCTGTCCATGTTATTTTATTTTACAATTTCAGGAAGACCATCAGTTATTTATAGTTATAGTTAAAATTGTAGAAACATAAAGCCAATAACAGGTCCACACATATAGAAGCATTGTGAGAGCTATTTAGGCACTAATGCACACACAATTTACATCAGAGTTTTACAAAACCTAACAAGATTATCAATAACAAACATAAAAAACAATTTAGATACTAGATAAAATCAAATATGGTACTAGGTACCATGATCAACTTGTATGTATATTTTTTGATCGGATTGGATATTTGAATGGCTCTGTATAGTCTACATTCGAGCACAAATAAAGCGCCAACCATACCTTTATGCTCGTAACTTGTGCATTATAAAAATGTCCCACGGCTTTAGTTCGCGACTTATTCAATTGAAACTCGCTGCGAACAAATGTCGGTTAGTTTAGAATTCCATCTGCGGCCGTGTTTTGTGGAGTACGTTTTACAGAATAGTTCACGTGAATGTATTTGGAATTAAAGTTTTATTGGATGTAGTTACACAGATGATATTAGAAATATGCTATACAACTAGCGCCGCGGGCAAAGGATACGAGTACTGTTTGTGAAAAGAAACTTCCCCAATGGCATGTAAAATTTGCTAAAGTCACCACTGTAGTTTAGCGTTTAACATATGCGCTCTTGTCATAAAAATGAGATAGCCAAGATGTTTTGGAAGACTCCATGTGCTAATTTGTATCTTTGCATTAGCTCATATGATAATTACGTAGATACGATATGGTTTCTAAACAGAGATAGCAAAGTGAGGCGGCAAGCAATTTATCAAGTACTTGACAAAATCCCGATTGAAAACCATCTTATGGCCGTTTTGTTTCGCTATGTGTCAAAAGAACATAAGCTGTATAAAAGCTAATAAGAATACATTTCATTACCTAGCGATAAACTATTATGTAATCTGTGGGGTAAGCACGAACCTTTTTACGCGGCGACTCGCTAGCAAAATCTATAGGAAATGACATTACGGACTATCGAGAGGTTCGTACCCCTCTGTTTGTCATAGTTCACAGTTCGTAAACTAGTACCAGTCGTAGAAGAAATGATCTACAATAATATTGAGTTTCATTGTATCTCTAAAAAGATTTTACTTATTCTGAGCGGATATTATAATTTATATCACCCTAAGTTAGTGAAGATCGTCTAGTTAGCTAGTACGAGTACATATTTGGAACAAACTGATGACTTATTGGTTTTCCTACAGCTTACGAAATAGCACGTATATAAAACAGCAAAACAAAATAAAATGAAAGCTAATTTTCACGTCTGTAGCTCTAAAACCGTGGAACTAGTGTTTTTACAGCGGCTCATTTTCTCGATCCCTGGAGCTTTGGACGGCGGCCATGTTTGATTCTTATTTACAAGGCGGGAAAAGTAAATTACTCGGGGATTGATTGTTGCCAGTAAAGGGATTGCAGCGCTGCAGGATTATTGCGTTTCTTGGAATCCAGCTAGTAAACGAGCAGTGCTTGTATAAACAACTGTTGTTGTTTTGTTTTGTTCACAAAACTGTTATTTTGATCAACAATGCCCATTTCAGGAATAATTGAAGTAGTTGGCCATAACTACTGCAGTTCAAAAATGTATTGAAAGTTTACCCAAAATTATCGCTCCACATCCTGCATTGCTCTCAACTTGAATTTTCTATGTCAGAATGTATTAATTAGTACACGGCTTTTCGTAGATTCGTACTTAAACAGGAACCATGAACTTATATTATGTAAGCCCAATTTTGGAAACAAAGAAAAGCTGTACATACCGTTTTCTGGGTTCTATGTTCTTAAAATAGTCTGACTGAATCTATACTAATTGCTGTTTTCTCAAACACAATCCAATGGAAAACCCTTTGGTTTTCTGAGTCGGACTAAAGTACACAAACACATTAAGCCTATTGCAATCCACTGCAGGGTAGGTACGCTACAAGGCTACTACCAGGGGGGTTTTGCCCATAGTCACGCCACCTTGGGTTGGCAGCAGTGTGATTTTCGGACTATGATGTCATCACGGGAGACGCTGCTGACCACCTTCCGGAAACCCTTACTTACCTCTTACGATACTCACAGGCCGACGTGTGGTGGTTCTGCTGACACCATACGGTACGGTCTAAAGTATATTGTCATAAATGTGCTCACTGTAACTGTATCGAACTCGTACGTTTGGTTATTACCTCCAGTTCGAGCACTCGCTACATTGTGTTACCAGAAAACTTTGTAACATTCTCTCTGATATTTCTTACTTAGAATTTATTATACTGACCGTCTTTTGAAATGAAGGTATAAAAGTAAGTCCCGTTTATTATCTTTGCGCCACTCGCAATAAGTAGTGTTTATTTGTTTGTTACTCGTCTAAGCGAATGTTCGCAATTTCCTCCGTATAGCTTAGCAGGATTGAGATTTATTTTTCTTCACTTTTATAGGTAAGTTTGTTAGTTTACCAAGTTATTTTTTATTATATTTTTTATTTACATACATACATACATATAATCAAGCCTTTATCCCTTACGAGGTAGGCAGAGCACCAAGGGCCAATAGAACCACATGGTGCCACTTCTGACCAATTTTGAGGGTATAGTTGAGAACAAGTTCGGTTAGTAGTGACAGGTGGTTTTTTATTTATATCATACTAAATAGCTAAATATTATAATAACATAGGGTATATATTTAATTCAATTCACGCGAAGGAAATCACAGGCGGTCGCTAATAGGTATTAAAACTAAAATGGTAATATTATTTCTGAAATACATAACTTGATCATGTTAAAATTTAGGTAAAAAACCTTTTTAAAAACAAGCTTTTATTTAAATGCGCTAAAAAGAAAAAATTAACTTTTACACTGAAACTTTTACTGTTAATTTATAACGTCATTTCATATTTAACATATTTGACACAATTTATATGTTATAAAAGCTTGTCGCGACATTTATGTACTCGTATTTACGTTCTTACTTTTAAATGTTTGTTAGGCAGCATCTTTGTTGAGGAGTCTCCCAGGTGTAGCGGAAATAAAATAATATATTTCTAATAGGTAAAAATGTAATAACTACTAAATAATAATCGGATAGTAAGTAAAGTAAAACCAAGAGAAAAATCAATAATTTTAACAATGAATGACAGACGCGTCACTATTTAAATTGACGAACAAGGTTGCGATGAGTTCCGCGCTCGCAAGAGGTTTTAATCTTCAACATACCCCCGGGGTTGAAAGCCAGCCTTTCAAACAATCTCGTTGATAACGGGAAGCGGACAAATCTTGCTAAACGCTCTTCGAACGACTCCCGTCGCCGTCTTGACATCTGCCACACGGGACACGCCATCAGCACCAGGATAAACAGTGACGATTCGGCCCAGTCTTCACTTCAAAGGAGGAAGATTGTCCTCCTTCAGAACAACGAGCGTATTTACTTGAAGGGAGTCATGATTGAATCGCCATTTGACTCTGTGCTGGAGTTCTGCGACATTATTTTTTACTCCACCGAGCCCAGAAATGCTGACGAAGCTGCTAAATCCGGTTAAATCGAGAGAGATGCTGGTAACTATGATCCTGCAAATCTTGCACCGGTAACGAAGTTAAAGGGCGTCCAACGAGAAAATGTCCAGGGGTGAGAGGCGAAAAATCGTCTGAGTGTGGCGACAAAGGTGTGAGTGGGTGAAAATTCAACAACGCTTCAATCTTGATGAGGGTAGTATTAAGCTCATCATACGTAAGGTTACAATTTCCCAACACTCTTGTTAAATGGTACTTTGTGGACTATACACCGGCCTCCCAAATACCATCGAAGTGTGGTGAACACAACAGGGATAAAATGAAACCGCGTTTGTTCATTGCTAATGTTTCAGCCCATGAATTGCAATAACATACATAGTACCTACACATTGACGATAACAAGATTTTGCCAAATTCTTACCACCTATTGGCCAGTACGATTCTTTGATGATTGCTAACAATAGCTGAGGAGGTGCGTGCAGTAGTCTCTTATGTACGTACTGAAATAAAAGTTTTGTAAAACTATGAGTGGACTGTATGATAATTGAATAACGATTTCGTACATAAAATCAGAATTAAATAGACGACCACTGATATGCATACATTTATAATTATCTAATAAAATATGAAATTTTAATAACTGGCTTTTTGGCAAGTTTTAATTATTTAATAACATAACTGTAACATAGTTGAACTTTCTTACAAATAACTATTAACGATTGCTTTAATTCGTCATTACTGAGATACGACGTAGTCACTTGTCTACATCTATTTACAAAACGTAAGACGTAAGCAATGGCTCACGTAAGCCGTAAGAAATTAAAAACGATCGAAATTTATCAAAGTGTCATTGTTTGCACCTAAAATGACTTAAATGCTTTCCTTCTATTTTAAAGAAAGCCGTACACAAACATGATCATTGGCTAAACGCATAGTACCTAGGTATTATAAACAAAATGTTCCTCCCATTGCCTTTCCTCGATTGAGTAATAAGACGACTTATTATTAACATTATTAAATGTCAGAACTCTGCTAACTGGGATTGAATGTCGTCTCTAGAACATTTCGTATTGAGATGTGTACCTGGGTATACTGAGCCGAAGTGACATTTAATGGTAGGCGACGGTACATGGCAGCTATATATTCGACCTGAAACTAACCAACCAAAGCGAGTTTCACAGAGTACCGGCTGCTCACTACCTAGCTTAATAACTTGTGATCCTACTAACACATCCCAAAATAAGTCAGCACCTAAAATTAAATCTATTGCTGCAGGTTGATAGAAGTAAGGATCGGCTAAGCAAATGTCATACGGAATATTTACATTAGATAAATCTATTTTACGAGACGGAGCATCACCCGTAATAAACGGTATAACAAAACAATTAATACTCGTCGAAAAAGTGTCATTTAAAGACTTAATAGGTAATTGACACATTTTACCTACTTGAGTCGACGAGTTGTTAATACCCTGTACAAATTTATTTACACTAGTAATAGGTAAATTCAGTTTTTTACACAAACTCTCGTCATTTAAGCATGATGTACTTCCGGTGTCGAGAACTCCGCGTACTACGTGTTCGCGATTATTAGTATCATAGACTTTAACTAAGACAGTCGAAAGTAAAACATCTTGTGCCGGCTGAAGATCTGACTCTACACGTACTGATAAAATCGGTATTGTAACTGGTGAAGACTCACTTTTGCTAAAATGCGAAGCTACATTGGACTTAAACGCTGGTTGATTAACCACGAGGATCGATTTATTACTCTCGTCGTAGCGGCAGGTCGCGCTGTCACTACTCAGCCTATGTCTAAAATCTTTCATATGAACGAGAGTGTGATGCTTACGTTTGCAAGACTTGCACCCAGGTTTCTTACAACGATTCGCGTAATGTCCTCTGCGTAGACAATTATAGCACACCTTAAGACTCGGCAATAATTCTAATCGAGCAATAGTACTTAGCGAGAGAAACTGCGAACAACTATTTAAGTGATGATCTCCGCTGCACTTAGGACATGTTACAACCGCGCTTACATCATGTTTCGTGTCTTGTACTACCATGGCCTTCAACTTAGCAGTATATTTACTACCTGTGTTTACCCGACCAGCAGTGTTATCTGTAGACAATTCCAAAGTTTCTAATAAATCGGCACGGTTTCGCATAAATGTCAAAAATACATCTAAAGTTATCGGCTTATCTTTACCTAAGCGACCTTTGCATTCTTCCCATTCACGAAATGACTTAGCGTCTAATTTATGGGAAACGATATAAATAAGAAGCGTATCCCAGTAAGTGACGGGTTCACCAAGAGATCCTAGAGCTCGCAAGTTCTTATTTAATTCATTCGATCATACTTTCAATGCGACTGAAGATTCCCTAGTAATAGAGTCAATGCTAAAGATTTGCTGAGACATGATTTTGCAATAACAACCGTTTATTATCATAATCGCTCACATAGAAGGCTCCATGCAATCTCATAGTTTTGAGAAGAGAACTCAATCGACTGAATGACAACTGCTGCTGAACCCTCTAACGACGATCTCAAGTAATGAAACTGTTTACGTTATCAATGTCATTGTTTAGAATGAAATGAGACTAAGGAACGTGTCATGAAACTCTAGCCAATTATCATATGCACCACTAAATTTTGGCAACCTGGATAACAGGAAGTTTACAGCTGATTGTTATTAGCCCTAGACTCGCGGTGCGCTTATGTAGTCATCTTGCTTTTTATTAAAAAATCTAAAATCTCCTTTGCCTTAGACATGGTAGCATAGAACTGACACTCGAATTCATCACGTTCAAGCAAAGACAAATCAATGGATTCAGTTAAACATTCTAATTGTAACTGTATCTCATCAAAACTATTATAGATGCTATCCATCTTATTAATTCGTAATTGCAACTCATTGGCTTCAACAGTAGCAAGTGAATCAATTTGAATTTTACTCACATAATTCGCGAAGAGAGTCAGTCGACCCTTATAGCTACCTCGCTTCCTAATTAGCTCCTTTTCAACCGACATTTTGAGAGCCCAGTGATATGTCCAACTGAAAATTATACAACACAAATTGAAATACCTATTATACGTAATATATAAATGGTTAGTTAACTATATCTTAAACCTCTTGTTTAATTAAACACCTCAAGTTTAGTTGTCGAATTATAATGATTAACAAACTTCACAATTTGTAGAATAAAATAGTTAATTAACAAGGCTCACTACCTATAATACTAAATATTTAGTATTGAATTAACTAATACAAATTATAATTAATGTGAATTTGCAATCTGACATAACTTAGGCACAAGAATAGGTTGACTTAATAAATTGTCGTTAAGATATTAAAATAATACTAACCGATTATTAATATTATACCTAATAATTACTACTACCTGAGAGTGATGGGTAAATAAGAATAAATGAAGGCAAAACCCTGTCTTCGGTTCCAACAATCCAACTCAAGTACGATGCTCACACCTCTTGTACTGGTAACTTGCGGAATAATCTTCTTATAATTTATTCACCAATAATCTCCAAGTATGACGAATAAAATAATCCGGTTCGAAGGACCATGTTGAGGAGTCTCCCAGGCGTAGCGGAAATAAAATACTATATTTCTAATAGGTAAAAATATAATAATTACTAAATAATAATCGGATAGTAAGTAAAGTAAAACCAAGAGAAAAATCAATAATTTTAACAATGAATGACAGACGCGTCACTATTTAAATTGACGAACAAGGTTGCGATGAGTTCCGCGCTCGCAAGAGGTTTTAATCTTCAACAATCTTTGTGTTGATGTTTCAGATTTTCCCATATTGTTCCCACGCATATCGAAGAAATATCCGTCGACCCTTCCAGAGCTTCGTGTAGAAGAGTAAGAGAGTAATATACAACAGGGTTCGCCCCGGTGCCCCGAGGTGGTATGTTCACGACATCATGTCATCATGCCACTCAGTCCTCGGCACGGCCTCACCTTGACTTATTAAAAATTTAAAACTAAGAAAGTAAATACGAGTACTTAAATGTCGCGACAAGCTTTTATAACATATAAATTGTGTCAAATGTGTTAAATTTGAAATGACGTTATAAATTAACAGTAAAAGTTTTAGTGTAAAAGTTTATTTTTTCTTTTTAGCGCATTTAAATAAAAGCTTGTTTTTAAAAAGGTTTTTTTACCTAAATTTTATTTTATACTTTTTAGTTTTCACCTAATAACGTCATACAGTTAACCACGCATTGTCATGCATGAACGTGCATACAAAATTTCAACTCAATTGCTTAAAAAATATCTGTTTCAAAATAGATTTTCAAGTTTTAGAAGTCCGCCATATTGGATTAAGAGTGACGTCACATTTTTTTCGAGTTACTCTCAGCTAGCCCTTTAATTTGATACCCATATTGTAGGAATGCATTAAAAATAATTGGTCCGCCATTGTGGGTATGCCGCCATGTTGGATTTAGAATGACGTCACACTGTTAATCATGCATTGTCATCCGAACTGAACGTGCTCACCAAATTTCAGCCCAATCGGTTGAGGGCAAGTGCTTTAAAATTGAGTTGTAAGATTTCACGCGAAGGAAATCACAGGCGGTCGCTAATACGAGTATGTATTAAAACTAAAATGGTAATATTATTTCTGAAATACATAACTTGATCATGTTAAAATAGATATTTTCTACGATGATCGTAAATTGGGAATTTTTTCGTTACTTCATTTGTACCTAACTTTCCTTTATACTTTAACAAAGCGGAAAGTTATTATTAGTGTATTATGTCCAATGTCTTTATCTTATTTCTTTTTATGTAATTCACACGGGCAAAGTAACGGGAAATAACTTACTATTTAATTTACTTGGCTCGACTTAGCAGCTATTGCTAAGACCATTTTCCATAGGATTATCCCAATGATAATCCCGAAGAAAATGGATGAATGAAAAAACAGTTTCAGAAAAGTAAATACCATCAAGAAGGGAAGAAACGGAGTTCTTGCTTTACTATACAGCACTTACTGAAGCATTTTAATTTGTCTACCTACCGAGATTAAAATATGTAAACGTACTCATAATTTCGTGCCACAATCGAGAAATGTGTACATTTTTACTATTTAAAGTAAAGTGAAAATATCTATAATATACCTAGTATATTTAGTTAGTAGTACACATATAGGTACTTATTTTGCGTAGCTCACTGGACATTTTGGCAGCTCTGCAAGAGTTTCGAGCTCCGTGGCATAAACGTTTATATTCCAGTAAATACCAAGGTGTTGGTTTTTAATTTTCATAACTTGTGCACAATGTCGCCGCTTCGGGCTTGGGCTTTAGCGTTATGAAACAACAACATTTTTCTGTTTATTTTTATTTTTCTCCATTTATTTGATTACGATTTACCCTGAAACCCAGTGAAAGTTATGGTAACTTTCCTACTTTATATATTATACTAGAAACGTGCTAAAAATACTTTTAATAGCTTTTTATGTCAGGAAAGGTCATTGAAGGAAAATAAGCACCTTTTAAATATACAAAATATTTTTTGCCGATATTATTTTGGACTCCTAAGTAATGAACCATTCACTGACTCTGAGTGATAACTTTGTCAGTAATAGAGAGAGAGAGGGAGAGAAAATAATCTCTACTGAGGAATGGTTTATTTATGTAATCACTAGCGGCCGCCCGCACTTCATCCGCGTGAAAGGTATTACACCCGTGCGAAGCCGGAACGGGTCCCAAGTTATACATATAAACCTTCCTCTTGAATCACTCTATTTATTAAAAAAAACCGCATCAAAATCCGTTGCATAGTTTTAAAGATCTAAGCATACATAGGGACAGACGGATAGCGGGAAACGGCTTTGTTTTTATAATATGTAGTGATTAGCCGCGTCCAGACCGACCGAGCGCAGGTCGCGCGACAGCCTCGCGAACCATTGCTTCGGTCGATGTGGACTAGAAGTGGTTAATATAGCATCTATATAGAACGCCATATTACATTTATAGCAAAAATCGCGTGCTATATAGGTACGCGCTGTAGTGCTATAAATATAACGAAACATGCGCGGCAACTAGTTAGGGATAGATAAATAACGTAGCATTTGCTTGTTGCGCTGTAACGCTGCAGCGAGAGTGGGGAATGCGTATGGGCGGAGCTATGGCGTTATGTTGCTATTTATTATTCTCGCGCTGCGGCCGCCGGCCGGGCAGTTAGTTTAGCGTCTGCTATGCTATCGGATGCTACGTACGAAAATTCGTTCTCACATCGTATTTATTTATTTATTTATTTATTAAGGCAACACAACAGACACAAAGTAAAAATATTTAACATCTCAGAACAGTACAGTTTTTACCTTAACTTAGTGTCCTAGGCGTGTATGCACAATTAATTAAGCTTAATCGAAACAGTAACATTACAAAAATTATACAAATATATTCCTGCTACAACTGCTATAAACTTACATACTACGTGCAACTACAATAAAAAACAAGACTGAGTGGAAAATACAGTTGCGTTCATGTACATGACGTAGTGCTGAGGATGCTGTGGATATGTTTTTTGTACTGATTCATATTGCAATTAAAAATATCAACTTCGTTTATTATTCCATATTATGCCATAGAATAAAATATAGCATGCTAGAAAATTATAGTTTATAGTCTCTAGCGTATTATGTTTTTATAGCAGTCTTGAACACCTAATGTGGACGTGGCTCGGGCTGCCTCGGGTGCACGTTGCCTCGGCCGAGCGTGTCTCGCGGTCGAGCCATCGGCTGTCGATAAACGGGCCGTGCTCAAAGGTGCCTCAATGTGCGCTATGCGTTTGGTATGGACGGTCTAATTTGGCTCGCGAGCGCTTTTTGTAGGTTTATCATGGACTTGATGCTCGGGGACTTCGGATGGCTTGGCCTGTCTCGCGAGGCTCGCCTCTATGTTCCGGGGTGATGCGCGAATCTGGCTCGCGACCCACTACATCGAGGCTGCTGCGCGAGCTCATACGGCTGGTGTGGACGCGGCTATTAAGCAACTCTGGGTGCGGCAATAAGTCGCTTCAGTTTCGACACTACACTGTTCTATTAAATATTCTGTGGTCATACATAAAATGGAATGGGAACATACTTAAGCAGTTTATGTTGATTGGTTTAACGTTACGTGCGAGGTAAGATAGGGGTTATTGGGTCAGTTCTGATAAAGGAGTCGATTCTGACTGTTTTATTGCGTGGTTTATGTTGGCAAATGCAGGGATGGTGGTATAATTTGGTAGGTGTACCTACCCGAAGTGGAATTTACGAAAGCACGAATGTTGCTACTTGCTTCCACCATTGTTTATACCTTTGATCACATAATGTTTTAATGATCTGATGTCTGAAATGTAGAGTGTTTCTCAGTCATGAGGGTGTACACTCATTTTTTACCGACAAAAAAAGAGAGGTTATCAATTCGTCTGTATGTTTTTTATTTTTTTATTTTTTATGTGTGTTACCTCAGAACTCCATCATTTATGAACCGATTTCAATTTTTTTTTATAGTTGGTCATATTCACAATATCAGGATCTGATTGGGATCTTGGAGAAATCGAGGGCAATCCTCGAATATTGTATGCACATGTAGTCTGTTTTTACACTTTTACTGAGCGTTTTGGTCACCTACATATAAAACATAACATCTGATGATGGAATCTCTAAGGAATCTAGGGATATCCTCAAATTCTCAAATGCCTATTAGGCAAGAGTAGTCCGTTTTTAGATTTTTATAGAGAATTTTGGTCAGCTACACATAATATGAAGGAAACGAGGGTCTGATGATGGAGCCTCCGAAAAACAGATAGTGGAACTTTTTAGTAACAAAATCCCCCTATGGCAGGGGCAAGCCTACGTCCAGTAGTGGACTGCAATAGGCTTATGAAAATGAAGATAATTGTGTTAAGTCGTGTTATTATATGTTGTGTTAAGCCGTGTCCGAAGTAAGATGGTTATAGAGGAAGAGGTAGACATGAGAATAACGAGATTACGGATAATAGGGATGAATGAAAGAAGAGTACCTACATATTGCACCGACCCCAAATAATTGGGAACAGGGCAAGAAGAAGGAGTGTAATTATATGTTGCTTATATTGTCAGACGTAAAGTTTCGAAGCCTAGTCATTTCTCTCTTTTGTCATGTGGCCTATTTAATCATTTGCTGGCATATAAATCTGACAATATTATGCCTTCTAAATATCGTACACGGCTTAACGCAATATATATTTTCCCTTTAGTAAAATTTTACTTTAGTAAGCCCGAGTTTTGGGAGGAAGTCGGTTTTTCGTTTTAAAAAAAATATCGAGTTTAATTTTTATGTGTGGATAAATTTAATTTACATACACAAATACTTATTTTAAGGTTAATTTTAAATACTTAAAAATTTAATAGAATAATTTTTTATGTTGCGTTGTATAATGCGTTGTATTATATGATAAATTATTTACTTGACAGTACCTACCTTATTTTATAGTTGTAGTAAAAAAAATAGCACGCAATAACTTAAGGAGTTTCAAATAAAATCTAATCAATAAAATGCAAACATCATAGCTACTGTTACAGTACTCGTAAACTGTTATAAATAACGTTCAGTAAGACTCATGTTAGCCGAAGCCGTACTGGGAAAGGGGTGAAGCCGTAGCGGTGTTGCTATGTAACCGGCGATGCAGTAGCGGGTTCGTTTCTAGGTGCACATTGAATAAGAAAAACTAGGAATCGCCCATGGCTTCGCCCGTGAAAACTATAGGATTGTGGACATTTCGGGACATCCTCTAAGGGATATAACCTGTGTTAGCAGCATCCAGCTGAATCGTTGTCTTAGTCTTTGTCTAATTTCTGTGTGTACCTATAATTATGTATTTGTCTGTGTGTATGTGTAATCTTCAAATATAAACCTATCCTATTCTACAACAAACACAAATTCAAATAAACAAATACTTATAACACATTAACTTAAACTCATAGAGATACCTAAAGCCTGGTATGATGGATACCAATCAAGCAAAAGTTTACATTATATAGTATATTGGGAAGGTTAATGTATAATTAATATCAAACAAAACCAACTCCTACCGGAATTCAAACCCAGGACCTTAAAAACTGAAGTACTCAAAAAGAAAATATACCCGTGAATGTGAACGCGAAAGAATTTTGTTTGATCACTACATGAAATAGACACCAAAAGGATATTTATGCGGACTGCGCTGCATTCATTTAACTAAATAATGCCTTTAACCGATGGCGCTAGATACCCTGTGTATGACTATTTATTTTTTTACTTTTCACAACACATTGATCAAGTTTCACACTAAGATTTCTACCCTCCGGAACCATCATCGGTCCACTTTCCCAATCGGTCTATTTAAGGTCTTGTCTCGTGGGTACTAGGCAATGGTATATAAATAAATGGATGAGTATAGAAACATCCATGAATCGGAAACAAACATCGATATTCGTCATATCAATATTTGTACCTACCGGGATTCAAACCCAGGACCTCAGGCGTCGCAGGCAGGGCCACTACCAACTAAACCAAACTGCCGTCTTTGAACTGAATGCATATTTTAGTCTTACTCGTAAATATAAAACGCCATGGTATGAATTAACGAGTATGATTTAATATATCTCATATATTTACACGTAATATTATACAGTCCCGTATATTTAACTAAAACGATCGATCTAGCTTTATCTAATATCTCATGAAAACAAAAGTTATTTCAGGACTGTCGCGAAAATTATCGAAAGTGATTCTGTTCTGATCGTGATACTTGGAAAGTCATTACATAGCATTAATAACAGTTTGGAATCAGTCGATTATGGCTCTCTACCCGAACAAGCCATCAATTTCAATAAAATGAAGATGGGAGACAAAAAAACTGGTGTAATCAATCACTCGAAATGTCATTTTGACCGGCTGGGTATGGATTAGTTAACACAGATGCGACATAATAATTATGTTCATTTATGTACCTATTTTTACCCAATTGCGCTACAAGGACGGTTATGCTTTTCGAGGTGTGTATGTTTGTAGTCAGCTAGCCGGATATATTTAAACTTTACTGGAAATAAAAGGCATGTTTGAAAGATAACTGATACATCATATAATCACGCCTTTATCCCTTACGGGGTTGGCAGAGCACCAACCGATAGAACCACATGGTGCCACTTCTGACCAATTTTGAGGGTATAGTTGAGATGTACAAGTTCGGTTAGTAGTTACAGGTCAGATACTGATAGATGTTACATAATAAATACAAATTCGAAACATTGAAAATTAAATCTTCCCTCAAAAGGATGAAAAGTTTGCTAATTTATATTTTTAATGTTTCAATATGAAGTCATTATGTTACTACATAATTATAAAACAAAGTCGCTTGCCGCTGTCTGTCCGTCCCTATGTATGCTTAGATCTTTCAAACTAGGGAACGGGTTTTGATGCAGTTTTTTTTTCAATAGATAGAGTGATTGACGAGGAAGGTTTATAATATATAACTAGGGACCCACCCCGGCTTCGCACAGGAGTAATGCACTTTCATGCGGGCGAAGCCGTGGGCAGCCACTAGTGAAATATAATAAGTTTCAGAAAGTAGGTTAGACAATGAGATGTTATTGTATCGAGTTTCCCTTTGTAGCTCAGTATTCAGAATATAAAGAACTGATCTAGGTGAATCTGCAGAAGGTCGTTGAAAAACTTCAAATAAAATATCTCATATAAAAATACCACAGTACAAGTTAAAAATTGGCATCATCATCATAATCATTTTAGACATTTAAGTCCACTACTGGACATAGGTCTTCCCCAACAACCTTCACTGCGACCTGTTGGAAGCGGCCTACATCGAGCAGATAAAACATTACGTTTTTGTTTACTGTTTTGGATACACCTACATTTTTAACCTATCTGAAGAATAAAATTTATGCGGTCTTTTTCAAAAACTTTATCACGATAGAAAGAGCATCAACTTTATTTTTAAGATAGGCTATCTGACGTTTGGAAAAATCTGCCTTAATTCTAATAAACAATCGCGTGCTTACTGTTCTCGTGTTTATTCTTTGATCGATGCGTCATTTCGTTGGTGGGGAGTCCGCACACATACCCTACAAGTTTAATACTTCAAATATTTATTTTGCTGGGACGTAATGAAATATAATATTGGTTTTTACCCTTTTTATGTTTACCTAGATGACTTATGATATTTTTTAATTTATTTTATGCTCGAAAAATCTTTAAATATTTAAGCCAGATATTCATAAAATTCATCTTTTTAAAGTTTGCAGCCGAATTGCAGTCCGTGTGTCTTTACTCTAACTCTGTCTGTCTGATTGAAATAAAATTTGGTACACAGATAGTCTGGAGCCTGAGAAAGGATATATGCTCCTTTTTATCTTCGGAAAATATTTTACGCAATGTGATAACTATAACTGAACTTTGGACCTTAATATCTTGGAAACTAAACAATTACCAGGTATACTTGCATGGAGAAAAATGTTGGTAATAACGAGGAGATATTCGGAAAGGTTGATGGCAAAAAATAGCCTGTATATTGTAGTATATAGGTACATATACTTACATCTAGTATGTGCTGCACAATAGGAAGCGTTGGCAAATATTAGTCCCCTTATTGTTTACCCGATACGCCATATTTCATATTAAATGCAAACGCTCGTAGGAATGTTCGGTTTTGGGTCATTCCGTAAAATCGTTCAAATTATCGTGCAGTATTTGAATGTTCCTTGTAGTTTTGCACTGAATGAGCACCGGATGCGTATGCGTACACGTAAGCGTAGACGTACACGTACCTCTGAGTTGTAATGTATGGAACTGTATAGGCACGGGCAGACCGGATGCGTATGCATAGACGTAAGCATAGACGTCAAGCGGTGACAGTTCCATACATTAAACTAAGAGGTACGTCTACGCTTACGTGCACGCATACGCATCCGGTGTGCTCGAGGCTTTAAAATGGAGTACATACATGACTATATCTTATTTTATGAAATGGGTTAGCTTGAACTGCAGGATCATAAAAGATATCACAGACACGTTTAGCATAGTGGGGACAGATGTAAATGATCACTGATAAGTTGCTAGCTTATCGCCTGAGAAACTTCCCAGGAACTCGAGCATTTACTTTTACGACATGCACGGGACAAGATGCAGTTAAAAAGTCAATCAATTATCTCTGATCCTAATTTCCTCTTTACAATAGTAACTCATAGGTAAACCAAATAAAATAAGTACATAAACCTACATCATGTGAAACTATTTTGCCAATAATCTGATATTTTGCCAGAGAGTATCACATTCGTGAATTCTCGGCACACAATTCGATGTAATATCTATGGGTAATATTGTATTGCTGTGGAGTGGAATGCTTGGCTTGCCGTCGATGTATAATATGATCATGGCTGTATTCATTGCGCTTTATCTTGCCGAAATCGGCAAAGACTTTGTGTACAAATTCTTCTTTTAAAATAGGGCACTTGGATTAAGGAGACGTAAATAAAGTTGTAAAAATAAAGGTTGCTTTATTTTATATAGTGAACGCCCGGGACTTCGTCCGCGTGGACTGCAGAAAAAAACAAAATGCCGAAATTATCCGGGACAAATATATTTTCCCGGTAAAAAAGTAGCCTATGTCTTAATCCAGGGTATCAGCTAACTCCATAACAAATTTTAATAAAATCGCTCCAGCCATTTTTCATCACATTCCATCCATCCATCCATACTTACAAACTTTCGCGTTTATAATATTATAGTAGGAAAAATATGATGTATGTATAGGCTCTGTTACAACTATTCTATCTATTATGCATGTGGGTTGCATTATTGCTTTTCAAATTTGTTATTATTCTTAGTACTCGTAGGCTATTCTGTGGTCTAAAAGTTGTGAATCCTTTATAGCAACGTCGAACATGCATTTAATTATACACAACAATACAGGATGTTTTTTTGTGGCCACCTTTAACAAAGGGTACGTATTCTATACATGAAATAAAGTAAGTTTATGCCAAAAAAAATGCTGGGAAAAAAATTTTTTTTTTGAAAAAAAATTTTAAATTCTTTGATCGTGCGAAATTTATAGTGTCTAGTGTTTATGTTAGTTTTTTTATAGACAGATATTAATTATTTTTCGTGAAAAAATCCTGCTACGCGCGTCTATGTGCATTTATGCAGAAAAACGCAGTCTATTTACTCAACTTTGGACCCTAATATTTTGGAAACCAGACACTTCCCAGGTATGCTTCTATGGAGAAAAATGATCGTGATGATGAGGAGATTCCGTAGTTTTCGGAAACGTTGACGACCAAAAATCATCCTGTATTTCTATCAGCATTACCTATAAAAGGGGCTTTCGGGAACGCATAGGAATTTCCTATTATATGAAGTGGCTATCGAAACTGCACGGGTATCAGTTTAATGATGAACTCGGCTCTAAAGGACTTGTTATAGACCGAGCGCATCTCAACTTTGAGTGAAGTGTTCGATGTTGGTGAAATGTGAAAGGAATTTTATGAATTTTAACAAATAATAAAATAGATTAGAACTTTTGGTGAAAATATTTCCAGCGCAGTTAGTAAATAGTTTTGGACATAATAGAGTTTAATTATTATTAGATTTCAGGGTAACATTTATGAGATATTTAAGATAGGAGCGTCCCATTTCAGTGTCTTATAAAGGTTATTTGAGGGGTCTGCTTTCACAAACAGTTAAGATACTCTACTTGAATGAGACGTTTAACTTATCATATAAGCTCATTTATAAATGGCAATGAAATTAATATTCAAATTAATAATGGTCAGTAGATTTTAATTATAAATAAGAATATTAATTTGGAGAAATATAAAACTTTCAAAGATAGTCGTACGATTCGTTTCGCCTCGATTTCATGTCCAGAGAAATTTTGCCGGTATGTAACATAATCACAAAAATGTCTCTGATGCTCCGAGTACAAACATGACCCTACCAAAGGGCGCAAAGGACTCTTCATTACATGTTTCGCCAGCTGTCTGAATTCTGAAGAATGCACTCGAAGCGAGTATTTTTAGGGAGCGCAAATTTAATTGACAAGGCTCTTACAACGGCGTGATGGGTATTATTATTGATAATGTAGAGCCATTTAACTAGTGGACACTTGCCCTAATTAATTAATGTATGTACGTACCCCACTGAACTATACAGGTGTTTTTTTTGTGGCCACCATTAACGAAGGGTACGTACTCTATACATCAAATAAAGTAAGTTTATGCCAAAAAAAAAATGCTGGGATTTTAAAAAATAAAAAAATAATTACTTAATCTGAAATTTATAGTGTCTAGTGTTTATGTTAGTTTTTTTATAGACAGATATTAATTATTTCTCGTGAAAAAATCTTGCTACGCGCGTCTATGTGCATTTATGCAGAAAAATTCAGTCTATTTACTCAACTTTGGACCTTAATATTTTGGAAATCAGACACTTCCCAGGTATGCTTCCATGGAGAAAAATTGTCGTGATGATGAGGAGATTCCGTAGTTTTCGACCAAAAATCAGCCTGTATTATAGTCCGTTTCAATAATGAGTATCCCGCGGATTTATGAAACTAAATAGTAGAAACAATGCAAAAATTACAAAGCTGAACTAAATAGTAGAAACAATGCAAAATTACAAAGCTGAACTAAATAGTAGAAACAATGCAAAAATTACAAAGCTAAGAGACTACATGAAGCGGATTATTAACTATCGTACTATTAACTATCTTAGTTTTAAAATTGTCGACCTGATAACTGCTATACTTATATGCTATAGGTACTAGAAATCTTTATAAGTCCGCGGATTATTTGAAGTCTGTAATCAGAAGTAAGAAAGGTTTGGTTTCGTCTGCGATCGGCGAATTTGATCTTAATCTTAGTATATTATATCGAAAAAAGAGGTAAATGATGTATTAAAATTGTTTTCTTGTAACGTTACAAATACTTACTAAAGATACCAATAACGTAAGTTAATAAACCTAGAGAGTAGAAATATTGAAAAAAAAAATGCAATATTCGCGTATGCGTATGTAAAGGAAGAGCGCAACAATAACGATACCGCGTCTGCTATCGCATTGCATGGAGCTGCACGCACGGGCGCGCGCGCCTACTCGAGCGCGAAATCGATTCAGAAATATGCGTCAAATTGAATAGACGCAAGTGGGTAGCGGCCCTTAAAGCCCTGTGCATGGTGTACGTTTTTTTTTGAATACAAATTTATGAAGCCTCAAGTATGCAAATCGTGGATATATTTTATTAACAAGTATTACTGTATGTTATTTTATTTTAGGAGTTTCGATAGTTTCGTATTTATAGTATTGACGCGATATTTGCCTTAAGGAACGAAAGTCATACTCATCTGCCCATAGTGCACTCTGTTATAATATCGCACAGTACATAACCATCTAAAACCTATCTAGAATCACCCGAAAAATGCCTCGAAAAGGGCCTTCACAGATGTCCGCCATCCCGTTCGATTCTGAGCGTCACGTTTTATTTCGCTCCAGGTCTTCCCTACTTTCTTCGCCTCTGCATGATTGTACGCCGCCAGGTCTGCTTAGGATGGCTCTCGGGGGTTCCAATCCAGGGCTTGTCTTGATATGTGGTTTTTCTCCCTTCGAAGTGTGTGATCGATCCAGTTCCACTTGCGGCGTTTAATCTGCTGGTCGATTCGGGTCTCACGGCAGCGTTCCCACAACTCTAAGTTCGAGATTTTCTCGGGCCAGTAAATATCGAGAAGAGAATAGAGAAGTGGAGTGAGCTGGAGCCGGTGCGAGATGTCCTTGGTAACCTTCCACGTTTCACACCTGTACAGCAACACGGTTTTGACATTAGACCGAAATAACTTGAGCTTGACTCTCCTAGTCAGTTTCCATGATTGCCAAATAGGGCGCAGCTGTGCGAAGGTTGCTCTTGCTTTGGCGATCCATTATCGGTTGCTAACTATATTGAGCAGGTCTTTAGCCTAATTGGTAAAAAGTGGGTGGATAAGGTAAATAAGATAAGATAATAGAAATTAATTCTGTACATTACACAGCAACACAGGATGTGTGCAACACTTCTGCCTACCCCCTTTGGGGATAATAATGAGCATATGTATGTATGGTATCTCATATTGAATACGTGATATAAAGTTACATTTTGTATGAAAAAGTCTGAGCTCAATGTCGGAGTAGCCTCCAACTGAAATTACAAATTCATACATACACACAGGGATCACAAGCGTGCTAACCGGGAAAGATAAATATTGGCGCCACACAATACAAGTAGGTACATGATAGATGCAGTAATACCTCGAAATAAATGTAAACTTCTGTGCATCAGATTCAGTTGTTATGCGGTAAATGTCTAAAATGTCATTATTATGTGACTAGATACCGAATAATCCATCTCAAAAAACCAATCAAAAGCAACAACCAAAACATAATCAAACGGCGGGCGCTCGAAATTGCTGTCACTAATGTGCCGATAGTATCTACCCGTACCCGTAATATAGAATACTTAATATTACCGTGCAGTATTACAACAATAGAGTATCATCCTTAAGGCAGCGTCCATACTAGGGCACTATGGTGACAATTCTCAATTCGGTGCTGTTCCTATAACCTACGTCAACAAAAGATAATATACGTCGGTGAACGTTCAAGTTTCGTTCATCGGTTATAGCGTAGAGTAGTGTAGTATTGAATAACTGCTTTTAAATCTTTGAATATAAAAATACTAGTGGACGCCCGCGACTCCGTCCGCGTGGACTGCAAAAAAAAAACAAAATGTTGATATAAACCCGATTAAAATATTTATATGATATTTTTTCGAAATAAAAAGTAGCCTATGTTCTGTCTCAGGGTCTAAAGATTGTCTGTACCAAATTTCATCAAAATCGGTTGCGAGGTTTAAGCGGGAAAGCGTAACAGACAGACAGACAGACAGAGTTACTTTCGCATTTATAATATTATAGTTGGGATTGGAAAAGAAATACTGAGTAAAATTCCAAAGAATTTAAATGCATTTTTAGCTCCTGAAAATCACACGTTTGAAATGTATTGTACACCCTAAATATGTATTATATAGGTACACACTATGGGCAAATAACCCACATGGCAGTCTTGTTGCGTGCCCCGGGGGAGGCCTACGTCCAGCAGTGGACTGCAATAGGCTGATGATGATGATGATGATACACCCTAAATACATATTGGATCATACACCCTTATAATATTAGTGGTGGTAGTATATTGACTATACAAGTGAAAGCCTTGTACTTCACTAAAGTACTATACTTACATATATTAGCTGTATCTTATTCTGTGCATATCGTATGAGAGTCACAGGCAAGTCTTACTTAGGAACTCGGGTATTCACTCAGGCGATAAGCTAGCAAGTTTGTTACTGATTATTTATACCTGTTCCGGCTATTAAGTATAGTACATAATTGTGGAATCTTTTTATTTATAAATACTCTTTGTGATGCTTCTTGGTTGTTCAACCTCTGGGTCTCCTAATGGCACAGCGCCCTAAGCCGAAAGCATATTGGCATCAGACTCTCGGATAGAGGGGGCCAGAAATCAATATACCTTTGGAAATTTTAAATGCGTTACCAAGCATTTTTAGAGGGTGGAACACGGGGACGGTCGACGCTAGTCTATAGTTGATTGGTATTGATATTTTGTCACGACAATGAAAGGCTTTACAACCATTTGGGAAATATGGAGATGCATTGACGCGGGGTAAAGTTCCAACTTTCGCTATACCAAGTGGTTTTCTAGAAGAAGTCACGCCTTTGTATATTATCATTGTAAACTGTTTTTCTGTAATATAAAATGTTTCTATACAATAAAGAATAGGACGTCTAATATAGTTCAAGTAACTTAGTATTAATCTTGTACAGGATGTAACAAGAGCGGTTAAACTAAATTGGGATATATTAGGTTGCCTATACTAATAGAAGAGCTTACTAATAGAGAGAAGCGGTGATAGCCCAGTGGTTAAGACGTGCACCTTCCAAGCGGGAGGCGTAAGTTCGATCCCAGTCACGGGCCTGTACCAATGAATTTATTTCATGTACAGATTTTAATGTTCTAAAATTGTCACTTAGCTCGTTCCTCGGAAAGCACGTAAAACCGTTGGTCCTGCGCCTGATCTCTCTCCGGTCGTGTCGGCATTCCGTCCCATCGGACTATGAGAGTAACGGAATAGAGAGTGCATCTGTGTTTGCGCTCACACTTGTGCACTATAATGTCTCCTGCATACCTGGCCAATCTCCGTAGAGATTGGTCGCCTTGGCCGAAATACGGTCGAGGATCATCATCATCAATAGAGCTTAAAGCATCTTCCTTAACGTATCCATTCTAATACCCTATCTTCGGTGCTTTTTAATTATATAACTTCCTTTACACATGAGACTTATACAAGGATTTTATTAATGGAGTGTATATGTCGATGGAAAAGCACTCCAGTCTGTCATCATAGTAAGAAACTAAGTTAATATCGGGATTGGCGCACTCTAACTTTCTACTACTTATTAAACTAAATAGTTGTGTGCAATTTTTAGATATACCTTTAAAGGCATATTAGTTAACTAGTGGACGCCCGCGACTCCGTCCGCGTGGACTACAGAAAAAACAAAATGTCGAAATTATCCGGGATAAAAACATTTTCCCGGGATAAAAAGTAGCCTATATGTTAAGTGGGACCTGTCACAATATATTCCTGAAAACTGCATCGAAATTGGTTCTGCCGTTTCTGAGATTAGCGCGCACAAACGCACAGACAAACAGACAAACCGACAAACAAACAAAATTCCAAAAGTCTTCGTTTTGGGTAGTTTTGCGTTGATAAAGTCTCCTATAATATTTTTTCTCATATATCTTCCATGTACAGACAGCGATCCGTTACATTTTTATTATATGTATAGGTATAGATAGATAAAAAAAATATTCCCCCAACTGTACCTATACTTATGATGGATGCCACGTACTATGCTCAAGGTCCAGCCGTTTGATATTGGGTCCATGACAAAGGGCTGGTCAACCTTTTTACCAGGGCTCACATATATACGACCCCTATAGCATCCAGTTCTTTTGTACTAACTACAAAAGATATGGGGTGAACGCATAGCCGGGGATTATTTGATCGAAAATATTGTCAAGCGCGTTTTTAATGTTCCTTTTTGTGTTCGTTACTGTTATTGGAAAAGAAGTAACGCGATTTAAAAAACTTGGATTAGGTTGTTGAGTCGCCACTAATTGGGGCTATGAGATGGTTTTATTATCTTTATCATTATGAATATTGACACTACCCATCCATATGGCGACCGTGATAAGAGTAGCTTAACCTATATGATCGACATTCAATCACAAAGTTATTTATGTAAGTTTTTCGGTAACCTTTTGAACTGCATCGGTTCTCTTAATACGAACGGGACCCTAAACTCTGCAGAAAATCGTAGGAAACTTGAGATAAAACCCTGTGGGTAGAAATATCTGAGATTTCCCGCTGAGGTAGGTAAATAATTGATTGCATTTAAGAGATTAAAGATTGAAGTTGAAGGAGATACATCCGTGGTTTCTCAGTAAGTGGAAACTTTAGTTTATACAATACGGTACTTCTGGGCTGATGTTTAAAAAGAAAACTTGCTAGTAATATATCTATATCTTATACATTTAAATAAAACATAGGTATACTTATTATTATATTATTAGGTATAATTATATTTGTGCGTTCTACCAGCAATGACTTACGGAGCCGAGACGTGGAAACTGACGGTGGAGCTGGCTCACCGATTGCATGTCAGAGCTATGGAAAGGCCAATGCTCGGAATCTCGCTTATGGACAAAGTCCGAAACGAGATTATTCGGCAGAAGACCAAAGTGACAGACATAGAAATGTAGCAGACTAAAGTGGCAGTGGGCAGGCCACATCTGTCGTAGAACCGATGGACGGTGGAGTAAACGGGTTCTCGAATGGAGACCGCGCCTCGGCAAGCGTAGCGTTGGGCGCCCTCCGGCCAGATGGGCCGATGACTTAAAGAGGGTGGTAGTGGCTGGATGGCAAAAACGGGAGATCTAGCCATGTGGCGTGCCCTGGGGGAGGCCTACGTCCAGCAGTGGACTGCAATAGGCTGACGAAGACGACGATTCTTTATTCTGTATGGTTCCAGATTCGCCGCTAAAAACTTATACTATTATAATTAAACCTAATTAACTTTAAGTTAATAAGTTAGTTGTTTATCGCTTAACTTATATTTGTAATAAAACGTAAAGTAATCATCCGCCTAAATAGATAAATTAGATTTATAAGTTGGCATAGTGACCCTTAGAGATTTACTCCTATAATATATTATTTCTTTTGCGGCCAACCTTATGATATTTTTCATGAGGTTTAAGAAATTGTGCTTCTATAAACATTCCACTCTTCATTGTAACCTGAAGGCGTTATTTGAATTCCAAAAGGGTTATCTAATACAAAAGTTTCCATATAAACTTATGTAATAAATGTCATTTTCGTCACCCCACTATTTACCGTTTCACCATTTCCGGGAAAAACCACTAAAATGTGGAAGTAAATGTCAGTGGAACGTAAGGGTAGAATAGAACTGGAAATCTATTCCGATGACTCATTTCAATCTCAAGCCAATTTCAGCGATTTAAAAAGGGCCATATTATAATGAAATTTTTTGACCAATATTTGAAAGAAGTGATCTCGGAGAGTTAAAATATGGCATACAATTAAAACTACTTCTATGCTGCTCTAGGAAAAAAAAAGTATTATACTACAGCTGCTTCTCTTCCCGGGCATACTGTACAAGTCAGTAGAGGGACAAGAGGGTCTTGGTGTTTTGTAGGCGATGGGCTGACCACCTGTCACTACTAACCGAACTTGTACATCTCAACTATACCCTCAAAATTGGTCAGAAGTGGCACCACGTGGTTCTATCGGCCCTTGGTGCTCTGCCTACCCCGTAAGGGATAAAGTGATTATTTGTATGTATACAATTAAAAGGGCAGATATTTGTTAATGACCACTATTTTCAAACGTCTGCATGATTGGACAATTAAAATAGTTAATCGACATATGTTTCGCCAACACCCGTGGCATCATCAGGATTAGTTTTTCACGTTAGTTAACTACCGAACCAACTAACTAACAACTAAAACCAATGTATTGCAAATCATTTTTAATGTACCCTCAATCAAAATATTAAAAAATATAAATGTTAATACCTTTGGGTCAGCGGAGGATGTAGGGGCCCGGTGGCGAACCCTCGAGGGAAATTTTAACTTCCGAATAGTGACGCCTGATAAAATTAAAAATACTCTAGGATATCCAATTCTTTTAAAGTAAAGTTATTGTTAATGATTTTTTTATATATAGTTACCGGTTTATTATATTTGTTATGATTTTTTGTTAAGTAACGAATAAGCGCAGACGGAAATGTATTTATTCACTTAGATATTGGTTATTACAACATCTGATCACGGAATAGCAAAGAAAACTAAGCGGTTATCAATAAAGAAATATTTAGAGCTTATAAATAAAAAGTTATAAAATTATTAATAAAGAAATGGAAAAAATTCTTCACCCAAGTGGGAATCGAACCCGCGACCACTGCAAATCGTACCAGCCGCTTTAACCACTGAGTTACCGGGTCAATTACTAAAATACCGTACGAAGTACGAATTTTACCATCTCTTTTAAAAGTTTGTTAACTAAATGGTTACATAATATTTTTAATGATAAATTACTGTCTACGTACTTACTGTACCAATACAGAATCTCTATTTAATACCAGTCTGTATACCTAATATCTGTTCAGTTTTTCTCTTCACAATTTTTTTCGTTTTCCTTTCGTTCGTATTTTATATACATATTTGGATATTTGAATCTTGGTTTTTGGAGTGTATTAGTATTTCCATATAGGGTTGTAATTGGTATTAGTATCTAGAATACTCTTGCTATGCTATCAGTATTCAGGTGACAGTGCCGCTCGCGATGATTGCAGTGGGCGCGCGTCTTTATGCTAATCTAACTGTTGGAAATTCACTTGAATTTGATTTTTTTTCTCGCACCTCACTCGCTTTGGGTTGTGGTGGGTAATGACAAGTGAACGAATGTGGTGCTTGAGGTTTTGTTGATTATGTTGAAGGATATTTTGTAACATTGTTTAAAAAAATTTATGTTTGAATTTGCTATTTTTATGAATGTATATTGTTGGTACTATATATTTGGTTGGTATATATTACTTATGTCTACATTTCAGAAGAAATTCGATCAAGTCTCAAATTTTGTATGGATTCCGTAACATCTTGTACTCCTAAAAGATGTAGTTACAGGATGTTAAAATATTGTTTATAATGACAAAAAACCCAATGGTTTGCTGGAAGAAATCTCTTTTAGAGATAAGCTCGCCTTTGTACTCTTTCTGATACAATATACTGTGTTAGCTAAATTTTATATGTTCAATAAAGAATAAGAATTAAAACGCCAATGCCAATTTTTTTCACAAATGAGTAAAATAGCCGAATCGAATCAGAAAAAAGACTACGTCGTAGGATATAGTTGTGGAATGAAATAATATACACAAATCATACCACAAAAACGTTCACACTTAAGTTAACCCTTTATTATCTCAAGATCGAGGAAAAGGTAGACCGTTAACAACAGATAGTGGAGGGTTAGAATAATGCAGTCAACGTAAAAAGATTAACAGCGCATTTTTGTGCCGCGGACAGCGGGAAAGATATATAGGTAAGGGCGGCGGAACAAGGGGCAGTTTACAAAAATCTGTACAAATATGTGGAACTACTTATTTTCTTTTAGTAGCCTTTCCCTGATTATTGATATATGTATAGGTATACTCGTAGACGCGTGCACAGCCGTAAGAGACCCACACTGGCGTCCTATGTGCGTCTTTTGAACATTTAATTGTATCAGGCGTTACTATTCAAATTTCCGGAACTTCAAATTTCCATCGAGGGTTCGCCATCCACCGGGCCCTACATCCTCTGCTGACCATCAGATCTGCCTACTCATGGTCACGAACACAAGCCACCACAGTCTTATGCACGTCGACGTTGGGTGGGCGCCCGCGCGGTATTGACGCAGCGTCGGCGCTGAGTAGCTGCCGAACGCCGTAATTACGCAGCGCGAAAAAGACGCCAGTGTGGGGGGTCCCTAACCGCTCATAGTTGAAACGCGTTTGGATAGTAGCTTTCTTTTGTGACGTGTAAGAGATATGAGCTGATATAGCTCCGCTAAAAAAGCATAAAATAAGGGTTGAACGGTGAAGAGGTGTAGAAAATAATTTTATTCCTTCTTGTTTTTTCAAATTTGTAATTAACATTCTTAAATAAAATTCATTATTCATTAGATAGCTGTGTCTGAGTTTTTCAAAATCATGTTTTTAAGTGAAGTAATCAACGGGGAACATAGTTTACGCGGGCGAAATCACTGGAGAAAAACTCTCTCATTAATAGTATGAAAAATCGGTTCACAACATACCTTATAAACGCGCCTTAACCTAACCTAAAAGGACGAGGCTTGAGATGGGCCCGAATAAAGAAAGGCAAATGCAAAGGAGCAAAGGTTGGCAGATAAATCATTGGAGTACAAAATCATGGAGCAGATGTAACGAGGAGATGTGATCAGTATACGTCATGCTGCCGCTATGTAACAAAACATAGTATGAACCAACGATTTGTCTCTCACATGCCTTCTGTCATCCTCGCAATGAAGGCACGATTTTCAATAGAAAGTAATAAACGATTATGTCATGCCACCTTCTCAAGGCATCTGCCCCACGTAACTTGACTACTTTGATTCGGGACTTAGCAAAAAAGTGATTTGTAGGCATCGCGTTTTCTTACCGCTTTCACCCTTCCAGGCGTTTGAGAAAATACAAGATATAAGATTTATTTGCTGTACTTATTTATGATAGGATCATTCAGCGGTCAAAATTGAAGATTAGTGATGTTTGCATATACTACTCGTAGTAATATGCAAACTTCACTATATATTATATAGTGGTATGTATATTGCGAGTAAAGCTAGAAGATGTGGTAACAAACCTCATGCTAGATAAGATGTAGGACGTACCCTAAGTCAGGGGATGGGCATGTATAGAGCTATTGATAATGTATATGAATGTAGAGGAGGTATAATAATGTAATTGGAAAGCACTAGAATTTAATAAAATACGTCAATAGTTTCTGTCTGACTAACCAAATGGGATACAGGCATGAGTTTTAGTAATAGATATTTATGTATTTATTAAGATTAGGCACACGAACATCACGTCTATTAAAAAGGTAGAATAATGATGATATAGATATGTCATTTTTTTTTTTGGGATGACAGTGTTACTGGTAAACCTCTCATTATCTCCGGCCGGCCTGGCAGGAATAAACGGTCATTTAAAAAGAAACAGAATATAATTTCTTTACAATACTCTGTAAATATAATAAATGTGTAAGTATTAAACATTGTTTATGGCCTGACCGTTATAATTCGAGTCGGGAAATGAAAGTAAAAAGCGCCTCGTTTTTCACTGTCCGAACCATAATCGTTGCTAGTTTAAATTGCGTTTTTCTTCCGTCTCGACCACTATTATTCTAACATCAAACCGAGCTCGTTAAGCTCGCTTCGTTTTAAATACTGACTTTTAAACATCAAGCCAAAGGTCTTCTGGGAGGTTCTCGAGCGAAATGTTTCTTTATGCTAGACTCGACTCTAGTTACTAGAGCATAGAAGAATAAGATATACCTACGTACGCTCTTGCTTTGCTTTGGAATTCTTCTATAGAGGTATTTTCTATGTACGACCGGTCTTCTCTTCGTTTAGCGAAAATTTGTCAATGTATCCAAACTTATTCCGGGATAAAAATCACCCAAGTACTTAACCAATGTCTCTGACAAATTCCTAAAAATCTCCAATAACTCTACCTCCAATAATCTAATAAGGTCTCTTTTATAATATTTATTATATTTTATAATATATTGCAGTCCATTGTTGGACGTAGGCCTCCCTCACACTAATAAACTATATATTATTTACTCGTATTGCGACCGGTATGAATAACTACGTTCATCATCACCTGGGTGAGGAATTTTTTCCATTTCTTTATTAATAATTTTATACGTTCATTTGTCGCTTCATGCATATTTGGTCGAACTGAACGCCTGTCAGTAGCCTCTCCGTATGATTTAACGCTCTTGAATGTACTACTATTATACGAAATATTGATATTACTCGAGGCTTGACTGGCATTTGGAATTCAGAATCTAGCGCCGCCGCAGCTCTGCGGTTCAAATATTTCTTAATAATTAATTTGCGTTGGAAACTGCGGTTGTATCTATCGGTAAAATTACATACATACATATACATAATATATAATCACGCCTTTATCCCTGATGGGGTAGGCAGAGCATTAACGGCCGATAGAACCACATGGTGCCACTTCTGACCAATTTTGAGGGTATAGTTGATATGTACAAGTTCAAGATGTACAGTACAAGATGTACGGAAAAATTAATGGTAAATATAATCTGTACAGTGTGTAACTTTCGAGGTTAAAATACTAAGAATTTGAACTCCCGATAGGCTTCCTCACCGCAAATTCGACAACGAGTCACGTGTACGATGAACCCTTCCAATTTTGTTTTGTATAACGACTCAGGGTTGACGCATACTTTATACTGCAATTTAGGGTAACTTCAAACAAAAAATTACTTATGGTAGTGTTTTATATATACATACATATTGACGGCCGTTTGGTCTAGTAGGTAGTGACCCTGCCTGCGACGCCATAGGTCCTGGGTTCGAATCCCGGTAGGTGCAAACATTGATATGATGAATATCGATGATTTTCCGAGTCATGGATGTTTCTATACTTATCTTGTATTTATATTCCGTTGCTTAGTACCCACGACACAAGACCTTAGGGATCTTAATGTCGGTCTAGGTTAATGTGTTGTGTAGTGTGTAAAAAAAAAGACATATAGATACGGCTGTATTCTCGAAATGGGGTGGTCAGAACTGCAGGATCATAAAGGAGACCCCACAGCCACGTTTAGCATAGCAGGGACAGATATCAGCGACGAGTTGCTAGCTTATCGTCTGAGAGATCTTAAGTCGACTTTTACAACATGCACGGAAGGAAACGCAACTGGTATTTTATAGTGAAGCGTCAGCACGGGTAGCGTTTAAAGCTCGTCAATTATGGATACTTAACTAACCAAATCCCAAACAAACCGAAATAATTGTGTATGACACTATTCTACAGGTAAAGATTTTGAAATCTATCTGTAAATTAATAATTTTCAAATTTAGTAATCCGGCGATTCGTGCGGTTGGCGCAACTTGTTGACTAAAAACAAATAAACCTATAGCACAGCGGCTTCGGTGTGCAAACGGCTTGAACTTTTTTGATTTCGCTTATTTTCATAACCGACATAAAAAACAAAGTTACTGTAGATACGGTCGCCGAAGTTATTTTCACAGTTTTTCGAGTTTCTGTAAAAGCACGTGACCTCGGCAGCTGCGAGGAATCATACTTTTATTTTATTTGCCCTCTGCCTGTGCAAAGTTTGTCGAAGAACTTCACAATTTTATAAGATTATGCTTTCGACTTAAGTTGGAGTTGTCGAATTGGTTGAAAAGTTTTTACTTTCACGTGCTAAAGGCGAAAATTTTGAAGATAAGTATACATTTACCTTAAAAATTGGTAGGATTTGAATGAGACGTGAGGAGGAGGTCACCAATTGTCTATAATTATTACGAATCACAGTAAATATTGAATTGTTATTTGGGTATTTTTCATTATTTACTAATGACCTGTATGCAGAAAATGCGGAAATATTCCGACCTGTCACCCTTTTTGTCCCCATAGGGTGACAGATCGAAAAAAAAATCAGAAAAAATGTTTAATCTGTCCCACTATTAGTATGAAAAGATCCGATATAGATCCGAATAGAAAGAAAGAGACTTCGTGTCCTAGAGAAATTATTTGAGTGGAGCTAAATTGTTTTTTTTTAATACTCTAATGAGTTGGTGAGCTCGTTGTCAAGTCTTTCAGACCTTCAAATATTAAAAGACAAATTAATTATTTTTATGTAAATACAGAGTTATAAACGCTTATGAATAAAGATAGGTACTTACTTATGTATTTATTATTCTGTTTGAAGATTATGATATTTGGTGGGTAGACACTATTTTTATTCGATGAAATAATAATAATAAATGCTGCAAAATATTTCAAAGCTAAGCTCTAACGTCCTTCATAAATATTTCTATTTCAGGAGAAGAGCTTGTCAAAATCGACTGGCGAAATAAATTCAAAACATCATTATTTTTCCACAAAGCATCTTAGGGCGGAAGATAGATGGGTGTCATTTAATATTTTGTAAGGGAGTGAACTAGAGCATAGGCTATGCTGAAGGCTACGAAATAAACGTAGTAAAATCCCAACTAATATTATATAAAAGAAAAAGCAGGTTTGTTTGTTTGCTTTGCTTCAGGCTTTATTTACTTAGCCAATCTTTCTAAAATTTAATTTCATAAATACATAAAGTTATGTACGCAAAAGGACATATGTTCCATTACACACGGACAAAGTTCTGGGCAACAGCTAGCATGCAAAAAATAGTGGCTCTCATTCTAGGTTACTTTTAATTTACAAAGAAATAACTGGCTGAATAATAAGAAAGAAATATCCTCGGATAATTTGTATGGACTAGTACACAATATTATGTGCTACTTTTAATATAAACTAAAACTGGTTGGCATATTATACAGAGTGTTTTTTCGTAGCCACCCTTAACGAAGGGTACGTACTCTATACATCAAATAAAGTAAGTTTATGCCAAAAAAAAATGCTGGGAAACGATGTCAATATAAAAAATCTAATTACTTGATCGGGCGAAATTTATAGTGTCCACTTGTCCAGTGTTTATGCTAGATTTTTTCATAGACAGATATTAATTATTTCTCGTGAAAAAATCTTGCTACACGCGTCAATGTGCTTTTATGCAGAAAAACGCAGTCTATTTACTCAACTTTGGACCCTAATATTTTGGAAACCAGACACTTCCCAGGTATGCTTCCATGGAGAAAAATGATCGTGATGATGATGAGATTCCGTAGTTTTCAGGAACGTTGACGACCAAAAATCATCCTGTGTATACAGTTCAAGCAGTTCAATTATGATCTTATTATTACCATTCGTAGGTGAACATTACCTAATAAATAGTACAATACTTTTATATGTTTTGCGCAATGGCCCTCAACAACGCTAACAAGTAGCGCGCGTGTAGGGCCCTCGAGATCAGAGAAAATACGAGACAAACTGCGTACATGCGTTCTAGTGGACCCCTGTAGAGTGGCCACTTGTCCTTGCTACAAGAACGTTATTTTGAGCTTATTCAGGAAATTATATAGATTTCATTTCGTGGAATGTCCCAGGAACAGGAACAGCTCAAAATGATAACCTGACGCGAAATGTCTCTTTCTCAGAACTTCTTGAATTGTCAAATTCCCAAAAAGTGTACTTTATCTCCTAGAATGGATCTCCATATTCGAAGAGAAGATATACGGTTTCTCTAAGGTTAAACCACGATAGCGTGATAACATTAAAGTAAAATGAAAACAACATCCAAGCCATGTTTTATAAAAAATAAAAAAAAAATAACTGATGACATTAGAATAAAGTAAATTAGTAGTCGAGAAACTAGCAGATTTTAATTGAAATTTTCACTAACTATTGTAACTGGCAAATAATTCAATGACATAGCAAAATGTAAATAATTTATGATGTTTTCTTTTTGAAACACCGAAGTTGACTTAAGCACTTCCGGGCTCGATTATTTGCATTTCTCCGAGGTCTGTGGAATATAAATGAAAATAAACGACAGCGTAAGGCAGGTGGCGGCCATTAGTCATCGAAATAAGCAATCGGCCTAAGCGGGCCCTTTTTAATTATGCAAAATCTGTCCCATTCATTCACTGAATGCCATCTTTTGAAACGCTAGAATGAATTGCGCAATTATTTATTTAGCCAAATTTGATCTATCTCACGGCATCATCTGCCCGTTCAACTAGACAAAAAGCTGGATAAGGAATTGAACCTGTACTATTACCTGACTGCGCCAAAAGGAGGGCTATATTTCTTTGGCACGCTCTAGAGCATGAAGCTGCATTTGATTTTGAGAGGTAACATTAGGCTGCCTGTCCATTGAAGCGGAGCGAGCTTGCGGAGCAGGGCGAGCGAGTATTGCGGAGCGAAGTTGCGGACTGTGTCTGTCCCTAGACATAGTAGAGTAGTAGACCTGAAACAAAGTTAAAAAAATGGGACAGTCCGCCATTGACTTACCACATACTTACTATGAGTTTTGACGTTGTTTTGACACTTGAAATACTTTTTTTATCTATGGATAACAATAATGGCCGCCGGTGCCGTTTTTATATATGTCAAAAGCAAGGAAAATGTCTGATATCTGTACTCTGTTACAATTTTTTCTCTATGGTCTGTCCATTGACGCGGAGCGAGGCAGCGGAGCAGAGCGAGTATTGTGGAGGGCGGTGGACGGTCAGTTCAGTTCATCTATCATCCCATCCCCGCCCGAGCGAGGCTGGTGCCCCGCTCCGCCAGCTTGCGCCGCTTCCGAAAATGTATGAATTTTTAAACTAGCTCGCAAATCCCTTTCCACTGCAGCTGAGCGGAGTTTCTATGCAATCCTATTGGTTAATATTTTTCCGCTCCGCAAGCTCGCTTCGCTTCAATGGACAGGCAGCCTAAACTCATTTTAGTCGTGATAATGATACTGGTATAAAAAAAAATCTTTAAATAATGACACTCTTGCCTATAACTGAAAGCGATTTTCGTAATAAAATTCAAGTACATTATGTATGTCATATTCGTTTGAATATAATCTAAAACGAGATGTTTGCTTACCATTAAGTAAAACAGCACAGAAATGTTTTCATAAAAGCTCGGTTTATAAAATAGATGTGCCAACCTGAAAATAATGAGAAGGTTAGTTTATAAAAATACATGTGAAATGTTGACACTGTGCTCAAATACCTATTTTTATACTGTAAAATCCACAAGCTAGAAAGGTATTAAAGAAGCTTTCAGTAAAATACTATGATGATACTGTTTCTAGTAAGTATTAAAAAAAAATACATAATAAAACATACACCTATTAGACTAAGAGCATGAAAATTCAATGCATTTTTGTTTACTAGCACAAGGCTGGAATACATTTGTGAGCAGGTTGTTTGAATTATAAGGGAATGAAAGAATTAGGGCAACAGAATGAAGAGTGAAAAAAAAAGATGTAATAATAATGTAATTGTAATGATGATGTTCTGTTATGCATATTTAATTTGAAATAAAAAAAAATAACTTAACTACGTATATAAAAGCTATCAGGTAAACGTTTAAAATAATACGATTGAATATTTTAGTTTTAGACGAATGGTTAATGTGGTTTACAATGTTGTAGCTATTACAAAGTAAATAACATGCAAAGGAATAGCATCTCTTAACAAATTTTATTCTTAAATATATACTGATGATAAATGAAGCTATCCATTCCGATGGTAGGTACCTGCAGATTATCCTCGCGGTGCTGTCTGCTTTGTCTCCAAGATTGGACAGGGGGTGAGCGATGTCGAGGTATTCTTGAGGAAATTAAATAAGGACAGTATAAATTATTGCAGAATTAAGTTTGAAATGTGAATCGTAATTGTTTGAGTGGAGATGTTATTTAATATTTTAAACAATTTTCATTTGAAATAAACGAGAAGTGATTTATATTTTATTTCAAAAAATTGTACATATTTCTGTGTTGGATGGATTTTTTGATTTTCAGATAAATGAATATATTTAGGAATATATAACAGACCTTTATCAGTGAATGAAGTATTAAGCACTGAAACAGGCTTTTTGAAAATTTGAAATTTGAAAAGATATCCAGAACTGCAGATTCAAAAGAAGATCCCAGAGCAACGTACAGCGGAGACAGATGTAAATGATATGTGATAAGTCGCTAGCTTATCGCCGAGTACCTTCCTTAGTCGACTCTTACGACTTTCATGGAAAGAGATGCAGCTCATGTATTTTAGTGATCAGTAAAATGAGGTATTTTCTGACAAGTTAAAATAACAGTCAAAAATAGATGGCGTGAGCGCATCACCTGCCCTAATCCCCCCCACCTCTCCCAGCTTGAAGGATAGTAATAGTTCCGTGAATAGACTGTGCACTGATGACTAAAGCTGGCTACACACCCAGACCATAGAGGAATAAGATAATCTTATTCCTCTATGCCCAGACTGTGTACAGCCGATAATAAATAATCCGGTCGGTTTTCTAAAGAGGGTGTAGCATACTAGTAGGAGACATAGCAAGTAACAAGTTGGATTTTGCTACATGGGATTAATAGTATCAGATTAATGATACCTACTTAATTTTTTTTAACAAACCTAAATTTATGTATGACTACTGTTGGTCGTGACTTTATATGCGTAAACTACAGAATGTAGTCTATATCGTTCTCCGTACTCCTGTATATGCCTTTCATCCCATCTCATATTATACATTATAAATGCTACAGATACTTATAACTATTATCCTCGTGTAGTAGAGTATAGATACCTTTAATTTAGCAGAGATGGAAGCAATGCTTTGGTAGGTATCTGCTGTATCTTTGTTTTTCCTAGCGGACCGATTTTTAGTCGGACGTGTACAGCACACTATAGTTTGCCTCGTCTATCTATAGTGCTTAAGAACTATTGATGTCTTTGGTTAGGGGGTGAGGTGGGGGGGGGATTAGGGTAGGTGATGCGCTCACGCCATCTATCCAGGTGATTTGTACTAATTTTTTTACTTTTAATAGTTGTCATTGACATGACATTTTAATGAGCCTAAATAAAGATTTTTCTAATTATTAGTTATGTTAAAACTAAAATAGAGGGTTATATTTAGAAAGGGTAATATTTGAAACAGAAAATAGGAACAGTAAATTAAGTAAGTTTACATGATATTATAACATTTTTATTTAGCCACGCTATAAATGTTCAAATAACTGTATTGCCGAGAATTTTCATTAAATATTTATTGGAAAATACTCTTACAAAGTTAATTTAATTTAATTAATTTTGTATTTTAACTTAAGTTTTTATTACCTGAAGATTGCTGGAATATTTATGTTGAAATCGTAATAGAACGCAGTCTAGTCACATTTCCGCGAATATTAATCTTTATAATAAGTCCTATAGATTAATTTATTCACGATATTGAAATGTACTAGGTATATTTCTATTAAAGTTTTATATATTTTTTCTGCAATGTGTTTGGTACTGATGCCGGACTTCACTAGAATACATCATCTGTATGTACCCCGTGTATATCGTAAGAGTCGACTAAGAAATTCAGGGGCGTTTTCTCAGGTATAACGATGAGCTAGCAAACTTGTCCCTGATTTTAAACATCTGACCCTGCTTTGCTAAACGTGGCTGCGGGATCTTCTCCGCGATTTTACAGTTCAGGCTACCCTATTTTCGGAAATACAGCCGTGTGTACATATATGTATATGTATTTTGGTGTATGTTAATTTGTATTAATTTCACATTATGTCAAATTAAATCCAATTTAAATGGCTATCATCAAATCTTTGCAAACTTCCGGAGTTCCTTTACTTATTGAAAAGTTTTCCAGGTCCTTGCCAAAGACGATTATCAATTAAGTTCATTCAGATAGGTTCAATCTTTTAACTTTATTTGCTTCTAGCAATTTCCATATTTCCACATTCAATATTGTACTAAAATTCTTAGTTTTTTTTTCTTTGCACACCGTTTGGTTCAAATTTTGCATCGTTAGGTTCAAATTGATGTTTATTATCAATTATACCTACATACATACGTACATAGTCACGCCCATTATCCCCCATAGAAGTTTGGTGGAAGTAAGTAAATTACACACCCACTTATTAGTCGAACTCACTTACATTCTCTTAATATTATTAATAAAATAATCTGGAGAAAAAACTATTCTGTAATTTTAGAATGACACATAAGTATTTCTGTTCAATATGACATGACTTTCATGGTAGAAACACACATTGGATTTGTTCGGTCTCAAAATAGATTCCCTACAGGCTGGAAGTATTGTGTATTCTATTCTGTATCTCGAATTCTCGGTATCATAGTCATTTCCTTTTGCCTATTGTAATCTTCATATAATATTTCCCTACTAGATTGGTTTTATCTACCCACCTAACCACGTCGTATTACCTATAGAAAGTTTAAGTAATTACTTATGTGTAGGTTTAGGTTATTTATGTGTTCTACGACAATGTTTTTAAGTAACGGGGCATTCGTGTATAGTTTAAGACTAGCGGACGCCCGCGACTCCGTCCGCGTGGACTAAAGAAAAAACAAAATGTCTAAATTATCCGAGATAAAAACATTTTCCCGGGATAAAATGTAGCCTATATGTTAAGTGGGACCTGTCGCAATGTATTCCTGAAAACTGCATCGGTTCAAACGTTTCTGAGATTAGCGTGCACAAACACATAAACAAACAGACAAAAATTAAAAATATTTTTTTGGGTACTATTGCGTTGATAAAGGTCTCCTATAATTTTTTTCTCATATATCTTCCATGTACAGACAGCGATCCGTTACATTTTTATTATATCTATCAGATAGATGTATAGATTAAACTTAAGATTTTAACCTTAAAATGCTTTGTCCTGAATGACTAACGGATCAACGGAGAAACATAATATAATATAATATAGTGTAATATGTTATAGTACAATATAATATGATATAATATAATAGAATATATGTAGTATAACAACATATAATTATAATAGAATTTTTGAAAATTTCATAATAAGTCCTTATTGTTACCTACTTAAAATTTTTGATCTTATAAAATTGTTATTTATTTTAAGGCAATAAGTTAATTTTTAATCTAATATAATAATTTTAAAAAGTTAATTTCATTTATTAGTGCCTGTATGAACATTAAGGGGAACACTGTGGCCTGTAACACAGTTATAACTAACTAGCATAGGCCACAGGGCCTCTATTTTTCTAGTGTCTGTAATTTGGTACCAATAAACAATTATTATTATATCTCTTTCGAAATTCACGGGACTACAAAGTCCCGGTCCTTTGAGAGGCATGCATCGGGACGTAGCCAAGATGTAGAGGCCCTTTTAAGAGAGCATTAATATGGCATGGGATACACATGGCGGAGATACCATCACCGAATGCACAATATGATACACCCGGTGATGGTCCCCTATTATTAATAACGCACAGCCTAAACTTCTTTCAGACCTGCAACTTGGTGTGTGTGTCCTTTGTATGACGAAGGCATCCGATGAAAAAGGATGTCTCATAATTTCCACGAAAATGGAAAACAAAATTCCTCGTCCTCTAGTAAACAATATAACTGAAAATATAATACTTCTAGGACCCGTCTATTTTAAATTGACCGATAGACAGAGCCGAAATCTACTTAATTTAAACCAAAGTTCCACTCAATGATTACAGGCGATTATCAATTCAGCTGAGCGCACTAGTTGGATGTCAATATTCATTTAGAGCGCGGCCGCAGTGCGCGTGATTTCGAAGACCGCCGTCGCTGGTTGTATAGAGTAGGCACGATCTGAAGTGGTTCATGTTTAGTAGCTTAAAATATGGTTTCACTTGTAATTATACAGGATGTAACAGAAAGGGTATGTTAAGCGTTAAGCGAAAAGCTATGTAAATAGCCCACTATAGAGAACCTATTTCCAAAATTTCATACTCTAAATCACATGTTTATTTTTAAGATTGTATAAACATTCCTGGCTTGTTTAGGAATTCTCCATACAATCTGGAAAAATAAACAAGTGATTTCGAGACTCAAATTTTGTGGGTAGGTTCCGTATAGTGGGCTATTTACATAGCTTTTCGCTTAACATACCCTTTCTGTTACACCCTGTATATTATTATGAATGGGGTTAGGATATTAACATCTGACTACATCTGCTAAGCTAAACGTGGCTGTAAGGATATTTTTCATGATCCTGCAGTTTTGGCTATACCCCATTTTGAGTGTGAATATGCATGTATGTATGTATGAAAGAGGTTAGGACATAATAATCACTATTATGCTATTAGGATGCGTCTATTTTAAGGTTTGTTTAAAGTATTTTTATTTTTACTTTCAATTAATTAATTGATAGCTTTTTTGAAGGTATTTGATTGCTAACTAAAACAATTTTCATCAATTAAACCATTGTTTACAGAAAACGGCCATTACATGTAAGGAACGTTATCAACATAAAATGGATGTGTCCTTTCAACATTCTAAATATATAGCCTGATATATCCTACATAATAATGAGTATTGGTAAATAGTTGATACACTGGGTGTTATACACACATTTCTGTGCTATGACCAGCGACCACCACCGAAGGGGACGCTCGCTCGTGTCCGGAATACTAAACATCGATGCACTGACAAAGGGGTGTCGCCGAGTCGTGTCACAGAAACAGTTGCAACAATGGCCAACAGATGGCGTCGGACACTGTATGGACGAGATAGCACTAATGTGCTAGTTATTGTGCGTTTCACCGTATAGTTCCCATGCGTGATGGCGCTAGTTACTACGTGTATGACCACATTTTCTGTGTCAATGCATACAAAAAATGTTAGTACCGAAATCAGGCATAGGAATTATTCTATGACACGGACTCTAGTTACATTCAGCGTGGCTGTATGTTTGACGGATATGATAGTCTGAGAGACGATATGCATCCGATAATCCGTATACGTGGAAATCGGAGGCCAACATCACCAATATGGAGATGGTCAATGCTCTATAGATTTATCGAAATGACTTGGACAAGAAACCGGATGCAACTTACACGGTACGACTATTTGAATTTCGATTTCTTTTCAGATTCTGCACCAAGTCTTTAATAAATATTGAGTGACATCAATTTACAAATTTACATCTCTTTTAGTTTATATTAAATTCAATAATTTAAAAGTATATTTTATTGTTTGCATCTTATTTTATGTTCCGTTTATTTTGTAGCTAAAGCTCTTTGATGAGATGAAAGGGTTTTTTTTTCAAAGAGACTATTTCTTTGAATCTCTATTTGCAAACGTTTAAAAAGATAAGCTCATATATGAGTTCTGGGGTTCTATTGATATTTTTATGCTATTTTAGTTTGTGTTTGATGCCAACCTTATCTGATGATAAGCTATAAAAATACCCGAAGTTACGTAACATATAGTTGGTATATAAAATATGAAGAATTAAAAAATCACTTATTTTTATTTGCCCAAAACGTTCGTTTACAAATAAGGTCACTTAGTAAACGTAGCTATTTTTTAATGCTTTATAAACTTTATGCAGATCAAGTCGTGGGCGGCCACTAGTAAATATAATACCTATATACCTATGTATATTGGGTATTTTCTAATTGGAACTAAAGATGTCTCACTTGTACTGGATATTAATAGACAAGGTCCAAATGGTGGCTAGTAAGTACCATCGAGCCAACTTTTGGTCCCCTTTGCGAACGTCTGATATTGAGATTTAATTTATGTATTGTGGTTTCTTGTCACGTTGCCATAGTTCAAAGAACTTCAACTGCAAAGCTATGAAGATTTCGGTCTAGAATAATAATGTCCGGGCTGATATTAAATTTGATGATAGGTAAATGGGTTTCTTTCTTCTTCTCGCAAAGTGGCGTTTCATCAACGTATAAAATTATCGATAAAGTGAACGAATAATGGGTTAGGTAAGAGATTGAAAAAATATTACTGGTACCAGATAAAAACCCTATATAAAATTACAATTTTACCATGCACAATTTTTACCATGAAATAATTAGTATGGCCATGAGCAGGATTATTATATTGTAAAAGTGAGACGCAGCAATAAATAGTGTAGAGCGACATCTCGCTTCCACGATAGAAACAATCTTGTTGGGACAGTTCACGGTACCGTTGACTGTAAATCCCAAAAAATATATTCATACATTTTTGATAGAACTTTGTCATGCATTTTTGCGTGATGACCGATAGTGCTAAGTGCTCATTAATTTTTTTTATTCTACAGTTTACTATTTTATTGGATTTATTTTCTTTTTTTCCCCTAAACTTGACGGCACCTTGGTAGTATTGTACTCGTAATGCCGTCAAGTCGGTGTATTACATCTATACATATCTTCTTAATATATAAAAAATCCGTGTCACTGTGTATGTTCCGAATAAACACAAAAACGAGTCAACTGATATTCATGAAAATTGGCATATATATGTAATTTGGTCCAACTTAGATGATAGGATAGTTATTATTTAAATTAATGGTCTTAATAACTAATAATTAATAAAAAACTGATCATCAACGTTGGTTGTTGTTATTAATCGTACGTTCCATAAGTCTGCAACAGATGGCGCCTTCTGAATTCTTCTGTCTTTTCTGCAGTCCACGCGGACGGAGTCGCGGGCGTCCGCTAGTAGGTATAATAAAATTGTAACGGAACGATGTTTGTGCACGCTAATCTCAGAAACGGCTAGACCGATTTCGATCCAGTTTTCAGGAGTAATTGTGACAGATCCCACTTAATATATAGGCTACTTATTATCCCGGGAAAAATGTTTTCATCCCGGATAATTTCGACATTTTATTTTTTTTGCAGTCCACGCGGACTGAGTCGCGGGCGTCTTGGCAGATTTTGTAATAACTTGTATTGTTTTATTCTGTTGATGTTACAAGTTATGTGATGTGCGTTGTTTAAGTATGTAGAATAAATAATTTTGTATTGTATTGTAATTTCGAACGTGTATTGTTTCCAGGTTTCTCACAGTACATGGGCGACATGGAGGTCCAGGATTACAAAACAATGGCCGCGAATGACAGGTAAGCTTTATTGACGGAAACGCCAGACGGCATTAAGCCCCCCTCTAGCCAATTTTAAAACGAAGCGAAAAGTAAATGGGAAAGCGTACTTATACTGCACTTAGAGGAAAATTTAGAGTTGAAATTGTATAGAAATAATTTTGTTTTGATGTTTGGGAGTATTACTTTATATTATAGTTTTACTTGCTTGGGTTTATAACATCTGATTTCCTAATATAATCTTTTGCCTAACTATCAAATATAATTGAAATGGGTATAATATAGATAAAAAATGTGACTAGGTTTAGGAGACCGATGAAATGTAGATATATTAAACTCATAGAAATTACTACTCAATGTCAAAAATTATTTAATGATATTACTTATAGCTATAAATACGAGTACGTAGCAGATTCATTGAAATTGGTTAAAAATCAAGCTACATAATATTACCATACATAAAGTTTACTTCGAAACAATTTCTTAGAAGCAAAAAAAAGCTTAAATTCAAAGAAAAATCATTAATAATGTCAACTTAATCCACCTTCCCTTTCGAGAGCAATTCGGCACAGCCTGCACAAGTCAAAAGCAGTTTCTGAATATTCATCAAAAACTCGTCCGTCCCCCTCTAACACATGGTGTCATCTATCCTGCATCCCTTTTTTTCTCAGCCTTTCGTCAAAGTGCAATATCATCAAATCACTGTAAAAGAAGTTCCATGATTTGCCGTGGGAGGGGATAAAATATTACAGAGCGAGTGGTTCGGCTGTGAAAGGACTGGAGTGTAAGGACTGTGCTGTAGTGGGTAATGTGCGATATGTATAGGTAGCGATCGCAGTGAAGTTACAGGTCCTTTAGTAACTATTGTAAAATACGAGCGAGAAGTCATCAGACATAGAGTCTTAACATCAAGCTCAGGTAATTTGTTTTTTGCTTTTTGTGTTGTATGAGAAACTTAAAAATAATTCTCATTGTGAGTGCAACGTGTCGACATTAACTGGTCCGTAGAGTTAAAATACTGCGCTTGTAGCTTTGCTACGCGTACTACGCTTTTCTCGTAGTACTGCTACGCGCACTACTACGTAAGCCTACGACAGGCAAAATCCTTCGCCCATTTATTCAATCATTCCGAATTTTGTTTAGCATTTTTAAATTTCCTAATATAGGCTACAAATATTATTAGTCACGTGCTGATGCGGGGCTTCACTAAAAAACGTGAGCTGTAACTTGTTCAGTGCATGTCGTAAGAGTCGATTAACTCGGGCGTTCTTTGTCACTGATTATCAGAGGTCGGAATTAGGTAGAGTCATTTATGTACTTGCACTGATTTCATACAGCGAAAGAATAAAGTGGATATGCCTCAAATTCCGGTATTAATTTTAAAGAGCAGAAATTTTATGTTAATTATCTTTGTTTTATTTGTCTATCTCTGAGGGTTTTATTATTATTTATTTGTAATATTGTTGGCCACACGGGATTGTCCATTAGAAATCCTGGGAAGGTCCACATTAATATCAACATTTCGATGCAAGTACATAAATGACTCTACCTAATTCCGACCTCTGCTGATTATAAGCATCTGTCCCCGCTATGTTATATGCATGGCTTTGGAATCTACAGGGTGTAACAAAAAGGGTATGTTAAGCGAAAAGTTATGTAAATAGCCCACTATAGAGAACCTATCCACAAAATTTGAGACCCGAAATCACATGTTTATTTCTCCCGATAGTATGGAGAATTTTTAAATATCTCAGAAATTTTCAAACAATCTTGAAAAATAAAAATGTGATTTCGAGTCTCAAATTTTGCAGATAGGTTCTCTATAGTGGGCTATTTACATAGTTTTTCGCTTAACATACCCTTTTTGTTACACCCTGTATAATCCTGCAGTTTTGGCTACCCCATGTCCGGAACACATCCGTGTCTATATTTATGTATGTAGCTTATAATACCTATTTAGAATGGCACGGAAAAAATTTCTCATTGGATTCATTACCGGTGTCGCTAGATTGTTGTGTTTGTGCTCGAAAAGCTAACTGGTGAAAACTTAATAGTCTAACTGGTGAAAACTTAATAGTCTAACTGGTGAAAACTTAATAGTCTAACTGGTGAAAACTTAATAGTCTAACTGGTGAAAACTTAATAGTCTAACTGGTGAAAACTTAATAGTCTAACTGGTGAAAACTTAATAGTCTAACTGGTGAAAACTTAATAGTCTAACTGGTGAAAAGTGGGTATGTAATTTGCATACTTTGACCCAACCTCTTTGGGGGATAGTGGGCGTGACTATACCCATATGTTTGAATGATTAGTAATAGTATATCTATCTCTATACAACAAGCTCGCTGGTTTTAGTGTCGGCATCTTGCGCCGAGTCACTCTGGGCGTATTTCATGGTACGTCGACTCACGAAATGATATTGTCGGGGATATGATTGAGACTAACAAATGTATTATGTACCCACTCCGCCGAGAGGCTCTTAGTTCGATGGTTTATTGATGATTTTTTGTTTATTGAGTTATGTAATTTTTTTTTTGGTAAGATTTCGTATGGGGCTTTTGTGTTTTATTCTTTACCAGTGGACGCCCGCGACTCCGTCCACGTGGACTATAGAAAAAACAAAATGTCGAAATTATCCGGGATAAAAACATTTTCTCGGGATAAAAAGTAGCCTATATGTTAAGTGGGACCTGTCAAAATATATTTATGAAAATTGCATCGAAATCGGTTCAGCCGTTTCTGAGATTAGCGTGCACAAACGCACAGACAAATAGACAAACAGACAAAAAATCCAAAAATCATGGTTTTGGGTTCTATTGCGTTGATAAAGGTCTCCTATAATATTTTTTCTCATATATCTTCCATGTACAGACAGCGATCCGTTACATTTTTATTATATGTATAGATAAAAAAGTTATAGGCTAGCGTACTGCAACTTCATCCACATGGATTGCGATGTGGCTTTGTGATATATAAGTACCAAGTTTGATGGTAAAGGCCCATTTACATGATGCTATTTTCTTATACTTTCTAGAGCAAAATTAGAATTCAATTATTGATAATATGATACCCCATTATATTCAAGATAACGACCAAAATACAATCTTTAAAGACACATCATTTGTAAATCTGACTTATGTCTATTAAGTATTTTAATGGGCACCTAAAATACCTGAGGTAACTTTTTAAAATTAAAAATGATGATTACCCCGGTGTCCCACAGAGGGCGATTGTACACTATTGTAGTTACACGCTCGGAAAGGACAATGGGGCGTAGCACGCATGTGACTGCATTAGATGTACTCCAGTTGACTCGATACAAGGAAGGGCAGAGGTACGAGCTTATAGCGATTTGAAACTTAGCCAGCAATGTATATCAATAAAATGACTTGAAATGGTTAAGCACATGGAAACACGTACCTACTACGGGAAAAGAGAATGTTATTGTACATTGCAATACATTGCTGATTTTGAGTCACGCAATTTTATTACGAAAAAAAAGAAGTTGGAGTCTTAATATAGTGAAATTGCAATAAATAAAACTTTTCTTTTGTAGCTTTAATCTTAGCTGGTACGTAGTATTTTAAATTAACTTCATGTACCTATAAGTGTAAATATGTGTATAAACAAAAAAACAACCGGTTAACCATAAATTCAAGCATATAATATAATTTAAAAAAATTAAAAAAGTTCGCCCTAAAATTTATTTAGTAGCATGGCTCGGTCTGATAAACTTACATAATATAAAAGTATGTGTTACAATGTTGTACATATTGCATACTTTGTTTTTAACCAGTAACTAAAAATCGCTACATCTTATCACCAATACCACAGCCTACTGTGCAGAAATAGCCCAGAACAGTCCAGCCCAGGCCGGTTCACTCGCTCGAGCGGCGCGAGTTCGACCGTAAACTATACGCATGCACGCTGCTCTGCCCGCGTGTACACGCCATTGGATATCGACCTCATTATAGCTAATATACCGGCTTTTAATATAGGCTAGGTTATTTTATTAAATATATTTTAACATCACTAAAGGTTGCCTTTTTAAAATTAAACAGGTAAAATAAGTGAGAACTATTCTTTGTTATTTCAAAAGTGGATTTTGCCCCAGCCGGTACCTGTTATTTAAATTACATATACAGGGTGTAACAAAAAGGGTATGTTAAGCGAAAAGCTATGCAAATAGCCCACTATAGAGAACCTCTCTAGAAAATTTGAGACTCGAAATCACATGTTTATTTTTCAAGATTGTATGAAATTCTTGAGACATTTAAGAATTCTCCATAGTATCTTGAAAAATAAACATGTGATTTCGAGTCTCAAATTTTCTAGAGAGGTTCTCTATAGTGGGCTATTTGCATAGCTTTTCGCTTAACATACCCTTTTTGTTACACCCTGTATACACGGCTGTGTTCACAAAATGGAACAGTATCACGAAGGAAATCCTTCAGCCACGTGTAGCATAGCGAGCCAGATATAATATTGAGTGATAAATTTCTAGGTCATCTCATTATAAAGTAAACTAGATCTACGTTGCATTTTATCGAATTCGAATTTACCTTTGAATTCAAATTGGTTTAGAATTCGCAAATAGCCCATCCTACTCGGTAGCAACCTCTTTATTGCACCGTTTATTACTGTAGCCCGAACTAATGGGTATTGAGAAAATATTAAAGTAGTCTGAGAGTTTATCGACCGTCTAGATCCGCAACACTGCTTAGATGGTACTGGTACCTAATCAGGCTGAGGTAATAACACCGAGGTGCACTGGGATAGAAGAGACGACTTGTCTTACAATTACATACATGCATATACACGCGACTGTGTTCCCACAACGACTGAGGCCATTCCAAATATCTCAGTGGACTCTAAAGACATGCACGGAAAGAGATGCAGCTATTCTATACGACTATTCTAGTGAAGTCCCGCACAAGGCCTAATAATAGCACCTAATATTATAAATGTGCAAGTTTGTTTGTTTGTTATCTCTTCACGCTTTGTTTACTTAGCAAATTTCATGAAATTTTGCATGCAAAAAAGTTGGGAGTACGGGGAAATATACATATAAGAAGGCTATATTTTGTAGTCCTCGCAGAAGAATTCGAAGTAAAGGAGCTTGTAGATTATACTTACATGCAAACATGATTCTTTAAATTTAACCTTTAAAAAAAACCTTTTGTTCAACTTGTATTAAAGATATATCGCTGAAAATATACTGTAAATATTTCATTAATTTCTTTGTAAAATTATTAGTATTTCCTATTACATTTGTATTTCTGTAGTTACAGTAAATAAATTATCTTAATTGACATCCTGACCAGTCTATCCCGATATATGTCGTAACTCAGGTAATTCAGTCTGTTGGCCGTGCCGTTGCATTTCCGCTCCCGCTCTCGCTACCGCTTCCGCGCTGATTGGATATCGATCCGATGCATTTGTACCACTAAGTTAAGACACTCCATTGACGGCCTTTTCAAAACTTTAATTGCCTCTTTTTACACCACGCTGCGTTTGTAAGCTTAGCAAAGAGAATATTGGAGATTATGACAGATTGGAAGTGTTTTACTTAGTACAAAGTCATAAAATTTTATAAATATAGGTATAGTTCTTTGCTAGAACGAAGTATCTTATGATTTTAGCATGATATTTGAGGTTTTAAACAAATAAATAATAAGTATGTTAGGTATTTTGATTGAGTAAATGTAGATTTGTATGGTGCTTTGGTCTTTGACAGAGTTATATAGGTGGCATATTAATTTGTCCTGCTTCTATATTCTGAAGTTCAAATTACCGGCTCAAAACTGGTATATCTTTACTATTATAGCTTCTAGGGTCAGAGGTGCTGGGCAAACCCTAGTTAAAGCTCTATTTAAAAGTCCACACCAGGGTACAGGTTAATATTATTTTCGAACCATTTATATAATCAACTAGTGGAAGACCGCAAATCCATCTGCGTTAGCTTAAGGGTACCTGTTGTTCCGGTTGTAGGCTGTGCGTTGAGCCATAAGCCTTTCAGGACAAATAATTTTAATATTAGTATATCAACAGAGGAAGTCAATACAATAGGTCAATCGACTTGAGAAAAAGATTGCATCGATTGGTTTATTTGACTCATTTTCCAAAAAAATTGCGCTTTAGCCTTTCAATTGTCTATGCAATATAGAAATAGATAGAGTATCTCTTCTAAACCAAGTACATAGAGTACACCACATTTAAAACCTATGCCGCCTCAGCGCAGTCTATTTAGATTGGACCTGTATTTAATTCGGTCAGTGTCCCTGTCACGTCAGTGTATGTTAATATTTTGAACGTAGGTACGTAAATTGAAAACTATCTAGCCCAGGCCTAATGGACAGTTCACAGCGGCGTTCGGGAAACTGACCAGTGTGTTGCAGATTAATAACTGATACGCGGTGCCGGAGTTGATTATGGTTTTGAAATTGGAGGTGTGTTCTGGTTTTCCATTTTGCATTTGAAGTGAAAGTCTATGTTGCAAGTAATAATGCAATAGTGTAATCAGAAAATATGCTATCAGATATAAATATTGATATAATTAGGGATATTTTCAAGTTCATCACTCTGGCATATAATATCCTATCTGTTATGGAAATTAAATCTGATGGCACGATGAATTTACGAAAATGTATATTTTTTAAACCTAAAAATAATTTATCTGAAAAAAAAAACGTAATCAAATTTGTCATGGTAAATTTCAAATTAAATTCCGGAGGCACACGTTGCAAATTATTTGTGTTCGTTAAATTTGATTCTGATAGCTTTGGTAATTAATTTAAATATTGGCTTGAGCCTTCTGGCCGAGGCCGGGCTTTCCGGAACTCCGGTACGGGTGCGGAAAGAGATTAGCATTATTTTATATAATGTAATTTTTTTTTGTATAATCAGCAGTTTGAACTCATATTTTTTAACCAATCATATGATAGTACTTTAGTCGATAATTTAAGCCTACAGGATTGTGAGAATTATTTCAAAAAGTAATTAATTGCTGTGAATAGTTTTGTATGTGTTTTTTGCTGTAGTTGGTAGAGACCCTGCCTGCCGCACCTTAGGTCCTGGCGTTTGGAATGTAATTGATAAATCGTCTTCGTCGTCTTCAACCTATTGCAGTCAACTGCTGGACGTAGGCCTCCCTCAGGGCACGCCACAAGGATACTACCACAGGGGGGTTTTGCCCATAGTCACCACGCTGGGCAGGCGGGTTGGTGACCGCAGTGTGATTTTTGGACTATGTTGTCAGCACGGGAGGCGCTGCTGCCCACCTCTCGGAAACCCTTAATCGCCTTGTACGATACTCACGGGCAGGCATGGGGTGGTACAAACTCTACTCTGCCGGCACCACGCGGCTAATTGATAAATCTGTCAGCCTATTTAAGTCCCATGTTGTAAGAGATACCTACCGCCGCTTTTCGAACACAATATTATATATGTAACTAATCCGAGTTCTTTAATTTACAAAAACCCTGATTGGTTGCCTTGTCTACACCAATAACAGTTACATAAATCAGATGTAAAACTTTTAAAAGATTTTCATGCAAAATACACAATTTTTAAAACTTGCAAAAAGAGATTTTCCTTCGTATTAATGAAAGCAGAATGGTTTTTAATAACTGTAATGAAAGCTGCGAATACGATGCGAGGGTGCATTGCATATGCGCTGGGTGCTAACTCTGCACCGTATGGTGCAAGTGCTAAAGTATAGCGAATTTTGTTTAAATTTATATATATTGTATTTAAAAAAATTGTTTTTGTTTCATTTGATTTTAATTTCCGATCTCCTGAATGGTTTGCACGTTGGGCATATAACATAAGATAATTATTTAATTTCATGGAGAAAGTATATATACATGGTTACCGAAATATTATTTTATTATAATAATGTATTCTCTATTTAGGTCTGTCCTCGTTCTTCTGTCCTATTATGATCCTGTCCATGTTCCTCCCTATTTCGGGTACACAGCTGTATACCTGTGTATATTCTCTATGGTAGATTCATAATACAATGTGGAATCGTCATTAACAAAAGATGAAGTAGGTACCTACCTATGCTAGTATTTAAATTTCCTACCTTATTGTTGAATACGGATGCTATCACTAGTAGACAGCTATTTCAGAAAGTGTTGGGAAGTGACATTTAATTCGAGTTGATGTAGTAAAAATAGCAAAAGAGACCATCGCTGTGTGAGTTGATCTGTTTAGTAGCTAAAGTAGCTAAAGTGACTATCGCTCTGTTTCAGCTTATCTATTTATTAATAATACGTTATAGTGTACTATATCCTTAAAATTGGTCAGAAGTGGTACCATGTATTTCTATCGGCCCTTGGTGCTCTGCCTACCCCGTAAGGGATAGTCGTAAAGGCGTGATTATATGTATGTTATAGTGTAGTAAGATTTAATAGCCGTATTCTTATGCCCCGCTCAGCTCGTTACGCTTGGGCGGCAAAAACATGAGCGCGTCTCATTTTCCCGCGCAAAACGGACGGCGACGCGGCTGCATTAGTAGATTACTCACGTACCCGTACGCCGATGCGATGTCGAACTTGGCCGTCGCGGGCTTACGCGGAACGTCTAATTTGTTTAATTAGGCGCCGCCTTTTGCGGCCGTATTATGGAGCGCGGTCGAAACTGACCGCAGTGCAAAATTACGCCGGGTGTTGCAGTATTTGTGGACTCTGCCACAAGGTTACTTTTGTGTAAGTGTCGATTCTATGTTCGTTTTTGGGTAGTTTTGATTTAGTGGTTTGATTGGAATTGATTAATGAGTAGTGTGTTTCTAATAATAAGGGTTTCTATGAATTGGAGCAGGATTGTTATGGATGAGCCGCCGCCATAGGAAATACTGAAGAGCTATATCTCACTGATACCTAACGCTAGAAAGGCTAACTTACATATTAATTTTAATAAATTATGAAAACCTAACATCTAGTTATATTGTACTTGATAGTAAAGAAATATAAACACAAAAAATATGTATGTTTTGTGAAGTCTAGTGTTATTTTCATTCAATGGTTTATTAGTTGCACTACTCCATGGGAGGCCTGTGCCTAACAGGCTTCAGCTGCAGCCTCATTCATTCCTATTATCCGTCATCTCATTACTCACTCGCAGCACACGTAGTCCATCCAAAACTTCTTAGGTTTACACAGGTGAATACCTAAAAAAACGTATATTCGATATCCATAGCTCTCAGAATACGCCCGCGTACACGGCCGGACCACGCTCTAGTTTATTTTTCGTGTGTGCACTGCTTAATCAAATTACCACTATTTTACGACCAATCTGTATGTCTATTCATAATTTTGTGAAACATATAGAAATCCGCCTCCTATAGAAATAGGTTATCCCCATGCGAAAGTTTTTCGGCTAGTTGCCTAAAATTGGTGATCTAAGGTTATATGTATTAGGAAAGGTATGGGTGTATTTTACACTGAATGGTGTGAATCGAATTTTCATGTTACAATTTTCATTATCTACAAGCAAACCAGAAGTCTGAAATTCATCTAATAACTTCACTGCGACTACCAATTTTATTGGTGTCGCTTGTAGTGACCCTCTCTGTCGTGCTAAGGATTTCCCGGTTGGTTCGAACCCCGGTAAATGCTCAGTAGTTTTATTTTATTTATTTACCAAAATCCACAGCACTTTGACATATCTAATATGAGTACATAAAGACTTAACTTACTGCCATAACGGATTTGCATTATATATAGGTAGTTATAATTAATGACAATATCAAAAAATAAAATGTATCACAACACACAAACAAGAGACATATGAAATATTCACAATTAATTCAATACACTAAACAAGAAAATGATTTGAAAATTTTCATATATCTTAAAAAGCAAAATCGAAAATCAGCAATTGTCCGCGCAATTTGCACACAAACGAATGATATTTCAGTGCATGTAGTAGTTGTGTAGCGTGGTGTGAGTTTGGTGTAGGCAGATGTTGGTCCCAAGCAAAGAGTATAAGTATCCCAAGACAGCAGAAGTCACTGAAGATTGTCAAAGGGTCATGAATCAAATAAATTGTTCAATTTGTTCAATAAATTATTCACTCAAGTTTTTGCTTCGAATATACCTATTATAGGTAATGTAGATATCTACGCTATGCTAATGCAACTTAGGTAGAATACATCAGCCATGCATGTCGTAAGAATCGACTAAGGAAGTCGGACAGTCTCTCAGGCGATAAGCTAGCAACTCATAATTTACATCTGTCCCCGCTGTGCTAAATTTGACAGTTCTCCGGATCTCCTTTGTTATGCTGCAATTTCGGAGACAGATATATTCGGTGTCAAGTAATGATTGCTTTGCATCCTGCTTGTAAAACGGTTACTTTTCGACTGCGTCTCAGCTGGAAATTTCAGCAGCATTATGAGTTTGGTGGGGATAATATATGGAACAACACAAAGGTGCTGACAGAAAAGGGAATCTAGTAGAACGTTTTTCGTTTGAGCTCGTAATCAGATCACTGCACAAATCAGTGTATGCATTCGAAACATGGAGTCGATGTAAGGAGGAGGTATTTTTACAATGTTTATTTATAGTAATGTGCACGACTGTGGTAGTCAAATGTATAAGATATATGTACATGCAAATGGTTTTCGCGTTAAAGAAATAGAGATTATACGGACTATGGGAAGCATAGTTCCCATAGTCTTTTTTATCTCTCAATTTCTACCGTAACTAAAAGTATGAACACCTCCCTAATTATATCAGTTTATATGCATCGAAGGAAATTTCGTTCGTCATTTGCTTCAATAGGAAGCCATCATTTTCGCGCGTTCTTTGAATCACGTGACTTCATTACTAACATAACCTAACCATTAGGAGTATTACGACAACGAACGTCGATGCTTCTTACATTGTTGACTTGTCCGATAGATGTATCAGCTACACAATATATGCCATAGCTCTTTTGAACCTACTCCGTGATTCAAACACACGAAGCTTACACAAACGGACGGCCAGACGGCTATTGATTTTGTATTAATAAATATTGTCAAAATGTGTAATTGACCGTCACGAAAACCCGTTTCAGCTATTATATTCACATTAAAATTGTATTCAATGCTCTCCTTTGTTTGCGATTGATATGGTTTTTGAATTTTAATTCAATATATGTAGATATGTATTTTGAAATGCAATTATTGTTTACATATGCTGTAGAAAATGAGCGAGGATAATGGTTTTTAATAATATTCGTAGTTTGTTTTTACAATGTTTTCTATATTATCTGTAGATATATTCTTTTATAAGTATAATATAACAGATAAGTAAGGGATCTCAGCGTATCCCTCCGGGAAAGAGTCGTGATTTTATATATGTTATTGCCATTTTTGGTATCTCGTCATGCGGAGATATCCATTCTCAAATATGTAAATATAGGTAAGATGAGATTGTATATATATAATATAAGTATGACCACCGATTTCTACTTAAAGAACATATGCTCGGTGTATTTTTGTGCACTTATAAAATAATAGGAACTTATTATCTAGAGTAATATAAAGGTCATGTAATCTGTGAAAAGGCAAATAGAAATAGTTTGACTAAGTATTTTAACTTAAAGTAAACCTAAACTAATTAAACAAGCGACCCTAAGTAGTAGTATCTATACAATTAACAACTATCTAAAATTATTGACTATCCTCAGCTTATTTATAAAGCTAGTAGAAGGTAACTGCCGTATAAAAATTTAAACTAGCCTACGTAAAACCGAAAAGCCACATTTGTTTGGATAAATGTGGCAATAAGCGAAACTCGGCCGGTCGTGAAATAACTAACTATGGAGTCATTGGTAGGCGAAAAGTTTGGCGGAGTTGTTACTAATGAAACGCAATACAAATTTCTGTTAATTCTGATTGCCTCTGTTAATCCTGGCTTATAGGAGTTGCAGTGGCTAGAACTATCTAAGTAGCATTTGATTCTACCATGGTTTATAGGATTGAGAGAAAACTTTGTAATTGAGACTCATTTACGTTAAGCTAAACAGCCAACAATTTATATTATCGCTTGATGACTCCTGTTCCCGTGTAAATTTCCCACTAAGAACACACCTATCAAACTTCCCAGGTCTCTAAGATCAGATTTATAGACTGTGTGTTGATTCGTCATTGATTCAGTCATTGAGGATAAACTATTTCATAAATTACTAGCTGTTTGCCGCGGCTCCGCTCGCGTGGTTGTCGCATAAAAAATAGTTTACGACATTCTCAGACCTACAGAGTAAACATAAAATTTAATTTAATTGACCCGCTCAGTTGGTGAGAGCACTGCATGGAATGCGAGAGGTCGTGGGTTCGAGTCCCACTGGGGTGAAAAATGTTTTCATTTCTTAAAACATATTTATAAAATTTAATAAAAATTGGTCAAGCCGTTTCGGAGGAGTTTCGTGTGTTACATATATATGTATATAGATAGATGCCTGTGATTATTCCGATGTTTGTTTGTCCTCTGTGAGGCAATGGCTTACATTGAGCAAGAGTGACTTTACTGCGGACTGCCGGGTGCGAGGGAAATATCTCGGGGCTTTTCATACCTCTTTTTGGGTCCTACTCCGTTTATAGTTTTTCAGATTGTTAACCAGAGTTTTCGATCAGAATGCAACATACGAGTACATATACGTAAATTTATACATGTCCAGATACACCGATAAAAGAACTTCATATCCCGTACTGATGCAGGTTTGATCATCAGATGAATGTCGTAAGAGTCGAATATGAATTTCATGGGCGTACTCCCAGGCGTACTCCCAGGCGATTAGTCAACAACTTGTCAGTGGATCTTTTACATTTAGCCCTAGTGGCTGCACGTGGCTGATCTCCTTGATGATCCTTTAGTTTCGGCTACCTTATTTTGCGAATATAACAGTTTATACGTAAAAGAACATACCTATACAGGGTGTTTTGGTCGTCAACGTTCCCGATCATTTTTCTCCATGGAAGCATACCTGGGAAGTGTCTGGTTCCCAAGATTTTAGGGTCCAAAGTTGAGTAAATAGACTGCGTTTTTCTGCTTAAATGCACAACGATGTGCGTAGTAAATAATTAATTTCTATCTATGAAAAAACTAGCATAAATACTGGACACTAAAAATTTCGCCCGATCAAGTAAATAATTTTTTTTTGCAAATAAGTTTACATCTTTTCCCAGCATCTTTTTTTGCATAAACTTAATTTATTTGATGTATAAAGTTACCCTTAGTTAAGGATGGCAACGAAACAAACACCCTGTATAATTTAAATGTATCTACAAAATAAAGTACGTCAATACCTAAGTATTTTTATTCAAAAATATTATTTGACAAGAAGAGTGTTTGATCCGTCCATGACAGGGGATCTCAAGAGCCTCGTATTGATGGGTCAGCTCCGTGGAGTACGGATAATGAAGAGTAGCTATCCAGTTTAATTTCATAAAATATTTGGGGTAAATATTAAGAATAGAATAGAATATACATTTTACATTACATATACACGGATTGCAACAACATAGAAACAAAACGATAGAAATAGATAGTTACATGTCAGCCTAATGGTTACAACGTCGTATGCGCTTTCCAATCGGGGAGTGTAGGTTCAATTTCAGTCACGGACGTGTATCACTGAATTTATTTCATGTACCGATTTTGATGTAGTAAAATTGTCACTTAGTCTCGTACCTCAGAAAGCACGTAAATTCGTTGTTCCTGCGCCTGATCTCTCTCCGGTCGTATAGGCTTTCTGTCGCATCGGACTATGAGGGTGAAGGAATAGAGAGCACACCTGTGTTTTTGGGGACACACTTGTGTACTAAAATATCTTCTGCGCAGTTGGCTCGCCCCCATTCCGATTGGCCGCTATGACACCGAAATACGACCGGAGTATTCCAAGTTCATGAGTTCATAGTCGCAGCTCCTCTCTTTGTCACTTCCATGACCAGCTCTGAACATATCCCTTTCGAGCTCCACTCCTAGCCTCTTGTACCTTTCTACCACTTTACTACGTCCGGGATATTTTGTAATTTTAAACCGACTATCCGTTCCTTATTTTAAGGGTGCAGAGTTGAAGTTTGTGTAGTTATTTCCATCGCGTCGAGTGTCCGTTTTTAGCCCTCTATTATTGTCGTATGTATTGATTTTTATGGGGTTTGTTGTGCGCTAGTTGATAAGGTTTATGTGCTGATATTATGATATTCAGTTGAATGATGTTATCCTAAGGCAATTTGAAATACGTATATTTTACTGTTAGTCCTATGCTGATGCGGCACTTCACTAGAATATATCAGCTGCATCTCCTTCCGTACATGTCATATGAGTTGGCTAGGAAACTCAGGGGCTTTCTCTCAGGGGTTAGGCTAGTGACTTGTTGGCCCCTCAATCTGGCTCCGTTGGTTTAAACGTTAAACAGTTCATTTCGGGAATATTGTCGCAATTTCACAACTAAAATCCGCACACGGAATAAATTCAGTGGTACAGGCCCGTGACTGGGATCGACCTAGGCTCCCCAATTGGATTGCGCACGCCTGAACCATTGGTCTATTTACTTTAATATGTCTATTATGTAACGTAATGTGCCTATGTATAAAGTATATGTCAACATACTGCCTATATTCCTGAGCCAACTGAATCGTAGTAAAAGTGGCATCTCATAAAACCTGCCGCGGTCGGGCCTAATGGAATAAAAACATAAAGAGCATTAGAGGTCCGTGCAAACGGCCCGAGATAATGCTGCGGCGACCTCGGCGACCTTCGCCCAGGAAGCGGTTTGACTGAGCGATATCATAGTGCTAGGGTCTGTACATATCTTACGGAAGATACGACCGTATCTCTAGGTACCTACAGGCAAATGCACTAACGCAATATCGGTTGAGTGTGAAATGATATTTATTTGCATTAAATGTGGTACATTTGGTAAAGATGTTGGTTATCGGAAAGGTTGTAATGTATGTTTTATTAAATTTTATTTTAGCGGCCGCCCATGTCTTCGTCCGCGTAGAGCATTACACCCGTGCGAAGCCGGGGCGGGTCCCTAGTTATACATATAAACCTTCCTCTTGAATCACTCTATCTATTAAACATAACATACACTCTATCTATTAAATATAACATTAACCAATTAATAACTTTTAGCTTTATCTATTAAACTTTATCTTTGTGTAACTAACATAACTAACATTTGCATGCCAATGACTGGCAAATATGCAGGAGCAAATTTTTCTATTACATTATCACCACTATGTACCCATATTTATGCAAATAAATGATCTGAATCTGAATCTACATAGGGACAGGCAGCGGGAAGAGACTTTATTTTATAGTATGTAGAGATTTGTCTGTTCAGACGTTACGCGACCGGTAATAAGCGACGTTTTTTACATTAGGTATGTATTGAACCATACTATCGAAGGCAAATGGCTAATATCAGGCATTTTACATCCTGCCTATTAGCTGCAGTTTTATAATATGTAGTGTTTGTATGTTCTGATGTTACGCGACCGATAATATGCGAGGGTTTTCCGTTAGATATGTATCGAACCTTACTGTCTAGGGAAATAGCTAATATCGGTCATTTTACATTCTGCCTAGGAGATGGCAAAAAATTTTGGAGGCATTATTAGACTTTTACCACGTCAAGCGCTTTATTATGGTATATACGAGTATGTTGAGGTGAGCTTACAACTATTAAAATAACAACATGAGTCAAGCAGCTGCAGAAGCAGACTTTGAAGTAATACAAGCAAATTTTGCTTCATGTAATTAAAAATTCCTAGGCAAAATGTTACTGGCCAGATTTGATAAAATGCCTGCGACATTTTTAAAAGAAGGGAGGGTCTTACTTAGAAGAAAACGGTCGTTTTTTTGGGGCCATGAGATAAGCGCTGGTCAGTCATAACTTGAATGTCGTTCTGTAAGTGGACAGAGAAAATGGTTTTCTCCATCATTTTATGTAGGTAGCTCTACATACATTTTCAAATTATATATAACTGTTAAGATAGGTACTTAATAAAAATGTTATGTGTGTGTCAGAACGGATATTGTGTGAAGTATTTCATCATCATCATCATCATCAGCCTATTGCAGTCCACTGCTGGACGTAGGCCTCCCCCAGGGCACTCCACCCTTAATCCCTTAATCGCCTCGTACGATACCCACGGGCAGACATGGGGTGGTACGAATTCTACTCTGCCGGCACCACGCGACCTGAAGTGAAGTATTTACCTTATTATTTTTATCCATTTCTATGAAACTCCGTAGACATATAAAATTGAACCCTTTGCTGGCACCATTACTAATTTCTAAGAAGGGATACGGGCAAACAAAGCATTCATACCGTTATCAATTTTTACACTACACACCAATCATCAAACAAAATAATAACTACAACGTAACTAATTTTTTAATATGGTTTCGCTAATTGTACCTTGTTGTACCGCATTGAAATAAATGCGCTAACGTGATTAGTTACGTCAGCACAACAACTGTTTCCATATCGGTTTGCCCATATGCGAATGGGCATAGTTCCCAAATTGGATATCGTTTAATCACCCATTTTGACACACCGATGGCGGGAAATGCGGAAATAAATTTTCTATTATGTCTAAGGAGACCATTTGTAACTGTCGAAAAGACTTTGTTCAATTTTCGATAACACAAACTGGGCTCAGCGAGAGAGTACTGTGGGTAGGCTGGGCACACCTGGGACTTCAGACTGTCGCATTTTATGGCACCAGATATTAAATACTTTGGGATCTATGTTAGCGGCATAAGGGTTGTATAGTGCGACATGATGGTTTGTATTGGCTTATTGGATATTTAGTGTTGGACGTTTGTGCGGGAAATATGTATATTTTTGTATGGATTTATCATTAAGTACGTACCTGTCAAAACGTTGTAGGGGTCGTTAAGTGTTTTACCGTACAAAGAACTTAGTATTCGCGTGTATTGTATCTATGCTTACTAAAAATAAAGTGATAAAAAAATCTTCAAACTTTAACTAAAAAGCGATAAATAACGTAACTAATTTATCTACTTAATACATATTAAAAATCTAAAATTGTTTAAATATTATAACTTAATACCTAATACTTTAACAAAGTCATCTTTAACTTTTTAAACATTTATAATTATCACTTATTTTTTGGAGTCGGTGCCAGCCTAGGTAATGTAGCCTGTTGTGTTGATGGACGCTAGCGGCTGGCAAAGCCACACACACGGCAAAATACAATACGATATAGTAGGCAGGGCACGCGTTTATGCAATTTCCTATTCTTAGTTTTACTTTGAATTTTAGTGTCGGTCAGTTTTCTTAATTACATTTATTTGTTTGGCTGGCACCGACTCAAAAAAATAAGTGATAATTATAAATATTTATATAGTCAAAGATGACTTTGTTAAAGTATTAAGGTATTAAGTTGTAAATATTTAAATAATTTTAGATATTTAATATGTATTAGGTAGATAAATTAGTTACGTTATTTATCGCTTTTTAGTTAAAGTTTGAAGTAGGTTAATTTTTATTCAGTTTATTTCTCGATTTTTAGTTGTGTTAATGCATTGTGGACTTAAATAGATGCTAGTTTATACAGGATGATTTTTGGTCGTCAACGTTCCCGAAAACTACGTAATCTCCTAATCATCACGATCATTTTTCTCAAAGTCTGGCCCAAAGTTGAGTAAATAGACTGCGTTTTTCTGCATAAATGCATATAGACGCGCGTAGCAAGATTTTTTCACGAGAAATAATTAATATCTATCTATGAAAAAACTAGCATAAACACTGGACACTATAAATTTCGCCCGAACCAGTAATAAAAAAATTGTTTCAAAAAAATTTACATCGTTTCCCAGCATTTTTTTTGGCATAAACTTACTTTATTTGATGTATAGAGTGCGTACCCTTCAGTTAAAGGTGGCAACGAAAAAACACCCTGTATACTTAAGGATTTCATCGTTACCATCTTAGGAGTAGTACCTACCAGTATAAGTATCACGTTAGCCCTACATATATAGTTTCTATCGACCAATTGCAGTACTGTCCCCTAACTCCTAACCGTTAAGGAGTTCTGTAGCTTGACCATCAGCACAGCAGCATCAGATGTTGATTCAAGTATACCTCACAAGCAACAAGTTAGCCCTACATACTACTATATAGTTTCCATCGACCAATTGCAGTACTGTTTCCCAACTCTTAACCGTTAAGGAGTTTTGTAGCTTCATCGTCAGCACAGCAGCATCAGATGTTGATTCAAGTAACACGTTAGCCCTACATACTACTAAATAGTTTCCATCGACCAATTGCAGTATTGTCTCCCGACTCCTAACCGTTAAGGAGTTCTGTAGCTTCATCATCAGCACAGCAGCATCAGATGTTGATACGAGTTACACGTTTGCCCTACATACCACTAAATTAGTTTCCATCGACCATTTGCAGTACTGTGGAGTTCTGTAGCTTCATCATCAGCACAGCAGCATCAGATGTTGATTCAAGTAAAACGTTAGCCCTACATACTACTAAATAGTTTCCATCAACTAATTGCAGTAATGTATCCCAACTCCTAACCGTTAAGGAGTTCTGTAGCTTCATCATCAGCACAGCAGCAATAGATGTTCACACCCTGAAGCATATACCTGAGTATGATTATGTAACAAAAGCACCATACGAGCATACAATTTTCGGTGGTTGCCCTAGATTTCTCCTGGATCTCATCATCAGATCCTGACCTGGTGAAAATGGGACCACCTCAGAAGTGAACTCTATCCAACAAAAAAAAAAATTGAAATCCGTCTATAATTGACGGAAATATCGGTGAACATACATAAAAAAAATATTATACATAAAGACGAATTGAGAACCTTCTCCTTTTTTTGAAGTCGGTTAATGAATTGAACTTGAGTTATGATCAAGTTTTTTAGTATAGTGGTTAGTCGCAACATGCTTGAAATATAACTACTGCATCATTAAAAATACTAACTGTACTAAGGCAGAAACAGTATGTAACTGTGATATTTTTATAAAATCTAGAGACAAGATATGATATGAGAGAGTCTGTGAAGTTTGAATTTCACGTGGGAATTTAGAAAAGTCGAATAAGGAATTCGGCGGCGTTTTCTCAGGCGATATGAGCAAGCAACAGAACTAATCACTGATCTCTACATCTGGCCCGCTCTGCTAAACGTGACTGTAGAAATTCTTTTATGATCCTACACTTCTGTGAATTTTGTGAATAATTTAACTATTAACTTAAACAGATTAATATAGATACAGTTAAACGTTAAGTCGAAGTTCAAGATGGAGTCTAGCGTTAACCTAAATATTTCATAGTTGTCGCCGCAGACGCGTTTATCAAAGTTCTGAAGGTGACAGCTGGGGTAAGGCCTTGTTCATACTGTGCTCTCTCTGTCAATATCTTAGGATTAATCGTATTTTGAATAGTCCGACTAGCATAAACTATATTCGAAATCAATGGTATTGACAGTAAAATTGTTAATACTATAGTTGATACAATTGCTTTCTTATTTTATATCGTCTTCGTCTTCAGCCTATTGCAGTCCACTGCTAAATGTAGGCCTCCTCCAGGGCATGCCACAAGGCTACTGCCATAGGGGGGTTTTTGTCTATAGTCACCACGCTGGGTAGGCGGATTGGTAACCGAATTGCTTCATGCATATATGTTTACCTAACTCGTGCATTTAGAACAAAGAACTTACCTACCTTTATTCAATAAATACACAGATTGCCGGGAAGTTTTTGCACAAAGTGCTTTATTATTACGCTCTTGGCACCCAATGGATTGTCCTTTTTCGTCCTAGATATAAAACTATGAACATTCTTTCCGACCGCTCTTATCATTTGCCAGATCCCAGACGTGTAGGCAAAAAGCTTTTACTCTAAAAGCCAAATATCTCTGCGAAATCTATTCAATAGATACGTTTTCTTTTACAATAACTTTCAATCTGTAATTTCATTTTATCTGTTACTTTCAAGTCATAAAACTTATTTTACATGGTTATACATCATGCATTCATTACAATACATATAATAATCTAATCTTATCTAATCTAATCTATCTACTACATGTAATAAAATTGTAACGGATCGATGTTTGTGCACGCTAATCTAAGAAACGGCTGAACCGATTTCGATGCACTTTTCATGTTATATTCATGAAAATTGCATCGAAATCGGTCCAGCCATTTCTGAGATTAGCGTGCACAGTTGTGACAGGTCCCACTTAACATATAGGCTACTTTTTATCCCGGGAAAATGCTGTTATCCCGGATAATTTCGACATTTTATTTTTTCTTCAGTCCACGCGGACGGAGTCCACTATAATACGAGTATTTGTAGACTTGTGCTCTCTGTGCTGGTGCGATGCTTCACTGGAATACATCTTGACTGATCTGGAACTTTTAACTTTTGATCCAGCTATGCTAAACGTGGCCGTAGGGTCTTATTCGCAATCCTGCAGCTCTGACAACCCCCATACAGCCGGGTTTAATGTATTTATGTATGTTCGTAATGTATCACTACCTGCAGATGGCCTCAAGCAAATCTAAACTCACCCGTCAAGTATTTGTTTAATATAAGTACCTACATAGAAAATATCAAATTTTGTTCAAAAGTCTACTAATTTCCACCAAAAGTCACCTGTCACTAACCGAACTTGTACTTCTTCTTCTTCTCAACTATACCCTTATAATTGGTCAGAAGTGATACCATGTGGTTCTATAGGCCCTTGGTGCTCTGCCTACCCCGTAAGGGATAAAGGCGTGATTTCATGTATGTCTACCAATTTGTAGGTACACAGTAAAATTTATATTCTAACCTTATTTATGGATTCACATTTCCGGTAACCCGAACGAACAATGGTCATCACCAATTTTAACCCGTATGTAACGTTTTGTAAAAACGCTAAATGGCCCTTAATCTATTTTATAGGTCCCATCTGCTTGTGTGACGTAAATTGCTTATAGGTACGGGACCTTTATGCCCGCTATCCACCGCAGGGTGAAGGGGTACGTGCAGTAAGAGGTGATATAAGTTATTGAAGGTGCAGTAAAAGGTTTAATCGAATGTCTCTACACGATAATCTGTATTTCATATAATAAATCGTTGACTCATACTTAACCATTTAAATATATGGGTAATCTCACAAGATACCCCTCAGTCTTTTCTCTTCCACAGAAAAAAAAATCAAGAATAAGAATGTAAATTTTTTTATATATGAGTACCATCAATTTCATCGCGTCTAGCTTGGTACGGTGGTTACTATTGTTTACCGAATTTTATTCTAAATTGAATAGATTTAACTTTATTATCTAGTTACCTGCACAGAAATTATATTTCTTCTTATAATGCTATATGGAGCCGAACCTAGCCGTCAGCGTAGGTATTTAAAAAATATTATAAATTTTTTAAAAACTAATGATTTTTTTAAAGATTTACATTTGGTAGCTTCGCTCGTAATGGAATATCGGCATTAATGGGTACAGAATGTGCAGCTGTCGCAATGATTTTAGGTATCTACTGTGTTATTGAGATATATTGGATCGTTTACAGGCTACATAGATATTGCGTGAACCTGTCAGGTGGATTGACGACCTGAGATGTTCATGTTAGTGAATATACTGATGGTTATCTTACGAGTATATAGGGTGTGTGTGACAGCCAGGCAAATACTGAGATACTGAACAACTACTATTGTTTTGAGTTATACATATGAATTATAACATATAACAAATAAGATTTATACATTAAAAACATAATGAAATATAATTTCGCACATTATCAGAAAAGTCTTGAATGAATATAATCCATTTCTCTTTATTACCAAATGACGTTATGTATCTACTAATGAATACAAAACATTCTTCGGTACAAATATGGCTTGCGTAATTAGTTTGTGTAAGAAATATTGCTTATTTGATGTAGTAAGATGGCGCGGAAAGCATACTTAATAATCTAGATCAAAAGGCTTATTTGCATTTTCCTTTTGATATGGATTTTATGATATTGCTATAATGATACAAATGTACACAGAATATTACATGTGTACTAACAATATTCAACATATTTCTAATATAGATATTACCCATACACACACATACACACACACAATAAATCATTAGATTCGTCTTAGCTGTGAGAGTTTTTCTTAAAATAAATGAGGTTATTTTAAATGTGATTATTTCTTAGTTTATGAAAAATACTTCATATACGAGTATACTGGACATGTTTTTAAGCTGGAAACTGCAACAATTTAACCGTAATTCTGTTCACAATTCGAAGCATAATATTCACTATAACGAACCGACCCAGTGAGTCTCGGCGCGTCTTCAACAGCTAAATTTCCATAAATCAATTTCAATACAAACACCTCTTAGTGAACTCTGTCCGCGGTTTCGCAGAGATTGTGGGGTCTCACTTGTAGCGGTCGGGTTTTGGAGTTTGAGTTTTACTAACTTAATCTGTTTTAATCGAATATTTGAGGTTACAGTGTGTTGTTTGTAACAATTTTTTTTTCGATTATGCCTTGTTGCTGTCTAGGGTAATAAATAGGTAACAATTATAATATACCTGATTGCTCCAAAGGCAGGGGTTAAGTTTTTCGAGTGTAATATGTATACAGGGTGTTTTTTGGTGGCCACCCTTAACGAAGGGTACGTACTGTATACATCAAATAAAGTAAGTTTATGCCAAAAAAATTGTGGGAAACGATGTAAATTTTTTTGAAAAAAAAAAAAAATTATTCCTTGATCTGGCAAAATTTATGGTTCGATTCCCACCCGGGTGAGGAATTTTTTCTGTTTTCTATTAGTAAATTTATAGTTTATGCTAGTTTTTTCATAGAAAGATATATTTTATTTAATTATTAATAAAGAAATTGAAAAAATTCCTCGGGAATCGAACCCACGACCTCTGCACATTCCGTGCCAGCGCTCTTACCACTGAAAAAAAAATCTCGTGAAAAAATCTTGCTACACGCGTCGTTGTGCATTTATGCAGAAAAACGCAGTCTATTTACTCAACTTTGGACCCTAATATTTTGGAAACCAGACACTTCCCAGGTATGCTTCCATGGAGAAAAATGATCGTGATGACAAGAAAATTCCGTAGCTTTCGGAAACGTTGACGACCAAAAATCACCCTGTATGTATAATGATATACTCGTACGGATTTTTGCATTTGAGCTTGAGAGATGTTCTTAGATTTGTCTTAGTCGTGAGAGTAACATTGGGAAGGTGGTTACTCAAAACTGTTAAGCAGTCTGCTTTTTTTTGCCTTAAGTAAGTAAATAAGGTATTTGAATAATTACCTATATATTAATCAGATTCAGGATAAGATGGAAAGAGGGATCTGGACTTGGTAAAATCATTCACACTTTTCTGTCTATATGATTTAAAAAGGAACTTTGGTATACGAGTATAGGCAGTTATTTTAAAAATGTAAGAATTTGAGTCGATCTTAAAACAAACTACCTATATATTTACAAACAGATTTATTACTAAGGAAATTATCAAGTGATTAGTGTCACTAAATCGTTCCAGTAACCAAAATAGCTTCTTTGAAATGATCCATGTAATATCATATCACTATTATCGTTTATCAAGTTAAATTATGCGGTGTTATTTAATAAATTACTAGTCCGAAGCCCAATTAGTTCATTTTAATTGGATAATAATAACAAACAAACAGCAAATAAATCTGAAATTTCGGTTCAAAGTGCAAATTTACCATGCGTGGAAATGGCATACATCGTTTACTGTGTGAATCATAGATTGTTAGTGTAATTTAGTTGTATGGTAACACGTTAATATTTCAGAGATGGAACGTTATTTTTCATCAAAGAAAACTCAACAAATCGATCTGTCTACTATAGCAACATTCAATGTTATTCAATGTTGAGTTTCTGGTCAGCTACGATGTTCAGGACATAAAAAATCTAGCACGTAAGCGACAGTCAAAATTAAGTAAAAACGTAGAATAAAGAAATAGTGCGAAAAGTGATATACCGAAAATAAATTTGATATAAATAAGACGCTATAGTGAAGCCTCACCCTAGTCCGTGACTAGTGCGCCGGAGTCCGGGAATGCAGTTAGAGTGATCAAATTGAGTCAAGTCTTGCAGAACTGTAGATACTACCGAATACAAACCGATGACGTCACGCTAAGATTATATTTTAATAGAAGATATTTCAATGGTATAGTTATAATGGTCTACCAACTTTGGTTAGCTTGAAAATCATATTTTCACTCTTTTAGAATGACAAAAGTAGGTAAATACATCTTTGATCCGATCGTCATAAAACTTTACGTACGAATACATTATGTAGAGGAGTAATTTTGTCTGACGACAAATGGTCTGTGGCCAAGAAATATGATCAGCAGTTTAGGCTGGACGTTGATCCTTCACTCGAGTGAGAGACTCACTGTGTCATTTAAGATGAAGTATTACTTGTAGGTACAGATAGCGAAAGTACTTTTTTGGTGTTAGTTTTAGGTATTAGAAATAAATATTGTATGATCTAGATGTAGATGTATATAATTTTTAAATTAGTTTGACATTATTAATACCAACGATAAAAAGCATAGCTTACAATCAGAAATTGAGTCATTTCTCATTCATAGAAACGGCCTAAATTCTGACACCGAATTCGGTTCTCAATTAAAAACTTTTTCGCATAAAGTTTAATGGACAAAGGCCCTATTGTTTTATATTTATATCGCCTTCCAAGACTAAAGGGTTCGTAATTTAGCCCTTCCTAAGGGACGCGGAAACATGCGGGATTGTGTAGAATTTACCTGGGCAATACGTGGCCCGGGTACAGGTGAGGACAAAACGCTTGATAAATAAGGAGGACAATGGGTATTGTGTGTGGACAAGTTTAGGAGAGATGACTGAAGTAACTACGAGTGAACATAGTATATAGGTATATTACACTTGGTGACGTTAATATACTGAAATTAGTAAATAGCACTTATTTATGGTATGATGAATATTAAAAAAAAACTTGGTTTGTTTGAAGTCGAAGTTGGCCAACTGTTTTTATTCATATGCAATATGAGTTTTAGCACTAGCGGTTTTATCTATGTATGGATTAGAACTCCGGTTTTTCGGAATTTCGGAAAATTCTTTTCTTATTGGATGCCTGCGTTGTACAGGCACACCCTTTAAGTTTCAGATCTCTAAGATAGCGATTTAGTTATTAAGTTGACGCGTCAGTCAGTTATTTAGGAAAACCATTTTATGTTTACCATCTATACTAATATTATAAAGAGGTAAACTTTGATTGTTTGTTTTTTTTGCAGCGAATAGGCTCCGAAACTATTGAACCGATTTCAAAAATTCTTTCACCGTTAGAATCCTTATTGGACTCGGATGAACATAGGCTATAGGGTTTCGCATAATTTCCACTGGGCTGGAATAAATATGAATTAAATATTTTAAAAAATTACCATTTGACGCATGGAGGTATAAGTTTGACATACACTATAGAATAACAAGTCCCCATAAGGAGTCATCAAAGACAGATGTATTCCGGGTAGTGAAGCAAAAACGAGTCAAAAATCCCGTATCTTCCGCTCTTCTTATCCGCCGTTTGTTACCAAATCGATAAATATTATCAATTTTTTAGATACAGTAAATTGTTTTACTAAAACTAAAAAATTGACATACTAAAAAGTTGCTTTAAAAGTGACTTACTTAAGTGGCTTTAAAATTACGGGTTCTGGGAATATATTATTCTGTGACTTACAGATGACATGACACAACATGACAGATGTAATTTGTTTTTTGTTTGGTTTATCCCGAAGAACATGAGGAATACAGCATCCATACAGCCATTGTTTATAGTACTGATGATTCCTGAATTTATGATGGATGATAATGAATGGAAACGCCGGGAAAATCCTCAAAAACGAGTGTAAAATTAGTCAAATCAAAAAGAATTGCGAAAACAACATACTTGCATGACCCCACGAAGAAACGGACATATACAAATAAATTCTAAATTTCAAAAGTAAATTACACCCACTCCCTTTATGGTGGTGTTTATGTTCGTTAGGGGGTGTAAGAGAGTACGGACGGATTACCCAAAATTCCTATGGGAACGGGGCAGACAGGAATTCCAAATTTTTACCGAAATTTCCACTGTACCGGAACAAAAGCTTATTCCATAAGTATAAAAATAAACCGTTTGACGTACACAGATGAAATTTGGTGTGTATGTTTGTTAGGGAGTGTAAAAGACTATTAAAAACGGGATTCCTGAAATTCCCATGGGAACAGCACAAACATAAATTTCAAGTTTAAACGAACATATTTCCCGAAATTCTCACCGGAACGGAATAAACTGGAATACAATTTTTTTAAGAAAACCGTTATACATATGAAGTTAAAATCGAAGAACGGGAATTCGATTTTTTACGAAAACCGCTATAAATATAAAGCAGAAATCGGGCATGTATATTCGTTAGGGAGTGCGAGGAAGCACTGAGGACAAATTTCCCGAAATTCCCACGGGAACAGAACAAACGGGAATTTCAAATTTTAGAGGATATATACCGAAGCGAAGCGAGGGCGGGCCACTAGTTATTTATACAGTGACTTCATTTAATAATTTTTGTTAAGCAAATCACTTGCTAATTTCACTGAAATTCCCAGTTAAGTACTTCGTTCTGGATCAGGAAGCTCGTTGACACACAAAATAATTACAATCTCTTTAATTAAGAAAATTATTTTAAGTGCACATATTTGTAACTGACGTGTGACACTTCTAACTAGGGGGAGGTTTTCATAATAATTTACAAGTGTACCCCGGGGTGGGTGACGCGTCGCGTTTGTCAACTCTCAAGACATTTATCAAGATGAATATGATATTAACAAGTTCTCCAAAATTGGCCGACGCCATTAGGGGAGCAGTTTGCGCCTGAGTACAATTAGCGGGATTAAAATTAAAATGTTAGTGAGATACAAGGTTGAAGTAAGTTTAGATTGACGACTGGAATAGCATACGAGTAATTGGTAGTCACGGATTTTGTTTACTTTTAGACGAATTCGCGTCCCTCATTGGTTACCTGTGTTTTTTATGTAAATGGAATAACCTATCATTTGCAATCCAGAATTAAGTTTATACGAATTTAAATTCTCTTTGTTTGTGTAAATGTTTCTTAATGAGTGCAGACAGTGCTTTACAATGTCAACTTACCCCATCGTTCCTAACCATTCTAACTTAGGAACTAGAACTATTTACAGTTTAGCTTGTTTCTAGTAGGTACATGCAAGATCGTTAGATGGAATTCTTATGTGGGTTTCTTTCCCTGTAGATACTTATTGATAGTTAATTTACTATACAGGGTGATTTTTGGTCGTCAACATTCCCGAAAACTACGGAATCTCCTCATCATCACGATCATTTTTCTCCATGGAAGCATACCTGGGAAATATCTGGTTTCCAAAATATTAGGGCCCAAAGTTGAGTAAATAGACTGCGTTTTTCTGCATAAATGCACATAGACGCGCGTAGCAAGATTTTTTCACGAGAAATAATTAATATCTGTCTATAAAAAAACTAACATAAACACTAGACACTATAAATTTCGCCCGATCAAGTAATTAAAAAAAAAAATTCCCAGCATTTTTTTTGGCATAATTTTACTTTATTTGATGTATAGAGTACGTACCCTTCGTTAATGGTGGCCACAAAAAAACACCCTGTATAAAATAATTGAGTGAAACTTGAAAAAAAAATTAGTTTTTTTTCTACTTACACATATTTTCTTATAAGTATTTTCCTAAATAATAAAAGACCGATGTTTGCAAAAAATTGTAACTCAAAACCTTCAACCTAGTAGTTTTCACTTGAAGGAGTACCTAACAAACATTTACCTGAGTAATCTTTTCATTTATTATGTAGTGTAATTTTTTATACTATAATAAAAAAATCTTCAGAAATATCCAGTTCTAATAAACCTTCAAGAATAGCAAAGTAACAAAGATATTTGACTTACCATGGGCCCTGATTACCTATATGTAAGTATTTTTGGCTACTAAATTTCGTGCGCGATAGTACAAAACCAAAGAGGTCGTTCCACGGGAGGTCCGTATCTCGGGCTCAGCGAGATTTACATGTGCCGCGTAAATTCCGAACTTCCGAGGGCTGCGATCCTGCAGTCTACCGGCAAACTAACTTGTCTACCCACGTTTGGATACCCGACTAGTCTCTACGCCCTATGTAATAGAGATTAGTTTTATTTTAAAACGGCTTTATAGTAAGTTGAGATAAATTCTTCAGACATATGCTTACCGCTTACTTATTTCCGAAGATTGTCCGCTATAAATATTTACCAGGATTAACTTAGATAATGTATGTTTTTAGGAAATATTTTTCGGTTATACTTTTCTCGTACACGAACTTGTCCCACTGCTGAACAAAGGCCCTTCACCTTTTTGAGTCCACACATCTCGGTTCTTTGCTAACTCCGTCCACCCTGGCAAAAACTTATCGAGGTCGTCTCGCCATTTCCATCTTGGCCTGCCTCTATGCCGGAAGCCGTCCGTTGGAAACAAGTCGGTCCTTTGCCCACCTATCAGGGTGCATACGACTAACGTGACCGGCCTAGTTCCATTTTAGCTTGGCGGTCTCTATGGTGTCCATAAGCTACCAAATTAGACACCACACATAGATGATAAGTACCTATACAGGATATAAAAAGACAACGATGTTTTTTTTAATATCTCGTATTCTATGTAAGGTTATGATCATTTTCTTCTATGGAACCAACCCTGGGAAACGACAAACAAATTATGAAAAAATACTGTCATTTTATTGCAAACAATGTATTCGTTTGATACTCAAAGTACAAATGTACCTACAAAACTAACATTATAACATTTTGACATGGTATCTTTGAAAAAAATGTTTGTTAACCGATTTTAGATGAAAAAAAAAAAAAACGTTAATATTAATGTAACTTTGGACGTCAATATCTTGGAAACCTGTGGTTTCTCAGGGGTGCTTCCATAGAAAAAATTTATCGTGATGTTACAAAGAATACGAGGTATTAAAAGAACAAAGTTTTCTTTTTACACCCAGTATACGGACACCATACAGCGCTACAGGTACTAAGACTTAGTGGTCGCGCGATTGGTAGGGTCTGATCGCGCCGTCAAATTGGTCGCTCGACCGTAATGTTGGTAGCGGCGACTGATCACGCTGTTATATTTGCCGATTAAAATTTGATTCCTGTTTGAAAATGTATTTCGCTCTATTATTTCTAGTAAATAATTGTCACGGACACTGCCATCTACTTTTATATTATTTTACTATTTTCATTATATATTGGTTCATTGTATTTTACGTAGAGTTCGCTAGAGGGATTACAAATTGACATATCGAAAACTGATGTGTTTTATTACCAAGTAATCCATTTATATTCAAATACCTGGTTCCTGGGTCGACAGGAAACATTTTGGTGACCCCCGACGTGATCGCGCGGTCTCGAAGATAGTGTGGTCATATATTTTTCGTCTTTGAAGATACTCAAAGAAGATTTTTAAATTTTTTCGTCGTCGCACCCGTGTTCATAGGGCTCGGCAAACGTCAAATTATAAACAACCGAAGAAAATTAAAACCGAAATTTTCTCCAACTTTAAACTGGTGGAACTGGATTGTATCAGGTATTCGACAGGTTACTGCCTTCAGGTAAGTGGCAGGTTTGTATAATTTAACTCTCGTACTTGCCTGAGCTAGAGTATCTTGTGCAAAATCGGTTACCATAGAAACCTTCCAGTCCATTTATATAGAAAATTTGCCTTTCCTCAAGCTTTCTTGCTATTATTTTAGTAAATTATTTTGATCATGGGTTCCGAAACCGATGATAGCGATAGTACAGTCTTGGAGGCTAACTTACTAAAGGGTCTAATAAAAAAACGAGGGGTAGAAAAGGGTAAATTGACCTTGTTTAAAAAATATTTAGCTAAGTTAGACCCCAAGTTAATATCCGCCGAACAATTACTCGATTTGGAAATGCGTGTCGAAAAATTAAATTTAGTTTTTAAACAATTTGAAAAGGTTCAAGACAAAATAGAGACTGTCGCTACCAACGTAGATTGTGAGTTAGAGGAAAGGGAACAGTTTGAGAACTCTTACTACGAATCTATTGCTAAGGCCAAGGGTTATTTAAAGGGACACAGTAACAAACTGACCCAACATGAACCGCAACAAAACTTGGTATTAGAAACCAATTCAATTAAGTACCCGAAATTTCTTTACCATCATTCAGTGGTAACATTACTGAATGGATAGAGTTTCGCGATACATTCAATGCACTTGTAAACCAAAGTGGCTTAAGGCCTATTCAAAAATTTAAATATTTACGCAGCTGTTTAAAGGATAGTGCACTGGAAGTCATAAGTTCATTAGAGTTTTCTGAAGAAGGTTATGGCATAGCCTGGAAAATCTTATGCGAAAGATACAATAATCCCAGAGTTCTTGTCAATAACCATTTAAATGCGCTATTCAAACCAGACAAAGTTGTCGCTAATGCCGTAGCTTTAAGGAATCTCGCCGACAATATATCCAAGCACCTACGAACATTAAAGTCGCTCAATGTGTCTATTGATAACTGGGATATATTGGTCATATATTTCTTATCCAATAAGCTCGAAGCTTCTTTAAAGCGGAGATGGGAAGAGAAGATTAATAGCCGTGAACTTCCAAATTTACAGGAGTTCAAATCCTTCCTGCGAGCACAAGCAGATCTTCTAGAAACGCTGAACCAGGTTGGAACCGATGCTAGTGAACAGCCTACTGTATTGTCGCGGAAGTCCTTGGTCATCACATCCTCGCCAGGTCCCAGCTCTAAGGTAGCATTTAAAAATACCTATCGTAATCAATGTCCGAACTGTGAGGAACGCCATTATATTAACCAGTGCCCGAAGTTTCTATCCTTGAATATACAGTCACGCATTCGTGTAGTTAAAAAGCTAGGTTTATGTATTAACTGCTTAGGATCCAATCATGTCTTACCAAACTGTAGAGGTTCACATTGCCGAATGTGTCAACAGAGACATCACACCTTGTTGCACTTAAATGAACTTGATACTGCTCAGTCAAATACTCCGCAGTTATCAACTATGCATAACCCTGAACCAACAGGGCTTCTTGCTGAATCCCAAACAGTTAACCTATTTAACAATCAACAAGTAGTCAACACAACTTTGGGTTCAGTAGACAATAAACTACCAATACAATTAAAAAATGTTATATTATCTACAGCGCAAATCAATGTTCTTGATAATAATAACCAATTGCACAAAATGCGAGCTTTGCTAGACTCTGGCTCACAGTCAAACTATATTACCAATGCTGCATACAAAAAGCTAAATTTACCAACTCAACGTCTAAACATGGAGGTAATTGGTCTTAACGAAAAGAGTACCAAAATTAACCAATTATGTAACATTATCATTAACTCTACGGATAGTACTTACTCAACCGAATTGTCTTGTTTTATTGTTCCTAAAATTTGTACTTTACCTTCATATTCATTCGATTTACAGCATTTTAATATTCCAAGCCGATTCAACTTAGCAGATGTATCATACTACGATGGAGGTGAGATAGACATTGTTATTGGTGCTGAGCTATTTTATCAGCTTCTTTGTATTGGTCAACACCGTCTAGGGGTCGGGTTGCCCACACTACAGAGAACGCGATTAGGTTGGGTAGTGTCAGGCTGTGTTGCAGTAACCAATAATAGTCGTCAGGTTAGATGCAACTTCATAATGAATTCAAACAATGTTCTAAACGATATGGATACCACAGCAAAATCTCCACCAGATATTACGACGTGTACAGGATCTTCTGATGGAAATTTTATGATGACGATTCCCTTACAACAATCAGTCGCAGCTTTAGGATCATCCCGTCCGCTTGTCTATAGACGATTTAAATCTCAAGAGGCTAAATGCGAAAAACAGCCTATTCATAGCAAACAATTAGTTAATAAGATCATGCACAAATGTGTGACTTATTTCAGGGCTAAACCTAGGCAAATAGCACCGATTATGGGTAACTTATCCGCCTCAAGATTAAATTCAACATATCTAAATTTTACAAATATTGATTACGCAGGTCCATTCAATATAAGGGACTGACGAGGACGTAGTTTCAAGGCAAGGAAGTGTTGATATATTTGTATGCGCAGCAACTAAAGCTGTTCACATGGAATTGGTTTCCAGTTTGGAAACAGCTTGACGATGCTACAGTAGTCTACCAAATATCATTTCTTGGGGAATTCCTATGTATGTAATGGAGAATTCTCAACTGTTTTTACCCAATTTTAATCGATTTTAAATTCTCGACCTCTATCTAATATCTACCTAGCTCAGACAATGATGAGTTGTTTTATTTTTAACCTAGTCACCTCCTGGTAGGTAGAAACCCTGTTTTCGATGCCCGACTACGATTATCAAACATACTCAACAACTGCTGCTAGGGGAAGGACGACAACGTCACGAGGGTGGCAGAAATCTGCACCGCCATGCGCCTGAGGGATCATCCAACAAGCTTCCTTGTCTTCTACCTATGGATATATAACCTGACACTTTGGCTGGGAGCATGTCACGGACACTGCCATCTACTTTTATATTATTTTACTATTTTCATTATATATTGGTTCATTGTATTTTACGTAGAGTTCGCTAGAGGGATTACAAATTGACATATCGAAAACTGATGTGTTTTATTACCAAGTAATCCATTTATATTCAAATACCTGGTTCCTGGGTCGACAGGAAACAATAATATTTATTAAAAGTTATCTTTGAAAATAAGATTATCAAATTATACCTTTATTACAAAGGAACCAAAATGATTATAATTTCTGTCTTATCAATCTGTTATTACGCATTTTGGTTTTTGATCAAGCAGCATCACAAGAAATAAACTTGCCAGCTATATACCGGCTGATTTATTGCGAAAAACAAATAGATTGAATCTAGCCGGGGGTAATGCAAATAACTAAGGGATGGAGCTAGTTGGGGAAGATTACCGCTGATTGATTGGACTCGCAACAGGTATAGAGGGTTCACCGCAGAGTAAAAATGCAGGGGAGAAAAACCGATGGCAAGGGATAGAGTCAGGGTATATAAATTGATTCAATGGATTGCAATTATTTGTTACAAATATTTCTATAAGATCCGTATTTCGGCCAAGGCGACCAATCTCTCTACGGCGATTAGCCAGGTACGCAGGAGATATTATAGTGCACAAGTATGTGCGTAAACACAGTTGCACTCTTTATTCCATCACTCTCATAGTCCGATGGGACGGAAAGCCGACACGACCGGAGAGAGAGATCAGGCGCAGGACCGACAGTTTTACGTCCTTTCCGAGGCACGAGCTAAATGATAATTTTACAACATTAAAATCTGTACATTAAATAAATTCATTGGTACAGGCACGTGACTGGGATCGAACTTAAGCCTCCTGCTTGGAAGGCACACGTCTTAACTACTGTGCTATCACTGTTTTTTTTAATAATATAATATGCAAGTCTCATAGCATAATTATGTCCGATTTACACAGAGAGTTTCCAGTTAAATTTTGAATAAACCCAGCATCTAAAATTATTGTTTACACATATTCTTACTACTCGTATGTAAGAATGTCTTTTTTACTTTAGGTACTTCGTATATTTAAAAATGTAAGATTGTAGATCCAGTCTACGTAGCTAAACTAGGTGTAGTTAATTTAACTATATTAAATCTTTATAGAGCTATCTATAGTTTTGTATCACTAAAAATATAATGTAAGCGTCGCTACACTGTGACTTGGGTTTGATTGTGAAACTTTTTTCCACTACCTGTAGTTTTGCACCGGACTATTTGCAAGGTGATTCAGTTGATCTTCCAGTGTTTGTTTATTCTGTACTCGTACCTATATTTGAAGCAGTGTTAGCTTGGACCTAATATTGTTATTTCTTATTAACTCTACTCTGTGTTAAATGTTGGAGGGTTTTCGGTTTATATAAGTATGTAAATCTAACGGTACTTGTTTTACTACAGAGATGCAGATAAAAATGTAACATACGTAAATGTTCGAAGTTTACACAATCATGAACCGGTATCAAAGCAAAGCACATAACTATACAGTGCTTCAGCAGTTCCTACAACACTTTTGTGGTAAGCTTAACCGGAGTTAAGCTCGTATAACAATAATTTAATACCCTAGAGTTGAGGATATGAGAATAGTTCGTAACAATTATACTCGTACGCGTAAACAGCATTTAAATTGTGTTCTATAGTTCTAAGCACGAACCTTTTTACGCGGCGTGACGCTAGCGACTCGCTAGTAAAATCTATGTGATTTGACAGTAGCATTACGGACTATCGAGAGGTTCGTGCTTACCCTCAAATCATCAGCATAGTAGGGACAAATGTTAATGATCACTTGATCAGTCAGTGACAAGTTACTAGATTATATCACCTGAGAAGACAAGCTAGCTTATCACTTACGGGAATGCCCGGGTTCATTCGTGGAAGCTTACGACTTGCACGGCCCCCTTATTACCTAACTAAATTGTACAAAAATCGCTGATTGCTTGTCATATTCGTATTACGTAAAACGAATTTCAAAGGAACTTTGACATTTCAAGGCGAATATTGTATATAATTTTCGCCATCGCTTTGCTTCGGCTTTGATATTGCTTTTACGTAATCAGGGGGCGGAAGGAGATGTAGCTGATGTATTCCAGTGTAACCCTGCATCAGCACTGGCATTATCTTTTAACTATGATGGTGGAGAAAGACCTATGCTTACCACTAATTCTTCCTGTCAACCATTTACCATGAAGAGTAAGTAAGTAAACAAACAAAAACAATACATTTTGCAAATAAATAAATACATATTCATATAATTAAAGTCCTTTATTCAAGCTGTAACAATTAAAGATTAGGCAATGTTATGTTATAAGGTAAAGTTTTATTCTAAAAATACAGATTTTTAGTGTGGTTATCTGGTGCACCGTTTAAGATCTTTAACATGAGCGCTAGTGTCTGTGTAACTCTACTACTGTTTCACATATTTTACTTAGTACCATGAATTTCCGCAGGACTTCGTTACTGAAACAGACATTAACAGCTTATCTCGTAGAAACACACGAGCTTTTTTTGTTTTTTTTTTTGCAGCTGTTTAAGCTAAACTAAGCTGGAAAAGCTAAATTATATGATTAGGATTTGCAATCACCGGAAAATTTTAGCTAGGTGGAATTTTACCTTGGTTCTTTTATAAACTTTTTAGCTAAATATTAACAAAGGGTAGTATCTACATCAGATACGCCAATACGCTATGGATGGAGAATATAAATATTTATAAAATATTCCTAGTAAATAATAATACCCTATACATTACACATTAACACATACCTAAGCGTTAAATATTGGAACAATTAACTTTGTCGTATGGTATGCAAAATGATTTTAATAAGCCAATTATTTTAATATCACTCTTGATGTAAAATACTCGCGGATATTAAGTTAATTAAGTAATTTAATTAAACTGCCCAATGGTCTCATTGGACACAATAATTTCTACCTTCTGTATATTGTGGTCATTGGCAGTGGAATTGTAAGTGAAATTGTAACGTAAAGTATCGAAAATGTATTGGGAGTATTTTGTCAATTCCCTTTCCAATAAGTCGGCCGATTGGTGTAGTAGGTAGTGCCTGTGCCTGCGACGCACTCTTAGTTTCAGTTACGTTTGTGCACGCTAATCTCAAAAACGGCTGGATCGTTTTCGATGCAGTTTTCAGGAATATATTGTGACAGGTCCCACTTAACATATAGGCTACTTTTTATCCCGGATAATTTCGACATTTTGTTTTTTCTGTAGTCCACGCGGACGGAGTCGCGGGCCTCCACTAGTACATAATATATTTCTTTGGCACGCTCTAGAGCCTAAACGGCTTGTCGCATTTGAGTTTCATCAAATTCGTCTTGGCCATGAGAGTGACACTGGTTCACTATTTTTACGAAATGGAGTTTTTTTCTTTAGATAATTTAATTTATAAAATTATTGATAAAGAAATTGAAAAAATTCTTCACCCGAGTGGGAATCGAATTTAATTAATTTACCCAGTTAACTTTCTTATTATTTCAATGTTTTTTGATAGTAGAACCACATTGTCATGAGTTCGTTAATGTCTCTCCACCAGCGATGTCTCTTGGATTTTAAGTGAAGCATAGTTCCAATGGGCGTTTTTCCATTAGACGACATGGACACGACACGACCTCGACAACGACACGACCTCGACAACGACACGACCACGGCTCTTTTCGAAGCATAAATTAATGCATTAAATAGTAGGTATATTGGCTCGATTTTCCACTAGATGACATGACCACGTCACGGCCCCCCATACTAGATGACGAAATGTCGTGTTGGTGGTCGTGTCGTCTAGTGGAAAAACGTTCGTCGTTCGCGGTTTAACGGACAGCTGCGCACAAAACGCAATGATTGATGACTTCATCGATCCCCGTCACTCGATGTCCGTCGACAGTTGTATGTAGGTACACGTAAGTGTACCTACCCTGTAATAAAACAAGAATAGTGTACACGCATTAGGTACTATTTGAAAATGTACGAAAATGTCCATAGGCACATTATTAAGCAGAATGGCTTAAATTGAACAGATTTTTTATATTAATAAAAAAAATATATAATTATAATATATAGGTAGGTCTAAATGGTATTCGTAGGGGAAAACTTATGAAATGATGGACGGATGACCTTTGGCAAATTTCAGTCAGAGTGGTCCACTATAGCGGGAACAAGACCAGTGTGGACTGAAATCACGGAGACCTTTGGCAAATTTCAGTCAGAGTGGTCCACTATAGCGGGAACAAGACCAGTGTGGACTGAAATCACGGAGACCTTTGCCGATCAGTGAGTTAAAAGAAATTCCACGCACTACTTTATTTTTTATTTTCATGACGTTCTCCTCTGTTTTCCTCAATCCTCGTGCTTCTCTTTCTTAACGTTCATCCCCGAATACTTTCCAGCAACTTTTAACACTATATTACATCACATTATTTTGATATTAAATTAAACAATTACTAAAAATACATCAAACCCGTAATCAAAGTAATAACTGAATTTGGAGCGGCCTGATGTGAAATAACGTTACACGTCATCGTCGATCAGAATGTAATAAAATTACCCTACCTACCTACTATCGATACGTTTATATAATTTCCGGTATTATTACGCAATAAAATTGTCCGGTCTTTTTGTATGTTTATCAACAAGCTATAGACTAAATTGAATTACTCGTAATATCAGGTACCATTACGCCTACGCCAGATTATTTAATTATTAAAGTAATAAATACTGTAAAATATTTAAAATTCTGTCCATGTGAACTATACTAAAGGGTAATGGATGTTATTCTGTTATGTTATTATAATAAATGAAATTGATTAATATTCTGTTATGTGTTTGTACATACAATATTTGTTTTCAGGAAAGAAAGTATACTCGTAATATAAATAACTAACAGTTATACTTCCAATAGTTGGGACATCAAATACAATAATATTTTTTAATATCGCTGCTAGTTCCATATATAATGCCGTTCAAATATGGGATCAAACAAGCCCTACTTTTATTTAAGATCTGCGACGGAAGTGGAAATCTTGGCAGTGTGTGTGTTTCCAGGCCTCAATACTGTTAAATTTCCACCAGGATGACAAAATTAAAACAAAGTCTATTGCAGTGTTACATACCTATATGCCTATATGTACATGTAGCCATGGCTATGTTCGCGAAATGAAAACATTTTAGAACTGAGATAGGTACAAGAGAGAACTGTATCCATAAAGGACAATGATCGATGACAAGACTTGTTAGTTAATCGACTAAAAGAATACTCGAGATACTTAGTCGACTCTTACGACATGCAATGAATTGCAGCTGATGTATTCTAGTGAAGGCCAGTGGTGATGCCATTATGATTTTTTTTTGTCCAGTTTCTATTACAACTGATGGTCCAGGTAGATATGCACATTTAATTGCTTTATTTTATTTTACTTGTGGTTCCTATGAAAATAATAAAAATAAATCAATGCTAGCCGCAGGCAACCGACTAGTGAAGGCTTTATAATGTGAAACTGCGTATATGTCGCATGGGAACATTAATCACATTAAAAATCGCGGTAACATTTCCCCATAATCGTTATATTACTTAGCCATATTTAAACATGCGATGGTCGATTAATCGTGATTTCGTAGTTAATGGTATTCAGATAATATTGTATTAATAGCAGATACGAATGAGAGACAGTTTGCATGCAAAATATTATAGGCATTAGGGCCCTTACTAATTAAAACCTTTAAAATAGCTATACACTGCATAATTTTACAGATAAGTCAAGATGTATTTTGCTGTCAAAGATCAAGTATAACAACATTGTAACTTTACGTAGTTAATTAGCAGCAGGGATAGAGTATATTTGTTGTTCTTCTTCTTCAGCCTATTATAGTCCACTGCTGGACGTAGGGCTCCCACCAGGGCACGCCAAAAGGCTACAGCCACAGGGGGGTTTTGCCCATAGTCACAACGCTGGGCAGGCGGGTTGGTGACCGATATTTGTTGTAATATTGAAATATTTGATTAGCAACTTTGCTTTGTTACAGATACTCGTACTATTGATAATAGGGCTTCATTAAATTATTAAGGAGCTATAATTAATCTTAATGTATAAAGCAGCTAACATACAACAAAGGTGTTCATAATTAAAATCCTCACGCACGGTTTTCTTCGTGTACCTAATTTTCATAATAATTAACGGCCTGTATGATTCGCCTTTCTTCGTATAATATTTAAGAAGAATTTTCAATAAGGACTAGCATTTTCCTAAAACCATCTTTACTTTGAAAATATCAATAAATATTACAATAGATCCGTCCCGTAGCTTAGTAACATACATAAATCTCAACTCTACATAATTTATAAAATTATTAATAAAGAAAATGGAAAAAATTCTACATAATTTAATAAAATATATAAGTATTTAGTAAGAAACACTGATTGTCCATAGATCGAAGTTACATCTTCGTTTTACATGTTATATTTATGAAAACCGCACCATCCGCTTTCATCATAATCATCATAAGCCTTTTGCAGTCCACTGCTGGACGTAGCCTCCCCCAGAGAACGCCACAAGGCTCGATCTCTCGTTTTTGCCGCCCACCATCTGCCTTAGTGGAACATAATCTTCATATTTATAAGTATCTACTGAGGTTTTATCCTAATTATTGTTAGTACAAATTAAATGTACAGTGATCATAGTTAGTTGTAAATCACATAAGGGGATTTTCCGCCCGATCATTTGCAAAAATGTTTATTTATTTTACAACAGACATCTGTCCTCTTTTAGGGGAAGGGGTAAACCCCCTGTAAATATAAAAATGTCATAATTGATCTTGAAAAGCTTGTCGCTCTGAAATCTAGATCTGTAGATTAATATTATGTTTTTAAAATACGAATATACCTTTACTTATTAGGAAAGAAAAGAAAAAACAAGAGATAGAAAAATGGATAAATTTGCTTCGGAAATTCAGAAGGAAAACAGAAACTTATTCTATTTCTACATTAAGGCCAAATATTGAAATGTAAAAAGATTTATGAGCCTTCACAAATTGAATTTAGCCCACTGAAAATTTCAGGTATCTCGATGGGCATAAAATGAAATCGTCGAAATAAAAAACGTTAAATTACATAAAATTCAAACTGCAGTTTCAAAATGCATTAAAATGTTTTTACAAAAACTTAAACTCCCTGTGTTTTCTATTGTAAGGTGAACGATATAATCAACCCTTTAAGCGCATTAAAAACGAAACGGCCAAAATTTGTAGTCGAACCTTTTGGGATGTTATCGCATTTGTCCTCTGAATCTAGTCAATTGATAACGCGAGATCGCGACCGGGCGCGAGGTTTGTTTGACACGACTATACAGGAGGATGGGGAACAAAGGAAACCCCTGTAGGGCGGGGGTGTTTGGGCGCAGACAGTACCCGCCGAGCTCTTGGCGTGATCGGACCTGTCAGCCCTCACTCGAAGCTCGTCAGTGCCACGCGAGTCGCGTATCATAATTAAAATCATCGAACACAAGTGTTTAGTGATCGAGTCAGTCGTAAGTAGCGTGCGACGAGTGTGTAAAGTTGCGATATTCAGCGTTCGTTTTGCAGTGGTTTTCGCTGTTGCGTTTCCGTGCGATGTAACTATGGCCGGCATTGGTGTTTTGAATGGTAAGTCTGCGGAATTGATACGGTATCAATTTATTTTAAAACATATCTCAACATAACTCTATATAAAACAATTGTAAAATATCCATAAGTATAGGTATATGTTGTGAAATTTCGACAAAGCACAATATAACAAATCCTTTTCCAAAACACAAAACTGTAATTTTTCATAATTAATTTCATTCACATATTAAAAAGACACAAATTTTGAAAGAGATGCGAAATTAATTCAATTACTGTTTTCTGTCCCGAGGCCCTTAGTTTCGGGTTTTGCTCGTTTCATCCCGGCGTTGTAACAATAGAAATGCAAAGGTCCGGAAAGAGATGGATTTTGCAGGAAAACTGGCGTACTTTCGTCACGATAACGAAAAATAACCGCCAAAAATATGACATGAAATCAAATGGAATTATTTGCAACTTTACTATCTTCAGTTTCAATTCCAAATTGATTGTTTGGTAGCAATCAATGCTACGAGTATATACGAGTATACTTTCATGTTATTTATATATATATTAATACTCAAATATTGTATGCTTAAAAATAAAGGGAGATAGATAAAATCTTCCGTAACATAAAACGCACGTTTCAATACCTACTTTGAGCACTTTATTTAAATTAATAATATGTGAAAACTATTAAAGAGTTGTCATTCTACACTGGTTTACTATTCCCGTATACCTACACTGGCCATAAGGTAGATAATCTCGAAGCAACATGATGCGGTCTTCTAAAATGGGATTCATATTTATGATCTCGATATATTTGAAAAAATTTAAATCGTTTCACGGCTGGAGACGGGGATATTTTTGTAAAGGTCGTCGTGTTTTTATTGGCGTGACTGACGCTCATTTTGATAGTTTTTATGATCGCGCGTGAGTGAGATGTTTTCCGGTTGAGATGTAGGTAAATATCTATCTACTAAATGTACCTAATAATGAGTACATTTTTAATTATTTCTTATTAAATTTCTTTTACACTATATACATTGTGAATTTCCATACCTTAGTTAATCTCCTTTTGCACAGCATAACAACAAGATTGATCTTGGTAAATAGGAGAGTCGTATATTCGGTAAACATAGTAGGTGCCTATTCTACTCTCTTGTTATTAGTATTTTTGTAAAAAAATTAATATATATCAGAGGTTTACCAAGATACGCGTCTGTGTACCCAAAATGGGGTAGCAATAACTGCAGGATCATGAAAGAGATTCTATACCTACATTTAGCATACTCTAGCCCTTATTCTTACATACATACATACATATAATCACGCCTTTATCCCTTACGGGGTAGGCAGAGCACCAAGGGCCGACAGAACCACATGGTGCCACTTCTGACCAATTTTGAGGGTATAGCTGAGATGTACAAGTTCGGTTAGTGGTGACAGGTGGTCAGCCCATCGCCAACAAAACACCGTCCAACAGATAATATACCCCAAATTAATAAATAAATGAAATTTATTGTCCAACATGATCTAACACCGCACAAAAGAGGTGCGTCGGACTACATTGCATTTTTCTTCCGACAATCTGATATATATAGCTGATATATACAGGGTATAACAGAAAGGGTATGTTAAGCGAAAAGCTATGTAAATAGCCCACTATACAGAACCTATTTCCAAAATTTCAGACTCAAATTCACATTTTTATTTTTCCGAATAGTATGAAGAATTCCGAAACAACTCAGGAATGTCCATACAATCTTGAAAAATAAAAATGTGATTTCGAGTCTCAAATTTTGGAAATAGGATCTCTATAGTGGGCTATTTACATAGCTCTTCTCTTAACATACCCTTTCTGTTACATCCTGTATATATAGTATAGCTGAGATGTACAAGTTCGGTTAGTAGTGACAAGTGGTCAGCTCATCGCCTACAAAACACCGTCTAACAGATAATATACCCCAAATTAATATATAAATGAAATTTATTGTCCAACATGATCTAACACCGCACAAAAGAGGTGCGTCGGACTACATTGCATTTTTCTTCCGACAATCTGATCTTATTAATTATTTCTTCTATCTTTGTTTACTAATTATCATATTTAAATAAATTCGTCGCCTAAAATGCAAAGTAATCTAAGCCACATATACTCGACGTTACATAAATAAGTACATAAATAGCTGCTAGATTAAAGCCACACCGCATCGTCTCGTGCATTGTTCCTATTTTCCGGCACGTCGCGTCTTACGGCCGCGGCTGGCTCTCTCTGTTGTGAATTTGTTGTATTATGTTGTGCTCGATCTCATTGAAGTTTTAGAATTAGATTAATATCTAGCTCACTTGGAGATATCTATTTTTACCCGACTGCGCGACGCAAAGGAGTGGTATTGTGTTTAACAGCCTATGTATGTATGTTTGTATGTTCCTTTGAAGCACTACATAGACCAAACGCCGCGGCCGATTTTTATGATTCATACGTCAATCGATTCCTCTTACTCGTAGTCCGGCGAGTGTCACTAAAGACATGACGTTAGTAAAAATCCACTATGGCGACTATTGGACGCCATTTTGTGAAAATGAAAAAAAAAACGACAAACTATATCGAGTGGGGTATCGTTGAATAAGTAATTAAAAATCATTTTTAGGTTTTTCTCAACATTTTTCGATTCGACTAGTTTAGGATCTATATCGATTGAAAGTTGCGTAACAACCATACTCACATATAAGTTTTTAGACAGCAGCAAGACGAAAACTTCTTGCTGCCGAGCATGTTGAGCATGTTTCTTAAAGCGTACCTATTAGTACCTAGGTACTTATAACAAAAAAGTATAAAATAAAATACATAATTTAAAAAATCCAAAAACCCAACTGCTTAAAAAAGAACCAAATAATGTACATAATAAAAAAGCTGAAAAGAATAAAACAAGTACTTAGATGTCCGGTGGTCTAGAATTCTATAATATTATTATGGAATCAATACTATTGAAGAACAAAAAATAATTTCTAATGATCGTAACATAACAACTGAACAGTCGGGATCTAATATTTCAATGGATCCTGGCTGTTCAGTTGTTATGTTACGATCCTAAGAAAACTCTACTTCTTGCTTAACATCAGGCACGATGGCGGTCAAATGTTTGCCTAGCTAATTGTAAAAAAAAATCCACCGGACATCTAAGTACTTGTTTTTTTCTTTTCAAATGAAATTGTATTAGGCGTTCAATTCGGAAGTTCAAAATACTATGGGTGCGCCCACCACCGGGCCCTACACCCTCCACTGACCCTCGGATCTGATAACTCATAATTGCGACAACAGGCACTTGACTAACTCAATCGCCATGAGAAACCAGACCCGAGCACCTAGCATAACATCAGGCACGATGGCGGTCAAATAGAGGTTCATAATAATTAGTGATTTACTAATTTATTAATTTCTATAATCCTGAGGAGCCACGGTTGTTGGCGAAACATATGTGATTAATCTAGTTTTTGATTTCGGAAAATGTATCGTCTTCCACATGGCGATTGGAGTGCAGTGCCTGTTGTCGCAATTATGAGTTATCAGTCCGACAGTGGAGGGTGTTGTTTTTTTCTTTTCAGTTTTTTTATTATGTACATTATTTGGTTCTTTTTTAGCAGTCGGGTTTTTGGATTTTTTAAATTATTATTTTTTAACTACTATAAAGTCACAAAAGCCGACTAAGGAACTCTGGAGCGTTCCCTCGGACGATGGGCTAGCAAAATGTCACTGATTTTTCATATTTAGCTGGCTATGCTACCCCATTTCAGGAATATTGCTATGTCAATATATTTATGTAAAACCGTCCGAAAACAATTATATCTACTTATATATATCTACTTATGTCAATAATACACAAACATCTATTTTCTAGAAGCGATCATAATTTTTCCAAAGATCCAATTAAATTAAATCGACAGTACCTTTCTATCAGATCTTTGTTAAATTCTCTCAGAACTCACATTTTCCGAATCTGAGAAGGATCATTAAGGGCGCATCTATGCATTAATGTCACAAACAACGAGTATGTACACATAAAAAGTAAATATTATAAATTATGTGTTTTTAACATAAAAGGGAACCCCTTAAGTTTGGTTAATCCCACATTAATACCTGTCCTACACGCATTGACCAGATTTTAATGAAATAAATGACACGCACGACTTACTTTTCTATTAACCAACCTTATATTACAAATATAGAGCTTAAATTCGAGTGTTTTAATACATTCTGTGATAACCCTTTAAATTCTTTAGGGTTTAGGTACTTCTTGTTTTTTGTTTGGAAAAAGCTCCTTTGCGTAAACCACACATTTAATTAGTTCTCTTTTTTTCAAATATAAAATCATTCGGTGGTAAGTAAATTTTTAAATTATTTTAAACTGCGCTTACGACTAAACAATCTTCATTCAATTAAAAAGGTTTCATAACATACTAACATATTACTATATATGATACTATATAATAAACATATATGATATCATGTAGTTTGATAACAATATACCTACATTTCCTGAAAGAAATCGATAAATACATTTATTTATACGTTTCGCTTAACGTAGATGTAGGAGTTCTTTCGTGATTTTGCATTTCTGACTACCCCATTGTTAGGAACTCAGCCCTGTGTAGATTGATCGTTGCAACTCCCTTTTGTATCTGCTTCGTGGTTTTACCTGAAATTCATTCTCGTTTTGGTCCCGATAGATTTATTTGATGTTTTACAAGTCGCCGTGGATTTTACGTTTTAGGTGATATTAGGACTTCTCTCAAGGGGAATTATGAGATAGTAGATTTGTCAAATCGAAATTTTGGCATTCTGATTTGTTATGGTTTAATTTATAAATAACTTGTAGATAGTGGCAATACAGTAAAATTAAGAAGAGATATGCAAACAATGCAATGTATATAGCCCGACTACATATTGAAGATTACAATAATTTAATAAATATTTACACACTTAATACCACATTATCCTAGTCGCACCAGAACCCTAAGATTTTATGCCGTGGGTTCTAGGCAATGGTAGTTTCATACGCATAGATTATTATTATAGAAACATCCATGATTCGGAAACAAAGATCATATTCATTATATTATGAATGTTTGCACCTATCGGGATTCGAGTCCAGGACCTATAGCGACGCTTGGTCATTACCAATTAAAGCGAAAACGGTCACCAATTAAAACTAAAATAGACCTCTAGAATTTTGGCTAAAGATTGTATTGATATGTACTCGACCATCGACCAACAAAATTGTTTGGCAATACATTAGTGAAATCCGATTGTGGATACGTCCTAGTAGGCTATAAAATAGTAATATCTACATTAGTAGAGCTTTTAAAGTTTGACCTCTCATTTTGGGATCTCATTATTATTTTAACACCTCGAATCAGGGGTCGGCCTTTACAATTACGCTCGGCTACACTTATGAAGTCCGCTACATTGGCGCTAGTGTCCCTACAACTCCTAACATTGGAATATTAATTTTATTTAGTTCTGGGAAAATCCGCAGGACTTTGTGATTGGAGTTGGCGTTACGCGTGTGGTCGAATGACTAATCTAACGGCTGAATACATTAAACTTGGCAACGTTATATTAATTGCAGGCCTCTAAAATAAATAGGGAAGTTTAAAGTTCCCTGCGGTATAGTTTAGTTGGTCACTAGTGATTATTTAAAAAGATTGTTATTTTACAGAAATATTGTAATTTAATGATCTACTATTGTCATACCTACAAAATTATTGATAGTGTGTTTAGAATGTTTCAAATTTTATTTTAAGGTCTCGTCGAATAGAGAGCGTGTTTAACGCGCGGTTGGACGTTAGCCTTTGTGCTGTAACGTCGCGTATTTTTAATGTAACAGCATTGATAAATATAATACAATACAACGCGACGTATAGGTAATAACGCTGCTACAGAGAGAAGCGTACTCGCTCTGTGTGAGCGGTATAGCCTATTTCAGTACAAATTATTTATTAAAATTAAAACAAACGAAAGAAATATAAAAATAACATAATTAAAACATTTTTAAAATGCAACAAATAAGAAAATAATAAATTACTGAAAAATAATAACAAACTAAAAATAACAAATTTCAAGAACCAATACTGATATATTTATTTCATGAGTTATGCTGTTGGGTAAATACAGAATAAAAACTTAAATCTAAAACATATGCAGGCAATTTTCTATTTATAAATATGTTAAATAATATAATAAATTCGCAATATTGCATGATAAACAGGTGCAGCCAACAAGTGTGTTTTTCACGAGTTTTCAACAGGCTTTGAACAAAACAAGTTAGCAAGCTAGATTTCCCAAGGGTAGGCGGCTACATGAATTTATTGATTCGATTGGAACCACTGCAATCGGATTGGTATGGTCTGTCTAAAAAGTGGTGAAAAAATCTTTGCGCCTGTAGACGTACGAGTATGTCAACTTTCGACCAGCAAAGGATGATGGGCAAAAATGTATGACATGTGTCCCCACCGACCAATAACGAACAGACGTAGGTGTATAGTTGCAAAACTTTTTTGTGTCTATCAATTGTTACTATTGGGATGATTCTCAAATCGTTGTGTGAAGAAAGTTAGAGCTAAAAGAAGCTTTGCTTTGTTATTGAGTAAAGTACCTACTTGGTGTTACCGCAGGACCAGATGAATTGCTTTGTCATTTATCTACCTGTAGTGGAAATAAGCTTGCATAGATTGTTGTTTTTGTTAACTAAGTTTATTAAATTGAAAAATTCCTATCATAGAGCATTCACTTCCGTGAATATCGATTTCCTCGAATATCCGCTTTTTCAAAGGTATTCAAGCTTTTTTGTAGGTAGGTATTTGTTATAGATTTTGTATAAATTGCGATATTGCGATATTGGCAATGTTAGCAAAGTTGTGAAATGGTTTATTATGATGACGATACAAATGCGTGATGTTCGGAAATATTATTGACAGAAAAATTGTAAATTTCGCCTGTTCACCGACCCGTAACAATAAAATAGTAATCATTATAACTACACGCGTCTATCAATAGGGAATTTTATTTTAATCATAAAAATTCACAACCCCTTAGTAATTATCTTGACTATGGATGCTGTTTCAATTGCTAGTAATTTTCCCCTTCTACTCAACGGGCGGCCGCCAGCCGGTTTGGTAGGAATTGCAAAAAAGCATTTATAATTTTTAACGTGATGCTATAGTATTAAAAGTTTTATTTCGCAATAGTGACATCTCTGCAGATATATCGGCAGAAGATTCAATATGGATAAATTACTGAATATAATAGTTACATAATAATATTAATAGACATACATACATATAATCACGCCTTTACGAGTATCCCTTACGGGGTAGGCAGAGCACCAAGGGCCGATAGAACCACATGGTGCCACTTCTGACCAATATTGAGGGTATAGTTGAGATGTAAAAGTTAGTATTATGTCATTACCTACATCTTTTAAAAAATGAAAATAAATAAAAAATACTTATTACAAAATCGTACAATCATCCAGTCCAGGTCATATTGTCGGACTTTATATGAGGTAATACCAATGTCATTCACATAGTAACTAGTCTTTTGTCATATTGGGTTGGCAATATTTTGCCACGAAGTAATGACACAATCTCATCCGAAAATAGTAGACATCGTCTATGATTGTCGACGCTGCATGTACATGGTGTAGCGTTTTATAGGACTAACTACTACTTTGTCTGATTTCGGATCTTATATTCTTTATATGAGGTAATACCGACAATGTAGTCATTCACATAGTAACTAGAGTCTTTTGATATATCATCACTCATATTGGGTTGGCATATACTATTCAATATTTTGACCACGAAGTAATGACAATAGCGAGCTGATCTCAACGTTCGACGAAAATAGTAACGCACATCGTAGCAGTTCCAATGTCCGCTAACTCCACTTTAAAAAAAAATGCGGTTTATGTTTGTACATAGTCTATGAAATTTCAAATTGTTTACTAAAATAAAGTGTATACCAACCACCGGTAAATCCCGTACAAATGTGGAATAAACTTTTCGATTGCTTTCAAAATTCGCTAACTCCAACAGACAATTTGTTCCAATGGCCGTCAACTCCGTTTTCGACCAAAAGGGGTATGTGAAGTGCTTTTCGTTGTTTTAAAAATTGCGTATTTTTATTAAAGTTATGGAAGAATTGCCAAAAATGGTCGAAAAAGCACTAATAAAGGTAGAAAAAAGAAAAGTCAGCCAGATTTATGGAAAAAGAATAAATTAAAGGAACAAAGTACGTTAAAAGTATGGTCGGTTACTATGGCTAGTGTAGGTTGAGTGTAAATATACAGAGTGTTACTTTTTTGTAGGAGTACACCTACATTTTCTTATCTATAGGTTTGTTTATTGTTTTTGAAGTTGTATGATTGTAGAACCTACTCACGACTTTTTTGTATGTATGTTATTCGATATTTCCGAAAATAGAACTAATTTTCAAAATTATTATTTTATTCGAAAGGGTATAGCCCCGAGATGGTCCCACGGGCACCAAGTCAGGATCTGATGATCAGATCTTGGATTCGAGGTAACTCATCAAACTAGATGTTCATTTTTATCAAGATTGCATAAATATTCCTCGGTTTAAGCATAATACCAAAAGTTTGAAGTGTTCTCCTTGTTGAATATACATAAGCATTATTATGATAAAAAAGATAAAATACACCAAGATAATTTTATTTTGAAGTACTGTGTGACAAAAAATGTTCAAAGAGGGTACCCGGGGCTTGAAAAATATGAGTACAACATACTACCTTTACAAAAAATCTGATAAAAAAAATGTGCGTGTCTGTAAAGAAGCATTTATGTCCATTGTGGGCTAAATTGAATAGAGGCGGAGATAGCATTAAACACTTTTATACACCCGTAACATACACACCGTAAAAAAATGTGGCGACTTTATAATAGCATGCATCTCATGAATTTAAAGTAAAGGAATCTCTCATTGGCGCCAGAATTATTAGAGAATATAAAGGTGGCTAAGACTAATGAAGAAAAACAGTCTTTAATGGTAACTAAACGGTACATAATTTGAAAGCAAAAGCTTTTTACGCCTTATTGAAAGAAGAAGACAGTCAAATGATGACACTTTCTTTTATGCCATTGTCTCCCGAAGCTTCCTGATCAGTCGGCATACTTTATCAGTTTAATTTTTATAATTTTATAATAGTCATTGGCCTTGACTACTGAAAACTTTACACCAGAAAGGCCCTCGAATGAAATTTCTAGTGCCCATACTTTAAAAAATCTGAATATACCCACACTGTTTGCTATGGCTGTGGTGGGCAGAACAAAAATTCGATTTTAATTGGTATGTGTTCCAAGTGGCTATATTCTAAACCAACCCAGTTGGATTTCCGGTAGTTGGTCATTCTTTTCTCCCAGCCGATAGAGTGTCGCCAAAATAGAAAAGGACATTCGGAGGAAAGGTGAAACCACAGGAATATAGGGCGAAAACATTTCATCGGAAGAAGTGCCTGTTTTAGACTGGAAAACCGTAACAAGGACTTAAACCTTGGTTGGCATTTCGGCAAAGAGATTTTTATTATTTAAGGGAAAAACTAATGTTGCTGTACAAGGAGGAAAATTATAAAAGCGAAAGAAACGATAAAAAGTTAGTTACCAAGAAAGCTGTATTAACATAACACCCACAGCTTTGCCTGTGGGAGTAAACTTGAAAAAGGAGAAAGCGATGTTTGTAAATTTGTGGGGAAAATTGGCGAGACTTACCTGAGTTGATTTTTTATTTAATGCTGAACAAATTAACGCCAAAAGATCAAAATGATGTGATTGTGCGTGCGAAGAAATAATAGTAGTTTTAGTTAAACAGTACTCCTCTACTGACGTATGTTTTTTTACATCCTGTATCTAAATAATATTGTTGTTAGGTACAAATCCCGCTATATCCATTAGCATTCCGCTAACTCCAGCTGTTAATTACAAATTCCGACTAATGTACATTGTTAGGCGTGATTTTCTCTGATGAACTATGAAACCGGTTTTTGGTTTGTACTGAAAACTCGTTTCGTATGGAGTTAACGGATATTGGAACTTATGCACTTAATGACCAATAAGCCCATTTAATTAGTCACAGGATCATCTACTTTAAGATTTGATTACCAAATCAAAAATACATTTCCTGCGATATAACAATGTCGTATAATTCAACACAATGGTCTTGTTCAGCATTTAGTATTTCAGTATAGTGTATAGCTTCGGGATGAAAAATAAGCCTAATTCGTCATCAATCATTGAGAGCGCTGGCACGCGGAATCAATTCCCACCCGGGTGAGGAATTTTTTCCACTTTATTAAAAAGTGGACGCCCGCGACTCCGTCCGCGTGGACTACAGAAAAAATAAAAAGTAGCCTATATTATCGCGGTTGTCGTAAAAAATTATTCAAACGGGAAATCCGTTCCCAGTATTATAGTCATAACCGTTTAAAAAAAAATAAGTCTTGTTCTACCTATTCACATACAGGGTGTTTATGACAGCCATATAGGCAAAGCGGTTTTCGTAAAAACTATTGATCGGGAAATAGTCCTCCCTCGCTGTCCCCAATGAACATATATGAGTTCAGACCATGATTCTGAGGCGGAAAACATCGGTCCAGTAGTTTTTGAGCCTATTCATTACAACCAAACAAAAAATTTTGCAGTAGAATGACCCGGAAAACGTTGTTTTCCATGTAAAAGGGGTTGATCCTAAAGGGTGAAAATTCATAGTTGTATGTATTTTTGTATGCGTATCATAAAAAAATAAAAACAATAAATTTTGTCAAAAAAAATTAAAAATAAAATTTTTGGGGTGGACCACCCTTAACATTTAGGGGGATGAAAAATAGATGTTGTCTATTTCCACCCTAACCGATAGCATGCTAAGATTTACGAAAATCGGTCGAGCCGTTTAAAAAATAGTTTACTTAGTTAATCCATTGCGAGCAGAAAAAAACCGTTTTTTTGTGAATTTTTTAGCATTTTATTTTATACATAATGTAAAAATGTTCTTAAACAGAATTTAATGTACTTTAACAAAGCGGTTTATAAAAAAATAATCCCCAGCTCCTGAGATGATTTGCGGAGAGACCTCAAAAAAAAGTGCTTGGCGGTGAAAGTTGGTCCAAATTATCTGAAAACCAAAAACCAAAAATTTAGTTTTATAATAAATAAATCAGGTATGATCGAAGGTCTAGTCAAAATTTTAATTTTTGACAAAATGGCGGCTGTTCAAAAAAAAAATTCAGTTTTTCATGAAAATTTTTCCTCAAATGGCTTAAAAAATCGAAATTATTGTCCAAAACCTTATTCCTTCGATCATTACCTGAAAAATATACTGAGTAAGTCGTGTGAAAATTTCAAACCGATCGGTTTAGCGGTTTCGGAGAAATTTTCCTCACCGACTCTGAAAAACGGTTTTGAGATAAAGCGTTTAAAGTTTCGGGAACGATTTACACTAAATTATTTTTTTTTCACTTAATGACTAATAAGAGGAACCCTCTGCTTCGTCGTTTGCCATTTGTATTATTATCATCCCAAACACAATTAATCGAGAACAAAAGGGTAGTACCAGAAACAGCTGCACTCCGGCTCGTGCTCCGCCTACTTTCGACGCTCGGAGACGTTCTTCTAATACGCTCATATCTCCGAAACAATTGGATCGATTTGAAATTTTCAGAGAATATTCTTGAATATAGTACATTCAAAAAAGAAAAAAAATCAAAGATTTTTTGAAAATCACAAGTGATATAACCCCTTAATATAACCGTTAGGAAATCAAAAATTGTGCTGAGGGATTCAGCTTTGTTTCCGAGATTTGCTAGTGTATAGCTATCGGGTGAAAAATAACGTTGCCGATATGTAATTTAGAAAAGAATGTAAAATTCGTCATCCGATATTGACCCGGTGGCTCAGTGGTGAAGCGCTGGCACGCGGAATGCAGAGGTACGTGGGTTGTTCCCACCCGGGTGAGAATTTTTTCCATTTCTTTATTAATAATTTTATAATTTCAGTATTTGCCTGGCTGTCACCCACACCCTGTATATGTCATCAAGAATAATGCTAAATATAACATCCTACTAATATTATAAACGCGAAAGTTTGTAAGTATGGATTGATGGATGTTTACTTACTCTTTCACGTAAAAATGGCTAGAATGATTTTAATTTACCATGGAGTTAGCTGTCACCCTGGATTGACACAAAAGTTACTTTTATGCCGGGAAAATATTTTTATCTCAGATAATTTCGACATTTTATTTTTTCTGCCGTTCACGCGGACAAAGTCGCGGGCGTCCACTAGTTTAAAATAAAATAACGTACTTTCTAGTTAAAAGTTACCTGTGTAGTACTTAATTTATACTGTCATATTTATAACAACACCTCGTCCGTCTTCAAAGGACATTTCATAATCACAAGTCTCCGATCTAGGTTAATCTATACATAGTATAAAATGAAGTTGCGAAGGGCGCCCAAAATGTGTTTGTTACCTAGGATCTCAAAAACTACTATATCAATGTATGCGGTTTTCAATAATGGAAAGAAGACATTCCAGGGATTCTATAGGTGTATAATTTAGGTGTACCTACTTAAGAAATTATAGAGGAACTAACAGTTATCAGACGGACGGAAGAAAAACGAGCTTTTTGGAGGCTTGCATTGCGTGCGCTGCTGAAATATCAAAAACAGAATAACAATGTATGGGGGAATTATTCTTCCAAAAAGTTCTATAAAAAAGTCTCGATAGCATATGTCTATCTTTAAGGTTTAGCCACAATAACGATTTTAGTTTTAATTTACGAAATACATTTTTCATACTCGATGTTCCTACCGACATAGACAATGAGGATTCCGAATATATACATATCTCCTTTTATGTTATTATTAATTAGTTTCTATTTTTATAACTACAGCTGTAAAAGTCGAATTCCGAGCGAAGCCGGAACCGCGGGCTGCTATATCCATATAAATAACAGCAATTCACATCTAAGACAGTTGTCGCTAGACTATTAACATAGTATAAAATATAAACTAGGGATTAGGTAACTACAGACGTCAGTGCATCAACTCTCCGACTTTCATACCCGCGACGTTGTAGCTCCATCGACCGAGATTTATTTAGGAATGATATATTTACAGCCCTGGAGTCCACTGTTGAAAAGGCCTCCCCCAATAACCTCCACTCCGACCGGTGGAAGCAGCCTGCATCCAACCGACGCCCGACTGGCCAGGTTGTCCGTCCACCTCGCGGGTGGCCTCCCACGCTGCGCTTCCGATAGTGGTATCCACTTAAATCGGTTCGGCCAAGTAGGTATGTGCCCTGCCCATTGCCACTTCAGCTTCTGAAGAGATTAATAATTTACATTTCCGAATTTCTAGTAGTTCCGTTGTGCACTCTATAGGTATCCCAAGCATAGCTCTCTCATCGTTCGCTTGCGATTCGTGAGCTTTTTTACTGTAGCACATAGTTAGAGACCACGTCTCGGCACCGTATTTTTGGTAATCACCGGAAGCGAGTTTTAATTAAAAAAAAAACAATTTATGGGGTAATCTGGAACAGAAATAAGCTTCGTAAAAACCGAGTTGGATTCGCCGAGTTACCTCCAAAATTTTAAACAAATATAACAAAACGCAATGTAATGAGCAAAAACGTGTGCCTCGTCCGACGCCTGTATTAAACGTTAAGTAGGTACATTGATTTCTGAAGAGATTAATAATTTACGCCATTTTGGCGTTTATATAGTTTTCGCAGTGGTACCCTCCTCTTCATATCTAACAATATATATTATATTAAATTAAATATTATATTAAAAGTACTTAAGATCCGAGAAGTAAGTCTATTAAATATCTACAACCTCAATATCGTTTCAGTTTTTTATCGTTTAGTTTGCCATAGCTTATGACTAAAACAGTGGAGTTGAGTCTCTGTTTCATTTCTGTACTACTCGTATGCTACATATTTAGCATGCAATACGTAGTGTGGACATTTCTTGAGTTGTAATTTGCTGAAAACCTTCTCGTTTATGTCTTGACTGGTTTTTGTGACGATGTTTTAATATTTGATGACGACAGGAGAAACTTTGTTTAGAGTGGAAAACATAGATGCTTTCTATTTCTAACTATATTATGTCAGCTAAGTTCTAAGCTATGAAATCTCACTAAGCTAGTAAAGCTATTTCCTTTTGAATTTGTAAAATAGTGATCGAGGTGATGCCCTAAAATAATTTTTGTAAGACACAGCTAACATCCTATATATTTTTTTATTTCAAAAATAAAGGCAGATATTGATAGTTTCCTATAAAACAAAGCATCATTATTACGTTAATCAGAAGATGTAAATATTGGTGCGGGGCTTTACTAGAATACATCACGATGCTTCTCTTTCCGTGCATGTCGTAGCTAAGAGCCGACTAACAAGTTATCAATGATCATTTATATTCGTCCTATACTAAACATAGCTGTGGGTTCTGGCTACCTTGTTTTGGTAACACAGCTGTGTGTATATACAGGATGATTTTTGGTCGTCAACGTTCCCGACAACTACGGAATCTCCGGATCATCACGATCATTTTTCTCCATGGAAGCATACCTGGGAAGTGTCTGGTTTCCAAGATATTAGGGTCCAAAGTTGAGTAAATAGACTGCGTGTTTCTGCATAAATGCACATAGACGCGCGTAGCAAGATTTTTTCACGAGAAATAATTAATATCTGTCTATAAAAAAACTAACATAAACACTAGACACTATAAATTTCGCCAGATCAAGTAATTAAAAAAAATTTTTGAAAAAATAAATTTTTTTCCCAGCATTTTTTTTGGCATAAACTTACTTTATTTTATGTATAGAGTACGTACCCTTCGTTAAAGGTGGCCACAAAAAAACACCCTGTATATACAGGATGATTTTTGGTCGTCAATGTTCCCGACAACTACGGAATTTCCTCATCATCACGATCATTTTTCTCCATGGAAGCATACCTGGGAAGTGTCTGGTTTCCAAGATATTAGGGTCCAAAGTTGAGTAAATAGACTGCGTGTTTCTGCATAAATGCACATAGACGCGCGTAGCAAGATTTTTTCACGAGAAATAATTACTATCTGTCTATGATAAAACTAGCGTAGACACTATAAATTTCAGCCGATCAAGATTTTTTTTTCGAAAAAAATTACTTCTTTCCCCAGCATTTTTTGGCATAAACTTACTTTATTTGATGTATAGAGTACGTACCCTTCGTTAAGGGTGGCAACGAAAAAACACGCTGTATACCTATGTATGTATAGGTGTGTATATTACATAATTTACGAGTAGGATAACTAGAAAGTGTGCCCACGTTGAACCTGGATAAATCTTGACATGGGTTCCGCTACATTATTACATGTAACACACACGCCGCGATTTAATTCGGCCGACGGCAATTAAATGGGATAAGCGCCAATAAAAGTCCGGCCGTGAGTTATAAATTGATCAATTTGTGGGGGGCGGCCAATGTTCCGCTGTTGCAGTGCTACGAGCTTCGGGTTTAATTAGCCGGCGAAGGTATGCTATTGTTGTGCAATTGTTTTAATACTCTTAGGTACGTAAACAGATTTATCAGAACAGCATTAGGTACGTAACAGGCGTTACTATTCAAATTTTAAAGTGGTGTTTCTCCATAGTGGTAGTGGTGGCCTTTGGTGACCCTCAAATATGATAATTCAAGATTGTGATCACAGGCAACTCTAGTCGCAATTAGTAACTAAATCCGAGCACTTAGCATCGGTTCTGATATTTATGATCCGTATACAAAAATGGCTCTGATAATTATTTCATCAAAAATTATATAGGATGTAACGGAAGAGACTATAGAGAGAAAATAGTCCACTAAAACAATCTCTACTAAATTTGATACTAGAAATTACGTGTTTATTTTTTTCAGAAAGCATTCAAATTTATTACAATGAGAAAGTTTATTTAATTATTTAATAAGTTATGCGAGTTATATTGCTCGTACATTATCGTAGATGAGTTCAAACATTTTGTCATAAGAAGTTCAGTGCCAAAACTTACCTACAGTATTTGACATGGTGTACCAAGCTTACCTAATGAAAAGTTTCTCCTTAAAAGCTGTCCCTTTCCTAGACTTAATACTCCAATTTTCAAAATACATTAAGATTTAAAAGCAGACGTGAGGTTAGTACCTGCCTAAGTGTCCATATTGGGATGTCTGCACAAACACAACTCCGCGGCCGCCTCGTCGAACTCGCACCGAAATATTTTGGGTAAATTTTTCTTTCAATTTCGTGCTGTCTATCCCCCGGTCACTTTGGCCGACCGAAACAGAAGTGCAGGGTGGTGACAGTGCTAAAAGTGCATCCCCCTCACCCCCCAAGCTCCCTTTCATGGACCATTAGTCGCGTCCGCGGGAAAATCGTCATTTGCATAAGCGGCTTGGTTGGTACTCCACGTTGTAATTGGGATCACATGGTGCCCGAGCCACTGTGTGTTGACACGTGCGACACTAAATCCCTGTATATGCGACTAAGAGCGGCTCTAAGCGCCGCAGCTCAACGTCGCCTGGCCCTGACCGGTATAGATTTAAGTTAGCTACTACCAATGTTTACTTTGCACTTAGGCACGCGTTGTCCTAGGCGCTTTTAATCGAAGTACGGAATTTGAATGCGATTTAAATTTAGTATTGTTCTAATGGAAGCTAAGGAGTGGAGTGACGTTGCCCACTTTCTTGAAGTGCGAGAATTTGCATTGAAATTGGAATGGCTGACACGTCGCTAATGTTTAGTTGAGTAAATACTTGCAAATAGGGAATTAACGTAATCACAACACAAAGGCTTCACTACAATTAAAATTGCACCAACAACAACAATTGATAAGAAATTCTCATGTTTAATGAAGGTGGTAGATGATTGGTTGTTGTCAAATCGGACAGCGCATTTAACCCACTGTGTCCGTATGTACAGAACTTTAATTTTAAACACACAAATCAGTGACGACGTCAGGCGTCCGTTGAGCCCGGGCCGAATTTAATAAAGCGCCGGGTTGTCGTGTGTCACCATTTACATTTAAAGTAGCAATTATTTGACGTCATTAGCGCCCCCTGACGGCCATAAAACGCACCCAACACGCGCGTTTTGGCGCCCTCTATTGCGATTATAAATTTGAAATAAATTTGCCGTTTTTCTTCTTTTTGGTTTAGGTCTTGTTAGATTTGTTGATAACTGATAGTTGTTAATTGTAGAAGTTTGAGGAATACTGGCCAGCCATGTTCTGACCTGTCGCTGTTTAGCTTACACCAAAGCTTCCAGGGCATATAGTTATTAGTTTTATAACATCATGTCAATCAATTAGAAGCAGTTATACCTTTTATTGTTTAGGGAGCTCATAGGTTTATATATTTTGCCCCTAAATTAACGTGCTCAAAAAATATAAAAACAGTCTTATAGAACCCTTAAGCTTTTTTTTAATCTGCCCCGACCCGAATTAGATCATTTGTCCATGTCACTGAGCCATGTAAAAATTAATTAAAAATTTTAAGACACTTTTAGTATGAAATCGCAACAAAACACCTCCTCTAGGCCCCGTTATTAAAATTTGACCTTTTTTTTTACGATAAAACATTTTCTTCCCCTTAAGGGCCTAAAATAAAATTGGTATTCGGTTACAAATGTTACCTGCGCTGGTATTTTAGGAGGGTTTATTTTCTTAATTAACAAATTTTTCAAATTAATATTTTTATCGGCTATAACAGGTTTGAAAATATTAACATTTTTAGGATAGCTAAGCTACTAAGAGCTCCTTATTATTTGCTTAGCACCGACCAATAAATGTCTTTATAGTTTTGAGCAAATGACTTTACTTTCATAGCTTTATTTTATCTATTTATCAAAATTATTTTTGGATTTAAAACAGCGTTCGGAATGTGTACATAATATTCATCTTGAATTGTATTATTAAGAGGATTGTATGTATTTTAAACAAATTTCTTGTATAAGTTATCTCTTAGTATTATTTTTTTAAGAATCTGAAAATAAAGCACAGTCGTTGACAGCTAGTTCTAATATGAACAGATTTATTTCTATGTAACCGGGGCTAATAGTGGCCCCCAACTAGGCAAAGGTATCATCTTCCTGCGTTTATCCCGTTATAAATGTGGTCGACGCAATATCAATATCCGAAACTTATATTACTAGTGGACGCCCGGGAATCCATCCGAGTGGACAACAAAAAAAAAAAAAACGTCGAAATTATCCAAGATAAAAACATTTTCCCGTGATAAAAAGTAGTCTATATGTTAAGAGGGATCTGTCACAATATATTCCTGAAAACTGCATCGAAATCGGTTCAGCCGTTTCTGAGATTAGCGTGCACAAACAGACATAAATTCCAAAAATCATTCTTTTGGGTATTATTGTGTTGATAAAGGTCTTCTATAATATTTTTTTCTCATATATCTTCCATGTACAGACAGCGATCCGATGCATTTTTATCATATCTATAGAAGATAGACATTATGGCCAAAGATTTGGCGTTGGTTTCTGAGTCCAATATGTTAACAAATATGGGCAACTAAAATTACGACGTACAGTATCACAATACCCGATAACGTTGAGCTTAAAGCAGACAATCTAGCTAATAATCCGCCCAGTAATTTCTAGAACCATGAATAATCTTAAACGCTCCAACAGGTTTAATCCTGGAGGCGTATAATTGCATGCACTTGGCCGATTATTGTGTCCCAATTTCGATAATTACTGATACTAATGGCTGAAGAGATTAGATGTACCTGCGTCTTAATTGACACGTATTTAGGGTTAATCTTGACATTATCTTATACAGGGTATAACAGAAGGGCTATATTAAGTGAAATGCCATTAACATCCATACAGTTTGACACACGAAATATATCTAAAGAATTTTTTTCAACCATATGCCGTATCTTCTTCAAGATATTGTAGTTCTGAGTATCCCATTTTCAGTAGATATTCAGATGTTATGGACATAATTCTTAAATTACTACGGAATATAATACAATCCTAATACAAAAACATTTTATAAAATTATTAATAAAGAAATGGAAAAAATTCTTCACCCAAGTGGGAATCGAACCCACGACCACTGCAAACCTTAATTTAATTTAAGTTTTTTGTAGACAGTGATCTGTGAGCTACTATTTCGCTTAACTCCTTTTGTTACAACCTGTAATAGTGGTTGGCAATTAAGATGTTGGATTTGGTTTATGGCAAACTAGTAGCTAAACTAGTAGCTTGTTTTGTTGGAACCTGACTTAGCAGATGACCGGATAGAGTTACAGGATCTGTCTCCATTAAGGAACTCTGTCCATAATTTAGATAAAAATGCTAAACTTGTTAAAGTATGTAGGTTGCTTTCGCCTTTTTGGCAAATAAAATTAAATGTTGATCTATGAGTAAAGAGAATGAGATTACATATTTGATGCTAATTTGTAAGTATGCAAACTACAAACGAAAGCCGATTGTCTCAAAAGTTTTGTAAAATTCGTAAAATAAACTTTATTGAGCTCATCCATACATATTGCGCGAGGTGGTACGACACGTACGGTGCTGCGATTGGTTCATAAAAGTCGGTCTTTACGTGAGATTGAATAAGGTGAGTACCTGTGCCAGATTTATACAGTAAGGGCAAAGAGGAGGTTCGATCACCTTTGTAGGTATAGGTAAAGTGTAGAGCCAGTGCCGCAATTCTCACGTTGATCCACTTAATTTCTACACCTTTTTATACATACATATAGACACGGCTGCGAACTGGGATGGCCAGAACTGCAAGATAATAAGGGAGATCGCACAGCCACGTTTAGCATAGCGGGGATAAATGTACCTTTAATACCGTCTGCCTATTCTTTAGTGAAAAAAAAATTGACATGTAAAAAAAAACTTCACAAGTTTGGTTTTTACACCTACCTGGACATGGTAAATGGCAATGGTAAATTGAAGAATAATTTTATATTTTGTTTGTCATTGTCACGTGACTTCCTTTAAATACTTCCTTCACGGTCATACTTTCAAGTTTCCGTATCGAGTTCTGAATACTATTACGCTCGAAAATTCATAAAGCACGCCACCTGAACGTAACACAAAATCTTACAAAGAGAAAAGGTTTTAAGGCCGCTTTTAGCCGGTCGATTCTGTAACTTTTGAATTTTAAGCATAGGTACTCACTCTTTAATTTCACTTCGTTTTCACTTGACCTTGGCATTACAACAAATTATTGACAATAGTCATCACCAGAGGTCGGAATTAGGTAGAGTCATTTATGTACTTGCATCGAAATGTTGATATTAATGTGGACCTTCCCAGGATTTCTAATGGACAATCCCGTGTGGCCAACAATATTACAAATAAATAATAATAAAACCCTCAGAGATAGACAAATAAAACAAAGATAATTAACATAAAATTTCTGCTCTTTAAAATTAATACCGGAATTTAAGGCATATCCACTTTATTCTTTCGCTGTATGAAATCAGTGCAAGTACATAAATGACTCTACCTAATTCCGACCTCTGGTCATCACATACGAAGTTATTATTTGCCTAACTATTTGTATTACTGGAATATTGTGAATACATTAATCTTGATTGGATTTGAAGTATTATAACGATTACAAATATATAAAAAAAAGATATATAGACACTACTAAATCGTCTCTTTCGGCTCGTGTGTGACTCGAATCTATCTAGGATACGAATTTGAAAACCCACCGCATATTCGTATTCGAGTTTCAATAGTACATAATAATAATGATTACATCGTAACATTACACAACTGTGATTGGCGAGAGCGTTAAAATACGCGCACATTGGTAATGGGAAAAGCAATAATACGCATATTAATGATCAATACGCAATACGCGATTGAACTTTCAATCAAGCCGAGCGTCTCCAAAATAATTGAACATCCACGTACAGGCATCAACATAAGTTAAACCTGCTATATGTAAAATATTCGTAAAAGTGTATTCGAAGCGCGTTTTTCGGTGTTGCCCTCTATAGCATACGCGTGCTCCCTAATTTCGTATGATTCAAACGAGGCACGCGTGACGAGGCACACTCGCCGAACCGTGTAAAGGGGAAATCAATTATAGTGAAATGGCAACCCCTGACGGCTCACGTGGAGAGGGAATATAAAATTCAGGTGGGGAAAGTGCAACAAAAGGCCAGATATATTTTGTTAGAGGCGCGTGTGTGCGCGTCAATGAATTTTTAAGGTCACATACACACTCGAGTATGTATCGGGTCAGTTGTGAATAGTGATGTATAGTGTCGAGATAGGAACGTCAGCATTTAAAACTATTTTGAACAATACAATTGCATAATTATGATTAGTGCAGGAAAATGTTTCTAGTTTTTTTTTTTAATTTATTTAACATTTTCATGAATACATTAATACTACAATTTGCCACTCACGTTGTAAAGCTCTTTTCAGACCACACTATAATATTATAGAATATAACACAATGATATCGCGCACCATACATTATTATGGCCATGTTCACATTTAACTGTACGTATTATATAGGCCCTATATAATACGTACAGTTAAAACCCTATATTATAGGGTGTAAAAAGACAACGTTGTTTTTTAATACCTTGTATTCTTTGTAAGGTTAGGTACGATTATTTTCTTCTATGAAACCAAACCTGAGAAACGACATAAAAAACATGTCATTTTATTGCAAGCAATGTATTCGTTTGATGCGCAAAGTACAAATGTACCTACAAAACTAACATTTTAACATTTTGAGATCAGACACCTTTAATAGAGGGGCCAGGTGTAAATGACCATTGCCAAGTTACTAGCCCATTGCCTGAATAATTTAATCAGGATTCTTCAAATCCTAGGAAATCGTACATATATTATTATATATATATTTTTTTTATTTTATTTACACGGACTTGACGGCATTACAGTAAAACCAAGATACCGTCAAGTTTATAGGTAAAATAAAATAAAAAGTAGACAAAACGAACAAACAGAAAAACAGTAGATAGACATATGTAAAAAAAAACAGTGATAAAAAATAATAATAATAATAAAAACACGAATTAATACATAATTGAGCTAATCCGCACACTATCGGTCATCTCGCAAAATCTCATACACTCTGCACAAACACTCATCCATCTATCAGCAAACAAATCACACTCCGGTGCTGACGCCAGAAGCGCATTCAGCAGGGTCAGAGCACAAACTAATGGAGAGTTCCTATGCGACACCGTGCGCGCCTGAGGAGCAGCTAGGAGGTGACGGCTGCGGGGTCTGAGATTATTAAATATTATTATTAAATATTATTTTTATAGTATGCAGTAAAATAATCAAATTTATCTCTCACTCCATTTCCCCTGTGAAATTTGAACCTGGGATATAACCGTCTGTATAGGTAGCGTATAGGGAGAGAAATGATACCAACGAAGTTCGAGTAAACACTGGTTATTTATTATAATGATCAGCTCATATGTACGGCGGTTACATGCATATATAGGTATATACTACACGTCGCATAGTAACCCCTGCACCAAAGGGAGCGTCCTATTTATACCGCCGATAGCATATTCAGTGTGACCATAGAGGAATAAGATGTAGACATAGAGTGCTAATGTCATACTATCAGTTTCGATGCACCATTAGACTTTTCGGTGCCTTAAAATTCCAGTCCTTGACACTTAGATTGCATTACTATACGTTACAATACATTAGTAATATAGTACATTACTATACATTACACTAATAGAATCTAAGTGTGACTGGAATTGTGAGCCACCGAAAAGTCTAATGGTACATCGTAACAGTTAGTATGACATTAGCACTCTATGACATCTTATTCCTCTATGGTGTAACTAATGGACAGGTGTGCTAGCCGACACGCGCCCAGTCGGACCCTTCGACAATAGGCTCCGGCCCTTTGAATATATTTACACCTGATACCCCAATTAGTGGGATATTTTGATGTAGACCAGCACCATGGTTATTATGCTGGATTATGTTAACTATTTAGCTGTTTACTATTTACTGTAGCCTGAGAATATGTACAGCTCATGATAATGTCATGTAAGGGCAGGCAGAGACTACAGATTTCCATTAAGCACGTTCCGAATACACATCGACATTTATAACATCTATTTGTACGTGTATATTAAATGCCTTGTCCTGAATAGGTGAATGACTCACCAGCATTGCTATTCGCTTCTCTTAAAAATATGTTTTTAATTTATCGCCTTATAATGGCAAATAAAGAAATTCTATTATATTCTATCCACGTGACCGAACCATCGAAGAATAACTTTCTGAAATATTGATATAAATCTTTTATAATTTAAAAAAAAGGTCGATTTTTATAAAATAAACAAAGGTTAATCTTATCATCCCACACTGATTTACCGCTATTTATAGTTTAAAATCGATAAGGTAACCTCGGGGATACGTAGTAGGCTTGTAGTTCGTAGCATGCTACGGATACAACTCGACCTGCAAACTACGAATCTGCTACACTAAGTATAGTATAATGAATGACTCGCAGAAATATACCTATAGTAGAAAGCTAATATCATTACCTACTCGTACATATTATAAAATGTCCCTATGTATGCTTAGATCTTTAAAACTATGCAACGGAGTTTGATGCGGAATTTTTTAATGGAAAGATGATTGATTGATTCAAGGGCAAGATTTATATGTATAACTGGAGACCGGCCCCGGCTTCGCACGGGTGTAATCATACCTCACGCGGACGAACTCGTGGGCGGCCGCTAGTATGTTAGTAAAATTCGGTGCTTATGCTGTGTGGTGCTTTCACCATAGTGTTTCACATACGAGTATGTCAGGTGTAGAGACGAGTGTACGCAATCCGCCCTGCACCCTCCACGGGCACAATGCCCTTTTGAATATTGCCCAATTAGTAGGATATTCGTCTCTTATATCATGCAAAGCGTATTTGTATGAGCGTCTAGGTATTGTTCTGGTTTTCTGTTGTTCGGAAATATTGGTGCTGGCATGTTTAGTCTGGATTTTTTTTGTGTCTAGTGTAACTGTACGTTAACACAACAGTAATTTCCTCGTATAAGTAAATGTTATTATCTTAACCCGATGTATTAATGCCACTTGTTATAGCGAAAGTTGAATATAAAATTAGACGTATATACCTATAAGTAGTAATACTTGGTCACTAACCCAACATCAGAAGTCCAAGCTTAAGTTTTGTCAGAGAGCAATGGAACGCAGTATCCTGGGAGTAAAACGCACAGACCGTATTAGAAACACCATACTGGGCTCCAAAACTGGTGTCGCTGACGTTGGCGTGCAGACCGCAAGACTGAAGTAGATCTGGGCCGGACACGTATGTCGAATGCACCCAAACAGATGGGCAAAGATAGCCACTTATTAGGTGCCCACAGACGGAAACCGGCGTAGGAGAAGACCTAGGAGAAGATCTAAGAGACGACCTGGATAAGTTTCTGAGGATTGGGCCACTATAGCGGGAACAAGATAAGTATGGGCTCAAATGGGGGAGGTCTTTGCCCAGCAGTGGGACACAGCATAGGCTATTAAAAAAAGTAGTAGTATGTAAAAAATGTATGATGTAAACTAACTGAGGCCCGCACCTTCGTCAGTGTGTCCGTTAATTATAACAAATATATACAATATATAAACCGATGTATTATTATTGTGAAAGTTACATAACTGCCAACTTCCATTAAAATATGTTAGACAGTTTTGTATGAGAGACTAACAAATATCTTTACATTCTCAAAAAAAAAACGGTGGTTGAAACCAATGTTAAAACCCATAGTAAATACAGCCCGCCTAAGATTTTACAAATCTATAGCATACTTCAAATAGATATTTTCATAGGTAGGTAGGTAGTACATACTCAAGTGGAGTTAATCAGAAAATGGAGGTACTTATAAATTATATCTCGTTATTTTAAATAAATAATGATACCACCTGAAACCCACGCAATTTATATAATAGCGTGGAACAATTGATTTCGACGAGGATTTGGTTACGAATTGGACTCGCGCCAACTTGCAAGCGATACTCCTAATTGAACAAAATAAGGGCTTGGCCAAGTCTTCTCCAGTTGGCCATGCGGTTGGCAGGCTGGCCGGGAACGCTGGCCAAATCGCTGATTTTCAATATAGAGTTTAGATCAAAATATTCGTAGTAGAGTAATGGATGGCTGGCATTTTGGTAACCGTCGCTCATAAAGCTTACTTAACACCGATCTATTACATTGACTCCGCCATGATAAACGTGGCTGCAGTTCTGTTTACCCCATTTTGGATATACAGCCGGTAGATCGGTGTAGGTAGATCGGTGTAGGTAGATCTCCATTTGCTACGGTCCTGACACACCTCTTTCTCTTTATCTACTTTCAAGGTATTACAAGCAATTATTTTAAAAATAACGTTGTAAGATGTGCCTTTATACCAAGAAAACTCTCAGTTTCTAGAACATTAGGCAATGAAGTCTTTATAACTTGTAACTTGTGTCTGAGGAGTAAGATAACACCGAAAAGACATCCCTAATAGAGATCATAAGCTATCTTAATAACAAAGGCCCTTTGAGCCACTGGGGTAACAGATTGAAAAGATTTCCTATGAAATAACCCGACTTACTTTAGGCATTTTTTGTGTACGAAGCAATTTTCTCTTATAAGTAAACACTCGTGCCGGCGCCCTAAGATACGGGTGTGCGAGTGGCAGAGGGGTACAGAGGGCGGCGGGGGGCACCTGTTGCTAGTTTAGATGTGAAAGCCTAATTCTCCTGTGAATGAAATAAATACAACATTGCCTTACGACTCCTGCGAGATGTCTTGTTTATGGCCGACTGCGTTTTGGTTGATTCAGATAGTTTTGTCTCGTGGATTTCGTTTTTGGACGTATTATTAACTTATGATGCCTTTAATTATATTAATGTTTGCGTATACCAAAATTTTAGTTCGAACACTGGACCCGTGGGGCAGCAAGGGTCATATCTAACTATGCTAATCGATAGGTAATGTTGTGTACGAGTACATGTATTTCAGAGTATTTATTCTTGCTATGGCACGTTTGATTTTGTATTATAATTTTCACTTATTTATAATATGTAATTTTGTTTCAGGTAAATATATCTGCATTTTAATGGTCTGATGCGATTTGGAATAGGCTTGAGGTAGGTAATTATATTTATAATCCATTTCGATATGTAACGAAACTACTTTAGTATATCACTACACACACACTCTTGACACGTGAAGTCGCTCAATAATTTTCCTTAAATACATGTCGTAATTAACCGCCATTTTTCGCTTGACTTTCAAACGATGGAAGAAATATGCGTACGACGTAGTTCGCAGGCGTGTTTTGTAACTCGCGACTAGTCGCAAAACGTTACAAGATGAACCGCAGGCTGATTTTGTAACTTGCAACTGGTCGCAATCGCTGGATAGTCGCTGTCAAAATTGACATTTGGTATTATCCTACTAGATTAAAAAGTCAGTGCACCATACTGCTTGATTACAGAATAGGGTTTCTTAGAATCGGTCGCGTAGTCGTCTTTTGACGTTTAGCGACCGGTTGCCGACCAATCGCAAGTTACAATATCAGCCTCCCGTTGGGGTAAGCACGAACCCTTTTACGCGGCGTAATGCTAGCGACTCGCTAGCAAAATCTATGTGATTTGACAGTTGTGCTTGCCCCTCGGTTCTAACAATTCTACTCATATTAACGTATAGGTACATACACACGGCTGCGTTTTTGAAATAAGGTACCTAGCTAGAACAGTGGAATCATAAAGGTAGGATCCCACATGCCACGTTTCGTATAGCAGGGACAGATGTAAGATCAGTGATAAATTGCTAGCTTATCGCCCGAGAGTTCCTCAGTTGACATGCACGGAAAGAGATGCAGCTGATGTATTCTAGTGAAGCCCCGTATCAATTTTATTTAGTAAATAAGAATGTAAATCGGTTAAAAGCAATTATTTTTTAAATAAGTGATATTAAAAGGTAGAAAATGTCATATTTGACAGCAACTATTCAGAAATTGCGACCGGTCGCACGCAAGTCACAAAATAAGGGGCCGTACGTACTGTCAGCCGAATGAATCTAATCCGCAACCGCGTAAAGTTAAAGTTTATTTCAGACCCAACCTATTTACAGCTGAAATTAATTGCGTTTCACACTCGTGATGCAATTAAACACGTTCGAAATACCGGATTTTAATTAGAACAGGTACGAGGCTCTGTCCCGGTTTTATAAATAACACGTCGAATGTGAAATAAATTTATGTCAATGTCTGCGGAACGGAAATAGAAAAGCGGTGCATGAGAATATAGTGCAGGGCCTGAAATAGCCTGCTATTGAGCGTCGTTCTACTAGACGACACAGCTACTACACGACCACGGCTTTTTTGGAAGCAAAATTTTATGTACTTATGGTAATTCGTTTTCCACTACATGACGCGGCCCCTCTTAATAGATGGCAAAATGTCGTGGTCGTGTCGTCTTGTGGAAAAACGCACATTAGCTGTCGTTGATGCACACAGCTCTGTTTACATTAATATTAGCCACGATTTAAATTAACATGTGACGTCTCGATGCTTGAAATATAGGTAATAAAATAAGATTCAACCAATTTAAATTACTAATTGCCATACAAAGAGGCAATGCTGCCAAAATTCTACCTGTAGATAGCAATACATTTTCTTTAGGTTTAGGCAGTTTAGTTAGAATATGATTTTCTTATACTCTGCTTTTTTGTGTCCCATTTTTTTCCCGAGATCAAATTTCATCAAAATGTCGTTTTGCTATCTCAAAATGTCTCGGTGTTTTACATAGAGCTCTCGAGGAAGACGTAGCCAGAGCCCTTAGGCATTTAGAACAATCGCAGAGTAGAATACATAAGAGATTACATACATAGATATCCTATTATATGTATATGCTATTCTCTGCAACAAATAAATGTCTTTTCCATTCCACATTAGCGAAACACTATAATATTCTGATGTAGAACTAGAAACGTATCCTCTTTCACGACTGCGAATATGAACGCTCGCGACAGATCCATTGAGCGCTGGGTAGGCGGAAGTATCGTTGGCGGACGTATCCGACGCGCCCTCGTTACGCGCTTTGTGTTTCATACGTGCCCGAGCCGGGCGTATGGTGCGGTGGCATGATTTGATACGAGGACGAATAATGAGCGGTTGAAATAAAGAGTTATTTTGAATTTGGGGATAGAAATGTTGTGTGTGACTGTGTTTAAATTTAGTTTAGTTTTGGTTAGTAGTAAATAGATATTTAAAGAGCTAGAGATTGATGTAACACAGATACATACATAGGTACATAACGCATACGATTTTGTTCTCGAAATAAAGTGGCCAGAACTACAGGATCATCAAGGAGATACCATAGCCACGTTTTTGTATAGCGGGGACATTGCTGTAATCAGTGAAAAGTGACTAGCCTTTAGTTCCTTAGTCGACTCATTCGACATACACGAAACTGATGTAGAAGTTTTCTTCTACATCAGCATAGAGGAATAAGATTAATATAGTGCTAATGTCATACTAAGTGTCTCGATGAGCTTAATTACCCTGAGACTTGCCAGTTTCTTCTTTTATTCCTCTATGACATTAGTGATGAAGCATTAGCATATGAATTGTTTATTTACTATCTACTCGTATATCGTCTCGTCTATACCTATTATTTATCATGTAAAAAAGCAATAAAGCTCATTTACCTAAAGTTAAACTTTTATATTTTATCTCATTTGTCAGTGTTTATTGACTTTGCCTACCCGGACCGAATTTAGAAGAATATGTTCGATCGGCGCTATCCATTTACTAGACACAGAATATCGGATTTAAGTTTTTTCTCTTATTTTAGGCGACACAATGGCTAGATTTTTTAGTCAGCGCCGAACTCAGTTATGAACACGGAGGTGAGAGGTATCACAATATTCTTTATTTTTGTAAACAAACTATTCGAATAGTAAAACAGCCTACCCACTAATTCCCAGCTCGCTTTCCTGTCTCTTTCGGCTGCATTTCGGCTGTAAAATTTACTAGAATGAGGGTGTTTTTCTAGGCCCTAACTATTTAGGGCGTGTATTTTGAATAGGTACCTACTAAGCAACCAATCAAACTAAAGGGTAGGTACCTGTAAATATCACAGAAGAGTGTTGACTGTATATGTTGATTATTGCCAATTCAATACGAGTGATTGCTCTTAGAGAAGCCAGGACCTAAGTACATTCAAATTTTTTTATCGTCAAAAAGTTTAGTTTAGACAATCTTGTATGCGACCATATTCCGCTTTACGTATCGCCTTCGTGGCCCCGAATGATTCTATTTCTCGTCACAGCCAATATTTTTAGTCGATTCTCGAATATTCCGTGTTCGACAATTTTAGCCGATTCGTATTCGATGAGCTATCCGTAGATAACCTGGCTTTTAGGCAATTAAAACATTTATCTCTTTTGTTCTTTTACATCTGTGTCCTTTCCACCCTATTTCCATTGTCTTGTTCTATGTTGTTGCTGTCCGTGTATGTATAATCTATACATATAATAAAAATGTAACGGATCGCTGTCTGTACATGGAAGATATATGAGAAAAAATATTATAGGAGACCTTTATCAACGCAATAGAACCCAAAACGATGATTTTTGGAATTTTTGTGTGTTTGTCTGTTTGTCGGTTTGTCTGTGCGTTTGTGCACGCTAATCTCAGAAACGGCTGAACCGATTTCGATGCAGTTTTCAGGAATATATTGTGACAGGTCCCACTTAACATATAGGCTACTTTTTATCCCGGGAAAATGTTTTTTTCCAGGATAATTTCGATATTTTGTTTTTTTTTTCTGTAGTCCACGCGGACTGAGTCGCGGGCGTCCACTAGTTTTGAAATAAATTCTATCTATCTATCTATCTACCTGGCCCCGTTATACTAAACGTGGCTGTGGGATGTTATGTGATCCTGCAGTTCTGGATACTCTTTCTGGATGTATGTATCTTACCCATACCATAGAGGAATAAAAGACTATTCCTCTATGCCCATACATAATGTATTTGTCGTGGTCTATAATCCTACTAGTATTATAAACGCGAAACTTTGTGAGTATGGATGGATGGATGGATGGATGGATACTCTTTCACGTAAAAACGGCAGGGGCGATTTTAATAAACCTAAGGTATAAACCTAAATTATAAAATGAGCAGAAAGTCCCAAACGAGATTAGTCTCGAAACAAGATAAAATACTTTTGTAACCAACGAAATTGGTAAAAAGTCGCTTGTAAGAGAAACACGGAGTGAATTACGTTAGTGTAATTGGCTTAGAAACTTAGTCAATTGCTTGTACTGAGGCTGAGGTCTTTTAACTGTTTGCTTAAATTCAATATCATATAATTAGATGAACAAAGTTTCGAAAGATTTGGTGCATACAAAAATGTGTTTGTTTCGAAATTGTGTGAACATTATGAATAGAACTCGAGTAAAGCTTTTGACGAAAAAAAAAAATCCAAATGTAGCCATAAATCGGGCGAAATATAAATGCTATTGAAGGAAACATGATAGCAATCTAAAACGAAACGAAACAATGAAATTTCCGTTTTCCGCAAACAAAACGATAGTAAGTGAAATGGCACCAGTGCTTTCCATTTATTCCGGCACACGTGTTGCAAATCAACGTGTAAACACAGATCCGACCGCGCCGCACCCAGACGTACATTTTTATCGTTCTGCAAGGAAAAATATTTCAGTTCGAGCCCGACTCCGCTCCTATATTACACCTATAATTTACAAGAGCGGGAAGTAATAAAACTTAATGCAAACGCGCCGAGACGCTTGCGTTTGTCGAAATCCTAAAGGAAACGATGGAACACGGTGCGGAACACGTGAAGAGCTCTCTATGCATTCGAGCTTGTATCTATCTGAAGCACTTTTTGATGATACAGGCTCTTGAAGGAACGACAAAAGGGAGATGGTAACAATCTCAAACATTGTAACTTAAATTGTGAGAGAATAAACTACGGTCTAAAATTGTGGTCTCCGGGCTGTATGGGGCATAGTTTCTCTTGCCTTTTTCTTAGGGATAATTTCGATACAAAAAACATTTATCTGACCTCGCTATGCTACACGTTGCTGGAGGATTTACTTCGTGACCTTGCAATTCTGGCTATCTATATGTAAACCAATCACAGTATAAGAAGTCCGGCAGATTATTTAAGAACTAAATAAAAATGTATGAAATAGTGTGCAGATTGCAAAGATGCTAGCGCTGCGGTAAATTTACTTATTTTGCGATGAGTTCAAATTGTTATAGTCACCTCTTCTTTGCCATTTCTCTATGAATAGGCCTAATAATTCTGGATATAAAGCCTGAGCTGTAATAGAGTAAACACATTAGCTGCGACGTCAAGAACGCACGCATGAATCACGGCACCTAACTTCTTTACGAGAGATTAATGCGGTGACACTCCCTCCGTCTGCCGTTCTTTGTGCGAGTCTCTTTCTAATATTATCGAGGATACGTTCGATATGTGTAGGGACGAAATAATTGTTTCCGGTGTGGACCCTCGCATCGTGAAAGCTTGGATGAGAGCAAAGTGCTAGAGTTACGCTTTGTTAAACTAATGTGATATGTTGTGAATATGGATATTTATGAATATTACAGAAATATTTTGCAATGCGACGTTTTTGGGCGACAGAATTATGTTAAGACTTTTCGGATTAAGACTTTCGAGTATAAACAGTTGTTTTCTAAAACGGTGCTATACCTACTTTTTGAACGCACTATTTATTTATCCACAATCTATGTTTATGTAGTTCAAAATATTACACTACGTTCTCAAAGCTACAACAAAAAATGAAACTAAAAAAATAAACACCTCAAACTCTCGTCAACACCGAAAAAGTGTCAAACTAAAACAAAGTACGTGTCAATTCGTACTAAAAACAATTATACTGGAGCAAGCGGGTCGCATAATTTGCATAGAGGGCGCTGTCCCCTCGGGCCGCGACGGGCTCCCGATTAAAATCCCCAAAATACACGTCAGCGTGTTGACGTTTTGATGAGGCCAAATAAATTGTGCGCGCGGCGCAAAGATGCCCTCCGGCGGACGTGCCGTAAGGAAATGAAGGTAATCAGCGGACAGGCTCCGCCTCAAAACCGTCGACGATATAAAATATCTTAAAAAATTTCAGGCCGATTTTTCATGAAATCATTTATTGTAGTTGGGGGTTAGTCAGTATTTGTGTTTTTACAAAATCGCGTTTAAAGTTATAATATTTTTTCTAATAACATAGTAGGTATACACTGACTAGATGGAGTGAGCAATTTACTTGCACTATTTTGTAAGAATGCACACTCTACTGTGTCGCTTTCCTGATTTATATGGTGAAAATTTTAGAGAAAATATTACTTTGTAAATTACTGTTAAGGCTTATGTTTGTCATTTTATGTGTTATACTTAGAAAAGAGATGGTAAAATTCGTCATCCGAGTAATTGACCCGGTGGCTTAGTGGTTATAGCGGCTGGCACGGTTTGCAGCGGTCGTGGGTTCGATTCCCACTCGGGTGAAGAATTTTTTCCATTTTCTTTATTAATAATTTTATGTTATACTTTTATTAAGCCATGGCTAAACCTTTCACAATCATGTGCATAATTTTACTAAGCTGGCTCGTCTATAAAATTATATAGTGCAAAAGTCCTGGCAGCCTTTAAAAATGTACCGAATTATGTGGAGTGTGCGTAAGCATAATGTGTTTCATGGATTTTCGATGAAAATATCATACAAAGTTTTATGACTACTGTCATTTATTTATTTATTTACCTACAATCAACATATGAAAAATGTGGATTCAAGACGATATAACTTAAGTGATATTTCAGTACAGATTATGCTTGAACCAAAAACTTTTAGGATCAATGGTAGTCATAAAATATACTAGCACAGTATGTACTACTATCATAGAGGAATAAAATATTCCTCTGTGCTACTATTTACCAAAAGTCTTGGCATATGGTTATCAAATTAATTGTAAAAATAGTATCTAATAGACTTTTCCTTCAACAAAGCGAGATAGAATAATATAAACATACAAATATACATATTATTACATATTCACACGACTGTGTCCCAAAAATGGAGTTGAGTTGAGTTCCTTAGTCGACCCTTACGACATGCAAGGAAGGAGATGCAACTGATGTACCTACTCTAGTAAGCCTCGCATCAGTACAGACATAACCACAAAAATAGTTGTGTTTGTGACGCTGTTGTATGCTTAGGTTTTCTGTGTTTATGTGTTTTAACCCGACATTTGGTCTATTTCGGACAGGCGCCATTAACGATCGTGAATTAATAACGAAACCGCAACGAAAGTGCTTTAAATGCACTCCAAGTTCCCGGCTAAATCCGCACAAACTTACCGTCGTGTTGGGTAAATATTGATAACATTAGTCGACACGTTCAGTATGGTACATACATACAGGGTGTTTTTTTTGTGGCCACCTTTAACGAAGGGTACGTATTCTATACATGAAATAAAGTAAGTTTATGCCAAAAAAAATGCTGGGAATTTTTTTTTTTTTTTAATTCCTTGATCGTGCGAAATTTATAGTGTCTAGTGTTTATGTTAGTTTTTTTATAGACAGATATTAATTATTTTTCGTGAAAAAATCCTGCTACGCGCGTCTATGTGCATTTATGCAGAAAAACGCAGTCTATTTACTCAACTTTGGACCCTAATATTTTGGAAACCAGACACTTCCCAGGTATGCTTCAATGGAGAAAAATGATCGTGATGATGAGGAGATTCCGTAGTTTTCGGGAACGGTGACGACCAAAAATCACCCTGTATACATATAGTGACGCCCATTATCCCCTAAATAGGTTAGACAGAAGAGTGCAAATTACACACCCACTTTTCACCAGTCAGCCCACTAAGTCCCACGTGGTAAGGGGTGAGCCTACCGCCGCTTTTCGAACAAATACAACAATCTAACGACGAATGCAATATGAAATATAACCGTGCCATTATAAATAGGTATTTGAACGTTGAGTACCTAACGTTCTCAAATTGCGGACAGACTGCATAATAGATTAGGGTCTGATCAGCAGTTTTACTTTCTGGAGCCTGCTAGGTTGAACTGTTTTTAAACCTTCCTTGGACTATTATAGAAAGAAAATTACATCACAATCAGTCCAGCCTTCTGTGATTGTGTTTGTTTGTGTACTTTGATTGATGGTTGTTTGTGTACTTATCTATGTATTCATTATATCGTTGCTAGTTTACCTTGCTAGTGTACATGACCTTAGTGATCTTAGTGTGATAAATGTATTGTAAATTGTGTGAATATTTATTTCTATTATTATTGTTAGAGAAACGATCACCAAACAGCAAAAAAATATAAAATAAATGAAATTAATGATAAAAATCGAATAAAGGAAACTCTATGATCGATCGTATCATGGGTATGTGACAAGTTGGAAATGTGAGCGAACAACATTCAGCGAGCTACTACGACGTCAAACAAACCTTCTCTCTATTCCTCTCGTCAAAACCGCAATTAAGTAATCAGCGCACAATCCAGCTCTCTTGTAACTAAAATCAGACAACGCAAGTTGGCTACTTCATCAGGCCGGGTACGGGTGAATCAAAACCGCCGGCCCATTACCCGTATAATTGAGCTGTCAACTGCGTCGACACCTCGTCACGTGAACAACGGCGACCGTTTTAAACTTTGCCTGCAGCACCGCACCGGCGAACGTTGACAATGTTTGTGACGTTACAGGCAAACTGTGACAAGATCAAGGACATTGTAATAGTTCCTGCCTGATTGCTAACTAGACTGCGCACGCTGCTGGGCTAAAATTTCCAAGGACATTTTAATATGTTCCTGCCTAAGTGCTAACTAGACTGCGAATGGTGGATTAAAATAGTTCCTGCTTACCTGTAACCTAGACTGCGCACGGTGGGCTCGGTGCGTTACAGAGCCAAGGTACACGACATCTGTTTTCCTCTTCTGTTGCCACTCGGGAAATCCTATCATAAATTTATTTTGTTCTTCCCGTGGAATATTTGTCTTGCTAGATGTCAGCATCCCAGCGCAGTAGTCTCAGTTGTACATTCTTTGCCAGTCAGCAACTCAATAATAATAAAGATTCGCACACTTCACAACAACTCAATCAATTGATAACGGAGGAGTTTTATGTATTGATTAATTTTATTTACAGCCCCAAGGTACCATTTTTAATAAGTAGTATTAAAGATAAACTAACCTAAAATTATGTATAAAAATAATCGTTTCGGCGTACACAAAAGCGAGTATGGCACCCCAAATTGACTTTTAGGCGAAATCTTAATAACTGTCAGACGTTTAATGTATGCAAATGGCGATGAATTACGCAAATGTTAAAAATCCCGTCCCCCGGAGGGCGAAGACGCGTGGCGGCGCATAAAGAGGCATCGTTAGGCTTGTACACCATAATACTACTGTATCTTATTTCAAGAAACAAGTCCCGCGGATGTTTATGAAACTAAATAAAAAATAAATGAAGCAGTTTAGCAATACATAGATACTAGCGCCTAGATCTAGCCTAGATGAGTGGAGTAAAGTTACAACGCCATGAATTTTATTAACAACTTTCTGGATCGGCTTTTTAGTAAGCTGACCTAATACTTAAAAGACAATTACGTATATTATCGCTGAGCATTCATAATGACCCTCAGGGCATGACACTCACTCATACCATGAACTCTTTATTCTTGTCACCGTGAAAGCAGTATGTTGATCTTAGGCTGCCCTATCGCCATAGATGTGCTATACCACGTTGCTACGGATGCGTGTGATATCAACCAATCATGTTAGGGTCCTGCGGGACTTATCATGGGCCCGAAGGGCTAATTAAATGGACTGTGTTAGGTACAATCAACAAAATAAATAAATATACACGGTTCATGAGAAACGGAAATCAAGTAAGAAATATGACGTCATGGTGATATCAATCGCATTACATAGCAACGTAGCATTGCAAATATGCCTTAATGTATTTAAGAAATGAAACCAATCGCCATACCGGACATGAAATTTATGAACTTTGCGACTTTGATTAGGATTAGGAAACCCTCAAAATTGGTCAGAAGTGGCACCATGTGGTCCTATAATATGTGATTATATATTCACAAATCATGACTACAAATAAATAATTGAATTGAATTGGAGTGTTATGCAAGTACCGTATGTTCTAACTATACATACTAGAATAAACGGAAAACGTACAATTTCAAAGTAGTTCCATCATAATTGGCGCAGCAATCAAATTTTAATATATTCTAAGGGTTATTCACACTCTCCGGCCCGGTGCGGTTCGCTCACTCGCATGTATGAGATACAGAAAATAGCAGTTAGTCATACAACATTGTAAACGTAACATTTATAATATTTTAGTCCTGTACTGAAGTGGGCCATCACTAGAATACGTCAGCTATATCTCCTTCTGTGCATGTCTTAAGAATCGAATAAGAACCTCGGGCATCACACAGGTGAAGGGCCGGCGTATGCGTAGACGTAGGCATATACGGCAAGCGGTGTGTCCTGTCTTATACAGTTCCATACATTACAACTCGTGGTACGTGCACGTTTACGCTCACGTGTACGCATACGCATCCGTTGTGCTCGAGGCTTAAATATTACACATTTTCCTTTTAAAATTTTTCATCTCCCCTCTGTATAAGCTCCATGTATGCGGTTATAGTGAAGGGTGGTTCTTTACGCTTTAATCCCCGGAGTGGCTAACGAAATCAAAATAAATGGCCGGCTTTAGGGTGAGGCGCAATTTATTGGCTATTTGGCGGAAAACTCGCCGTAATGATGTACATTTTTAATTGAATATTGTATGCTGCATACGTAAATATGCATATTTTAATACCTATGTTCACATATAGTATTGTAAATATATTTAACGTTTGCTTGTCTTTCTAGATATGTACTTTAATAAAACTCAAATACCTATTTGTAAAATCGTTTCAATTATTAGACTTGTTCTTGTAATTTAGTTATTTTAAAGGTGGTAGATTTACGATAGATCGTCCGTTTGCGCTGAAGCAGACTCTTAGCAAAAAAATTGAACCACTGTAAACGGGCCACCCCGTATCATTTGTATAACTCTAGATATTTTTAAATTTTTCTCTTATCTTTAGTAAAATTCACATACAATCAAAACCGCATTAGGTACACCACGCTGCGATCCTTGACTAGCATTTTCGATGTAGGTAGACCGTCAAGCTCAAATGTAACTGGGCCGACCATGTCTGTTTTATGCACACAGACAGATGAGCAATCATCGTCCCTGAGTAGGTGGATGCCGGCGCGGCGTAGGGGTAGGCCAAGACAGAGATGGTGGGATGACCTAGATTCGTTTCTGCCAAAGTGGACGGACGTGGCGTGGTCCGAGATAGAAAGAAAAAAGTCAAAATCATGCCAAATTATATTAATAGAAAACAATATAAAAATTGCAAATTATAAAAAGTTTCTCATATAACGTTTTCACACAAAACGTGGTCCATGTTAATTTTCGTCTTGTATATTGAAAAATTCGAAAAGACACGTCTTTTTGTACTTGAAATAATTGCGTCATCATAAAAATCCCGAGAACAGGTACTTCCTGCTCGCACGAACGTTTCGTTTTACGTGAGATCAAAGGGCAAGTGGGTTTTCAAAACGGGAGAAACGAGAAGGACTGTACGCAAATAACGGACGAGCGTCAAAAGGAACGTGCTCGGCTTTCTTCGCAGCGGTGAAGGCGCTTTTTTGACAGGAAACGACCTGTATTGCGACGAGAGAAAATTATAATTGTACCCCGGCCGGTGCGCGTATAATGATGTGACACGTCCTTTGTTATGTAGGTTTTGAAAAGTTATTTTTAATATTGAATTGTATCAGGCTATATCAAATTTGGAACTGGCGTTTGTCTGCCACCGGGCCTTACACCAGAGACTAACCCTCCAATCTGATGACTCATGATTGCTACTGTACTATAATGTACTGTATAGGGGTGGAAGTAGGTTTAACTGTTACCCTAGGGCCCGAAGTCAACCTCACCTGCCTGTGGTGCACCCTGCTATTTAACGAATGAGGCTCTGGCGCTAAATAGTTTATAATACCTATTAAGAATGGCATGAAAACATTTCCTATTGGATTTGTTACCGGTCGGTAGGTTGTATTTGTGCCCGAAAAGCGGCGGTAGGCTCACCCCTCACCACGTGGTCATATTGACTAGTCTTGGCGATGCCACGTGTCTTCGTGAAACACTGTTGATAAATTATTGTGATTTCAGAGTATTTGCGTATTGCATGCTATGTGTTCGGATCTATTTAGTTTCTCATCGTGACTGTAGCTACTTGTAATCGCAATCATGAGTGATCAGATCGAGGTTCCTCCAGTGGGCTAGAACCAATTAAATTATACAGTTTTGGGCTCAGAGTTATTTTGTTTTAGCAGTGTTCTTTGAGTGACCTATGTATCCGAGGTTTTTATAATACGTTAACATGTCTCATAAATGTAAAGGTACGAGTATATTAGGATACTCCGCATAAACCCCGCCACCTAATTTGAACAAGCATTGCATTCTCTTTACAGCTGCCTCCTTATTTTGTATGTATGAAGCGGCGACTGCGGACGGGTGTATTTAAAAGACGTTTGGACATAGACTTGCTTGCCATAGAAGTGTTATGTCATAGTTTAGTTCTTTTTATATGGAAAATAAATTTCCTTAATCAGGCGGTAGCGTACAGTATGATATCTACACTAATATTATAAAGAGGAAAACTTTGTTTGTTTGGTTGTAATGAATAGGCTCAAAAACTACTGGACCGATTTTAAAAATTCTTTCACCGTTAGAATCCTTATAGGACCTGGATGAACATAGGCTATAAGAATTTCCCGATATTCCCACGGGAAGGCGACAAACGGGAATTCTATATTTTTTACGAAAACCACTATACATATGAAGCTGAAATCGGGCATATATGTTCATTGGGGAGAGCAAGGGAGGACTAAAAACGGATTTCCCGAAATTCCCACGGGAAGGGGACAAACGGGAATTCATAATTTTTACGAAAACCGCTATACATATTAAGCTGAAATTGGGCATAGATGTTCATTAGGGACTGCAAGTAAGCACTAAGGACGAATTTCCCGAAATTCCCACGGGAAGGGGGCCAACGGGAATTAATTATTTTTTATGAAAACGGTTACACATATGAATCTTAAGTTGGGCATATTTGTTTATTTGGGACCCCGAGGAAGCACTAGGAACGGATTTCTCGAAACTCCCACGGGAAGGGGACAAACGGGAATTCATTTTTTTACGACAAGCGCGATACATATGAATTCGAAATTAGACCTGTACGTTCATTAGGGACTGCGAGGGAGCGCTAAGAACGAATTTCCCGAAATTCCCACGGGAAGGGGACTAACGGGAATTCAATTTTTTTACAAAAACCGCTGTACATATGAAGCTAAAATCGGAGACTGCGGGGAAGCACTAAGAATTGATTTCCCGAAATTCCCACGGGAAGGGACTGTCTGTGCGTTTGTGCACGCTAATCTCAGGAACGGCTTAACCGATTTCGGTGCAGTTTTCAGGAATATATTGTGACAGGTCCCACTTAACATATAGGCTACTTTTTATTCCGGGAAAATGTTTTTATCCCGGATAATTTCGACATTTTTTTTTCTGTAGTCCACGCGGACGGAGTCGCGGGCGTCCACTAGTATTATATAAATACCTAAAAAGAGAATAATCGAATATAATGTATCTCTAAAACATATCTCATTCTCAAATAAAAATAAGTTTTAAGATTTTTCTGTTGATTATTTAAACTTATTTATAGGTTTTAAACTTTTTGTTTGAAATGTGATCTAACTATTCCATACTATTCTAACTCTATGGATGTTTGACCGCAGCTTTCGCGGAACACCAATACGGGATTTACGACTTTTTTTACTGCGGCATAGGACTTAATTATTAGTAAGGGTTTGGCTGCCACATTCGCAATGTATTAAGATTTTATTAACGAACAAAACCATTGTTCTACTTGTAGCAAGTACTAGAACTTTTTATAATGTTTTAATATGAACAACGATGTGGTTAAAAGACAGTGGTTAAAAGAGCTGTTGATCGGTTGTAGCATGGACGACTGAGTACACATAAAAGCACAATGTATTGTATTCTAAGTTGATTACACCTACTAGTCATATAGTTCCCTGTGCTGATATGGGGCTTCACCAGAATACATCAACTACATGTTCTTCCGTGCTTGTCGCAAGTCGGATAGAAACTTATACTTATACTTTATTGCACAAAAATTAAAAATATACACATAAATTACAAAGGTACTGGAGAAATGTACAATGGCGTGCTTATCTCTTCAAGAGATTTCATCCAGCAGACCAAAAGAAGTGAAACTTGTCACTGATCTTAAATATCTGACCCAGCTTTGCTAAGTTTGGTTGTAGGCTCTCTTCCGCTATCCCGCACTTTTGACTTCTCCATTCTTGGGAACATAGTTGTATGTAAAAGTATGTTTATTAGTTCTTTTGATAGATCAAAGAGCGAAAAAATAAAAACTTATGCACCAGAAATGCTTCAAAAATTTAATTAAGGTGGCGCGTATTTTGAAGAGAATCCAAGAGTAATTAAGTAAATTAGCGATACAAACAGCCGGACTCACGACTCAGGACCGGAGTCTAAATTATTTACATTTCTCCAGACAGAAGAGACTTTTGTCTCATTTAAAACCGCGGTAAATTAAAAAGGATCTGAGAATTGTCCGCACAAATCATGGTTCCGCCTGTACTATGCCCAAAAAATTGTGCAGAATCGACACTTTTTTTCCCACAAAGCTGTACAGTTGAACTTGACCAAGTTAACGTAAGTAGAGGTTGAACAGCACACGTCTAAATATTTGCCAATTACAATCGTTATTTGCGAAATATTAGGTTTTTTTTTGCTACAAAAACTTGATGTACTTCCGTGCCAACGGCATAGTATATAGAACTTTTTGGAGGGACATAATAATCCCTTTTATAATTTAATCAGAAAATTTAATGTTCATATTCTGTAATATGTATTTCTGCACAGTTATACTCGTCGAAAGAACCACCCACGATCATTTACGACTACGACGTTCTTGTTTGCAAATAACGATAATTTTGGGGAGAACGAAGACGCAAGAAAGAGCAATTTTACATGTAACTGTAAAATAAACATGTTTCGTAAAGACATGGAGTTTACAATACTGTAATTTTAGATCTACTTTTGCTTTTGCTGCTTCTATATTAAAAAAGTGAATATTGTGATTAATTCTTATTTATTACTAAAAGCATTCTATTCTTTAACTTTCTAGTAAGTTAGTTATTTTTGAAGCTCATAGCGCCAAGGATTCGTGTCTTACGTTCTTATGCTTGACTCCAATATTCTACTCTACTACGACTTATTATTTAAAGAGTATGTTTAATTTTTAAAGCTGCATATGAAACACAGATTCCAGGAGTTGTTGGGTCATATCTATTCAAACTGTGAAAAAAATTAAAGAGAACTCCTCGGTAATGTGACCATGGTTTCAGTGATTTGAAGAATTATTTACAAAGATAAGTTTGAAAATACACATTTAGAAGTGTACATCAGTTATCAAATTAGCTTTTCATTATATTTCGTGTATATTCTTCATTCAATAAATATTATTTCATATTTAAAATCATGATTAAAATGTTTCACGAAAATCACAAGTAATCAAGTCACAACTTCTTAGCAAACACTTATAAATTAGAAGGTACAAAAGTTTCGTGAAATAAAATGTATCACATGTTAATCAATGGCGAACTCTATCTAGGTTTTCCTGATTTGCTTCGCATTTTATTGCATTAATTGGTACCAGTATCAATCGCTATGTTTTCCTTCATACCATTTCAAGCCATAGTCACCCTGCAAGTCACGGCACCGAAGGACGCGGCATTCAGACGAGAGCACTCCGCATCTCTCTGCTTCCCCATTCATTGTGATGATTGCTCGACTCCATTCTACCTGCGTACACCCGTTCACCACTCTACTATTCTTCGTGTTTCATTTGAGAAGACCTCTGACGTTTGCGCTAGTTTCTTTGGAGCTCTTAAACTGTTTCATTTGCTTTATTTCGTTCCATAACAAAATCTAGGACTTTGTTATCAGATATACTAGAATGAGAGTTTATAGTTGTATCAATAAATATAGTGTAAGTATATTATTTGAATTGAATGAATGGATCAGTATTTTTCAACCATCTCAAGTAATGTAAGAAGATGCGTTTGTAGGGGTTCATCATTCATTCATCCTAGTTTTGGACCTCGTAGTCTAATCGATATTTTAAGTTCAATAATCAGATTAGAGACCAAATTATTCTGTTAATTTTAAGTTTTTTGTAATGTTTTAATTTTATTTTGAAACAATATCTCATTTATTAATGATGGTAATAATTTGTAACTAGGACATTTATATATTTTTGTATTGGCAAAATATTTCTGACCACTTATTGTATCGTACTATTTATCGTGCCACATTGCAATGTGCCATTCGGTGTAGTTGCAAGTGTGGTCGGGTGTACGGGCATCCTTAAGTCAGTATGCTTCCGTTTTATATGCAGACAAAAGATACTCCACTAATGATTACTAAGAGAGAAGAATATGTAAATAATTGCGATTTTTTTAATGCTTTGATTTATATTTGTGATGGTATAATTTTTCATTCATTTGAAGAATAAGTTTAATTGTGCACTTTATTCCATATAAATTCTTGTATAAAAGATGTAATTATGAACTAATTCAGAAATAAAACTGACAAGTTTCTTGAAAATTTACTCGATAGATTTTGCGTAAAAGAATGAATGAATTATTATGAAATGAAAGGGTTAGTTAGGTTAGGATACGAGTATTCGAAACGGATGAATTGTGGGAATTGCTATTTAAAATAATTTATGTTAGATAATTAAATGCCTAATTTAATTTATTCTTCATTATTCTTTATTGTACATATATAAAAGACACAAAAGATAGAATATTTACAAACATAATGTATAAAGGCGAGCTTATCTCCAACAGAGATAATAGCTCCAGCCAACCAGCTTAAATTGTGAGATTAGCAAAGAAAGAGGAAATCACACGTTAATTTATTTATAAAATCAAATACACAGGTATGATCAATTCGATTAACCCTGTTTTTATTTATCCACCAGTACACGATGGATGATATTAAATTGAAACACTGCTCTTCAAATTAAAAGCACTTTACAGAACCCACAATCAGGACCAATAATATCGCAACAACATCGTCGATATACTATATGTAAAGGTAGTAATGTACGTAACCACCGACATAGCGTAATATGAATAGTATAACTAACTATAGCTCTGGGTTCGTAAGACAGCGATGCTATTATTTAGTGGCCAGGGGCCATACAATGCAAACCATGCCCTCGGATTAAGGCTACGTTCGCACAGGTAGGAAACTTAGCGTCCAGAGCCTAGTGGCTTGTCTCGCGCCTAGTATAAAAAAAAATCATATTTGTTTCCTTACACGCTAAGAGACTGCCTAGCTGGTGTGGTTGATCGCGATAATTCCAAAGTGTTCGTTTTACTTAAGTACTTGCTAGGTGACTCTAGGCTCTAGGCCCAAGGAAAGCCTCCTGCTTATACGGGCGTAACCTTAAGGTCTAAGCCTGCTTACACGACCCTGCTCCTATGCCACTCCTATCCGTAAAATAAAATAACGCAGTCATGAACAGTATCGTTTCTTTAAACAGTCAAGAATATCTGTCACATTTAGGCAATGTTTAGTCTTCCGTCGCGTATGGTCAAATTCGCAAACGGTCAAATTCATAAAAATCGCAAGTAGTCAAAATAGCGAACCGTCAATATAACAAGTCTTAACAAGAATTAATACTTTCTATCAGATTAGAACAACATTCTAAATTGGTCGTTACACGTTATGATAAAATAGGTAATGTACTGTTATGTATTCACAATGCTGCGTTTGAGGCTTATCTTTTTCATGCTTTCGCAGGGTAGACGTTTCGAGTGGTCTCCATTACCGTGAATATTCAAAATAATTGCCGGGATCTAGTCTTTCAGTCTGGCAACAATGCCACTTCAATTACTTGTGTTCCCGTGATGCGAGCGTCGCCTCAAATTCGGTCTGCGTTTTAAACGTATTCCATTTTAATCGCATCTCGGGTGTTCGAGTAACATTCGATATGTTCTCGTGATTCACACGGATCTGTGATTCTTTGTAACACATAATAATGATTTTTGTATCTGAAACTTAAAAGATAGCCATAATATTGATACTACTAGAATACCGCAGATATTCGACCTTGTCTTGGAAGTTTGATCTCTCAAGCTTGTAGTAAATTTAAGACGGCTTGATTGCTATTGATTTTAAATATCTTGACAGTATAATTAAATGATGTTGTTGTTATTTCTATGGTCCTGATACACCATCCAACATCAAGATTGATTTAATTAAAGGTTCACACCTGGCTCATATTATTGTATTCTACGACAAACAAGGCAAGATCTATCTACCATATTCTTATATTCTTCTCAATCGCAAGTACACGAAACTCCAAAAAAATGTACCACTCCTATTTGGTTCACGACGTCTTTACAACGACGTGGTCTGATGAGTGGTACGTCCCGCTCCTCTGGGATGTCCCTTTTCAAGTCACACGCGAACCACTTACCTAATTCGCATTTAGATACATAAACAGATGAAGGTATAACCTTTTTTCTTATAAATGTAGATTCTCAAATGATTTTATGTGTTATCGGGATGCATAATTTTACGTTGGATGCCCTGCTTTGTGCGTAGAATATCAAGATGGGCTTTCTTCTTCAAAGTAACATAGGTTGTTTGCTGGAAAGACTGTTATTAATTAAAAAGTTTAATATAAATTACGGCTTTAAGTTTTTATTTTATGCATAATCAGAGTGTTATTTTTTATTATGGATAGATGAATAGGTAATAAGAAAATTTGTTTTAATTTCCACCGGCTAACATAGATAAATGTTGGTTTAAATACTTTACTCATATAATGAGCTTAGGACTGATTCTCGTGGAAGACGTAGTTTGGTTGCGTGTGCGCGTAATATATGAATACGAGTAGGTGTATGTTGTAAGGCCGAAGTTTAGCTTATTATCTTAGAGTTTGGCCTCACTATGATGATTTTCGATAATTTTATTCAAACGTATTATTCATAATTACCATTAACCTTCTATGATCTTTTATCTTTGAACCTATCAGCCATCCGTTTCGAGGTTGTGATCCGGCAGATGATTCGCGTGCTTCGCTCGTTTACTCTGGCGCGATCTCCGTCGTATTTGCCTTGCAAAGTAGTATTGTCGTTATGCTAATCATTGCTTTTGATGACTGGCTGAAGTATTGCCTCAAAGCTTTTTAGGCGAATGTAATTGAAGTTTAATTGGATTTGATTGGTTGAAGGAAATTAAGCTGCTTTGTGATTGGGTGAAGCCAATTGAGTAATTAAAAGAGATGGAAGCTGATTTTGGTCGCCTACAGTTCTTAATAAGAATTCCATTGGATTTTGGTAAAATAAAGTCAAAACGACTATATTAGCTTTTCAATTTACAGTTAAAGTTAAATAAGAGGGGAGAAAAATTTTAGCAAGAAAGAGACCACTAGCATCATAATGTCTAAGACTTTTCGTTTCTTTTTCCGAAAGTCGAAGCATAAAGTGGCTCGTTAGTGGTGTTTTCAAAAGTCGAATGGGCAAGGAACGCGGGCTTTTCAGCCATTATGTTTGTAACTTGATTGCTCTCCATAGTTGCTTCTTGGAGTTACTGTGCAGCGGCGGCGTGCTCAGTATTTAGTTAAGTTGTTATTGTAGTGTTTAGTACTTACTGCGATTTAATGGCCGCGTCTTGAGTGTAACGGAACTGTGGGAGCGATTCTGTGGATTCTAAGATCAAAGTGCAATATGGTTAAAATATAAGTGAGCTATTTATGTATCTACTACTTATAGTTTGATGAATTTGAAATTCTTCGACGCACGGTGGCAACAAGTGAAGGAAAGTTTTAAGATATGTAGTAATATTTTGCGCACATAAAAATTACTTTATATTTTTATATAATGCAGCTTTTGTAAATAGCTATTCTTTCAAAATATTTGTGTAATAGAAAAGTGCTTATTATCTAATTATATAGTGTAATATCCTCGTCTCGCCTGTAAATCTTAAATTTTATTACCTATAGCTGAAAGCGAAGCAATTTCAAAGACTTTTATAAAGTGTTATTTTACTTAGATCATCATCATAATCAGCCTATTTCAGTCCACTGCTGGACGTAGGCCTCCCCCAGAGCACGTCACAAGACTGCCATGGGGGGTATTTGCCCATAGTTACCACGCTGGGCAGGCGGGTTGGTGACCGCAGTTTGTATTTTGGTATATGTTGCTAACACGGGAGGCGCTGCTACCCACCTCCTGGAAACCCTTAATCGCCTCGTACGATATCCACGGGCAGACATGGGGTGGTACGAATTCTACTCTGCCGGCACCACGCAGCCAACCTAGATGCTAGTACAAAATGCACCGTCCATATAAAAGTTTTTTTTTACAACTTACAGCTTAGTTACATATTATTTTCATTTTAATTAATATTACAGTTTTGCCCATAACAGCCGCCATTACAAATAATTTTATTTATGTTTAGTAATATCCTAGTTAAAATGAAACTTGATTTTATTGAAAATAATAAATTTTCGCTTTAAAACAGAGTTAAAAGCGTACGATTCGCATTGTGGATAGTTATGAAGTTAATATTGGTCTCATTAGTGATTAAAATATCATTATCAGTATCCTTAATATTTATATAAACCATGCGATTTTGTGTGTGTCAATGTGTGTGTCAGTTACATATTATATAGATAGATATATAGAAAAATCGTAAATGCATTTAAATATTGTACATAAGCGAACTTAATACTGCATAGCAGTTAACTGTAGTTACAACAAAAGTGACTTGGTACGCGAAAATTGTAATTGAAAATTGTAATATCCTGTGCTATTCTTACGTATATGCTACATAACCGCCAAGTTTCATCAAAATAGTTTAGACATTAGACTTATTCGTAAAATGACTCATGCCATGAAATCAACCTATTCTGAAAATGACTTTTTTTTTAAATTTATTTATTTAATTCAAGTAACAAATGACTCATAGGCAATACAATACTATAGGTACAATACAAGAAAATTACATTACATTACATTATGTCAAATTACGTTATATCATATCAAATTAAATTACACAGATACACAACAGGTCAACAAAACAACAACACAAGGTACTTAGATCACTTTCCTTTATCTGCCCAAGTGTTCGTAATTAGATGTCTCATTGAACACTGGTTTGAATACAGACAGTCAAATCGACTCGAGAATGCTCTCAGGATGGAGTTGGGGCTGCCCCGGACCCTGCGCACCAGAGATGTGCATCGCTTCCGCATAGTCGCATAAAAGCAGTCCACCCCTGCGTCAGCGAACATCCCCGATGCGCTGCAGTGCCGGGGCAGCCCCACCAGCACTCGGAACGCATTGTTATATTGAATGCGAAGGGCACTATACAGGCTGCACGCGTAGAAGGATGTACACAAATTCTTATTAGTTTTTGTTTGAAACATCCAAATATTGGAATGAATTACTTTTTACTTTCCTTTCACATTTACCATACTAGTAGAAAACATGGACTGATGATGCCCATAGCACACCTCCGCTGCAAATAGACTCTAATTGTAACGAATTCGCAGTAATTTCGCTTCATCTTGTCCATGCGGATTTCTCGCGAAACAGCATAACTGCATACATATATTTGACTATATACGAGTATTTATGTCTTTCCCCCGGGCGATTCCGTTGATCTGCCCCGTCGTCAGCCACAATTCCACTACTCGAACTACGCTTGATCGCAGCAGAATTCATCCAGCGGTTTCGCTACTCATATTTCGCAGAAGTGTACTGTGGGTTATGCATATTTCCGGTATATACGTATCTAACACCCAATGCTCTGTCACCACTCTTATTATCATTACAACAATAGCCACACTCGGCTAAACTTTTAATTGGAGCGAAATCCCGCTTCGAAAGACTTTTAATTAGGACATTTTCCTATGAACAAACGGACGCAATATAATTTCCATGCAAATTGCTCGTTTAGCGTGGAAATAACACGCAGCAATGTATATTGCTTACGTCATAATCAACCGCGAAGGGAAAGGAGCAATGGATTCGAGAACAATTAAGGTTTAATGTGTGTTTGAATACTCATTTTTATCATTTATTTTTGTTGTGGACTTCAAAAAATGTACGCACCGATGGACATACTGTTTTTATTTGTATAACAGCTTGCTTTATATTCTCCCCCTCGGAAAAAATGATTCCGAGTTATTTGAACCCTTGAACACTCTGATTTTAACTAATAAGTTTTTGTAATGTTTGTGGTGAAAATGACGATAAAGATGACATGATGACACTAGCATTTTTTTACAATATTTCTCCGACAGTTTTCTTAGGACCAATTTTTCCGAACGTCAGGCCTATAAAATTGACGCTGTCTTACTCTAAAACTTAATCATGATGGAGACGGCATCAATTTTATTTTTCTGATAGGCTTATCTGACGTTTGGAAAAATTTGCTGAAATGAAACAAAAATTTGAATATGCATAATTCATGATTTACTGATGAAATTCTTTGTTGATATGCATGGAACGTAGATACATAAATCTTAAATATTTCCCAATTTAAGAAATCGCATAGGTAAGAATTCTTGAACGAACTCTCTTTCTTTGTGAACACCCTCTGACAGAAACGACATTTAATTTCGCTGGCCTCATTCATTCAGGCCTCGTCAATTAGAATCAATTTTCATTACAATAGGCTTATTTAATCCGGAAACTAATTGAACATTTAAAGATACTTTCTTTCCGTTTACTTTAATGTCAGTAATTGTAAGTGCTGTAAAGTGTATTTTGAAGTGTTCGTAGAGGTAGTTGTATAACTATTTAGATTTAAACTAATATTAACTAACTATTTAAATCCTGTGCTGATGTGGGACATCACTAGAATACATCAGCTGCATCTACCTCCATAAACGTCGTAATAGTCGACTAAGAAATTTAGGGGCGTTCTTTCAGCCGATGAGCTAGCAACTATACTTTCATAATATAGTTTAAAAATATAAATGTTTCTCTATCGGGATGTACCAGTCAAACTAGATTCGAATCATGTATGTGTCTGTGTTTATGCAATGCTAGTTTTGCATAGTTTTAATATATTATTTCCCTTGTATTTGTAAATATTTTAAAGAGGACATCATTGTGATTTCGCTTTTGATAATTATTCCATCCAGTTTAATATAGACGAAACAATTTAAATTTAAACTATCATTACTATTATCACAAAAGCAAACATATTATTTGATTTTGGCGCACGTTCAAATATGTAATTAGTATATTATTATCGGACGAAAGAGCGCGCCCCGTTGATTTTACAAATTGACACCTGATGAACCTAGTATTACTATTAGTAGGTTAAATTTGTAATGGTTTTATTTCATATGTCAGTTATCTGCCATTGCTTTGCTTTGATATTCGTTTTTGTCGTTCAACAAGAATCAAATAAGGTGTATCCACTGCTTTTCTTATCACCATACGAAGCCAGCGTGATAAAATAATTTTTATAGTCATAATATGACCAACAACAAGTTATCGTTATATATCATATATACGAAATCGTTATCCCATATTCAACACTGGAATTGGCTCGTAAAAATAGCATTTGGGCAATAAAATCCAATTGTTTCCAAAGTTGGGCCGTTCCGATCCGGTTCCGATCGACTGAACGTGTCAGGCTTCCGGATGGAAACACGGAAAATGTCGGCCCGTAGATGGATGACGTCTGGAAAGTTGTGTACCACCCCTAAACTGTAATAAATCGACATACTTGCATGGAGAAATACCATGAAGTAGGGGTAAAAGAGGAGATGTGATAATATACTTTTTCGTTTAGCAATCAACTAGGTTGACTTCATGTAACGTGCGTGACTATTTATTTTACATTCATACATGATAATATATATAGCTTATATAATGTCTATGCTATGTATTAGGTATATACAGAAAAATGACACCCTACATTAGCTAGCAGGTACCAAAAATATTGAGTTTTCTTCATCTCATATTTCAACCCTGCTCAGTGAGACTCTATCTTTGTATAAAAATATACGTAGTTATACTCACTCCTCCTCTTTGTTTCTGCGCTTTTGGAAATATGTTCTTCAATTTTAGTAGGTTCTTCTTTGTGTGCTTTAGAGAAGGAATTTATCGTGCACTTCCTGCACAAAAAGAAAGGAATGATTTTATTTTTATCAGCGTTTTGTGTATTTGTTTTGCGTACATCTCTATTAGATTTTGAGCAACATAGTACTAAGTAAAGATACTTAGTACTATGTTTTAGATATTGTTTTTATTTCAATAGTAGGTACAACTAGGTATCAAGAAATATCTTTATAAGTTAAAAAATTAGTACTAGGTGGGACCAGAACTACTTGTGCCCTTTGAGTTTAAGAAAGATTGTAATGCTGGTTTCCCACTGTGCGTGATTTTCCGGAACATTACGCACGGCCAACAAGTGCGGACAAATACACAGGTAGCAAGGCTTTGTAAATATATTACGGATATGACTATATTACCACGGACGATACTCTTCCCATGGTTTGGTTGCGGGCTAGTCAGTTCAAGAGACATAAATATGTAGTTTTTTTTTAAACGCGGTCAACTTTGAAATATTATTCATTATTCGTTTACCCAAATTACACAAAGCTCCCGCCACTTGTACCGCCGGGCGTGAATTTTTGAGATGCAATATTTAAAATTCCATTAGGAAAGTGGTTAAAACGGGGCGTATAAAATAAACTACAAGCAGCGCTCTTCGGCCTCATCTTTAATAAAGCGGCTGAGCTTAATTTTCACTGGTTTAACTGCGGCTTTAAAAATGCATGCACACGAATCCGAATCGTAAAAGTACCCCAGTGGGATGCGCTTTATAGAGATTAAAACTGTGGAACAAAATAGTCTACGTGCTGCATCCGAAGGAATCCGTGAAATTAAAGACTAATGTTACCGATATATTTGACGGAAGAACCAGGGGGACTCAAGAACTCAGGCGGCGATAAGCTAGCAACTTGACTATCTTACTAATATTATACACGCGAAAGTTTGTGAGTATCGATGGATGGATAGATGGATGGATGGATGGATGGATGTTTCGTTACTCTTTCACGTAAAAACGGCTGGAGCGATTTTAATAAAATTTGGCATGGAGTTAACTGACACCCTGGATTGATGATGATGATGATGATGATGATGATGTCGAGTATAAGTATGTATGTATAAGAGTATGTCGAAGGTTGTGAGAATCGTGCATCCGCCCGTAAGCGTAAGGCCGCGTGATTAGATAGCTATTCTGTATTTGCATTTACTAAATACCCACGGAATCAATTTTCCTGTGACATTTTAGGAAAATGTCGTCTATCTCTTAGACTAAAAAGGCCAGTTGTGTGACGAGTGTTGGCAAACAAGTTTGAAAAGTGGAGCGAATTCTAAAGCAGACATACAAAACTCATATCATCTGTATGCGACACTCTTTATAGATGTTCCATTTTCGGTATTCTAGTTTGTTTCGCTCTAGTGACACCAAATTCATTACTCTAGAAGCAACTCTTCGTTGTATTTATAAATTAGGGTTATCTGAACTCTTACATGGATATAACACTGCACTGCGCCTTAAGAGGGATTGTTTCAATTGTGGAAGCGAGACGGCGCTATGAGCGACATCTCTTTTACAGAATGGAAACAAAATATGGACTACTAGAATAGCTATCAGAACTGAATCCTCAGAACTGAAATAAAACGGTTCTTAAAATTTTTAGGATTAATTCTTACTGTATACTCGTATTGCATCAGCTGCATCACCTAAAGTAACTAGTAGACTAAAAAACTCGGGCATTCTCTAAGGCGATAAGTTAGAAACTTGTCACTGATAATTCACATCTGTCCTCGCTTTGCTAAACGAGGCTGTGGTATCTCCTTTATTATAAAGACCTGTTTTTTTCTATTGAGGGATCGCCCATCGGGCCCTATACCCTCCGCTGACCCTCGGATCTGCCGACTCATGATCACGAACACAAGACACTACAGTCGTAACGAGAAGCCAGATCCAAGCACCTAGCATGCAACCATAAATACATAGCTGCTAATCCGAAAACCAATTAAAATTTTAATCGACTTATGTTTCGCCAACACCCGTGGCATCATCAGGATTAGTTTTCCATGTTAGTTCTATCTACCGAACCAACTAACTAACAACTAAAACCAATGTATTGCAAATCATTTTTATACCCTCAATCAAAATATAAAATAAAAAATGTTAATACCTACATATTAGTTTAGAAATTTAAAATTATTATAGATAAATAAATATTAAAAATATACATATTAGTTATTAATTGTTAAATTATTAGAAAAAAATAAATTTATAAAAATATTAAATATATATTTTTTTATTATACATGTTCTTGTTATTACGAGTATGTCAATACGAGAAACATGGCTGTAAACAAATAACTTGCTCAAGTAGAAGGTGATTGCGGAGTAGTGCGGGACCATAAGAGATCAAGCACGAAATCACTTTTAGTAATTCACTTTGGACTTCGATAAATCTACGGACAAAGTCTTATATCGCCGCGCCGTATAGATCGAAATGTACTTTGTAGTTTATCTCTTTAATCATTTCAATTGAACAGAAAGTTAAGATATCTTACTCTTTGTCAATTCAACAAATTGTTAAGATATTGTTAGACATATATTTTTATACTTTGAAATGTTCTGTGTTGTGTGAAAACGTGTAATTTACAAAGGTTGTTATCTTAATATATTTTTGTCAAGATTATTTTCTCTGTGATATTATACTAAAACAAATGTATTTTTATATTCTTTACATTTAAATGTTGAATTTCAAAAATTATACTGAACAGACTTTAACCGGGGTGTATACAGAATAATGATTTATACTCGTAGTATCTAATGGTAAGATTATACGTATAAATATAACACGCGTAAGGTCATGTAACGATCGTATAGCTCGAAGCCGTGATCGAAATAGGAAATTGACCTATGACCGGCTTTGGAGAGGGAACGTGTAGATAAAAAAGGGTGGATGTGCATAAATTTGTATTTGCTACTCGTATAAATGACGTCATTAATTTCTAAAAATCTGCCAAGTGCGAATGGACTACACGCGAAGGGTTCTGTACTATAATACAAAATAATAACGTATACATACGATACGATGTAGGATCGCGAAGGAGATCCTTCTGTCACGTTTAGCATAACAGAGTCAGATGGTATCAGTGACAAGTTGCTATACATTATAATACAATATATCTGTTGTATGAGATCTCTTAGATATATTTATTTTACTTCTACAGTGCAATTGAAATGACAAAACTTCCTTATGTTTGACACATAATTTTGTCATCTCGACAAGAATACAAAAAAGGCAAGAAAAAAATTATATGGTAAAAGTTTAAGTGAATTATACTCCAATTAATCGATTAAATGCCACTTCTGATGGTACGGAGCCTTCCAAAGGACGGGCCAACGAGACTGGCGTCATCATGAATATGGATTGTGTCTTAAAGTGTTCTGGGCTTTGTAAAAAGTTTCACTTATTAATTCTGTGGCCATTAAACGAGAGGACGATTAGTATGCGTCGCCGGATTATAAAGGATACCTGTTTTCATTAGGCTATTGCATAATTTTTCAAATTGTTTTACTCAGGTAACTGCTTGTATATAGGTGATGTAGATAGTTTATGATTTTAAATAGATATTTATGTCAAATTATTTTCTCTAAAAAACTGAGTTTACTATCTTTAATGTGGCTATAAGATCTTGTTTCTTGCAGTTTGGCGACACAATTTTGGTAAGACATCAGTATGTAGGTATACCTATGTATGTAAGTATATGGTCTCCTCGATATGTCTTTATATTTCACGTTAATAAAGAAAGAGTGCACTTTGTATCTGATTGATTGACAAAACAAGTGATTTATGGAGAACATAAACAAAAGCTGATATTCACGGAGCTAAAATAACCGAACACTATACAGAGTGCACCGAAAAACGCGGAATGACAGGATCCGCAAGGACCGAGCATTGGACGAAAGCCAGAACCTATCGAACTTATGTAAAATTGCAGAAAATAATGCTGTAAAATGCAAAGACGGCTACATTTCTATTTGGGAATCTGGTATCGGTTTTCGATAAGGTCTCCGAAGATGCTCTTGACGTTTGCCAGCAATGCATACTGACAAAATACTTTATATTCCATTTCGTATTTTGTATTTGTGTTGTACTGATGTGGGGCTTCACTAGAATACATCAGCTGCATCGACTTCTGTGTGCATGACGTAAGAGTCGACTGAGGAACTCGGAATGTACTCTCAGGCGATAAGCTAGCAACTTATTACTGATCATTGGCATTTGTCCAGTCGCCGTAGCAGTTTATGCTAAACGTGGCTATGCGAGCTCCTTTATGATCCTAAGGTATAATTTAAAACCTCCTAGTGAGTTTTTTTGTTAATACTTTAATAGTTTAATACCAGGGCCTAATAATGAGCCTATTAAAGCTATTGTCTAATCGCCGGTTTAGTGGGCCGACCCCGAAGTGCGACGAGCAGGCCAAGAGCCGTTGTTCTTACATCTGACGCCATCAGCGCTATCGGAGTTCATTAAATTTTACGCTGGAAAATTATCATCCATTACCAAAAATAGGAAATTTTTATTCGTAATGTTCTTATATTAAATATTTCTATTAAAGTTTGTCGTAGGTATACGATTATTTTAATGTTTGATAGCTATGATTAGTTTATTGAGTTTTATTTGGTTTTAAGAATTGACTACTTAGGCACATATAAAACAAATACGTCGTTATATACCGAGAAGCCTGCCTTATAAATTAGGTTATGTCATGAGCTGCAAAAATTTGGAACTTTCTATTTTATCAATGCGAGCTTTCTCAATTGCAATATTTGTAAGATTTTCTGTCTAAAAAGGTATTATAATCTGGTCAAAAAATAAAGGAGATTCGATGGTTTTTGGAGAAAACTCTAAAGTTCAAGTTATAGAATGAAAAAAATTTGAATGAATACAATGTCGGAAAAAATGTTAACCTTACTTCGCTGCCCGTATATCAAACAGACGTCCATGTCCCGTATTTGAAGAGTGACTCAGTGATATTTTTATTGGATAAAGTTTAGTATTGAATCATTTTAAGTTTGTCAATTGGTACAAATAGCATCTGTAAGTTTGTGAAAAATTCAATAAATGTAGTCATTTGAAAACATACGCGCAATGTAGTAAAAATTTATTACTTGAGAGTTTTGATAGTTGGAAAATGTTATCGGGCTCACGCAAACGGTAAACGTTTTGGTAACTTTATTAAGTCTTCGCTCACTTATAGGATAGTTAACTAACATTGCTGTGTCTTCTCCGAAATACAGCTTTTACGAAACTTTAAGCGAGTAGAGAAACACAGTTTGTCCACTTATCCAATCTAGACTAAGAACTATTTCAACTGTTAATAACGAAGCGTCAGGTAGCTAAGCCGCTTATTTAGTGGCCCTACATTAGAGACCTATCTCACTAGGATACCATTGTGGCGTCACCACCCGCTGTTACACCAACAAAAGAAAAATACAATAGGATTACCAGAATGACCTCTTTAGAAAGAAACGTTCAGTTAACTGCATTTCCTAAATAATAAGACGCGGGATCCTTTTATGGGAAGTATGTATCCACTTAAACGCTTTACACAAATTGCTGGTTTCTATTCTGCTGCTTCTTATTAGTATACTATGTATCACAATTAAAAATGACATTTGACAGCAAAATGTATAGAATATCTGTCAAGTTTAGGTAATGTTTGAAACATCACAGGGGGCCAATTCCCGAAAAGTCTCGAGTTGGAACGAAGCTGAAACCAAAACGTTGTAAATGCTCAGAACAAAGCAATAATTACTTTACGGTGAAGTAATTAGACACATTTCAGCACGAGACAGATATTTATTTATATTCTGTCATACTTGCGACCGATGCGTGCTAAAATATACCTTAATGCTCAAGCGGTAAGTATATATTGCTTCGCACCGCGTTTTGTTGACGGTTCGTTAGTGGTTGCGTTTCGGCTCAAAAATTTTCAAGAATTGCCCCCCTGATCACAGAACTAATAAGATTAGCATTGTAGCGCGTAGTTTTCTGTCGGCTTACTTCAAACATCTCTGACCATTTTGCTTAGCAAATCACAATCAGTCAGTCGCAACAGTCTCGCTGTTTTGGGTAGTCTGTGGGTAGTAACGTCACCGGATGCGCTACCACACGTGTCCTAATAAGGTGGCGCCGTACGGGCGAGTGTCACGTAGTATTGCCAAAAGTTGTCCGGATTTATGTCCTCGTTTACCGCAGTGTTGCCGCCTCGGGCGAGTTACACGTTACCTGGCAACTCTGTGTTGCTTCTTGTTTAGTTTGCTACCAGCTCTATCTACAAGTTCACTGTTTTAACTGTAGTTACTGGCACTATTACTTTGTTAATGTTTTTTTAACTTTGGCTAAAGTATTTTTTATTACGTCGAAAGCGATGATATTAAAACGGAACACAGAAATTCGATCTACTCTTGTTTCAGTGTACGGTTTTATAAGAAGAAATAAACTATTTCTTGGAAGTTTTATTTCTAAACTTTCTAGGTTCAGATTTTTCTTCGAATCGTAAGCCGTTAACACTAAAATTAAAAGTTTTATATGGATGCACCTTCTTTACTATTACTTAGAAATTATGTACCTACATGGGGCTTTGTTGATAAATTGATACTCACAATACCCAACTGGGCGGAGCTACCAGAAACAAATTAGTTAGCTACGAACATTATTTACGAACAACTGATCCATTTATGCAAGATTGTGAGACAAGTAGCGGAGCTTCACTGGAATACATTAGCTGCATCTCCTTCCGTGCATGTCGGAACAGTTGAGGAATTTAGGGATGTTGAGCTAGGAACTTGTTACTAATCTTTAACATCAGACCATGCTATACTAAACGTGGCCGTAGCATTTCTTTCGTCATCCTGCAGTTCTGACTACCCCATTTTTGGGGTCACGAAACTAGGTAGGTAAAAAGAAATAAACTTTCACTACATATGCGACCAACTCCGAAATATTGAAAAAAAAAATCAGCCCATACACACATGAACACAACAACGCGCGCACACAAACTCACAACACACACACACACACACACACACACACACACACACGTGCATGCATGCATATAGTATATAAGCTTATTTGGTATCTTCTTGCTGTGCCTATTAGTACTAATTCTTGTTACAATTATGTCATTATAAAATTATTAATAAAGAGAATGGAAAAAATTCCTCACCCGGGTGGGAATCGAACCCACGACCTCTGCATTCCTTTTTTGGCTGTGGGATTTGTACGTCAGTATCTATATTTACATAGTAATTTAGAGCTGTGGATTTTGTATAACAAATAAATAAATAAAAAATAAAAAATCTGTTCCATACATTTCAGTGCAGTAATTATTCGAGATTGTATGGAACAGCTGATTTTTTTATTCAATATTACAATACTATACAATACTATACAATAAAACATTTTCGCATTTTAAATATTAGCTGGGAAGGGATTTCGAACATCAGGTTTAATACAAGTTGGTAAGTAGATAAAGTTAGTTACTCGTGGTTATATACCGTGCTCTCATATCGTCAGTCAGTTGCGTCCCTAGGGGAATCTACGGCCAAGCTTTTATGTTGCAATAAGTAGCTATTTATTATACTTCGTTTCAGTAATGAAGTCCTCTGAGAATGGCGCTAGTGCCATTGTAACTCTGACCCTGTTATATTTATTTTATTTAGTTCTATAAAAATCCACAGTCGGTCTTATCTTCCCCATTGTTTGCTCAGTAATGGTATTTGAGTAACAAATTAGATTAACTCTAGAAGCCGCTAATACTTGTACCGCTGAAGTAGCAAGTACAGCTGTTGATCGAGACTAAAAGCAAAATATCTAAAGTAATCGTAAAATACTATAAAAACAAATTTAAAAAACCGATTTAGTCTTAAATTTCAACTTTATCACTAACAAATAATAATATTAATATCATTTCCAAAAAAATTTAAAGAAACATGAAGCTAAGTCCATACCCATTATTTCCATGTTTCACCTGTACCTACTTACTTTTAATTATTATGTTTTCAATGTTTAAATTTAAAATTTTCACAATGCGCAATCTTATGAGTAGTTAATTACAGAATTGTCCAGCACGGAATTAACTCGGCTTCTGCACCTAATCTATTATTCAAGGTGACAACTATTATTATGTAGACGAGACAAATTGTTTAATGTGCCTACCATTAACATGAATTACTTGTAGTCAATTTGGCAAGACTGTAGGATGACTGATATTGACTTGCAATACCATTGTAATTTTTTTTAATGAACTAGTCTGATAATAGGGATGTTTACTATGGTTGAATTTTTATGACATTTTATGTTTATTAGAATAAATCATCAAAATCATACCTATCTGTAAAATTACTGTTTGATTTAGTGTCCAAATGAGGTAGCAATAAGCCTTCAAAGTAAAGTGGGCAAGTCCATTTTTCAAACGTGAAAGTATTTGAAAATTACTACATCACATGACCACCTGCATCATTTACAGCGGCTTTTGTTTAGTAACCATATTTATAAACGCAACATTTAATATAGCTGTAGAACAAAAGTTCTTTTACGCGCGTGCAAGTTACTGATAGAGTGACGTCATAATTGTGGTAGCCGTTTGTACTCGTATGGAGAGCTTTTCGGTAAGTCTAAAATTGTGATATTGAAATCGTTAAACATGTACATGCTGTGATCCCAATTTGCTGTAGTTAGAGCTACAGGCTCATAATAGAGTGCAGCTCCGTTAAGCGTAGCCAGGACAGATGTTAATTAAAAGTTGCTAGCTGCCTGAGAGAATGTCCGTGTTTCTTAGTCGACTCCTACGACCTGCTCGGAAGGAGATGCAGCTGATATATTCTGGTGAAGCCCCGTGGAAATATACAAAATTTCACCATGTTGATGATGTGTACTCGTATAATCAAAATATGTTCAAACTAGCACCGACACCCGAAACTACCTATATTATGAATCCTATAAGTTAAGTCCTCTTACTGTAGAATTCGCAGTACATACAATTTTCATACATTTGGTTCTCTCGTTCTGTTGACCCTAGTTTCAATAGAATATAGAAATTCTGTTTACACCAGAACTATAGTAAAAAGAAAACTATATTTACTATATAAGTCAGTTCATAAATTCTTTGTTAAAGCAAGCATTCTCTCGTATCCCGGCGATTCTTTTCACGGCCGGTACAAATTAATCTCGCGAACAATAGTGAATGGAAAGTGGGTTGGAATGGAGCTAGGTAATCGATATCACAGTTTTCTTGGCTAATATATTGGATAGATGCCGCGTGGTGCCGCTGGCAGAGTAGAATTTGTACCACCCCTGCCTGCCCGTGGGTATCATACGAGGCGATTAAGGGTTTCCGGGAGGTGGGCAGCAACGCCTCCGTGCTGACAACATAGTCTGAAAATCACACTGCGATCACCAACCCGCCTGCCCAGCGTGGTGACTATTGGCAAAACCCCCCCGTGGCAGTAGCCTTGTGGCGTGCCCTGGTGGAGGCCTACGTCCAGTAGTGGGCTGCAATAGGCTGAAGAAGAAGAAGAAGATATTGGATATACTAGGATTTGAAATTTGAAATAATTCATTGTGGATAATGTGAAATCTCATCAAAAACATAAATGTGAAATAAGAGCCAAGTTCAACATTATGACATATGCCTTGGTTGTTGACTATAACGACAAAAGAGGTGAGATCTAAATGGGTGCCAAGTTCAATGGTTAGTCATGAAATTTATTTATAACAACATAAAATATTATTTCTTCTTATAACTTAGAATAATATATTGTAGCATATGGTCTGACTTGACTAGTTCTCTTTAGAGATCTCTCGTTCTAGCTAGAGATTTCAAGGGACGCGAGATTCGGGCCCAGAATGACGTAATGTACGTACATACAAGCAATGCGATGGCAAAAAAATACAATATTGTACTTTTATTGTAAGTCTATGTAGGTTAGGTTTATTATATGTAGATATGTATTATTCTTTAGGTATATTGATATTATGTAGGTTTATGTAAGTATATTTATTTGGTATTGTGTACACATACAATCTACCCTTTTAACCCAACTTTCGCTATCACAAATGGTTTGCTGGAAGAAATCTTTTATAGGGATAAGCACGCCTTTGTACATTGTCAATGTAAAATGTTTTTCCATATAAAATGTCTGTGTACAATAAAGAATAGAATAGAATATTCGCTGATCATCAGCAACATAAAGAATTGCGTATAGCCTCTAGTGTATGCCCCTTGTGGCAACCCTGTAGATGATGATTTTATTACTTTTATCGGTATCTAGAATATGAATGAAATGTAATAAAATACTGTACAAATTAACACGAACTCGTGAAATATCTTCGCAATTAATGCTTTATTAGTGCAACAAAATGAAAACCAGTAACTTCATTCGTTCTCACTACTAATAAATAATTTAATTACGGAGTTAATGAATTATGTGCCGGCAGCTCGGTGCAGTGGTTATTTGATATGAATATTTAAAACTATAGCTCACTGTGTGAATAACAAAAACTATGTGATTTTTATGTGAGCATTAAATTAATTGGAAAATTTCGTTTGGTCTCGTTAAGCCACTGCTCACATTAGGGAATTATGAGTTAGCAGAGTTTGATTGATTATCTTACTTAAGCACTCTCGTTATATCAGAAAAACTATTTTAGCCTTAAAATACGATAATTTGCAAAGCGCCAGACGTCCACTAATACGCAGTATGTAGCCGCGTAACATGAGTCGTTAGGAGTTACCAAGAACATTAATAGGCGTGCAATTTGAATAACAGCCGCGCTAAGTGCTCGCTAAGTTCTATAGTAGTTCCGTTTGAATGTACGAGTACCAGCGGCTCATAATCGTCGAGCAGTTCGTCACGTACCGTAAAGTTAATAAGGCGCCATGTGACGTGTGCCGTTATTTGATATTGAACTTAGTTTCGTACTTTTGATGTAGTCAGAAAGTTATGCTATATTAATAAATTATTAGTGCGAAAGATGGTTCATATAGGTCTACCCACCTAAAGAACGAACGTGTTTTAACTGAGTGGTAATATATCAAAATATATACCTATATCATTCATAGTTAGGGTTGCCACCCGTACTTCATAATAAAGTATTGTACGTTATTTCAGGTAAATTCTACTATCTACTTTATGATAACAAAAAAGAACGTGAAAATATTTCATGTCGTATGATTTAAATTCTTTGGGATTTTGAAAAATGTAGTCTTAAGTATACTTTAAATAAAAGGTGGCAACCCTATTCATAGCAGGACTACTGTAAGACAAATTATCATTGCGTAAATTATAGGTCTACTGTCTATCCTAATTACCTATGTAATTTATATATATGTTGTTTCAGGTAAGCCAATCGTTCTAAATATGAGTAAATGTACCAGAAGTAGGTACATAACCTGCGCGCAGACGTCACGTAGCAAGGCGAGTTAATAACAAGTTACGGAATGATGTTTGGTAGGTTGACTGATGACTTCTTTAGTATACCTGCGATCCTAGTAAGTAAATTTTCTTTATAAAAAAAAAAAACTGCGTATTGTGGAGAGAGAGTCATTGCATTGCTACGAAGCTGATGTCTAGAAAGTTCTAAATTTAAAATATTTTTTGCTTATATTTTGATACCTCATCTGTACAAATATCCAAAACTGTACGCACACTGGTTAGTACCATTCCACCAAAATATTTATGTAGCGGTAAATACTCGTCGTTTTTGCACCCGTATTGACCAACGTAGTTCTTGCCCGATATATACCTAAGCGGTGACAGCCCAGTGGTTAAGACGTGCACCTTCCAAATGGGAAGCGGAAGTTCGATCCCTGTACCAATGAATTTATTCATGTACAGATTTTAATGTTGTAAAACTGTCACTTAGCTCGTGCCTCGGAAAGCACGTAAAACCGTTGGTCCTGCGCCTGATCTCTCTCCGGTCGTGTCGGCTTTCCGTCCCATCGGACTATGTGAGTAACGGAATAGAGAGTGCATCTGTGTTTGCGCACACACTTGTGCACTATAATATCCTCCTGCGTACCTGGCTAATCTCCGTAGAGATTAGTCGCCTTGGCTGAAATACGGTCGGAGATCATCATAATCATTATACCTATATGCCTGTATTTGCGAAAAGATTTAGATAAAAGAAAACAAAAACATATGCTTGATATAGAAATTCTAAAGTCATAACTTTTAGATACATCGTACCCAAATTATTTTGGCAACGCCCCCCAATCTCATGCAATATAAAATGCACTATATTCGACACAGTCGGCAAACACAGGCGAGCAACTGCGAAGGCGCAATCGAGACTCGCGAGCGTAACTTTAATTATTATGACCCGAGTTTAACAAGTTCGACTCGTTTGTTTATGTTATCGCCGCCTCTGTGCGCAGAGTTTGAGAACCACGTCCGAGGAAAGATTAGTGGGGCCTCGAATACGGTCCCGGATTAGATTAGGCTTTGGATATATCCCGGTAGTAGAGTGCATACTTAATACCTTATACAACTTTATACCTAAGGCATTTAAATCTGTCCTAAACGTGGCTGTGGGACCTCTTTTATGATTTTACAGGTCTGGCTAACTACCATTTCGGGAACACAGCTGTGATATAGAGTCATATATATATATCACAGAGTTATTCGAACTAGTTTGCTGTTAATCTGTTAATTGTTCTGTTATGAAGAAATATTGGATTTGGAGCCCATCCATTAATCAGTCACGATAGCTTAACTTATATGAACTCTAAAGAAGGTTAACTATACGTACCATATTATTATTTTCGTCAGTGCCTTAGAGCAACACGTGATAGTCTGTTGAATGTGCTTAAAATTTTATCGCTTAAAACGGGGCACGGCCTCGTAGCAGCAACTCGTAGTAGTCTACTACGCCGTAGTAATTCGTAGTTCTACGTGTGAATACTAAGCAGTAACTTTGGAACGTGAACCACTTAATGGCTGGTACTAAAATGGATCTTTTCGGTCATAAAGACTGGATATTAGGTATGTTTAACTATTTTTTGAAATGGAATATTATATTTCGGTTTTACTGTTATCATATACAGGGTGTAACAAAAAGGGTATGTTAAGCAAAAAGCTATGTAAATAGCCCACTATAGAGAACCTTTCTACAAAATTTGAGACTCAAAATCACATTTTTATTTTTCAAGTTTGTATGGAAATTCCTGAGATATTTAAAAATTCTCCATACTATAGGCAAAAATAAACATGTGATTTCGGGTCTCAAAATTTGTGGATAGATTCTCTATAGTGGGCTGTTCACATAACTTTTCGCTTAACATACCCTTTTTGTTACATCCTGTATAGCTTATAATACTGTTTAGGACGACCCAGAAATATTTCCCATTGGATTCATTACGGGTAGCTGGTCTGTTATATTTATGCCCGAAAAGAGGCGGTAGGCTCACCCCTTATCACATGGGACTTAATAGGCTAACTGGCGAAAATTGTGTGTATAATTTGCACACTTTTGCCTCTTTGGGGGTATGTGTATGTTTTCATGCTCGTATAAAGGTTAAGCTATTTTTATGAGTCTGTTTAATAAGGGGCTGGGCCAAGGGGAAATTTCTAGAAGTAATGTCAAAGAGTTACCTGTGTGTTTTCTCTTCTTTCTTCTTCCGCGCGGAATTTATCGTAGGGTTTGGGTTCACAGGTCACTATAGTCCACTTTTAGGGTAAGAGCACTCTGATTGGGTAGGTCAGTTTGTCAAACACAAAATTCACTTCTCGAGACGCGAGGTCAGTACCGCGGTGGTTAGGCAACTGACAGATGCAGGGCGGGGGGAAACATACGTGGTCAGCGTCCGCGGCGAGGAAAAGAGATAGGACGATTTAATGAGGGAGAAACAAAATTATAGTTTTATCAAAGACGTATTTCGTTTTTCGCATTTCTTAAAGTTTGAGATGGGAACCTGAAGAAGTATTTGGGTATTACGAGTAAGTAAACTTATAGAAAATCTTATCAACAGTGAAGATAATGCTGTAGCATATTGAACACTATTTCTATAATAAGCCCATTTTCTACTACAATACCTAAATAATGTGTGATACCTTGATTACGACCGGCATTGTCAAAGCCATTGTCTCCAGCCAAAGACCAGTCACGGTGTTTGGAAGCAATCAGCGGCGTCCCTTGTATGTGCTCTGATTGCTTATTGCAAGACAACCTCTGGTCTACCTATATAGAGATTGAGGAACTTGCCTACATAGATAGGTACTTACTTACATACTATATAGATAGGTTTTAGGCTGCCTTACCATATTATGTGATATCTACCAATCATGAATCCCAACATATACTTGATAAGTATCATAAAGTGTGTATTTAAACCAAACAAGTTGGATATTAGCATCAATCTACCTCATAATTGAAACAACAAAGGACATTTTTTGAAATAATTAGGTTGTGTTATAGGCCTCATAAAGATTTTATTTAATTCAATTAACTAGAATATTTTATTGAGACACGTACATAACGCTACTGATTTATACAATATGTTGATCAATTCAATAAAGTTACAATGATTAGGTTAACTAAGTTGTTTGTAAGATGAATCAAGTAACATGATTAACCCTTACCTTGTTTAAATTTAACAAAATTTTGATTAATTTGATCACTTTTTTTTTCATATTCTTAGGTATCAAATCTAATTAATTTTATTACATATTGTATATTGGTGGGTTCATAGTCATTGGTATACGGTATGGTGTTGGCAGAGTAGAGCACCATGTTTGCTCGTGGGTATCGTAAGAGGCGTTCAAGGGTTTGTTTATTTATTTATTTAAGACTAGTGGACGCCCGCGACTCCGTCCGCGTGGACTACAGAAAAAACAAAATGTCGAAATTATCTGGGATATAAACATTTTCCCGGGATAAAAAGTAGCCTATATGTTAAGTGGGACCTGTCACAATATATTCCTGAACTGCATCGAAATCGGTTCAGCCGTTTCTGAGATTAGCGTGCACAAACGCACAGACAAACAGACAAACCGACAAACAGACAAAAATTCCAAAAACCATCGTTTTGGGTTCTATTGCGTTGATAAAGATTTCCTGTAATATTTTTTCTCATAATATATATCTTCCATGTACAGACAGCGATCCGTTACATTTTTATTATATGTATATGTCGCAGTAAGATAGATAAAGCCGTAAGTATATCACTAAACTTGGACCGTTTTATAACTATATTCCTAGTGAGATAGTAATGAATCACTTTAGTATAACTATGGTACGGTATATTTATCTATCTCTATCTTACTGCGACATATAGATTAGTCACACCAACATCACATGTATTGAAACGGTAGAATAAAGGATGTTTCTCATTAGAGCGGACCATGCCCGGACCGGGCCGTGTACGTGGCTTTACGTGGATTAGAAACGTTACGTACATACATTTTGTATGAAGCACAATACATTACATTTAATTATCCGTGCCCCGTCCGGGCCCGCTCGACGCTCGTCTACACCACCTTTGTTGCACGGGGGTCCGAAAATGAGCCCGCTCGAATGAGAGTCATCCCTTGAGGAAAGGGTTCCCGGGAGGTAACAACAGCTCCTCCCGTGTTGGCAATATACCTAGTCTATATATATTTATCAAGGCAACAATATCCAAAAGAATGATTTTTTGTATTTTTGTTGGTTTGTGAAGAAACATCCTGTGCATTTGTGCACGCTAATCTCAGAAACGGGAAAGTAAGGGAAAATGTTTTTATCCTGGATAATTTCGACATTTTCTTTTAATGTAGTCCACGCGGACGGAGTCGCGGGCGTCCACTAGTCGGAAATATAAAGTTAGCCTGGTTAAATTAATCAGTTAATGAAGTAACAGAAAACCGGTTATACAAGCTGATGGTTTTCGCAACCTACATGACTGTGTTAAGAACCTCACGCACCTATATTTGTACAAGCAAACACGAGCACAGATTAAGCGAAAAAATACAAAACCGTGCATGATTCTGTTTGGCAGTTTGATCCAGCCGACCTTTGCCTGCCTGCGAGAGGCCGTGTAAACAATATGAGAGCGCTCAAACAATTAATACGCAGCTGCCACTTTTACCTCCGTGGATAACATCTGCAATTTCAACGTTTTGTACTAAAATCTTTTGTGATGCATCGACAGTAGCGACACATGTGGCTGGGTTTGTAAGCTTGTTGCAAAGCACGCGGGTCGATGTCCGATCGCATCGCGGATCAGTCGCGTTGATTGGACGCCGTTATAGATTCAACCTAAATGTAGTTTGGGTATAGGCATGAATCGAATTTAGAATGGAAATTGTGTTTGCTGGTACATAAGTTTGTAGTTGGATTTGGTGTTATTTCTTTACCAGTATGAACCTATGACCTTATCTGAGACCGAGTAATGTTTGGAGATCCTCCCCGTTATTACCTAACTAGCAGAAGCAAAGCGATAGCGAAAATTGTACAAAAATCGCTGATTGCTTGTCAAATTCGTATTACGTAAAACGAATTACAAAGGAACTTTGAAGTTTCAAGGCGAATATTGTACAATTTTCGCTATTGCTTTGATATGGCTTTGCTATTATTTTTACGTTTCTCTAGGAAGTTCGGAAAATATTTTCTTTGTGTTTTCCCAAATATCTTGCAGCTACTCTATATTAATTTAGTGTTGAAGTAAATAAATCTAAATTACTTGATTGATATTGAATTACGGACTTGACAGTACCTACAGTACAGTGCCTACCACTAGCTACATGATAAGTAAAAAAAAACTCTCAGGAGGTACACCTGGTTCTCTAAAAGTATGGAATACCAGTTTCCCGAATTCACTTGAAGAGAATGTATGCCTTTTCACGAAGCATCCTATTATATCGGGCATGGAGTCAGGAGGTGCAGCACTGTCTTAAATACGGTCTTACTTTTGTAGATACACACATATAAACACGGCTATGTTCCCGGAACGGGGTAGCCAGAACTGCAGGATTATAAAGGAGATCACACAGCCATGTTTAACATGGCGGGGATAACTTATTTTAAAGAGTGGAAATCAGTTTAGCAATGTAAGTTTTGAACCGTTACTATGTGCATATCTATAAAACAAGTATTTTTCTATTTTATCTTGGTTAACATCAGGGTAACATGCGGTATGTATTTCATTTGTAATGTTATCCGTAGCTAAAATAAGCTTTGTGTATATGCAATCTGGGATAACATTAAATTACATTATTGTAGCTGTAATAAGTCAAATAAAATTTCGATTTTTACTTACATGAAAGTCATTCAGATAAGTCCTATGATTTAATGCATAAATAACCAGACGTAGAAAAGATTTTAAAAACCAAATAATTTGATCTCTACAAGAACCTAGAGAAAGCTTAAATATAATGTACCTACAGTTTAAATAAAAATAAAATATCACAATAGAAAATGCGAATACAATACTTTTATTTTCATGAGCAGTTTCATGAAAATAAAAGTTTATAACATTTCACAATAACAGTCTCCTTTCTAAGCTATATGCAATAAATTAATGGATGAAACAAATTTAAATTTAAAACGATTTTGCTCTTCATGCGATCGCGTGCCCGGCGCCACTTTCGCAGCGATTTTTATGGTAACCAATGTTGTCCCGACGCGGGAATATAGCCCGGGATTACCTCGAGAGATCCCGTGGGGCCTGGGGTACCTTACCTTACTCATTCCCGCCATTTGTTCGGAAAAGGAAAACCGAACTTATGTTTACCAGCTGTTTTGTAACAAGGAAAGGATATTTTTTTCCCAGTAAGTAGTTATTTGCTTTTTTCTGTCATACTTATTGGCATATTTATTGGCTACGAATGTAAGTAGTAAAAATTAAAACACACAATGGTGTAGCTAAAACTTCAAGATCACGAACTACAGTCACTTTTAGGATAGCGGGACCAAATGTAAAAGATAATTGACAAGTTACTATCGATAATACAGCTGTTAACAAAACGCCACACTGCACCGGTGAACCGCAATTAGGCACATCACCAGAACAGTCGTGTTCAGTCGACTCGTATAGAAGCAAATTGGACAGCACTATCATGTTTAATCCTCCGGCGCGTCATGGAAGCGCTATTGTGCGTCACTTGAGTGTTCCACTTACTCCAATGTAGGTACACACTAGGCTTGAAAATGGCGAGCGACGTAAATGAAAATAAATGTCTAAAATTATCTTTTTTCTTTTTTCTAACTTTATGTAATGGAAAATAACAAATAACAATAATGTTTTAGAACTATGTAGTTTTTACTGGTCACCGGTTTTACAAAGGCACGTGAACTAACTCATGCCAAATCCATAGTAAAGTCGATTTGTTTGTATTAGCGTTTACGCTGATAAAATTGAATAGACGTTGAAATTCAAGTTCGCAGATTCTTCTACTTATGAGATTTTATACTGCTGTACCGGGTACGGTGTACCCATTATACTCTAATCTATAAGCGGGATATGTACAGAATCAGTTGCCAGCTGTTATACTGCTAGGTGTGTCGATACACTTCTGTCAGGTGAATGTCCCACTTTACGGAGGTGTATCACCGGGGGACTGTTCTAACGCATCGAGTCCCCCTCACCTGCTAATTGGGGGCATTTATGTTTTAGGACTGACGCAGACCACTAAATTTTGTTATTATAAATAGTTTTGAAGACGAAAGGCGAAACTGAATATATTGAAAGATACGAACTCTTTCTTGTTTGAGCAAAAACAGGGCTCGTTCATTTCACGAATTATGGATTTTTACTGCCAATACGACTTTATAATGTTTATTTATTTGAGATATATGTAAGTTAAGAATTTGTAATTATCAAAATAATATTACGAGGTACCTACCCATATAGTATACCCATATACCGACTCATATGGAACTAGTTTAGGGTTGTCTGCAATATACGTAATAACAAAACAATACTTTTGCAAAGCTTTAGTAGTGAAAATAATAAAGATAACTTTATGTGGGTATTCCAACCTATAAGTAGATATACTCAGCCCGCAGTGATAAACATTAAAATTGTTATTAACCTGTCAATCCGCCATCCGCTCTTTAGTAACAAATTTGAACGGAGCTACCTCACTAATTGAGTCGACAGAAGTTGGCGGTTCGCACCGCGCCGAATGAAAGTAATTTACCGCTTGTTTTGGTGCGTACGTAATTCGCGTCGGTAGCGTGACTCCTGACGTTGTATACGAGGATGTGGAACGTCTTCATTTAACAGAAATTATACTGGATATAATTTATACATATTAAAATACACACACAGCTGTGTTTTACACAGCCACATTCAGGGGCCAGAGGCCTGATCAGTTGTTAGCTCATCGTTTCAGTTCCTAAGCGACTCTTACGACATGTCCGGAAGGATGATTCTAGCGAAGCCCCGCATCAGTACAGGACTTTACAGGACAGGTTTACGTATGTAACATTTTCGTAAAGTTCCTTGATATAGCGCTACAGGTTACTGTCTGGTCTTTGTAGTGCTAACTCCGTTTTACATTATTTTATTTCTTCTTCAGCCTATTGCATTCCACTGCTGGACGTTGGCCTCCCCCAGGGCACGCCACAAGGCTACTGCCACAGGGGGGTTTTGCCCATAGTCACTACGCTGGGCAGACGGGTTGGTGACCGCAGTGTGATTTTCGGACTATGTTGTCAGTACGGGAGGCGCTGCTGCCCACCTCCCGGAAACCCTTAATCGCCTCGTACGATACCCACGGACAGGGGTGGTACATACTCTACTCTGCCGGCACCACGCGGCTAAATTATTTTATTATTTTATTTACTTTATTAAAATCTGTAGAAATATCTGTGTATTGTAATGCCATGGATGTGTACCTATTTAAATAAATAGATAGTCACGATTTGTTTTATTCAGACTTGTTCTAAGTCTAAGTCAAAGCTGAAAGGAATATTTATTTACTTTATAATCTGCCTTGGATGTTAATGAGAAGAAATAAGTAGTCAATATGTATTTTTCTTCAATAGCGTCATTCACACGTGTGAACGTTGTAGCGGTTGTCATTATGCTCTAGTATTTTCGATATACAATATTGTGTCTGTAATTCGCTTGCGTTCGGATTGCGAAGTCATTGCTCTCCTTTCTGCCCTTTCGAAGTTTGTTTATTGCAATTTGGCTATTTCTTTAATGATTTGTTGCATCTTTTTGAAACCTTCCATTTGTCGGTTTTGTTTAGACGAATAAAGGTAATTGTTTATGTTGGATGGATTGATTGATGTTGCGCCAAACCAGCTTAAAAAGGAGATGATGTTAGATCGTATAAAATTAAACAGCTTACTTTTCCTAAAATTACTTTAAGGCACTAGCCTAGCTAACAGCTGATCATGGATCGACTGCCTCATGCTGACAAGGTGTTTAAAATACACTAGAATGATATAACCAGCTTTATGTAAAAAAAAATCCGATATCCGCCTAAAGAATATAAATAAAGTAAATCATAACTTAAAACCCTCATTCTCCGATATCCTTTGCCATTGTCAAGGGGAGAAACTGCCAGTCCACCAGTACTGACTCACAAAATTGTCTCTATAGCGGACAAATTTGGTACTAAAGTTTATGTATGTTGAAATGTTTTAATGCAATACAACTAGCGACACCGTCGACGGAACAGATAAAGCGGTGTCGCAGTACGTTTATTATTATCTTCGACATCGAACCAAAAGAGGGCCACGAAACTAATTTCGCCGGGATAGTGTCCGCTCGTTTGGTTCTTGGGCTGCGACATGGAGGAAAAACTATGGTAAGGGGCAATAAATCTATCTATGCGTATCAATGTAGAGTTTACATGACTTGCTTCACGGAATAAAATAAATTATATATTAAGAACAATAACAACATGTCACACCCGTGATGATTTGGTACGATTTATATGATATACACACGACTGTGTGTGCCAAAAATGGGGTAGCCAGAACTGCTGGATCACGAAGGAGATCCTCCAGTCTAGTTTAGCATAACTGCGTCAAATGTTAAAGATCAATGATAAGTTGCCAATTAGCCTAAGAGAATGCTCGAGTTCCTTATTCGACTCTGACATGCGCATGAGATGCAGCTGATGTATTCTAGTGAAGCCCCGCATCTATAATTTATGTATTTAATTGTATCAGTCGTCACTATTCGGAAGTTCAAATCTCCATTGAGGGGTCGCCCACCACCGGGCCCTATACCCTCCGCTGACCCTCGGATCTGGATCGGTTATAACTTATGAATTGGCTATCAATAATTGAATCCAATTAAATATTGCTCTTGAATGTACAAGGAAATAATTTGTGTCATTAAATGAGTCTTTTTTCTGTCAATGAGGTTGAAGTATTTTCTAAAGAAGTCGTTAGGTATCCTCCTCGCTGTACTTCCTCTAAGAACTGGACACAAAGCGGGCCCAACAAATTGAAACGGAGTCGAACCCAAGATCCCCCGCTCGGCGCCCATAAGGGATCAGCTTACAATGTGTTTATCGAGATTCAGTTCGCTGTCAATTGCCGTCCTTTTTTCTGTGTGCAAATGTAAATCTATAGGTATACGCATATGTACTGACGCATGACGTAATGGATCTACATTCGTGATGAAGTATTTAAGGGATATGTTCGGAATTCCTGCCACCGCCAAGCCCTTAGCGGGACGCGATGGAAACCCTGACAGTTGGCTGTCAGTTGAAGGTCAAGTTGAAAAAAGATCGCTCGGCACGATCAGCGCTCGGACGCGGATACGGTTTTTCGGTTCTGAAACGGTGAAAACGGATTAAGGTTTACGGAAAAACCTGAAGTAATACGCTCTGGGGACGCGACTGAAAGTTTTCGGAATCTCGGTGAACATTGTACTCAATACTCAAATACAATGGTAGTGGGAGAAAATCTTGTCGGACAGACAAATGGTGCAAAGATTAGTGGATATCAAGGAAAGATCGCAGGCTACGAATTGCTGCCTTCAGGACGGAAACACTTTACAGTATTTATATAGTTTATTTAGTATTATAAGTACACATTATGGTAGGTCACGACGTTAACTTCAATACATACACGGAGTTTTGGAGCAGTTTAACCTGAGCCTGATATTATAGAAGCGGTAGCTTATAGAAGCGATTCTCAAGGTACAATGAATTGCCAGCACAAACCCTAAGAGGATATATATTAGTGGTTTTAGGGAAGTTTCAATTGTCCCCACTATGCTACATGTAGTTGTAGAATCTAAGTACTATATGATCCTGCAGTACCTACTGGCTACCCCATTTCGGGAACACAGCCGTGCTTATATGTATAATGTATATGTAGCGGTGATAGCCCAGTGGTTAAGACGTGCACCTTCCAAGCGGGAGGTGTAAGTTCGATCCCAGTCACGGGCCTGATGAATTTATTTCATGTACAGATTTTAATGTTGCAAAATTGTTATTTAGCCAATGCCTCGGAAAGCACGTAAAACCGTTAGTCCTGTCTGCGCCTGATCTCTCTCCGGCCGTTTCGGCTTTCCGTCCCATCGGACTATGAGAGTAACGGAACAGAGAGTGCATCTGTTTTCGCAGTTTTCGCACACAATTGTGCACTATAATATCTCCTGCGTGCCTGGCCAATCTCCGTAGAGATTGGTCGCCTTGGTCGAAATACGGTCGGAGATCATCATCATGTATGTAGTTTTGAAAATAGTAAATTAAGCTGCTGAAAACTGCCTGCCAATGACCTTGAGCTTTGAACATAGAAATCACAAGACACTCCCTGATTAGCTGTAATGAAATTAATAATAAATATAATATATTTTTTGGTAATGAAATTAAAATAAATAAAAAACATAATACATATATTTTTAGTAATATTATTATAATGAAGAATACACATAGATTATTTTAATATCTTAAAAGGTTTACATAATAGAGAATCTCTTTTAAAAAACGTCTATATTTTTTCATCAATACATATTTTGCCAACAAAGTTACTGCTCCATTTTATATTCGATACTTTTAGTTAAGATTGAAGAACTCGAGTGAGACTAAAAATATATACTGGTTTTAGATATAAATATTTTATTTCTAAACAAAAGTGCTTATACTCGCAAAAATATGATACAATGTTTATTTTTAGTTCCAAAAGCAGAAAATATTTTTCCAGCTGCTATAGAAATGTTATATCCTATAGAAACCTGTGTGGGACGCTACTGAAAAGGTAGAAGCTAGCATTATATACTATTAAATCTTATTTGTCCGCGTCTCCGTGTTATTCATATTATAAGGTCTTTTCAAACTCAGTGATTACCTTTTGACACGAAACTAGGTAGTTAAAAAGAAACAACTTTCACTATGGGACCAACTCCGAAATAGTGAAAAAAAAATCAGCTGTTCCATACATTTCAGTGCAGTAAATTTCGTGTCAAAAGATTTGTGTCACTATTTTTGAAGAAACTTATATAAAATATTTTAAAAGTTTCATTGACTTCTCTGTTTGATATTTTTTGTTTAAGAGTAAGTAAAATATATTCAGACGTTTGGGTCTGTTCACATTCTCACTACGAGTATTATTATAATTATCCGTAAAATAACACATTTTCAATGCTGCTTAACTATTAAATACCCTAATTAAAATTACAAAAAATAAAATAAAATATTCTACTCGGAGAATAAAATGGAATTACTACAAAAACAGTTATTTTAGATAGCAAAAACAACAATACTATCCGAGAGCTTTCGCAGAGGAAAGCGCCGAGAAAAAAAAACTTAACGAATCTCAATCTCGTTGATCGCGAATACAAAGTTACAGTCGCAAACAAAGAAGCCAGTACTAAGCCGGAATATGGAGTAGGTATAACAAGGAGGTGTGACAATCAATATAGCAACGTGACTGGCTTATATAGCGAACGTTGCAATATGCACTTAACTTAAGGTCAACTTTTGTCGTTTGCCATATACTATTGAGTAGACTTTCTCCAGTCTCCTTAGCAACTGCAGCGATCCAATTTTTTATGAGCAAACGTTGTTAATAGATGAGCAGTTCATGTAGCAACTTATTAGCTTTTATCCGGCGCGCCGAGCATATGTTTCGCATGTGCTCCGTCGATTTTTTTTAACAGAACATGATTGCACGGTATGACATGCGATCGGGGCCTGGTTCGCATAGTACATATTTGTACTCGGCTTGTCTAGTATAAACAGAGTTTTGGAACACCTCCATGATGTATCTAAGCCGGCACTAAGCCGAATGCACACCGAGCACTAATCCGGGCGGTAGTCAGTTGTAATACGCCCCACCGCGCCTGAAAGTTGAGCCATCCGTCGCCCTCTTGATATTAAACCAGTTTATAACATAGATATAGTATAAAACGTGGATGGAAGGTGAATTTTGATTGATTTTGTTTTCATTCCATTCACGCTTTATATGTTATATGTTTATATGTTAGTACGAGTATGAGCGATGGCTATATCATGTGAGTGACTTACCGCGACCACAAGTGGCCTTTAATTTATGATTACAGTAGAATTTCTTACTGTATGAACGTAGAAAAGCTTATCTTATATATACATATAGTCACGCTTTTATCCCTTACGGGGTAGGCAGAGTACCAAGGGCCGATAGGACCACATGGTGCCACTTCTGAATTTTGAGGGTATAGTTGAGATGTACAAGTTCGGTTAGTAGTGACAAGTGGTCAGCCCATCGCCTACAAAACACCAAGACCCTCTTGTCCCTCTACTGACTTGTAGGTACAGTATGCCCGGAAATGAGAAGCCGCTGAAGTATTATAAGTTTTTTTTTACTGCCAGAGCAGCATAGAAGTTTATCTTAATTATAGTCAAAGACCTTGTATTCTGTCGTCTTGATTTCAGGAAAAACTATAAAGTGAAATAAGTTGAGTCGTGATTCCACAGTGCAAGTGGAGACACCTGCATCTAATCTACGTATAATACTATATCTTTAGTTTATGTCAGTTTATGCAGGTTTAGACTGGCTTTATTATATTAGCGCGTCGACGCCAGCACTCGCGAAGTCATCGCACCGGTTTAATTAGGAATCTCGGTGGATATCAATAGCAATAGGTGAGAGTTGAGTGGATTTGGGTGGAGATTATTGTAGGCCTAATGAAGTTTAATCACTTTGAAATGAATAGTTTTTTGAGGTTAAATTTTCTTATATCTGATGATTTAGTAATATTATAAATATATAATCACGCCTTTATCCCTTACGGGGTAGGCCGAGCACCAAGGGCCGATAGAACCACATGGTGCCACTTCTGACCAATTTTGAGGGTATAGTTGAGATGTACAAGTTCGGTTAGTAGTGAAAGGTGGTCAGCCCATCGCCTACAAAACACCAAGACCCTCTTGTCCCTCTACTGACTTGTACAGTATGCCCGGGAAGAGAAGCAGCTGTAGTATTTATACGTTTTTTTTTCACTCCCAGAGCAACGTAGAAGAATATATTATTATTATAAAATTATGAATAAAGAAAATGGAAAAAATTCTTCACCTGAGTGGGAATCGAACCCACGACCGCAGCAAACCGTGCCAGCCGCTATAACCACTAAGCCATATTATTTATAAATAATAATTTATTACATATTATTATATAGCTTAATAACTGGATCAATGTATAAGTCTTATATATGTTGGATTTATGCTTATTTTCAGTTGTAAAATTGAGCTAGGCAAAGATGAATAGTTTTGTGCATATCTGACCAAAAGTGAATGTAGGGTTATTGTTCCTTAAGGGTCAACATATGTTGTTACACTATAAATATAGTTCCCACGATATTATTTTAAGTAACAACTTCTGATATCTACCCTGTATGTTATCCCAGGCACGTTGCCCCGGGGTCAGTTTACCTATGCAAGTTTCCTTTTATTATTTTAGGTTCGCTGTTTATGGAGACTACCCAGGTTGCTTAGTTTAATATATCGTACACGAATGTACGCCAATATTCTTACCTTCTCATATATTGATATAATCCTAAATTTCTCCTAGAATAACAACTGCGTAATTCTTGGACAATTTGTTATTAGCGCCTCATGTGTGAAGCATGATATCCCTTTCCGTTCATTTAAGATTAAAATAAATGTTATTTATTACCGTATGCACCCACAGTTTATGCAGCAAAACCTAATAATATAAAACATACAAGAGTATGCCGTATGGTAACAGATATTTATTTTAGCAAAACCTTTGAGAAAGGGACCACATTTATATACAGTAGGTATCATCATTTACAGCCCTGTGAAGTCCACTGTTGGACATAGACCTCCCCCAACAACCTCCACTCCGACCGGTCGGAAGCAGCCTGCATCCAACCGACGCCCGTCTTGGCCGTCCACCTCGCGGGTGACCTTCCCACGCTGCGTTTGCCGATACGTGGTATCCACTCTAGAACTTTCCGACTCCATCGGCCAACAGTTCTTCGAGCTATGTGCCCTGCCCATTGCCACTTCAGCTTGCTGGACCGTTGAGCTATGTCGGTGATCTTTGTACGTCTGCGAATCTCCTCATTTCTGATTCGATCACGCAGAGAGATCCCAAGTATAGCTCTCTCTATCGCTCGCTGTGCGATCCTGAGTTTCTTTATGAGGCACCACGTCTCGGCACCGTAGGTCATCACCGGCAGCACGCACTGATTGAATACCTTCGTCTTTAAGGACTGGGGTATCTTGGACACAAATAAGCTTCGTAGTTTCCCGAACGCTGCCCAGCCGAGTTGGATTCGCCAATTTACCTCCTTCTCAAAGTTGGACCTACCTAATTTGACTGTCTGTCCCAGGTAAACATACTCGTCAACAACTTCAAGCATCGAGCTCCCAACCAGTACAGGAGTGGGTGGCACATGGACGTTCGACATGATCTTCGTCTTGTCTATGTTCATCTTCAGGCCCACCTGTTGGGAGACTCGATTGAGGCCATCGAGCATTGTGGTTAGATCCTTCAGCGATTCTGCTATGACCACGATGTCGTCTGCGAACCGAAGGCGAGTGATGTATTCGCTATTAATATTGATGCAGAGTCCATTCCATTCGATTGACACAAACCCTTTTCGGAAACCGGTTTATTTGGGAGGCTGGAAGTCATCAAACCTGCGAGAAAGACGATTCGTGACTACCCTTGAAAACCACTTGTAGACATGGCTCAGAAGCGAGATGGGTCTATAGTTCTTCAGTAAGGCTTTATCGCCTTTTTTAAAGAACAGCACCACCACACTTCTATAAAAAAATAATAATAAAATTTATTTAATATCAAACATTTGGTATACATACATTAAAAATCTTAAAATTTAAATAGGTAGTATATAAAATTTACCTAAACTAGGCTGAGCCTGTGCTTTAGGTTTGCGAAAACTCATGATTATGAAAAGTAAATTAATAAATACATGCATAAAAGATTCTTACATTTTGATCTATATAACTATTTCTTTACATAAAAATTAAAACTAAATAAACACATGTAAAAAAGAGTGTTACATTTTGATATACTATATAACTTTTTTTTTTAACATAAAAATAATTTAAAACTATATATTTACTATTTATCTACCGTAAGCAAGTTCTGCTCCATGCTTGCGGCGTTACGCCTTCGAGCAGGACGGAATTGAAGAGTCTCTGGAGGACCTTCAGTACCGGAGTTCCACCCGCTCTTAGAAGCTCTGATATAATTCCATCGTCGCCCGGCGCTTTGTTGTTTTTGAGTTGTTTAAAGGCAGCCCTAATCTCGTACAGGCTGATATCCGGGATGTCTTCAGTATAGTGTCGGGTGAGCTTGGCTCTTGGTATATTGTATTATATAGTAGGTATATTGTAAAATATTATCGAAATTCCAGTCTTCTCCTGCTCTATAAGGTTTAACAACATAAGCTTATGTATATACGGACCATTTATTAGTATGTTTAACGATGTTGTTTTTCGTTGTTGCAGGTACGAGTATTGAACGTAAAAATCTTCGGTTCGGACCCGCATGGCCGCCCCTCGCAAGTTTATGACCCCTCGAAATTGGCCACTCTGAATTTATTTGCTTAGTTTCCGACGTGAATAATAAAATTTTACATGGGGTATGTCGGTATATTCTAGTCTGTGAGGTGAGAAGAAATGCGTTGTTTGCCGTAAGTTTTAGTATGCGGTGAAAAAATTTTTAAGTTTTATTTTGCACGATGATCGCCTAGCCTAAAAATACTCGTATGCAACAGTGTAGAAATTTTTTAACTTCAGTTTCTAACTAGGTTCATAACGAGTTCCCAAAACGGGGCAGCCAGAACTGCAGGATCGCGAAGGATATCCTGCAGCCACGTTTTAGAATTTGTACAGCAATTAATTATTACCCTTAAGATAAAGCTCGTAAGGTTTCCTATGTTACTGAACGTATTGACTGACGCCCATTCTAGGGTATCTACAGAAAGTTGTCTAACGTAAAATTATATTTCGCAACATGTATATCATACAAGCAGTGGAAGTTTTCACGTAATTTCTGGACTATTCTTCTTTCTTATAATGAATTTATGCGTGCCCATTTAAAGAAAAATTCAGTGAAGTATGAGCACGGTAACTGCTTTTTAAGTCCATTTAACTTTGAAAAGTGCATATTTCATTGTTGTACGACAGCCTCAGTTATGGAGCGTGTAAACTTTGGATATAAATAAAATTGTTGAATGGCTAGATAGAGGAGTGCCTTGTTGACAAATTGCGCTGCCTTAGGAGAGTCTTGTATAAGTCGATCATGTATCATATAATACATATACATATGATCACGCCTTTATCCCTTACGGGGTAGACAGAGCACCAAGGGCTGATAGAACCACATGGTATGATCATGTATCAAGCCATAATTTTTTGTGAACTGTGAAGAGGAACTTTGCTCTTATAGTGTATTTGTTTATCCGAAAATATGTAAAAAAAACATTGAATCTCCGTTAAAATATACTTAGAATAATAATTGACAAAGATAATGTACCTACACAATGGAGCTTAGAACAGAGATTACTTTCAGCTAATTCCAAAAGCATAAACATGATTAATTTTTTATTTACCTACTCACATAGACTGGGCAATTGAGCGACACTAATACATATAATTGTAATTATTAAAAAATCATGTGCCCTTATGCTCTTTTTATCGCTTAAAGTTTTTATTATTTTAGACCTGCGGTACCCCAAAATATACTGAAATAAAGTATGTCAGTTTTCTCCGGCCCATCTCATATGCCCGTCTATTATCTCGTTTGGGGTAAACTACCCCTAATGTTGACCATTAAGGGAACTAATGTAAATGTGTTTGTACCGCATTTGTTTTGCTGCGGCCTTTTTATAGAGAGTTTTATTGTTTTAGTTTGAGGTTCGTGTTTGTTGTTTTTATTTAGTGGCCGTTTATGGGGTGCTTACCGTGGTTTGTTTTGTGGCACTGAGTTTTGGGGTGCGATTTGCTAGTTAAACGTCTGCGACTTTGTCCGCCCGAACGTAAGTTAAAGCCGATGTGTTATTCTCTAATGTATAAACTACTGTAATGTTTAGTTATACAGGGCATAACAGAAGGGGCATGTTAAGCGAAATTCCCTATAAAGAACCTGTCCACAAAATTAAAGAATCGAAATCACATGCTTATTTGTCCAGATAGTATGGAGAATTTCTTAACAAACGTAGGAAAATACAAATAATATCCTATAGGTAATATGTATTGGCTGGATACAGGCCGCTTCCGACCGGTCGGAGTGGAGGCTGGGAGGCCCATGTTCAGCAGTTGACTTCTCGAATAATGATGTTGATCCTAATATGTGCTATATTATATATATAAATAGCAAATTTCTAATTCTAAGGAATAAGTCAGAGGAGGGGGTAATCTTTGGTCAGAGGTTTTCAATTTTGAATGTTCCCCGAAATTAATAAATATACCTGTAAATATATTTTGCTTCATATCGAATACCCAAGTCTAGTTGACCAAAGATTCCAAAGATCTTAATGTAAGTATTTTTTTCTTCTATTACGCCAAACTACAACTTATTTCCTTAACGTAAAGTGAACTGTTTACCCAAGAGATTATGATGTGTGTGTGTGTGTGTGTGGTTTATATGGGTCATTCCTATTACACGAGCGAATAGATTTCTTACATAATAAAGTTAGGGCATGATTTTCCGTGTGGCGGTTACCTTTTTGATATTATTACGTCACGTGACCGAAGTACATAGATTGTTAGCAAAGTTACCGCGATACCTGTTCTTGTAATTTTGTTATTTATGTTACAGCTATAGAGTTGAAATTCTGTCGCAGCTACAGTCATGTTATTGGAGTCGGTTAACCGCCTTTTTGCACCTTATGCCTTGAAGATAAGGATCAACGTTTGGGTCAATAAACTAGTGTGTGGTTACTTACTCGTAATAGTGTAGTGGCACTTCACACATCGAGCTACTAAAAAGAATTTAAACTATAATATGAGTGAAAATAACAATTACGAGTTGAAGGTTATTTCGTTTATTTTTTAACCAGCAAAATACGCTACTTGTGATCAGGTTGCCAAAGCGTTACTAACCGGTCGATGACTTGGTTCGTTTGAGAACCTTATATGAAAATTTATGAGCGGTTTGACGTGATGTGCCCAAGAAACGCGAACTGTTAGTAGATCATTTAATTTTTAACCAATCGTAATTAGCTTAATATAAGAATGGCGTAAAGCGAGCGAAACTTGTATGTTAATTTTATTCGAAAAACTTGAGTAGCGCATAACGCAAGGTACAATTTCAAGCTGGTTTAGTATTGTAAATTAGTTAAGAGTTTCGTCTTTTTAGTAGCTCTGTGTGCGAGGGGCCTAAGACATCGGCCGAGTTTATATCTTTCGTGACTAACATTATAACCAGGCACATCAGGAAGATCATGCAAAAGTACTGAACGTTTGCGAGCGTAGTTTTTACGAGCAAGTGAAGACGTTTAATCAAAACTTTGGGGCTTCATCCGATTTCGTGGATAAGACCGTGTTTTATTGATGTGCATGACCAAATAACTGGGTTGTGAAAGCGCTTTTATTTTTTAAGAATAGCGACTGTTAAAGAATGTTTTTAATTTTTATATTTTATGTTTTTAAATTTAAATATATGAAGAATTTAATGAATGTGGATGGTGCGAAAGAGATATGTTTGAAACGTACTAAATGGAGATCTGTAGTCTCTGCCTACTCCTATGGGATATAGGCGTGAGGTTATGTATGTATGTATTTTTAAATGCGAGAGGAAGACAAAATAAACTAAAAATCTTATTAAATACTAGTGATATTAGCGTGCACAAACATCGATCTGTTACGATTTTATTATACTCGTATATATGGATAGATTGACTTTTTAACTGCGTAAACAATTTCTTATGTTTTTGGAACGAAGTTCCTTACGGCAGGCTTGGAGGAGATAGGGATTTTGCTGCGCGACTGAACTGAAAAAAATGTGATAGTAAAACCGTAAGAAAAAGTGCGTGGAATAAAACCGTTAAATGGTGTCCCAAAATGTGTCCCACGACACCACATTTTTTTTAAATATTCATCAACTAAAAATTATTGTGAAAATCAAAAATTATTTGTAAATGGCTTGCATGTGTCCGTAAAGTGATGTTTTCTGGTAGATAAGTTATATTTTGATTACTTGTGCTGTGAATCTAGTGCGTGTGCATGGTTTTATACGCAGGTAAGCCGAGTGAAACTTTAGCCGGATTACGATCTCTTCATGGGCGCATGTAAGTTGTTTCTGCAATAATTTTTTATTTTGACTAACTTTACACTTGTTCTTGAGGATTTTCCCGACGTTTCCATATATCATCATCATTATCATCCATCATTATGTTCAGAAATCATTTACTAAAGACAATGGCTGTATGGGCTTAGTTCCCCTTGCCTTTCCTTCGGGATAAAACTAAATAAAAAAAAGTACTCAGACATATCTGAACACTAAAGCACGCAATTTAAGCCCTCTAAAATCCTTTTTATAAACTTACTTAGTGCAAACATCTCTCAAGAAGTTGGCAAGCACAAAATGGAAGCAAACGCCAGAAATCTTTCAGGGACCGACCGCTACACTGGCAGGCAGGTGTCCGCGACCTCCCACATTTGAAGCTTAAAAACTTTTTACACTCAGAGCGACTACAACTTCTGACAGCGGTTGTTTATCTCGGGGAACAAAGTTAGGCGAGAAAAAACGTGACAAGTGACATTCGGCCCTTTTTTCATATTCGTCGCCGGCAACTTGCCTCTTAAATATTGCCGGGAAGTTGCGAAGTGATGCGAAGTTTTCGTTTGAACTGTCAAATATAGCTGACAGACGCGCTCGTCGCACTTGCAGGAGATTGATCAGCTTAATTTTGGAAGGCTTTAAGTTTTTTTCAGTTGATTTATAATAGGCTTCTTGGATGAACGCTAAGAAGAGTGAATAGGCCTGAATTAACCTATCTATGTACCTATATTACATTTTTGATAGGTTTATTTGCCCGTGGGTATCGTAAGAGGTGATCAAGGGGTTCCGAGTCATTGGTTGACCCCCCGGTATGGCATGTGAACTTTAGGATTGATTCCATTCCTGGCGCACATTTTACTTACAAGCTTACACATGCTCCGCCTGTGTTCTTCCGGCTGACCCAATACGATCGGCTTCGGGCCGGAGATTACATGTCGGGTCGGTCGCATTGCTATCTCATTCGTGTGCTGCGGACTTATTTGGAGATGTGTGGAGACGTTCTCGAAAGGACTGTGTTGTGTTTGTATATGTTTGATTGAAATATAAAATGTTTTAAGGCTTAGATTGTACGATGTATAGGAGACTCTAGCTGTGATAAAGAAATTAACATTGCGTAAGCTAAACACCTCTTAATTTGATAGGTACGAGTAGGTAAGTAATTTAATAAAAATACTGTTTGTTTAGAATAAGGTAGCTAGCATTAGGTAAAGTGTATAAAGTTTATTGTTTGTGGTGTATATTTGGTAATCTAAGTATTTTGTTTAATGCGAAAAATATTTTGCTTATAACACCTTATAGATCTCTGTTTAGCTGTGGTATACCTATATAGACTGATATGTACAGATTTTAATGTTGTAAAGTTGTCACTTAGCTCGTGCCTCGGAAAGCACATAAAACTGTTGGTGCTGCGCCTGATCTGTCTCCGGTCGTGTCGGCTTTCCGTCCCATCGGACTGTGAGAGTGACGGAATAGAGTGCATCTGTGTTTGCGCACACACTTGTGTATTATAACATCTCCTGCGTACCTGGCTATTCATTTTTTATCTCATATAGACTGAGATAGCAACCAGATGGATCAAACGATATTTGGAACGTGGTATTCCTGCTACTCTGCATTCATAGTTAAAAGACCACAAATGAGAGATTTTACAATAAGAAATGCGTTTATGAGTATGATTTAAAATGCATAGTATTATTGATGTTGTTCCCCCAAAATACACGTAATAAACGTACGAATGCGAATAAGAAAATACCGGCCGATTTACATGAAATAAATCAGCATGCATGCGAAGGTATCCGCGGAGCACCTTCCATATATTTCCATTACTCTTATTCCTTTCTTAAGCCCGGAATCGATGAATAACAAACGCTCGAGAAGCGCCGCAATGGTTTCCGATCCACATCGATTACCTGCTAAGCATCGAGCGAGACATATCGGTATACTTTTCGTATACTCGCAGCAAACAAAGCACTGTCGCAGCTACTCGGTGTAGGGATTTGTTAGACTGCCGAAGAGTGGCGGGCGACTTTAATTTGTAATTATATCTTTTTTAGCTATGACTTTTCAAATCTTATAAATATAAGTGCCGGGCCACACTACCGTTTTTTTCCGCAAGCGGTTAACCGCGTAATTGCAAAACTGCTCGAGACGCAGACACTTCGGTAAAAACCGCGAATTCTATAAACAAAAAATTTTTGCGCGGTTTTTACCCGCTAGTCTATTAAAACGCGATTTTAAAATCAGTTGCGGGAAAAAAACGTCAGTGCGGCCGCTTCCATCGGTTTCCTTTAGTCACAAACTCAGGCGGTTAAAACCCGCGGCGGTTTTGCCGTAGTGCGGCCTTAGACAAATTCTTTCGGTGTTATTACAAAACCTTGTGTTGTCAACACAAAATAATTTAAACATTACCTAATTTTGACAGATATAATGCATGCATTTTACAGTCAAGGGTCATTTTTAAACACTGTCTATCTTTACATACGGTTTTGTATATAATTTATGTTTTAACAAGTTTAGTAATTAATTTTGTACATTATAATACATTAACGGGTCTGAACTTAAAACTACCTTATTTAGATTAAAACAAATTTCGTTTCTTTTAAAGGATAAGTACGTACTATTTCTATATTGAGGATAATGAATTTTAATAACATAAATTTTAACTAAAGCTTACAAAATTCGCTTTCTTGCCGCTGCTGCGACGGGTGCCCTATTCTCGCGCCTCGCAAGTAATCGGAATATCGAGCGAGATAAATGTGATCATATGTTACGCACCGCCTTTAAGGTGGGGAGGTATTGAGATTTGGACGCGCCATAAAGCAAGGACAAAATAGGAGATGCGATAATTAAGTTAAAGTATACAACAGGTCTTTGTTGTAGCTAAACACCGATTGGCGGAGTTTGTAGTGACCCTGCCTGCAACTCCATAGGTCCTGGTTTCGATTCGCGTTAGGTACAAATATTGATATGATGAATTTCGATGTTCATTTCAGTCATGTTTCATCAGTCAGTTTTTCTATTATTATTATCCCCGTGTAAAGGTTATTTTATTATACATACGAGTATACCCACACATAATACCTTAGTATTCTGTATTGCAAAAGTGTATGAATATTTATTGTGTTTTCTTTGATCATGCGTTGCCAGGCGATAGCAACGGCTCCTTTATGTACTTACTTCATGGTATGCGCGATCCGGGATTTTCTGTGCGTTTCCATTCGCCGCGGTAATGTGGGAACGTTTACTCGGATTTCGACGGAATTATGGAAACATTTTGCCGGCTTTGGATCTGTTTTGGCTTAATTTTTTGCAGGTCGAATTTTATCGCCTGGATTCTATAAATATAGAATAACTCCGATTAAGATATTAATATACAGTGTGTCGATAATAACAGGGGGTGAGTACTAGCCAAGCATATACTGAAATGCTGAACTAGTATCATTATGAGATTGACGATAGTGGTTATACTCGCTCGCGGTAAATGCATTTTTCGCAATATTTGAATTCCGCGCTTAATTGTATGTCCAATGTATCAATGAGTCCTTTGACTCACTAGATGACCTTACAGGTTATTGTGTGATACTCGCACATTGCATGATCATGGTCTGAAGTCAGCATATCAATATTTGTCTGGCTACCATTTATAACGTGTACACTAGTTTTGTACCCAGAGGAAAGTTTACTTTAACTTAACGTTACCATAGTTTATACATTTATAATTTATATACGAACTCCGCCCTTGCTATACCTTACTATAGGCAAGCAGGGCTATACACAAGGGCTTCTTTCCTCCTGCGCATGACACAATTTTCGCATTTGGTGAACATAATTCATCATTACCACACATAAATAAACAGTTCCGACAATTTGAAATCAATTCAAATCACACACACGCAACCTTACTTGTAAAGCAGGGTATTCACATACCCACGTGTAAACGGCCTACCGACCGCGGCATTTGAATGCGGCGTATTAGTGAATGCCGAGATTTATGGTCGCCGGCGACAGTGCGACGTCTTGAGATTTATATTCCGGGGCGAGAGTCGAACGGCCTCGCAGGATGTGAGTGCCATTTGGATGCTGGAGGACGCACTTATGTGCCGTGCTTTATTTCGTGTAGGGTTTGAATTGAGAACGACTAATGACTGCGTACTTTTTGCTGTGAATTTTTTTTTTGCAAACTCGAGGGAGGTTTGATGTGAGTAAATGATCTTTGCTTGCTTTCTGGCCCAAGTCTGGTTTGTTTATGAATTACCTACACCTCTAGACACATATATATTAATCTATTTTTAAGATTACGTTAAGATCCCAATACCTAATTAGTCCATTGCAATAAATTTTGGCATCGTAAGGATATCCAGAGAACATTGGCTATAGGTATATTGTCTCAAAAACAGCTTTTACCCCATAAATCAATGAATAACTATCTAATTTTACTCCAATTGCATTCTCAAATCGATTAGAGATCCTTATCTCTGGAACATAACTGGATAGGGAACCCCATTCAGATACCGAGGGATGAACTGTCATTATTTATTCGCGCACAGAAGGTGAGAAGGGGCAATGACCTTCAATCGCCGCGATAAATGGGGTGACGAAAAATCGAAGCTGAAACTAAATTCAATTTGAATGTTTACAGTTTTGTCGGGTTCAGTTGTTTTTGTTGCGGCATATCTGGTGACATAACAATTCGGCACTGTTTTGTGAAAACATTGTCGTTATACAGTTAACTTTTTGATACACACATACATATCATCAGTTTATGTGAAATAAATGCTACAGGCATTTCATGAGTTACCTTTAACATGACGGTATACAGGATGATTTTTGGTCGTCAACGTTCCCAAAAACTACGGAATCTCCTCATAATCACGATCATTTTTCTCCATGGAAGCATACCTGGGAAGTGTCTGGTTTCCAAAATATTAGGGTCCAAAATTGAGTAAATAGACTGCGTTTTTCTGCATAAATACACATTGACGTGCGTAGCAAGATTTTTTCACGAAAAATAATTAATATCTGTCTATGAAAAAACTAGCATAAACACTGGACACTACAAATTTCGCCCGATCAAGTAATTAAATTTAAAAAAAAAATAAAAAATTATATCGTTTGCCATTTTTTTTTGCCATAAACTTACTTTATTTGATGTATAGAGTACGTACCCTTCGTTAATGGTGGCGACGAAAAAACACCCTGTATAGATATATACAGTACTATGTTCCCAAATAAGGTAGCCAGAACTGGAGGACCACGAAGCTCTTGAATCATGAAGAATTTACTTTTAATTTATGGTTAAGTACTGGATTTTAATGTTATACCTTGTATTTCGAATATACTCTTTAATGAATAGTTTTCGTTTTCTCAGTGATACTGGTTTCCTTGAGGGCACTTGGTTGTGTGTGATTTTATGCTAAAGGCAATGTAGGTAGTAAAGGTAGAGACAGACGCCGAAATGGTGTCCGGGTAATCTAGAAACTTAACACGAGTACATACCTATACTTTAATATACTGAATCAGCCTTCTTGCTTTTTACACCTAACTATTAGCTGTTTAGGTAGTTAGTGATTATAATATATTTTTTACCTTGTCTAGTTATTTGTATTTGTAACTGTCGCAATTTAAAAATAATATTTTAACTACTAAGACAATTTGTAAGAGTATTAAAAAATTAGAGCGCCATTTGGGAGCTTTAAGAATATTTCAGAACTATAAAGTTCAAATAATCCCGCCGATATTCGTCGCCTATTGGTGCGTATTTTCTGGCGCCTATCGCACATTCCTAGATATTATGGTTGTCAGTCAGCGTTCTTTTTGTAAATAACACATAACTACTCACCGCAAACAAATTTCTTGTTCAATAAAAATTCCGCGTCTTTGGCACAACATTTGAAATACTGCAGCGAAGTTGTTTAAAAGATACAAATTTAGTCGTACACGAAAGTTGATGCAAAATTTTATCTCGAAAAATTCGATTGCCGACATTGATGGGTGCTTACCAAAGTTTTGTATTAATTTTTCGCGCAAAATTGGGCTGCCCTTCAAAATTTGCCTCTGCGCCTTTGAAACTAGTTAAGGCCCCAGTCACGGCGCAGGTGTTTCAAAGAAAAACTTTGTAATGTATTCTGCTTTAGCGACGATTTATTTATCTGGAGCTTTTTTGTTTTTTTGTCTTGTGTAACGGTTAACTTCGATTTCTGATAAAAGGCGTGGAGTTAAATTACTGTTGTTGGGTTATCTATAAAACACTTGTTACCACCCAAAAACTAGATATACAATATTACATATACTCTAGTACTACATTCTTATTATATCGACCGTGGAAAGGCAAAAACGCCAAAGCGCCATGGTGGCGTTTTAGCATTTTTGCCTTTCCACTGTCGATATGTACTCATTTTCGAATTGACTTAAACTAAAACTTGTGGCAAGTTATAGTTATGCGAGGTCAGAGGTACAAGTAAATCTGCATACTTTTCACGAGAATTTATATAGATAATTCTCATATCTTATGTTAGCCATAGAATTGTAATAAAAATGAATTAAAATTTTGTTGCCAATCTCAATATAGACTTGCAGGTATATTTCACGCGAGTAAACGTCATTGGGTGGTTGCAGCAACCAACAGATTTATCTTCCTGCAACGTTGCAACCACGGCTCTTGTTATAATAGGGTTATTAAAGTAACAAGCATTGACCCGCAAAGGTCCGGCCCGGCACGATCTAGGTACCTCTACCTACTCAATAATTATTATGAAGTTTAATTGCGTTCCAAAGAAGTTAAGAGTTTCATAATTTAATTTATATTCGCCAGCTGTAAGAAAAGTCCTTTGTTTCATTAGTCGTTTTGTTCGCAAAAGTTGTAATATTTAGCCGGAAAATTGTACAGTACTATTTTGGGAAGGGAACTCAATCGTAATGGTTAAGTATGCTAGGTTGACTGGCACTACGTTCTTTGGAAGCTTCTAAACGCTGATTACAAACAGTCTAATCTCTGGAGTTCGTGTAATACTAAAAAAATCAAAGTATTAATATGGTCATAATTATTTATTACACACCCTGAAATTTAAAAAGAATAAACACATGTTTAAATTTGTTAGATGTCGATTAGATAGATTTTTACGAAGCAAAAAAATAATTTATAGGACAATAAGAATTATTTTTCAGTAATAAAATAATAATATACGCAACTTAATATTGTACAGCAAAGTATGTAAAACATAGCTTAACCTTTAACTTTGCGTCACAGATTAAATTGGATTTACTTTCCAGAATAGGTCGTCTAAAGCTTGAAGTATTCAGAGTTGGCTCAGTACTGTAATTGAGAAAATATGAATAAAGAAAGTTTAATGTTGACCGACTGCACAAAACAAATAAGTTAATAAACAAGTTTTTAAAATCTTATGTGCCCTACAAGAACAGTCAAGAGCAAAGAAAATTAAGTAATGAGTATTAACACCACTTGACTTATATTTTCAGACTTATTTTACTTAACTATAGCTATACCTATTATGATTGATGGTCGCGTGGTGCCGGCAGAGTAGAATTCGTACCACCCCATGTCTGCCCGTGGGTGTCGTACGAGGCGATTAAGGGTTTCCGGAAGGTGGGCAGCAGCGCCTCTCATGTTGACAACATAGTCCAAAATACAAACTGCGGTCACCAACCCGCCTACCCAGCGTGGTGACTATGGGCAAATACCCCCCATGTCAGTCTTGTGGCGTGCTCTGGGTATCTACGTCCAGCAGTGGACTGCAATAGGCTGATGATGATGATTATAATTGATACTCGGTATGATGATAAATCATACACGGCTGTATTCTCAAAATGAGTTTGACAGAACCGTAGAATCACGAAAAATACCCCAGAGCCACGCTTAGCATTACAGAATAATTAATACTGGATAAAAAATACATATACAGGGTGTAAAAAGACAACTTTGTTCTTTTAATAACTCGTATTCTTTGTAACATCACGATCATTTTTTCTATGGAAGCACCCCTGGGAAACCACGGGTTTCCATGATATTGAGGTCCAAAGTTACATTAATATTATCATTTTTCTTTCATTTCATTATAGGTTCGATTCCCACCCGGGTGAGGAATTTTTTCCATTTCTTTATTAATAATTTTATTATAATTTTTTTACATAAATCCATCTGAAATCGGTTAACATTTTTTTAAAAGATACTATGTCAAAATGTTATTATGTTAGTTTTGTAGATACATTTGTACCTTGAACATCAAACGAATACATTGCTTGCAATAAATAAAATGACAGTATTTTTTCATAATTTTTTTGTCGTTTCCCAGGGTTGGTACCATAGAAGAAAATGATCGTAACCTTACAAACAAAACCTTTACACCCTGTATAGTCAAAAAATTATATTTAAAATGTAAGACGCTAACTTAGATATGTATACTTTTTGAGTTTAAAATGTAATAAAATGATTTAAATAAAATCAAGGCAAGTGAAAAAAATTAATCGCCAATATTATTAATTATTACATTAATGTAATTGACTTCGACAGTACCTCAGTTTTCGCTCGATTCAATGTAAATAAATGTACACGTCGAGCCAGGATTTTGCGGCGTCATCGTCACAAAGGAAAACGAGTCCTGAGTTATGACCCACTAGGCTTTCTTTTGTTTGCTTAATGCGGTCGGATTTTTTCACATCCTCCGTCATTTTTATGCCTTTTTTTTTTTTTTTGCTTTTTTTATATTCAAGAGAAGGACCAGGTGTCGGCCATTGTGACGCGTTCCCTTTGTTTTGGCGTTTGTCTTTAATTTTGTGCGTTTTTTTGGTGCGTGTTTTGGTACAAGTGGGGTGGTTTTTGCATTCACATTTTGTGAATTGGTACAGATATTGGTAGAATAGAATAGAATATTTATTTCTGCATGAAACGTGGTACAGAAATATCTTATCATTTAGAGCAGTGGTTCCCAAAGTGGTCCAGGTGGACTCCCAGGTGGTCTACAGGAGACTCGACGGAGGTCTACGTTGGCGTGAAAAAATTGAGGTTCACAATTAATTTGTATGTGATGTAGGCCTGTAGAGGGTCCACCAGAACCAGTAAACTTTTGAAAGGGGTCTACGAGAAATAAAAGTTTGGGAACATCTGATTTAGAGTAATAATATTGATTCAGCACGTTTCACCAGAGTCTGGCATGCATAATTTAAAATTAATAATATAGATTCTAAATTACATTATAAATATCTGATATCTGAAATCACACAAAGCTCGGATTGACGAATAATTCCATTACTACATTTATAGGTTATGTAAAAATATTATTTGCGGTTCTTATATTGGAAATATTCGTCAACGGAATAGAAGCATTCCTGAGTTAGCCATTTCTTGAGCCTAATTTTAAAAAGGCCGAGAGGTTAGAGGCTGGTTTACATGCAGCGTCATAGGTTCTGGGTTCAAATCACAGTATCAAAGTATTTAGAATGGCACGAAATCATTATTATATCGAGGGGTGAAAATATTTGGGATAAGCGTCATTTATATATATGGCGCTTATCCCAAATAGCCTTTCACCCCTCGATATAGTTATTGTAATCCCGTAAGGCGACTGTTATTCTGCTTATGTACATTACGATAAGACAGCTGAAGCAGGTGAGCTAAACCAAGCATAGAAAGAACTAGTGGTAATAATTTCCTGCAGCTGAGCTAAAAAGGTATCATTTCGATATAACACTAGCACTCAAAATGATTCGTAGTTAACTACACTTCGTAGTCCGCTACGATTCGTAGCGCTTCTACGAGTTAGAGGTTACTTGCGGCTTCCATTGAAAAATTACTTTAAGGCTGCTTGTAGACGTGAACAGACAACGGACCGTGTTTTTTTACTGATTCACGGTGATGTATGATGCACTATGCATGTTTGTACATACCATAGATAATGGACCGTCATGCAATTTATGACGTATGCAGCGCCGCCATACAAGTTTTATAAGTATGCAACAAGAGTTTCCGTTTCAGTTTTCCGCGGTCCATTATCCGTTGACAAGCGGCCTTAGACTACTACGGATACTGATGCTGATGTTACCTACTCGAGTAAGGAATAGCTTACGTCTGTTAATACGGGCTATTAGCTACTTGCCGCTAGTTATCACTGTTCTTCTCACAATACGAGTACATGTATCCTCCCATATTAAATATTAACTCAAATTGACCTTGTATATTCAATAGTAGTACAAATAGGGCCGTACCCTAAAGTTACTCGCGGATCCGAAACTCACTTCCCGAGCTTCGTAAACAAATAAAGGGTGCAAGTAACTTAAGCTATACTTATTGGCGATTGAGAAATTTCACAATTCCCATCATGGAGCACTAACGATGAAGAGGAGCCACTTAATATGTTTTTGGTTTATAAAGTGTGTAAATATTCACCACATACTAAACATTTAACCTAGTCCCACACTAACAACAGTAAGCGATGGTAAACATAAAAACATATATAATTATAGAAACATCTATAATTTCTTCTATGCTGCTCTGGGAGTGAAAAAAAGAGTATAAATACTACAGCTGCTTCTCTTCCCGGGCATACTGTACAAGTCAGTAGAGGGACAAGACGGTCTTGGTGTTTTG